>CM062819.1:1716123990-1717571490 GCA_031772625.1 Pinus tabuliformis | reverse complement strand
GAGCTATCATGATTGGTTGGCCTTTCCGTGGATCCCCACCCCACCACCCAATGTTTAATTCGATAAAATTGACCTGAGGCCCGGTAGGGTGAGGGTGAGCCTGCCGAACTCTCGACCACTATTTACCCACCCACCCCAATCCCCGTGTGAAAAAAGAAATATGGGTGAAACCCAAAACCATAATGACATATATAATATCTGCTATCAATATCTCTCATTCTCTGGAAGGGAACGGATGCATCGAAGAATCAATCCCCTTCGACATCGAAAAAGGTCCGGGGGCATCCCGGCGACATAAGTAAGCGTATAAGGAAATCTGAATGGCGCTTCTCCACTTGTCGGGAAGGGAAAGAAACCCCGAAACCTAAATGGCATTCCAACGCCATGCTTCATGGGTGGGAGAGCAAAGACATAGTCCCGCGAACGCGATAATGGGCCATCGCGTCGACTCTGGCGTAGAGTGCGTTCTGGAGAAAATGGTTGGGTGCGTTAGACACACCTGGTGGGGTGCGGGAACCACCTTCGGCCCAATATGGGAAGTCGGCCCGTATCCCACTCACATTACACTCCATCCCAGCAGCCATCACGTGGTCCAACGAACATCATGACCCTAGGAGAAGGAACCGGGACAGGAAAGATCTGAACCTCACCTGCCGAGGTAATCTCCCCTAGCATCACGAAACTCACCTGCCGAGGTAATCTACCCAAGCATTGACTCATCGCAAACCCAGGCCCTATGAAGAATCAGCTGCCCTAAAACCGGACACTTGAAGCCCTGTTGAGGATCGAACAATCAATATTCTTCGTTTCGCCACTGCAGGGGGAGATCTTCGAACCTGAGATACTGATAATTGGCCATGATTCATTGAGGTCCGTCAGGGTGCGTAGCATGCTCGACTAATAAGGACCTTTAGGTACTCGACCCCAAGGACCTTTAGGTACTCGACCATAAGGGCCGCCATCGAGAGGAGAGGGGCTCGACTGAGAAGGAGAGGAAAAGGGTACGATTGGTTAGGAAGGGAAGGGGAGGCGATCAAACCGGGCACGCTTGCTTTATCAATAGGGGGGGCGTCACTACACGCAACCTTCGATGGTACGATTAGACGTCCTTTTACGGCACGCGTCCGGTCATCGGATGACCTCCCGCGCTTCGGGACATGCATGAACTGTCTCCAGCCATGGATTCAGTTTCTCGAGGCATTGCCCCGAAGTCTCCGGATAGGCCTGCTACAGTTCGGCTCGATGTCCAATCTTCGGCCTGACCTGACAGGATTCATAGGCTCGCCGATTTTCTTGCTGGGGTGAAGCGATGGGCTTGACCGACCCTCAAGGTCCGTTAGGCCCCTCCCATAGTGATTCTGAACCAATTCATATGACCGACTAGTTAGTAAAACACTATAATATGATCAAAGGTGGTGGGTGGCGGGGGAACGATGGGTAGGTCGGGGTTCCCGCCTTTGTGTGTTTTACCAACCGCTTGTTACGATATGTAAGACGATGTAGGAATTTCGCTATCAGGGAGAGAATATGACCAATGAATGGAACGAATTGGAAGAATAATTACACCCTCAATTTACAAGTCTCACCGACCGCAACATATATAATATGTTGAAGGTGCGAAGCCGCTTGTCCCTCCGGGGGCAAGGATGACTTACTTTATTTAAGGAAAGGGACGTCACGAAACACCTTAGCCCCTTCAACCCTTAGGCCCCTTAACTCTTTCCTTCACCCCTGACTACTTAAGGAATGGAATGGAAAGGCTTACCGGAAGGGACCGGGCGTTAAGGCCATTTGTGAACTTAGGGAATTCACTTAGGTGAGCTTAAAGCCCCCTTGCTCTTACTTAGACAACCTGGACCCGGGGGAAGAAATAGAGAAAGAATTACATATATATAACGACTTTTCTCATTTCGCAGAGAGAGAATAAGGCCAAGGATACCCGTACATAACTACATAGAAAACCTTCCATTAGTTCACGAAGGAAGAGGTATCAATCTGACGTCAACCCTCCATTGAAAGGGCCTTGCAATGACCAGACATGCCCTCGAAAGGCTCTTCTTCGCTACTACATTGATACCTCCATATCCATCCCACTCTCCTCTTTGCAATCTTTCTTAAGGCTAGTGAAGTCCCGCATCTTTATTTCTATGCATTCTAAGAAGGCCGAAGTGAGCCATCCCACCATCCTTAGTCAAACTTCCAACTACGATAGCTAGTTACCTCTCTACGATTCTAAGAAGGCTAGTGTGATTGAGTTCCACTTCTTCCTTTGCATGCAATCTGTCTTGATCCATCCCATCCTTAGTGAAACTTCCCACTACGAGTCTAAGGCTAGTGAAACCACGCACACTATATGAGTGAGCCGGGCACTATCTATTCTTTCCGGAACCGGAATCTATTCTATCTACTAATAAGGCTTAGATGGTGCCTCCCTTCGGTCGGGGAGAAGTTAGTCTTTATATGTCCCTCTCTTAGGCTCTAAGAAGGAAGGCTACGTGCTCTACTAGCTAGTTATTATCTAATCCCACTAAGCTACGTGTTCTACTTTTCTTTCTCTGCATGCGGTCTAGTCTTAGTTTGCTACGTTCTCTACTAATCCAGGCTAGCTAGTTAGAACCTAATCTTTATAAGAAGGGTAGTTTTCTTTTTCCAGCTTCCCATCCTTCTGAAGTTAGTAGTCTCGCATCTTTATTTGCATGCAATCTATTCTTTGCTTTGTCTGTACCGAAATATGTGCTTGTCTCTCTGTGTCTGTCTGTGAATCCCTGTCTGTCTTGTACTCTCTAAGCTTATAGTCCAGGCTAGTGAAACCGCAAACCACTATATTGCTAGTGAAACCAGACGCGTAGTGGTGTCGGCCTTTCTTGCTTGTATTGACCGGCCGGGTGAAACCACACACACTATTTGGTTCCGGTCCATCCTTAGTGACACTTACAGACTAGTGTGTAACAACAACCCCACTGCATTGACTGGCTGGCTAAAGCCCTTCCCCGGACAGACTAGACTGGCTGAACGACCGAAGGGAGATAGTAAATCCTAACTAGTAAGCCCGAAGGGGACAATAAAGCTGTCAGTAAAAAAGACTCATAGAGACTAGTGTGAGGCTTCATCACTTCCCGTAGCTACCTTTATACTGGATAGTGCGTGGATGAAATAAACCTTCTTATAACCTCTCTAAGCTTCTCTTAAGGCTAGTAGTGGATGGGGGACAGTCTGGCGCTTATCAAAAGGCAGTCTGGCGCTTCTATTGAATATGTACCGGAATCTTCTTTGCACAGTGCCAAAATCTTTCTCCATTCTTCCAATCACTGTGCCAGATGTTTATTATCTAATAAAAGCGCCTGACTTGTGCTTTTCTTTGCATGCAACCTGTCCCAGTCCCAATGAGTACCGGAATATCCAATCACTGCGCTTGACCTGCTTCTTTCTTCCATAGGGAGGTCCATCGGCTCGACTAATAAGGCCGCCATCGGCTCGACTGATAAGGAGAGGGAAAACCGCTCATTGAACGGCTTTGCTATGCTGCAATGGATGGCAAGCAGAGGGTTCGTAGTACCCTACCCCGACCGAGCCAGGGGAAGCACTAGAGTGATCCAGTAGCCAGCCGGGAAGGGGCCTGATACTGCTTGACCTTTGTCCGATGTGTCCGGCAGGGTACAGGGCCTTGTGATCTCTAGATGCATGGCACAAGGGCCTCGAGAAGAAAAGATACAGCTGCCTGCCATCAAGGCCTGCCTCTTAGGTAGGGAGCAGTGTTCATTCGTTCATGCACCCCGAAAGAACAGAGTCGTTAGTCTCGTTCGTAGAGATTGACCCCGCTTTCCTTATCCCATTCATTCCAGAAAGGAACAACTGGGAGATTCCTACTTCTCCTCTTGGTCATCATAGTCTCGCGCCAACTATAGTTGCGAATATACTCTTTTCTTAGAAAGAAATACAACTGGGCTTTCTGTTGTTGGGTTGGGGTGGGTTTCCAGCCGTGGCAGGACGAGGTTGGGGGTTTCGCCTTATCAAATGGGGTCTCGTGCCGAAGCTCATTCGTCTATTACATGCCATGCGCGTAATGTATAAATTAGCTAGAACAATTGATTCATGGGGAAACAGAATCGATTCACCGGGAAGTGGGGAAATGAGGGTGGCTAAAGATAATGCGCCTACTGTGTTGGATCGGAATGCAAAAGTATCATATGAATTGCTTTCCATTCATGAACACTGAGGGGGGGGATGAAGCTTCTTGTTCATTCTATCCCCTATAGATAGCCGAATGGAGGGAACAGAAGCGCGAGTAGAACGACAGGGAAACAACGCCCTATTCTATGGATCTTCCCAGTTCTGCAGTGAAGGGGATGCATCAGATCTACCGGGACGTTCCATTGGATCGGACAGATTGGGCTTACCATTGATAGGCATCTAGTTCGCTGTCGTTCACTCACTGCACTCCATTCCTAATCAGATTCTTTTTTCTTTTTTTAAGAACACATCTAAGGTTCGGTGAGGCACTTCGATCATGTGGTTGGGACGGAGGGAGATCGACTGGTCAATGGTAGAATATGGGAATGACTTGTGGCTAAGGGATAAGCCGCCCTAAAGGTCCATTATTGACAATTGGACAACTTGCATCGTGTTAGCAAAAAAGACCATTTCTGGACTGGAAGAGAATAGTTCTCCATCTAAGGAAAACTGAGCTGTCAGTCCTTTCTAACAACAGCTCTTGACCATGCTCATTGGATACTTATTGGTAGGACCATCTAGGCACCACATCGCCAGTAACCAAACCCCTCCTAAGCTTCCCCTTTCTGCGTGCTTCAGGTCTGACCCAACCATTCTGACTAATGGAAAGACCGTTGGAAAGACCCAGGCTCTATCTAGGGACTTTAAGACTAAGGTGACTAAGAGAACATAAAGGTTATCCCAAAGACCTGCTTGTTGGTTTGAAAGGTCTAGCAATTGACTGTCCAGATAATAGACCCTACCTTAGGCCCCTTCAAGAGGCATGCCTGAGGTCCTATATGAACCTGCCTTGCGGGAAGCATGCATTAGGTCCTGAGATCAACCTGCCATCAATAGGAGGGCGTGGTCCTGATAGTTACCTGCCATAGGGAGCAGGCATGGGAATATAACCAGCACAATAGAAACACGAGCGAGGTCGGGAAGATCACCACCAACAACTGCTTCAATGGCTGCTGGGTGGTAAACTGACTCAATATCGGATAGAGTCAACAGTTTAGGCTTAATATTCTCAAAATACTGAATAACCAGAAGGTGGTGGATAAGCTGGTGGTAGTGACGGTGATGAATGATTAGGTAAGGGTAGTAGCAAAGGCTGGCTGGCTTTGGCTTAGATGCTGGCTGGCCTAGAGCTGCTGGTCCTGGATCAACTGGTTATGCTTAACCAACTGAATTGACTGCTTTGTATATTGAGAAAACTGGTGCTGGTGCTTAAACTCCTGGTTCATCGACTGGGTTAACTGGTGAAAAGTAAGAAACTGCAACATCAACGGAAACTACTGGTTCTGGTTTTGGAGATCCAGCCAGATATATATATATATATATATATAGAGATAGAGATGGGTAAAAATAGCAGATAGAGATAGAGACCCTGCCTTTTATGATCGAGACCCAGAAGCAGAGAAAGGAATGGCTTCATCAATCACATCTGTCACCGGCTGGCATAAGTACTGGTCAATATTTATATGTTAACCTGGCGTACGATATGCGGAAAATCTCGCTAAACTAGAAAATGATCTGGGAATTTAGACTCTGTTCACATGGGGTGGAGATCTTTCATCTCCACTGGCTGCTAGTTCTCGACCTGGAAGAAATGCTGGAAGCTGGTTCTCTAACTGGAAGGGATGCTGCTGTTGCTTCTGTTGCTGGTACTGGTAATGGACTTGGTCTAGCTGCCCCTGCTACTGATGCTGTAACTACTGAAACTGCTACTAGTGCAACTATATAAACAGAATAAGCTCAATAAACTACTCGGTCTACTGATGTTAATGCTGCTGGATATGCACCCTTATGCTGCTGACTCTCGATTTGGGATTAGCGCAGATTATGGCATTGGCGAGGATGCTTCCTTTGCTCAATCTTCCTCTCCCGGTGGTCGAGACTAGTTCATTCAAGGGCACGGGGTATTGAGAAAACAGGTAACATAGAATCAAATCATTCTGGTCACGTATCAGTAATGGCCCTAACCTGACTAACCTGACTGACTCACCTTCCTGGGCAAATGTTGTTATTGAGAACAGGTAACACACTTAGAATCAAAACCACCTGCTTTCTGGGCATGGTGGATCAAGAACAGGTAACACACTTAGAATCACCTGCTTCCTGGGCGTGGTTAATCAAGAACAGCACGTAGAACAACTCCTCCTATCCTGGTCACGTACTGCAACTAGTAAAGCAGGAACACCTCCTTTTGGGTACGGGGGATCAACTACTGTTCACGTCGAACTGGGCACGAATAGCTCCTGGCAATCAGAGTGTATATGCGGAATGTGTTGCTCTACGTGTAACCTAACCTCAATGTGTAACCTCTAACGTGTACCTCATTGTGTCTCTGTATGAGTATCCACCTCTGTAGAGAATAGCCCCCTCTCTCTGTAGGAGTATCGCCATTGCCATCGCCATCGCCAGTGATTATTTCCCTCCCTGTGGATTAGGCCCATTGAGTAGACCCAATAGCCCCTGTGAGTTGTTTTCTCGGGGTAACTGAATGCGAGAATGCTATAGAATGCGGGTATGTGTAAGAATGCGGTTATGGTGGACTGGGGAGTGCTGGGGACGTGCGTGCGATCTTCCAGTGGATGAAGGGGACGATGGCTGGTAACGATGGGTACGTGATCAGGGGAATGAGGAGGGGTACGTGTGATCTGTTTGTGAATGATGGGGAGTTGGGATTGGGAGTGATGGGTACGCTATTATTATCGGCAGATGTTGGCAGTTTCGGATAAAAGTACAAAGGTCTTATCAATTAATAAGCCAAAGGTACAAAGGTCTTATCATAAATTTGTATTCTTATGCTAATAGAATAATAAGTAGGAGAGTAAAAGTAGATAATTTCAAAACATGGTTAGCCTTGGGGTTGCATGGCGCCGAATATGTTGTACATAGCATTGTGTTCCAAGAACGCCACGTCATCCAAATGCCTAACTTCGATGAATGGAAATCAGACAAATCGTCCACATAGACTCATAACCACGGAAAATTTAATAAGCACACACAACCTGGAAGCATGGTCTGTGCAGGTGGAGAACAACCCACAGTTAGAATTTGAATTTTTTTTAAAAAATATGTAAACATATTTTTTATATTTATATTTCATGTTGGATTTTGAACAAATTTGTTCATATTTTTTTAGGAGTTTGGACAAATTTACCTTGAAATTCCATTAAAGGATCTGTTGGGATTGCGAATTTTAACCCACATTTCCAAATTTAGAGTCTATATTTGAACGCCAACATGGAAAGTTGACCAACTATCTTTCCCAAATTTGGGGGCCGTTTTACACACCAACCTGGAAAGTTGAACAACTCCACCACATTACTTTGGACATACCTGGTCTTATCAATTAACAAGCCAAATGTACAAAGATCTTGTGCTAGTATAATAATAAGTAGGAGAGTAAAATTAGATTGTAAAACATAATACAAAACCTCACAAATCACATTTAATAATATTTTTCCTAGTAAAAAAAGCCATGTGCAATTATAATGATATCGTGGAATGCGGTTTCTTTCCAGCTAACATCCCCGACCTGAATCAAAATTACATTAAGATAAACAACAACTTAGACTTATTGCCTTTTTGTCAATTAATTTTTTTGGCTTTGGAGACGTGGTTAGCGCGAACAAATTATAATATGTTAAGTATGGACTCTTTTGGGAAATTGGGCTTTACATGGATGAATTATATGGTCTTCTTAGATAATTTCATTAAAACAATATCAACATCATGCAAGGAACATGATAGCAAATGAATGTTTTATATTTCATTATTTTCGAGTGTATTTCACACTTAACACATGGCATTAATGTTAAAATCAATTGAAGGCATCATCATTAATTTAATGTGTGAACAATTTCATCTTTTATCGTTAAAGATATATTACTAAATCACTGTTGTTTTGTATCAATTTATAATTTTATGTAAATATAAATACTAATATAAGAATTTTTTTCTTCTTAATTTATAAAGAAAAATAGATTATTTTTCACACTCAAATAAGAAATGATGTCTTATTATTATTATTATTATTATTATTAGTTTTAATTACATCTCTCACTCCAAAACAAGATAACTCATCTAAATTTTCAATACTTTCAATTTCATAATTACAATTTTCCAACATTATGCTTTTTTTTGCCATTACTTGCCATTATGAATCCAAAAATTCCTTTGCGTGTTGAGATCCAAGCCAAATGTACAACTGCCAGACTCCACATGATCGAACGCAAAAGCATTTCAATTCTTCTAAGGCAGGTTCACATGACTTACCAAGTGTGGAGTGCAGGAGAGTGTGCAGGCTACCAGATGGAAGGAAACCTACCTTCTTCTTTTATGCCCGCAACATTCATCCTGTTTTTGGGAGAGTTGCCTTCCTTGAACGCCCTTCATGGGGACATTTATTATCTATTAATACAAGAAGTCTAGAAAGAAATAAATCAGATAGAAGGACACCAATTCTGTTGGGATGCTCTTTTCATTGATGAAAGCCTCAAAAGATGGCAACAAAACAAAAAAAGCCCAAAACATAAAGCAGTTCCACTTATGGTGCCTTGGGGAATTTGGTTGGAAAGAAATCTTACTATATTTGAAGGAAAACTGTGGTCTCTATTGGGGCAACTATCAACAACTTGACTTTAACCAAAGCATCACAACGAGTATCGAAGGAAAAAGATCATCCAAATCCATAAGAAGTCACTATTCAAATTGATAACCCTTAGGCTTTTTGTGATAGTGCAACCCAGCGATTTCCCATTGAAGGAGTGGCTAGCAAAATTCTCAATATAAACTCAAATATTTCTTCCTCCATCTCTACAAACATCGGCCTGACAACAATTTTTTTTGCGGAACTATTTGCTCTTAAATTTATTCTGCAATTAGCAAGAGAATATGGGATTACCAAATTACACATATATAGGGATTCTAAAACATTTATAAAATAGATGTTTGAATAAACACAACTAAAAAATCTACTATTATTTTTTACTGTTACATTAAAAAAATATGTCATCTACGAAATTCATCCATTGAAATATCTTTCATTCATTGAAATATCTTTTGATCATATTTACAAACACATGAACACTAAAGTAGAAGTCCTCCAAAAAAGTTGGATTGTATATGGACAAAGCAAGCACGCTAAAAAAAATAGAGGGGGGACAACTACAAGAACATCTTCTCAACCCTTGGGATTTAATGAAGTGATCCGGACTTAAACAAGAACGCAAGAAATTACAGAGATAACCATAAACACAAATATGCAGCGGAAATAATACTTCCTTTCATTAATGTAAAATACTGAAATATGCTTACAAACAATAATGGAAACAAACCAGCTAGGGTGATGGTAGCTTATCTCTGAGAAGAGATGTGGTGGCTACATGCCTCTGAACTGTCTTACAATGAAGCTCGAAGGCCTATTTATTGTTGTGAAACAATGGAAAACCCTTAACATTCCAAAACCTAACCCTAGAAGATGAAACGCCAAACTGTGGGCCCCGTTTGGGTAAATTGGTACATCAACTTCCCGAGGTCGTAACTTTGGCATATGATCTCTGTTTGACGCGTACAATATCTCGTTAGAAAGATCTATCCGAGAACTACCACTTTGGGAAGGGAAACATTAGTTCATGGACCCATGTTGCCCCTAGATTTCCCAAAAAAATGTCGTTTAGGGCCTCAAAATGGCTCCGGAAGTTCAGGGCCCGAAAAACTGCTAAAAATAGTAAGTTGTGCTACAATTAAGGAAACTGAAAATGCTGAGAGAGATAATGGTGGGGGTCTAGGTGGACTTGGCAGGTGGCCACCAATACCCACCTGGATCATTCCTCCCCCCTTATGAAGCAATGGTCCCCATTGCATTGAGTTCCTCCATGAGACGAGGAAACTTTTGTTGAACTTGGTCCCTGGTGAGCCCCTTGCACTGGTGAAGGAGTTGGCTTGCTTTGACAACTTGATACAGTTGGATATTCTGTTGGCGAGTGTTCTTGATCTGTGTGTCTATGATCCGATCAGTTGCAGCTTGTTCCATGCAATCTGGATTTAATTCTGTGGGTGCGAGCTGTTCTGCAATGTAGGATGTGTCTAGTAACAGTGGAAAGTATGGCTGAAGGCGGTCCACATTGAACACTGGGTGCAGGCCAAGGAATGGGGGAATGTTGAGCTCAAATTCATTGTCTCCCAAAGCCTTATTAATGGTGTAAGGACCATATCGGAGTGGTCTCAGTTTCCGATAGGCTCCGGTAAGGTGTTCCTTTTGCAAATGCAACCAGACTTTGTCGCCCACCTGAAACTTGTGTGGCACCTGATGTTGATCATGTCACTGCTTGTACTTGGCATTTGATTTCTCCAGAATGTCATGGACCTACTGGCGAATATGTTGGATGTGCTCAATGAATCTGGTTGCCTTATCTGTTTCGAACTGGACATGAGCCGAATCTATGTGAGTAGCTGCAAGTGGTATGGCCACGTCAATGGGGCATAGTGGCTAGAATCCCAAGCCCACCTGAAAAGGGTTGTGGCCAGTCGAGCTGTGAAGAGCTCGGTTGTAGCTGTGCTGAACATAGGGGAGGCTCTTGTCCCATGTGCGTGGATGCTTTGAGTTGTACATGCGCAGAATGTGCACAATCATCCTATTGACAACCTTTGTCTGGCCATCAGTTTGAGGATGGAAGGCTATGGAATTAGTGAGTTTGGTGTCCAGCATTGACCAGAGACTGGACCAAAATGTACTGAGGAACCGACTGTCCTGATCTGAGATGATATACTATGGGATCCCAAAGTGCACCCACACTCGTTCAAAGAAGAGTTTAGCAGTGGCTTCTGCTGTGATATTCTTCTTTCTAGCTTCCATAATAGCCATCTTCGAGAACCTATCGACGACCACAAAAACACAGTCATTTCCATGCTTAGTGGAAGGAAGGCCTGACATGTAATCCATGGAGATGGATTCCCAAGGTCGACTAGGGGTAGGCAGTGGGGCATAGAGGCCTTGCTTCTTGATGGTCGGTTTGGCAATGGCACAGGCAGTACATGATCTGATGTACTTCCCAACATCCTGTCGAAGATTCGGCCAATAGAAATACTTTTGCAGTACTGCCACCGTTTTCTCGACCCCGAAATGCCCAGCAGCTCGGCTATAGTGTGCTTCCCAAATCATCTTGGCACTCTCGTTTGAAGGAACACAAAGGTGATCCAGGTGGCATAGCAGGGCATCCTGGAGGTGAAAATCTGGAACATGCTGACCCTCCAAGAGTGTCTGGTATGTGTGGCCGAATTCTGGGTTGCTTTTGTATAGAAGTTGCCAATCAGAAGTCTCGTGCCCACAAGAGTTGAGCATAGTGGTTAACGCCATGATCGGTGGTCGACTGAGGCAATCTACAACATTATTGGTGCTGCCCTTCTTATACTTGATATTCAAATGGAGCTGTTGTAGGTATGTAGACCACTTCTGGTGGCGATCATTATGCAATTTCCCTTGGGTTTGTATGAACTGCAGGGGTCGGTGGTATACGTGGATGACTGTTTCCTTCCCCAAAATGTAATGCTTCCATTGTTGGCAAGCCTGCACAATGGAATACATCTCTTTATCATAAGTGGGATACTTCTGGACTGTGTCTGAAAGTGTTTCACTGTGATATGCCACTGGATGCCCGTGTTGAGTAAGGACTGCCCCAATAGCATAGTCAGAGGCATCTGTCTCAACCTCAAATGGTCCGAGCACTAGTGCCGTGCAGAGACGATCTTTCAATTCTATGAATGCCTTCTGTTGAGATTCAGACCAAAAGAATTTTGCTTTCGCTCCTCCCTTGGTGACTTGACTCAAGGGCCAAGTGATATGAGAAAACCCCAACACGAGCCTGCGGTAGAAGTTGGCAAGACCTAGAAAGCTGCGGAGGCCTGTCAGAGTGGTTGGAGATGGCCAATCCCGAATGACTTGGATCTTGGTTGGATCCACATGCACCCCCTGTTCATCAATAATGTATCCCAGATACTGAACCTGGGTCATGCCAAAAGTGCATTTCTCCAAATTAGCACATAGCTTGTGTTGCTGCAGTGTTTAGAGAACCTGTCAGATATGGTGGAGGTGCTCTTCCCAACTCTGCCTGAAGATCAGAATGTCATCCAAGTATACCACTACAAATGAGTTGGTGAATGGCCGCAAGATGTCATCCATTAGCCTCATGAAGGTTGCAGGAGCATTCGTCAATCTGAAAGGCATAACCAACCATTCGAAAAGGCCCTCCTTGGCTTTGAAGGCAGTCTTCCACACATCAGAGGGTTCGATTGGTACTTAGTGATATCCTGACTTCAGATCGATCTTGCTGAAATATTTCGCCCCCTTTAGTTGGTCTAGGATGTCATCAATCCGCAGGATTGGGTACCTATTATGGAAAATGATCTTGTTTAGCGCCCGATAGTCAATATAGAGTCTCCAAGTCCCATCCTTCTTCTGTACCAACACGATCGGGCTCCCACAAGGTGATGAACTCGGACGGATGTGACCTTTTTGCAGGAGCTCCTGAATCTGCCTCTTGATTTCATTGTTCTCCAGAACGGAGCGCCGATAAATTGGTCCATTGGGTAGCGGGGCACCTGGGGTCAGATCGATGGAGTGCTTGACCTGACAGTGTAGAGGAACCCCTGCGAGGGAGGTGAAGATGTCCTCATACTCCTCCACGATCTTGTCCATCTGTAGTTTTCGTGCGGAGGGGCCCTGTCTGGAGGTCGCGGCCACCGTCTTCTTCTTTCCTTAAGGGCGTATCATTAGGAAAACAAATTTCTCGGTTTTGGAAATGAGCTTACTGCATTGTTTTGCAGTAATCAAAGAGATGGCGGTAGGCGGTGCTACCTCTGGTATCCTGTACAACTTATTTCCCAATGTAATAATAACAGCACGGGGCCTTGATTCATACACAGCATGTCGCTTCCACAAGTATGGTTGTCCTAATAATACATCACAAACTTCAAGGGGAGCAATGTCACATAATACCTCATCTGTGAAGGGCTTGATGTTGTATGGAAGGCGACACTGCTGGCTCACGCAAAGATCCCGTCCTTGGTGAAGCCACCCGATGGTGTACGGTTGTGGATGTGCTATGGATGGTAAGCCCAACCGCTTCACGACCTCTGCCGAAATAAGGTTCTTTTGGCTCCCGCTATCGATAATGAAATGTAGCGGGGTGCCCTTTACCCACATCTGGGAGTGGAAGAGACGCTCCTCCTCCTCTGGATCTTCGGGTTCATTTTTCTGGATCTTGGCGGTAGCAATAGTGGCGTTGAGATCCGCATCAATAATCTGCTTCCCTTTGTCATTCCCCTTGTCGGGTTCTAACTCAGAGTCGGAACACGCATCTGATTCTGAAACCTTTAGCTCAGCCACCAGTGACTGCTTGTCCCGACACTCACTTGTGTTGTGAGTGGAGCTCTTATGGAACTCACACCATTTTCCCGTGTCCTTTCTCGGCTTCGCGGTGCTGTTCTTTGCTTGCAGCTTCGGCGGGTTGTCTTGGGCTGCCCCGCCTTGGCTTTGTCCTTTGTTCTATGGTTTAGGGGCACCTTGCCCTTGCTTTGGATTCGCAGATCCAAAGTCTCGCTTCTTTTGTTTAAACCTCTGCTCAACCTTGACGGCATATCGGTATGCTGTGCCGAGCGAGGAGATGTTCAGGAATTGTATTTCTTCCTGGATGTACTTGTGCAGGCAGCCGCGGTATTTGAGTATCAAATGCTGCTTCGAATCCTTGATACCCAAATTTGTGCGAAGGGTATGGAAAATATTGGTGAACTCCAGCACATCTTGGTCCCTTCCCTGCCGCAGCGTGGTCCACTTTATGTATTCATCCTCATAGCTGCCGACAGGGTAGTACTGCTCCTTGATGGCCTCCCGGAATGAATTCCAGGTGGGTGCGGCTGAAAATAGTGAGCTGGTACTTTCATCCTTCTGCTCGCAGTAGGTTTCGCACTAGTCCTTGACGTGGGGGGTTGCTTTGAGAAGAGCGAAAGCAATCTTTTCCCGACTCGAAAATTCATGAACAGAAAAATAACCCTCTAGCAGATTTAACTATTTATCTACGACATCTGCGTCTATCTGACCCTCAAATATGGGGATTTCAAAATTAACATGTACCTTGAAGGGTGTGGCATTTCCAGAGTAGCTGCTGGAAGCCGATGCGTTGCTTCTGGGTAGCCGCTGCAGGATCTGGGCAAAGCTATCCATCATCGCGTTTCATTGTCGCTTGAGGGCTTCTTCGAGCAATATTTGGATAGGATCTCTTGCCTCCTCGTCTTTCTTCTCATCCGCCATGGGAGGTCTTCGGGATTTGCGAGGCTGGTCTTGCAAAGGTTCGACCAGTTCAAGCCTTAACTCCTTATATCCCGACCTCGTTGGGGACATGCAAAGAAAAACAGAGAAAACACAGACCTCTCTGATACCACTGATCCGAACTTAAACAGGAATGCAACAAATTACAGAGATAACCATAAACACAGATATGCAGTGGAAATAATACTTCCTTTCATTAATGTAAAATACTGAAATATGCTTACAAACAGTGATGGAAATAAACCAGCTGTGGCGATGGTAGCTTATCTCTGAGAAGAGATGTGGTGGCTACATGCCTCTGAACTGTCTTACAATGAGGCTCGAAGGTCTATTTATTATTGAGAAATAATGGAAAACCCTTAACATTCCAAAACCTAACCCTAGAAGATGAAACGCCAAACTGTGGGCCCAGTTTGGGTAAATTGGTACATCAACTTCCCGGGGTCGTAACTTTGGCATAAGATCTCCGTTTGACGCGTACAATAGCTCGTTAGAAAGATCTATCCAAGCACTACCACTTTAGGAAGTGCAACATCAATCCATGGACCTATGTTGCCCCCAGATTTCCCAAAAAATGTCGTTTAGGGCCTCAAAACGGCTCCGGAAGTTCAGGACCCGAAAAACTGCTAAAAATAGTAAGTTGTGCTACAATTAAGGAAACTGAAAATGCTGAGAGAGACAATGGTGGGGGTCCAGCTGGACTTCGCAGGTGGCCACCAATACCCACCTGGATCATGAAAAATGCACTTATCTAGGATTTTCTTTTCATTAATATATAATGACTAATATTTTTTTATAAAGTTAAAGATGCTTCTTGTGAAAGGAGATAGTATATTTAGTGACAATTCCATTATGGATAAAACATTACAAAGTTTCTTTTTATATGTTTGATAAGATGATAAGATAAAGATCCAAGTAAAAGACTTTTTGGAATTTTTTGGTTTATTATTAAAAGAGATTCACCTTATTAGTCCCTGCCTGGGACTATTAGCGATCGCTCGCTCGTTGACCGAGCATTAGTTTATAGTTTGACCGATTTTTTTCAGTGTTTTTGCATTTTAACCTAAGTTTACGGGACCCAATTTCATTCAACAAAATTTTAAGCAATGTTTTTGTTTCGGAAAACAATTGACCTCTTATTACAGCCTTCACGTTGTTTGATGCAAAACACCTCGATGCAGGAAGGTTCGCCCAACGTTGTTTTAACCAAAGTCCTATGTTATTTTATTTTAACGAAAGTCCGGTTGTGGCAAAGTCTTTTATCATGCAAATCTTTTTCCATATCCAAACAGTTTTATCGTGCAATTTTCTATATCCAAAACGTTTTTAGAAGGGCATACATCCAAAGTTATTGCAACGAATGTCCTTCCACATATCCTTTTCCACATGTCTTCCAAGGACCTTTCCACATGTCCTTTTGCATGCATGCAACATTAGTATTGTTAAATGACACCATCCTTAGCCGGTGCATACCCGAGAGAGCAGTGCACTGATTTTCACCTTTCAAGACATTGTTGCTCGAACTTTGGCTTTGACAGCCAGCAAAGGAGACATTGTTGCTGCAACTTGAGGCTTTGAGAGCCAGCAAAGGAGAGGTGCAACGATTGGCCTCGAGTTTCTCCATCAATTTCATGAAGTTTACTGTAAACTTATTAAATCTCGCTTCCTTATTTCCTACAGTCTGTGTAGCTTTCTCGTTTTTAGGTCTAGTTTCCCTTCTTGCATGCCGGTCTTTCTCACTGGGCTTACATTCCGTGTTGCTTTCTCGTTTTCAGGTCTGGCTTCCCTTTTTGCATGCAAGCCTTTCTCACTCTACTTGCAGTTGGTATTTTTAATTAACTTGAACATCAAGCGCCTCGATCTTGAGATGCTTACTCCACGCATAGTTACCTGCAACCAAAGCTTTCAACTAACTGGGTAAGATCTTAAATCATCTTCTAAGGGGAAGTTGTTATGTCTAAAATGTTGCACCTGCTGCAAAATCACTAATTTATTATTTGTAAAGAATAAATAGCAGACCACAAAGAAGCCAAACAGTTGATGGCCATTGTCACATTCTATTTACTGAGGGGATGGTACAAGTGGCGTAATTGAGAGGCATGTTCTCTAGCCTCAACGATATTTCTTTATTTATTTTTATGTTTTTTAGTTTTCAGAAACAAGGTGGGTTCTGTATTTCTGCATGTTATATTTTTATACTTTATGGGCCTAAAGGCAAAAGTTTTCAATTATTCAATGAGGGTCTAGTAAATTAACAGTCATGCTCTGTATTATTTATTTATTTTTCTAAGTTGATTTCCTGCCAATTGAGTAGACCCAGTATATAATCGCTGGGTTTAAAGCTTTTAATTAGCCATACCATCTATTGGTTTTCTTTCCAAAGCCACGGTTATGTAGTCATTTTGGATAAACTGATAAAACAAAATGAGTGAAATACCATTTTTCACATAATGAATGGCATCGACTCCCTCGCGATGGCAATGCTCCTTTCCAAACCATTTCTGTATAAGTAGAAAGAACTACATTTTTAATATGCGCGATTAATCTCACTAAATAATCATATTGAGAATAAACAGACATAGGTAAAGTAATTCTATAGGGAGTATAAGAAAAATACTTTACTAATGGAGAAATTGAATTTGGTCACTGGCAGTGAAAACTGAAGAGCGTCGAGAGGTGAGTATCGATAGAGAGATGGATTTCACCACCAAATACATTGGTAACTCTATTTCACTGTTATCACAAATGAAGAAAAGTAAATTAAGCGCGAATGTCCTTCCAAGATCCTTTCCACATGTCTTCCAAGGACCTTTCCACATGTCCTTTTGGGTGTCGATATGTCTGATCTTTTTTACGGCCACGGGACAGTCGCCTTTGAGTTTCCTGACATAGATCGTTGCAAATGTGCCATTTCCCAATCTTTCTTCTTCGGAGAAGCCCTTTGTGGCCTTCTCCAGCTCCTTGTATGTGAAAATTGGGATTCTGAAGGATCCACCGCTGGCCGAGAGGAGTTTCTTTCGGCTTCTCCTCCTTTCGTTTGCCAGAGCCTTCTTCTTGAAGAAACAATATAGCAAGACTATCACCAGCACCAATTTCGCCCCTGCAATTAACCCTAGCTCTGTGGAACGGTAAAAAAAATGAGACTTGCATGCAAGAGGCTAACAAATATAATTAAGATCGAAGCTCTGTAATGGATATTTTCCTTACCTCCGAGGTAATCAAGCTCAAAATCAAGGGACTCCAAGTAGTCACGTAGTCACGTGGCATCCTCCATGTCTTGCATGGTTGTTTTGGGGAACTGAATAGTAAGGTACGTGGCCTTCATGTGGGGTCCACATTACTTTTGTCACTTACAATCTCTGCATGGCTTACAGGTGCCTCACTGTGAATCCAAGGGCGGTTACCCCAGGCTTATTGAACGAAATTCAAGCCAAGAAGGCAGCATTAACATAAGACACTGCATTCCCTGCAATCCCAAATGATACCAGGATCCTTGTCAACAGTGACGCTGATCTTCAAGTAGGCACTGCTGATTCAAACCCACCAGCACCTCTCTGCCTCTAAAGCACGCCGCTCTCCACTTCACTCTGAAACGAGACCCCTCGTGCACGCCTGAAACACGAAACTTACTCACCCACCAACAACCCTAGTTTCACATCACCGCCTAGCGGGATCAAGGGTTCGATGGAGAAAGCCAGGTTCTAGCTAGGTGTGGTCTGCTTCCTGGTCTATTGGTTGTCATCTTTCATCTGCTAGTTGTCTGCCCAACACCCAAGCAATCGTGGTTAAGCTTATACTCCTAATTTTGCATGGCCAAAATGCAGTCAGAGGAAATCTCTATGGCTAAAATACAGCCTGAGCACCTCTAGAAATCAGGAAAAAAACCAAATCAATATGCAAATGGTTTCACAGTTTGATTCTGTTATGCGAATTAAAGCCGAATGCCACGTACAAATGCGAGGTCTGGGAATATGCAAATGGTTTGACAGTTTGATTCAATCATGGGAATTAGAGTCGATTGCCACTTACAAATGCGAGCTCTTGAGGATGCCACCCGGTTTCTGGTCAGAACAACTTGTAAAAATTACATGGAAAATAGAAAATAGTGAATGGCGATGCCAACACATGTCACAACTTTCGTGCAAATGTCATTTACATTTGCCTTTTTTTATTATATTATCATGCATGTTGAAATATGGTTTTGATTGAGTCGTCCGTAGGAGTTAATTGGTGGGCCAATAAACTGTTGTAAATCTCTGTGTAATTGCAGTTCTTGTTCAACGAGAAAAATTCATCCAACTCAGCGAAACCTCCATTTCCAGTGCCTTTAACTCCTACCCCATGGATTAGGATCAATGCTTGAATCAATTTCATCAGCTAGTGTTTCTCCCAAAATCATGTTTAAGGGATCGTTTGTTATTCAAACGAGATCTCGTAAACTCAGACACCAAACATCAATAATAAGATGGATAATGGATATCTAAGGCTTTTATACCCAAATTGGACTCTGTAATTTTCATCAGATGACTATTTCTAATCCAAGAAATAAAGTTTTGGGAGCTACATTTGTTATATAGCGATCGGTATGTCGTTGATCGCATATTAATTTTGTTGACTTGCTTTTTATATCACCCATTTAACCAAAGTTTCTTTGTGGCTGAGCATTGCAGCTAGGGATGATAACGTTTAACCAAAGTTTCCTAGCTATTTGATTGGGAAAGAAGAATGGACTTCTTATCGCAACTTAGTTTTAGATTACCTGATTAGCACATTAATTTTACCCCATTAACCTAAGTTCCATCTTTAAACTCATTAAAATTTAGAAGATCATATCATATGCTTTAGCTCGAGCTTTAAAGTCATTACATAAATTTCCGAAGATCATATCCTATTTTTTACTTTAGGGCCAACTTGCGTTTTTAGCTTTAAAGTGATTAAACTTTTGAAGATCATATCCTATGTTTTAGTTAGAGCTTTAAACTCATTATATAAATTTTTGAAGATTATTATCCTATGTTTAATTTTAGGTCAACTATGTTTTTACATGCAACTGATATCATTTGGCAGGTATGTCGTCCGCAACGCAGTGACCTGTTTATATAACAAGCAGTGTATCCGTAAATTGTTTCATATAATCTAATAATGCAACCAACTCACAAGCTATTGCCCATAAAAATTTACAAAAAACTTAAGCATCTTCAAATCAAGGCATAATTCCCGAGTCTACAACCACCGCGGCATCAAAGTCAGCGCTTCGACACCTCAGAGAGCCTGCACCCAGACTAATTTCACAAATGAACTTAAAACGTTTGTGGGCTTCCAGATATGGCTCTGTTGAAGCCAGACCTTGTAGCCATCAATTCCTCCTCTGCTTGGTGATGCATTTGGTCAAACCATGCAGTAATTATAGGCCTCAGAGATGTCCTAAGAGAGTGCTCCAGAACGCATCTCTGGTACTTGCACTTGAAACCCGAGTACTTGTACCTGCCATGCAGTAATTATAGGCTTCAAAGATGTCCTCAGAGAGTGCTCCAGAATGCATCTCTGGCACTTGCACTTGAAACCCCAGTACTTGCACCTGCCTTGGCCCTGTAGGAAGAGAAGGAGGCATGAATAAACATGGCGCTTCCTACAAACCGCTTGCAAGAGTTCGGGAGGCAAGAATGGTTAAGTGAGGTAGCAGTGCGCTGATTTTCACCTTTCAAGACATTGTTGCTCGAACTTTGGCTTTGACAGCCAACAAAGGAGACATTGTTGCTGCAACTTGAGGCTTTGAGAGCCAGCAAAGGAGAGCTGCAATGATTGGCCTCGAGTTTCTCCATCAATTTCATCAAGTTTACTGTAAACTTATTAAATCTCGCTTCCTTATTTCCTACAGTCTGTGTAGCTTTCTCATTTTCAAGTCTAGTTTCCCTTCTTGCATGCCGGTCTTTCTCACTGGGCTTGCATTCTGTGTTGCTTTCTCGTTTTCAGGTCTGGCTTCCCTTTTTGCATGCAAGCCTTTCTCACTCTACTTGCAGTTGGTATTTTTAATTAACTTGAACATCAAGAGAGTTGTGTTTTTATAAACTCCGGGAAATGATTTTCATGTTCAAAAGGCCTTTAGCAATCTAGCTCCATCAGCGTATACTTGCTTATTCTCGAGCGTTTGTATTGTTGTTGTGGCAGACCCCGGCAAGGACTACCACCACGACAGTGGCTCCCTTGTTTAGATTAGGAGCCAAATCAATTTTTAACCCATTTACTATTGTAATTTTAGTTATTTCTCATAAATAAAATAACATTAATAAAAATAATTAATTTCATATTAATAATTAAATAATAATAAACTATATTAATTTTTAAATTTATATTTTACTTAAAATACTCATTAAATGTATTTTAAATAAAAAGAAAATTGCCATTCTCTTAATTAAATTTTAATTTCATTTATATAAAATTATATTAAATTCATTAATGATTTTAAAACTTAAAAATATTTTATATTTTTATAAACCAAAATCTTTAAATTTAAATGGTCACTATCAAAGTTTTCATTTATCACAAAATTCTCGAATAAAAAAATAATATTATTTATTTGATTTTCCATTCTTTCTTTACGATGTGCTGGGTAAGGAAAAATATAAAATATATCATGTTTGGTGGTTAGGAATAATTTTGATCTTAAAATAGTTTTTCTTCTTCTCCCCATTTGTTTGGCCATCTAACGCTTGACTTGTGATTTACAATAATGCAAATTCTATGACTATTGCGTCGATTGAGTTTTTGTAAAAATCGTTACTTTTGTATTGATAAATTAATATGCATCCTTACATGGACATATATATTTTTTCCGGGGAAAATAGAGTTCATAATTTCTATTAAGAGGTATAATAGAGATTACATGCTGTAGATGCCGAAGGCATATGCTAAAAAAGTGGTATTACCACCGTTCAGAAGTTCCATAAGATCTGTCCCATATATGTCGCTATGGATACGATGGGGCTGTATCCATTTAACAAAAAAATTTCAGATATACATGTTGTGCTGAAATATGCAAAAAGTAAAAGAGGTTTGGCCTCTGTTCGAGATTTACATAATATGTCTGATAAGAGTCAGTCCATTATATACAGAACATAAGCTAGAAAAATCAAAATTCCAAAATTTCAGTTGGGGAGGATTCCCCCCTGTAACAGTCCATCTATGTATGGTCGATGGTAGAAGACGTGCATCCCTTCTGGACTGTATTCCTCGATCATCCAGTCGCCTAGAGGCCGAGCCGCCGCTTCTTTCGAGAGCCGGTCAGCAGTTGTATTTCTTTCCCTGTAGATATGTGAAACAGTGATCTGGTCAAAAAGTGTTTTGAAAAAAACAATTTCTTCCAAGATATGTCTCAAAGAGTATGTGTGACAATAGGAATAATTGTTTGCCCAATCAATTACAATCTTAGAATCACCAAAAATTTGAATTTGTCTGCAATTTTTAGAAAGAGCGAAATAGAGAAGATGTCTCAATGTGATGAGTTCGGCATGATTGTTGGTCCCCAGACCAAGACCCAGTCTCAGATGAAAATAATGAGTTTCTGTAATGTGGAAAAGGATACCCCCACCACACCCTTGTGCAGATGCGGCACCATCAAAATATGCCCACGGCATGTCCCTGTTTATAATTTCGGAGGTGATCTGCCTGGGGGTATTCGCTTTAATGTCAAAAGGTATTTCAGTGTAGGCCGCACAAATGGCTGGCGGAAGGTGCTGCCAGTTCTCCCTGCCTGCCGCAAAGATTAAATCATTGCACTTGTACCAGATATACATGGCCACAACCAAAGGCAGATTTCTTGCTTTCTCCGAGGACACAGCCGACCACCAGAGATCCCAGGCCGAAGAAATGTCAACTGCGTGCCAGTCGGCTGTGATGTTAAGAATTTGTTTGACCTGCTGCCAGATTTCCCTGGTGATTTCGCAAGAGAGAAATAAATGGTAAGTAGATTCCTCCGCCTTGTTGCAGAGGACACACCAAGTAGGACCCGCGAATGATCGCCTTTTTAGATTTTCCCCCGTTGGTAATTTATTCGCCAGTATGTTCCACATTAAGAGCCTGGCTCTGGGCTGAGCTTGTAGCTGCCATATATTCGACCACCAACTTTTTATCAATTCAGGCTTCTTGTCCTCGATGAGTTTTAAGTATCCCGACTTTGGAGAATATGAACCTGATTTTGCAGGTGCCCATATAAGTTCATCATCATGCTCATGTAACTTAATATGAGATTCGGTGAGTGCCTGAAGGTATCGCTGCCATAATTCCGCCCACTCATCTGTTAATTGCCACTGATGGTCCGATCTCCAAGCTTGAGAGAAGATAGTAGATCGGATGGGGTCACCGACCTGATCTAAGAATTTGATACCCTTATAATTAAGATGTTGGATCATGTCTGCCGGAAGGAGATGAGCGTTACCAGACCCAGGCCATGGGTCCAACCCAATGCGAACCTGGGTACCATTTCCAATCTTCCAGAGCAGGTTTTCCTTGATGAGGGGCAGAGCTTTTAGGGTGGCTTTCCAGATGGCCGACACACCTTGAAGTTGCCAAGAAGGTCTACGAATCCAGTCAAGGATGTTTGAGGGCCAAATGTATTTTTTGTGTATGACTTCTGCCCATAAGCTATCCATCTTGAGAAGAGACCATCCCTGCTTTGCTGTGAGGGCGAGTGCAAAATCGGGAAGGGATTTAAGTCCCCATCCTCCCCAGGGCTTGGGCATGGATACCAGGGACCATTTTGTCCAAGCAAAAATCTTACCCTTTTTGTTCCCATTCCATAGGAACCTGCTACAAATCTGTTGAATTTTCTGTAAAATGCCTTTCGGAACCCAGGTAAGGGACATCCAATATACCGGAGTGGCTTCGAGAACAGATTTGATCAGCTGTAATCTGCCCGCTTTTGATAGTAGGCGATGGTGCCAACAAGTTATCCTCTTTTCTATTTTGTTGATGAGCCACCCCCAGTGTCCAGATTTGTATCCATCCGGCCTTAATCTAAATCCCAAGTATTTGATACCATCGAGAAGATTGATTTCCTGGAAGGGAAAGAACTGAACAGCCAATAGAGATTCTTGTTGAGTGCATCTCGTCACAGATCTAGTAGATTTATCCCTGTTTATTTCCATACCCGTGGCTTTGCAGAAGAGTTGAAGGATCCGGTTAAGGGCCGTGCTATCTCTAACGCTGCCATTGAGGAATATGAGAATATCATCCACGAACAATAGATGTGTGATGGAGAGCTGTTCGGTAATTTTGAGGCCGCTTATCTCCCCATTCCTTTTGGCATCCGCGATAAGCCTGCTCAACCCTTCCATTACAATGAGAAAGAGTAGTGGAGAGAGAGGGCATCCTTGCCTGATGCCCCTGTTAATGTAAAATCAATCTGAAGCTCCTCCGTTAATGAGAATGGCAAACGAGACTGATGTTACACATCCCATGATCCAGTTAATGAAAGGCAGGGGGAAGCCCAAGTGTATAAGTGTCATCTTAAGATAAAGCCAATTCACCTTGTCGAAAGCCTTAGTAAGATCAATTTTTAAAGATACACCTTTCAGGTTCTTCAGCTTGATGGAATGAAGGGTTTCCTGGGCGGTACCAATAGCCTCATAAATATGGCGATTTCGAAGGAAAGAAAATTGTTCAGCAGATATATGGGATGAGAGAATCGGCTTAATACGATTGGCAATTATCTTGGCAATGATTTTATAAAGGCAATTGCAGAGGGAGATGGGCCGGAAATCATTGAAAGAAGAGGGTTCATCTGCTTTGGGAATCAAGGCAATATAGGTCTGATTCATAGGGGGATGAATGCGCCCCGAGAGTCGGCTTTCCTCAACAACAGCTAAAAGATCCTCACCCATCTGTTCATAAAACGCCAGATAGAATTCCACCGGCCATCCATCAGGTCCCGGACTCTTCTCTTTCTTGAACCATTTTAGAGTATTCTCAAGCTCCAGAGATGTGACAGGAGCTGTAAGGTCTTCCAGGTCCTCCTGGCCAACAAACCGAGGGAGTTTTTCAGCAGTTCTAATAATATCAGGAAGATTGATTTCTGGTGGAGCTGTAAAGAGACCCTTGAAATGGGACACCCCAAGACTAGCCAATTGCTGGTGAGTGGTAGCCCATCCATCTGGCTCTCGAGGAAGTCTCCAAATGGTGTTCGAAGCCTTCCTGCTGTTGGCTAAGTTGTGAAAGTATTTAGTGTTGCTGTCCCCCGCTTTGAGCCAAATGGCTCTACTTTTAAGCCTCCATTGCTCCTCCTTTTCAAGTAGGATTTTTGCTTTTTGTCCATACAGACGGTTGAGCAAGGCTTTGGATTCATCTGTGAGGTAACCAAATCCTTTATCATCAGTTAATGAGGCTATTTGAGTTTCAGTATCCGTCAAGATCTGTTCATCTCTTTTCCTCTTGGCTGTCGCCCAGTCTTCAGTAAGAACTTTGAGTTTATTAAGCCTAACACAGAAATCATAGGCCTTGCGTTGAGCCCGCAGAGGGGGCTGAGAAACCCAGAAGTTCGTGACCATATTATTATAATCCGGATCCTTGAGAAAGCCAGCAAAGAATTTGAATGGGGATCTCGGCTTGGGCTTTTTATCACTAATCTGTAAAAAAATTGGAAGATGATCAGATAGACCCCCTATGCCAACCCATTGTCTGTATAGTGGGCAAATCTGTATTAGATCCTGGTGCATCATGAATCTATCTAATCGCCTTCCCAGTGCAGCCTCCCCTGTGCGTTGATTGTGCCAAGTAGGAAGTTTCTTATTCATGGGGATGTCCACCAGATGATGAGAGTCCAGCAGTAAATTCATTTGATCCGCAATGGAATCCCACTGGGCATTATGACCCCAAGATTCACCAACTCCCAGAGAGAAGTTGAAATCCCCTCCAATCACAGTATGCTGAGTTATATGGTTACCAGATAGAAAGTCTTGCCAGAAAGAGAGACGATGCTGGTTGGGACCATATATGTTAATAAATCTTATCGGGAAGCCCAGATCCCCAGCCAAGATATCCATTCCCAGGAACCCTCTGCCCCCCCAGGTGGAGATTGACTTACACTTTCTTGGATTGATACCGATGAGTAAGCCACCGGAGCGCCCACATGCGTCCAATCCATGCAGAGACCACCCCGGAAGAATACCTTGCAGGCAATTCACCGCCATCTCAGCTGTGCATAGAGTTTCTTGCAGAAAGATAATATCACATCTTGATACATGAAGAAGTCTTTTCAGAGCCAGTCGTTTTTTGGGGTTGGCTAGTCCCCTGCAATTGAAGGAGAGCCAGATCATGATTCACCACAGTGCATGGGCTCGATAGCTCTAAGCGCCCTTTCGATAGTAGCTTGTCTCCCCAAAGCAACGTCCGCCACAACGTTTAACTTAGCCGAAGAGATATGTGAAGGTCTGCCCCGTTTCTGTTTTTGGAGGCGACCCGGGGAAGAACCCAGACCTAGTGTTCGAGGCCGAGCCCTAGGTCTCAGGTGATAGTGGTGTGATCCGGATAGCTCCGGTGAAGAAGAGGGGTCCGCGTCCCCCAGGATCGGGTTGGACATGGGAGGGGTAGTAGAAATGGATGGCGGAGGCGGGGCAATAGTGCAAATAATGGAGGGAATGGGAACAGATTCAGAGCGAGATGATTGTATAAAAAAGTGAATATTAGATATCATATCATTAGAGCAAGATTGTGAGAGAGAGGGGACGGAATCATTACCCGGACGAGTAGGTACAGTCGCGGTCGGTTTTGTATTCTTCCCGGCAGTCCGTGAACGGGTCCGCGGCGGTCCAGGTGCAACCAGGTCCTTGCTGCGAGCAGTTTTTGTTGTGCTATCCCCCTTCTTCGTGGTGGGGATCTCCTGCTGAGGCTGTACACCTTCCGATGGCTGGTGCTCTCCTTCATTTTGATTCACCGTGTTCTGTTGGCGAGGTCCCTTGGAGTCCTCCGAAATCCCCTTCGCAAGCAAAGGGCAGTCCTTGAAAAGGTGCCCGACTTTGTGGCATCTCCTGCATCAATATGGCACTCCTTCATAATCAAGGGGTTGTTTGCGCGAGACATGATTGTGGTGCAGGGTGATCTTTTCCACCAGCCCAGGTCTAATGTCCATATTAACCAGAATTCTTGCCATAGTCCTGATGCCCGTCTTTTCAAATGATCTATCATGCTCCAGATAGGTACCTAGGGTGTCCCCAATCTTTTTGAAGGTGAATTGATTCCAGTATTGCCAAGGTAATCCTGGAAGGCGAACCCATATGGGTCCCTCGCCAAGATGTTCGCGCTCTGGATCAAACAGAGGATCCCACCTTTTAAGTAGCACCGGCGCGAGCTCAATATGCCAATATTGGGTAAGTACCCACTGAGTGTATTCGGGTCTCTGAAAGTGTAGGGCAAACCAGCCCCTTGTAAGCACCATAACCTCTGGGAGTTCTTTGAAGAGCGAGCCCCAAATCTCGTTTACCCAAAGTTTGAGTCTCTCCGCAGAATAGGTTCGTCCTCTGACTCTGCCCACTAACACTTTTTGAGCCGCATCCATCACGTCCGGAATAGGGTCATCAGGTCCCAAGTTGATATTGTAGTCAGGATCAATGGAGCGGAGGCAGCGTCCCTTGGTCACCTTCTCGGAGCGCCTCCCAAAAGGAAATCCCTTCAGCAGGTTGCGGCACGGATCAGAAGTGTTGTGCTGTGCTGATGCAGCTGAACGAACCGGGAGTGGAGTGGTAAAACAGCCTGAGGGAATCGGAGAGCGAGGGGAGGGAAAACCAGGACCCGGGAAGCCGGATACAGGGGGGATGAAGGGTTGCTGGAGGGAATGAGGCATAAATGATACGGAGGGTGAGTGGGAGCTTGAAGGAGGAGGGGGCGGAGGGGGAGGATGGAGCGCAGGCCGATTGAGTTCCTGTAAGGAGACGTCGAGCAGGGGGGAACCCAGGAAGCAAGAGCCTAGTAACTGAGCAGTGGCCGGGGAGAGAGGAGGGCATGCAATAGGCGGGGATTCCGCTGTTGAGATAGCCGGTCCTTTGTTTTTATCCGCAGAAGACAAGTGTGGATGCAGATTCGGGGCATCTGTCGCAAAACCCAAAGCAACGCTACGCGGAAGCATATGAGGCCTGCTGGTGTGTGCCCATATTTCTTGATGCGGCCTAGGGTCTGCCTCGTAATCTACCAATTCCTCGTCACCCATGATAAACTGTCGGTTATGCGTCGCGAGCGGGATTCGAGCTGTGGTCCGGTAGCACCGAGATCAGGGAAGTCAGAGCGGCAGTGGGCTCAGAGGTGGGTACCCAGGGGGGACCACAGTATTAAACCCAATAATCCACACAATAAAACAAAAAAAAACAGTGCCGCAGTCAGCCCGGCCTTACAAGAGACCCTGAGACTGTCTGTAAACCGCCATGGAGAATGGTGCAGCAACGCAGAAACTTGCTAGGGTTCCGCCATTTTCTTCCGCTCCCTCGACTAGTTTTTGATTTTGCATTCTTACATGGACATATATATATATATATATATATAATTATTTAAATATTATTTCTAAAACTCCATTATATTATATAGCATAATATTTTTTTATATAAATATTTAACTTATAAAATATATAAGTAATTTTATTTTTTTTGCAATAGTTGTTTTTGCATGTTGTAATAATTGAATTTAGACTTTTGTGAGTTTTGTCAACACATTTCGAACTATTCAGTGATATATATATATATATATAAACCTACTAATAATATAACTAATTTTTTGTGTTTTAAATTTTCATTTTTATAAATATTAAAATAATCATTTTTTTGTTTGCTAAGTTGTGTGAGTGTTGAGATGACTGCACGCTTAACTTTTGGCTTGAAAAACTGCGACCTAGGTGCATTTAACCCGTCAAAATCACCCAGGGATTGCACCCGGACTCGAGCCACACCAACCCATATATGACTAGATTTTTTCCCATGGTGTTTCGGATCAGTGACCTTCACATCACGAAGTGCCCCATCACCGTCTATTCTACGCCCTATGGGAAATAAAATTATTATTATTTTTAATTATTATTAAATTTACAATAAAATTAAAATCCATCCATTTTTAGTATCTTTTTTTTGTATCCAAAGGAATCGACAATTGGGTCAGCCTTGTACTTGTGTGACAGGGAGTCGATTCTAACCGCTACAAATATAACCTCTAGGCGCATACATATGCCCCTTTTGCATGCATAAGTGAATAAGGGGGATTTGAATAACGAATCTCATCTCACATAATACTTCATTTACACGACCGTCACCAGTTGAGTTGCCCTAAGGGATTCTATCCATTCTGAATATCATATACATATAATTTTTAGATATACTAAAAAAATTGTAATATTTATATACCTTATATTTATTATTCAAGTGATCTATAAACATGAATTTATATGATATAATATTTAAAAGATAATAATTCAATGCAATATAGGTTTCTTATACCATTGTAGATTTATCTTAACTCTGGATTTATCAAGTGTTCAAGAGGGATCAAATTTCTTAAAATAGAAACTTTTTTTGAGTGCAAAACTTAGGAAAAGTTTTCAACTCGAAAAATTTGATTCCTCTTGATTGAATACTTAATAGATGCAGAGCTAGAGTTGAGCTGAATCTATGTTAGTTATTTTTTTTTTTTTCTGTATAAAGGCTGAACTATTGTATTAAGGAAAAAGAAAATAATTTACAAAGAGGCCGTGGCCTATGAAGATGCAAAGGAGCATCTTCTATCAGAGAAGACTGCAGGTGCTCAAGGCAACCTGGATTACACATATGGAGACAGTAGCAGAAAGCATATCCGACCATACATCAACGACCATACAAAAGGGCAGCTTTTGAATTGAGAAATTTGCCTTTCCACTGTAGCTTGCTGCAGAGACCATATTCTTCAAAAGACTGGGAGTGCTGAGATTTCTTGAGGGCTCCCTACCGCTAAACCGACGACTTGACTCTTCTATACCAGAATGAGTCCCCTCAAAATTCCAAAACAATTGCATTAAACAGCAGAGAAAGCATGAACTAAGCCTTTGATGGCTCACCTGGATCAATTTCTGGTTTGTGAATTTCCTCATTCGGCTCCAGATTGTTGGTGAGCTGATTGCCATAATACTCAGGATGCTGAAGAGAGCCAGGAGCCAGATTCCTCGACAATCCTTGAGGTGGATGCTGGGGCGCTCTCAGTCCCGGAGGAGGCTCCATCACAGTAATATCAACCTCAAATGCATGATCAGAATTGTCCTTCATTGCCCGAGCAGGGATCGTTTGTTCCAGTTCCTCATTACCTGACGTGTCGTCCTCTTCCTCAGTTGCAAGGACAGTAATAAGCAGTGATAGACGGGTCTGATTTCTCCGGCATCGAAAGGTGCAGCGAGAAGTGTGGACTTGACTGTCCAACTGGTCGGACTCTTCAGAGGGAGAGGATTGAGGCTCCATTATGGCCACTGGCTGAATTGCCTGGGCTTCTTGCCTTCCACGAATGCCCCAAACCCCTCCACGTCTTGGGACTCCCCTTTGTCGTGGCGGCATTGTCCCTGAAGAGCACACTTTGCAGGCAATAAACTGTAAAAAAGCAGGACTGTAAATCTCTAGTCGGTTCTCCTTAGTGGCACTTACACAATTCTGGTGCCTCACTGAGCTATCCTCCAGCATAACACACAGTTGACACAAATGAAGCAGAGTGCGCGGAATTGAACACCCATTTGAATACACAATTGAACAAACAATTGAACACACAATTGAACACACTGATGAATGCACAATTGACCCAGTGTGCCCAGAACACACCGATGAGACACTTACACACTTCTGGTTCCTTACTGAGCTATCCTCCAACGTAACACACAGTTGACACATATGAAACGGAGTGCGCAGAATTGAACACCCTCTTGAATACCCAATTGAACACACAATTGAACACATAATTGAACACACCGATGAATGCACAGTTGACACAGAGTGCCCAGAACACACCGTTGAGACACGCAGATGAAACAGCATGCCCAGAACACGCGAAACAGCTTGCCCAGAACACGCGAAAGGAACAGAGGGTAGGCTATGGCCTTTCCCTCTTCCTCCGGTATTCTTATTACTCTGACCTCCAAACCACTGAACCAGACTATGTTTCGAAGCACTGGACAAATACCTCATTTTATAGAAACTGGAGCTGAACTGTATGGCGGCAATGGATTTGAGACTCCATTGAACTGCGTACAAGGCCATTAATTCGCCTCGCTTGAGGCCACCTCCCTTCTGCATGGCCATCCTGTCTACTGCGATCCGCGTTAATGACTTGCAGGGGCGAGTTAATGTAGTGTCCGGCCAGACTGGCTGAAACCTACAGCTGCCCTTCATTGCTTGTACATGCGCTTAAACAAGTGTCACCCGCATCCGGGTGAATCTATGTTAGTTATTAATCATATTACTATTATTTATATAAAATTCACATCTTTATAAGTAAAAATATTTTTAATTTTAATTTTACTAAAACCTTTCACATGTCTTATAATTATTTTAATTTGGGATGGCAAGTGCGAGGGGGGTAATTTTTTGTGCTAGCGGACAAAAGGAGGATATGTATTAATGGAATCAACTAATTATATTCTCATAACGCAACCTTGAATACACACACACACACATATTAACCAGAATGAGTAGATTTTTTTATATAAATAAAATGCGCTCGTTCGCAAGAAAAACTCGGACTCTACAAGGTATTTTCAAGCCTACTGAGGGCTGCTGATACATCATTTGTTCTGCATTCCTTCTATAAGAGTATTAATTATGTTTTTACAAAAATTCCTCAATCCAAAGATCCTATAACTATATATTCGACAAAACTAGAACAATAAATATTTGCATTTGAATTGTGTCATTCGAAAGCAATAAGTAAAACCAAAGATACTAAACATCCATTGGTGCTGGAATGTTCAGATCCAGGTCAGTGGAAACTTCTTCATTGCTTCTATTTAGATCTAGGCCAGTGGAGTCTTCATCGTTACTCTTGCTGCTCTCTTCCACCTTGAGCTTCAACTACTCAATTTGTTGTTGCAACGCATCCACCTCATCTTCTAGTTGGCAAATACGTTCCTTCTTTTCCAGCTGTCTCTCCTGCATAATCAGGTTCTCCTGCTGCTGTTGGTGGATGCTACGTTGTAACATAGTCAATCCTTCCTGTAACTCCAAGTGGTCCTGCACACAATTGATGCAGGTTTGCAGATTTCTACCTCTAGTCAAAGAATTTCCCACCCATGGCCCCCCGGTCCTCGGCCTGCAACTGCCCCATGAACCCGACAGAGCTATCCTTAGTGCTTTGCACACTCGTATCCATCTTCAGACTTCCTTCGACCAACTTCTCCAGAATTCCACAAACCCCTCTATCGCGCCCTCCCGAATCCAGGATACCCTTAACCCACCGCTCCAGGAACCCGCTGACCTCCGAACCGTCCTCCACACTGGCCTCCAAAGAAGCCTTGAGGTTATGTTCCAGAACCCCCTCCTAGTCTAGTAGATTATCAACACTCCCACCCACAACTTTCTCAATTGCGGCCGCACTTAGACAGACATCCCTCTAGGGATCAACAGACGAATTATACTCGAGGTTTTGTTCAAGAACCCCCTCCCAATCAAGCACACTAACAACACCCAACCCAACAACCCTCACCCAAGCAACTGCACTCAGACAGGCAACCCCCCTGAAGATTACCACTTGAATACTTAGGCACACCAAACACCTTGAGATTCTACCCTACAACCCAGACCCAACCATTGACTCTCAGAGACCTCAAATTCTGCCGCCAGGGCTTCGCAAAGGCCACCTAAGTAGAAAAAGAACCTTAAACCATAAAAAATGAACATACCATTATTCCTTAAATATAAAATGCAGACTATGTGATGATGCAATACTATGGGGAGGAACTGCTGGAGCGGTAATCCCAATGTACCTCCATAAATTCCCAACAGTCCGCCATTATTTCCCAATGCTACTTCTGGTCCGTCATTACCATCCTAGGCTTCCTCCCATAAGTGATAAAGGTGTTTATGAGCACATGAATTAGTTGCTGCTAAGAATTCCCCATTATCTTGCAATCACCCGAGATGGTGTGTTGGCCTTTGCATCATGATTTAGGGCGTGGGAGCTAGATACACACACATTGAAATATTCCATGCACAAGTGTTGTACCAGAGTGACGAACATAGACATGTTGCGACTGCAAGTAGAGGAAGCCCCTGCCACGAGGCTCTAGGACTATGCAGAACTCCAATGGAGTGATGCGATAAGGCCCAAGGTGCAGGGGAATGAAGGGGACGGGAGAGGGGAACATGACAGAAAGGAGGGGAGGTAGGACGAAACAGAAGAGGGGAACAACAAGGAGAGAGATAGGAGAATGACAGAGGATAGGGGTGGGAGGGTTAAAAAAGAAAGACGAAAAATGGGGGGAGGGGAGGGGGGCTCAAAAAGAGAGGGCGGGCGAAGGGGGGGGAAGAGAAACCAATAAGCCAACTTTAGAGACCAAATTTTGAAGTCCCCATTTATGATATTTGATAACTTAGCTAGACCAAGAATAACATCCTCAGCCTAGAACTTGAAGCTCATCAACACAATTAGGGGATGTTATTTGTGACATCGACCTTGTTCATAATACTCCTTTCGTCTCTCAACTAGCAGGCTTGGTTTGCCTGTTTGTCGAATTTTTGGTTATTCCCTTTGAGAATATGGAAAAAGGACTCCAAATCAAAGGAGGGGATCAACCCTTGGGATCTCTTAATAATTTGGTTTAAGATAATGTTTTTTGTTGATGAAGTATATATAATATGCCTAATGATTATCATGGAGTCCCCTAAGACCTGTGTTTTTTTAATGCCCTTATTTTGAGCCAATATGAGACCTAGGAACATGCCATAAGCTTTTGCTTGGTTTTTGTCTTCCTTCCAAACCCCCAACATATCTATCTTCAATGATTCCCCTTCGGGATTAATGAGGATCCCTCCCCATCCTGCCACCCCACAACCTTGAATATTATAAAATCCTATTCTAACTTGAATTTTTTTATATATGCCCCTTATCTTAGCCATCATTTACTCCAGTAAACTATCAAAATTAAATTAAATTAAAATTGCATTATTCTTGATTCCATTTTATATATATATAATTTGTAACAATAATTTCAAGTTGACCTTACCTTAATTTATAATTATTTTAATCTTTAATATTTAATAATAAATCAAATTAAACTAATTTAGATTAATGTTCAAATCCTTTTCTATCTCTAATGGCTATATCCCTTCTCTAGCGGTCATGTTCTTATGTTATTTATTCAAGGTCTAACACTCTTCGTATCATTAATTAAGCTTTTGGTCCTTGAAGATGGGTGAAGTGTTCACCTAAAATGTCAGACATCTCATTGAGAATACACAATTGTCCATAAATCTTCAGCATCATCGTTATATTGAACAAATCAATATAATTTGGGATTCATGCATATTATAAGGGCTTTGGTCATGGATCGCAGGCACAATGATGTGTAATTGGCTATTGTTTTGTTTCGAATCTAAGGATTGATAACTAAATTTCAATCAATTTCATTATTTCATGTTCTAAGAAGATTTAATAAAGAGGTAGATAGCTTGGCCAACCAAGCCCTCAAAAGGGAGTTGTGGTCTTTATTTTTAACTCTCACCTCAACTTTGAACCTCTCCCATAAGAAATCCCATGGTAAATCTTCAAAGCTTAAGACTCGTTAGGGTTCGATTTGATCGTGACAAAGTGTTTCTAAGTAGGTGTTGGACTGAGTGTTATGTTTTGATGGGGCTGCTTTTAGTTGGTGTCATTTGGGGAATTTCGTAGGTTTCCATTTATTCTTGTCGGGATTGCCATGTGAGGGTTGTTTGTGGTCTCCACCCTTTGGTTGTGAATTTGTTGTTATGCTTGTGTGTTCTTCGAGTAACATTGTGGGACTAAGCTCTTGAGTCTGAGTGGAATGATTTGGATTCAATGTTCTTTGGTAAGAAGCTTCATCACTATGTTGGGGCTCATAAATATTTTTTGTGGGTAGTATGTTGTTGTCATTCTGTGATTGTGGAATATCGATGGTGGGATTCTGCATTCCGGACAATAACGTGGGCCTGGGCTCACTTGGCTGGGTGGAAGGCATTGTTGGTTTTTTCTTGGTGTTTCATGTCATCTTTGAATTCTATCATTTCTCGTTTGGTGCCTTTTGTTTATGCTTGAGATTGTATTTTTAGGTTTGAAAACTTCCATTTTTTGGTCTTGATTCCTATGGTTGCTACTTATAGTGTTAAAGAATTGTTGAGAGTTCTTGCTCAAGACTTTGAGGGAACTATTATGAAACTGGAAAAGATGCTTGAAAGCCTAAAGGGCGACAAGGAAATTGATTAGGAAAAGTTATTTGAGCTATTTTATTACACTACAAATCCTTTTGAGCCATGCACTTTCCATAAGGGTCTTATTCATGTACACCTACCAACCAACAAGATGCGACAACACACAACATACATAACAGACAAACAATAGACATATAAAAAAAAAAGAAAAGAAAAAGAAAAAGTGCAACTTGTAGCTGCTATCGAAAGTAATGCTTTAAATCTGGACCATTTATGGGGAGGTGATTAATCCTCCAGTCTAACGATTTAAGCTTGAAAGAATTGTGGCCAAGCTTTCATTAATAACAAATGGTCCAATCCACAAAGGCTAGAACTTTGTGTGTTTCCATTTTTCTTTGCGGGGTTTATCCCGCTTCAGGACTAGGTCACCCACATCAAAGCTATTTGTGCTTGTAGACTTCCTATCAAACCGCTTTACACGGTTTCAATGCACAACAAATCGTTCTTTGGCCTTGCACCTTTTTTCCTCAAGTTTAAGTAGCATATCTATCCTGCTCTGAACCAGAAGGTAAGGTTTACCTTGTGACTCTTAAGAGAGTTGCAAGGCTGAAGATACAGGTTCGAAGGCAACATAACTTATTTACTGTAAAACAAGAAGTATGGCGAGGTTCTCAGGTGATCTAGATTCTCTTAGCCACTCGAATTAACCAAGATCTTTTACTTTTGTGATGTTAGCATAAATGCATGTGAAAAAGTATGAAAAACCACATGTGCATACTTTAAAGAAGAGGAAACATAAAGGCAACCATCAAATCAAAGAACACACACAAGTTTATAACAAAGTTCACCCAGTGTGGGTTACGTCTCCGGGCCCAGTGTCAAGAGTGGGGAGGCTGCTTCATTAGTTGTTACAAAAAGATGAAGAGTACATGATGGAATCTTTGTCAATAGAGTGATGAACTCCCTTATCTAGAGTGACATGTCTTTCCACAAGACGTTCTCCTACAAAGAACTCCCACTCATAAAATTTCTCCTCCAACATGACAAAGGAACAATCTCTCAAATAAAGTGGCATACAATGATCCTCTCACAAAGTGGAATACATGGATCTCAAATGAAAATCAACATCTTAGCAAAAATCAAATAAACACATGTCAATAATGCACTTTATACCTCCAAGTTTGGAGATGTTCTGAATATCGAATACTCAAATGAAGAAACATCATGAACTGTCATGTTCCTTGTGAAAAATTGAGTCAGATGAGTATAAACTTGACCACTTTCTGTCTCGGTCAAATCTGGTCTCCCTGGGAATCTCAAATATTCTCTTCTGCGGGCTGACTGAAATTTTGCTACTCAGATGAAGAATTTGTTCACACCATCATGTTCCTAGCGAAAAACTAAGAAAAATGAGTATAAAGTTGGCCTCATTTTGAAAATTTCAATTTCAAGCCTCTAGGGAATCTTTTAGATTTCACGCAGATACCCGTGTCAAGATTCCACGTTCATGGTTCCACTATTCAACGTCTGTCTCTAAAAATCCACTTTTCAGATCAAAAAATCGTCTGCGCTATCGGACTCTTGGCAAAATTATGAGTAATTTGAGTATAAAGTTAGCATATTTATCACATTATCAAGATTCAATTCCCAAGTAAATCTAAATATTCCTCTACAACATCAAAGAATAATCTCCTCGAAATCCATGTTAGGCATGGTTCCACTTTGTGTTGGGTTCCACCGCTCGACATCCTCTGTCCTTCGTTGGTTGAATGGCAAATGATAAGTGTTTAAATAAACTTCATGTGGCCGACATAACAAGGAATGGGTTGTTGGCCTGACGACAACCATGTGTTATATTGAGTGTTATGTTCGCAATGGCTTGGGGTCAAATCCCCGTGGCTTCGATTTTTATGCATTTTTCACTGTGGACTTTGGATTTCCAAACATTGTGTATGACAACCAATGAATGAGCGTAATTTTCATCGTCCTCAGCGAAATGAAAATTTGACACATGGAATGTGTAGTTCTGTGTCTGAACTTGTGTTTGTCATTATTTTCATGCTTCCAACTTTTTCCCTCATCGTAGCTTACCCAATGAATAATGAAAAGTATTTAGCTTGCCGCGTGAGTGTAGGCTACGCTCGCTACGCTTCGGTAATTCCAGGGGAGAGCTTAGGATGTAATCCACATCATAGATAGAGGAATATGTGGGAGTAGAAGCAACGGTACAGGCAGAAGCAGAGGTAGTTTAGTTTAATTCCTTAATGCATCATTGCTGGCCAACTGTTAATCTTCATAATTGACCACTGTTCCCTGCCTTATGTTCCAACCCTTTGTATGGGGATAAAGAAACCATGTGCATAGTACTATTCAATGTTGCATGGTTACGTACTACTTGTTGGATTTGAAGTAATTAATAACCAACAATGTGATTGTAGCTTCATTTGAATACCATGTTCAGCTTTAAATAATTTTAATCCAATGGCGTATAGGCCAAAAAGACAGCCGAAATGGTTAAATAATTATATTATTAGCATAAAAACAACAAAATTAAAGAGAAAATTCCACCCAATAACATTACCAAATTTTAAACAAACCTGGCCGAGACAAAAACAATAAAATTGACCCACAAATTTTCCAAAATAATAATTAGAACTTCAAGTTAAACAATTTATACCAAATCATGACTTCCTCCATTTAATGCTCTAAACTAGGGTAGTTATTGCTCATATTCCTCTCATTTTTCGTGGATAGCACACATTTCTACATGGCATTGAAAATCACATTTCATAGGGAATTTAGTTTTGTTATTGTACTTCAATTTACAAAATTAGTTGTATTTGAAAATTTATTTTATTGTGAAGCTTTTTAAAAAAATGAATTTCTTTCTATTTCAATATTGATGGACTTTTTTATTACATTTCTAATTATTTAGGATGACAACTAAAAGATTGTACATTTAATTGTCAATTTGAGATTCATATGGAACTTGCCAAGTGTCTTGTATCATCTATTTATTTTATTTGAAGCTTTTTAAAAATTTGAAGTTCTTTCTATTTTAATATTGATGGACTTTTTTTATTACATTCCTAATTATTTAGGATGACAACTAGAAGATTGTACATTTAATTGTCAATTTGAGATTTTAATGGAACTTGCCAAGTGTCTTGGATCATCTATTTATTTTATTGCGAAGCTTTTTAAAAATTTGAAGTTCTTTCTATTTTAATATTGATGGACTTTTTAATTACATTTTTAATTATTTAGGATGACAACTAAAAGATTGTACATTTAATTGTCAATTTGAGATTCATATGGAACTTGACAAGTGTCTTGCATCATCTATGCTCATATAATTTATAGTTGTAATAATCTAAATGTCACAATACTTGCATCATCTATGCTCATATAATTTATAGTTGTAATAATCTAAATGTCACAATACTAATTCTTTTTTGGGATGTTTTCACAAGTCATATGAGGAAAACTTCTTGTAATCCAATACACACTTTGGATAAATGTAAAGAGTACAGTTACAAGAAAGTAAATATTACACTTGCACATAATAAATCACACATACATCTAAGGTGATTTGTTCCAATGTTAAAATGGTTTTGGTTGTTCTAAAAAAATTATAGTTACACTTGAAATATAATGTAGTAAATCAAACCACACATGTTCATAAAGGAAATAAGACTATAAATCAGAGATTGGAAACAAAATAGTCAAACTGAACCCAATTTAAAATACAACAATCAAAATTCTAGAAAACGAAGTGTTGTAGTGTTAGGGCACAATTAGCAACTATAGTTGTAACAACGACCCTAGTTACAATTTTCTCTGTAAGTTCATGACAACTATTAGTCCATAAGCAATGATAATTTTAATAAATGAATTGCAACAATAACTCTACCATACATAGTCATATCAATTTGAACTATGACTGTTGTTGTAATAGATCTATGATATAGAGTTACAACAATATGAAATATCAGAGTTAAACTAATCTAACTTTAGAGTTGCAAACAAGGAAATATCAAAGGTACATTTAAATATTGATTATATGAATTACTAAAAATAAAATAAATATATAAAAGATATTACAACTATTCTATAGAGTATAGAAAGTACCTAGCTAAGAAGGGGTTCCTACCTCTTTGGAGAGGGTACTAGTTTATGAAATTCATAAGGAGATAAATACTAAGGAGAAAAAGTATCTTTTTGTTAGGTAACTTAAGAAAGAAAATTGACATTGTTAAAATAAGTTTAAACCCTTATAAGCTTCATAACCAAACAATGTGGTAGATTGTCCCTAGAACACCATGGAATAAAATAATTTGTCATATTTGTGATACTAAAAAGGTGGAAGATGGGAAGAACTTTCACTTAAACTGCCATGTGTATTTACTCATTAAATATCATTTTCCAAATATCTATAACAATATCAACCCTCCTAACTTGTTAACTCCTCAAAATTATGGAAGTGCAATAAAGCTTCTATCTAATCATTTTTAGTATATAAGTAACATTTTAAGCAAACCAATTAATTTTTCACATTTTCCCTAAGGTATGATAAACCAAATTTGACCTCAATAGATAGTAACAACATCATCATTACCATTATTTATTAAAGTGAAATAAATAAATAAATAATAAACATTTTTCTAGAGGTGAGCAAAATATAACGTGCCCTTGAATGTGCTAGGATAGGTGTTTAATGACATATGGATATATGGATTATAAGTATTGGTTTACACATTACTGCAAAGAGAATTCCAAGCATTAATGCATCTTGAATCTTGTTCTTCATTATATTAGTTTGGTTTACAAAAGTCTAATGGACATGGGGACCATTTCTATGCATGTGTGAGGTTATTGGTTTATTTGCATGGGGAAATCTATGAGCATGGAAAAATGACACTCAGTATTTATAGTCAAAATTAAGAAGATTTGGTTACGATGATGACCATTTTTCTTCAATGTCCAAGGTAAAGGGTAAAAAAATTGAGTAAATGCCCCTTGAAGGTAAAACCCTAAGAAGAATGCCAATCAAAATGGCTAAGAGCACAATGAACTTAATTCTTAAAACTAGTAAAAAAACAAATTTAACCATGTTCATGACTAGGGTTTGCAACTCTTGGCACTTTGAATAGTGCAAGTCATCAACCTTACTACCAATAACTTTAACCTAGTAAATGTAGAATTTTCCAAGAACGCTTAAAGAAGGCAGTTGGAAAGTAATCTCACACACCATATCTGAAGAGTTGGCTTATCATTTGAATCCACATTCACTCTTATGATCCTCATAGGCATGCTTCTCTCATACTATTGCAAAGTATCCTGAAAAGCGATATGAGGCCCTCCCAATGCCATCAAAACCCCAAAGCTCTAAGCAAATCTAATAACCATATCTGCTTTGAACTTCCCTAGAGACTTTGATAACGTCAAAGCCAATATATGTGACCATGACAACCTTAACACCATTGGCATGTGTATTCCTGATGAAATAAAAGGAACCCTAGACCTACCCTTTAGTTCCAGGATGCTATACTAGAACTCCACAAACATCCTTGGAATTACTATAATCGAACTCCTTCAAAACAACCTTCGGGAAATTCATATCAAGGGCACCTAATAGAATCGAAATCGCCTATGCTACAATATTCCTTTCATTGAGAAGAAAAATGTTGGGCATGGGAAAGTTGATGGGATATATAATTATCGTTTGGAAACTCAATAGTGGATCCAACGTCCCCTAGGCAATCCCTGCCTGGTCAATTTTTTGTCTAGCTCTTTGAAGTTTTCCTTTGAGTTGTTTTGACTCGACTGGTGAAAGAAACAATGTGAAAACTATCCATTTTGTCTTCACAGTTTTCCCTACCCAGCATCACAACATAATAAACCAACAATTCTCTCAATACTCAAAGAGTTAATTAAGGAATTGTATAGATTTTGTGGTCATTTAGTTATTTACCTGTGTAATTTTCCATAAGTCATCTTACTCCAGGCATAACCAAATGCTACAATGGAAAATTTCCATCACTAAGTAAGCAACCAGTGAAGAATAAGGTTACTCTTTGTATTCATAGTCCCAAATCATACAATCATTTAAATAGCTCATTTGAAATCCTCATTTTCTCTACATTAACCGTGTCTCAGTTCATACATTATGATTAGTGGATTCCTTCCGATTGCTTTCATTTCATGCCAATAAGTTCACTCAACATTGCAACTATCAACTCAATTATTGGTATTGTTAGATCAACTTCTCCTATGTCCATCATATGCCAACATTATGGCTTACAAAATCCCAAAAAAACTCTCACTTTCTATGACATGTTAGGTTGCATCATCGATGTCATCTTAAGGGACATGCAATGCCATGCTGAAGGGGATGGAATTTTTGACCTTGGCACCTCAAAATCCACTCGTTCCTTCTAATCAAAGTGGATCATGTCATCGAGTTAAATGGAAGGACTATTCAAGCTATCCCCACTTCTTTCCTTCTTATAAACCCAGATATTGTTGAAAGACATTACTTCCAACAATGGTTTCAGGAAAGAGGTTCCAATGCACCCTTGCTTTCACTGAGTGAAAAATACACAGGTGCCTCTAACAGGCCCCTCAAAACAAAAATAATCGATACACTTGTTGCAATGTCCTGCTCCAATAAATCTCCATAGATTGTCATCTATGTTACTACTACAACAATTAACATGGAATTTTTTACTTCCTTGCATGCCCCCTTCACATTGATGGGATGAAATGCATCGAAAAGGTTGTCCAACAATCCGAAAACATGTGACACTGCATTAAATGCAACGGTACCTTCCTTGAATGTGACTACTACTATGTACTCCATCTTGAATTGCATGACCATACTAGCCATCTAGAAAATGCCATTGCTTTCGATGATATTGCAATTAAACTCTTGACCGCAACAATAAAGGCTTTTTCCTCCTTTCAAGTGAGCTAGAATCCATCATCGACATCTCCACCAAGATCAAATGGTATCGTTTATTTTTCACCCTTTCTATTAAAATAAACACTTTCAACATAATTGAACACCTCCTCCCAACCCTTACGCACTTTCATTTATGTTCAAAATTTATTTCATGCCTTTTAAAATATCCCAAAGAAATTGAACTCCTCTATTATGTACCTTCTACTTGCAAGGATTGCCATTGTTCTAGGACATTTATGTTAGTGTAACTTTCTTCTTAAATTTAAACTCGTGCTACATTCTTTAGAAGATATATAGAAACTCAAATTTTGATTATATTTCATTATCCATATATTTCGCTTGATTATTGCTTTCCACATTCCCCGATTTTAGCGTTCTTTTGTACTTCTTGGTGCAATTGCTAGTGTATAACATACCAACAAAACTTTCCTTTTTCATACTGCCGTGTTCATAATTGTTAAATCCACCATTTATAATTATTAATATTTGTTACATATATAACCAACCCCTTGAGCTATTAACCATCATTATAATGGTTACTTATATGGTGTTACATGGGTTTTGTATTAAACCATATATATATGGTTTTCATAACCAATCATAACAAACAAATAAGGCCCAACCTCTTTTTAATAAAAATATAAGTTGGTGTGTTTTTAATATGATTATATTAACAACCCTATTGATTATATTAAAACATTTGTAACCACTTTCTATATGTTGCTATTTTTTAATATTTTCTTTTCGTTTTTTAATGAGATTTAATATTATCTTCTTCTTCTTTTTTTGTCTTTTTTACAGAGATAAGGAGCCAATGATTGAGTGCCAAGTGTAAACTGTTGATAGGCCACTAGTCCACTGTCATGTAATCCATGGGTCCCACCTACTGACTAGGATGCCATGTGGCACACTGTGGACCCCTGCTTTCTGTCCTTCTTGTCAAACTTCAAATTGCAATAAGTCAGTCATACAAACTCAGATTTGAGTGTCGTCTACGCCACCGGAATCATAACGAAGAGCACTGCAACCTGGAATTGGTTTCATTGAGATGTGGAGACTTTGCTTTTTTTGCCTTTTCGGAGCCACCTGGATCATTCCTCTCCACTAAGGAGATTTGGGTCCTCCAAAAGCATCAATACAATCAACGATTTATTGTACTCCCTCATCTACACAACAAGTACCCTAACAGGTCACACTTCCTTCTCCTTCACCTTTGTTCTTCAAAGCCATAAGTGATGAACCGACACTTGTACTCTATGCAAACCTGTAGTACATCTTGGACCTAACATGACCCAAGCAACCCCATACTTACCAATAGTTTATAGCACACTCTTTGGTCAATTTTACATCAGAAAAACAACATAGAAAAATACCCCACTATCAACAAAAAGGGCTAAAAATATCGCCATGTTTCTTTCATAGCTTATGGCAAACACTTCATCACTTTTACAATGATTTGGCAACACGTGATTTACAAAACATGGACATAACAAGCTATTATCTCTAGTAAAACTATCTCTCACTCATCAAAGTGAATGGGTCGTCATTCTAGAGTTGATTCACTTGTTGAACAACTTCACCTGCTGGTTCCTGCATAGGAACTTTGTCCTTCTTGAGACGCTGCTTTGGATGGAGCTTCCAACATTTGGCTCTATGATGTCCACCTTTGTCGCAATGATTGCAAAATTCTTCTTCCTCCATACCTTCTTAACCTTCTTCCTTCCCTGATGTGGAGAAGGCCTTTCACGTCTTGTTCTCTTTCTTGCTGCCATCCTCTTCCAACACTTGGAAACAACATGATTATACAAGCCACAAAAACTACATGGTTTTCTATGCCACAATTTATGTTCATAATTAACAATGTGCTCGTAATCAAAAGTAACATTAGCATAATGAGACTTTTTATGCCTCTCTTAGTTTTCTCTGGTGCAAATTTGGTGAGAAGAACTTGCCTTAGCTCTTCCTCTGAAATGTGCATTGTCATGGGAATATTGTGATGTACTTTTAGCATCCTCTTTCCTCGATGGTTTCGACAATGACTTGGATTCTTTGTCTGAAGAACCCCTTGCTTCTACTTCCTTCAAAGACTCTCCTTCAATGTATCACAATCTTGCAAAATGAGGTCTTTGTACAACCTCCAATGGTTGAGTCATTCCTCCGCTATTAACACCAAGTCCTCCTCCTTTATACCCCATCTTGGTAAGGAGTCTCATACTGGTTCCTGAAATGGGTACCTCAAGGCTTCCAACAGAAATAACATCATGTGAAAATGAAATTGAAGAACTACCAACACTATTTACCTCAACTATTGATTTTGAAACAAGCGATGATGGCTTCGCTAAGCCTTCTTTGCACTTCATGTTTTCCAAGGCATCTTCCATGGCTCATAGTTTAAGTTGCAAACTATGGTTCTCCTCTTCTGCTTCTTACAGAAGTGTCTTCAATTCAACCTTCTCTGCTTGAAGGCTCTTGTTGATATTTTCATTTGAATGACGAGAAGAAGACGAAGAAGAAGAATATTCACTCGAAGATGGAGCATCATCCTCTACTCTCTCTTTTTCCATTTTATCCTCATAATCTGCATACATTATATCTACCATGTGTGCCATCGTGAGGAGGTCCTTGTAGAGATATTTGTGATCCTCCATTTTCCTTCTTTTTGCACGTTCAATCTCAAGTTATCATTCGCACTTGCAATTCACATCAACGAGAATACCTCTATGATACGAAAATTAATCGAGATTCTCTCAACTATCGGAATTAACCAAGATATTTTACTTTTGTGATGTTAGAAGAATTACATGTGAAATAGTATGGAAAACGACATGTGCATACTTCAAAAGGAAACATAAAGGAAACCATCAATTCAAAGAACATAAGCAAGTTGATAACGAAGTTCACCTAGTGTGGGTTACGTCTCTAGGCCCAGTGTCAAGAGTTGGGGGGGGTGCTTCATTAGTTGTTGCAAGAAGATGATGAGTACATGATGGAATCTCTGTTAATATAAGGATGAACCGTCTTATCTAGAGTGGTATGTATTTCCACGAGATGTTTTCCTATAAAGAACTCTTATTTATAAAATTTCTCCTTAAGCATGGCAAAGGAACAATATTTCACAGAAAGTGGCATACAATGATCCTCTCACAAAGTGGCATACATGGATCTCAAATGAAAATCATCATCTCAACAGAAATCAAATAAACAAATGGAAATAATGCACCTTATACCTCCAAGTTTGGGGATGGCCTGAAAATCGGCTATTCTGATGAAGAAACAATGTACACCATCGTGTTCCTTGCAAAAAATAGAGTCAAATGAGTATAAAATCGACCCCTTTTTGTCTCAGTCAAATCTGGGCTCCCCGGGAATCTCAAAGATTCCTCAAAGATTTTCTTATGCGGGATGACTGAAATTCGGCTGCTCAGATCAAGAATTTGATCATACCGTCACGTTCCTGGCGAAAAACTAAGAAAAATGAGTATAAAGCCGGCTTGGGCCTGAAACTTTAAATTTCACACCTCTAGGGAATCTTTGAGATTCCATGCAGATACCTGTGTCAAGGTTCCACCTTCATGGTTCCACTGTTTAATGTCTATCTCTGGAAAATTCGTTATTCAGATCAGAAAACTCTCTGTACTATCAAACTCTTGGCAAAATTCTGAGTAATCTGAGTATAAAGTTGGCATATTTTTGACACTGTCAAGAGTCAGCTCCCAAGAAGATCTAAAAATTCCTCCACAACATCAAATAATATTCTCCTCGAAATCCATGCCGGGTATGGTTCCACTCCATGTTGAGTTGCACCGCTCGACCTCCTCTATCCTTCATTGGTTGAATGACAAATGATAAGTGTTTAAATTAACTAAATGTGGCATACGTAAGAAGGAACGGGTCGTTGCACTGATGATAACCATGTGCTATATTGAGCGTTGTGTCAGCGGTGGCTTGCAGTTAAATCCCCGTGGCTTCGACTTTTATAACATACACACAAAATTTGCACGTTCACACTGTGATGTTCATAACCATTAACTCCACCGTTTATATTTGTTACATATATAATCAACCCCTTGAGCTATTCACCACCGTTATAATGGTTATATATGGTTTTCATAACCAGCTATAATAAACAAATAAGGCCCAACCTCTTTTTAATGAAAATATATGCTAGTGTGTTTTTAATATGATTATATTAATAACCATATTGATTATATTAAAACATTTGTAACCATTTATTTTTATATATTGTTGTTTTTTAATATATATATATTTTTTTGTTTTTTTGTTTTTTTTTTTTTCTGTGAGATTTAATTGTGAAAATCTCATCTATTGTGATAACTAAAAAAATATTTTTCTAACTGTCATATAAATTATGTAGTTTATTTGCTATGGCAAAGGTCGAATAAATTTATTACTGTAATTTTTACAATAAATTACTGTGAAAAATAAAATGCTGCAAATAGAGAAATTATAACACACACATAGAAAATATTAACACAATGATTTTTTGACAATTGTCCCTGGAAAAACCCAACTGGTGCAGTAGATGAGGGTTTTCTATTAATTTTTAGTAGCGAAATTGAGTACAAGAATTCTGGCAATCTAGACAGAGAAATTTTATAAGAAATTTCTCTCTTCATAGCAAATTCTTGACCAAGAGATGGACCCTCCAACCATAGGCTAGTGCATCTGCATCACTTTTTGCACAATGGTTGTGCAATGCTCTTGTGGAATACACTCTCCCTCACGTCGCCTCTTCCTGAATTTGGAAATCTGCCTTCCAGGCTCCCGCTGCTACCATCTCTTTCACCTGCTACTCACTCTCTAGCTCTATCTCCTCTGCTGAATCACATCCTCTGAGAAAATTGATTTGCATGGGCATCTGAGTAATTGCACTGGTGTGTTCTCCATCTACCCATCGACTTCTTCTTATAATCTTATGTTGGAGCATCAATGACCAAGCTTAAAACATAATTTGTGGACCAGATTATTTCCCTATTGATCCGCGTGATTTTCTAGAATATTCACACTAGGACTTAATTAATTCTGATTAATTAATCATATTTCCTAAGTTTAGACTTAGGAAATATTAAAAACTAATTAATAAATCTAATTAAGTCGTCTCTAGGTGGAATTTCCAGAAACAATTTTTGGGTTTTGGAGATATCATGTATTCTAGCCTGTCCATAACATTTCGTGGCTAGAACACATCTGATGCTACAAGAAATAACACCCCCTCTTAGTGAGGAATGTGCTCTAGTGTTGCGACCCACTAAAGCAACACCCTGTCTTTGAACCACTTCCTGTCACGTTGTTGATGTTTGGCTGCTGCTGGCCACTAAATATTGTGCAACTATGATATGTGTTGCATTTGTTCTACTAATGACTCTGCAAAACTGCTGCCAACACTGCATCTGCATTGTAACTCCCTCTCATCTGTTGCTGCTGCTGCAACTACAACATCTGCAACTGAGAACCATCTGAGGTACCCGATATATGCTACTGAAATGGTTTCTCCACAATACCCATTTGTTCCCGGAACTAGATGAAATTAGCTCTCCTTAGAGCCTCCGTGAGTATGTCTGCTACCTGATCTCCTGTGGGAACATATTGTAGCTGGATTGCCCCACGCTGTACACAGTCTCTGATGAAATGACATCTGATATCTATGTGCTCCAACCTGTCATGAAACACTGGATTCTTAGAGAGTTTTATGCAACTCCGATTATCACATTAGACATTGGTTTCTCCCATCCTCTACCCAAACAGGCTCACAAGCAACTTCCTAAGCCATATAGCTTCGCACGTAGGTGTGATGGCTGCCATATATTACGCTTTTGTTGAGCTCAGTGATACTAAATTTTGCTTCCTGCTACACCAAGAAACCATCCCTGATCCAACACTGAAGCAATACCTGGAGGTACTTTTTCTACCCACTAAACTACCTTCCCAATCTGCATCTAGGAATCCATATAATCTGACGTCATCTCCTTGAGTATATTTCAACCCATACCCAACCTTGCCACGCACATGCCTCAGAATGTGTCTTGTTGCTGCCTAATGTACCATTTTCGGCTCAACCATGAACTGACTAAGGGTATTGACAACGAAACAAATGTCTGGCCTAGTGTTGAGCCGATACATGAGAAACATAATGAGATGTCTATACAAGTTGGGGTCAACTTCCTTGTCCCCTGATGCATCTATCTTCTTCCAATTGGTGATCATGGCATAGTCATGGGCCGAAAATCCTACATTTTAAACCTATTCAGAATATCTGTAGCATATCGTCCTTGCCCAAGGAAGATCTCCCCATTCTTTTGCCAAACTTCCAATCCTAGAAAATAATGCATCAAATCCATACCCTTCATGTTGAATTCTGTTGCAAGGTTCTTCTTGTAGTCTTTTATGAGCCCTGATGATCCTATCAAGAAGAGATCATCCACACACAAAACTAGAATGAGTGGATCATCCTCTACCATCAAATAATAGAGGTTGGGATCTGCATCACTCTTGATGAATCACAATTGTTGCAAGTAACTGTCAATCCGACCATACCATGCCTTGGGTGCATGCTTGAGCCGATATAGGACTTTCTTCAACCTGCACACATGAGTGTGCTTCTCATGAGTTTCGAAGCCTTCAAGCTGTTCTACATACACCTCTTCTTCTATCACCCTATTCAAGAATGTTGTCTTGACGTCCATCTGGTGAATCTCCCATCCCATCTGAGCAGTTAGGGATATAACATATCTGATAGAGGTATATCTGGCGATTGGGGCGAAGGTCCCCTTGTAGTCTATTCCTTCTTTCTGTGCATACCCCTTTGCCACAAACCTAGCCTTGTACTTCTCTACACTACCATCTGCAACGTACTTGATCTTGTAGATCCATATGGAACCTACAACTGATATATTTTCTGGCCTTGACGCTACCTCCCAAACATCATTTGTCATGATAGAACTATACTTTTCTACCATGGAATTCACCCACACCTGATGTTGTGCGACTTCCTGAAAGTTGGAGAGTTCTGTAACCTGAGCTACCAAGGCTTGATACCTATCAAGCTATTTGTGTTGTCTCTTGTCCGTCATAGAATTTCTGATAAAATCCTTTGCATCTCTCAATGTTTGACGAACTTCCCTATTGGATCTACCATTGGTGGTTGGAGGTTCAATCAGTTCCTCCTCTTGTTCCTTCTGCTCCGTTTTTTGAGAGCTCCCCGGATCTCCTACCCCTGAGGAAATACTGGTACTAGTCACTATACTTGATCCCTGTGACTATCCTCCTGTTGGTCCCACTAGTTGTCCCTGTTGCTGGACTAACGAAACTTCTATTGATTGATTTTGATCACCTGCAGGTATTTCTCGAGATCTCCTAAAAGCTATGTCCTCCAGAACTTTACATATCGTCTCACTACAATCTTACTACTGCTAGGATTTAGATCCTGTATGCTTTGGGGTCTAGCTATACCCGACGATGAAACCCTTCTCTGCAGTCTAATCCAATTTACTGCATTTTTCATCTGGCACGTGGTAGTAAGCTGCACTCCCAAAAATCCTCAAGTGACTTAGTTCAGGCGTCTTCCCTATGAAGACTTCCTCTGGTGTTTTCTTCCCCAATGCTCTATAAGGAGTTATGTTCTGAATGTACACTGTTGTGTGACATGCCTCCGCCCATAGAAATTTGAGTAGATCCTGATCATACAACATAGCCTTCGCAACCCCAATTATTGATGTATTTTTCCGCTCCGCTATACCATTCTGCTGAGGGTTATATGGAGTTGTCCATTCTCTTTTGATGCCTTCCTTTGCACATAAATCTGTGAAATATTTATCAATGCATTCTCCACCATTATTTGAGTGAAGCACCTTGATATTCTTCCCTGTCACGTTCTCTACGAGTGCCTTAAACTCTTTGAATCGATCAAAGACCTCATCTTTGGTATTTAAGAAATAGATCTAGGTCTTTCTGGAATGGTCGTCAATGACTAAAAGCTCTAGTGGACATAGGGCCACAAATATATGAGTGTATCGGTCCTAATACACCATTTTCTCTACTGTCACTTCTTGGGAATGTTTCCTTTGCGTACTTTCCAAGTACGCATCCTCAGCATACATCATAGTCCTCCGTACTGAGAACTAGAACTCTTGTTATAATTTCTTTGAGCATTTTGAGTGCTCCATGGTGTAAATGTCCTATCCTCATATGCAACAATTCGTTCAACTCCTTTCCACTGCTATTGTCATTGCTTATTAGTGCCATTGGAGAATCGAGTTACAACCTGTATAGCATGTTGCTTCAAGCTCCAATTTGTTTCACCTTCTTCCAACTTGAGTTTTTGACATACACTTTCTTCCCTACGAAGTGTACATCATACACCTTGTCCTGCAACTGGGACACTGAAATTAGGTTCATACCCAATCCAGGAACATGCAATACATTAGTAGCGTTGGTGCTAGCTCTTGACTCCCTCTGAAACTCTATGGTACCTCTCTCTACAGGAGTACATTTAGTTTTGTTACCCATAGTGATATGGAAGTCCATCTTCTCTTCTTGTTAGCTAAAGAAATATTCTCTAACTATGGTCATATAAGCTGAAGCGCCACTATCTATATACCAGACACCAGGTGAAGATGATCTTGATAGGAAAGAAATTCATCCTCCAACCTAGAAGATAAATTTGAATCATCCTAACTGTTAATTTTGTACATAATTTACTCTGTTATATCTCTTTCCTCTCGACACTGAATCTGCAAAGCAAACTGCTGAAAAATTACTACGTCTGGCTAGAGATATGCTCTACAAACAAATATGGGGCTACTCCCTTTGCCTTTGGACTTTCTTGATATGGAGAAATCAAGTTTTTCTGTCGCTCTCTCAAAAATGCTGATTTTCCTCAAGAATTATGGCTTCCTAGCCAAGAGACTATGCTGCCCTCTGGGGATTCGAATTTCTGCTCATGTTGAGCAAGGAACCTCTTCCTTTCTCTGCTACTAATCTCTCTGGCTGATCATATATGCTTTGATACCATGTGAAAATTTCACCTATTTCAATAACTGAAAAATATTGTTCTAACTGTCAAATAAATTATGCACTTTATTTGCTACGGAAAAAATCAAATAAGTTTACTACTGCAATTTTCACAATAAATTACTGCGGAAAATAAAATGGTGGAAATAGATAAATTCTAGCACACACATAGAAAATATTAACATAGTTATTTTTGGACAATTTCCCCCAGCAAAACCCATTGTGGGAAAACCGATGCAACAGATGAGGGTTTTCTTATTAATTTTCAGTAGCAAATCTGAGTATAAGAATTTTGGCAATCTAGACAGAAAAATACTGAGAGATTTTTTATAAGAAATTTCCCACTCTCCACAGCAACTTCTTGACCAAGAGATGGACCCTCTGCCCATATGCTGGTGCCTTTATGTCACTCTGCACAGTGCTCTTGTGGAATACACTCTCTCTCACGCCGCCTCTTCCTGAATTTGGAAATCTACCTTCCGGATTCCTGCTGCTACCGTCTCTCTCACCTACTACTCGCCCTCTGGCTCTATCTCCTTTTTTGAATCACAACCACTGAGAAAATCGATCTGCCTCGACAACTGAGTAACTGTACCGGTGTGTTCTCCATCTACCCATTGACTTCTTCTTATAATCTTCTATTGGAGTACCAATGGCCAATATTAAAACATAATTGATGGCCCATATTATTTCCTTGTCGATCCGTGTGAGTTTATAGAACATTCACACCATGACTTAATTAATTCTGATTAATTAATCACATTTCCTAAGTTTAGACTTACGAAATATTAAAAACTGATTAGTAAATCTAATTAAGTCGTCTCTAGGTGGAATTTCTAGAAACAATTTCTAAGTTTTGGGGATGTCATGTATTCTAGCCTCTCCACAAAATTCCGTGGCTAGAACACATCCGATGCTACAAAAACCAACATTATATATATATATATATATATATATATATATATCTCTGTCTCTCTCTCTCTCTCTTTGCAAAGATAAGGAGATAATGATTGAGTGCCAAGTAGTAATGGTTGGTAGGCCACTAGTCCATTGTCATGTAATCCATGGGTCCCACTCGTTGACAGGGATGTCATGTGGCACACTGTTGGCCCCTCCCTTTTGCCTTTCTTGTCCAATTTCAAATTGCAATAAGTTTGTCATACGAACTCGGATTTGAGTGCAGTCTATGCCACTAGAATTGTAATGATGAGCACTACAACTTGTACTTGGTTTCACTGAGATTTGAAAACTTTGATTTTTTGAGCCTTTCTAGAGCCACCTGGATCATCAGGGAAGGTTTCAGAGTAACATTGTTAGCCTAAAGAGCATTGGTCAAAGCTGTATGCCAGTTCCTTTGTTCAAATAAATTGGTATTCTTGATTATACAGATAATATTCTTATTTGTGGATTCATCCAAACCACTTCCCCGCGGATAATAATTAGATGCATGCTTCAATACAATTCCATTTTCTAATGCGAAATGATAAAGTTTTAATGACGGAAAATATGTCGTATTATCAAAGACAAGTGCGTAGGAACACAAAACCTATTCATAATGTTCTGTTGCAAGAAGTGGATGAATTCCTGGTCATTTACTTGTCCTAGACAAACTTCTTCTGACCACCAAGTGAAGTATTTTGTCGTTGTTAAGATATATTGGTGTTGCTTTGAAAAATGAGGAAAAAATAATGGTTCGTCAACTGCTACTAGTAGTAGTGGGGTGGATTACTTCTAATCGTGATCAACACTTCTTTGACATGCTTGGCACTTGCGGACATAAGTGTGAGCATCCTTAAATATAGTGGGCCAATAATAACCCGCCCTCATAACCTTATGCATTGTATTATCGCCCGCATAGTGGTCACTTGCCTGTCCACCATGTAAATATTTCAAGACCTTCTTTGTATGTTGCAGCTCAATGCACCTCAGTAGGACACCATTATGGTCTTCCGAAAACAGACTCCATGAACCAATTGCTAAGATAGAGCTTTTAAATAGATTTCCCTTTTTTGTTTTTTTTATAAGTGTGAGGGAAAAGTTTCGTTCTCCAAAAATTAACGTAGATATGCATACCAAGGCATTGTAGACGTGGATTGAGGAACATATTCAATATTGTACATTTTGATCTCTTGCTCCCATATTGAAAGATCTTGTTCAAAAGAATCTCTTTCTTCGGTGGCTAGCTTACATAGGCCATGACCCTTTATGGTATAAACTTGTTTGAACTCTATATCGTACTCTTGAATACAGGTCATCCAATTAGCCCTCTTCTCACCCAACTCTTGTTGCAAAAACAATATTTTTACTGCTAGATGAGGTACAAATAAAATTGTATGAGGTTTCGATATGTAGGGCATGAAATACTTAACTGCGTTGTGTACTCTATATGCTTGTTTATCAATGGTATGATAATTTAATTCGGGCCCTTGTATATTAGCGCTCATAAAAGAGATAGGTCGCTCATTTCCTTCACTGTCTTTTTTAGTCAGCACGACCACAATTGACGAATTCAAAGCAAACGTATAGAGTAGAAAATATTTACCAAAATCTGGATAGAAGTGTGCGGGTGCATCGGTAATAGCTTTCTTAATCTGAGAAAAAGCATTCTTTTCCTGTTTATCCCATCTATACACTGCATTTCTCTTGATCATCTCTTATATGGGTTTGACTATCTCAGCATAATCAAAGATGAATTTTCTCAGGAACTTAATTTTTCCTAAGAAATACTGCATGGTTTTCTTATTCATCGAGAACACTATCTGCGTGATAGCTTTGACCCTCTCGGGATCAATCTTAATTCCACTCTTTGCTATTATGTGCCCTGGTAGGCACACCAAAGAAACTCTTCTTGGGATTAATCCCATACTTACGACACCGCCCAAAATTATGTTTTAGATGACGCACATGATATGATCTTTTCTTGGAGAACACAATAACATCATCCAAAAAAAACAAACATGGTCTGACATATTAGGCCATGAAAGGTGATGTCCTTTCTGTTTGGAAAGTTGGACCTACATTTATAAGTCCAAATGGCATCTTATTAAAAGCAAATATCCCTGATTTGGTTCGGAAGGTAGTTTTCAGTCGGTCGGGTTTTGCTACTAGCACTTGATTATAACTTGATAAACCATCTAGTAGCAAAACATTTTAGACCCAAATACTGTCTGGAGTATCTGCTCCATGGATAACTCTGGATAGTTATCTTTATCAGTAGCCTGATTAAGGTTGTGAAAATCTACACATAATCTTATGCCTCTGAACTTATTTAGGACTGCGACTAGATTGGAAACCCACGTGGAATGTATGACTTTAAATATGATATGAGTATCCAACAACTTTCTCAACTTCTTATGTATGAGAGGTTCCAGTGTTGGATGAACCTTTAGTAGTTTCTACTGGAACAGTTTCACCCCTTCTTTTATAGGGATGATGCGTTGGATAATACAAGTGTCATAGGTATTTAAATCATCGTATGTCCATGTGAAGACATCAAAATACCTTTTGAATAAAAATATAAACGCATGTCGTTCTTGTGGAGAACAAAAAGTACCAAGGTTCACATACTTCGGATCTTCGGGAGTTCCCAAATTGACTTGTTCATATGCTAACTTTGAATTCTAAGTCGTAGTATTGGTTGGCCCTCTAAATCGGTCCTGTAGGTCATATAATTCTCCAAGGGCACCAAGCCTTTATGCATAGTGTTTCCTTTCGTTGTGTTAGATGCCTCTTACAGAGCCAGTGCTCGTGCTCATCCTCCTCTATGGAAACATCTTTGAATATGTCAACATTAGCCATAAAGTGCAGTATCTTTTGGTTGTCATTAAAAACGCGTAAGTTAGTAACATTGTCTTGCATAAATGGTTTATATATAGTTTCAACAGAAAAACCATCTTTCAATGGCAACATCCTAGCGACTGCATTTGCTAATGAATCTGTTGCAACATTTATGACTCTAGTAACAAAACAATTGAAAATTTTGAAATGATTGATCAAACACAATACCTCCTGCTGGTAGTTTTTAAGATATGGTGAAATACATTGTATAGTATCTTGTACTAGACGAGTGACCACCTTTGAGTCACCAATTACCTTTAGAATCTCTACCTTCAAGTCAATAGCTTTCTTTAATCTTAGTACGAGCACTTCATATTCAGCAGTATTAATTGTGCACTCAAACTCCAGAGGACATGAAATGATATTATGTGGGACTATAAGAACACAACCCGCTCTGGAACCGTCTTGTGTCTTTGAACCATAAAATATAAAGTCCAAATATTATGATCTACTAAGCTAGTTCCTATACGAATATTACTACTATTATTACTATTATGTACATCTGTATTACATGTTTAATTTGCACCAGCTGGAGATCAAGGAAGGAGTTCTAGCTGTGTATCTGGTGGAATGGGTGATGGTTATGCCTGATAACATCCAAAGTCGGTTTAAAGAAATCATTTCCAAAAATCAAATTAACAAAAGTAAGTGGCTTGTTGTGGCCCTCAAGTGGTGTCACAATGTGCTTCATGTACGACTCAATGTTCACTCGAATTTGATTATTCCTGCCCTTATATGGAAGCCACAAATGTGACCAGTCTGTTGCAAAATATCCCTGTAATTTGCTAGACTAGTCTATGCTAAGTAATACACCATAGGCTTCTGGTATGTCCACAATTACAATATTTATACATTGGTGAACTCAATCATATTTTGATAATCTGATAAGCACATTCTTAAGCTCACCAATAGCCTGGACAAGAGACCTATCTAGCTGAACAATTTGTGCATCGATTTTATCCCATTTTGCATTTATTTTCTTTGCTACAGATAACAACATGACATTCACAGATGCACCACAGTCTACTAAACAATTATGGACATTATAATTAAAAATTTCAAACATTAACAAAAAACTGTGGGCAAAGAATGTTAACTTCTATTGTTAAAGCATATACTACTAATTGAAGAGCAATATTAGGGTTGCCTGACACCTCTAGAGGGGAGGAATCTTTATCACCTGTTGAAGGTTGTGAAAATGTCTAGACAATAAGTTCTCGTTGCAATCTTCGCGAGCTCATAGATGAAAATGTTGGCTCGTGTTTTCTTCATATCTTCCACAATGTTATAATCAATTGTTTCACCAATAACAGGAAATATAGAAGTGTCTAAAGGGGTGGATTTATTTGACACCTCCGTAGTGTTGGACTTAACCTTGTTAATCGAGGAAGTGTTCTTGGACTTAGATGCCTCTCTAGGCTTAATCTGCGCATTCTGAGCAGGATCGACCGGTGGTGAGATTATTCTTAGCAACTGCTCTTTTAACTTATGTCTAGTCAATTCCTGTTTAGACATAAGCCCTTTACTCCTTAGACTGTATCGACCATTTTGGTTATGAGGAGGGGGCTCATTCTGTGGTGGTTCTTCAACATTCTTCTTATGAACATTGTAGATACAATGATATGCATTTACTACATGTCCAACACTTTTGATTTTCTTAGACGTTGTAGGTTCTTCTATTTCCTCTGCCTGTTATGTATGCTCATCTACTAATAAAGTATGATTCTAAAATATGTGCAACCAAAGCATTCATGTTGTGATTCCACTAAGGGCATGTTTTTCCTGAATGTTATTCCTGATGGAAAAAACAATAATTATGCATGCCAATGCTTTCTATGTTCATCACAACATTCGAACTTTGTGCACACTTGGCAAACTGATTGTTATTGTTACAACTATTCATTCGAAAAGGGAAGGACTTTGGAGGCATGCTGATGGTGGATGGCTCACTTGACCTTTTCTTTATTTTTGAAATTTTATTGGAGAGCATATTCACCATTGTGGTCAAGCTTTCGATATCTAATGATTCCTTCTCTAACAACTTTATTGGTGAGCCTTACTAGAAGAAGGTTGTGAATTCCTACTAGTCCCTTTGGAGTCTTTTGATTCCTCATCGTTCGTAATGAATCCAATCATGCGCAAGTCCTTCTCAAGAATGATCAATTTAACAAATTTTAGTTCCAATGTTGCCTTTGCAACTCTCTTTACGAACTGGGAAATACTAGTGGGAAAGGCAGTTGTGTAGTAATCGATAGTAATCAAATTGTGTGGTTGTGTGCTTGAGGGAAATTTATTCAATATATGATTGAATTTCCGATTAAAATATTTCACTTTATCCTTATCCTCCATCTTCATACTTCCGAGCTCTTTGTGTAGCATAAGGAGAGCGTTGTTATTAGGAAGCTTCTCAAGAAATAACTTTTTAAACTCGCTCCAGTTGTGGATTGGATTTATGGGAAGAATATGGTTCCATGATGCTGCTCTGCCTTCTAATGTATAAGGGAAAATCTTGAAGGAAACATAATCATACCTCACTTCCATCATTCATAAATGTAGGTAAAAATCATTGAGATGGTCTTCTACGTTCATCTTCTTATCCATATCATACTTTTGGAGCATCTTTTCTGGATGCCTTGGCATCCTATGCTAGTTATCTGGAAGAGCAAGAGGCCCTTGGGCCATCTAATCCAAATACTAGTCTACCATGTTCTCGTCTATCCATTCTTCCTCCTTATCAAATTTGAGGGATCTTCCCCATCTAATGTGTCAAAGAGGTCGTCAAAAAGAACAAACGTATCATCTTCGTATCCTTCGTTAAGAGGTGGAAGTTGTTCTTGATGTTCAATAATATCTACAGATTCTGCCAACCCCAAGAGTGGAAAAAACCAATTCTTTTAATGTAGAAACCAAAATACCAATACCAGCTGTCTCTTTCTTCTTCGAAAAATGTGTAATATTTTGCGCACCAGGATTTAATCTGATAGCTTTTGCGAACTGACGGGTTATAGGTCGAATTACTTAGATCTGCTCGTAAGTAACTTCGCAAGTTGGTTCCAGGCCAAGCTGAGAAAATCCTCCTGCTTCAGGAATCAAAGTAGTGTTTGGAATGTTACTACCTTGACTGGTAGAAGAATGATGGGGGCGTGTGGAGTCATCAACCATAAAAAATTGGCAGCCCTCCTTCTAGCACCAGAATGTTGATGGTGTTGGATGCCGCCAACATACAAGGGATCTCTTTGATATAAGGTCCCAACAAAACCTCACACTTTTTGGTGTAGGAGTCCCATCCAGAATACGACTCGACTGTCATTTACTTAAATATATGCCTTGGCTTTAGCTGTCAGCACGAGAGAGAAGTGAAATTGTCCTTTCGAATGAGAAAGCTAGTATGCCTTGTGAATGTTTGATTACTGATGTATCAAGTTTCTTCTTCTATGGGGGGGAATTAAGTGAGCCTCTAAGAGAAAAGTAATATTCCTACCCTAATAGAGGCACACGTGAAAGAGAAAGGTTCATCTAACATCAAGCAAAATATTTCACGAGAATGCGACGATCATTATAAGCATAACAACACATTTCCAACAAGGAGCACGAAAGTAACTGGAATAGTTCAATTAATCTGGTACTAATAAAAGCAAACATGAACCATAAACATTCAAAGAATAGTCTTAGAAACATTCACAATCCATTTGTGAAAACGTGCTTCCCTTGGAAGGATTCAATATTAAGAAAAAGTCCCAAGATACATAAATTCAATGAACACCACTAGCTCCAATAGTGGAGCATTAGAGCTACTACTTGCTCCCCAAAAGTATTGTAACTCTCTCTCTCTGATTCCTTGTGGGAGAAGCCAAGGTTAAAAGTACTCTACTTGAGAAATGAGGATCTATTTATAACTTGAGTAATGACCTTTCACATCCTTATGACTCTTGAATTTCTAACTTCTTGTGACCTTTGGGATTCCAAATTACTTTTGGAATTACATATGACTTTTGATATTGCATGTCTTTTGGATTTCCATGACTCTTTAGTTCATACATGATTCTTGGACTTTCACTTATTTGACTTTACAATGATTACAACAATACATCATGACTTCCACATCATCACGTGATGAGACTTGACATGTCACTATCTTTGATGACTGGGACTAATAGTGACTGATGAAATGGACTTTTGCCAGTGGTGATGTGGCTGCCAGCTGTATCTTCGTTCTTCGAGCAGCTTCAATTGTTGATGTCCTTACCCGGCAAAGGGTCTTTGATAGTGGAGTATGTGGGGTTGATTTGATCATCAATATTTAAGTGTGTTCTTTGTTCTTTCTGAGCTTCCTTCATTTTCTCTCCTTGCCTGATCTTCCTCATATGTGCTTGCCACGATGTTTCTGAAATACTTGTACCTAAAAATCACTCACGACGAGCAATCATCAGCCTGAAAATATCCTATTCTACCATGTTTCATTCATAATTATAATTCATTCCTTTTTGGTGTGTTCAAGAGATTAAAAAAGGGCTTCAGGGCGCACTTTGAAAGGCTGAAAAGGAGAGGCTTTGGGGCTTTGGCATGCACTCATGCACTCAAAGGAAGAAGACAATCAAGGTAGGGTGCACTATGCAAGTTCGAATGATGAAGGGGAAAGCTTCAGGCCATGGAAAATTTTAGGGGTGAATTTTCGCCCTTGGGCGAAATTAAGGGGTTTTATATTTTTATTGGGCAAATATTTTGTATCACAGTACATTGTTACAAATCGCCTCAAATTTATTTTATAAAAAAATTAGGTATGGAGGTTATCCCACCTTATTTTAAGGGAGAGAGTAAAAAAAGTAAATTTAGCCCTTGAAATTAGGAGTTACAACCTTCCATTCGCCCTAATTTTCAAGAATAGGTATTTATGATAGTTATTTCACCCTCCACATTCGGTGTAAAAAATGTTTTTTTCTTTCATTTTCCCGTATTTCATGGTATTGGGGTTAATTTCGAGAAAATGACCTTATTTTTTGGAACAAATGGTCACAAAAGAATAATTCATTTTATTTAAAAATTCAGGTATCTTATTTTCATGTTTATTTAAATATTGAATAATATTCTTGCCATATTCCAAGTTTGCATTGTTTAGTCATAATCATAAAGAATAATGGAAAACATTTTTTTATATTTACTCCATAAGTCACTTTATATTTACGTGTAAATAAATAAAAATATAAATAAAGAGGAGTATGGTAAATAAATAAAACCCCTTTTTATACTTACCCCAAAGTTATGGTAAATAAATATAAATATAAATAAACTACATGTATGATAAATAAATAAAACCTCTTTTTATATTTAGTCCATAACCCTCTTTCTATTTAAGAAGGCTCAAAAAAGAGGTTTTATTTAAGTGAATCCTATGGCCCAAATATCATATTTATAAAAGAGGTATGATAAATTAATAAAAATATAAATAAATGAGATGTATGGGAAATAAATAAAACAATTTTTTTTATATTTACTCCAAAAGTCACATTATATTTAAGAACACTCAAAAATGTGTTATATTTAGGTGAAGCCTATGGGCCAAATACTATGGCCAAATACCATGGGCCAAATTATTATTAATACCATGCAAAACACATTATTAACCCTAATATTAGTATTAATAAAAAAAGATGGCACATGGTATTGACCCATGGTATTCACGTGGAATGTACCATATTTAAAGGGGGGAATTAACCCAACATAGATGTGGCATCTTTACTCTGGATCTACTAAGCCCCGGGAGGGATCAAATATTGTGATATGCAAACTAGCATAAAGTGAAAAAATATTTGATCCTCGGGCTTGGTAGATCAAGGGTAAAAATGGATCTAGTAATTTAATGTCACTTAAACATTTTAATTTGGTTAAAATAAAAAAATAAAATAAAAATCAATTATTAATTTTATTAATTTTTATAAATTACTAATAGTAGTTTTTAAGCTCCAGGTTTATGATAACCCATGGTAATATCATGGTATTCATGTGACCATAGACTATTTAAAGGGGAAATTCTATCAGATTAGATAATCTTAATTCCGGGTCTACCAAGTGCTAAGAAGGGTAGAAGTGGAGTGATGGATATAGGTTGGTTTTTATGATAATGAAGGTATTAAATAGACTTAGGAAATTATATTATAAAAAACATCTTAAGGTGAATGGTTAAAGCTACATTTAGTCACTTCACAAAATTTAGTAAAAAACACCAATATCTCCATTAATATTGGTTTTTCTGATTTAACAAAAAAAAATAATCAAAGCAATGAAATCTTATCACTCTTTTCGCATCACCCTTGCAGAAGAGAGATAGTCAGTGCCCAGATTTCCCATTGGATTAGTTGTTTGAAAAACATGGTGGTTTGTACAACCTTTCATCTTCTCTGTTATTCTTAATTTGTCGTAATGATCTGTAGGGGTTGGGCCACTAATTGAAAAATATGCTGGTTTGTACAACCTTTCATCTTCTCTGTTTTTCTTAATTTGTCATAATGATCTGTAGGGGTTGGGCCAGTGCTGATCCGGATTTAAACATGAATGCAACAAATTACAGAGATAACCATATACACAAAGATGCAGCGGAAATAATACTTCATTTCATTAATGGAAAATACTGAAATATGCTTACAACCAGAAATGGAAATAAACCAGCTAGGGCGATGGTAGCTTATCTCTGAGAAGAGATGTGATGGCTACATGCCTCTAAACTCTGTTACAATGAGGCTCGAAGGCCTATTTATTGTTGAGAAACAATGGAAAACCCTTAACATTCCAAAACCTAACCCTAGGAGATGAAACACCAAACTCTGGGCCCCTTTTGGGGTAAATTGGTACATCAACTTCCCGAGGTCGTAACTTTGGCATATGATCTCCGTTTGACGCGTACAATAGCTCGTTAGAAAGATCTATCCGAGCACTACCATTGTTGGAACGAGAAACATCGGTCCATTTTATGGACTCATGTTGCCCCTGGATTCCCCAAAAAACGTCGTTTAGGGCCTCAAAACGGCTCCGGAAGTTCAGGACCTGAAAAACTGCTAAAAATAGTAAGTTGTGCTACAATTAAGGAAACTGAAAATGCTGAGAAAGACAATGGTGGGGGTCCAGGTGGACTTGGCAGGTGGCCACCAATATCCACCTGGATCATTCCTCCCCCCTTAGGAAGCAATGGTCCCCATTGCGTTGAGCTCCTCCATGAGATGAGGAAACTTTTGCTGAACTTGTTCCCTGGTGAGCCACTTGCCCTGCTGAAGGAGTTGGCCTGCTTTGACAACTCGATACAGTTGGATATTCTGTTGGCGAGTGTTCTTGATCTGTGTGTCCATGATCCGATCAGTTGCAGCTTGTTCCATGCAATCTGGATTTAATTCTGTGGGTTTGAGCTGTTCTGCAATGTCGGATGTGTCTAGCAATGGTGGAAAGTATGGCTGAAGGCGGTCCACATTGAACACTGGGTGCAGGCCAAGGAATGGGGGAATGCTGAGCTCAAATGCATTGTCTCCCATAGCCTTAGTAATGGTGTAAGGACCATATCGGAGTGGTCTCAATTTCCGATAGGCTCCAGTAAGGCGTTCCTTTTGCAAATGCAACCAGACTTTGTCGCCCACCTGAAACTTGTGTGGCACCCGATGTTGATCATGTCGCTGCTTGTACTTGGCATTTGATTTCTCAAGAATGTCATGGACCTGCTGGCGAATATGTTGGATGCGCTCAATGAAGCTGGTGGCCTTATCTGTTTCGGACTGGACATGAGCTGAATTCATGTGAGTAGCTGCAAGTGGCATGGCCACATCAATGGGGCATAGTGGCTGGAATCCCAAACCCACCTGAAAAGGGCTATGGCCAGTGGAGCTGTGAAGAGCTCGGTTGTAGCTGTGCTGAACATAGGGGAGGCTCTCGTCCCATGTGCGTGGATGCTTTGAGTTATACATGCGCAGAATGTGCACAATCATCCTATTGACAACCTCTGTCTGGCCATCAGTTTGAGGATGGAAGGCTGTGGACTTCGTGAGTTTGGTGTCCAGCATTGACCAGAGACTGGACCAAAATGTGCTGAGAAACCGACTGTCCCGATCTGAGATGATAGACTGTGGGATCCCAAAGTGCACCCACACTCGTTCAAAGAAGAGTTTAGCAGTGGCTTCTGCTGTGATATTCTTCTTGCAGGCCACCATAATGGCCATCTTCGAGAACCTGTCGACGACCACAAAAACACAGTCATTTCCATGCTTAGTGGAAGGAAGGCCTGACATGTAATCCATGGAGATGGATTCCCAAGGTCGACTAGGGGTAGGCAACGGGGTATAGAGGCCGTGCTTCTTAATGGTCGGTTTGGCAATGGCACAGGCAGTACATGATCTGATGTACTTCCCAACATCCTGTCGAAGATTCGGCCAATAGAAATAATTTTGCAGTACTGCCACTGTTTTCTCGACCCCGAAATGCCCAGCAGCCCGACTGTAGTGTGCTTCCAAAATCATCTTGGCACGCTCGCTTGAAGGAACACAAAGGTGACCGAGGTGGCATAATAGGGCATCCTGGAGGTGAAAATCTGCAACCTGCCGACCCTCCAAGAGTGTCTGGTATGTGTGGCCAAATTCTGGGTCGCTTTTGTAGAGAAGTGGCCAATCAGAAGTCTCGTGCCCACAAGAGTTGAGCACGGTGGTTAACGCCATGATCGGTGGTCGACTGAGGCAATCTGCAACATTATTGGTGCTGCCCTTCTTATACTTGATATTCAAGTGAAACTGTTGCAGGTATGTAGACCACTTCTGATGGCGATCATTCTGCAATTTCCCTTGGGTCTGTATGAACTGCAGGGGTCGGTGGTCTGTGTGGATGACCGTTTCCTTCCCCAAAATGTAATGCTTCCATTGTCGGCAAGCCTGTACAATGGAATACATCTCTTTATCATAAGTGGGGTACTTCCGGACTGTGTCTGAAAGTGTTTCACTGTGATATGCCACTGGATGTCCATGTTGAGTAAGGACTGCCCCAATAGCATAGTCAGAGGCATCTGTCTCGACCTCAAATGGTTGTTGTAAATCTGGTAACGCGAGCACTGGTGCCGTGCAGAGGCGATCCTTCAACTTGAGATTCAGACCAAAAGAATTTTGCTTTCGTCCCTCCCTTGGTGACTTGACTCAAGGGCCAAGAAATATGAGAAAACCCCAACACAAACCTGCGGTAGAAGTTGGCAAGACCTAGAAAGCTGCGGAGCTCTGTTAGAGTGGTTGGAGAGGGCCAATCCCGAATGACTTGGATCTTGGTTGGATCGACATGCACCCCCTGTTCATCAATGATGTATCCCAGATACTGAACCTGGGTCATGCCAAAAGTGCATTTCTCCAAATTGGCACATAGCTTGTGTTGCCGCAGTGTTTGGAGAACCTGTCGGATGTGGTGGAGGTGCTCTTCCCAACTCTGGCTGAAGATCAGAATGTCATCCAAGTATACTACTACAAAGGAGTTGGTGAATGGCCGCAAGATGTCATCCATTAACCTCATAAAGGTTGCAGGAGCATTCGTCAATCCGAAAGGCATAACCAACCATTCGAAGAGGCCCTCCTTGGATTTGAAGGCAGTCTTCCACACATCAGAGGGTTCGATTGGTACCTGGTGATATCCTGACTTCAGATCGATCTTGCTGAAATATTTCGCCCCCTTTAGTTGGTCTAGGAGGTCATCAATCCGCGGGATCGGGTACCTATTACGGACAGTGATCTTGTTCAACGCCCGATAGTCAATACAGAGTCTCCACGTCCCATCCTTCTTCTGTACCAACACGATCGGGCTCCCACAGGGCGATGAACTCGGATGGATGTGACCTTTCTGCAGGAGCTCCTGAATCTGCCTCTTGATTTCATCGTTCTCCAGAACGAAGCGCCGATAAATTGGTCCATTGGGTAGCGGCGCCACTGGGGTCAGATCGATGGAGTGCTTGACTTGACAGTGCAGAGGAACCCCTGCCGGGGAGGTGAAGATGTCCTCGTACTCCTCCACAATCTTGTCCATCTGTAGTTGTCGTGCAGAGGGACCACGTCTGGAGGCCGCGGCCACTGTCTTCTTCTTTCCTTGAGGGCGTATCATCAGGAAAACAAATTTCCTGGTTTTGGAAATGATCTTACTGCATTGTTTTGCAGTAATCAAAGAGATGGCGGTAGGTGGTGCTACCTCTGGTATCCTGAACAACTTATTTCCCAATGTAATAATAACAGCACGGGGCCTTGATTCATACACAACATGTCGCTTCCACAAGTATGGTTGTCCTAGTAATACATCACAAACTTCAAGGGGAGCAATGTCACACAATACCTCATCCGTGAAGGGCTTGATGTTGTATGGAAGGTGACACTGCTGGCTCACGCGAAGATCTCGTCCTTGGTGAAGCCACCCAATGGTGTATGGTTGTGGATGTGCTGTGGTTGGTAAGCCCAACCGCTTCACGACCTCTGCCGAAATGAGGTTCTTTTGACTCCCGCTATCAACAATGAACTGTATCAGGGAGCCCTTTACCCACATCTGGGAGTGTAAGAGACGCTCCTCCTCCTCTGGATCTTCGGGTTCATTTTTCTGGATCTTTGCGATAGCAATAGTGGCGTTGGGATCCGCATCAATGATCTGCTTCCCTTTTTCATACCCCTTATTGGGCTCTGACTCAGAGTCGGAACATGCATCTGATTCTGAAACCTTTAGCTCAGCCACCAGTGACTGCTTGGCCCGACACTCACTTGTGTTATGAGTGGAGCTCTTATGGAACTCGCACCATTTTCCAGTGTCCTTTCTCGACTTCGCGGCGCTGTTCTTTGCTTGCAGCTTCGGCTGGTTGTCTGGCGGTGTCCCGCCCTGGCTTTGTCCTTTGTTCTGTGGTTTAGGGTCACCTTTCCCCTGCTTTGGATTCGCAGATCCAAAGTCTCGCTTCTTTTGTTTAAACTTCTGCTTGACCTTGACGACATATCGGTATGCTGCGCCGAGCGAGGGGATGTTTAGGAATTGTATTTCTTCCTGGATGTACTTGTGCAGGCAGCCACGATATTTGAGTATCAAATGTTGCTCTGAATCCTTGATACCAATCTTTGTGCGAAGGGTATGGAAAAGATTGGTGAACTCCGGCACGTCTTGGTCCCTTCCATGCCGCAGCGTGGTCCACTTTATGTATTCATCCTCATAGCTTCCAACAGGGTAGTACTGCTCCTTGATGGCATCCCGGAACGAATCCCAGGTGGGTGTGGCTGAAAATAGTGAGCCAGTACTTTCATCCTTCTGCTCGCAGTAGGTTTCCCACCAGTCCTTGACGTGGGGGGCTGCTTTGAGAAGAGAAAAAACAATCTTTTCCCGACTCGAAAATTCATGAACAGAAAAATAACCCTCTAGCAGATTTAACCATTTATCTACAACATCTGCGTCTATCTGACCCTCGAATATGGGGATTTCAAAATTAACTTGTACCTTAAAGGGTGTGGCACTTCCAGAGTAGCTGCTGGAAGCCGATGCGTCGCTTCTGGGTAGCCGCTGAAGGATCTGGGCAAAGCTGTCCATCATCGCGTTCCGTTGTTGCTCGAGGGCTTCTTCGAGCAAGATTTTGATGGGATCTCCTGCCCCCTTGTCTTTCTTCTCACCCGCCATGGGAGGCCGTCGGGATTTGCGAGGCTGGTCTTGTAAAGGTTCAACCAGTTCAAGCCCTAACTCCTTATATCCCGACCTTGTTGGGGACATGCAAAGAAAAACAGAGAAAAAGCAGACCGCTCTGATACCACTGATCCGGATTTAAACAGGAACGCAACAAATTACAGAGATAACCATATACACAAAGATGCAGCGGAAATAATACTTCATTTCATTAATGGAAAATACTGAAATATGCTTACAACCAGAAATGGAAATAAACCAGCTAGGGCGATGGTAGCTTATCTCTGAGAAGAGATGTGATGGCTACATGCCTCTAAACTCTGTTACAATGAGGCTCGAAGGCCTATTTATTGTTGAGAAACAATGGAAAACCCTTAACATTCCAAAACCTAACCCTAGGAGATGAAACGCCAAACTGTGGGCCCCGTTTGGGGTAAATTGGTACATCAACTTCCCGGGGTCGTAACTTTGGCATATGATCTCCGTTTGACGCGTACAATAGCTCGTTAGAAAGATCTATCCGAGCACTACCATTGTTGGAACAGGCAATGGACCCATGTTGCCCCCGGATTCCCCAAAAAACGTCGTTTAGGGCCTCAAAACGGCTCCGGAAGTTCAGGACCCGAAAAACTGCTAAAAATAGTAAGTTGTGCTACAATTAAGGAAACTAAAAATGCTGAGAAAGACAATGGTGGGGGTCCAGGTGGACTTGGCAGGTGGCCACCAATATCCACCTGGATCAAGTGCACCATATTGTCTTAAAAGGGGGAGATTGTGCACCAAAAAGGAAATTAATCCACATGTTACAACGCTGTTAAAAAATGCAAGACGTATGAATATAGTGAATTATGCTAATAAGCAATTTAGGTTGGGAGAGACGTAATTAAATTTTATTATTTAATTGAAGATTTCCAATTAAAATAATAATAAATATATATGTATATATTAATATATTGATTGGAAGTCTTCTAACAACAGTCACTTCTTTCCATTAGATCCCCTTCAAGCCTTTGGGATACCTATTACTTTCTTATCTTATATAGTTGGGGCTTGCTACTTGTTGGTGCGTTGGGGTAAACAAAATGTATTTTTTTTTTATCTCGCAGTTGGAGTCTATGGAATAAGAAAGAAATTTGATAACTTGACAAAAGTGGTACAAAATATGTTTTTTTTTAATCTCGTAGTTGGACTCTATGGAATAAGAAAGAAATTTGATAGCTTGACAAAAGTGGTAGAGAAAAGATTAATCTCCTACCTTGACAGAACTGGTGGTCAAGATCAACACCTACAAGAACTTTGTTGTGGAATATTATCAAAACTAATAGAAAGATATGAAAGAGTGTACAGTGAGAACCTTGACAAACATGGCCACTGAAACTTGCAACATTGTTTGTAGGAAGAGAAAATTATGTTTCTTTTTTCCAAACATGTATGTTAGTATATTACAATTTAATGAATATGTTTTCCTATTATCTTATATGGTTTCGTACTTTAACAAAACATTCGCCAAGACTTCACTTTTTATTATTCAGTGAAAGATTTGCCAAGATCTTACAAGATTTTATAATTCAGTGATAAATTCGCCATTACTTTACAAGATAATATAATCTGGTGAGATATTCGCCAAAAAACTATATATACATATTATATTATTGATAAAATCACCTCCCATTTTCCCTGTGTATCATGGGGATTCACCCATTTATTATACATATAAATTTAGGGTGGTTCTTAAAATTTTCCCTGCTACAGGCTACCCAAGTGCAATCAAGGGAGTGATGGAGGGTGCAGGGTGTGCACACTCCTAAAGACTGAAGGAGGAAGGCTTTAGGCCTTCAGGGTGCGCTCATGCTATCAAGCGGACTAGGAGGGCGTACTCCTGAAGGCTGAAGGCTAGTGCTTCGTGCCTTAAGAGTGAACTCATGCACTCAAAGAGTCCAAGAGGGCGTATGGCACATCAAGGTAGGATGAAGGGTGAAGCTTAAGGCTTTTAGGGGGTGCCTATGCGTTTAAGGAGGGTGCACTTTTTCAAGTCAAAGGAGTGCGCTCAAGGAAGACTTGGTCTGAGAAGGGCACAATTTAGATTAATGAAGGGGGAAGAGGGTTAAAGAGTGTGCCTTTCACCTTTGGAGGGTGCATGACACACTTCCAAACAACGAAGGATTCCCTGACAAGGCTTCAGAGTGCGCTCGTGAACTCTTAGCCTTAATGAGTTCAATTTGAACCAAAAATTTGTCTAAGTCTGGGTTACGGGGCGTGTGGTGAACAAGATGAGTTTAGTCCTAGAACCAAGATCATCAAGAAAACTTACACAAGCTTGAACAATGGTAAATAATCATTGAAACACCATTTCATACACATTCCCCGAGTGCAATGAGTGTAGTGTGTGTGACTGCGACCCGAAAGTGTCATTTTTATGACAACAAAGGTGTTATGACCACAAAATGTACTAAACAATGTTCTGATCAATGTGAAGACATTTGAGACCATCCAAAGATGCTTGAAACACATATAATGACTTGGAACAACAGTTTGTGATCAAATCGATTCTATATTTGATAGTGATAGTAGGCTCCAAAATTTAAATGTAGTGAAATTTTGGAGGGTGTTGTAGTAGCGACAACACATCACACTAGAGATCGATCTCCATGTGGGATATCCTAGCATCTAGGCTCTCGAGATACGAACATTGATAATGTTAGGAACACATGATATCATTCAAAGTAAAGATAATATTGTTTTTCTCTTCATGTTTCTCCTCGGGAACTTGCCCAAGACGATTTTCATCTACTGATGAAGGGTAATCGAGTTTAGGTATTGTTTTATCTTCCCCTGGTGTGACCAGAGTCATGAACCCAATGGGATACCTTGTCAAGGATTTAAAAATATGAAAAAGCTTGACGGTCATCGATAGTGAGGGTCTCGAGATGGAAAACCTCATCATAAATATCAGGAAGTTGAATGGTAGATGACCGCAACCTCTTGAGCCTGGGTTTGGGCTTGTGTTTTTCCTTGGGGCCACGATCACCTCCCCCTCAGTGATTGTGCATGCGTTGCCAAGCCATGATGCGCAGGAAGGGGTAACACTAATTAAAGAGATCAAGACTCAATAAACTAGAGGAGGAATTTCAAAAACAAGGGATATCAGGAGGAAGTTTGATACGAGGGATGAGGGGAGGCTTGGTCATATTGTAACAATGCATGATGTCAAAACCGAGAAAAAAATTAGCGGATAAAATTCCTCTAGTGGGGTAGGAATTCTAACAGTTTCCGATGTATTGCAGACTAGAATGCTAGTTACTAAAACTACTATATAACATACTAGATTAATACCATTAAATTCAAGGCCAAATGAAATGTGAACAAAGATTAGAGAATTAGGAAGTAGAACAAAGGAAGCCTTGCAAAATGTTAGGACCCACGAATGTTGTAGAGCTTAAGATGGGAAGTGACTATTGTTGGCATTGATGTCAACAAGGTCATGGTGTTGTTCATCATATGCCTTATGTCTACTTGATGATATGCATGTGTGAAGAGTGTTTGGTTGTTGCAATGTTTGGCTTGATGGTCTTGTTGGTTGGCATTAATGTCAACATGATAGTGACATGATGTTGCTACTGTTGAGTAGAGATGGATTCCACATGTGATGATTGGATTAAGGTTGACATATTGTTTTCGGTTGAAGATGTTGATGTTGCAGGTGATTGGAGTGTGGCTACAATTGTTACATATGTTTCTACATGTGTTGAGTTGTGGTTGCTTGTGTTGGAGGTGCCTCTATCAATGTTGGAGGCATTTGGATGACTTGATGTTGCTGTTGTAGGAGTTGGAGATGCTGCTACAAGTGTTGGAGGTGTTTGGAAAAATTATGGTTGTTGCTTGAGGAGTTGGAGGTGTTTGTCTTGGTGATAAGGTTGACAGACTAAAGAATTCTTGTCACTGATTTGTTGCAGGAGTTCTTGGCCTATGTCATCAGTTGCATACTTGTTACAGAGGCTTGGAGGAGTGTTCAAGGGCTGAAGAAGATTATGCATTAGCTGACAAAGGTCCTGGACTAATGTTTCAATGTTTTTCATTATATTTTTCCCTAGACGGATGGAGCCAAGCCTGTGAGAGTGGCTGAAAAGCTCCAGTTGCTCGTAGACATGCCTATGGGAGCGACTGATGTTCCAGTCGAATTTGTCAAGTGCTCCGTATGCAACTGGACATTTTCACAAGTTTTTCTTTGGATTTCTCATGTTGTTCAACTAATTTTTGTATTGTGGTGAAGCTTATGATCAAAAATTTTTGGTTTATGGTCGAAAAAGTTCGTGCGACCTCCAGAAACTAATCAAAGTTGAAAATATAAAAAGGCAAGTGGAGTTAGTGGTTTGATAGAGTCAATGCATTGAATCCATATCGAATTAAGCATATGAACAGAGTTCGTGGAGCTCAGTAGTTCTTTGTAATTATTGAGTTGAGAATCTTAGTTTATATATGTATTGTAGATAACTCAATGCTAGTATGGTTGCTTCTCTTAGTGTGTGGAGTGAGTGTGAGCTAGGAGAAGAGTGTCCAAGCTGTGTGAGGAGTGTATTGCAAATTTTCTGAAGCAGTTTGTAGTTGTAGCAGTAGATAGCTGAAGTATGTTTTGCCCATCATTTTTATGCAGTGAGTGAGAAAGTGAAGTGTGGATTGAAGTAGTATTGTGAGGAAATTGTTTTGTAGATTGTGGTGTATTTGGAGGTTAGAGATGTTATTTTGTTTGAGCTTTGATGATATGTTCCTGCAATGCTCATGTTGAGCGATTCTTAGTTCTACTATGGAACATATTAAATGAGAACCACGTAGAGGAGTGGAGTTTAGTGACTCAAGTGAAATCAATATAAGTGAACATTTTATCTATCCAATGGTGGTTGGATAGTTTGGTAGAAATTGAGCGAGGTTCGTTGGTCGTGGTGGCTTCTAGCAGATTAGTTTCTGTAGAGTCGATTGTTAGTTCGAGAGTAACAGGAAGAGGATCGTTGATCATGGTGGCCTTCAGCAGATGGTAGTCCGTAGATCCACATGAGAAACAATCTCCATTTGATAGTAGCCATATTTATATCTCTATGTAAATAATTGTTTGACATAATAGAATTTGAGCAGTGCAACAACAACGAGTGGTTTTTTTCCTTAGAGGGGGTTTTCCACTAGAAATATATGTGTCCATTGTGTTGATTGATTCATGCTTTATGGTTTATATTTGATGTTCTAAATTATGATTATGTGTTTCAGTTTATGCATGCTTAAAGATTAATTAATTGGAGAAAAAGTTTATAAGTGCTCTCACTACTGATTCACCCCCCCCTCTCAGTAGTGATCTAGTTTCGAACAACTGTTGGAGAAAAACACCAGAAACAGAAGAAACCATAGTATCCAATATAAAAAATTGTTGGTGGGGTTAGCATTGTCGTTTAATTTGTCATCCTAATCTCTTTGCAAGCACCTAGTCATCTGGACTCCGTCAACTCATCCAATTTACAAAAAAATCTAACCATTGTAGTACCACTATTTGGCACGAGCAGTCACGTTTCAAGAAAATCCAGGCTTAAATTCCCCGAGAATACATGAAATTCGCCACAGGTAGGTTCCTCATCACCGGAAGATCCCAGAATAAATACCACCTTTAACAGGGGAAGGATCTTAACACAATATAGAAATCACAGAGTGGAAGCTATGTTGTTAGAACCAAAACAAAGTTGAAGACATTACATGTCCATAACTGATGAAAATAACGCTCGCATGCTTGATGCATGGGGAGGGTTGGCCATGCCACCTCCCTCTTAAATGTTTTGTGAGGCAATGGGGTGGAGAGCTCTCCCCCCTAGCCTCCTGCATGCTCTTGTTGGTCACCTTGATTGATAGATTTTTATTTTTATAATTAATAATGATATTATTTTAAAATAAGGTTATGATATTTTTATAAATAATAATGATATTATTTTAGAATAAGGTTATAATTTAGTTTTTATGATTGTTTTAATTTTAAGAATGTGAAATGTATAATGAAGTAAGTTTTTTTGATGCCCATGATAGATTGATGCCTATAGAGGTTAACAACCATTTAATATACATGGTTGTGTTAGTATTTACCTTGTAAGGTGTTTCTCTAGTGAATAATATGTTTATATGGGAATGTGTCAGCGAGACATGGTTATTGATTTTGGAAACAACCATCAAACCTCTCTCTGCCATTTATTTTTGGACATAACCTTAATATATGGCATCTAGTTCCGTTGAACATATGTTGATTGCAGATTTTAGGAATATCCCATAATTTTGTAGTAAGGAGAGAGGTCAATTGTTTGACCTCCCTGATGACCTTTAGATTCTAGGATATTTACAGAATATGCAATCGACATAAGAATGCCCATCTGGTTTAGCTCAGAGACGGGCGAGTGTTGTGATGGTTGAACCACATATAAGTCGTAGATTTATTGTTAGATGACCATTGAAGGCATATCCACCATCAATCAAATTTTATCCTCTCAATCATTGATAGATTTATTTGATGAGCCTATGTTCCACTTTGCACTTATCCATACTTAGGGTTTCTAAGCCACATGCATATAGAAGGTAGTGCGGGGGGGGGGGGGGTACAACTCCTCTTATCATAATGCCATCTTTAGTGGAAGTCTCCTTCATCGACATCAAGTACATGGCCCTTGAAAATCCATCTCCCACCGATCTAAAGGAAATGAAGGCCCTAGAAAAGAAGCTGCTACAACATCAAATCCTTGCTCTCAGAGGCACTCTCTTATAAATTGCTTGCTAAAGGCAGTAGTCGACTCCAAATTTGAAGTTAAATAAAATTGGATTAGAGACTATATACAATACATGAAGGATGATGCCCTAAGATCTAAATTTTTAGGGATTTTTCCTTCGAAAAAATCCCTCTCATGTTGGATCCAACAAAAAAGGTAACCTAAGGGCCAAATAAAGCTTGAATTGGGGGAAAAAGGTTTCTTCACAACAATTTTTTCCAATATAGAAGAAAAAACAATATATTTGAAGGTGGCCCCTATGTCTTCGACTCCACTGGCGTTCACCCTCGATACTAGATGAAAAGATTCATACCAAAAAAAGAAGATTTTAAAATTGCACTAATGTGGATTTGTAGGTACTCCCTGCTTAGGGAATTATGAGAGGAGAAAATACAAGTGGGAATAGGGAATGCATTTGGAGACATTGTAAAGATCTCAGAGGCAACCAAACAAGTACGATATATCTCCTATGCATGGATCTGCATCTATATTGTAACAACCTTGGTCAAAATTCCATGTAAAAGTTAATAAAGGCAAAAAAAATAAGAACACGGTCACGAGACACATATTCCAAGCTGAATGGTGGAAAAAACATCCTAGTGGTTGTTCATTTCGGTTATTATGGATAAAGGAATTTGGCAAAGGCAATGTAAAAGGCTTTGGAAAGGCAAAGTGGCATTTTTAGCACATTTATTTATGAAAATAATGGAAATTAGGAGAAAAGGAAGGTGAAAGGTCACACGTTGCATGTGAGGAGGAAAATGAAGAAAAATAATAGAAATTGAAGAAAATAGAGGCCTCATTGATAAAAAGGCTTATGAGGCGCAGTGGGAAGGCTTGGTCAGTGTAGCATTTTGTCAGTTCAGTTTTGGAGCTCTCATTCTATTCTCTCTCTCTCTCATACTTTTATACACTTAGAGTTTTCTTGGAGAACTCTTCGAGAGAGTGGAACACTTGGATGCTTGCAGAAAGAAGGCAAAGGAAGAGTAGGAAAGTGCAAGAGGACATTGAGATCATAAACTACAATGGGTTTTTCTTGCAGAAACTGAGTTGCATGTATGTTTTACTCACTAGTTTTGGCATGCATGACATATGCATGTGGTTTATTGGTCATTCCTGTCATTGGAATGAATGATTGCCTAGATTGACAATGGATTTGCCTAGCCTTTCCATTTTCCAAGATAGACATAGTGATGTGGGTTCATTTCTTTGTTTTTCTGGTTGGTTCTCATGATTGCTTTAGCTTGGGTTGAGTTATTAGTTCCTGGAAGCCTTGGTTGGACAAACGCTTTGGAAGCCTGTAACAACTTGGGTTGAGTTACTATTCCTGGAAGCCTTGGTTGGACAAATGCTTTGGAAGCCTTGTAACAACTTGGGTTGAGTTACTAGTCCTCGAAGCCTTGGTTGGAAAAACGCACTAGAAGCCTTGTAATAACTTAGGTTGAGTTACTAGTCCTGGAAGCCTTGGTTGGACAAACACTCTGGAAGCCTTGTAATAACTTGGGTTGAGTTACTAGTCCTAGAAGCCTCGGTTGGACAAATGCTCTAGAAGCCTGACGATAGCTGTGGGTTGAGTTACTAGTCCTGGAAGCCTTGGTTTGACAAACACTCTGGAAGCCCGATGACAACTGTGGGTTGAGTTATTAGTCCTGGAAGTCTGGTTGGAACAAACGCTCTGGAGCCCTAGAAAACTTGGGTAGAGACCGATCTGGTGATGGTTAGTGATGTCAAACTATGAGGTGGAATCACTAGTTGAGGGTTGAGGTGGTTTGGCCTCTGGAAGCCTTGGTTCAGTTTTGATGGATTCATTTCATGATATCCCACATTCATGCTTGGTATATGACACGAGGGTGATTGGCTGAAAGAAATATTTGGTTCAACCTAGTCTATGGTCGTGTGGTTCGTGGAAGTCCCATACCTGGTCGGCCTATGTAATCATCAATAAGAGCTCTCTTTCTCCTTGGTATGTTATGGGTAAATATACTTGTTTATATGTGGTTTATATGGATGTTATATCCTTTATATTTTGTTGTTTATATGTTGGTTATGAATGAGTTTTATGACTGTCATGATGTTTGGCTCATATCATGTTTTTACGTGTAAATGAATGAATAATGTATCTATGGCCTAACAGACGAAATTGCAGTTAATGTGTTAATGCATGAATTCTTCTTAGCTATTTTCAAATAAGTATGAGACCCCTATGCTCAGTTATGCTGTTAAGACCTATAGATTTCATATTTGTGATATGTTTGATGAAATACCTGTTATGGCTAGTAGGGGTCCAGTCTAGTCCTTGTTGATGTTTTTACAAATGTATCTTTGTTCCGCTATGGAATTTCATTTCTGAACCTGTCATTGAATTTTGGGCAGTGACTTAGGCTCTGGGCTTAAAAAAGTGGCACAAATCCTAAAGTCGCAGGCAGAACACTAGGGAAAAAAATTCCCCAGAAGCTCCCTTGCCATTGTTGTGGGAGCTTTTGGAGCCTCCCAGACGCACCTTTGTCCATATCAAGGGAGCGTCTAGGAGTTTGATGTGCTAAAACTTCAGTTGGTCTTAGGGGTTGGTTACCTGAGTGGTTGGGATGGCTCCTGGGAGTTTTGTTGCTGATGTGGATGGTCTGTGTGAAGTGTTCCATCAGTTCCATTTCCTTAACTGAAACATAGGGATTCAACTAATATCATAATAACTTCTCGTCACATGTTTACCCTAGTTGGCCAGTTACTTGGGTAAATGTGGGAGGAAGGTGTTACATTTATGAACATTGTAGAGCCATTTCCTGAGTCAATAGACATATATTACCAAGATGAGAGCTGGAAACAAACCATGGACTAGGAGCACATGCCCTTTTGTTGTCGTCGCTGCTCTGAATAGGACCATCTATTACAAGAATGCTAGCTCATGACCCTTATAGTAACCTAGTTGCAACAAGAATTTAATATGAAGAGGACTTCACTAAACCCCAAACCCCATGCTTGAAGAAGAAGTCACAGAGCCCAACACCCCGCACCCTCGACCCCCTGGAAAGAGACCTAAACCCAACAATAGTTTCAACCCACTAGCTAACTTAGATCCAATTTCTCCACAAGATATGATCTACCAAACCCATCCCAATACATGAACCAAACCATGCATGAGCAAGATTTTGAGTTGCACTCTTCTAAATCAAAAGAAGGAGCAACATGTAATCCAAAAATAGCTATAAAGCTTGTGCTCTAGGAGATCAATATGATGTATCAATATAAAGAAACATAACTTGATACCATATAAGACATTGATCTTGATGCCTTGGACTTGATAAGCATGGAAAAAGCTTGGAAAGGAAAAGACCATAACACCATTGTGGAGCATCAATTTAAAATTCTCGACAAAGTTAATCGCGGAGCACTATTACAAGCTTAGAAAAATTCATCAGACATGTCACCCTCCAACTCTCAATTAGGAGTCCTAAATCAACCTTTTAAAGATACTTCCAAATCACAGAAAGTAGAAAATAAAAAAGCAAGAAAATCCAACCAACAAAGGCTTTAAGAATTAGGGAAAATGTTAGTCAACGCAAGCTGAATCAAGTTGATCTTAGAGGTATACCCCTCCACCAACCCAAGTTACCACTGAAAGTGATATAATGGAAAATAAGTGGCCTAAACTTAAAGGAAAGCATACACTCATAGAAACAAATGGCGAGAAGAATCCCCTACTCTATGATGATACAAGAAACTAAATGTTCCAGCGAATACATCATAAGAGTGATCTCAAACAAATGGAAAATCTATTGATATGTTACTATCGATGCACATGGACAAGCTGGGGGATTAGCCAATTTTTGGAATCCTTATGAAGTTATTGTATCTGATATGTTCACATCCTCCAAGGTTCAAACCATGAAATTCCAACACATAGGTTCTATAGAAATATGTTCTCTCTCTACTGTTTATGGACCATCGATACAAATGGACAAGGTGGGTTTTTTTCAATATAAGTAACCTTTACCCTATCATTGAAGGCTTTCCCTGGATCATTGGAGAAGATTTTAATTTAACACTATCACTCTCTAAAAAGAAGGGGGAAATCAGAAAACTGGAGAATGAGGCTTACCTATTAGGGGAAATGATAAAAAAATCCAATCTCCTGCACCTAGATACCATAAATTATATCCACACCCAGAATAATAAAAGGCTCTCAACTCACTGCCTCATGACTTGATCAATTTTTAATTCTATAATCCTTGATGTCAAAGGATTTTTTCATGGAGGCAAAAATTCTTCCATGCGAGGGATTAGACCATTGGCCAATCAATCAAGAATTGGCTATCCAGGCCAACTATAACAACAAAATTTTTCAGGTTTGGGAAATTCTAGATCTCCCATCCAACCTTCATGGATAAAATTAAAAGATGATGAAGTGAAATGGATAATCTGGAAGGCTTTTCCATGTACCATTTATGGTAGAAATCAAAGCATGTAAAACATAAACTCAAGAAATGGAACTGAGAAAATTTTGGTAATATCTTTCAAGACAAGAAATACCTAGAGGAGAAAATGGCCACTGTTCAACAAGTGACAATCCTTCATGGCAGATCGTAAGCTCTCATTCAAGAACAAGCTAATATTCTTACATAACTCAAAGATCAACACAAGTAAGAGGATATTTTATGGAAACAAAAAGATCATGTGCATTGGATGGAAACAAAAAGATCATGTGCATTGGCTCAAAGAGTGGGGGAACACATCTACACATTAATAGCATAGTTTCACTCAAAACCTCAACATGCCTCAAAATTCAAGGCCAAAATGAAATGGAATCTAAACTATTCCAACGATATGCTAGCTTAATAGTAGATTTGTAACCTCTCAAAAAATATAGAATCACTGTAGTCACTCTGCATCATATCCAAGCATTGGTCATTGTTGATCCAAATTCCATGCATTATAACTAAGCCCCATACACGTGTTTTGCTTATGGGTTTGTGCTGAGGAAACCTACACAATTTATCTCTCTGTTTTAGCTTGCTTCGCACACATCTTCTCCCCACTCAATGCTTAGCCAAATTCTAATGTGTGGAAGGATTTCATTCATATGTTCCCCCATACTATAAAACTTCCACACATCCCTCATCCTCCACACATTGCAAATTTTTTCACACCCATTCCTTCACATACATTGATTTCTTTGCAGGACATTTCTCCATACATGACACATCTAGAGGCCACCTCACCAATTTTACTTCAAGCCTTTAAGTAAAACCATTATTTTCTCATTTTGAGCTTAATTAAGAGTCCATTTAAGGAATTATAACCCTCAAGGTAAAGGAAACGCTTGACATGGTACATTGTGAATCACTCTTTAGGTGCTTGACATTGTACTACGTGAATTACTCCTCATCATCTTACGAAGAGAGTGGCCATAAGCATTAACTTTCCATTATTATTTCACATCCTATTAATTGTACCAAAGAATGAGGATTTAATAGCTAAGCTCCACTAAAGCTTTTTTAATATCTCATACATTTCTAAGTACATTGAACAAATGGCGACCAAAAGAAAGAAGGAGGTGTTTTGTGGGGATACAGTTAATTCACTCGGCCACCTTGACAAGAACTTTCATTGGCCAATTGCATATAATTGGTATTTTAATCTAGCCCCAGGAGAAAGGAAAAACAACAAAATTTGGTCACATAGTTGACAAATGTTGCATGTGTTCATGAATTGTTTGAATTTAGAGAGGTATTTTATCTTTGTTATATACATTTCGAACCTAAGACCACGCATTAAGAAGACTCCAGTTCCTCTAATTTCCAAGGTCTTCAGGAAAATATTCATGTTGCCAGAGCTCACTAGGAAACTCAAGTTATCTAAAGTATTTGCTTTTCTTAACTCTCATGGCGGTGGGATGAATATCATCAAGGAATTCTTGCCACATTCAACACTTGTCTCACCCAAACTTTCTTAATTGATCTCTATATTTGCAGAGTTATTCAAATAATTCTATTGGCTCTTTGTGCGACTAATGGGACGAGAAACAAAACCAATTGTTTTCAGATCAATTTTGTATGTATTATATTATTCCTTTAAGAGATATGTCATATTCAACTTGGAGGTGTTCATATCTAATGCAATTTCTTTTCAGTTAGTAAATTTGTTTAAAACTCAGATTTTTTTCATGACGACTTATCTAGTAATGGATCTTGCCTCATACCATACTTTTCATAGATTACCACATAAAATCAATTTGAATCTAGATGTGGAGCCAATACAATTATAGTTCATGTATAATGGAAGCATAAGGCTCGATTTCATTTATAAAATTAAATTTGTATTTGCTAAATAAGTCAATTATATGCCAATTAGGCGAGAGCCCCAAAGAATTTCTATCAAAGCACAAACTTTCCTATGGGAAAGGGAATACATGAAGAGAGGGATGATCATGCCTTGGTTAGGATTTATGGATTTCAAGATAAACCCTTCTTGTTGCCCAATTTTTTGCTTGGTAGATATTTTGTTGCTTAAATATGCCAACAATACCACCCATGGTTGATTCTATTTGAAAGAAAGAAGAAAAATCAATTTGTTTCTTTACCTTTTACCATTGGGGAGATTACTACAATAAATTTTGCTCATCTAGCAAGATTATTTGAATTGCTAAATTCTTTAAATTTGACTGAGGCAGAGCCTATCCAAGGATTTTACCCTAAAGATATATTTTCAGAGCATCTAGATATAGTCAAATACAAGATTGTTTTCCCATGGATTTTTGAAGAAAGTGGAGAATTTCACAATCCACCCATGCTACACAAGAAATCATGGAAAATAGCACCAACACAAGAGGAAACAATAAAGAGAGAGGTAAAAATTCTACAAACTCTCAACTAGCTTCAACACCATAACCTTGCTGGAGTTACTCTTCTAGTCACATGAAAAGAAATCTTGTCTAGATTATAGGAGAGAGTAATGATAGGTGCTCCAGTGGAGGAGATGGAGAGGAGTCACCTCCCCTAGTGACTTTGGAAAAGAAACATATTACCAATTCATCTAAGCGTAAGAGTTCTATGAAGAAAGGGTATCAAATTGCAGAGGACCCAATGATATGGAAGTTGATAGAACTACTATGCTTGATTGGGTTACAACAGGTATGGTTGAAACCCATATAATGATATAAGAATATACTACTAAAGAAATAGTCACCTTGGAGGGATGATCCTTAACTATATAGAACACCTAACATGATAATACAACTAAGAAGTTCTGATATGAAAAATTTAAAGTTTGAAAGAAGAAGGTGACTAGCCAATGGAAGCCCAAAGTTGATGTTTATGGAGTTGGAACCACTGGTCTCCTAAAGTTGCATCAAAATACATGTGAGGCCCTTGCACACTCCGTTAGTGAATAAGAAACAAGAAATCTAAATCTCAAGAAGCGATTAATGAGCTTGAAGAAGCTCTAAATCTTTCTCCACTATTTATGACCCCATTAGATATTCAAGTATTAGAGATTGCAGTCACTACCCCTGGCACACCCTAAAGAATTAAGAAAGCAACATACCCTTTGAACAATGTCAGATTATATGTTGCGATAATTTTAATAAGCGACTAGAAATTATTGAAGAGGTATGGGAAATTGCTTTTCATATGGCGTTGTTATAGAGCATAATGAAGTCTAGGGTTTTCTTACATTGTGTTCCTTGCCATTTCACTATCATGGGCCTAGGGACTATTTTTAGCTCTAAGTATTTGCATGGTGCGAAGATGCAACCCAAATCTTTCTCATGGCAGTCAACAGTTGGATTCAAAAGCTCATGTCTATGGTGAAGTGACTGTCCCTCTGTCATGGCTTGTTTTTTTATCTTCGTGAACAATAGAAGGCAAATTAGTGCATGTTTATCTCATTTATATCTCTATTTTGTTCACAAAGTCGAGGACTAAAGCCTGATAAATAATTCATACACTGTTGGCTGTGGTTTTTTTTTTTTTTGACGCGATGGGTGCACCCAATAGGGCCACTTTTCAAACCCCTTTTCTCCTTTGTTTGGATATATCTTGCCCACTCTACTTCACTGGTTTTGGGTTCAACCATGGTTTTATTAACTAAGCACATATGGGTGCATTCCCCTCAAAGCGAACCCATCTTCTCTCTTTGGTCCAAGTGGTATGTCCCTCAAGAAGCGATGGAACATAGTAATTTACATATTCTTAACAAGAACGTTAATGGGAAGGTCTCTATCCTATGGACAAGTAGCCCAGCCTCTGTCAACACCCTAAAACAGAGCATAAAGATTAAATGGGGCAAACTTGCAAAATACCAAATCCTTTTATATGAAGGGAAGATGCTTTAGGACGCCCCCTAGATTAATGACTATTACATTAAAAGGAACTCAACCATTATATTGAATGTGAGGTTGTGAGGAGGAGCTCCAAGGCCTATGATATCTAATGGAACAATTGTCTCATTCAAGGATGCATTGAAAGGGATGTCTTCTACCCCAACATATCAGATTCAAAACAATATAAGACCCTACATTGTAGAACAAATGGAACAAGTACCATCCATGGAAGTTAATCTTCTAGAGGTAAATTTTCTCTTCTCCGCCTTCCATTCCAAGGGTGTTACTTGTAGTTTTACTGCATCTTGGCCTAAATATGAAGCATTACAACGATGGGGTTTTTCTTCTTACACAACTAACTGTGAAATTTATTTATGTTCCAAAATTTTTTTCATTGCTAAATTTGATGCACAAAAAGATTTGGAATATGCTCTAAATGAAGGGCCATGGTTTTGGGGTAGATTTGGGCTCTTCATTAGTCCATGGTTTCTAGAATTTAATGCCACAAATATGGTGGTCTCAACTATGCTGGTTTGGGTAATACTCCCAAATCTCCCTCTTCCTTTCTGGGATTATAAGGTTTTAGAGGATATTGGGAATTCTTTGGGTAAGTTCAAAAATATTGACCTTGAAAGAACAAAGAAAGGTATTTTTTACTTATGCAAAAATTTGCATGGATATAGACCTTATCAAAGGTCTGCCAAATCACATTATATTGTAACAACTTTTTTTTAGTGGTCCCAAGTTTTAGAGTACAAGAACATGAAATTTAGATGTTGAATTTGTTTCCAAATAGGACATTTGCAGAACACATGTCCACAGCCTAAAAATAACCCAAAAAATAAAAAGAGGTAGGCCCATAGGAAAAAAGGATGGCAGGTATTAGATTCTCACCTCTCAAAAGAAGAAGGAGAAGATACCATGGAGAGGCATCTTGTCCAAGCAGAAGTGGATGCACAAGTTCAATATGGTAACCAAGAAGAAAGGGATGTTGTGGCACAATCCTGATTCAATACCATTATCCAGAAGGGTCTTGAATGTGATGAGATACAAGAACTTGATGGGATTGGGGCACTAAAAGAGCACATGTATCTAAGGGTTTAGACACAGACAAAGAAACTTCATCAAAGGAAACAAGAAAAGATATGGGAATGGTTCTTTTTGAACCAAACTCTGAAGGATTGTAGAAAGTGAAAAATAAAAAGGCAAAAGAGAGAAGTTAAGTGATTATTTTCACACTTAACTTCATAATCTTCTTATCTGTAAGTTTTTTTTTCTTTTTCATCTCAATGTCGTGAGGCATTATTTCCAGAATGCTTACAACATATGAAAAATGTAAATTTTTTTCTTTCTTTCATGATGAATAAAATTATTGGTGTATTTTCTTCGAAAAAAATAAATTGCTTTGCATATGAGGAACTTATCCTAGAGGATTCATTCATTTGTTGAATATTTGAAGATAGATCTCTAGGATGATCAACAATTTGTTGATAATGAATTTTATACTTTTGTGAATAAAGTTAGTAGTATAAGTGACTTCCAAATAACATAGCAAATCCTTCCTAATCTAAAGAGAATAATGCGCATCAAAGCTAGATGGTTTGCTAGGATTAAAATGTTGCAATATCCTCTTGCTGAGTGTTCAAATATTAATGATTGTAGAAGTAACACTTTCCTTAAAGCTGATAAAGTTGTCAAGGACTACCAGGGCCCACGAATAATCAGAGATTCCATGATGATTCTCCAAGATATATTAAAAGAAGAATTATGAATTATTCAAACATCATTAGGTACTGAATTCGAAAACTTAATAGAGTTTTCAGAGGCGTAGATGAAAAAGTGGTTAATTACTTTTGTTAATGACAATGAGGACCAATTATCTATGGTTGGACAATTATTATTAGATGCACAAGAAATTGATGTAGAGATCTTTGTGTTATGTGTAAAGCAATACATCATGGTTGCTGCTATGAAAGAATATATTAAATAATGGCTACAACAACTGTTACAAGAAATTGTTAATCCTCATGTTTTCCCCAAGTAGTTGGGATAATGAAATTTCTTGTAGCCATATATACCAGACGCTTCTTCAACAACAAGACAAATCGTTCAACGTTTGATCCTTCTACAATTTTTTGAGTGTTGTTTTTCTTTTGTAGCAATTCCCTTCTATCTTCTCAGCCTTGGATTATTTTAACTTTATTGAATTGTTTCATGTTTTCTAAAGGCAATCCCTAACTGTATTTCCTCTCTTTTCTTCCAGGTATATTTTATCATTACTATTGGTCCATGGGAGCCTAATCCTAGTTCCATTAGGGGGTGAATGCATTTATTTTTACAATTAAGTAACATTATTTTGTGAATATGCTTTAGGAACTCAATTCTATTCTAAAACTTCAAGTACATATATCAGTTTTTAACTCTCGCAAAGAACTTATTTCAGGAAATCATTTCATTTTTGGTTTTAAAACTTTAATTTCCAAATAAGAAGTAAGAATCTCATGGATGTTTTCCTATGCTCTTGTGATTCCAAATGCATGATATCATTTTATAGTTCTCTATATATGTGGACCAATGCTTTCTATTTCCATCTATTGAATTTGCTTCATATATGTTTCCTCACATATGCTTATGGATGTCAATGTGGAATGAAATTATGAGAATTTAATTTATTCTTTTATTTATTTTAATTCAAAAGAACACTTGATCCACTCATAGGTGCATGAGTCACAGTTTTAATTTTGGTTATTCAAGTTTGATATGAGTTTGTTTGAATAGAGGAGAACCACCTCTTTGAAAATGTAGAGGGATTCTGGAAATAAAACCTATGAGATTTACCCTTTTCCTTGTTAGGAAGAAACATCAATAGTCACCCATGAGAAAAATGAGGCCCTCCTTAGAAGCATCTCTTACGAAGAGGTAGAATTTGTAGTGAAGTCAATGCCCAAAACAAAGCCCCAGGCCCTGATGGATTCACTACGAATTTCTTCCAACTTTGTTGGCCTATAATAGGAAAGGATCTCTGGAAGAATGTGGAAGAATTATGTACCTCTCTCTCTATCCTCCTAGTCTTAAAGGCTAATTTCCCCGCCTTGGTCCCTAAGAAGGACAAAATTGTTGAGCCTAGAGGCTTCAAACCTATCTCCCTTTGTAGTGTGGCCTGCAAATTCATATCTAAAGTAATAGCTAATAAATTAAAACCAATATTTCCTTGACTCATCTCCCTAGAGAAATCCAAGTATGTAGTAGGCATATAGATTTTAGATGGATTTTTTTGTTTTGTTTTGTTTTTTATTTTATTTTTGCGTATCTAGAGGATTCGACAACTGGGTCAACGTCATACCTAGATTACATGTGGTCGATTTTAGACACTACCATTATAACCTCTCGGTGAACCCATACACATCTCCACACATCGCCCACAGGGTAAATAAGGAGGATTTGAACCTCAAACCTTTAACTTCACAAAGACTTCATATCATGATGATTGCCAATTTAGCTAACCCTTTGGGGCTTGGATAGAGTTCTTGTTGCTCATGGAGTAATGCACTCTTTGAATAATTGTAAGAAGCTAGGAATGCTCATCAAGTTGGATCTATCAAATGCTTTTGATAGAATAAATTGGTCCTTCTTGTTCAAAATTCTATCATCTTTTGGCTTTACAAGTGAATTGATCCGTTGGATCAAAGCTTGTTTGTCCTTTGTTTTCTTTTTCATTCTGCTCAATTGATCCCCTCCTAGAACTTTTTCCCCTCTAAAGGTGACCATCTCTTGCCTTTTCTATTCATCATAGCGTTTGAAGGCCTTGGACAATCCATCAAACTAACAGTCTTTGAAAACAAAATAAAAGGTAGTAAATTGTTTGGAGAGAACCTACCTATCTCTCACCAACAATTGATAGATGATACAATGTGCACGGGCACCCCAACTGTACAGGAAGCTGAAGCCATCCACAAATTTTTGGAATATTTCTTAGCAATCTCAGATATGGAAATTAATCAAGAAAAATCTCAATTTTTTTTCTTTAATACTCTATTTCGAGTGTAGATACACATTGTTATGCTTTTGGGTTATTTGAGATAAAAACTATCCTTGAAATACTCGGGAGCACCATTAATGGAAATTTGTAGAAATCAAGGGATGGGAGGAACTGATTAACAAAATGGAAAGTAAGCCTTCCAGCTGTACTTTTCATTCTATTAACATAACATGCCGACTCATCTTGTTGAAATCAATTGTTCAAGCTCTTCATTTATATTTAATTTTAGCACTAATGGCCCTTGTTTCCATTTTGTCCACTAGTAAAAGCATTCAAAGATCCTTCATCTAGGGAATAAAGAAAAAGGAACACAAATAAGCTCTGGTTTCTTGGGATAAAATCTACTTACCCTAGATCTGTGGTGGCCTAAAAATTTGCGACTACAACACCTTAAACACTGTCCTAGGATATAAACTATGGTGGAAATGGGTCCAAGGTGACTCTCGACTATGGAAGAAAATATAGAATTGGAAGTATAACAAAAACAAGCCCACCCACTTTTGATAAGAACTAATTTCTCTCAACTTAGATCTTCTATTTGGAGCCTGGACAAAAAGGGAATGTATCTTATACACAAATTGTTTTGGGAGATTCACAACGACAACATTACTTATTTTTTGGATCCTTCATGGCAATATTTGCTAAAGCTCTCATATCAAAATTATTTGCATAATCTAAAAATGAACATGCAAGCCAACAACAAGGTTAAAGTAGCAAACTATTAGACTATACATCAATCTCATCACCTCTAGCGCACATGGCTATGTCAAGCTCACTAGTACCCACAACCTAGGGGAGACAAATATAACTCCTTTTAGAATTATCTCCAGCTCTGGGACATCCCATTCTCCCAAAAAATAGAAAAGCTCCACTAGGGTCACAATTGCAACGATTTATTTTCCATTAAGGAATATTATCATCTAGCAACACACACTTAAGGTCACCCCAAAGAAATCATTTGGAAGGGAATTTGAAAGTAAAATTTAAGGCCAAAAATATCTCTCTTTTGTGTCTTTTGGTACAAAGAAAAACTCTCACACGAGACAAATTGTGTAGAAGTTAATTTTCTGGCCCCTTACTATGCCACCAATACAAGTCAACAACATAATACATGGATCATCTTTTTAGTGGTTACTAATTCACTAACACTCTATGGTCAACTTTAGTAGCCATAATGCATCTAACTAACCACTATCAAACCAAATTTCCCAACACCTTAGAACATTAGTGCGAAAGAGTTTTTGTAAATGCCATTCTTAACATGATTTGGATGTTGCTTCTAGGCTTGCTATTATGGGCCACACGGTAAGAACAATACTAACAATTTTCCTAAAATAGCTCCCTAAATAAATAATATATTTGGGATCTTATTAACGCTAATATTAATTGAATGAATATTTTCCATAATTGGGTTGAGAAATATTGGCAAGCCAATGGCACAAAAGTTTATATTCTAAAGTCATGGAAGCTTTCCAAACCATCCAATATGCCTTAGAATTCCACTGCCTAGACACCCCCCCATTCATCCCCTTGCATTGGCATACTACCCCTTTTTCATTCATAAAATTGAACTTCAATGGAGATTCTAAAGGAAATCCAAGAATTGTAGGGAATGGTGGTGTTTTTTGAGATCAGATAGTTCAAATTCTATTTATCTATTATGGTCCAATTGGAATCATTAGCAATAATGCAACTAAGCTAAAAGCTTTAGAAATGGGCTTGTATTTTTCTCACTCACAAATATTTTTAAAGCTCATAAGATGGGTGGGGGGGGGGACTCCCAACTAATTATCAACATGATCACCACAATCATCCATGGATCCTCATAAAACAGAGTCTTTAAAAGTTTGAGATTGGAGTGTAGTGTTGAGAAAGTTTCCAAACTCCTCCCTCTTATTCCAATGGTACCCACCTTCCATGTCTATTGATATTCCAACTAATGTGGGTTGCTTGGATAAGGCAAGATATATAAGCTCCAATTGAGTCGCTTTTCCTTGTTTCAACCTAAAATAAAAATGTTTGGATTTGGCTCAACAATATTCATCTTCCTTGATGGCTTGTTAAAGAGAGGATAGGTGGGGGATCGCATGACCGATGCCCCATCAAGGATAACCATTGACAAACATGGCACAACACCCATCGTCTCATAAACCAATGGTTGTTTCGACATGTAGAACATCATGTATGCAAATCAAATTATGATCTCGAGTGATCAAGGTAGCAGGTGGTATTTAATGCTACAAAGACAAGTTATCAATATAGTGGCATACACCAATAATGGAGAATCACATGTGCAACATTTGAAATTATTACATCCTCATTTCTTCATGCAAAATAATCATCACATGAGATGGAGGATGCTAGGGTTGTGTACGAGAGCTATATTTAATGAGCTCGTGGGAAAATCTTGGAACACGTTTCAAAGAGGCTAAAATGTATGCCCACTCATGGTCTTTATCTCTTGCTCTTAGAGTTTATGGCTGAAAGGAGGTAAATAATATTTTAAATCTTTTCCTTCATTGCTTGAGTTGGCTTCATGTAGCTTTTATTTCTTAAGCAAGTCTTTTTCCTAATTTTTCTATCACTTTCCACCTATGTTAGCCTTCTCTCTCCATAGCCTAGTCCTCTAAAGAATTTTTATTACCATTTCCTAGTTTTCAAAGTCCATAGCCACTCAAACTCCTTTGGTCCATACTCTAGCTCTTGTATGTAGGTTTTCCTTGAGGCTCGATAACTGAATGAGTTACACGCCTTATCTTCAACATCCTTTCTCATTTCAACTTTTGACCCCCTTACCCCCTCTTGGTAGCATCTCTTCACATAAGTTTTCAATTTGGATGACAATACTAAGATTATAATGCCCAACAACGTGCAAGAGTTAGACATGGGGAAACGTACTATAGGTAAATGAGGAATGCTCATTCCCTACAATAGGAAGAGTCCTTAGCTGGTCATTATAGGGCCAATATGTCATTGTAGGTGTGAGAGGTGATCATTATTGCTAAGAGGGAGATCATTGGAAAGTGGGGATGCCTTTCGAATATAGCATTTGTTAGCAAAATTGTAGACTAGGTTCCTGATTTTGGACACACCAGAGGAATATTCACCTAATATATGTACACGATTGACATATATGGACACCTAAAAATTTTGCTAATATGAGTCTTGGTCGAGCGAAACAAAGTGTGAGAGGGTATCCTCTCGGTACTTGGTGAAATTTAGCTTACAGTGTGAGTGCTAGATAAACAATTGTAGTATATAGAGGCACATTTAGGTCTTCACCCAAATCCCGATTGCTCACTAGGGAGCAACAAAGAACCGATTTCTATTGAAGAATCAAACTCCCCAAGGAATGGAAGATAGTTTCAAAATAGTCTACTTTTGCTTATTTTCATTTCTTGTATTTCAGTTTTTGGTTAATATTTTCTTAAGCACGCCGCATGCCTCGTGCCTCATGATAATAGTTTCTTAGTTTTGAGTTTTCAAGACATTAGTAACTTTTGGATGCTTTAAAAAATTTGGTTTTGCACTGGTTTAGTTTCCGTAGAGGTGAAAGTGTCCAATATGTGTATCTTTGTTTGGATTAAAGAAATGATATATATATAGTTTCCGTAGAGGTGAAAGTGGCCAATATTTGTATCTTTGTTTGGATATATATATATAGATAAACCGTAACCTTTTATTAGGAGACAAAAAGTTATATTTGTACATGCATAATGCATTCCTCCTTCCTATCAATATAAGCAAAAAACAAAAACGGACCCATAACAAAAAACATCCGTCCCATAGATCATGATAATACTATCAATTCATCCTCCTAAGGAGTATGTCAATAACTTTCAAGATTGATCCATTTAAGAGTATTTGAGTACCGAGAGCAGATTATAGGACCTACTCCATATAAAATAAATACATATAACAGAAAATATAACAGTCCAATGTCAAGATATAAAAATATCATAATGCAGAAATTATATGTTAATAAAAGTTTGATGCTGATATGACATAATTCCCCCCTCTAAATGTTCATTGATCTTCCATACGCTCAAATCTTTCGGGGCACCCTTTTTAGCTAGAAGGTCTGCATCGGCATTCTGTTCCCTGTATATATGACAACAAGAATTAAAGTCAAAATATAGTTTTAACTATTGTATCTCTTATAGAATAGGCAACAAAGTATGGGTATGAAATATTTGAACATCATTGAACCAATTGATAGCATTTAAGGAATTCCAAAAAACTTGAAGAGATTGAAATTCCATTTCCAAAGCCCAACATAAAATATGTTTTAAGGATAAAAGCTTTGCATAATTATTTGATCCTCTACTCAGGCCAACTTTAGATTTCAGTGATTGATGAGATACATGATTAGTCCTCCTCCACACACCCTATTTTCATTTGATGCCTTGTTGAAGTATGCCCATGGAATTTGATGGTTGATTTCCTCCTCAATTACCACTCGAGGAACAAGAGTCGGCTCCTTTGTGGGAAAAATGGCATATATAGCAGCAATTTTAAAAGAAATGAGAACTGGAATAGAAACACTGTCTCTAAAAATGGATTTATTCCCAGCCATCTAGAAACCCCAACAATATAAGGGAGGGATGTTCTTATGAATGACTTCATGTGCCAAATCCCACCATAATTTCCAGGCCTCCCAAAATTCTAGTCCTCTCCACTCCAAGTTATATCCCAACAACTGTTTTATAATCTACAAAATACTTATAGAGAAAGGACAATTCAAGAACAAATGGGAAACTAATTCTCTCGTGTTTTTACAAAGAATACACTAGCCAGGACACTCTTTGTGTATTTTTTGGAGATTATCCCATGCCGGAATTTAATTTCTGATAATGCACCAAAGAAACAACATGGACTTGGCCAGACAAGCCAACTTCTAGAATTTTTCCACCACCAGACTTGTTCGATTTTCATTTTGGACTCAATCTGAAAGAAATACCCAAATTTAGGTGAATAAATACCAGAGGGTGAATGGGACCAACAAAGAGTATCTCCATGAACTCCCATTCTAATATGTGACTTTTTGAAAGTTGAAATGTATTCTTTCCGTATTCCCATGAACTCACCATTCAGATGGAGTTGATATGCAGGCATCCACCCCTGAGACCAAAAAGAGGACCTTCCTTCATCCACAATCTGACTTAAAAATGTAATCTCCTACTCATTCAACTAAGCCACTATTTCTAGGGGAAGTCTATAATTTTTAGTGCAACCTACCCAGGGATCAAGACCAATTTTGAATTTTTCTCCATTTCTGACATGCCATGCTAGGCCCACACCAAAATAATTAAATGAATAACCAATCGCTTTGCTAATGGATGACGAATTCAAGACTCTTTTGTTTGGATTCCTAGTTCATTCGGCCAATAAAAGGGGGAATATATTCTTCCTGGACACCATTGTTGTCCAAAGGTTATCAACAGAGAGGAGCCTCCAACCTGACTTTTTCGACAAAGATTTTGCAAACGAAGGTAGATTCTTGAGTTCCCATCCTCCCCAAGATTTTTACAGAGCTATCTTTTCCCATGTGACCCATGGAAGAAAATATTATTCATTATTTTCTTCCCAGAGAAACCTCCCCCACAACTTCCTGATTTCTTGAAGGATACCTTACGAAACCCAAGTGAGAGCAGTACAGTACACAAGGATTGCTTCAAGCACTGATTTGATCAAGACCAATATTCTTGCTCTCGAAATCCATTTGAAACTCTAATGCCTTATATGCTTCTCCAGCTTTGCCAAAAGACACATCCAATCAATCTTCTTATAAGAGTTAGGTTTTAAATGAAACCCCACTTACAATTAGTTAATTTTTCTTCACAAAGAATTAATTACCATTAATATTAAATAAATATAAACATTAATCAACACCATTCAACAATGCACAATAATAAATATAGTAGACACAAAGATTTTTAAAGGTGGAAACCCATCCAGGACAAAAACCACCAAATGCTTCTTAATATTTGTCTTTAAAAGATTACATCAAGTTTTCAGCTCCAACTGAAAGAGGCTCCAACTTGACAAATCCTCCAACACCCTATTTACTGGAGGCTATTAAAAAATGCTCCAATGCCTTGTGCAAGCTACATCATGCCCTAGCACCACCCTTCCACCTAAAGTGTTCTCAGGCTCTAACCTGAAGGAGCCTCCACTCTTATTCCTTTCACGACCCTGTCACCTTGATTATCTAGTTGAAAATGTTTCACAATTTTTAGACTAGATCTCCCTATGCTCAAAATAAATATAAAGAAATTGTAATTAAAGTTCTGATGCTCTTCTCGGTATGTATATCACTATCAAATCCTGGCAGTTTCACTACTCAACGCTGCTCAATCTAACTATTGTATAATTGTCAACAAATAACTCTGCTTTTTCTCAACCTGTACCACAACTCTGGCTGTCAATCTTGACACTGTCATTGTGTGACAACAACTATTACCCTAATTCCAAACTAACCACTGCTATCTCTGGTCACTCTGCACTCTACAATTATTCACATGCTACAATCCATATAGATGTATAGGTTATTGACATGCTGTCATCATTCTGCTTGACTTATACTGCTGCTAGACAAAGAAGCCCTTTGTTGTCTGCTACAACAATTTTCTACAAGAATGATATGACAATAAGAATACTGTTGTAGCAAATATTAGATTACTAAATACTCAAGAAGAAACCCTAACCATGGAATTCCTCAATATAATAATCGTATTATCAACTCTTATGTATATTTACTTTGAATACCTTGTTGTAGTGTTGAAGATGATCTATATCACATCCTCATGAACCACAATGCTATATTGTTCATTCCAAAATACAATGCCACTATACTTCTAATCCTCTAGAAATCTTCATTAATGTATTGTTCACGTGAAGCCCTTATGACTATGTTTAACTACTGCATGTATCATCTCATAAATTGTCTTTTGAATCAAGAACTTAAGGTGACACCATGCTACTGTTGCAATTTCACTATTTCTTACTACAACAAAGTCTTAATGATGAACCAATATTATTGTTACAATCAAAGGAGTGAACACAAATTTCAAATGTGCAATAATACTTACCAAATTAAGAAAATTATTCGTGCAACTTAAGGACAATCAAACTAGAATAGCTAACATACTAAATATGTTTAGACCAGAGAAGATATTAGGGCACTTGATACTCTATGGTTTGAGATATGGGTGCTAACACTTCCACTCCCAATTCCTGTAGAGATATGGACTGATCCGACCAAAGGAATAATTGTAAGGATTCAACCTTTTCTTGGAAGATAAGAAATTTTGTACTGAAAGAGGCTGCAAGGTATTTAAGCCCTTTTTGTTGATATGGAAATGAGGTCGAGCCTCAAAGATGATTGATCCAATGAATATTTCTGAACCTTCTTGATTACTTAACGTCTTCAAGGACTACTTAACTCAGTGCACAAATAGGTTGACTTTGATAGATGCAATTTAAATCATATAAATGTATCAAAGGCCACAAAAATTAGGTTAGTTCTGCGTTGATCAAGGAAAGAACTTAAACTTCAGATCCATAGGTGTATTTGTCATGACATAAATTGTTCATAAGGATTAGACCAAGGTCGCATGGATTATCATTTAATATGCAATCTTTATTTCAATGCCTTAGGGATATAATCATAACACAAATCTCCTTCTAAGATTCTCGATTCTTACCATAGAACTGAATCTTCAAGGTACTTAATGAATTTCATGTATAGTTGTATGCTTAGGTCCACTAAGCTCAGAATGTAGGTCTGGAATTTAAGGTGTTATTTCAACTGCACAAGTTAGTCTTGATATATCATAAATTGAGTCACATTTAGTCTTAATACAAAACTCGAAACCTTAGTAATCCTATTCTAATGAATAGTTTGCAATCCTTTCAAGAATGAAGAATCCCTTAATGTCAAGATGCCAAGACAACATATCTCAGTATCTTCCAAGTATTCACTGTCATGTACCCTCGCTTAACCTTTCACTCTCTCAAAATTGTAGAGGGATAATTTTGATGCTTAGTCATGACCCTTCAAGAAATTAGTCCAAAAAAAAACCCTAAAACCAGAACAAAACAAAAACTTCCCATGCCTCTCTTATGATGTTTTCCCTATTTCCATAGGGTAAGGTATTTTAGAGTAAAATTTTAAGAGATAATCATTTAGTTCGTTACAATATTTGGAGAGAGATCCCAATGCTTTTATAGATTTTATGAGGGCTTCTAAATATGACCATTGGAATAAATTTAGGAGGGGAAATATACTTAAATTTTAATTTTTATTGTAAAATAAAGCCATAAGAGAAAATGCTACCTTTATGTAGTTGGGGTCTAATATTTGGTTTTGATGAGGGATATTGCTTGTAGATGCAAACACATTTTGAAACCCTTCATACAATGGTTGATCCTTAAAACTAGATGAGAAATCCTTAATTTGATAAATATACCAATGATGAGGTGCCATGTCCCCACTCCTTGGAGCTTTGATCCATTGAATGGGATCTTCAACTTCAAGCAGGAATATCTCTCAAATCCTGAGGCCTTAAGGGAAATATTATTTTATACTTTAATAGTTTATTGAGTTCAACCTTAATTTGGGATTCAAGATTTGGATGGAATTTCCATAACTTTTGTTGATCGAGTTTCAATTGAGGCATGATTGGGATCATGTGTTGAATAATGGATGTGTCAAAAGTTTTAAGGTCATTGTATGACAAAGCAAAAACATTCTTATAATGCTTGAGAATATTTATTAATGCAATTCTTTCTGAAGATGAACACCCTAATCCAATATTGACATTTTGTGGATTTTGGTTTGTACCTAAGTTGATGATTTCATGACTCATAGTAGCATTGTTTGTTTTAGCGTTTACAGGTCTTTTGAACCTATATTGAAGATCATAAAAATCCTCTAGCTTAACCACATACTTGGGAATGAAATTTTCAGTTATGAGATTATCAACTTTGAAAGATTTGTTGATTTCAAGGTCATGAGCTTGTTCATCGATGACTTGATTTTCATATGTACCTTCAGATGTAAGAAAATTAATTATGTCATTATCATCATTGAACACACATAGATTAGTGATGTTATCTGGGATGGAAGGTTTGAAAATTAATTCTATCAAAAATTGATCACTGTTGAAATCTTCCGGGGGGATTAACTTTGAAGCCACATTAGCCAATAAATCAATGCTAGCATTTTTGGAGTCTTGAGATGGCAGTAATATTAAATGATGAAAAATTACAGATTAGATTTTGGACTAGAGATTGGTAATTTTTCAGATTGTTGGAGACATAGTGAATAATGTTTTTGACTTGTTTAACTATAATTTATGAGTTGCCAAACACTTTAATATCCTGCACATTCATACTAATAGCCTTTTAAGACCTTGCACTAATGATTCATACTCAACTATGTTGTTGGTACATTCGAATTCTGACCTGCAAGTTAACATCGTCTTTTCACCATCAGGACTTACAAGAATGCAACTTGCACCGACTCCATCACTTGATTTTGATCCGTCAAAGTATAAAGTCCAAAAAGGGTTACTTACAGAATTATCTACATGGCTATCTACAAAATTTACACAGTGAGAGGAATCAGCCTGAGAAAAATTCTCAATTTCAGAGAGTCAAGAACCTTGTTCAAAAGGAGACATTTGTGTGGTAAGGTTTCCAAAGAAGGACTCGAATGAATAATTACCAACAATGGAATTTGATGTGATACTTGGTTTAATTTCTTCTCCAAACTCAGTAATAGTAGATTTCATATGTCTTTCTCTGTCTACTCTTATTTGATTTGGTTTCCCGTTATAAGGAAGTAGAAAGTGAGATAGATCTGTCGTGAGATACACATTCAATTGTTGTAACCAATATCGACTTAAGATTAAATCACAATTTTCAAAATGTCAGTGACTACGATGTCTATGATTTGATGAACTTGAGGATTGGAGGAGATCCTAATGAGGATATTTGGTAATTCTCCCAAAACCTTAACCCTTGTTCTCCTGTCTAATTGAGCAATTTGGATAGCTGATTGTTGAGGTTGAGCATTGAGTTTCAAACAAACCGAATAAGGCATAATGTTAGGAGATGCCCCAGAATCAACTAGACAGTTGTGAACATTCTTGTTGAAAATTTTGAAAGTAAGGAGGAAGGGAGGTGTATGTGAGTTGGATCTATCTCCAATCATTATAGAATCAATATGGCTATCGGAAACAACATTTTGATTAATAACAACTTTTCCCTTTTTGGTTGATGTGACAGGAGGAAGGGGAGACTTATCAACATAACCTAAATCTTTAAGCAAAATGTTCTTGTGCGATTTGAGCTTGCTTAATTCATATAAGCTGATGTTAGCTCTAGTTCTTTCATGTCTTCCAAAATGTCATATTCAATTTTATAGGGGACAATTAAGGTTTTGGAATTGGAAGCTGTCATATCATTATTTGGGGATTGATTTGATGTTGATGCTGGTTGAGGGGAAGTGGGTGTTTGTTGAACACTTTTGCTTCTAGTTTGTACTGCTAGGACTTCTTCAAACGTACCAGTTATATCCCAAAAAGAATTTAAATCTAATTCCTCTCCTTGTTCTTCTTCATTTTCTTCCTCATTTGCATATACCTCTTCTGTCTTAGCAACAAATATTTCACCACCAGGGGCATTTTGTTGATTCCTATTGAAAAAGGGTCTGAATGGTCTCTTGGATGAGGATACCTCAACTAGTTTTTCTTTGACACTAACCATTTCACTAGCTAAAGTTTTCATAACCTTTTGTAGACTCTCCATGTCAAAATCATCTTTATCTTTATTTTCCTCTTTTGAAAGAGTTCTCCTAACGGGTTGAGAGGTTTTAGGTTCTTCAGCTGATGACTTGTTTACAATACCAATCATTTCTTTCTCTACCTTTAAGGCCTCTTGCATGGCTTCATTGAGAGTGGCTTTTGCAGCACGTTTAACAAACATGGAAATAGACATAGGTAAAGAGGAAGTATAGAAATATATTTGAATTTCAACTCTTGGTTTAGATGTATCAGGCATCTTGTTAAGAAGCTTGAGGAATCATTGGTTAAAGTCTTTAATCTTTTCTTTTGGGCCCATTTTGATCCTAGACAACTCAACTAAGATAGTGGATGAAGTCTTGTCGTCTCCAAATTTCTTAATAAAAAGGTCTTCAAAAGTATCCCAATCCTGGATACTATTTGGTTGAAGGGAAAAATACCAAGCTAAAGCCTCTCCTTCAAATGTGTAAGGAAATAGTCGACATACAACATCCTCTTCATCAACTCTTCTTAAATTGAGGGATAACATGAAATTTTTGATATGGTCTTCGGGGAGTTGTTTTGATTTAGGATCGAACTTAGGAAGCCACTTTTTAGGATTTTTAGGTAGATCATGTTGATCACTAGGAACATTAACCACTCCCAGTGTTTGCCAAGGACGAATACGTTGTGGTTGTTGACCAACCATATTGATGGGTTGATGAAGTGGCTGTTGAGGTGGAGGAAGCAACAAAGATATGGGAGGTGGTGAAGGGGGTTGATTTCCACTACCACTAGCAACAATATTAGGTCTTCTATGTGGATGAGATGGTAATGGAATTTCAAGGGGTTTGATTCCTAATCTAAGGCTTTGAGATCTAGTAAGAACACCCAATTGTAGAGAAGAAGAAGTGGTGATACCAGAATCAAAAGAGATTCTTGATGATTGTCCTGGACTTTTTAATCCTTCAATTCTCTGTCTAATGGATTGGATGTCTTCAAGAGTAGTTTGATAATATGAAGAGGTTGGAGGGAAATTAAGAGAAGGTGAAAGAGTGTGTGATTGTTGAAGTGAAGTTTCAAAAGTAGAATCAATGGAACTGAAACGTGGAGAAGTTACTTCAAAGGAAGCAGGGGAGATGGAAGAACTTTTAGGTTGTACAGGTGTGGATGAGGGCAAAGGTCTTGACTCAAATTTACTTAATGTTTGTTGAGACCTACTGGCCATTCATTTCCTAGTGGCCCTCCTTCTAGCGCCAAAAGTGTTGAAGTCTTGAAATGAATTAACTCAACACAAGAGGAGCTACCTGGTCAGAATCTCGATTAGATCCTTTTTCATTATTGGCAATCCTAACTGGAATTTTGGATCCAATTATCCTTTGTGAGATGATGCTCCAACGAATGGAGACTTAATTTGGGAAAATGTCTTTCTGTATTTTTTTTAGAATATGATAAAAAAAGTGCAAAACTAAATTTAACTTTACTCTAAACTGCTGATGTATTTACAATGCATGAGTTAAACTTATTTTCATGGAAACGAAAGATGAATAGTAATTTCAACAATTTGAAATTAATCGAAATACTATTATTAAAGCATAGTTGCAGATACAAGATTTACAATTTTTCCATGAACAACAAAAAACATTAATCAAACGATATGTATGTGAAAAACAATGACCATTTGTGAGATATCAATCTACAAAAGGGAAGTCTTTAAGTTTCACTACAAGTTAGTAAATGAATGAGTTTAAATGATTTGAAATGAACTCAAAACAACCTGCAACATCCACACACATATGACTAACAACATGTAAGTATGAATAAGAAGATAAACAAAATGATTAATAGACTTATGACGTCCATTGCTTCAAGTTTAAGAGTACCACCATGAAAAATAAATAACTTGTTTAATCTAACATAAAGAAAACATTAGATGACTGAATGTTAATTCAAAAGGATGAATAACAAGTTGTTGTGCAAAATTTTTCCCCTTTTTCTTAAAATATAAGATATCATGTTGTATAAAAAGAGAATTGTTTTGCAATTTATATATATAAATTTTTGCTAGTTTTAGCCTAGGGGCTGTTAAAATACTTTCTTTCTTCAATAAAAAAAATCATGCTCTATTATTTTTTATAAAAAATGTGCAATAAAAAGTTAAAGTTTTAATGATTTTATGAAAAAAGTTAAAATAAATAATATAATAAAAAGTTAGAGTTTCAATGATTTATGAAAAAATGTGCAATAAAAAGTTAGAGTTTAATGATTTTATGAAAAAGGTTAAAATAAAGAATATAATAAAAAGTTAGAGTTTTAATGATTTTATGAAAAAAGAAAAATAAGGAATATAATACTTATATTTAATGATATTAGCCAATTAAACTTTTAATTTATTTGATTGAATTTGTTTTTTATTTTATTTTATATAAATTGTTGGTTTTTTTGTTGTTTTTATTATTCATCATTAATATTATAAATTTATTATTATTATATAAGTCGTATTAATAAAATGTTATAAAATATTGATTTGTAATTTGTTTTGTTTTATTTTTTTACTTAATTTTATTCTACATATTTATTTAAAAAAAATTAAATATTGATTTACAATTTTATTTGTAAAATTCAACTTTTTTTTGATATACAAGTATGTTATATTTTTATAATATACAATAATTATTGTTCAATATTTATTTCCATATTTCTACATCTTTTAATATGATACTTTTTTTTATAGCATTTTGGATTTTTTTTTATATTGTATTATTTTTTATTTTTCTCAATTTAAGATATTAGAATTTCAAATATCTATAAACTTTCATCTCATTATATCTATTAATATTATCTAGATATAAACTTTCATCTCTTTATGTGTATTAATATTATATGGATAAAAGTTTAGTTCCTTAATAATATTTTTGTACATGATTTTTTAATATTCTTCATTTTTATTAGACATTTTTATTTTATGTTTTATTATTCAAACCATTTTGCATTCTTAGTTTAATATTTTCTTCTTCCTTTTAAATAACACTCGCCTAAAAACCATAACTAGTTTCAAAATCAAAATATTTTAATCCTTCATTGGGATATTTTATAAATATTTTATTTTACTTATTATGTTAAAATTATATATATATATTATGTTTTATTATTCAAACCATTTTGCATTCTTAGTTTAATATTTTCTTCTTCCTTTTAAATAACACTTGCCTAAAAACCATAACTAGTTTCAAAATCAAAATATTTTAATCCTTCATTGGGATATTTTATAAATATTTTATTTTACTTATTATGTTAAAATTATATATATATGATGATGATGATGATGATGATGATGATGATGATGATGATGATGATGATGATGATGATGATGATGATGATGATGATGATGATGATGATGGTTAACGTCCACTGAGACCAAAGTTTGGTCTATCAGACCTAAAGAAACGAATTACTTAGTTTGATTTAAGATTTTATTCTTATGCTCAAAAAGCTTGGAGAGAAGCCTCCCGAGCTCACTATAATTTTGACATCGTAAAAGGCTAGGAAGGTCAATATTGCAACAAAGATTATGAAACTGAGATCGAATGTGGTTGTACGCGGGGCATTCTAAGAGGAAGTGATTTTCATCCTCGATGTTCACTAAGAGGAAGTGATTTTCATCCTCGATGTTCATATTGTCACAGAGATGGCAGATCCTTTCCATCCATGGTGTTTTAGGAACTGCCCAACGACCTGTTTCACTATGGAGCTCATGAGAGTTCGTTCTAATCTTGACTATATTAATTTTCTTCTTTGAGATAGTTAAAACAGAGAGATGATTTTGATCTTCTAGGGTGGGATTGATGACCTCCTTATAATATCTTAATTTTCTTTTAGTTGCTAAATCCTTCTCACACCACATTTTTTCTTTGAACTTAAGTAACAATATTTTTAATGTTATTAATGTTTTGTAATGCAACATTCTTGTCGATCTCCCAATGGTTTAACCAGGTCCTGATGTCTTTATACCAACCTCGTTTGAGCCTTAGCTGGTTTTGGCTGGAATTTAAAGCTAGCTTAGGAAGTCTATGGTCTCCTATGTTATTGAGTTTGTGCTTGTACAACAGAAGCCTAGTCATAGCTAGGCTCACGATAGGGGAAAGACCCACTTCTATAAGGAGAATAGGATAGGGTGTATTGCTTTTAATTTTTAGGTTATACATTATAAAAGGCTTCTAAATTATAATAATAATAATAAAATTATTATCGTTATTCAAAATTATCAATTATTTTTTTTACATAATAGACAGGTACTAAGCATACACTTGTTTTTTAGGAAGATGGTTTATTTTTATAATGCCATTTAAATTTAAGAAATTTGTGACATATATAAGGAATTAAATCATTTAAAAAATTTGTGAAGTAGATATGAAATTGACAAGAAGAAAGGTTCATTTTAATAAAATTATTATTGTTATTCAAAATTATCAATTATTTGGTACTAAGCATGCACTAGGAAGATGGTTTATTTTTTATAATGCCATTTAAATTTAAGAAGCATGCACTAGGAAGATGGTTTATTTTTTATAATGCCATTTAAATTTAAGAAATTTGTGACATATATAAGGAATTAAATCAATTAAAAATTTGTGAAGTAGATATGAAATTGACAAGAAGAAAGGTTCATTTTAATTATAAAAATAGGAGGAATTGTCGGACGGTCAAACGTGGTCGGAATGGGCACCTAAATTTTAAAATTTAACAACCATAACTTGGATTTACAAAAATCTGTTGGAGTTAATGCTTACATTCCATATTTAAGAAGTTGGTTTGTGATGGTTGAGAAATTATCTCAACCTCTCTATCTAATTTGGGAATAAGTTAGATCTCAGAAACTCTATTTAATAGAGTAATCTGAATGTAAATTTGTGTGTGTGAGTGTCTTTGCACATACACCATTTGTGCATAATATATGATTGAGTGTTTGTGATTGTGTGATTTTAGCTGTTTCTATCATGGTATCAGAGCACAGGATCAGAGGCCTGTGTATTGTGAGTCTAAATCCTTGAAAAATAAGAGTGAAAATTGATTTTCTATGTTAATTTATTTGTTTTTCGTACGCCTGTGCAGTCGACGATGCGTTTCTTGCGATTCTCGTATCTGCCTTTTCATTGAAAGGAAAAAGCATTTTGAATGTTGCCGCTTGCATACCAGGCGTCCTGTTTTTTGATTCCCCACATATTTGGTACCATCATCAAAATTCATGAATTGCCGTAGCCGGGAAAAAGAGGATTGTACACCCAGAATATCCTCTACATTCTTGAAGGTCGTAGGTACGTCTCGTAGCACAACAACCCGTCGCCGGAAGCGATTAACTTCCACTCTTGGCCAACAACGGCAGAGTCCCAGAGGTTGCATCGGGCTTGAAGGAGTTGGTTTTGATTTCAAATTAACCGGGGCCATGTTCTGCTCATAGAAATTATTAATTCCGTCTGTGGCATTTGAAACTGGGCGTTTCTCTGTTCTGCCTGAGCAGCGATCTCCTGAGCGGTGCTGTTTTTGGCCTCCAACATTTTGACCAGCTATTCTTATCAATCTGCAGCTGCTCCCCGACCATGACGCCTCTGTGACACCACCAACGCTATCTGTCAATCACATGCTCAGGCAGGCGTTTACTGTAAATTTATGGACTTGTCTCCTACGGGCAACAACGTATGAATTTGCAGATGTGGGCCGTATTTGACCAGCTGTTATGGCGGAAAGTTTCTCTGTTCGGGCGTCACAAAGCTTGCGGTGATTCACGAGTAGTCAAGTATTGCTAAAAAGGTAAAAATATTTTTGACTTGAAGATGCAACATATCAACCCTTCTGCTTTATCCATTGCAATCAATTGTGTTTGAAGAGATCAAGTAGCAGTAAGGCTCAATATGGATGGTTGTCCAGATAGTATGGCAGTTGCGGATCTAGGGAAGCATCCCTCATTAGTGGTAGACGTGGTGGTTTCCTAATGAGGTTATGCGACAGATTGAGATGCTGTCCAGTAATTGACTTCGGGAGGTCCTTGATTCGGGAGTTGAGAAAGGGAACTCGGGAATCAAACTTGCCAACTACACCTTTCCGAGGGTTATGAGGCTACTTGATGGAGCATCTACTGATAAACTTGATTATTTTGTTATTTTCATGTAATGTAATCATTAAGGGGGGATGTTGGAGTTAATGCTTACATTCCATATTTAAGAAGTTGGTTTGTGATGGTTGAGAAATTCTCTCAACCTCTCTATCTAATTTGGGAATAAGTTAGATCTCAGAAACTCTATTTAATAGAATAATCTGAATGTAAATTTGTGTGTGTGAGTGTCTTTGCACATACACCATTTGTGCATAATATATGATTGAGTGTTTGTGATTGTGTGATTTTAGCTGTTTCTATCAAAATCGTTGTCAGATTTTCTCAAAATATGACCGGGATTTCCATGGCTTTTAGGGCAAAAAAGCAGTCGACTATGCATAAAAATATCATAATTTATAAATAATAATTATTTAAAATAGTTTTTAAAGAATAATATTTATAGATAATTTTTAAAATTAAATATTAATTTTTATATTTTAAATTAAAATGAAGATTATTTTAATTTTATATATTTTAATTTATTAATAGAGTGTCTCAAGTAGCTCAAATGGCCATAGTATCAAATCCAAAATCTTGGGTTCAAATCTTGTGCTAACCGAATAAATAAACATATAACCAAACTTACATTTTTTTTATTAGTTAAATAATTAAACATAGAAACTCGAAAATCAAAAAATCCTTGAATTTGGAAGATCTTACGTACCATCTTCCTAATAGGAATCGACGCCAAATAGATTTCCGCATAAATTATATTATACTTTATATATAGGTATGTTTTTTAAATAACAAATCTGTACAGAAATCACTAAACATTTTTTGGAGTAATAATTAAACTACACTCTTAGTCATCGAGACACATGATTCAATTAATAAATTTTCATATTTAACTGGCATGCACTAATAATATTATTTATTATAAATCTGCCAGATATTAAAAAACATATTTAATTGACATGACAAGTCTCATTATAATAACAACGATACCACGTGAGTTGCCGTGTTGATGCAGATGTCTCAAGGTTGTAATATCTATTATAAATATTATATAAATTTTTAAAAGTTTAAATATTGAATTGGCATGACAAGTATCTCATTAAAATCATGATATGTCTGAAGATTAAAACGCGACGCACTCGTCATTACCTAGGGTGTTGAATTCTATTCGAAGTGACTTTATAAAATGCTTTGTCAGACCATCCCCCTGCATATGGTATCTTTGTATTTGGATGGCTATGTATATTTTTATTGGGATGAAACTAAGGAAAATTTTGGAGTATTTTTCTATATTTTGTAGATGGTAAATTAGGTAAGTGGTTGGTTTTAATTATGGAGCTTCGACTCAAGGTAATTAAAGAAAGTTAAACTCATGATTAACAATAACTATAACTTCAGGTCTTGTTTTAGACCATTTGAGCTAATCTGCTATATATAAGTGCATGCAATTCTTTTTATTACATTCATATTTTATATTTTTTAAAATAGTTATTTTTACCGATTAATTATAATAAAAAAATAGATTAGCAAAATAGGAAGAGTCCTTGTCATAACACATTGTTTAAATTGGGAAATAAAAGTAACTAGATAGTATTAGTCCATCTATTTGCCTACTAACAAAGACTCCAAAATTCATAACTGTGTTTGTAGTGTTGCTACTAATGATCATGAACACAAAAATTAAATGAAAAACCATCTATTTAGATAATGAGTCCACCTGAATTGTATTAGGGTAAGTCTCCTCTTCCTCTAATGTTGAGAACTCCATATGATCACTCTTTTTTGCTAGGATTGAGATTTTATTAGTGACATTATTTGTATGCTTTTGGAGTTTGTCAATACATAACAAGATTTCTCGATGAGCGTTTGTTCGTTCCACTAAAACCTTCCCCATTATTATTTCTAATCGTGGTGCTCCATGTGTTAGGGATCCACCCTATAATGTTAACTTCCACATTTGTATCTGTTATGAAACGTTGTTCTACCTTGCCTCCCATTTTGCCTCTTATATTTTAGCTTGAATTGCAAGGGGGGGCATAATTCACATAAATAGCTATAGAGCAATTTGCAGAGCATTGTGCTCTAGAGCTTGCGTAACAACTCTTTTCGTGCACCCCGTGATTGTAAATATCCCTGTATAAAATTTTGGGACATGTGTAAATTCAAGTGAAAATGAATTGACGGTTGGTTAAAGGTTGCATGGATTGTTTGGATTACTGGAGGAGTGTTGTGAGTAGACCACACCCACCTCATTTATTTCCATTACCTATCACCTTGACCACGATATTGCCCGCGCTGACAAAAAATGAAGTTTCGAAATGGACAACGTGGGTGCAGGACAATGCCCATCCTTGTTCCCTCCTTGTGGATCGAGATAGGGGGCAACTGTCTTAAGAAGAAAAGTAGAGAGGTCAACGATTGTTGGGTGGACGAAAAAAAAAACAAGAGTCGACACACAAGAGATCAAGAGACAACATAGAAGAAAGCACACAAAGGCGAAAAGAAGACGCATATGAGCCCACACAATGGACAACAAACAAATAAAAATGTATGGCATAGGAAAAGAGCTCGGAGTTGGATACCCCATGTTAATCATTTTCGTATCTGTGATTTGAGGAATTTGAAGGTTGGCAATGGCTAACACTTATGTGGAGGCCAGATCTCATCTTGGACCATATCTCCCTCTTTATATGTCGTCGCATCCACTAATCTGGGGATCCAATGGTAGACAAGGGAAAACACTTATGCGCATGACCGGATGGGTGTTGGGCCATATTAGTGACAAGAGTAAAGTGGATTCGGGAACCTAACTATCTAAGCGTGGTGAGGGGCAATGTAGAGTTGAAAGGCTCGGATAGGCGTTGGCCAGATACAACAACAAAGTAGAAAAAGACGCTAAGGCGTGGTGACCCAGTGGACCCCACTTTAAGTTGACGTGGAAGTGCCATGAGGGCCACCACATGGTAGATAGTGGGCCTTGCACTAGATTAATGTCACAGTTCACATAGATTTGATGATACGTCCATTTGGGGGTGTTGAGTGGCAAGATAGGGTTGAAGGGTTGAATGAGCCACATGTTGGACATAACGATGGGTTAACGATGATCCAGATCTTGGGGGGAGGCCACCAAGATCTAAAATATTGAAATGGATTTTGGGGGAGAGGTCCCCAAGACCTGAAAAATTGAAATCTAGAAGAAAAAGAGGAGAATGCCCAATAAACAAAAACACAAATAATTTTTTTATTAAAACGGAGAATAATTGTAAAAGCTACATTGTGGCGACAAACTGTCCTTTTACAAAATGCGACTTGTTACTTATAGTATTTTTCGGTTACAATACCACGGGTAAATTCCATGGGTGAATGGATACCATGGGTGGATGCCACAATACCATGGGTGGATGTCACTTACAATACCATGGGTGGATGCCACTTTCAATACCATGGGTAAATTCCATGGGGATGAATACCATGGCTGATACCATTTTCCATTCAGATCATTCCTCCCTCCTTAAGAAGCAATGGTCCCCACTGTGTGAAGTTCTCTCTTGCGAAGCCTTTGTTGAATATGAAGAGCCATTTAAGAGAAGCGTTTTATGTGGTTAACCCATAACCATGATGAACGAAGATTCGAGGATAGAGATACCCTGTAATGCTTGTCATCAACTGTGATGCTGAGAGTGTGCGGCCTAGCAAATGGACTTCGATGAAGTGTGCGTTTGTGAATGACCCACAACCATGATGAACGAAGATCCGAGGATAGAGATACACTGTAATGCTTGTGACCAACTGTGATACTGACAATGTGCGGCCTAGAAAATGGACTTCGATGAAGTGCGGGTTTGTGGATGACCCGTAACCATGAAAAACGAAGATCTGAGGATAGAGATACCCTGTAATGCTTGTGACCAATTGTGATACTAACAATGTGCAGGTATCTCTATCCTCAGATCTTCATTCATCATGGTTATGGGTTAACCACATAAAACCCTTCTCTTCAGTGGCTCTTCATATTCAACAAAGGCTTCGCAGGAGGAAACTTCACACAATGGGGACCATTGCTTCTTAAGGAGGGAGGAATGATTTGAATGGAAAATGACATCAATCCATGGTATTCATCCACCTATGGAATTTACCAATGGTATTGAAAGTGGCATCCACCCATGGTATTTATCCACCCATGGTATTCATTCACCCATGGTAATTTCCCATGGTATTGTGACATCCACCCATGGTATATATTCACCCATGGAATTTACTCGTGGTATTGTAACTGAAAAATACTATAAGTAACAACGCATTTTGTAAAAGCTACATTGTGGCGGACAAACTATCCCTCTTTATATGTCGTCGCATCCGCTAATCTGGGGATCCACTGGTAGACAAGGGAAAACACTTATGCGCGTGATCGGATGGGTGTTGGGCCATATTCATGAGGAGAGTAAAGTGGATTCGTGAACTTGACCATCTAAGCGTGGTGAAGGGCAATGTAGAGTTGAAAGGCTCGGATAGGCGTTAACTAGATACAACGGCAAAGTAGCAAAAGACGCTAAGGCGTGGTGACCCAGTGGACCCAGCTTTAAGTTGATGTGGAAATGCCACGAGGGCCATCATGTGGTAGATGGTGGGCCTTACACTAGATTAATGTCATAGTTCACACAGATCTTATGATCCGTCCATTTGGGGGTGTTGAGTGGTAAGATAGGGTTGAAGGGTTGAATGATCCACATGTTGGACATAATAATGGGGCAACGACTTCCTTCACGATGGGAAAACCTAGTGGGCCTAGTGATAAGTTAACGTGGCAGTGCTACGGGGACCTGACGAAGATCACGTGGATCAAGCCCATTGATGGCATGACCTAACATAATTTCCTAAACTTTTGATGTGAAAAACTTTTAATATGGGTATCAAATTGGAGTAAAATCTATATCATCGGAAATATTTCGACAAGTTGAACATGATGGTGGCATTTGTTTTGAGATTTGAAGACTTCGAGAAAAGAAGGTTTTGTCACCCCATCTCCATAACAAACCTTGGGTGTTGGGTTTTGAGAAATTTTGAGGTCTAAAATGGGCCTCAAAATAAAAATGTACAACCAAAATCAACTTGATAACAACCAATAAGATTCAAGTTGATGATGTCAGCCATAGGGGATGATTCACCATTTTTGGAATAAAAAAGTAAAAAGATAAAAAAAAAAAAAAAAAACTACTTTTTCAACTTATCTCCCTATAGTTTTACTTGAATTTCGCGCGGGAGCACTCATTAGATGTGGGATATAATTCACCATTCAAGGAGTACCCATGTTGCATACTTTTGATGGACCATGCTACACAAAAAATTAGAAATACATGAAAAACTTGATTGCAATCGAAAAGTTGTAGGCCACTTTGGGCTAGCTCCGTTAAAAGCTTTCAAATCAGGACTATTATCTAACTCAGAAACGAAGGAGAAACCTCCGCATAAAAGGGATAGAAACTATAACAAAAAGTGGTTGTGACCAAGAAAAGAGAGACAAGTGATAGCAAAAGCCCTACAAAAACCAACTACTTCCTAACCAATACTAAAACATATGAGAAAAGTTGAGGCTAACGAAATAATGACAAGGAGAAAAGAGCAACAAGGGACTTGTTTTTGGGAAAACCAAGTGCAACACCTCGAAACCATTGTTGTATCCTTTAGTTGTCTTTTTATAATCCTTCTATGCACCAAATCTTTATTTACCAAGTGTAAATAGAAAAAAGAACCCCTAATTTTTTTTTCAAGTCTTAACAATAGACCAAGATAGTGGTTCCAAAACAGACCAAGATAGTGGTTCCAAAACGTTGACAATAAAATCCATATTTGTAAATTTTCCTAAACAAACTAAAAGCTCTAATCACAGAAACATGAACCATGCAATTCTCTACCAGCTATTATGAGAGACTAGTTTGATCTTGATATTGCAAGAAGAAAATAACCCAAAAATCCATATAAAATTGACTAAGATACCTATCAAAAGACAATTAAAGGTGCATGAACTGACCACTCATCCATTATAGATATGAATGGAACCAATTTTCTAATGCATTAGCTAATGCTAAAATGATTTCCCCCTCATAAATTTACCTTGCTTATACATTCTCAACACAGAGTCATGAAAAGATTCATCATTCGAATTTGCTTAAACCTGCTCCTACCACTGTCCAACTCCACCATTCATATAATATCTATAATTATGAACTCGACTAGTCATCGTACCAGTCTGGATTTCTCGATTTCCTTATGCCATGCTTCTACCTCCCATATGACCCTCAATTGCCAACTTCTGTTATGTCCTATTGTGTCTGCCATACTAACCTATATTGAGGAGATTTTTAGTATATTTTTTATAAAATATTTTAAAAAATTAATATTAAATAAATAATGTTAGTTTATTTTTATTTTCTCTCTTTTCATGGTATATCTTTCATTTATTGATATATTGATTTCTTGAATTCTTTTCTTTTTTAATATAGATTATTATTATTATTATTTTTTTAATGGTTTTAGTTTTTTTTTTTTAGTTTTTTTTTTAAAATTATATATATATATATATATTTTTTTTTTTAATTTTTAATTTTATAATATTCTTTTGTTTAAATTTGTTTAATATTCTCTTAAGAAATTGAAATACTTTTATCATTTTTTTTTTTGTTTCTTTCCATTATATTTATTGGTGTATTTACTATATATATATATATATATATATTTTTTTTTTTTTTCGGATAGATCACATCATTTTTTTTGGATCGACATGTTTCAAATCCTTATCGAAGTTCATTACCAGGTAAAGAATGGAAAGAGAGATCAAGAGACCACATAGTTATAGCAAAGATGCAAAGATAAATTCCAAACTGCTATGAAATCAAATAATAATATAATAAAAAGAAAAATTATATAATAAATTAAAAAGTTAAAAAATGAAACAACCAGAAAAAATTCATATTATTAATATTCTTAAATCAAATAATAAATTAATTAATTAGCTAGAAGGAGCTTCAAAATAATTACAAAATAATAAAATTAAAAAATAATTAAATAATCATTTTTTTTTTTTTAACATTTTCATTTTAGTTTAGTTTAGTTTTTATTTTTTCTATTTGGTTATTTATTTGTTTTTATTATTAAAAAAAATATTTGGTTATTTATTTGTTTTTATTATTAAAAAAAAATTATGAAAAGGGGATAATTTATGTTTGTTTTTAATTTTTATTCTTTATTCTTAATTTTTGGCTTTATGGATTTTTCATTATTATTTTTGATTTTAAATTTAAATTTTAATATTATTTCTGGTTTTAAATTTAAATTTTAATAGTTTTTATTTACTATTTAATATTAGTTTTGAATATAATATTCTTTATTTTTCGTTTATTGGGAATTCGTTGTTGAATCTCTATTGTATTTATTGGTTCTTTGAATCGAGATATATATCTATGTCTTGATGATGAACCACAGTAAATGGTTCAAAACCCATCAACCTTAAAAACTTTATCTCGTTGATCTGAAAAAAACTTAATATAAATAAATAATTTTATTTTTTATTTATTTTTAAATATTTATTAATAAATTTATTAAATTAAAAATCACTTTTAAATAAAATACTAATATTTAAATTATAAATCAATGAACTTCGCACATTTACTTTTTTCTCCACCTCTATGAAAGGATTCATGTACAGAGGCAGAGAAATTGCCAAGACGGCCAAAAGTGGCCAGAATCCAGGCAAAAAAATTTCAAAAAATCTTGTAGAGGTAGTGTTTGAATCATGTTTTTGATGGTGGAAATGGATTCAACACCATAAAAAATGTCTAGGACACCTAAAATTTTGAAATTTAACAACTGTAACATGGATTTACAAAAATCCCTATCGAATTTTCTCAAAATATGGCCATAATTTCCATGATTTTCAGGGCAAAAAACTGTTTCATTAGACTACTGCTGTATAAAATATCCTAGCAATGATTTTTTTTTGGCATTTTAAATTTTTTATATTTTATTACTTATTAATACATTTTAATATTATTATTATTTTTTTTAATATTAATATTTAAATTCAAATTCAAATCAATTTCACACTTTTATTTTGGTCTTTGTTTATATAACTAACAATTTTCTTGAAAGGTGTAAAGTACACCGAAGGAATAGAAGATTTGGGAACATCATTTGCACATGAATGAAGTCCACTACTAAACATATGCACATAAGGTTTTCCAAATTCTCCAATAAGATTTTCACGAGCTCACTTGCTGAAGAGTTTAGTCAAGATCTTGTGTCCATAAAAACACTCAACTTATGTTGAGTAATTGAAGTTAGTTCAGTGAAAAGAGGAGCAAATGAAAGTCAAAGGTGTACGTTCATAAGATTTTGATGGGCTTGGCAGTGGAATAGCTGGGTAAGATCAAGAACTTGCGTTCGTAGCAAATTTTATGGTCCTTCTTTTTGTAATTTAGGTTGGTTAAGAAAAAGGTGGAGTAGACAAATGTTAGAGTCAAAAGGCCCTAATATTTGCTTCAGCTCGACATAGAAAGCATTTGTGAAGTGAAGCATTGATATCTGAGTCTTGCTTTATGTAATCCAAATCTAGTAAACAAAAGTTTGAGTTACAAGGCCACAAGATTTTCAAGAAATCGAAAGCAAAATATATTTTCAAAAATAATTTGCATCTGATGTAGAGCTCCTCATATTAAGTTGTGTATTTCAAGTCAGTATTTAAGGGATAGGAGTAGCAGAGAAAGCTTTGAGTCGCTATATTTTGACTCCTCAGAGTGCTATGTTGAGCACCCCAACATCAATGTTGATCTTAGTTTGTGGGCGCTTGAAGCCCCAGTGGAACCAAGGGACTTCCACTAGCAATTAGATGGCAATCCTCATTCGTGGATTCAGGTACAGTAATAGAAAGACGAGTTGAGGGGCATGAGAAGAAAACCAGGGCTGGCATTATTTAAGTGCCACATGTAAAAAAATGGTTTGATGGAGGAAGACAAAAATGGATGCATCCTATTGGTTGGGATTAATAGTGTCAGTGTAGGCCAACCTAACAAAAAGAAACTTTCGGTGTAATTACAATATAGAACAATCAAATATTGATCTATTAATTCCACTTTGATTTTTATTATTTGTCCAAATACATTATTTTTAGTTCAATATGATTTTTTTGTTTGTAGGTAAGCACTCACGGGGGATTCGAACCAGTGACCTATCGCAAGGAATGCCTTAACAGTGCACCCATTCACCGTCAATTCAAAGCCCCATGGGCAGTTCAATATGATTTTCATTCAATATACAAACACATTAATTTTTCATGCTATACTATATAATCTCTAAATTAAAAAGTATGACAAATAGTGATAATAATCACACTACAAGACATTCCTCTGATAGAAGTGGATGGTTTCCCACTTCAAATTTTCCCACAATGATAAGATCCATTCAATTTCTATTAGATTGTGTTGTCGTTCATTTTTTTCCAATAACATGTTGACACTTGTCCTTTTCTAATGGGTTAAAAATGTCCATGACAAGATGGTCGAGCAACACACCATACATTAACCAGAAAGCAACCCCACAAGCTAAATCCAACCTGAAGAAACCCTTGTCGCCACACTCGCAAGATATATAGATTAATTAGAGGGTATAGAAGAGACATCAATGTCTAGTGTGATATAGAGGAAGCTTGTGATGAATTGTATATGGAAAATAGTCATTTTCACTTTCCCTTTGATGACTTTACTCCACACTATATAGAGAACATCATTGAGGGATGTCAAAAGCAAGCTATGACTACCAATTTTCAACTTTCATATTTTCTAAAGGTAGTGCTCCTTCCAAATCCACAATCAACCTTTTGCAACTATGTGGATGATCTCTATGAGATGAATGGTTATATTTATTTGGATCCACATGATTGTGGTGTGCATTTGGAGCATACTACTCAACAATTTGTCACATTTAGGTGTCTTTAGTGGGGAGTCAACATGAGCACTTCAACATGGGACTTGGCTTTAAGGATGAGTTTCTTGCACTACTTAATTGTTGAGGTCAGGAATTGTACATGAGACCTTGGTTTTGTAGAATACTTCAATATTGTAGTTAGCACTCATAGATGGGACCTTAGTTTGTTGTACATTCACAACCAAACATGAATGGAAAATATTTTCGAATGGGGATGGAATATATCCTCCCTAGGGGTGTAATGTGGGGGTGAAGACCCACTAGAATAATAAAATTTGTGGCCATTCAATGCAAGATGGACTAGGTCCACTACGTTTTCTGTTATTAAATAAGACTAATCACATAGTTCACTTAGAACAAAGGTAATGCACTCTCTTAAAATAAGCCCACTAAGTAGCTAATGTGTCATTATAATTAGGATTTTCTAGCGAGCTATAAACAAAGATTGATTCTTCCTTATAAGACATCATGTATTGGAGTTTAGCTCATTGAGAAGTTTCCCCTAAAAAGACAAGTAAACATAAGTTGATTCTTCCATAAAAGAAACTTTGTATAGTGTTACCTATGTTAAAAGTTTTGGATTGAAAAAAATATTAAGCATTCCTAATATTTCGTTTCTGATTTGTTGTCACAAAAATATAGATATATTATTCCCATGATATCCATTCACAGTTACATGCATTTAGGCAAAATCTTATTTTATTTTAATATAGATGAAAATCTACCCCAGGTATCCATTTTATTTTTTTAATCATGAAGTCATTCCTTGTCCTTTAAAATTTTTACATTTGATGGTGATCTGATGGTGTAGTCAATAGCAGATGCATTTTAACAATGGAGAATGGAGAACTTGAAGCGCAACGTTGTGCTACAAATCACCCTCCTCTGTGCCCAGTTATCTTCATTGGGAGAGTTGATACTGTCAGTAAATTTCCAGGAAGCAACGAAGAGCAAGGGTTTTAACTTGGCTTTTGCTCCACAGGAAATTCTTGTTGGTAGAACCTGAGAACATTTAAATATAGTTTTCTTGTAAGAGAAAACAAAATCTGAAGTTTGTAATCTACAATTTTTCTGCTTCTTATTTTTTTTACATAGTAGGAAATGGCAACAACTTCTACTAAAATATTCGTACAACGACAAGTTTTTTCTCGTGTTGGTTCCTTCACTATCGATCTCCTCCCAACAGGCATCAAATTTAAGGTTATGCCTGCTGATAAAAGTCATGGCATAGATTTCTTATGACGTTACCTTCAGTAAGCTTGAATGATGGAGCATCGAGGGAGATTCGATACAAGGGATGTCTCCCATCTTATCAAGGAAAATGGAAAGAGAGCAGTGGACTGCATAATAGTATTTGTGTGCGTGGGAATTTTCAACTCCAAGAGAATATTTGACCTCAAACGAAACATTGATGGAGTTTGTTTCAACTAATGGTAGAGATTGCAACATGAGGATTATGGTTCCAGGTAGGAATGAAGATGAGACAATACGCGAACTAAATGAAGCTTATGAGTATAATTTGGCAGAAGGTAAAGACTGCTCGGACTAAATGAATCTTATGAATATAATTTGGCAAAAGGTGAAGACTGCTTGGAAAGTAATGCAGAGGAAGTGTTTCAGAGATCTCCAGGTGATGTGGATTGCACTCCAAGGACAACTCGAAGCGTGTCTTTGGGTGTGTTTTTGGATGCCGAGGATGGTTTTATTGTTGTGTATATAATTCAAAGTGAAATCAGAGTTGACATTGCTATGTAAATTGTTAACTATTGAAAACTATCTCAGTGAAGAATTATGTTTACTTTATTTGTTTTGTTTTTTTCGTCTAGTTTCTGAATATTAGTGACAAAACATTACACAAGGAATTTGGTCCATTGACCTTTAGGTTATACCTATCTCAAAATGATATTTGAAATCATCTTCTACTTATTTGAATATGGGATAAAGAAGTTTAAAGCAAACCTAAACATATCCTTGTCAATTCTGAGTTTCCCATGAAGGAGAAAGTGTTGTTATAAAATGTGTCATCTTTAAAGTAATCTATGTAGCAGCGAATCTTAGAAGTTTTTTATATATGTTAAGTGTGAAGCCAAATTCATGCAGGATTCTAGATCCTTCTACACCACCATTAGTTTCTAGATCTTTCTAGATCTCCAAATCGCCATTAGTTTCTAGATCTTTCTAGATCTTAACACCGCCATTAGTTTCTAGATCATTCCAGATCTCCATTTGAATCACATACAGGATTCTAGATCCTTCTTCTGCCTCCATAAATTTGTAATTTCTCTGGCCAAGGAAAGCAAGCCAAGGTCCAGGCCTGTTACGTAATGCAAAGTGATTTATGTTCTCTAGTGATTGTTTTATCTATTCCGCTGTTTCTAACTGAGTAATCTTGTTGTTTCTCCATTTGTTTGTCTCTGTGAATTATTCTCTGCTATTGCCGTCTAAGTCTCTGAGTATGAATCCGCTGTGAGTTATGTATGCTCTGGTCTAACAACTGGTATCAGAGCTAGGGTCGAATATCCACTATGCAAGCCGCTTAGTGCCATCGCCTTACTCTGGCAGCGTTCGTTAAAACGTTGGTTGTTACCCCTGGAGCTGTTGAAGGATCTGTCTAGGAAATAGCTGAGGAACGCTGGAACTAAAAGACAGTTGCTGCAAGAAAAACAAGGTCGTGGACCTATGTTGAAACGTGTTGCTGGAGTTTGAAATGTGGAGATCCGTACGTGTTGCTGGAGTTTGAAACGTGGAGATCCGTACGTGTTGTTGGAGTTTGAAACGTGGAGATCCGTGGAATTTGGAGTTGAAACGTGGAGATCCGTGGAGTTTGGAGTTGAAACGTGGCGTCTTGCATGTATACGTCAAGTTTTTTCTCAAACCAACATATGTATGTGTGAAATGTGAAAAGGTTAAAACATTATATATGTTTTTATATTTATTATGAAACATATATAATTATATGTTGGAATTTTGAAAAGTATATTTTAAAAGGAGTAGGAATTTTGAAAAGGGTATTTTAAAAGGAGGAAGGTCATTATTACTAAATTTTAAAGAGTAATAATTAAAGTTTTATTTTTAAGTGGAGTTTTTGTGTTTTGGGGCGTGAATTTGATTGAAAATGGAGACAACAGTTACAGATATGGAGAAGTTGAGTGGGGCTAATTTTGCCCTATGGAAATCACAGATGGAGGATATACTGATTTTAAAGGATCAGTATTTTCCGATTGAGGGCACAACAAAGAAACCCTCATCGATGACAAATGAAGAGTGGAATAAGCTAGATAGAAAGGCGATTGCAACAATCCGCCAATATTTAGCAAAGAATGTTTATTTCAATGTGTCCGGAGAAAAGACGACTGAAGGATTATGGAAGAAGCTCCATGATCTATATGAGAAGAACACGACATCAAACAAAGTGTTCTTGATGAAGAAGCTTTATAATCTCAAAATGAAGGAGGGTGCTTCAGTTGCTGAGCACTTGAATGCATTTAATATTATTACTAATCAGCTTAGCTTTGTTAAAATAATTTTAGATGATGAAATTAGAGCTATTTTGCTGATGTGTTCTATGCTAGACAGTTGGGAAAATTTAATTGTAGTTATGAGCACTTCAACAACTACAAGGACCCTGAAGTTTGATGATGTCAGCAACAGTTTTATGAATGAGGAGCTGCGACGCAAGTCAATTGCGGAAAACCAGGAAGGAGAGGCTCTAGCTCTAGCTGATCGTGGTAGGAGTATGGATCGAGACCGGCAAGGGCGATCAAGATCAATAGGTTGATAAAAATCAAGGAGAGGCATGATCATCTGCTTTCATTGTGGCAAACCCAGGCACATGAAGAAAGAATGTCGATTCTGGAAGAAAGGACAAAAGGATCAGAGACTGTCTAGTACAAATCACAAATCATCCAGCACAAATGAAGGTGAGACTATTGCTGTAGCCACAAATGGTGATGTGTTGTTTACTGTTTCATTAGAGGATGCATGTGTATATACATCTAGCAGTAGCTTTGATTGGATCCTTGACTCTGGGGCATCTCACCATGTAACCCCATGCAAAGATAGTTTTGTTTCATATAATCCTGGTGATTATGGTAGAGTGCATTTAGGGAATAATCATTTTTGCAGTATTGTTGGAGTGGGAGATGTCCAGATCAAGATGAAATATGGACAAGATATATTGTTGAAACAGGTCAGGCATGTACCGGAAATGCACGTGAGTTTAATCTCTATGGGACGACTGGATGATGAAGGCTATTTGACAAGCTTTGGAAAAGTAGGATGGAAAATTAGCAAAGGTGCATTGGTCGTGGCCAAAGGACCCAAGACATGAACATTATACACAATGAAGAAACTGATAGGAAAAATCAGATTTGGTTGCTATCACACAAGAAGGAAATTCAACAGATCTGTGGCATAAGCATTTGGGTCACATGAGTGAGAAGGGCTTAAAAATCCTTGTTGATAAAAATTTATTGCTAGGTTTGAAATCCTACAATCTTGATCTTTGTGAGCATTGTATATATGGTAGACAAAGAAAGGTTTCATTCCTTAGAGGTGGCCATGACATAAAGAAAAATGTGTTAGAATTGGTACACTCAGATGTGTTTGGGCCTGTTAATATCAAATCATTAGGAGGAGCATCCTATTTTGTAACATTTATAGATGATGCATCCAGGAAGGTTTGGGCATATCCTATGAAAAATAAAAGTGAAGTGTTTGGAATATTTCAAAAGTTCCATGTTGCTGTTGAAAGAGAGACTAACAAATTGCTGAAGTGTTTAAGAACAGATAATGGTGGAGAATATTGCTCAAATGCATTTAAGGAATATTGTAACAGGTTTGGCATAAAGCATGAGAAGACTGTGCCTGGTACTCCTCAACAGAATGGTGTCGCAGAAAGGATGAATCACACCATTATGGAAAAGGTGCAAAGTATGTTGTCCAATTCCGGTTTGGAGAAGAATTTTTGGGCTAAAGCAGTCAAGACCGCTTGCTACCTCATAAATAGATCTCCAACTACAGCCTTGGATGGCGGTATCCCTGAAGAAGTTTGGACTAGTAAGAATTTGAATTATTCTCACTTGAAAATCTTTGGATGTGAAGCATTTGTACATATTCCCAAAGAAAATAGAACTAAGCTAGATGATAAATCTATGAAATGCATTTTTTTGGGATATGCGGATGAAGATTTTGGTTATCGTCTATGGGATCCAGTCAAACATAAAATTATTAGAAGCAGGGATGTTATATTTAATGAGTCAGAAATGTTGGGTCCCTATAATACTAGTGATTACCCCGTTACTATTGTAGTTATACCCCTTATTTATATTGTTGTGCCCCTATTACCCCCATATTATTATTTCTCTGCCCCATAGAATCCCTCTATTGTTATTTTTGTGGCTTTATATTATTATTGTTAGGTCGACTGGATTATATTGTGACTCCTTAGACTCCTATATATAGAAAGGAGGTTTTTTCATTTGTATCATCCAAGAATTGTTCATTTATGTAATGTAAAGGAGGTTGCCCCCTCGAAGAGGCTGAATTCTAAGGCGTTGATCTATCTTTTCTTGAGCTGGGTTCATAACATCTGGTATCAGAGCTTTGGATTCTAGGGTTTCGTTGTTCCAAACAGGTCATCGTGGAATTTTCGCTATAACTTTTTTTTCTGTGACGTTTCAAAAGTCGTAAAAAAAACCCATTTGAGAAGAATTGGCGCTGAACCATGGGTCCGAATTTCAGAGCTTTTCGCGCGCTATTTTCGGAGATATGATTTGAGGAAGTTGGTCTTTTTGCAGACTCCTGAATTACATTCAAAACAGGTGACCTGGGGAAAATCGTCATAACTTTCTCTCTGAGGATCAGATTGAAATTTCGTAAAAAGGTACAGAAAGAGGACATACTGTAGTTTCTTGTGGGTGTTTTTTAGATCCAAAGGTCGAAACAGTGACTCGTGGCACGTCGTACAAGTTAGCTCTACTGAACTAGTCTATAATCAAGTCACTGTGGGAGATTTCGCATAACTCTTCCTTGGAGAATCCAATTTGGGTCAGACTTGTGGCATTGGAAAGAGGACACAGAGAGCTACTATAGGTCAGAAGTTCAGAACTAGATGACTGGAAAGTACAGAGATACATCAGAGGAAATATCGAGCTCCTACAAAGTGAAAAAAGGTGTGTAGATTTTTTTAAATTTTTGCTTAAGCTTGGTTTGAAAATTTATTTTGAAGGAATTCAAAGGGCATAGTAGAGCATTATTATCGGTAACTGATGCCCCGAGGAAAGAAAATGCAAACACCTAGTAAGGAACCTGAAAGCTCTAGCATGACTCATGAAGAAGAGGAAGAAATGCTACATGATATATCAAAATTACAAGAACAAGTGCAACAAATGTCACGCTCACAAAAGTTAACAGATGCTAAGATAAATGGCGTGGAAGCTAAGATGAATGGCATGGAAGCTAAGATGGACAATTTGAAGATAGATTTGAACACAAATTTGAAGACAGGCATGGCAGATTTGAAGACAGATTTGACTAATTTTCTACAAGAAATACTTACTAATGGTGAAAAGGTAGTAAAGGAAACTCATGATGAGAACAAAAGAAATGTTAATCATGATTCCATAGACGCTAATGTTGGATCGAAGAATCACCACATTCCAAAAATCGATATGAGGAAGTTTGATGGCAAGGATCCCGCCACATGGATATTACAGATGGAGCAATTCTTCGATCTCAATAATGTGCAAAACACACAAAAGGTACGTATGGAAACTTTATATTTGGAACCAAATCAGTTTGTATGGTATCAATGGCTTTGTTCTCGTAAACAATTTATCACTTGGGCAATTTTTACGGAAGAATTGATAGCACATTATGAGGATACAAAAAGCAACACTTTTTTTAGCCAATTGATAAGTCTCAAACAAAAGGGTTCAATAATGGAGCACATTGAGGAGTTCCAAAAATTGAACATAAGGGTAAAAGATATTCCAGAGGAGCATAGGATTGATGTGTTCATAGGGTCTTTAAAGGATAATATCCAACATGATGTGCGCCTTTGGGAACCTGATTCATTAGAGAAGGCATTCAGGTTAGCAAGAAAAATGGAAAGCAAAATTATGGCAACTAGGAAGCATACCATTCACAACTATAAAGACGGAAGTGTTGTTGCCCATAGTCTTCCACAACCTACAAGGTTGACACCACAACAATTGGAAGAAAAAAGAGCAAAAGGGCTTTGTTACAATTGTGATAGCAAATACACAAAAGGTCATAAGTGTGCTGAGAAGAAATTATTCTACATAGATTGTGAAGAGGAAGAAGAAAAGGAGCAAGAAAGGTCAAAAGAAGAGAATATATTCCAGGAACAAAGCCTAGATGAAGAACAAATAAATCCGACCATATCTTGTAATGCATTGGCGGGAATTACCACTCCTCAAACCATCAAGATAGAAGGACAAATCAAGAAGAAAAAGGTAATAGTGTTGATTGATTCAGGAAGCACCCACAATTTTATTCATTGTAGGGTAGCAAAAGAATTGAATTGCTTCCTATATCCAGCACCAGAGTGTCAAGTGATGATTGCAAATGGAGGAACAATAAATTGTTCTGGAAAGTGCCATAATATCAAGCTATCCATGGGAGAATATGTATTGACTAGCCCAATGCTTTCCATTCCAATGGGAGGTGCTGATGTTGTACTAGGAGTCCAATGGCTACAATCCTTGGGTACAATAGCTTTTAATTTTCAAGAACTTTTCATGAAATTTTCTGTGGAAGGAAAGGAAGTTGAATTAAGGGGTATTGCAGGGAAACCAGGAAAGATAATCAGCTCTAATGGCATGACAAAGCTTCTAAAAAAGGAGCAAAGAGGTGTAATTGCACAATTATGTTCGCTAGATGTTTCCACATTGGAATCATCTATTTCTCCAGATCTCCAAAAAGTCCTGGACAATCATTCCAAGGTATTTGAGACTCCCAAAGGTCTCCCACCTATGCGTGATCATGATCATGCTATTCATCTGATTCCAGGAAGTGTTCCTCCAAACATCAGGCCGTACAGATATCCATATGTCCAAAAAAGTGAAATTGAACGTATGGTTGCAGAAATGCTAGAGGCTGGTATAATTCAACCGAGTCAAAGTTCTTTCTCAGCTCCAGTAGTATTGGTGCACAAGAAGGATGGATCATGGCGCATGTGTCCAGATTATAGGGAGCTCAACAAGCTCACTATTAAAGATAAGTTCCCCATTCCTGTCATTGATGAATTACTGGATGAATTGCATGGATCAATTTACTTCACCAAGTTGGATCTTCGTTCGGGATATCATCAAATCAGAATGAAGATTGAAGACATTCTAAAAACGGCATTTAGAACTCATGAGGGTCATTATGAATTTTTGGTCATGCCTTTTGGCCTTACCAATGCACCTTCAACATTTCAAGGTTTGATGAATTCAATTTTCAAACCATTCCTTAGAAAATTTGTGTTAGTATTTTTTGATGATATACTAATCTACAACAAGTCTTGGAAGGATCATGTTGAACATGTTGACAAGGTGCTACAACTATTGGAGGAGAAACAATTATATGCAAAAAGATCCAAATGTTTCTTTGGAGTCCAGGAGGTGGAATATTTGGGTCATATTGTATCTCATGAAGGAGTTAAGGTAGACCCTAGCAAAATTAAAGCCATTAAGGAATGGAAAATCCCCACATCCATAAAGCATCTGCGAGGATTTCTTGGGTTGACAGGGTATTATCGCAAGTTTGTTAAGAATTATGGGAGAATAGCAGCACCTCTAACAACATTATTGAAGAAAGATTCATTTTCATGGACTCCGGAAGCAACAAAGGCCTTTGAACATCTTAAAGAGGCAATGTGCCAAGCACCGGTCTTAGCTACACCGGACTTCACAAAAACCTTTATTGTGGAATGTGATGCTTCAGGAAATGGAATTGGTGCTGTTCTAATGCAAGATGAAAGACCCATTGCTTTTGAAAGTCGTCCAATCAAGGGAAAGTTTTTAAGCAAAGCTATTTATGAGAAGGAAATGTTGGCAATACTCCATGCACTTAAGAAATGGCGACCCTACCTAATGGGAAGACACTTCAAGGTAAAAACGGATCATGATAGCCTTAAATACTTTTTAGAACAAAGATTATCCTCTGAAGAGCAACAAAAGTGGGTCACAAAGATGTTGGGTTATGACTTTGAAATCATCTACAAAAAAGGGAAGCAAAATGTGGTGGCAGATGCACTCTCAAGAAAGGATGAGGATGTGGAAGCATTGTTGTGTGCCATTTCTATTATCCAACCAGATTGGATAAACGAAGCAAAGGAGGAATGGAAGAATGACGAAGAAGTGTGGGCACTTATTCGAAAGCTACAACAAGATTCCAGTACTTCTGATACATTTAGCTGGAAAAATGATTCGTTATGGTACAAAGATCGCTTATACCTCTGTAAGAATTCCCAGCTAAAACAAAAGATTCTTATGGAATTGCACACTTCTCCCTTAGGAGGGCACTCAGGATTTTTAAAAACTTACCACAGGGTTAAGAAGGAATTTTTTTGGGATGGCCTTAAATCAGATATTCAAAAGTTTGTGGCGGAATGTTTGGTTTGCCAACAAAATAAAGTTGAAACAATTAAGACACCGGGTCTATTACAACCTTTATCCATTCCAAGCCAACGTTGGGAGGAGGTTTCAATGGATTTTATCACAGGTTTACCCAAGTCTGAGGGAAAGAGTGTCATCATGGTGGTAGTTGACAGACTTACCAAGTATGCACACTTTTGTGCATTATCACATCCATTTAAAGCCAGTACAGTTTCTACTGCATTTATGGAAACAGTTCAAAAGCTACATGGAAACCCAAAGATTATTGTAAGTGACAGAGATCCCATTTTCACTGGAAATTTTTGGACAGAATTATTTTCTTGTCTTGGTACTCAGTTAGCTCATAGCTCATCTTATCATCCTCAATCTGATGGGCAAACTGAGATAGTAAACAAATGTTTGGAAGGATATCTTCGTTGCTTTGTATCTGATAAACAGACACAATGGGTCAAATGGTTGCCTCTGGCTGAATGGTGGTATAACACTTCCTTCCATACAGCAACAAAAATGACCCCATTTATGGCACTTTATGGGTATCAACCACCATCCATCACATCATATTTAAGAGAAAATTCTAAGGTTCAAGCAGTGGAACATCACATCGAACATCAACAACAAGTCCTCCAACTCTTAAAGGATAACCTCGTGTTGGCACAAAATAGAATGAAACAACAGGCAGATCAACATCGCAGTGAAAGAAGTTTTGATGTAGGTGATTGGGTATTCCTACGGCTACAACCATATAAGCAAATGTCCCTAAAGCAAGCTAAGAAGGATAATAAATTATCACCAAAGTATTATGGTCCGTACAAGGTGTTGGAAAAGATTGGTACTATGGCATACAAATTGGAGCTTCCTGCAGCTTCTCGATTGCACCCAGTTTTCCATGTTTCATGTTTAAAGAAGGTTATAGGCGACAAGCTCCCAGTTCAAACAATATTGCCAGAACTTGACGAGGAAGGAAAAATTATATTGGAACCGGAAGCAGTCACAGAAACAAGAACTCGACAGCTACGAAATCGATCAATTTCAGAGTATCTTATCAAGTGGAAGAACTTATCCGCTGAAGATTCCACATGGGAGGATGAGAATTTTATGCAGAAGTATCCAGAACTACTCAAGCGTTGAGGACAACACTTTTTTGAAGGAGAGGGGCATGTTGGGTCCCTATAATACTAGTGATTACCCCATTACTATTGTAGTTATACCCCTTATTTATATTTATGTGCCCCTATTACCCCCATATTGTTATTTCTGTGCCCCATAGAATCCCTCTATTGTTATTTTTGTGGCTTTATATTATTATTGTTAGGTCGGCTGGATTATATTGTGACTCCTTAGACTCCTATATATAGAAAGGAGGTTTTGTCATTTGTATCATCCAAGAATTGTTCATTTATGTAATGTAAAGGAGGTTGCCCCCTCGAAGAGGTTGAATTCTAAGGCGTTGATCTATCTTTTCTATCTTTTCTTGAGCTGGGTTCATAACATAAATGTTCAAGAGGACTGTAGGTGAGTTGGAGGTCAAGAAGGTTATTGACAGCTTTGAAGAGCAGCAGGAAAACATACCCCCAATACAACAAATTCAGGAGCATGAAGAACAACAAGTGGAAAATGATTAACAACAAGAAGAAGGAATCTTGCAGGAACCTTTACAGGAGATTCAACCTGATAATGCACCACCGCAGTTGGTTTGCAGATCTTCTAGGCCTCATAAACCTTCACAAAGGTATCCTCCTTCAAACTATATTTTATTGACTGATAAAGGTGAACCTAATTGTTTTCAAGAAGCTTGTAAAGTCGATCACAATAAAGAATGGAAGAAAGCAATGGAAGAAGAAATGAACTCTTTGCTGGAAAATAAAAGTTGGGAGTTGGTAAACCTCCCAAAAGGTAGAAAGGCTCTACAAAACAAATGGGTGTACAAAATTAAGCATGAAGGTGACAAAAAGAAGGAGAGGTATAAAGCAAGGCTGGCGGTGAAAGGTTTTGCCCAAAAAGAAGGTATTGACTTCACTGAAATTTTCTCACCTGTTGTTAAAATGTCATCCCTTAGAGTCATTCTTGGCCTAGTTGCTGCTTTAGACCTAGAATGTGAATAGTTAGATGTAAAAACTGCATTCGTTCATGGTGAATTGGAGGAAGAAATTTATATGGAGTAGCCAGAAGGCTTCATAGAAAAAGGAAAAGAAGGCCTTGTTTGTAGGTTGAAGAAGAGTATTTATGGGTTGAAACAGGCACCTCGACAATGGTACAAGAAATTTGATTCATTCATGTTGGAACATGGTTTTCAGAGGTTGGAAGCTGACCATTGTGTCTATATCAAGAGGTATGATCAAGGAAAATATATCATATTATTGTTATATGTGGATGACATGTTGATTGTTGGGCATGATAAGAATAAGATCAATAGGTTGAAGAAAGATTTGGGTAGCAAATTTGCAATGAAGGATTTGGGACCAACACAACAGATATTGGGCATGCAGATTATGCGTGACAGGAAAAACAAAAGGTTGTGGCTGTCACAAGAAAAATATATCAAGAAGGTGCTTGACAGGTTTAATATGAAGGATGCCAAGCCAGTTGGTACACCCCTTGCAACCCACTTCAAGCTGAGTACTGAATTATGTCCTAGTGATGACAAGGAGAAAGAAGAGATGAGAAAGATTCCTTATGCTTCAGCAGTTGGCAGTTTGATGTATGCCATGGTATGCACACGACCAGACATTGCATATTCAGTGGGAGTAGTGAGTAGGTTCCTTGCCAATCCAGGCAAACAACATTGGCAAGCAGTAAAATGGATTTTGAGGTATCTCAAGGGTACTAGTCATTATTGTTTATGTTTTGGTCATGATGAGACTGTGCTTGAAGGATTTACAAATGCAGATATGGCTGGAGATATGGATACTAGAAAATCCACTACAGGTTATTTGTATACATTTGTAGGTGCAACAGTATCTTGGGTGTCAAGGCTACAAAGAATAGTAGCCCTCTCTACAACAGAAGCAGAGTACATAGCTGCAACAGAAGCTTGTAAAGAGATGTTGTGGATGCAGCGATTCCTAGGAGAGATAGGAATAAAGAAGGACAAGTATGTGTTATATTGTGATAGTCAGTGTGCCGTTCACTTGGCGAAAAACCCAACATTTCATTCAAAAACCAAGCACTTTGACTTAAGGTACCATTGGATCCGGAATGTGTTGCAGGAAGAACAATTATCCTTGGCAAAGATCCATACAGATAGGAACCCTGCTGATATGCTCACTAAGATTCTACCACGAAATAAACATGAGTTATGTAGAGGCATGGTAGGACTCGATGTGACTTGATTCATATTTGGCTTCAAGTGGGAGAATTTTAAGTGTGAAGCCAAATTCATGCAAGATTCTAGATCCTTCTACACCACCATTAGTTTCTAGATATTTCTAGATCTCCACACCACCATTAGTTTCTAGATCTTAACACCGCCATTAGTTTCTAGATCATTCCAGATCTCCATATGAATCACATAAAGGATTCTAGATCCTTCTTCTGCCTCCATAAATTTGTAATTTCTTTGGCCAAGGAAAGCAAGCCAAGGTCCAGGCCTGTTACGTAATGCAAAGTGATTTCTGTTCTCTAGTGATTGTTTTATCTATTCCGCTGTTTCTGACTGAGTAATCTTGTTGTTTCTCCATTTGTTTGTCTCTGTGAATTATTCTCTACTATTGCCGTCTAAGTCTCTGAGTATGAATCCGATGTGAGTTATGTATGCTCTGATCTAACAATATAAAGGAATAAAATTATGCAGGTGTTTACAACAATATTTTTGAAAGACATTTCATTTTCCATTCTTCATAGTGAATGGATTATATCTTATATGACGAACAAATATTGTGGATCGTTTGATTAGCAATTGCGCGAGGAGAGGAGATTGTATGCTTGGGAAATCATTGAAGAAATCATGGGTTATGCATTGTGAGATCATGCAAAGGTTTGAGTAGATTGGGTGAGTAGAAGCTTGGGCAATACTAGATCAGGTTTTCGGGTTAGTATTTCAACTTTTTTTGCAATCATATAATATTACGAGAGGAGAAAATTTACATTTAATCTGGCTTGAGTTTCTTCTGTAATGGCTAGAAAAGGTACAATTTTTTGCTTTAATTCTACAATCATTTCTATGATTGTTGATGAGGATACCATGAAAGGTTTTTTGCTTGCTGGAGTTGGAAATGTAGTTCTCCAAATGCCACAATAAAAGCTACTAAATATGCCCTTAAGGAATTTACGACATTGTCCATGTGGAGAAGGGATGAATGTGGATTCGAATCAAAGCAACTCTTGGAGTGGTGGGTGCATATGTTGGCATGGGTGATAGCTGGTATAAGATTATTTGCTAGAGGATGATGAAAATACAGGGCGGGGATTGGTTGGAATGAACAATGTTTTCTCAGCCCAATTTCACAAAGAGAACACCTTCCGTGTAAATATCTAAATATTATTTTTTGTTGGAATTAATGGAGAAAGCTAAACTTAGATTATTGTTATGATGATGATAGGATTGAGACTCTAATCTTAGATCTCAGATCATGTTATCTAGGGAGTGGTTGAAACCATCTTGTTAGTGTGAGAGCCTATATGTACTAGGTTCTCCTGATTGAATAATGGTGTCTATTGTGTGTAGTGCTTGGGCAATCTCGAGGTATCTCACCTGGAGAGCCATTTATTAATAGAATATTTGATTTTTATCATGGTATCAGAGGTACAAGACGGAGGGACCTGTATGCTGAGTGGAGGATTTGAAAAGCGTAACTAAGGCGAAGTCGTCACATGGTTTGGAGGGTCGATCACAGCTAACCTGTGTACACTCGCGAAGAACTTCGTGAGTTCGCAGTGGTAAATCACGTCGACTGTGGAAACTTAAACAGGTGGCCGAAATTGTCGAAGAATGACACCGCTACGTGGATTCTTTACCTAACCCTGCGTGGAAGGAGTAGAGCCTGTTCTGTTTTCTTTTTTAGCAGCCCAATCTACCTTTGTGATCAACATCAGAACTGTGGCAGCATTCATCAGATGGGAATGGATTGAGGTTCAAACTCACTACAAGTAGCATGTAACTGAGTAACACATCCCTTCAATTTGGAAGCTGTCGGAGAGTGCTTATATTTTTGTTGGTTAATGCTTAGCTCTCTACATAGGATTTGTAGGAGACTCGATGCATTGAGGAAGGATCTCAGAGGAAGGTGAGACAAATAAATCGTGCTCGGTAGACTAAATTCTAGATCCACTGGAGACTCAGGTTTCACGAGTTCGAAAGAGTCTATGCAGAGGCCTTAGAAATAGCTGGAGTTCCAGCTCAATAGTGGAGCTTATCACTAGAAATAATTGTTGTATGCCTGGAACATTGTGTAAAGCTTGTTCTCTCCCCCTCCAGATGCTGGAATGCTTGTAAAGCTTGGATGCCTAGAACGTTGTGCCCGAATCTGAATCAACAACCTGTCAAGAGTTGTGTGTGGGCCAGCAAGGTCATCGTATTGGCAGGAGGTGTCGAACACTTGTAAATCTAAACGTTTGTAAACCTGGAGCTAAAGGAGAACCAATCGGAGATCCACTTGACAGGTTGCATAGAAGGCAGCGTGAGGAAATCGACGCATGTTGAGGCAGCATGGGGAAAAATGGTAGCTTACTCATCCATGTGGCAATGTTTCTCTTGTAGCAGATTTGTCCTCAAAATTTAATTGTTTGAGAAACTTAAGTTGCAGGTTGTGGAGATCCTAGGTAAATTTTTTTTCTAAATTATTATATGCCACAGAAAATGCGATTTTTTTTTGCTGATTTGAACCCATCTTCAGAAATATGTGCATCAGAATTAGATACTGATAGTGTTTCCAGCTTGTGAGAGGTCGTTTAGTTGCTCGTCGCCAGAGCCGAGGGCACTAAGACCTGCATGGCACAAAAGCCATAGTCTACAAGGTTCTACAGTTGAAGAGTTGCCAAAGGGAGAAGTTTCCTGCCTGCGTGGTAACAGGGTTGTTGGAGCTCGAGGACCATGTGGAGTCGAAAAGAAATCTCGAAGCGAGATAAGCTAGACTTTAAAAACATGTCTATATTTTTAGATATTTTTGATTCTGATGATGATGATTTTCTCATGTTGGCATTTGGAATTAGCATGGGTAGTATGTTCAAGTCAGAAGAAATTTCAGAAAAATGTGGTTCTGTTGATGACCACCAGAATCAAGAGGCACAATCTGTTGTGCAAAATCCTGAGATTGAAGACACACGAGTTGATCTTCAAGAAGGGTGTGAAGAGGAACAAAGTGTTGAAGATCAATTGGACGAGCCACATGAAGCTGATTGCAAAGATGTGGCAGAAGAAGACAAAGCTGGAGAAAATTTAAATTTAAATTATGATGATCTCATTAATATTTATGTGTGTGTAGACATTACATCAATGAATGATGAAGACATCATAGCTGACTTTTAGATGGTTGACACTAGAAATAGTGAGAGGGAAAATTCTCCTATCCAGCCTATCATAATCTTGAGAAAGGCGAGAATAAAAATTCAAGCTTTCCATCACTGGGGAAGAAATGAGGTGAAGAGATATCACTATCTCATGGCGAGGAAAGAAAAGATGAAGCCTTGACTCAAGATGAACAAGTATGGGCTCAGCTGCAAGAAGACAAAAATGAAAACCCCTATTACCAAGTTGTTTCATGTTTTAATTGTAAGCCTAGCTGGAATTGAGACCAGCAGGCGTATGTTATTGTTCAATACCCTTTCTCCATTAAGCGGGAGTGTTGGAATTAATGGAGAAAGCTAAACTTAGATTACTGTTATGATGATGATAGGATTGAGACTCTAATCTTAGATCTCAGATCCTGTTATCTAAGGAGTGGTTAAAACCATCATGTTAGCTATATGTACTAGGTTCTCCTGATTGAATAATGGTGTGTATTGTGTGTAGTGCTTGGGCACTCTCCAGGTATCTCACCTGGAGAGCCATTTATTAATAGAATATTCGATTTTTATCATTTTTTAGTATTTTCAAATCTATGAAATCAATATTTTAATGTGGAAATTTATAGATAAAATAATAATACTTTAATTTTAAGGTTATGGTAATATCAGATTAAATTGATTTACAAGATTTTCTTGTTTAAGAGATTTGTCTTTGAGAAATAATTTAACTACTAAAGTTTAGAAAGATGTGCATACTCTATCTCTTTAGATTTTGATTTGACCATGTTATCTTTTTCAAGAAAACAAATGTTCTTAATCATTAAACTCACTCAAACTATATATAATATATAACACAAATTTATATATATATATATATATATATATATATAACGATTCAATTACAATTTATTTTAGTCAAAAGAATAAAACACTATTCCCAAAAAAAGCAATTCAAGTCATACTTTTCAACCATCTAATATCTACCAAAGCCCACAAGTGTAATACCCAGTGTTGATGCTTAGTACCTGCTTCTTATGCGTAAAATAATTAATAGCAGAATAATACCTGTGAGAATAATTATAGGGCAGTATAATATAGAGTTACTATATTAAAAAAATTAAAGCTATGATGGAATGACCAATCTCCAAAAACTTGAAGAAACTTAGAGGATTCCTAGGATTGATGGGATATTACTACAAGTTTGTCAAGAATTATGGTCAAATAGCAATACCTTTAACATAATTATCAAAGAAGGAATGATTTTCTTGGAGTTAAGAAGCAACCAAATCCTTTGAAAAACATAAGGAGGCTATGTGTGCATTTCATGTCCTAGTCACACTTGACTTCACAAAAACCTTTGTTGTGTAGTGTGATGCATCAAGCCATAACATTGGTGCAATTTTAATGCAGGAAGGTCGACCCCTTACCTTTGAAAGCAACCAACTTAAATGAAAGAAATTTCTTTAACCTATTTATGAAAAATAATTGTTGGTTGTACTACAAGAGGTTTAAAAATGACACCCTTACATAATTGGAAGACATTTCAACATAAAAAATGACCATGATATTTTGAAGTACTTCTTGGATCTTTAGAAGAGGAATAAAAATATGTTACAAAGGTTCTAGGTAATGAATTTGAAATTATATATGAAAAATGAAATCATAATATGGCGGCAAATGCACTTTCAAGGAAAGAGGACGAAATAGAGGGTTTAGTGTGTGTTATTTCTATTCCTTGATCCAATTGGGTGGAAGAAGAAAGGACATAATTGAAGCAATATTACATGATATGTAAGATCATTCAACAATTACAAGAAGACCCAAGTTCATTAGAGAAATTTGTGTGGAATAATGATCTATTGTGGTATCAAGATTGTCTATATCTATTTAAGGATTCCGAACTCAACAAAAATACCCTTTTAGAATTGCACAATTCTCCTATAGGGAGGCACTCAAGGTTCTTGAAAACATACCACATGATCAAGAAGTATTTCTCTACAATGGTCTTGAAACTAATGTTCAATTTTTTTTGGTTGAATCTATGGTCTACCAACAAAATAACAGAGAGATAATCAGGACCCTAGGTCTCCTACAACCATTAACTATAGTAAGTCAACATTGGGAATACATTTTAATGAATTTTTTATAAATTTATCTAAATATAAAGGAAACAATGTCTTTATGGTAGTAGTGGATCGGTTGATAAAGTATTCCTACCTATTTTCTCTTTTTCATCTTTTTATAGCAAGTACAATGGGAACATCATTCATGGAAGCAATCCAAAAGGTACACGGAATACTAAAATGTTATTTTAAGTGATAGATATCCAATTTTTACTAGAAAATTTTGGATTGATTTGTTTTATTTTCTAGGTACTCACTTGGCTCATAGCTCATCTTACCATCCTTAATCCAATGGTAAAAGTGAGATTGTTAATAAATTTTTAGAAGGATATCTTTGTTTCTTTATATATCTTAAATAGATGAAATGTATTAAGTGGTTTCCCTTGGTAGAATGGTGATGCAAGACATCCTTCCATACTTCCTCAAATATGTCCTCATTTATGGCACTTTATAGATATCATTGAAGACTATGTTTCCTCTCCATTACATTGTGCTCTCCAAAGTCTAGCGATTCTTTTAGTGTATGCATAAAGACATCCTAATATAATTTCAAGTTCTCACACAAAAAGACATACCTTAGGGATTTATTTTATTTTATTTTCTATTTTTTATGAGGTTGTTTAAGGGAATCCTTCTCAAAAAGTGATTAGTGGAATACTACACCTCTCAAAAAGATCAAACCATTTCTTTTATAGCTAATGTTGGACAAGAAACAAACAATTTTAGTTAGATAATGGATTTAAAGTTCATTTTTCCACTAGCCAAAGAAAAATGAAATTTAGTTACATATACGACGAGTCACTCCTGAAAGTCAATTGGATAAATAAATATTTTTATTTGTAAAATTATTCTCCAATACCTCTTTTCTAAAGCATCAAAAAGACCACAAATTATTTCTCAAACCTCTCTTTCAATCACATATACAAGGACAAGAACCACAAGACAAATCATGATTCCCATACATAATTCCCATGACTTTTTAATTAAAAAAATTAGACAACTAGTTATAAATCTTATAGATTGTTTAAACAAATTTTATTTTTATTATTAAATTAACGACATAGTGCTTATATATTGTTTAAATAAATTTTATTATTTTATATAGTGACGTGCTCATTCATATTGTTTTTTTCCTCCATTTTTTATAAACGATAACTATGAAATTTGTATTAAGAAAAAGGCTCCAATAGAGTACATTGAAGGATTCAAAGAGAAAAAATGTATATAGAGCTTTTTAGGAAGATGCTTCAAGATTTCTTGCATGGATAGGATGTAAGAAAGAAACCCAATTCCAACGGTCCAAAACTCTTACATAGTATAGTGCAAAAAAAAATATAATTTACTATTTTAAGAAGTTTTCTCATCATTGTCAAAGTTTGTTGCATATGCTGTGCGTTATTAGTCCCTGCATCCGGCATGGGACTATGGCGCATCCGGCATGGGACTATGGCGATCGATATCGATCTATTTCATATTAATTTAGGCGTACGGATCTATTTAACCAATGCTTTTAAAAAATATTTCGTCGTTTTTTTATTTTATCTAAAGTTTTGATTTGGAGGTCTTATTTCCAGGGTATCGATTGATTTCATGTTAATACGCCATACTGATCCATTTAACCAATGTTTTCCCCGATATTGCAAGATGTCAACACGTTTTATTTCTGGCCGATATTGTGACATGCCAACACATTTGCATGGACCACAAGTGTCACTTACAAATGTGGTAAGTGTCCTGAGCTTCTTTACAGTGTTGGACAACCTCAAATGCTTTTGGAGAAGACGACGGGCTCCCGAGCTCTGAAGAAGAGGCGTAGCTGAACAATAGTCTTACCTTACCTTGATAGAGGCGTCTGAAGAATCTACCTCTTCTTTACAGTGTTCCACAATTTCAATCTATTCTTGAGGCGGTGGGATGGTTTCCTGGAATCCCTATTTTAGGAATGGCTACCAATCTCGTTGTCTAGTTTCCCCAATTCCTTTTCTACGCACAACTCCATAAGCAGATGGACGAGAGAAGGAGAACTCAACATCTCCAGGAATGGGTTCCGCGACCAAACGGTATTGGGCAATGATGGTTTTGGTAAGGTTTACATGGTATTCTCCCTGACAGCAGCCAGGAAATCGTAGTCAAATGTATAATGAAGGAAATCTTGTTGTCTATTTTGCTAGCACAACTCCATAAACATATGGACGAGAGAAGGAGAACTCAACATCTCGAGGAATGGGTTCCGCAACCAAACGGTATTGGGCAATGATGGTTTTGGTAAGGTTTACATGGTATTCTCCCTGACAGCAGCCAGGAAATCGTAGTCAAATGTATAATGAAGGAGTTCACAGAGGGAATGAGGGGCTTTGTGGTAGAGATTTGGGCAATGGAACACATGCAACACCAAAACCTGGTTCAAATCATTGGGTGGTGCTTAAATACCTGAATAGGTGAAGCTATACACTGTAATAGCAATAAAAGTTTCTATGTTTTGTGGTGCTTAAATGACTGAATAGGCGAAGGTATACACTATAATAGCAATCAAAGATTCTATGTTTTTATTTATTTTAGATAATTGGAGTAGCTAGTTGTTGAAACAACACCACCTAGATGCTTTTATTTATTTTAGATAACTGGAACTATAGCATTTTTTTTTTAATTTGTTGGATTTGCTTCAGATAGTTGGAATAACAAGAAAAATATAGTTTGAGTAACACCCAGAAGCTGTAGTATCCCAAAAAAATAAAAAAAACTTACCCGTGTGTGCAAAATAACCAACATAACCATGTTGCAGAAGGCTGATGCTCTGTCACTTTCACTTTTCTGCTTCTGCAATCACTTTTCACTTTTCTACTTTTGACCCTTTGGACAGGGGTGCTACACAGGCGCTTACGCTCTTCCCTGTGCAACAATAATCTAAGTTGATTTCGACCGTACTAGGTACTCTGATCTGGATAAACAACCTTACCATTGTGCTATCGGTATACCTCACATATATAATTACTATCGCATTTATAATTACTACAGCTTCCTTGCAATGACAGCTACGTCGCCTACTCGTTAATGGGGATATGTGCCTCTCCTTATGAAATCCCTGAAAATTCATAAGTTTAATTCATTGTTCCTCTGGCCAAGTTACTCCTGAAAATTGATAAGTTTAATTTACTGTTCGTCTTGCCAAGTTACTTATTTAGAGAGGGAACTCAAATTTTCCGTCCAATTGCGAATTAGAAAGGGGAATTTCCAATCACCATTATTTGCGTGAGTGTGGAGAAACATCCTAAAAAGTATCTGGAATGTGTCAAGAAACCAAGAACACAGAGCTAGTTATCAACGTTAGACTGAGCAGGGACGGTCTACCAAGAAGACCTTCGTGTTACCAGTTCATTTCTTTTTTAGTCGAGTTTGGCCCGCAAATAGCATACCCATGCTGCAAATAGCCTAGCATTAAATCTGTTACTCAACATTAAAGTTGTTGCCCAACATTAAAGCCTTAGTCTGACCATTCAAATGGCATACCCATGCTGTGAATAGCCCAAAATTAAAGCCCTTTTACTTCGCAGGGTGGCGTATGAAGCTATATCTCGTGATTTATTCTTATGAATTTTCATGCATTTGTTAGGCGATGATGCTATATCTCATCCTTTCTTACAGGCAATGCATTTGTTACATGTGACAACATTCTTTGGACACCTTTCTTACAGGCCATGCAATTGTTACAAGCAAGATGAGTATGGATGGCTCGTGGCTCTCTTGGAGACTATCCAAACCGTTAAGCAATAGCGTGTGTAATGCATGTAGGTGGTCCACGGTAGTTGGATCTCCCAATGGTCGCCACGGGTGTTCTATTCTATTCCATGAATTGGTTGTTTTTTAAATTATATTTCTTAATTTTTTTGTCGTGTATATCTTTTTATTTATAATATTTCTATTATATCATCATTGAAGTTTTATTATTAAAATTTATTATGAAAATACTAAAACATGCTATTTACCTCGACTTTTTTACACTACACGAGAGGCATTTCCTTCAGCATTTCCTTCTGCATATGTTTTTAGCATTTTTACTCTGCACCTGAGGCATTTCCTCCAGCTTTTGCACTATGTATGGCTCGAGCAGTGTTGCTGGTTGTCTTGAAATTTTGTCAGGCAATTCAAGTGACTGCAATTTCATAAAAACTTAATTGACATTGTGCGAAACTAAGCACAAAATTGATCCAAACTCCTGAATACTCATTTTATAATTGTTTAGTGTTTATTGGCAATATGGCAGGGACTACCGCTACGAAGTTGCCCTTGTTTGATTCAACTTATTTTTCTCTATCTTGTTAAAGGCAAGGAAACACAATCCAAAATTTGTTGCATATGCTTTGTGTTACTTGATTCGACTTATTTTTCTCTATCTTTTTAAAGGCAAGGAAAAACACAATTCCTTCTTTAGTACTTTTACAAAGGAAGGAGATTTAGAGACCTCATGGGTATTTTTGTCTCTTATCCTCTCCATTGGAAGCTAGGTCTTTTGCTTTAAATTTTTTTAAAATCCAATATGCAATCCCATCCTTGTTGATTGAAACCATTTCCTTTGATTTTGGTTATGATTCATTTTCTTGTGAAGTTTCACATACCAAAATAAGGGTATCATTTGAAGTTGCATTTTTTTGTTTTTTCTGCTCTGTTGTTGGTGACCCTAATTTATGCTCTAAGCAATTATTTGGTTGATCTTTTTCGATCAATTCATCTTCTTCTTCCACTTGAGTTTGTAGAGCTCCAAATTTGTTATTGGGAAGATTGCATAGCATGATTAAAGCTTGTTGTCATGATGAGTCTCCTAAGTTATTGTTTCTTGTAGCAAATCCAACCCTTGAATTCTCTTCGAGAAACAAGGTCTTAATGTTTTTCAATCTTTTAAGTTTTGTGTCAGGGTACCTGTCACATTTTTCCTCATTAAACAATGTGAGCAACGTCGTGCAATAAATGAACAGAGATTTTGCTAGGTTTCTTGATATTGCAATAGTCATTTTGTTAGGTTTCTTAATCTGAATCCGTGTTCAAATCCTCCAAGGATTTGTCAAATTCTATATAAGCATTTAATTCATTCCAACTGGGATGTAATTCTTTTTGTTTTGCTATAGAGTGGGAATAGGATTTTTCATTTCTTCCAAAAAAATGTGTTACGAAAGGGTGCGACAACATAAGAAAAAGGTGGCGAAGGCCCGCGCTTCGGAAATGAGAAGAACAAAGTTCTTTGGAAAACTCAGTCACACGTTTCGTAGAAAGAGGAGTGTGGTTCTTATGATGGATAGTAGGCTTAGGGTTAAATTTATCTTTCTGGGTAAGGATCGTTTGAACACTGGGAGGATCTTATGCTGGAGACCTTCCAAGAAGGAATTTTGTGTCATGTCAGTGAAAGCTTTCCCTCCTAAAGACAAAACCATGAGATAAGAATGCTCATGTGTGATGAGAAACGGTGGGAGATGAACTTCGGTTAAATGCGACGAGTTGATTTTATGACAATGAGCGGGTGTGTTCAGTTAAATGCTCCCCAACGAGTTATAGGATGATGAGTTGCGACAGTGTGATGAGTTGCGATAATGCGATGAGTTACTTGGAGAGTTGAAAAGTTGAGATTGGGAAAATTGGCTAAGTATGGGCGCACGTGACGAGTTTATATGAGGTGTCGAAAAAATGACGAGTTGGTGGGCCAATGTTCGGAACAGACGAGCTAGCGGGCCGATGTGAAGAGCAAACAAGTTGGTAGGTCGATGCATCATTTGGTAGTTTCATGGGCGGATCGTGTGGTCGGCTTGGGCAGGCCAAGCCACCTTGACACATGACGAGTTCGTATATATTGATGGTGACTTGGTGGAGAAAGGCATCAAGCAAAGTTCAAGCATAATACATTGGGAAAGAAGCTTGCGCAAGCAAGAGAAAGAGTGAAAGAAGAAGGGTGAGGTGCAGGCAGACCGAGGGTCGTAGTACCGAGTCGAGGGAGAAAGAAACATAGGTTGCAATGCAGACAGGTTGCGACGAGCTACGAAAAGTCTGCGGTGCGAAAGTCTACGGTGCCACAAGTTGCAGAAGTCTTCCGGTTTGATGAGTTGCTGAGGGTCTGTGATGTGGACAAGTTGCAACGAGATACGGAGGGTTTGCGGTGTGGACAAGTTGCGACAAGCTACGGAAGGTCTACGATGAGGACAAGTTGCGACGAGCTATTAAAGGCATGCGGTGCGGATGAGTTGCGATGAGCTATGGAGGGCAGCCTGACCCAGCAAGTTGGGTGCCTCTACCCGGCGATGAGTTGCATGACACAACGGACGTGGGTAGCCTTGAACAACGAAAGGTGGGTGCCGCTGAACAAAGGGCGACCCGACCTGGTGAGGTGGGCGACCTGACACGAGCAGTTCGAGCTGTGAAAATTAACAGAATTGCTAAGGTGAATTTTGGGGTTTCTTGGCAAAGGGTGTATATGTAAATAAAGTTGTAAAAGACTAAATTATTATTATTGGGTAGACTCTAATATGGGAGTTACCCCTCCCATTAAAAGAAATTATTTACGTTGTGCATATTGATAGATGAAGATGATGTAAATTTTATTTCCACTGTGTAATGAATGTGCTTAGTAGAATTTAAGAAAAGAACTAAGTGTTGAATGTTAGGCGTACCTCGTACTCATAAGTATTGGTGAAAAGAAAGTGGAGTGGTGCCGCACCTTCCTATGTGCGGTTGAAAAACCACCACTATGATAGGGGCGTGACAGAGGGTATCAGAGGTTATTTGGAGAATGAAGGAAGTGATACAGCTGCACTTCATGAGAGTGCTATCAAGAAGCCTTGAAGGTTGAAGTTAATACTTCGTGACAGTTGATATCTTTGATTGTAGTTGGTATTGGGTTTTGAAGCTTGATGACCATTGAGAGTAAAGAAGGTATTGAAGACTTGCCAAAAATATGAAGATGGTCAAAAGAACATTTCAAAAACTTGAAGACATGATAGGTTATTGGAAAGACGAAACACATAAACACTATGAAGCTCTTGTGCAAGAGTGGGAACTCTTGATACACATGGGAGACAAGATAGTGGACATGCAGAAGGACTTGGGTAATCTTCATGGAAGGACTGTTGAACTCGATGAACTTGATGAGAAGATACGACAGGGTGATCAAAGACTCCAAGAACTCATGGATGAGCGAGTTCGACTAAGGGAGAAAAGCACCATGTTGTAGGAAAAATTCAAGGGACTTGAGGACGAAATCAAGAGGGAATTTCTTGGTCGAAAGCCCATTGTGATAGAGCAAGATGAGCTCGATTACATTGACAAACTTGGGGACTATCACCGAGCCATGAAGGAATATGTTCGAAAGATTGGGTCACTTCGAGTGGAAGAAGTCAATGTGTGCCAAGTAGGTGCACTTAAGGAGAAAGCGATGGAGGAGAAGCTTGATGGAGCTCAAGATAAGCCAGGATCGAGTTGCTTAGATGAACTGACCAGGGAACTGAAGTACCTTAAGCAAGAATTCAGGTCGAAACATAAGTCGAGAGACTCTTTTGAGGTTGAATTATTGAAGAAGGTTACAGAAATTAGACGCAAGATCAAGCCTAGAGAGGATGGTGATGCCTTAAGGCTGAGTTTTATGCAGGTAACCATACATGGCAAGATTTTTTTTGCATTGGTAGACATGGGGGCTACACATAGCTTCCTTATCTGGAAAGCAGAAACATCTTTTGGGAAGAAAGTTGAAGTGGGGAGAGAGTTGAGTGCTTTCAAAGTAGTTAAATCTACCATGAAAGCAGTGATAGGGTGTTTTGAAGGACACTCAGGTGAGAGTGGGTTCATGGTTTAGGAGGTTGGACTTAAGGGTGATTGACTTGGATGATCATTCTATGGTGCTAGAGCATGATTTTTTGAAAGATGCACAAGCCGTACCGATGGTGGAATGAGATATTCTCTTGATTACAGCTAGAGGACAAAATATGATGGTTCTTGATGAATAGGAGGAGTTTCTTGGGATAAAGACCAAGGATTGCTTCGATGGATTTGTATCCAAAGGATCGAAATGTGAAGCATGATTATGTGGAGAAAAGAGGACTTGGATGTATGACTCAAACAACGAAGGAAAATAAGGCAGTTGATTTTGTTGCGAGAGCTAGAAGGAAAGATGAAGGTGGAAAGGCAATTTCACACATCTTGAGACACTTGACAGTTGCATCTTCTATAGAGGATCTTCACCATGGAGTTGCAGATGAAGGAAGTCTAGGTACTTCTTCAAAGGTAGTGGTTGGGGAAGATTATGTAGGTACATATCTAGCTGGCATAGTATATTTTTGCAGGTATTCCATGGGCATATATGACTTTCAGTTGACGAAAGACAAGCTTGAGAAGCTTGGATGTACACATGAGGAGGTTGAGGCTGTGCACAAGTATTTTAGGACACAATATTGATTGGATACATGGGTGGATGAGAGTCAGGGAGGAAACTTTCTGGCCCTTCTTTCTAGATAGACCTTGGAGATAGGTGTGTGAAGGCCCTTGATATCTAGGAGGATTGCACCACCCTTACAAGGGGGCCTTGGGGATGAAGCTTCTTTACTCAACATGTTGATGATGCTTGGATGAAAGTGACTGTATGACAACACATTGACATTAGCATCATGGGCAACATGTTGCAGATGAGATGATGGATTATGTCATGGAACTGAGCATGGCTTACTTACATTTTTATGGATATGGGATGGATTCTTGATTGAGTTGATGTTGTGACGAGACACTGAAAGAAACGAACGATGATGGCATGAGGAGGTGCATTCTTATGGTTTGAGCATGACATTTGGACTGATCACCCAACTAGTTCGAGTCATGGGGGTTGACAGTGTACCGAGCTGTGTCTGAAAGATATGTCGAGATTTTACTAAGATATGTTTGAGTTGGGTTGGAGTATCATAGCAGTAATTCACATGAGGACTATACATGATGGGGTCAGACACGATATATGTTGCAGTGATAGCATGTATCTTGAGTTGGAGGGACCGACCTTCCATGGTGGGGCAACATGTGGATTTGCGACAGGTGTGGATTGATGGTCATGGATTGAGGAGACTTTCATGTTCATGAAGTCATGAACCTTGGTGATTTATGTGATGATGGAGCAGAGATGGGCAGCATGGAAATTTTTGAGATGTTGGGGCTAGCGACACTTTGCGATGTTGTATAATGGAGTTGTCAAGAACAACAGCTGTTTAAAGTAGGGGAGTATGTCATGACCACAAGCTGAGCGCGCTCATATGTGATGAGCGACGGTGGGAGACGAACTTTGGTTAAATGTGACGAGATGAGTTTTCGACGAAGAGCAGGTGCGTTCGGTTAAACGCGCTTCGACGAGTTGGATGACGACGAGTTGCGACAATGCGACGAATTACATGGCGAGTCAAAAAATGGAGATTGGGAAAATCGGCTAAGTATGGGCGCACACGATGAGTTTATATGAGGTGTCGAAAAATTGATGAATTAGCGTGCCAACGTGTGGAGTGGACCAGTTGGCGGGCCTACGTGCGGAGCAGACAAGTTGGTGGGCCGATGCATGATTTAATAGTTTCATGGGAGGTAGTTTGAGCAAGAAGGTTGGGCGAGCAAGAGAAAGGATGAAAGAAGAAGGGCGAGGTGTAGGCGGATCGAGGGTCATAGTACCGAGCTGAGGGAGAAAGAAATGCAGGTTACGGTGCAGACGAGTTGCGACGAGCTGCGGAAAGTCTGTGGTGCGGAAGTTTGTGGTGCAACATGCTGCGGAAGTCTGCTGGTGCGATGAGTTGTGGAGGGTCTATAGTGCGAACGAGTTGCAACCATATGCGGAGGGTCTGTTGTGCAGATGAGTTGCGACGAGCTGTGGAATGTTTGTGGTGCGGATGAGTTGCGACGAGATGTGGAAGGTCTGTGGTGTGGACAAGTTGCGGAGAGCGACCCAACCGAGAGGGGAGGGTGCCTCTGCCCGGCGAAAAATTGCACAACACGACGAACGGGCAGCCTTGAAGGATGATAGGTGGGCGCTATTGAACAAAGGGCAACCCGACCCAGTGAGGTGGGCGACTCGAAACGAGCAGGTCGAGATAAGAAAATTGGGAGAATTGCTAAGGTGTATTTTTGGGTTTCTTGGCAAAAGGTGTATATGTTAATAAAGTTGTAAAAAACTAAATTATTACTATTAGGCATGTTAGAGCCTAGATTGACCTCAGGTTGAAGGAGGGCAATTCTAGGGTAACCACAAACCAAGCTTAATCTGGTAGCTAGCCCTACCAGGTCGGGAGAGGGCTCTCTCCTTATGAATCTTAGTCAAAAGGACTAGATCATGAACAAGATTTTATGCTAGGTGTATTAGCTCTAGGGTTTTTATTGATTTTGTTGGTTTTTTGCTGGATCAGATGGAACTGAGCAATTTGGGTTTGGGAAATTAGGTCAGAATGTAGGGTGTTCTATGGGGCAAGGTAGGTATAGGCTTTAGCACTGGAAATTAAGTGATATGAGATGTATAAGACTGGTGAGGAGCTGAGGAGGGCATGGAGAAATCATGTATCCTTCTCAAACAACAGAAAACATAAAATACTGAAAGATTTCCCAAGGTAGAGCACTGTAAACAATGAATTCTACCTATCTATCTTGATATCATTCAGTCAGAAGCAGTGAAGTAGATGATGGCATACATAAAACATGTAAACAAACTAATAACAAAGAAGAAACTATGCAAAAACACCATACCACAGGTATCCCATAAAAATAGCTGCAACTCCTATTAATTTCCTTGCCAAACTGCTTACAATGATGTACAATATAGTTCAGAGCATCCAAGAGTATCCAACCCTTGCAAATGAGAAAGAAAATACATAATATAGACATTGAAATCCCTCATCCTAACCATCAAGGGTCGAAACCATGAGAAGAGGAGCTTTTTCAACCATTTCCAAATAAGGATAAGGAATATAGGCAGTCAAACAACTTGCCTCTAAAAGTAGGGAAACTGATTCATTTGCCTCAAAACCACCTCTAACTAATGAATCTACCCTCTAACACTATTTTACCATTACATTTACATGCCATGTCATCAATTACATCAGTGAAATCATCCATGAGGAGAGAGAAATCAAATTCACAGTCAAAACAGGCAAATTTTGATTTTCTGAGCAAAATGGTCAAAAGCGTAGCGCCACTGGCCAGAAGCATAGCGCCACTTTCAGGTCACTTTTGGAGGCCTTCCCAACATCCAAATTGAGCCCATGATAGCTCATTGGAAAGGTATTCAAGTCTAGTTTCTAGAACACCTATAATTTTTGAATTTGGAGGTCATTTGCCCCCTCAAAACTTGAATCTCCCAAGACTGCTTCTGTGTGTCCAAAAAGAGGCAGAAAGGTCATTTTTTGGTAGTTTTTGGACCTTTTGGTGAACCAGATCTGCTCCAAAACTTCTGAAAATTGCTAGGGTGCATGTCCTCATCATTCTGAATCCAAAAATTTCAACCTTTTCTCCAATGGATGCCTCAGGAAAAAGCATAGCGCCATCGGGGCAAATTTTCTGTGTTAAGAATTTAAAAATTTCAAAAATGCAAAAACTCCTCAAAATTTGCCTAAATTTGGCATGGAGCAACACCATCAAGTGCTTTGGTTAGCCAAGGAGACTTCAACCAACATCTTCAACCTGTCTTTCTCTTTCTTGCCCTCTAAGGCTCTCCTCAACCTGGCTTTTAGCTTCTTGATCCTCTAGTTACAAATTTTGTTACGAGGCATGTAATGGTATGCCATGTGTTAGAGCATTTTCTTATCCCTGTTGGCCTTGTCAATGAGTCCTTCAAGATGTAGGTTGACTCTTTCAAGCCAAGTTTCCCTATCTTGTTCAATTTCTTGCTCAATGGGAGTCAAAGTAACATGAGCCTCTTTGTCACTTTGGCTCTTATTCTTCAGCATCTCAATCTCCATAAGGACCTGTTTATCACTTAGTTGTTTGATTTCCTGATCCAAATATGAAATGATATATCTAGCCCTTTCCAGTTTGTCCATCAACATTTGAATGTGTGCATCCTTTTCCATCATAAGCATGTTTTGGGCTGGAGTTTCATTTTGGTTTTCTAAATCAATAATCTCCACTCCATGATGGGTATAGTGCTACGGCTCATCATCATGCTCATCCAACTGAAATTCCCTTTCTTGGTCATCATCCAAGTCCTCCTCCTGTACCTTTTGCTTGCCTTTGCTCATCTGCTGAACCTGTACCTGTTTTGTCGATGAAGAAGGCAAAGCCCCTTCCACACCTTGTGGAGGTAACATTTGCTTGTGGACTAATGAATAAGGCAAGGTCCCTTCCACTTCCCATGGAGAAAACACTTGCCTAGCAGCTGCAAAAAACTTCCTTGACTCTCTCTAATATGTCAAGAACACCGTTATCTCAACAGTTCTAGTCTCTTTGAACTTCTCATCTATCTTCACTTGAGCATTGCTGGAAGGTCTTCCTTGTCCATGTTTGCTAAGTTTTGAAGTTATGTACCCCTAGATAAGGTATGGAAGGAGTGAGTATGGGTGATTTAGGAGTAAGGGGATGGGAGATGACCTTATGGGCTGGAAAATGAATGAGGGAGTAGGAATGATAAAAATGAAAGGGAGGGCTTGTTTTTTTTGAGAAATTTCCCTTTGGGAGGAGGGATAAAGGGATAGGAAGGATATGGAATACGGATAAAGGGATAAAGGGATAGGAATGATATGGAATAAGGATAAAGGGATAGGGAAATATGGATAGGGAAATAGTTTAGAGTTGTAGTGATAGATTATAGGAGGAACAATGAGGGTTTAGGATTTTAGGCATACTAGGGGAAAATTTAGGGTTTCATATTTACCATGGGAAATGATGCTTAAAAGTTTTATTTGCAAACCAAAACTGAATTTAGGGAGGTCAAATTACTTGCAATGAAGGTAAGAGAGAGAAAGTTTGAAGTTTCTTGAAGTTTTGAGGGTTTTTAAGCTCTCCTGCCAAAAGCGCAGCGCCACATTCAAGACAACCTTTGACTGCCTTCCCGGTGTCCAAATTAGGCGTGAGATAGCTCATTGGAAATATTGTCGAGTATAGTTTCCAAAACATCTTGAATCTTTAAATTTAAAGTTCATTTTCCTTGTCAAAAGCTCAATCTCCCAAGATTGGTCAAAATGTGCAGAATGAGGCTGCGAAAATGCATAGTGTTGTTGCAGTCAACTTTTGACGGTCTTCCTCAACTCCAAATTGAGCTCATGATAGTGAATTAGAAATATCGTTGTGTCTAATTATCAATTGACTCATCAAGCAAGCCATTTGGTCATTCCATCTAGGAGAAAAATTGATTTTACCAAGGTCACTCTAGAGGTGCATTAACCCTCCTGAGGAAAATGATGTTTTTGAAATTTCTCCCAACCCTGAAACCTGTGTAAAAACTAAAAGAGGTGTTTCTTCTTGGGTTAATGATGGATAAAAACCTCTCTCACTTTTGTCAAATTCATCTTTTCTTTCTCAGAAACACAGTTTGAAGAAAAATTGTCCCTTATGTGTGGTGAATGGCTTGTTCCTTGGAATGACTTCTCGACAAATGATGGAGACCTGATGTTTGATGATATGAAATGGCCTCATACCTTCTGATATCCCTTATGCCTCCTCTGCTTAGATATCTCTGATCCCATAGCCAACCCTAGCTCAGTGGGAGAGGAATTTAGGGTTTTAGTGCTTGTTTTTCTTTTGCTTTTGCAGGTGAATTGGTGCTCATGATGACTTGATTTTTGCAGTGGCAGGTGCTTGGCAACATCACAAGATGTTTAGGAGCAGCTGGGAACCAATATTACATATGAAAACATAAAATTACATCATTAATGGAGATAAAAACAAAATACCCTGTTTTCACCTCAAAACAAGTTTTGAGGTGAGAACTACATTAGGCTTTCAATATGATAAATTATGGCTTTACCAATCATTATTGGCCTCCTCATGTCCTTGTTGATCATTATTGGTATGTAATTATTGGATTTGACCATGGTGGGACCCGAAAACCTAATGAGACCAAACCCTAAGATTTAGAAATGAACTGCAGAGTAAATATGAACCGTGACTAAACTATATGGAAGAGGATCAACAAGTACAGATCATGAGGGATAAATTTGAAGAAAACCCTACCATCAGTGAATCCATGACCTAATGGAATGAAAACTCATCAGTATGGGGCTCCTACTATGAAATGCAAAAGAGAAAATTTTGATCACTGATGGTAGTGTTAAACACTGACACTAACAGGGAAGACTCTAATCTAGGAGTTGCCCCTCCCATTAAAAGAAAGTATTTCCATTGTGAATATTGATAAATGAAGATGATATAAATCTTATTTCCATTGTGTAATGAATGTGCTTAGTATAGTTGAAGAAAATAACTAAGTGTTGAATGTTAGGCGTAGCCTGTACTCATAAGTATTGGTGAAAATAAAGTGGGTAGCGGTGCTACACCTGCTTATGTGTGGTTGAAAGACCACTACCAGGATAGGGTTGTGACAAGAAGGGACACAGGGTTGTTGCCTTTCAATATATTGGTATGTATCTTTGTGTGTTCCATCTCGTATTTCTCAATTTCCTCTCATGGATGGATGGTTGATTTTTTAATCATGTCCTCGATACCTCATGGTCTAAGGGACCATAACCTAACAACTTAAACCATGTTCATATTTTTTGACATGTTAATTATGTTGTTGTGAATTTGGAGTAAGAAATTTGCTATTTTGTGAAGTCTTTTCTCCTCAAAAAGCTCACTGAGACTATTCACCTTTCCAATGTTATCAAAGTGATGATTAATACCTTCATATGTTGCACATTCTTTGATATAATGCCGCTTTGTTTCTACCGCCCCTGAGTTTCAAAAATTGCAAGTTCATTCTTCCCACTCTTCTTTAGTTGTCACCCATATACCAGTTTCACACCTTAGATGATGAGAACTAGTCCTCAATTGCGCAATTAATATTTTATCGTTTCCCTTGATTGTGGAACTCAAATACTCTTTATCATCATGCTTCCACGTGGGGTTAAATTCTTTGACATAATATGCTTTTTTTTTTCCTACTTGTTTTTTCGACATGACAGCCTTGAATTTTTCTAACACCCATTTATTTATCTCCTCAGCGCGAGGACAGTCATGTAGATTTATGTCCCATTTTCCTAACCACTTTTTATTTTGCTTCATCCACATCTTTTTCCGACGACTTAACCCTTCTTTGACAACCAACTTGGGCCATGGGTGCTTATCTATATTTTCAACCTTCTTTAGGCAACTTAGCAAATGAATGATCGTTGAAGCCTCAATTGGAAACATATTAGCCTCAGCTAAAAGTATATCATATGGAATTGTTGATTTGACTTTGAGGCTACTTGTGATTAGATGCTTCTGGATTCTTTCTATTTTCCGCCATTTAGGCTTGACATGTTACTCCCCCATATCTCACAACCATAGAGGATAATTGGCACCACTAATAAACCAAAGCGTGTTTTCTTAGTCTTCCAATCCCATAATTCTGCTTGTCTAAACTTGTTTTGAATAAGGTAGGAAGCTTTCCACCCTCCTTGGATTCTCATTTATCTACATGTCTCCCAGTTAAGCCTATAGTGGAACTCAATTCCTAGATATTTTTACTCATCTACAACCTCTGAGGGGTTGCCCTCAAACATAATAGTATCATGTAGTTTCTTTCTTTTCAAAGAGAAAATCATGACTTTGGTTTTGCTGGTATTTACTTGCATTCGCACATCTTGACAAAAGAGTTCCAGAACTTTCAAGTGTTTTCTCAAACCTAGCGCGAATTTGGCAATAAGGATAAAGTCATCTGAGTATAAAATCACTTTCACCACATACCTTGCTAATTGGATGCCTTCTCCTTCAATATTGCTTATCCACTCCTCAAGCTTATCAATATTCATGTTTATGACCTTTCCGTAGCAATTGTGCTAATTGTTGCATATATATATATATATATATATATATATATATTTTTTTTTTATTATTATTATTATATATATATTTATTTTATTATTATTATTATTATTATTTATTTATTATTATTATTATTATTTTTTTCTGGTTTTGGATTTTTAATATTTGTGATCAAATTTGATCTGTATTCTTATGGGATTTAGATACATGTGATCATTCATTTATAAAATGTGTGTTATTATACATTCAAATAAGCTGAAGTTTACGGTGTTGAAATGTGACAACAAGAATATTCCAATTTAATTTGTCTTTGAATTAAATTGTGAATTAAAATCGAATTTAGTCTTAATAGCTACTTGGAAATAATTGATTAATTCATTTTGAATTAATTAGTTGGACATATTCAAGTTAGAATTCTTTCTGAAGTCATGCAAGAGTTATCCCTTAAATTAAGGAGATAAGATTGAGTTATGTTTGAGTTGTAATTAGTTAACTCAGTTCACTCGCCGTCCGGGTAGCCTTGCGCGTGTACCGTCCGCTTGCGGCTCGTCTCGTCTGTCTGCCGGTTGTCGCGTCTGCCCGCAGCTCATCTCGCCCGCCCGCAGCCCGTCTCATGTCCACGGTTGTCCGCCCGCCCGTGTTTACCTTCGTCGTGTCGTGCACGGGTCGTGCGCCCGGGCGTTCGCCCGTCGTGCGCGTTCGCCTGCCCGTCGTTTGCCCGGACCACCCGCCCGTTCACAACACTGCCGTGTCTGTCCGCCCATTGGGTGGGCGCGCCCTCGCCCAGCTCGCCGCCCGACTCGCCGTTCCACCCAACCGCCGTGTCTGTCTGCCCGATGGGTGGGCGCGCCTTCGCCCAGCTCGTCACCCGACTCGCCATTCCACCCAACTGCCGCGTCTGTCTGCCCGTTGGGTGGGCGCGCCCTCGCCTAGCTCGTCACCTGACTCGCTGTTCCACGCAACCGCCATACAGTTTATCTGCCCGCCGGGTCGCCGTGCACGGTCCGCCCGCCCGGCTCGCCCGCGGGTCAAGTCGCCCTCGTGTAGAAACATTGTGCACGCCCTGCTCGACTCGCCAGGGCATTACGCCGCCCAACCTGCGGCGGGTCGATTCCCGGAATCGACCCGCAAGCAGATTGTTCAAGAATTCCCTATGAAGATTCGAACACACATCAAAATACTTTTACATTGTTAAGAAGATTATCACGTAGATAGTTCGATTATGAAATAGGTGCAGCTGGGCAACTTAAAACATTATGTGTTAGTGATTCATCCTCGTACAAACATGGCAATTGGAATCGATTCAACTGGCAGTGCAGTGGTATTAAGGTTTGACATTTTGGTATTAAAGCTCAGTAAACTCTTTCTATATATTATTCATGCCACGCATCCTTATTATTCAATGTCACAGTGCAGCGTGAATATTATGAAAATCTGGTTACAATGAGATCAGTAGAGTCTATATGTGTATAGTAAGTAGCACAGTCATAATCAATCAATACATTAACAAATAAGAATTGGACGTGAATTATGTGTTAGTGATTCATCCTCGTACAAACATGGCAATTGGAATCGATTCAACTGGCAGTGCAGTGGTATTAAGGTTTGACATTTTGGTATTAAAGCTCAGTAAACTCTTTCTATATATTATTCATGCCACGCATCCTTATTCTTCAATGTCACAGTGCGACGTGAATATTATGAAAATCTGGTTACAATGAGATCAGTAGAGTCTATATGTGTATAGTAAGTAGCACAATCATAATCAATCAATACATTAACAAATAAGAATTGGACGTGAATTATGTGTTAGTGATTCATCCTCGTACAAACATGGCAATTGGAATCGATTCAACTGGCAGTGCAGTGGTATTAAGGTTTGACATTTTGGTATTAAAGCTCAGTAAACTCTTTCTATATATTATTCATGCCACGCATCCTTATTCTTCAATGTCACAGTGCGACGTGAATATTATGAAAATCTGGTTACAATGAGATCAATAGAGTCTATATGTGTATAGTCAGTAGCACAGTCATAATCAATCAATACATTAACAAATAATAATTGGACGTGAATTATGTGTTAGTGATTCATCCTCGTACAAACATGGCAATTGGAATCGATTCAACTGGCAGTGCAGTGGTATTAAGGTTTGACATTTTGGTATTAAAGCTCAGTAAACTCTTTCTATATATTATTCATGCCACGCATCCTTATTCTTCAATGTCACAGTGCAGCGTGAATATTATGAAAATCTGGTTACAATGAGATCAGTAGAGTCTATATGTGTATAGTAAGTAGCACAGTCATAATCAATCAATACATTAACAAATAATACACCCGAACAACTTAAAATATCCTTTCCTCGTTAACAAATAATACCATTTAAAACCAATCAATCAATACATTTAAATCCAATCAATCAAGATATTAATACATTAAGAAACAAATCTCACGTGGTGGCATGTTTTTATATGCGCATCACTTAGGGATGGGCAAATTCCATTCTGAATATATGTTATTCAAACATAGTGCTAAATGTTGGTTGCGCTTAAGAAATGAGATCGTCGAGATTGTGGATGGAGAAATGAGTATTGTTTTAGTTGGGTGGGAGTTTAATTGATAATATTAGTAAATTGTAAAAAAGAGTCAAATTAATATTTTTCTTTTATCATATATATTATTGTAAATAATGATAATGATAATGCTAATATTAATGGTATTCAGCAAACATTTGTGTAACCATTTTTTACAATAGGTAGGCATTCTTCTTCTATTTGTGTAGGTGTTCATGACCTCACGGGATACTAAAGTGACCTGGTGAGGATTCCTGTAATTCCAAAACATTTTAATCATTGAAACATGATTGCTCTTTGATCTCGAGGTTTGAGGAACTAATCTCGTCAGTGGGAAAGCTTGGATGGCCTTCGATGCCTCATTTTCATGCTATTGCAATTATGATTATCTACCATTATACGTCATATTATGCATTAAGAGATATGTAAACTTGTGGGCAGCCATAAACTACGAGATCGTATGTCTCGTTATGCACGACCTAGCAATCTATACAATACGACCTCTCAAATTACGATTCGTTTTAACATTGTTGGAGCTAGATACAACCATGTACTTGTGAAGAGGATTGCGCAGAACCGGCCATAGAAGACGAAACAGAACAGTGTGACAAACATAACAATTAATACCGCCACATTGGCATCGTGAGCCACGGCCGGCCGGGTCTTCCTGTAGAAGTTATCGGATCCCATTACTGGATTCGCAGGTCTGTTCCTATGCCAACTATCCATGGACACAGACCTTGTTAACCTTTTAGCCTCAGGGCGATGGTGATTCTGGCTGTGCTCAGGATTATTGTTTTGGGGATTTACAGCTGGCAGAGGCACTGTACCACAGAAGTCGGTTGGGTCACCATGAACTTTCACAGAGCTCGTGGACGCACTCACAGTAAAACCCTTCCTCTTTGAGCCACCGATATTATCACCTCGTTCATCATTTCTCCTCAGCTCCCCGCCCATTTCGCCATTATTATTCTCTGCAGGTACCAGGATCGAAACTCTGGAAATGTACCCATCAGGGTTTTCCTTCCAAGTTTTCTGATCCTCCAAGACACGAACCTCACCATGGCCTCTGGCACACCAGCCTTGTTCGCAGCAGAGGGTATGACTTCTGGCGGGTCGATTCCGGGAATCGACCCGCCGCCGGTCGGGCGGGGCGGGGCAGGGCGCTGCGCGCCCGCAGCGCCACCCCCGGGCCGCCCCGCCCGACCGGCGGCGGGTCGATTCCCGGAATCGACCCGCAAGCAGATTGTTCAAGAATTCCCTATGAATATTCGAACACACATCAAAATACTTTTACATTGTTAAGAAGATTATCACGTAGATAGTTCGATTATGAAATAGGTGCAGCTGGGCAACTTAAAACATTATGGGTAGAGGAAGACGATCACGTAGATAGTTCGATTATGAAATAGGTGCAGCTGGACAACTTAAAACATCTGGCCAAGACAACTAACTTTCCCTTAAAATGCACCGCCTTCCTCATCTGTGCTCAATGAGCATCTTTGCATGACACTACCAGAAAAATTTGTTGGTGACTCCACCTTAAAATTCTGCAGAAGAAAGATTGTAAATATAGAGCACTTCAACATTCAGCACAAGAAAGATTATAAAGATTGCTCGGCTCCATTGGGATTTCTTTCTGCAATGGCCTTCCCGACCGACATTTTCTTCTGGATAAATATTTAAAGGTATCATAATCTGGCTTTTGTCTATATTTCGTTTTTAGTAGCCTGGAATGAGAAGAGGAAGTCTCAACCTGCAAAAGGCGTAATGGGTGCCCTAGGGGCTTTTTCCCTCTTTGCTGTAATGGCGTTTCTTGGGATTTTATCCAATGTGGATTGTCACATGATTTTGAGAGTAGAAAGCATATCACCCAAGCTTGCCAATAGAGTTGAGAGCACTAACTTTGGAGAATGATAGGTATCATGTGTGGCAAATTATTAAGATATTTCACAATGAGCTTAAATTATAACTACAAAAAGTTGAGATTTTAGCATTATATAATGTTCATATGGATATCAATTACAATAATCTCTCGTTATATGTAATTGATTTGTTTAAAGTAATGATGGAAACACAATTGAATATTCACATATGAAAATCAAAGCATTACATAAATTAAGAAATGTGTACTTCTTAGTGGATTGGATAATCAAATTAATTTACATAATCTGAAACCTTGAAACGATGTTATAGAGTTATTTGTCTCATTATGGACATTTTCACAGAAGTTTAAAGGATTTTCCTTCCTATTACATGAGCTAATACATATTGTTTCATCCATTAATCTACCAATCCTTTACTCTTAACTCTTATTTTAGGCATATCCAACTAATTTTAATGGGCATTTTTAGGAAAGCAAGTTAAATGTGGAACACTGACAGTCATAGAATTTGTTTTACAACATAGGGAATGAGAGGAAAAGGTAAGGCAGAAAGCCTATCACCAAAAGTTTGCCGATGGAGTTGAGAGAACTAACTTTGGAGAATGATCAATATTGTTTGTGGAAAAATATATGAGATTTCACAATGGACTTAAATTATAACTACAAAAACTTGAGATTTTAGCATTTTAAAATGGTTACTGGTATCAATGGAAATAATGTTTGGCTATATGTAATTGATTTAACCCAAATAATAATGGCAACATAGTTGAACATTCATATATGAAAATCATAGCATTACATAAATAAGAAAGGCATACTTATTAGTGGATTGGAGAAGCAATTATTTATATACTCTATCTGAAACCTTGAAACAATACTATAGAGTTGTGTCTCATCGATTAACACAATCCCAAAAGTAGTGACATTATGTCATTTTTCTTTTAATAACGATTTATAAAGCAAATGATGTGTTTACTCTTGTTGAATAATCACATCGGAATTAATGTTACATGGCTCCCTACTCATCAATGCGAGGATAATATTAAATAAAACACATGTTTAAAAATAAGGTCTTTACATTTATGTGTTGGAAAAAATGCATTTATTTGTTAGTATGTGAATTTGATGTATGCATATGAATGTCTAGCAAAGGATAACATTTTATATTTGAAATTTGAGAAAACACTGTTACTTTAGCATTCCTGAGTGCATTTGAAAAAAAAAAAAAAAGGGTCATGCTCAAAAGGAATGAAAAGTTGAGCAATTCAAATTCCAACAAATGTTTCTCAATGCTTGCATATCCATATTCTATATCTAATACATGGACCATACATGGGGATTCCTCAATCAAGGTTGAATACCATCATATTTTCTAATTATTACCATTATCACTGTTAGAGTGAAGCGGGGCTTCTAATTGTTGTTCTGACTTTTTCTAATAAATAAATAAATAAATTTGTACACATGTTTACACTGAAGAAAAAATGCCTTAGAAAAGACACAATGGAAACCTAGGTGGAACTCCAAAATAATGGAAGTATATCTTCTAATATTTACATTTTTAATAGAAGGATAAATGTTGTCAAAAAATTTCATACAAAATTTCTTCAAAGGCCAATCTTTTCAAAAGGTAATAAACCATGCACTATTCATGTTGATAACGCAATAAACAAACCATCTATGCAAAGCTTGATGTTTAAATGATTTAAGTTTGAAGGAAATATTTACTCATTTTATGCACGCAATCACATTACTAAAATTGATTTCTACACAATAAGGAAGATATGTTAAGTTGTTTTAGATTGCCACCTACTTCTCCATATTTATTTAAGTCTCAATTATCTCCTCACAAATGACTCCTTTTGTGATTGTTGTGTCCCTCTATGGTAGTATTCATTGCTCTATAGCTAATAGCCCACAACCTCCCTTGCATGTGCCTTTTGGCACTTTAACTACTTTTAAAAGACTTGAGATTAAGCTATGTATCAATGTAGAAACAACATTTTTACACTAGAATATGATGTCAAACATGTGTGTTCTTATCACAACGGAAGACCTAAAGATTAAGTTGAAATTCAATCATAAACAAAATATCATTACTTAAATATCAACAACAAATCACTCTCTATCCGTGCATTGAAAAAACCAAACACCTTTTCTATTGTTATTCAAACAAGTTTACTCCCTCGGGGAGGGGTTGGGGGGTGTAGGGGGTTTGGGGGGCGGGAGCGGGGGGCGAGGGGGGATGGGGCGCGGGAGTGTGGGGGGACGGTAGGGGGTAGGGTGAGGGAAGGGGAGGGGGGCTGGGGAGGGGGCGAAGCTTAGGAAGCTTCGTTCAAACAGAAGATTCAGCTGAAAACAAACATCTAGCGTGGCATGCAAAAGATGGACCATGAAGAAATACAGAGTTGGCGAGTGAAACAAAGAGAAAACACAGATTTGATGGATGCAGGGAGTACAATAACTTGGTAATCATATCGAGGGATTTGTCATCATCATCATTTTCGGAGATTGGATCAGGCGTGTTACTTTAATTATTAATGTGCAGTGAATCTAGACAAGAGATCTCTCGTGAGAGGAATAAGTTAATGGGGCCGGGGCTTCAATGTAGTCGTCAGGGGGTTGTGGGGGGCGCATGGGTAGGGGCTCGCCCATACTTGCCTAATTGTGCACTTAGTCTCATTATCCCTCACCTAACCTCCCGCTCGCCCATCGACCCGCCTGCTCGTTAGAGGCGGCTTGGCAATTCTGATTATACAAATAAAAAATTTATGGTATATTTTTGTTGTTAATTTAAGTTAATATGTTTTTTAATTTACTAATTTATGTGTTTTTTTTTAGGAAAATGGCATAAAGGAAAATTTCTGTGAATCTTTCTGGACCAAAGAGTCTTAAAGGTGTATCTTCAAAAAACATTGGTGAACGAACTCCACCTGAGCTCATGCCTACAAATATTTCAAGTGCTTTAAGTGATAAGAAGCTAATCTCAGATTGGAAAAGTTCAAAAGAGGTGAAATTTCCATCAAGAGTCTGGTCTGTGAAAGAAAGAGAGAGCACAACTGTGATTTTCGCATTGTTTTTTAAGTTAATTATTATTTTTTGAAAAAAAAGTTGTTATTATTATTTTTTTGACATGAAATTCATAAAAAAAACTATTATTTGACCATTTTTAGTTAATATTTTTGTATAAAAATTGTGATTTTGACATCTTAATTCTAACAAAAAATTATCAAAACGTTTAGTTTTTTTGTTATATTTATGTTAAAAATGGTTATTTTTATGTCCATTGTTAAAAAATGTTGTTTTTTAGAAACAATTATTTCACGTGGATTGAAAAATTAATTAAGGATGTATAAATATGTAGATTATCTAAAATTCAAACTATCGACTTTCTAATTTAAAAACGCAAAACAATAAAAACCCCCCTAAAAAAAAAAAAATTAAGATAGAGAACAAGAAAATATGAATAAAATGACGACTTCAAAAACTATCAAATTTAGAAAATAGTTTTTTACATTTCACACACTAGAAAATTAAAAGTCAGAAAATAGGTCTTTTAAAAAAAGGGTGTGATGCAGAATACTCACTTTTTAAAATCAGCATGAAAATCACTACCATTCTAAAACTTGATTTCATCCTTGAACATGAAAAAAAATTAAAGTTCCAAAAACCATGTTCTAAAAAAAACATGTGTATTCTGCATCACCACTTTTGAAAATCGGGTCATTTTTTTGCTATCTCTACGAAACGGGTAACAGTATCAGTTCTCGTTTCAAAGTTTACATTGTTCAAAACCTATTATAAGACTATGACTAGAAATAAGGAAAACTTTCCAAAGTTTAGAAACAAAAATTATAGGGTGATAAAAGTGGCTCCACTAGGGATAGTGTGCCCTTGTGGTATACTAAGAACCTATAGCTCCAGTGTCGCTATCCATCCTCTAGAATAAAACTCTGAACCTCTGCCCAATCTGCTCCTCAAGCCTTTAATGATTTCTGTAAGAAGAATTCAAACTGCACCTACTGAAACAGATGCTCAGTCAACCTACCCTGAGCTTATTTGCACATTCCTACCTACCCTATCAGTTGCAATCTCCACTTGTAGCTCAAGGAACATGAAACTTCCAATAAAGCCAATCAATTGTCTTTTTTGATATTTGAGGCTCTTGATTGCATTCAACCTCAAAATAACCATGATAATGAGATGACCAAATCAACTTATAATGTATCTGATCTTCATAATGAAAATGAAAATGAAATACTGGTGTGCAAAACTTTGTCATGTAATCAACTATAGGTTCAAACAAGACATGATTAGTTTGATGATTCTCATAACATTCTATATCTTCAAACCACTGATTTTCAGCCACACACGATTTTTTGATATGCTATCCAACTGCTTTTCTGAATGATTCCCACAAACAATGTAATTTTCCTCACTATTAATATCATTCATTGATGTAAGCTGCTGCAAGGAATTACATAAATGATCAACCTTTTCCTCTGCCTGAGGGCTATAAAAAATTTCTTCCAGTATTTCTTCTTGGTGTTTGCAATTATTTTCATCTTCATTATGATCCGAAGACTGACAAGTTTGCTGCATCTCTACATCAATCTCGGAGGATGTAATATGATTTTCATAAGTAAACACCTGTTGATTTTCATGCTGCATTTCATGGGATGTTATCCTTTCTTCTTGGTGTTGAAATGTATTGTTATGAAGAGCCTCTAAAATTTCTTCATCCATGAATTCATCATCATCATAACAATCCTCCAAATATTGAATAAAACTTGCAGAATGTTTATAGTAATCTTTGACCGGCAATAAGGAGGGATGACACTCTTTATACATGTCATAGAATACATCATGGAAATCAGCAAGAGAATATAATGAACCATTTTCCAAGCTTTTATACCAAGACCATGCTTTTCCTTCTAAAGTGGTCATAAACATCTTCATGAGACAATCTTCAGGGAATTGAACCTTAAGACTGCGTACATGCATATGGAACCTAACCAAATGAAGAGCAACATTGTCTTTCTTTTCATCTTTGAATATTGGAAGATCATCTAACCAATCAACCTTTGGCATAGGATTTGGAAAACCAGGGATATGAGACTGATTCATAGGGGCATACCTGGCATTCATTGTTTCAATGGAACTCATCTTGAAACTTCATCAAGCTACTGATATTCTAGCAATGGAGTCACCTTCCAATTTGTTATTTGACGTGTGGAGTCGCCAAGGTAGATTGTAGCCTTGAAAACTTTCTGAGCTCCTGCTACCTTCAAAAGTTCAGCTTTCTTGATTTTGGGAATGAATAATCTTCAGACCTCCGACAGACGCACCAAAATGCTATCACCAAAATAGGACCATGATAGGCTACTGATCAGACTATCTCAATGTAACTATTTCAAACCAATCTTTTAGCTAAGGCTTAGCCTACTCAGCTTGAGAGGGCTCTCTCAAAGGGTTAATGATATTGATTAAAGATATGGATAGATGGCTAACTCTATGGTTTGTGATTTTATATGTTTATAGGTTGAAAGATGGAGACTTGCTACCATTGGGCTATGGAGTTAGTGACAGAGATAAGGATAACAAATAGCTCTTCTTATAAAACTGAGGCTTGTATATACTTCAATGAAAGAGTGACACATTAAGGAAAGTCTCAATAACTTGAAGTTCATAGGAGTCAGAGCATGTGGGCATGAATTCTGAGTAATGATACATCAAGGTATTCAAAAGGAAATAATTTAAAGTGATTGATCAGAGTTTAATACCTAAAGGAAGTCAGAGCATGAGTAACGATGAATTCTGAGTAATAAGTATTAAAACATTGAAGAAAAAACATCCAAAGATAGGACCTAAGAACTCAATTCACCACAGTTTAACACTTAAAGGAAGTCAGAGCATGTTCCTCCATGACTTCTAAGTAATAAGCATTAAGACTATGGAAGTAAAAAATATCAAAGATAAAAGATAAAGCTCACTGAAGTACACTAAGAATCTCAGCTTCAAAAAAGTCCAACTGCTTCTATATATATCAGTCCCTGCACAACATTTACAAAAGTAGTCTTTTCCTATAACATTTTCCAACCCTTGGTGCATTACACCTCTTGCTCTTTATAGAGTTCATTACAATCTTGGATTCCTTCCTCCAACATGAGGAGAATTCGAATTTGCTTGACTTGACACCTACTCATACCTAAAACAGACTATTAAATACAAGTGACAGCTAACTGACTGTCTTAGAGTCCTAATACAATTAGGAGTACAACTCCTTGTTATGACTAAACCACCTTAACTAAACATTGAATGCATTCTTTGATAGCTGCAACTTCATGAAGTCGAATTTGATGAAGCCTCCCACGTTGTCACCTTACTGCTGATGATAAACCCTAGAAATTAGGGAACATGTTTCCCTATTTTTAGGTTTAGGATCTTTGAAAATTAGCACGTGGGACAGAGCCTTTATATTCTCATCCATGACATATTTTACGAAACTGAAGCAGGTTTTTTTGGTCCATGCTGTCTAGAACAAAAAAAATCTCTTGGTTTTTTAAAAAACTTCTCAAGCTGTCCAAAATCTGTCCTTGACAAACACGTGTAAAACAGGGAAAATCTGTTCTCTAAAATTAGGGTTTCAAAGAAATCTTAGTATCTCCAAACTGATAAAACTTATGAAGAAAGTGAGATAGGTTATTGTAGCTGGAGAGTCGATGAATATGAACCTCCTTCATAATTCCAAAATACCTTTTCCTATGACCAGAAACTGATCTTGAAAAAGATTGCTAAAACCAGAAGACAAAGCTTGGCTTTCAGCAGTTTCGTAGCGCAAGTTTAACCATAAATTTCTCCCACCTTATAATGAATTTGAAGAAAATGAAAGAGGTTTTTTTAGTTCATTATGTTAGGAAGAAAAAAATCTTTCAGTTTTCAAAATTGAGTTCTCAGCTGCTCATGAACCCTTCTGGAAGTTGACTAGTAAAAGCAGAAAACAAAGTCTTTTATGCTGAAACAGGTTTTTTCAGTGGTTTCGTAGCGCGCAATGAAAACTCCTAGTTCAGAATCCAAGATTTTGTAGCTAATTTCAAAAATTTTGAAAATGATGTGAGATATGACTTCTAAACACATGGTGAGGGTTCTAGGACATGGAATGAGGCTGTCAAACTTTATTTGGAAAAGTGAATGACACTATTGAGATGAGATGACTCAAAACCTATTATAAGACTATGAATAGAAACACGGCAAACTTTCCAAAGTTTAGAAACAAAAATTTTAGGGTGATAACACATAATATTATAAACTGCCATGAAAATTGGACTAGAAGGTTCATCACAACAGATCTTATAAATTATACTTTAAAATCCAAAATCTACACTATGAGAGTTAATTTCTCTGTATATTTTTGGATTTGTAAATGATTGTTTATTGCATATGCATACAAATTATAATTGTGAAATTTCCACTAATGCAGTATGATATGAAATGATCATATGTTAAAACTGAAGTAGAATTGATTATGCCAACAATGAAATGAATATTAACTTAAAGTGCTGAAACTATGAGAATTGCTTGAGAATAAAGACTTTACGACAGATGAGAAAACATAAGTAATATGCAAAATAGAAGTGAAAACAAAAAATACACAACGATACCAGACAACAAGATTGATTATGTAGTTCATCCCTGATGGACTACGTCTCCGAGTCCGATTTCAAGATGGGCGACTGCTTTATTAGGATTGAATCCGAGGAGGTTGATTACACAACAAATTGACCAAATTGAATGTGCACACAGAGAATTCTGGTCACTGTGATAAGAAATATCTCTGAACTAGCTTTCCAACGCATGTCATAGTTCCTAATTCTGACTCCGGATGCTCTTGTTACACTGAAAACAAAACAACTTGTATCCTCCAGAATCTGTATAAAAAACTAAAAAATCACTCTTCCTCACCTTCAAAGCACCATTCTATCTTTATACCCCACCAGATGCATTCGAACTCCCTCACACCGAGCTTAGGAATGATATTTTTCTAATTTTGGGTTCAACTGCCACCTAGTGATAAGTTTGCATGGTCCTCGAATTAGTTTTTATGTCAAATAACCACAAAAAACCCCAAAATAACAAAGTTTTATCCTAACGGTTAATAAACAGTGCATAGGATATAACTATCCATGTGAAAAGGTCACTAAAAAAACCATAAACAGACACAGATGCAGGTTTGTCTAGCGGTTTTGGAACCTCTTTCCAATGCTGCATGTGAAAGCTGCCTCTGGCAGTTATGATGAGCTGTTAGCCTGTTCCGACGTAGGCACGGTTTTACGCGTTCAAATGCAGGAGGCAGTTCTCGATGCAGCTAGCAGATGGCAGTTACGGTTACGATTTATGCTTTGCTTTCATGACCTTCTGCTTGTTCACATGTTCCTGTTTCCGACATGGTCTCCATACACGTGGTTAAGATGGAATTTGGGTTTTATTACATAGATTTCTATGTTATGCAATGTTTATTAATGTTTTATAATCTTTGTAATTAGCCCGAATGGGTTTAGACTTAGGGAAAAGGTATTTTAATGTATTTTTTTTACTTTGCAAGGGTTTAGAACTTAGATTTTAGGGGTTTTAATGCATGGTTTAGCTTTTTAGGTATAGGTTAGGGTTTGTCATTTCAATACATGGATTTTGTTGACAAGTACCCATGTACACCTCTTCGTCACAAAGCGACATTGTCAACGTCGCATGACAAAAAACCCATGTCGACGACCAAACCCTCACGAAACTAACGATAATCATATGTCGACAACCAGGTACAAAACCGTGAAAACCATATACATTACTGAACAACCTGAACCATAAACATCACTGTCGAAGCTGACGACACTGGACCTGAATATTGACGACGAAACTGAACCTGTGTAACTGATCTGACGAGATCCTCCTGGATCAATCCTCTCCACTTGAAAGCTTTTGGACCACAAAAGTTTGACTAGATAGATAGCAGGTGAGGGTAGAGTTCCCTCACTCTCCACCTTGTCCTGATGATGTACCAATACATTTGATCAATCACCTGAAAATGATGACCCTGATGATGCTGATCATGGCACATTTTGAATTGGTGAATTGTTCCATCCATTTGCACTATGTACAACTTGCGAAGATGGTCAAACAGCCTGTTATGAACATGGAAATTAACTTCTTTCCATGAAGTATCATGAATTAGTGATTCATATACATCTTTGAAAACAGTCTCTACAAGATATTGTTCAATACCATTGACATGTATTAACAATCTATATTGCGGAATGATAGAGACAATCAAAGACATTTTTGACATCAAACCAGCTACTTGACTTGATATACTTTCTCGATTCCTGATTACTAAGTGAACTTGCTGCAATAAACCCATCAAACTGTAATATGGAAACTGCTTCAACTTAGTTTGATTTTGAAAGTATTGAAGTGGCTATTGATTTGCTTGAATAACTGTTTCCTTATTCATTAAATGATGTTTCCATTGATTAGTACTTTCCCTGATGCATAAGTTTCCCTTAGATGTATTGGATACTTTGACACTGCTTTAGAAGAGGCTTTGATATGAAAACAAATAGGCTTCCTCTCCACTTGAAAAGAGGCTTCCAAACTGTTTGAAACATGAAATGGTGACACAATACAAGAGAAATTTAACACTGACGTGCATCCTTGTAACTGTTGACTTCCAAACTTGGACTGAATTGATTCATTCTAACATTAGGAAGAGGAGATTTAGGCATCAACTACAATTCATGTTGTATTCCCTGCTTATGAGTAAGATGTTTGGTTTCCTTAAATAGAACTGGAAAAGTTTCTACCTATTTGATCAAACTATCTTTAAGTTGAGACTCATAGCCTGAACAAACATCATGTTCATTCTTAAGTTGTTCCTTTACACACATGATTACACATATTTATTTGAACTTATTAATCACTTCATCTGATTAGCAACTGCTATCTTCAAGTGATTTTTACTTTGATGTGCCCTGACAATAAATTCAACCACATCTTTCTTAAGGTGATATTTATTCTTTCTCCTGTAAAATACTGCATCACGATCATAAAGATAAGGACTTCCTAAGACAACTCCACATATGTCTACTGGAACCACATCTAATTCCACGTCATTAATGTAATTAGCTGTAATGGAAAATCTTAATAGACACTATTTTGTGACTTTTATCTGAGTTGATTTATTTAGCCATCCTAATGGGTAAGGTCTTGGATGATTCCGTGTTTCCAAACCAAAATTCTTAACTAAATATTCAGATATTAAATTGGCTTGTGATCCACTGTCAAACATTGTATCTATCTTTTTGTGCTTAGAATTTATCCTTATGTTAAATAATTCAACTCTTTTATCCTCATTTGAAGGATTTAAGTTTGATGAAGATGCAATAATATTCGAACTTGAACTAGTGTCAAAAGTTTTACCCGATGAAACTATGGCAGTTATCCTCCTTTCATCACCTGAATTGGAACCTAGATCTTGTTGGATTGCTGCAATTGCCTCCTTTTCATCCTGCTCCTTAAGGAACTTTTTGGGCTTAAGTTCTGGATGAAGTTTCCAACACTTAGATTAATCATGACCAATTCTTTGGCAATGAGAACAGGTAGGTCTTTCCTTCTGAGATGTCGTTGATTTCTTTCTCTTCGAATTGTTCTTCCCCTTACTGTCATTGGAATATTTGATTTCCAACTCTTTGTATGATCGCGGTGAAAATTTGAATGGTCTGCCACCTGATTCAATATGTATGGCTTGAACACACACTTCATCAAAATCATCAGGATTAAACATCAATAATGTATGATGCAATAATGAATGTAAATTGCCAATGTATTTTAATAAAGTTTCATGTGTATCCAATGAAATACCAAGCGCCAATGCTTTCTTTCTGAACTCCTGAGTAAACTCCTGAACACTCTGCCCTTTACCTTGCCTCAAATGCTGCCAATCAATAACAACTTGATGCATGTATCCTAAAGGATAGAATTGTTTCCTAAGAGCTTTTAAAAACTTAAACCATGAAGAGATGACTTTACCTTTCCCCTTTAGATCTATCTGAGTTTTACTTTCCCACCAGATTAAAGTTGTTCCCCCCATTTTAAGTGTAGCTAACTGAATTTTTGTTTTATTGTCAAAAATGTTCTGAATACAACAATACACTTCTAACTACTTAATCCAGTTATCTAGCTTTTCAGGATTCATTTCGCCATCATAAATAGGTAACTCAAATTTTACATCAAGTTTCAAAAGAGATGTTTTCTTAGGTTTCTTTTCTGTTTCAGATTCTACACTGGAAGAAGAAGAAGAAGAAGATGATGATGATGGAGATGATGGGGGTGAAGGTGGTTTATCAACCTTTCCTTTACCTTTATCCTTCTTCGATGTATTTGACGAAGAAGCTGCATCTCTCACCTCCTTATCTTCATAAAGTTCTCGTGACATCTGCTGCATAGTCAGGAATGCTTTTTGAAACTGTTCATCACTCATCTTAGTTTCTGGATTTTCACCTACATAAGATCCTGTCATGGTCGACTTATGAATGACTCTTCACTTTCCAATCTCTGGATTAATCTCCTCAAGGATTCATTCTCCACGTTGCGACTTCGACCTGGTTAACATTCACTGACAAATTCTACAAACACAACCTGCTCTGATACCAAATTATATGATTTGAAATGATCATATGTTAAACTGAAGTAGAATTCGTTATGCCAACAGTGAAATGAATGTTAACTTAAAGTGTTGAAACCGTGAGAACTGCTTGAGAAGAAAGACTTTACGATAGATGAGAAAACATAAGTAATATGCAAAATAGAAGTGAAAATAGCAAATACACAACAATACTAGACAACAAAATTGATTACGGAGTTCGTCCCTTATGGACTACGTCTCCGGGTCCGCTTTCAAGATGGGCGACCACTTTATTAGAATTGAATCTGAGGAGGTCGATTACACAACAAATTGATCAAACTAAATGTGCACAAAGGCACTTCTGGTCACTGCCCTAAGAAATCTCTCTGAACCATCTTTCCAACACCTGTCACGGTTCCTAATTCTGACTCCAGGTGCTTCTATTACACTGAAAACAAAACAACCTATATCCTCCAGAATCTGCATACAAAACTCAAAAATCATTCTCCCTCACCAGATGCATTCAAACTCCCTCACACCGAGTTTAGCAATGAATTTGTTCTAATTTTTGGTTCCATTGCCACCTAGCGATAAGTTTGCATGGTCATCAAATTAGTTTTATATCAAATAACCACAAGAATCCCAAAATAACAAATTTTTATCTTGGCAGTTAATAAACAGCGCACAGGAGATAACCGTTCATGTGAGTAGGTCGCCAAAGAAACCACAAACGTACATGGATGCAGGTTTATCTAGCGGTTTCGGAACCGCTTTCCGATGCTGCATGTGGCAGCTGCCTTTGGCGGTTACGATGAGTTGTCAGCCTGTTCCGATGCAGGCACGGTTTTACGTGTTCACATATAGGAGGCGGTTCCTGACGCGACTAGCATATGGCGGTTACGGTTACAGTTTATGCGTTGCTGTCATGGCCTTCTGCCCATTCACATGTTCATGTTTCCACCGCAGTCTCCATACACGCAGTTAGGACTGTATTTGGGTTTTATTACATAGATTTCTATGTTATGCAATGTTTATTAATGTTTTATAATCTTTGTAATTAGCCCGAATGGGTTTAGACTTAGGGAAAAGGTATTTTAATGTATTTGTTTTACTTTGAAAGGGTTTAGAACTTAGATTTTAGGTGTTTTAATGCATGGTTTAGGTTTTTAGGTATAGGTTAGGGTTTGTCATTTCAATACATGGATTTTGTTGACAAGTACCCATGTACACCTCTTCATCACAAAGTGACATTGTCAACGTCGCATGACGAAAAACCCGTGTCGATGACCAGACCTCGGCAAAACTAACAACAATCATATGTCGACAACCAGGTACAAAACCATGAAAACCATATACATTACTGGACAACCTGAACCATAAAAATCATTGTCGAACCTGACGACACGGGACCTGAATATTGACGATGAAACTGAACCTGTGTAATTGATATGATGAGATCCTCCTAGATCACAATAACTGAATGTTTATCTCCTAACTTATGCAATTTATTTATCTTCTGTAAATTAACTTATGGAAAATAATGATAAATTGACTACTACAATTCTTCACAAATAAAAAACATTGCGAAAAATAAAGTGTAGGAACTGAGAAACAATCCACACACACACAATAATTTTGACACCAATATTTTTGGACAATCATCTCGAAAAAACCCCAATGTGGGGAAACTAGTACAACATATGAGCGTTTTATTATTAATTGTTCAGCAAAATAGAGAATACAATTGCTTCCCTATTTATTGGCAAAGATTATGATAATTTTATCTCAACCAGAAAAATAATTGGAATCACAAAGATCCCTCCTCATAATTAGCTTGACCTCCTCCCAAGCATTCACACTCATGCCTGCAACTCACACTGGCTAACTGGACTGCCTAAATCTGTTGTCGCCGAACTCGCACTACCTCCAGAAACCCTTTTCTGTAATTCACACTACCTTCTTTTGCTCTCTAAGACAACTCACACTTCCTCCGAATCACCTCCCTAGATTTGAAATCGAACTGCAAACGCTGCAACATGCCCTAGATGACTAGAAACATGCACTGAAAATTCTCACTGCTTGCTTCGACTTCCTTTGCTGCAAATATCGATCTCCCTTCCTCACACTGGAATGATGGAAACTTTTTGAGAATTTCTTTGGAAATTCTCCCTACTGAAAACCCCATTACTGGTGTCTCCCTCTTCTTCAATTGTTCCCTTGTTGAATCACTGCAAATAGGTAAGTCAAACTACTTGAATGAATTGTGTGTCCTCCCTAAAGTCCATCGACTTGCTCTTATAATATTCTATTGGACTCTCAATGGTCATGATCACATCTCGGTTGATGGCTAAGATCAACTTGACTCCATCAAGTGACTTTTCCAGAATTCTCTAAAGAAAAATCAATTTCCCTCAGTTAATTTTATTTAATTAACCAATATTCCTAAGTTAGTCTTAGGAAATATTCAATTATTGGATAATTAATCTAATTGAGGCATTTCTAAGTCTTTTCTTGCGAAACATTTTCTAGGTTTTGGAGATCTCGTGTTCCTTAGCCTCGTAGACACCATAGGGACTAGAACACTTGCTTGTTTCTACCCAAAACTAACAATAATTATACATAAAATAGAGAACAATGAAACAAAAACTCACAAACCACAATTGACATGAGATATAACGTGGGAAACCATTTCAGGATAAAATCCAATTGGAAGGTGAGGCTGCTCTGCTCGCTTTATCTGAATAGAAAATGACTGCAAGTACAAAGAAGAAAGATTTGTGACCTATGTGCTACTACAATGTACAAATTCTCTCTGTGTGCCCTCTCCTTATCCCTATCAACTACTCTGCTTGTCTATGGAACAAATGCAGACGAAAATAATGTGACCCATTTTCCTCCTAGTGTCTGATTGTAACACAATCCAATAGCCTACGAGTGGTTAGGTTTGACTTCCTCAACCCTTTACAAAAGCTACAATATGGGATCTTCTAGATTCTTCTTCTTCATGATCACATGGCTAGCCCCTTTTCCTTGAGTAGGGAATAAGTTAGATCTTAGAAACTCTATTTAATAGAGTAATCTGAATGTAAATTTGTGTGTGTGAGTGTCTTTGCACATACACCATTTGTGCATAATATATGATTGAGTGTTTGTGATTGTGTGATTTTAGCTGTTTCTATCATGGTATCAGAGCACAGGATCAAAGGCCTGTGTATTGTGAGTCTAAATCCTTGAAAAATAAGAGTGAAAATTGATTTTCTATGTTAATTTATTTATTTTTCGTACGCTTGTGCAGTCGACGATGCGTTTCTTGCGATTCTCGTATCCGCCTTTTCATTGAAAGGAAAAAGCATTTTGAATGTTGCCGCTTGCATACCGGGCGTCCTGTTTTTTGATTCCCCACATATTTGATACCATCATCAAAATTCATGAATTGCCGTAGCCGGGAAAAAGAGGATTGTACACCCAGAATATCCTCTACATTCTTGAAGGTCGTAGGTACGTCTCGTAGCACAACAACCCGTCGCCGGAAGCGATTAACTTCCACTCTTGGCCAACAACGGCAGAGTCCCAGAGGTTGCATCGGGCTTGAAGGAGTTGGTTTTGATTTCAAATTAACCGGGGCCATGTTCTGCTCATAGAAATTATTAATTCCGTCTGTGGCATTTGAAACTGGGCATTTCTCTGTTCTCCCTTAGCAGCAATCTCCTGAGCGGTGCTGTTTTTGGCCTCCAACATTTTGACCAGCTATTCTTATCAATCTGCAGCTGCTCCCCGACCATGACGCCTCTGTGACACCACCAACGCTATCTGTCAATCACATGCTCAGCTAGGCGTTTACTGTAAATTTATGGACTTGTCTCCCACGGGCAACAACGTATGAATTTGCAGATGCGGGCCGTATTTGACCAGCTGTTATGGCGGAAAGTTTCTCTGTTCGGGCGTCACAAAGCTTGCGGTGATTCACGAGTAGTCAAGTATCGCTAAAAAGGTAAACATATTTTTGACTTGAAGATGCAACATATCAACCCTTCTGCTTTATCCATTGCAATCAATTGTGTTTGAAGAGATCAAGTAGCAGTAAGGCTCAATATGGATGGTTGTCCAGATAGTATGGCAGTTGCGGATCTAGGGAAGGATCCCTCATTAGTGGTAGACGTGGTGGTTTCCTAATGAGGTTATGCGACAGATTGGGATGCTGTCCAGTAATTGACTTCGGGAGGTCCTTGATTCGGGAGTTGAGGAAGGGAACTCGGGAATCCAACTTGCCAACTACACCTTTCCGAGGGTTATGAGGCAACTTGATGGAGCATCTACTGATAAACTTGATTATTTTGTTATTTTCATGTAATGTAATCATTAAGGGGGGATGTTGGAGTTAATGCTTACATTCCATATTTAAGAAGTTGGTTTGTGATGGTTGAGAAATTCTCTCAACCTCTCTATCTAATTTGGGAATAAGTTAGATCTCAGAAACTCTATTTAATAGAGTAATCTGAATGTAAATTTGTGTGTGTGAGTGTCTTTGCACATACACCATTTGTGCATAATATATGATTGAGTGTTTGTGATTGTGTGATTTTAGCTGTTTCTATCAAAATCCTTGTCAGATTTTCTCAAAATATGACCGGGATTTCCATGGCTTTTAGGGCAAAAAAGCAGTCGACTATGCATAAAAATATCATAATTTATAAATAATAATTATTTAAAATAGTTTTTAAAGAATAATATTTATAGATAATTTTTAAAATTAAATATTAATTTTTATATTTTAAATTAAAATGAAGATTATTTTAATTTTATATATTTTAATTTATTAATAGAGTGTCTCAAGTAGCTCAAATGGCCATAGTATCAAATCCAAAATCTTGGGTTCAAATCTTGTGCTAACCGAATAAATAAACATATAACCAAACTTACATTTTTTTTATTAGTTAAATAATTAAACATAGAAACTCGAAAATCAAAAAATCCTTGAATTTTGAAGATCTTACGTACCATCTTTCCTAATAGGAATCGACGCCAAATAGATTTCCGCATAAATTATATTATACTTTATATATAGGTATGTTTTTTAAATAACAAATCTGTACAGAAATCACTAAACATTTTTTGGAGTAATAATTAAACTACACTCTTAGTCATCGAGACACATGATTCAATTAATAAATTTTCATATTTAACTGGCATGCACTAATAATATTATTTATTATAAATCTGCCAGATATTAAAAAACATATTTAATTGACATGTCAAGTCTCATTATAATAACAACGATACCACGTGAGTTGCCGTGTTGATGCAGATGTGTCAAGGTTGTAATATCTATTATAAATATTATATAAATTTTTAAAAGTTTAAATATTGAATTGGCATGACAAGTATCTCATTAAAATCATGATATGTCTGAAGATTAAAACGCGACGCACTCGTCATTACCTAGGGTGTTGAATTCTATTCGAAGTGACTTTATAAAATGCTTTGTCAGACCATCCCCCTGCATATGGTATCTTTGTATTTGGATGGCTATATGTATGTATATTTTTATTGGGATGAAACTAAGGAAAATTTTGGAGTATTTTTCTATATTTTGTAGATGGTAAATTAGGTAAGTGGTTGGTTTTAATTATGGAGCTTCGACTCAAGGTAATTAAAGAAAGTTAAACTCATGATTAACAATAACTATAACTTCAGGTCTTGTTTTAGACCATTTGAGCTAATCTGCTATATATAAGTGCATGCAATTCTTTTTATTACATTCATATTTTATATTTTTTAAAATAGTTATTTTTACCGATTAATTATAATAAAAAAATAGATTAGCAAAATAGGAAGAGTCCTTGTCATAACACATTGTTTAAATTGGGAAATAAAAGTAACTAGATAGTATTAGTCCATCTATTTGCCTACTAACAAAGACTCCAAAATTCATAACTGTGTTTGTAGTGTTGCTACTAATGATCATGAACACAAAAATTAAATGAAAAACCATCTATTTAGATAATGAGTCCACTTGAATTGTATTAGGGTAAGCCTCCTCTTCCTCTAATGTTGAGAACTCCATATGATCACTCTTTTTTGCTAGGATTGAGATTTTATTAGTGACATTATTTGTATGCTTTTGGAGTTTGTCAATACATAACAATATTTCTCGATGAGCGTTTGTTCGTTCCACTAAAACCTTCCCCATTATTATTTCTAATCGTGGTGCTCCATGTGTTAGGGATCCACCCTATAACGTTAACTTCCACATTTGTATCTGTTATGAAACGTTGTTCTACCTTGCCTCCCATTTTGCCTCTTATATTTTAGCTTGAATTGCAGGGGGGGCATAATTCACATAAATAGCTACAGAGCAAGTTGCAGAGCATTGTGCTCTAGAGCTTGCGTAACAACTCTTTTCGTGCACCCCGTGATTGTAAATATCCCTGTATAAAATTTTGGGACATGTGTAAATTCAAGTGAAAATGAATTGACGGTTGGTTAAAGGTTGCATGGATTGTTTGGATTACTGGAGGAGTGTTGTGAGTAGACCACACCCACCTCATTTATTTCCATTACCTATCACCTTGACCACGATATTGCCCGCGTTGACAAAAAATGAAGTTTCGAAATGGACAACGTGGGTGCAGGACAATGCCCATCCTTGTTCCCTCCTTGTGGATCGAGATAGGGGGCAACTGTCTTCAGAAGAAAAGTAGAGAGGTCAACGATTGTTGGGTGGACGAAAAAAAAAACAAGAGTCGACACACAAGAGATCAAGAGACAACATAGAAGAAAGCACACAAAGGCGAAAAGAAGACGCATATGAGCCCACACAATGGACAACAAACAAATAAAAATGTATGGCATAGGAAAAGAGCTCGGAGTTGGATACCCCATGTTAATCATTTTCGTATCTGTGATTTGAGGAATTTGAAGGTTGGCAATGGCTAACACTTATGTGGAGGCCAGATCTCATCTTGGACCATATCTCCCTCTTTATATGTCGTCGCATCCGCTAATCTGGGGATCCAATGGTAGACAAGGGAAAACACTTATGCGCATGACCGGATGGGTGTTGGGCCATATTAGTGACAAGAGTAAAGTGGATTCGGGAACCTAACTATCTAAGCGTGGTGAGGGGCAATGTAGAGTTGAAAGGCTCGGATAGGCGTTGGCCAGATACAACAACAAAGTAGAAAAAGACGCTAAGGCGTGGTGACCCAGTGGACCCCACTTTAAGTTGACGTGGAAGTGCCATGAGGGCCACCACATGGTAGATAGTGGGCCTTGCACTAGATTAATGTCACAGTTCACATAGATTTGATGATACGTCCATTTGGGGGTGTTGAGTGGCAAGATAGGGTTGAAGGGTTGAATGAGCCACATGTTGGACATAACGATGGGTTAACGATGATCCAGATCTTGGGGGGAGGCCACCAAGATCTAAAATATTGAAATGGATTTTGGGGGAGAGGTCCCCAAGACCTGAAAAATTGAAATCTAGAAGAAAAAGAGGAGAATGCCCAATAAACAAAAACACAAATAATTTTTTTATTAAAACGGAGAATAATTGTAAAAGCTACATTGTGGCGACAAACTGTCCTTTTACAAAATGCGACTTGTTACTTATAGTATTTTTCGGTTACAATACCACGGGTAAATTCCATGGGTGAATGGATACCATGGGTGGATGCCACAATACCATGGGTGGATGTCACTTACAATACCATGGGTGGATGCCACTTTCAATACCATGGGTAAATTCCATGGGGATGAATACCATGGCTGATACCATTTTCCATTCAGATCATTCCTCCCTCCTTAAGAAGCAATGGTCCCCACTGTGTGAAGTTCTCTCTTGCGAAGCCTTTGTTGAATATGAAGAGCCATTTAAGAGAAGGGTTTTATGTGGTTAACCCATAACCATGATGAACGAAGATTCGAGGATAGAGATACCCTGTAATGCTTGTCATCAACTGTGATGCTGAGAGTGTGCGGCCTAGCAAATGGACTTCGATGAAGTGTGCATTTGTGAATGACCCACAACCATGATGAACGAAGATCCGAGGATAGAGATACACTGTAATGCTTGTGACCAACTGTGATACTGACAATGTGCGGCCTAGAAAATGGACTTCGATGAAGTGCGGGTTTGTGGATGACCCGTAACCATGAAAAACGAAGATCTGAGGATAGAGATACCCTGTAATGCTTGTGACCAATTGTGATACTAACAATGTGCAGGTATCTCTATCCTCAGATCTTCATTCATCATGGTTATGGGTTAACCACATAAAACCCTTCTCTTCAGTGGCTCTTCATATTCAACAAAGGCTTCGCAGGAGGAAACTTCACACAATGGGGACCATTGCTTCTTAAGGAGGGAGGAATGATTTGAATGGAAAATGACATCAATCCATGGTATTCATCCACCTATGGAATTTACCAATGGTATTGAAAGTGGCATCCACCCATGGTATTTATCCACCCATGGTATTCATTCACCCATGGTAATTTCCCATGGTATTGTGACATCCACCCATGGTATATATTCACCCATGGAATTTACTCGTGGTATTGTAACTGAAAAATACTATAAGTAACAACGCATTTTGTAAAAGCTACATTGTGGTGGACAAACTGTCCCTCTTTATATGTCGTCGCATCCGCTAATCTGGGGATCCACTGGTAGACAAGGGAAAACACTTATGCACGTGATTGGATGGGTGTTGGGCCATATTCATGATGAGAGTAAAGTGGATTCGTGAACTTGACCATCTAAGCGTGGTGAAGGGCAATGTAGAGTTGAAAGGCTCAGATAGGCGTTAACTAGATACAACGAGAAAGTAGCAAAAGATGCTAAGGCGTGGTGACCCAGTGGACCCCGCTTTAAGTTGATGTGGAAATGCCACGAGGGCCATCATGTGGTAGATGGTGGGCCCTGCACTAGATTAATGTCATAGTTCACACAGATCTTATGATCCGTCCATTTGGGGGTGTTGAGTGGTAAGATAGGGTTGAAGGGTTGAATGATCCACATGTTGGACATAATAATGGGGCAACGACTTCCTTCACGATGGGAAAACCTAGTGGGCCTAGTGATAAGTTAACGTGGCAGTGATTTGCATTGCTATGTTTGAGCATGCCAACCAACCTTTCATATATCTCCTTCGATGTATTCAAATCGGATATGTAAGCAACTAAGTGCCTATGAATGGAATCCCTGATGATATTCTTGGCTTTGACTTCGCCCTTCTTGTACTTTGTCTTAGCAATAGCCGATGCATTTGAAGGAGGTTCTGGAATGTTTCCCTGCACATAACCCATGAAATATTTCTCTTCTAAAGTCAAATCAAGAGACATCTTCCATGCATGATAATCAAAATTATCATTAAGCTTATCATCAAACTTGAAGTAGGATGTGGAGGCCATTGAGACTTGTTATTTATCAATGGTTTCTCTTATTGATTGCTCTTCACTCTTACTTGGGATTTGTCTTCACCTCAGCTCTGATCTCATGTTAATTTTAGGATAACAATGGTATGTTCTATGCTTAGAGAAATTTTATTTCAATTTTCTTTATTAGCCCAATATCATATCATGTATAGAAATCACATCAACATGATAGTAAAATGCAGATAGAACATAAAAAATAACAGTAGAAGACAAGCAAACACAAGAGGACACAATATATGGCACTAGTTAGGGACAAACCCCAATGTGGCGAAACCCTTTATCAATTCTTCTTATAATTCTTCAAAAGTTCAGTAGAGAGAGAGAGTACAATTTACAATATTCACTTGCCCAAACTGATAAGTCAAAATAGCAGAAACAAAAAGCCCTAAGCAGAGAGTCAATGTTGGTCAATAGGTCTGAAATTGACCTCCAAAATAGCTCCATCAACCTTGGTCAACTTGGTCTTGAGTAGCAAGATAATGCAACCCAAAATAGTCTGAAAATAACCAGTCAAATCTGGTCAACAAAATCCAACGCAACAACTTGAATTAGGGCAGTCAACGCTGGGGATAAACTGCCTCAGTTTTGTGCCTAGAACAACACCCTACCCAAACAAAAGTCTCCCTCACAAAACCAAAGTCAAATAGGGTCAATGCTGGTCAAAATTAGCCTCTTGAAATTTCGGCCTCTTGAAATTTCGGCCTCCTAAAATTTCGGCCTCCTAAAATTTCGGCCTCGCGAAATTTTGGTCAAATCTGGTCAACGCAACAGCTAGAAAAGACAATCTTCCTTTCGCATATGTGGAGAGAAGGAGGTCGAGAAATTCGTACCCAATCAAGATGAGATAGAGAAAGATGAATGAGATGAGATGCCAAAATGAGGAGGAGGCAGGTCCTTGTATTTATATGCAACGTTGAAGGCCGGAGGAGGCTACTTTGATGGCTAGCCGACCTTGAAAATTTGTCCATAATAAAAATAAATGCATAACTTCATTTGTACATGTTAGAATGGAATGATATTTAGATCAATCCTACACCTCTCAAAAAGAGGAATCCAAGAAAAATATCAGTTGCCTCATAAGAGTTGTCCAAAGTGATGTTTGACCCTAGTTGCCAAATTTAACAATTTTAAATCTTATCATCAAACATTTTGTGAAGACTGAGGCTTTCTTAATAATTCTTATAAAAACTATGAATTCACATTAGGGAAGCTTGTCATCAAGATAAAGTTTCCATAATCTATAAGCTGCCATGGAAATTACATTGGAAAGTTCGTCACAACAGATCTTATAAATTATACTTTAAAATCCAAAATCTACACTATGAGAGTTTATTTCTCTGTAGATTTGTAAATTATTGTTTATTGCATATGCATGAAAATTATATTTGTGAAATTCCACTAATGCAATAATTGAATGTTTATCTCCTAACTTTTATAGTTTATTTATCTTCGGTAAAGTAACTTATGGCAAATAATGATAAATTCACTACTACAATTCTTCACAAATAAAAAGTGTTGCAAAAAATAAAGTGCAGGAACTAAGAAATAATCCACACACACACAATAATTTTGACACCGATATTTTTGGACAATCGTCCCAGGAAAAACTCCAGTGTCGAGAAACCAGTGTAACATATGAGGGCTTTATTATAAATTATTCATCAAAATAGAAAATACAACTGCTTGCCTATTTATTGGGAAATATTATGACAATTTTATCTCAACTATAAAAATAATTGGAATCACAAAGATCCCTCCTCATAATTAGCTCAACCTCCTCCCAAAAACTCACACTCCTAGCTGCAACTCACACTGGCTAACTGGATTGCATAAATATATTGTTGGGGAACTCGCACTTCCTCTAGAAACCCTTTCTGGAATTCACACTATCTTCTTTTTCTCTCTAAGATAACTCACATTTCCTCTAGATCACCTCCATATATTGGAAATCGAACGGCTAGCACTGCAACATGCCCTAGATGATTGGCAACATGCACTCTCACTGCCTGCTTCGACTTCCTCTGCTGGAAATATCGATCTCCCTTAATGGAAACTTTTCGAGAATCTATCTAGAAATTCTCCTTGCTGAAAACCCCATTATTGGTGTCTCCCTCTTCTTGAATTGTGCCCTTGTTGAATCACTGCAAATAGGTAAGTCAAACTGCTTGAATGAATTTTGTGTCCTCCCCAAACCCCATCGACTTGCTCTTATAATATTCTGTTGGACTCTCAATGGTCAAGATCACATCTCAATTGATGGCTAAGATCAACTTGACTCCATCAAGTTACTTTTATGGAATTCTCTAAAGAAAAATCAATTTCCCTCAATTAATTTGATTTAATTAACCAATATTCCTAAGTTAGACTTAGGAAATATTTAGTTATTATATAATTAATCTAATTGAGGTGTTTCTAAATCTTTTCTTGCAAAACCTTTTCCGGGTTTTAGATATCTCGTGTTCGTTAGCCTCATAGACACCATAGAGACTAGAACACTTGCCCGCTACTACCAAAAACTAATAATAATAATGTAGAAAATAGAGAACAATGAAATAAAAACTCACAAACCACAATTGACATGAGATATAACTTGGGAAACCATTTCAGGAGAAAATCCAGTTGGAAGGTGAGGTCGCTCTGCTCTCTTTATCTGAATGGAAAATGGCTGCAAGTACAAAGAAGTAAGATATGTGACCTATGGGCTACTACAGTGTACAAATTCTCTCTGTGTGCCCTCTCCTTATCCCTATCAACTACTCTGATCGTCTATGGAACAAATGCAGTCGAAAAGAATGTGACCCATTTTCCTCCTAGTGTCTGATTGTAACACAATCCAATAGCCTACTAGTGGTTAGGTTTGAATTCCTCAACCCGTAACCAAAGTTACAATATGGGATCTTCTAGAGTCTTCTTCTTCATGATAAAATAGGTAGCCCCTTCTCTTTGAGTAATGGGGATGATGTGGCATCCTCTTGGATTGTGGCAGATAAAACATGACGGTCAACTTCCGGGTGACATAAATTTTGCATACAGATTTCTATTGAGGCAATTCTTGCATTGTTGGAAAGGTGACTATGTGTATAATAGGAAAAAGATAGCGCAATAATCTCATTGTGTTACATAGGGGAGATATTGGACCGTTGTTTGGTTGTAAACAATTTTCTTCCTCCCCCATATGTAAATAATATGATATACCTCCAACTTGGAATGGATGAAATTTATGGAATTGGTTAGAAGAGTAGGAATATTTTCACTCTTTTTCTCCCCCTCGATATCTGAGGCCCTCTTGCTGGGAGGTCGAGGAATGGAGTCGCTCGATTCCTGATATAGGTAGAGGGAAAGAATATGAAAAAATAGGTCTACTTCGTCCCTAAATAACAAGTAGACATCCCTGTCAAGATGCATTATCACTTCACCTAACCATTTTATGATTACTTGCACCTCACTTACATAATTTTGTTACCCAAAACACCACTATATAGATCTGTTTTGGTGGTTCAAGAATGGAGAGTCTTTGGAGCTTTAGGGCTAGAGGGATACAATGACCCAACTCCATTATTTCGATGGCTAAAAGTAGAATTTTGAGAAACCATAATTGCATATAATAAATGAATAGATCGTTAAAGATAAAATATGAAGCTCTTTATACTAGAAAATGAGGATAAACCTCCTCAAATGAATGCTTATCTGAGAGTGCTTTTGTCTTCTTAGATGAAATCTTCCTAAAGTTCACTCTAGCTTCCCTGTGATTGGCTCTGAGTTCTCTATGATTGAATCTTACTTCCATTTATTGTGATTAACTCTTACTAGATTCACTTTGACTTCCCTATTATTGTGAGTCACTTGTAACAACCCTTGTTTATTTTGTATGTAAATAAAATACGACCAAGGTCATAGGACACGTATTCCAAGTTGAATGTTGGGCAAAATATAGTGATGGGTATCACTGGTGATTAATTAATGGCTATGGAAATTGGCAAAGGCATTAGCAAAGAAAAAGTGGCAATAATTGACAATTATTTATGAAAATAAAGGAAAATAGGAGAAAAGAAAGATGAAGAGACCCAAAATTTCATGAGAGGGAAATTGAAGGAAAATGACGAAAATAGAGGCTTCAATGATAAAAAGGCTTTTGAGGATCAGTTCACAACCTTTTGTCAGTTCATTTTTTGAGCTCTCATTTTCATTCTCTCATTCTCTCATACTCTTGCACACTTAGAGCATATTTGGAGCATGTTTGGAGCACTCTAGTATTGACTTGGATTTGGAGAAAGAAGGCAAAGGAAAGTAGGGAGCGGAAAAGAACAGTTGGATCAGCAACACAAACTAGATTTCTTGGCAGGTAACAGGTTGCATGTGGGATTTCCTTGTTGATTTCTAGATGCATGGCATATGCATGTGATTTCTTGGTTATGTGTTCTCATTAGCATGGAGATTTGTCTGGATTGACAATGATTTTAACCCTGCCTTTTAATTTCTTGGATAGCCATGGTGTTGTGGGTTTCTCCACTTGTTGTTTTCCTTATTGGTGCTCATGTTCCTTATGACTGTGGGTTGGAACAAAAACTTTGGAATCCCTGGAACAACTTGCATTGAGTTACTAGTCCTAGAGCCTAGATTGGTACAAAACCTCTGGAGCCCTTGGTGGGTTGAGCTACTAGTCCCTGGAGCTGGGTTGGAAAAATGTTCTGGAGCCCTGGAAGGATGTGGGTTCAATTACTAGTTCTTGGAGCCCTAGAAAACCTAGGTAGCGACTGATCTAGTTGATGTTAGTGATGTCAGACCATAGAGGTGGAATCATTGTGGTAGAGGGTTGAGGTGGTTTGGCCTTTGGAGGCCTTGGTGGGGTTTGTCTTGGCTTATTCCATGAGATCCCACATTAATGCTTAGAATATGGCGCGTAGGTGATTGGTTGAAAGACATATTTGGTTCAACCCAATCTATGGTTGGGTGGTACGTGGAAGCCCTTGACTTGGTTGGTATTTCATATATTAATAAGAGTTATTCTTCTGTTGTGATTCATGTATATGTGTAGAGATTGTATAGGTGATATTATGGCTGAGTTGCATGGTTTCTATATTGGTTATTTTCTGGTTATATGATGTGTACCATCTATGGATTTTGTCATGAATTTTTTAATTGTTGATTGGTTGATGAATATATGGACTAATCAGTCTTGTTGCAACTATGTGGAGAGGGCATAATTCATTCTTGGTGATTCTCATATGAATCTCACACTCTTATGATCATATATGCATTCATGACATGTAGCTTACATGTTTTCCATGTGTTTGATGAAATGTATGTTATGGACTAGGCATGTCTTGGGTCAGTTCTAGTTTAAGTTTTGTATGAAAATATTTTTCATTATGTCATTTATCATTATGAGAAGTTACAGACAATTTTGGGAAGTGGTATTGAGGCTGGCCTGGAAAAGTGGCTCGGATCTTGAGACCGCACCCTATGAACTAAAGATGTTGGGCTATAACCGTATGGAGGCAGTGATGTACATGTCATTGGAGGCCTATAACCACACCATATCCTTGTCATGCATGTGGTTGTGGGTTTAGGACAATGAAAAAGAGCCCCAAATTAGATTTTGGTCACCTGGGGTGGTCCTTTGACCCTTGAGTGTCTTGTAGCCCTGAGGGATGTTTTCAGTTGTTAGTTATCAACCCTGCTTCGATAATTGGAGCTTGGAGGTTGGGTCATATCATAATAACTCTTTGTCACATGTTTACCCTGGTATGCCAGTGAAATTGGGTAAATGTGGGACGATGTGCGTTACAGGGTGTGTGGTGAAGTAAAATTATAAGTGTGGACACAAACGAATTCCTCTAGCCCTATAATAGGTCTAGCCACAACAGGTACATTCCATGAAAGATTTCCTTAGGTTAGAACCAATTAAGAGGGCCTACCTCTTAGTCCGCTTATCCTGTTTGATGATGTCCTTGCTTGCTTGCTCCAACTATCTCTCGCTTCCTTCTTCAAGCACCTGAAACAAGTAAACAACAACAAACAACAAATGTGATAATAGACAAATTGTAATTCAACCTACTTAACAAGTCAAGAAACATTAAGACATGAATATGTAAGATGAAAAATCATGTAGGAAATCAATCGATAGTTGCATATATTAATATCAAAGAGAGATTACAACCATTTGTCTTGACGTTGCAGTCCTCCTCTGACAAGACCAGGTTCCCACACACTTCTGCTAGCATTCCATGATGGCCTCAATCAACAATAGTTTTAAGGCTCTTCCCTTTAGGCTTCACTCCAAACCAAATCACACTTCTCCCTCACACAACTAGATAGCTACAACTAGTAATAGCTTTTTGTCTACTCCAAACCAAAATAACATCAACACACCAATATCAACACTAGCTTGTGCTTGGAAAGAAGGGAGGTTTATATAGGAAAAATGGATGGGAGATGGATCCTGTTATCATGGGAGATGAGCTTATCCCTTGAGTTAGTTCCATCATTATAGGGGAAAGGAGCCCAAACTGACATCCTCGACCTGATCTGGCCAAACCATTTACCAGAATTCCGCACAAAGCTTCTAAAGCTGGAAGCTTCGACTCCTAATTTAAAAAACTTTACATAACAATATTGGCGAGACTGGAACACAGCTCAGTCACTCCGGTTAGCGCGAGGGATAGTGCTAATCTCTGCACATTGGTGCAGGGGAGACAAAGGTCATTTGCACGGGTCTTGTAAACTGGGAAAAACAGAAGTTTCAGGGGAAATGGTGCAAAAGGAAATTGATATGATCATGAAGAGGGACATGATGGGAGTTTCTCCATGAAGGCAAAGCATGTGGGGTTAACTGTAGAGGTCCTTTAGGATCAAGGAATGGGGAGTACAGGGACAGTGACAAACTGTTGTGTAACATATGCCCCCTAAAGCGTGAAGGTTGAGCTGGAGTGAGGGATGAAATGCTTTATGAATCAGTGCAGGGAACTGGTCTTCCATCGGAAAACCTGCAAGCAAGTATAGATACATATACATAAACTGAGATCTTTGTAAAATGATACATGAATCTTGGCATGGATGCATCCATTCAGAGAATGATCATGTAAATGGATCCAGGTATGGGCGCAACCATTTGTCAAAGAGGATCATAACGAAACCAAGGTATGATCGCATCCATCCAATAATGAGAAGGATCACATATGATAACTCATGGCCTGGTTGCAGCCATCCATCTAAAAGAGACATGCATATAATCGTAACCATGTCACACCACTTCACAACCTGGACTTTTGTGATTTGAGTCCAGGGTCTTGTGCTCCAACATGACCCGATCAAAGTACAAATTCTAACATGCGAATGGATGTGTTGATGTTGAACATGCTAGAAAGTCGCTTGATTACCAGTCAATGATGTAAAATGTTAACAACTGCGAGAGAAACAACCAATAATGGCAATGGTCCTCAAGGTACTATCAGCACAATCCACGAAATGTGAATAGAGGAACTGAAGTTGAACACTCGTGAAATCACTCGATCGAAAGCCAATGATGTGAACTTGTCGTCGAGTGCGAAGAACTCGCCATTAGGGCATGCAAGCTGTAAGGTACTGGAACAGAGTCTCTCGGTCAACTTACCGGATAATGAGCTGAAGTTTAAAGGAAACGAACATGTCGAAGGAGGGCCATAATGAATCCCACATCATCGACACGAGACGAAAGGATGCAAAATTATTTTGGACGATACATAGAATCAGAGGTAAGTGTAACTGTAGAAGGACAACTCTTGAACATATCAATGACACAACTGGAAGTTTGGTAGCTTTTGGATCCAAGGGATCAATGGTCATGATGACGTTGCAGAGATCAAATGGAAGGAAAAAATGAATGAACCAACCCAGGAAGGTCAAAAATACAAAGGAGGATATCCCAACTTGACATGAACAAGAAAGTGTCATGTTCAAGAGTGAGCTGATGACACAACTGATAGATTTCCAAATTTTCCCCCACCATTTCTGGCAGGTACCCCAATTATTTTTTAATCGCAAGCTTGAAGGGGATAGCATATGCTTGCACTGTAAGTTCATCCTTTGGACGAATCCGACCTAGTAAATTTAACGAGCCCTAGGAAGGAGAAGCTCATGTTCGTCATGGTGATGAATCTGATGTCGTTTAATAGTTTAATGAGTCCAACAAAGGTGTAACTCCGTATCTTTTTCATGTTTAGAGAGTTTGAAAAAGACACGTAAAAGAGAACTCCACATTGTCCTTTTTTGTACGTTTGTGTCTCTTGAGCCCAAAAATGTATAAAACAATACTTGAGAGAAATTCTTGACCATTTCAGTCAAGGAGTACCTTTTTCGCAAATAGTGCCTCCCAGCCCGAAAAAGGGGTAAACTTATACTACGCGCACGATGTTTCGCATCCATTAAAGAGTTTGAAATGATAAGGGCTCGACCATCTTTTCGCTTTTAAAGGGTCAGAAAAGAGCCGAAAGTGGAGCCCCCATTTTATTTTCTTTTACGAGTCAAAAGGGAAAAAGACTTGAAAATCTTTTCATATGAGTTTAACGAGCCGAGAAAAGAGCTGAAACATGACTCATTATCATCGTCAAACATCCATCACCTGTTGCTGCACAAATAAGGTAAAGTGTATTATCAAGTTCTTGAGGCAAAATAGGTCAAAATATTTACAAAAACCTGATATTTTCATGAAAAAATGAATAAAAAGGGGAAAAGTAAATATATTTTTACCATTTACCATTTTACCTTTGTTGTGAAGACTTTTTACTCACTTTTTCCCTAATTGTTCCAGAGCAGATTGCGGGAGATCCAGGAGGTCAATCAACGAGCCACCAGTTCCAGGTAACAGCCAAAGCCCTGAGCTCCATTTTCATGTTCTTTATTTATGCTTTTAACCATTTTTTTAGTTTTTTGAGGAGGTTTTTGAAAAACTTTTTTGCCCTTGGTCGGCGTGATTTCCGGGCACATAATCGCGTTGGCTGGGGGTGATTAACAAAGCCATCTGTGCTGATCGGCACAACTATTTTTAAAATAGGTGTGCCGATGCCGTGGATAAGGAAAAACCCTATTTTCTCAAAAACTGGCTGTTTAAACTCAAATTTTACGAGCCAAGGATGATTGTTGACTCAAATTAATGGCTTTTGCAGGAAAGAATTGCTGAAAATGTTAGACTGGAAAGAACGAAAACATGAAGATTTTGACACCTAGGCAATGAATGATCCAAATTGCCTGGAATCTTTGAGGGCTTGCGGGCTCCTCAAATTATTTCTTACACCAGGGATGCGGGCCTAGCCTGAGTTGCTTCGGTACCTGATTAGTCTTTGGGACATTAATTGGGAGATTTTTGTCATTGGCGACCAAGAGCTGGAGTTGGAAACTTCAGATATATACTTCATCACTGGACTATCCCGCAAAGGGGAACCAATGAACTTGTATGGGTCACGACCAATTGGGGCAAGCATATCTTCCTTGCTTGCCAAACACTGCCCTGAGGCCCTGAAATCCAAAAGTGGGAAGATAGAGATTTCCAGTGTTCAGGATCTAACACTGAGGGTGTTTTTGTTGACTATCAATAGAGTGGTTGGGTCCCAGGCAGAACATGAGACTAACAAGTCGAAGTTCCTTTATTCTATTGATTGCACAACTCCTACGATCTTCAACTGGGTAGAAGCCATGAAGATGAACATCAAGCGCCAGCTGTCCAAAGCCAAGGCGGGAAATCTGAAGTAGTTTTGCTTCAGATTTGTACTTGTGACCCTCTTCTTCGAACGAGTACCATTGTTCCAGTATCAACTAACTGAGGTAGATCCTCCTATGGCACGTGATTTGCAGATTTCCCGCTGGAGTCGTTTGATGCCTAGGATCACTGGGGGTCAGCGCATGTCATACCACCCTACATTCTTCTCATGGCTACGATGACAAAAGATTGTCATGGAGGACTGGCCATACAACGACACTGATTTCTGTGGAGATCCAGATATGCCCTTATCGGATGGAGAGGACTTCGACGATGAAGGTAACAACCAAATTTTTAATTTTAATATTTTTTTAATTGTTTTTGTTATATATATACTTATAACTTGTTCATGCAGACGTTGGACCAGCGTGGCCTGCTGGGATGTCCCAAATAGTCAGGCGCGTCTCCTGCCCTATTGATGTTGTCGCTCCTTATCAGGAAGGGAGTGACAACGAGGAGGAGATTGCGAGGAACCTCGAGGGGTTGAATCGTGGTATCCCAGAGTATGCTCGGGTAGGAGACATTCCTTGTAAGTACCAAAGACACATGGTGGGAGTCTCAGATCGGATATGTCGATTGCTGACTTGTGTTGCGTGAGCCGTATCATGCTACCATGATCACCATGCTGATTAGTTCCTAGGTATAGCACTTACATATTTTTTGAGGCATGCGTGCCACAAATATATGAGGCCTACAAGCCGCCAATGTTATTTTAGACACACATATTATTTTTTGGGCTTCTGATGTATCAAAAATGATCACCATAATATGATGATATGTAATATAATCAAAATGCCTTTCCAATAGATGGATATGGAGATACATTCTCAATATTTGAGGGTTTCCAACAGAATATTTTCAGTTGAGTTGAAGGACGACAAGCTGTAAATCCAGGTTGACAACCAGTTCCTTGATCCCCAGAGCGATGGCTTCTGACAACAGTTTGATGATCGCACTGTATTCAACGATGTTGTTGGTTGTGCCACCTAGACAGATACCTTGAAGGCTAATCAACTCACTGTTAGGGTCATAAATAGCCTATGCCGCGGATGATAGGTTATGGGTACTTCGACAAGCACCATCAGCGAAACCAATGTGGGGAGTCACAAACATCTACAAAGCAATAAAAGCATAATAAATAGGAAATTTGTTTGAAAGCTATCACACAAAACCACACTGCACAAAAATGAATGACACATTAATGTACATAAGTAACCATGCAAGATAACCTAAGCATAGTACTTCTTGAGGTAAATCTCGTTTTATGGCTTATCGAGAGGGTTTCATTCATAATTAATAAGCTCATAGGCTCCTTTCTGTAAAATGTGTTTCATAATGTAGGGCCCATGCCATATGGGTTCGAATTTGCCTACCCCCATCTTATCATTAGCTTGGTCGTATAGTAAGACCAAATCACCCTCAGAGAATGCGCGAGGGGAGACCGACTGATCTAAATGGGTTTTGACCCATATCTTTTGTGCTTCGATAACCAAGGCGGCGAGATGGCGAGTCTTGTCCAATCATTCTAAATATAAGAGGTGTTCCTCTTGAGGTGACGTTTCGTGGAGGAGTTCAACAACTAACTTGAGTGAAGGAATCTCACATTCGATCGGTAATGTTGCTTCCAGACCATAGACCAGATGGAATGGTGTGGAACCAGTTGCGTCTTTTGTTGAGGTTCGGTAGGCCCACAGAGATGAAAAGAACATGAGATGCCAATTTGACTTGTGCATCCCAATAGTGCCCTGAAGAATTGTGACCAAGACTTTGTTCACGGATTCAACTTGGCCATTGTCCTGAGGATAATATGTGGTCGAGCCATCATGGCGCAAGCACAATGTAGATGTCAGCTCAGCCATCATGTAATCTCTAAAATGGGAGCCATGGTCTGTGACAATGGCTTGGGGTACACCAAACCTCGAAATAACATGGTTGAAAAGGAATTGAGCTGCCATCTTACCATCTGCAAAATATGTAGGCATCGCTTCAGCCCATTTGGTGAAATAATCCAGTCGACGATAATATAGCCATGCCCCCTGGCCAAACGAGGGTTACATGTCATATAATCGATGCCCCATTTGGAAAAAGGACCTACGGTAATGATGGGGTGCATGTGAGTGGGTGGAGCATGCACCTTGCATTGGTAAATTTGGCATTCCTAGCACTTGCGAACAACAAGAAATGCAGTCTTTGAAGATAGTCGACCAAAAATAACCAGCGCGAAGGATTTTTTGAGCTATAGCATAACCAGACATATGACCACCACATGCCCTGGAGTGGCAATCATTGAGAACTCTTTCAGCTTCCTCGATCATAAGTCACCGACAAAGAACTGAATCGACACCGACACGGTATAAAGTATCGCCAATAAGACGGTAGGGTTGGGAGTGATGCTGAATCTTTCGACGATCATCCTTGGTCAACGCGGACCGAAACGTGGACATTTGGAGATGCACAATGATATCATCGTACCACAGATCATGGTTGCTAATTAGAAAAAGGGTCTCATCCGGAAGCTGTTCATCTGCACCAGTAGGGAGAGACTTGGAGGGAAGGGAACAAATCAATTCGGTGAAAACAAGTGACTTCTTAGATTTGGCTATAGTGAGGACCAAATCGAACTCTTGCAGGATTACGATCCATTTAGAATAATTTCCCCCCAGAAACTGACGAGTCAGGATATAGGTCATGGGGTTACATTTAGAAATCACTGTAGTCGTGCGCAAAAGGATGTAGTGCTGAAAGCGTTGAACAACTTGAACGAGAGCCAAAGCCAACTTCTCGACATGTGCATAACACGTTTTAGTGTCAAGGAGATTTCGACTGAGGTAGTATATTACATGCTCATTTCCTTCATCGTCGTCTTGGACCAAGACCATAGCAATGGTGCTAAGGGCCGCGACTAGGTAAAGGAAGTAATCTCGATAATAGTCAAGTGAGTGCAATAGAGGAGCATTTACGAGGACAACCTTGAGATCGTCAAAAGATTTTTGGGCCACCTCGTCCCAAAAAATGGGCGTTACTTGTTTTAGCAACTGCGTAAATCCTTTGGCTAGCCCGGCATAGTTGGGTATAAAACGATGGAGAAAGTTGGCCTTTCCTTGTAGGCTCTAGAGTTGGTGCAGTGAGGATGGAGGGGGTAAATTTACAATGGCCTCGACTTTTAACGGATCCAAGCGAATACCATCCTTGGAAACGATGAAGCCGAGGAGTCATCCTGATTCTACGCAGAAAACACATTTCTGCGGGTTTAACTGAAGGTTATAGTTTCTACAGCGTAGAGACATTTTCCGAAGATGGTCTGGGTGATCTTGGCACTTACGAGAATGAGCGGGAAGGTCATCCAAGTAAGTGTTTGGTCAATTTAGTGTGATCTAAATTGCTATTTATAATGTCAACCCGAGGTTCGTAAACCGACGAAGTGAAGTGTACTATATGTAATAGATAACCATTTCCTTAGTCTTTTGTCGTTTTTAGTTTTTTTTTAAAGTTTGTTTTTGGATTTATCTTTCCCTAATGTGAGATGATGAAAAGGTGATAAAGAAAGTGAAATATGGATGATTATGGTGATTTCTAACTTAAAAGAAAGAAAGCTTTAAAATAACTGCAATAAAATCAATTCTTAAAAAGAAATAAAGACATCAAACAATGAACTAATGACATCGGCCCAGTATCTTTGTTGCTGAATGAAAATGAAAGTGAAATCTACACTAAATTCAATTAAAAGTAAGAACAACTAATCCACACTATTTCAACTTTTCAACTCAATCTTCCTTGTGAAAAGATATCATGAAATGTTAAGCAATGTGAAATCTAAAAGAAGTTAAACTGCATAAAAGAAACTAATCACACTACTTTAACTTTCTTGACCTTTTGCCTTTCAGCTTAATTTACCCTGTGAGAAACAGTCATGAACAAGTCAAGCAATGTGAGATCTAAAGCAAACTAAATCAAGCTATAATGAGTGATATTATGGTTCCTAATAAAGTTATTTGATTATAGAAAGAAACCGTTAACAGATGAATAACATGATTTCTAAGAGCAGAAAATAAATGTACAACTTAAGGAAATGACAGTACTGGAAATCAAACTTCAGAAAACAAGAGTCAGCGACAAAGACAAGATGATCTCGTATGCCAGTAGTGATAAAAAGAAAAGGTGAAAATTGCCCCGGGCTGCCTAAGGAAACCTGCAAAAACACTGATCAGTTGTAACCATAAAAGAGCAGCAATGAAAATGTAAATCAACAGAAATCAAAGAGCTTTGTTATGTACAACTAATATACATGATGAAATAAAACGCAACATTTAAATGACAATTGTAAAGCTAATATACATGAACAGGAAAAAGTAATGCAAGAGTTAAAAGACAACTGTACAAGGCTTCAGTAAGCAGGGGCCCTCTGCCACTTCAACCGATTCAACGAACAGCTACAAGCTTAAGTTTAAACTAGTCTCCTCATATATTAAACAACAACGTAAAAGTGCAGTGGGGAAATACAACAACTTTGGATTACATTACAAAAAGATTAACTTTTTACAGCGTTCATGGACGCGTTATTTATAAGGAAAGAAATCTAAACAGATTAACTAAATCTACGCTATTAACTACGCTGCCAGAGACACGTAAATCCTCTTCAGCCTGGATCTAGGTAACTGTCATCATGTTTATTAAATTTGAGAGGTATGGCTGTTGGATTCACGATATCAGGATGTCTTCGTGGCTAAGGACTGTGCCACGTAGCTTCATGTGCTCAAAAACAGAGCTACGCAGAGTCGTGCCACCGCTGAACACTTCCGTTGACTATCCTTTGCCCCTTGTTTGACCGCGGGCTTTTATGGTCGTGCTGGATGATCTGGAGGGACACGTTCCATGTCCTTGACTCTTGTAACTTGCCCATGTGGCTCATTTCTTCAGAGGACACCTGTAGCATGGTGTTTGACAAAACGGCTGTGGAATCCTATGCTGGCTGCAGAAACCTGAGTCAGCTGCAGAAACCTGTGTCGGTTGCGGAAACTGAGAAGCTTCCGCAGCTGTCTGAACAAAATTCTAAACCAAACAACATTCATCAGCATAGTTAGAAAACCATGTCAAAAGCTCGTTTTTAAACTAAAATACAATGATTTAATCAACTTGGTGGATGAAATGAGTGGAAAAAGAAGGCTGAGAGGGTGTATAGGAAGGTGCAGGTTCGAGGCTCAACATACCCCCACTGTGAAGGTGTTGCATGTCCTCATGCAACCAAAACTTAGTTATTTTCCCTCAATCCATATGCTATGAGGCTTCTGCAAGAACATCTAGCCCTCTTCTCTTTCTCTTTGATGCTAAAATGGTCCTTGGTTTCCTGACTAGACATTTGAACTTAAGATTAATCAATGCCCTGCTCAACTTTTTACACTTTTTCTTCAGCTTCCTGTTCTTCTTTTGCCACAGTCCTAAATGGAGCATAGTGTTATCATGGACATTCTTGTCTACCTTACTCTGCTCTTTGAGTGCTTCGTTTTCCTGTTTGATGTGCCTATTTAGGACTTCCAATTCAAACACTTCCTGTTTTAAAGACTGTACCTGTGCATCAAGTGGCAAGGTGGTGCTTGGTCCTGCAGCTGATTGTTCCAAGGAATCTAGGTAGTTATAGGCTTCTTGCTGGTTAGAATCTACCTCAGGTGTCTTTCTCGGCCTGAACTCAAATTCTGGTGAAGGGGGACTGTTTTCTATTTCCGGCTGAAAAGGGCTTTCCTCACGTGGAGGACTTGGCTCAATGCTTGGCTGAGTTGGAGATTTCTCAAGTGTCTCTTTATCCAAATCAATAAAGTGAGACTGTTTTTCTTGGGCTACACTCTTCTTTCCTTTTAGCCTACTGCTCCTCCTCATGTGTGGACTAGTGCTCTTTTCCTGTGCACTCTGTTTTTCTTTTTGTTTCTTTGTTATGGCAGCAGCTTGAAGATGTACCAATATTTCTACTAAAGTTTGAGAATCTTCCTCTATGGATGGTTCAGGGGATGGATATGTTTCTTGAATGGTTATTTTGCCTTTGTCCTTTTTCTGTTTCTTGTTTTTAGCTCCCTCCTCTTCTTCTTTCTGAATAGTTTCCTGAATGTCTATTGTAGGAGAGTCTTGGGCTGTAATATTCTTTTCTTTCCTCCTACTTCTCTTTGGAATTTTTGGGGAACTGCTTCCAGAGGCTTCAGTCAGTTCTTGGAAGTGGTTTCTTGTCAAAAACTTTTCCCAAGTATCCTTAGTGTTTTTCAACTGATCTTCAATAAGGATTTTTATGAACCCGTGATGGTAAAGATGGGGTTCAATACTGCCTACGTGTTTTTGAACAGTAGAGCTCATTTTCTTCAAGCTTGATAACAGAAAATAAGGCAAATTAAGGGTATAACCTTCCACAAAATTCATCATTAGCCTGGCATGATACATGTACATGGTACCAAAACGACCCTCGCATGTGATAAATTTCTGGATAAGTAATAACAGAGTGGACCATTCTTCTTTTATTGCATGCACAGGGATTCCTTTGGTAAATACAAAGGTATCCATACCTGGGTTTTGGAGCATGATTCTCCATCCTTGATCGTCCACACTTCTGTTTTTGAACCACCTTTCGCCTTCTTGTGGGAGACTTGTTGTAGCTGCTATTGTGGCCTCGGTCACTGTAAATTTTAAGTCTCCTATCTCCACTGCGTGTCCATTAAAGGACCTTGCAAAGGCTTTAGTCACTTCTTTGTTATAGCCCTTGAACTTTTGAATGAACCTAAGCCACCTTGCTTTCTTCAACGACTCCTTCGTTTGAGGATAACCCTCCAGGTATTTTGGTCCCTCCGGTTTAGCTCTTAGTAGTTTTCCCATTCTTGGCTTTAAATTCCGACTGAGAATTCTACTGCGTATGAAGGTTCAGGAAAAAAAAAGGGGCTGATTACGGGATTCTTAGGGTAACTGGAGTGGCCGTAATCGAAGTTCAGGATGTATGTGGTGACTGTAGCCAGGGTTTCGAGCAAGCTGTAGTGGATGCAGCGGAAATGGAGAACAGGGAATGGTATGAGTACCGAGGGAGTAAAGGGTAAGCAACAGTAACGAGTTCAACATCGAATGCATGCGGGAGTGAAGTGATAAATGGGCAGAATAATGACTGAGTCCTTTTGAATCGGATGACTTGCACACACGTCTCAGCAGATGGCTGCGGAAATTATGGTGAAGGAGAGTCGTAGTACAGTAGGTCACGTCTCAAAGTACGACCAATAAATGGAAGAGCAGTCCATAAATTTAGAATGATCATGGGACCGTTAGAAATGAATAAGGTGTGTATGGAATGACATCGTGGAAGAGGAGTGGTATGGGGCTTGTCGTATCAAATCATTGCATTTAGTGGAACTTGCCATGGTTTAAATAACTATGCATAATAATGACATTGAATTGTTATTTGGTAGAGATTTTTGATCATACCTTTGGAAGTTTATCATTTCTTGATTAAGGCTTCTAACCCATTATTGTTCTTTGATCTTGAAGATGCCCCATGTCTTTGCTGTACTTGGTGATGATGACACTAACCTTTGACTGTGATTTTTTTTGAAAACGGAGTGATGCCGGCTGTAGATATAGAGTGATGCTGGCTGAGGAAATCGTTTATGGCTGCGGAAACTGGTTCTAGCTGCGGAAACGGTTTCCAACTGCGGAAACTAAGACAACACCCCTTTAACTGCACAAAGATAGTTAGAAAAAGAACTAACTGAATGAAAATAGTCCTGAAGGGGACTTTTATTGATGGAATGAAATGAAATGAGTGGAATGAGATGGAAATGAAGTGGAGTGAAGTGGAATGGAGATGAAAATGAGATGGAGGTGAAGTGAAATGACAAGTGAGGTGGAGTGAAGATGGAAAGAAAGAGAGATTTTTTTTTGGAAAATATAGAGTGTCAGGTGCCCCTGATTTTCACTCTACATTTTCTGTATAAGACTGCCAATCTATGATTGGTTTTCAGGCTTATACAAAAGATTTTTTTTTTTTTTTTTCAACTGAAAGAAACAAAGACTAGGCTGATGGAGGAGAAGGATTCCTCTCCACCAGCCTCATTGCAGAATTTTCTTGAAACATTTTGACAAAGTCCTCTTTTGAGAGTGGCTTATGATAAATTTTCAATCGGTGGCCATTCACAATGAGAGGAGTTTGAAACTCATCAATGGTCTTGACTCGAACTGCTCCATTGCTAAAGACTTCGTCAATCTCATATGGTCCAAGCCAATGAGTCTGAAATTTTCCTTTGAAGTCTTTAAACTTGGAATCAAACAGTAACGCCCAATCTCCCTTTTGAAACTTTTTCTCTTTGATATATCTGTCATGCCACTTAGTTCTTTGGTGCTGAACTAGATCAGTCCTTAAAATTGCATCTTGTCTTATTTCATCTAGCTCATTCAGCTGCTCCATTCTGTGCTTTTGGGCTTCTGATAGATTCATCCCCAACTGAACTGCCATCTTGAAAGTCTTGACTTGAAACTCAATGGGGAGCAGGACTTCTTTCCCATAAACAAGTTCATAGGGAGAATGTCCTGTTGTGTTCCTCCATGTAGTTCTATAGGCCCATAAGGTTTCAGGAAGCCTTTCTGCCCAATCCCTTCTGTGGAGATGAACATTTTTGGTGATGATGCTCTCAAGAACTTTGTTTGTAGATTCCACTTGACCATTTGCTTGCGGATGGTACGAAGTAGATTTTCTGTGCTTGATTTTGTATTCTTCCATCAGCTTCTCCACCAAATTAGATGTAAATTGACTTCCCTGATCTGTCACAATTTCTCTTGGGACACCAAAACGAGTAAAAATATCCTCAAAAAGAAATTGAACAACTGAATTTTCAGTGGCAGAAGGCAATGCCTTGGCTTCTACCCATTTAGTAACATAATCAGTGCAAACCAATATATACTTCTTTTGTCTAGATGGTGGATTAATAGGTCCAATGAAATCTAAAGCCCATTTTTCAAAGGGTTCGATGAGTACCTGTGGCTGTAATGGCATTTCATTTGAAAGAGTTGGTCTCCCCACTCTTTGGCAGCTGTCACACCTTCTAACATATTGTTTTTCATCTTTGAAGAGAGAAGGCCAATAATATCCTAAAGAAAGGATTTTATAGGCCGTCCTCTTGTCAACAAAATGTCCACCGCATGGTTAATCATGACTTGCCTTAAGGATGTCAGGAATTTCATCTTCCCGAACACATCTTCTGATCACACAATCTAGCCTTGTTTTAAACAATTCATTAGAAATCCATGAATAGTTTGAACTCTCCTGAATAATTTTCCTCTTCTCATTAGGGAATAAGTGTGGAGGTAGCTTCCCTGTAACCAAATAGTTAGCAATATCTGCATACCAAGGAGTTTTAGTAGTTACTGCAAACAAATATTCATCTAGAAACTTATCCTCTACAGGAGAATCTTCGTTAGTTTTGGATTCTAGACAAGAAATCAGCTACTGTATTTTGTTTCCCTGGTCTATCTAACACAATACTATTGAATTCTTGTAAAAGTAAAAGCCATCTTGTAACTCTGCCATTAGTAACAGGTTTGTTCATGAGATATCTAATTGCAGAATGATCAGTATGGACAAAAGTTTCATAGCCTGTTATATAGTGTCTAAACTTGTTGATTGCATGAACAACAGCTAAGAACTCTTTTTCAGTCACAGTATAATTTAACTCAGTAGGAGTCAAATTTTTACTAGTGTAGTAAATGGCATAAGGAACTAAATCCTTTTGACGCAACACAACTCCTAGAGCTGTATCTGAAGCATCTGTAGAAATATGGAAAGGATGTTTCCAATTTGGCCCTCTCAAAATGGGTGCTTCAGATATTCTTGTTTTCAAAGTTTCAAATGCAGATTGACAGTCAGGATCCCACTTGAATTCATAGTATTTTGTAAGTAATTTGAAGAGTGGAGATGCTATTTTGGTGAAGTTTTCAATAAATCTTCTATAATATCCAATAAATCCAAGAAAACTTCTAACATCTTTTTGACAATTTGGAATAGGTAACTTGGAGATGACTTCAACTTTTGATCTATCAACTTTAATCCCATCTCCTGAAATATGATGTCCTAAAACAATCCCTTCAGTAAACATCATAAAACATTTTTCATGACTTAATGAAAGATTTGTTTCTTTACATCTTATAAGGACTTTTTGCAAATTTTCTAATGCCGCTTCAAATGAATTACCATAAACTGTAAAATCATCCATATAGACCTCTACACAATCAGGAATTAGATCAGAAAATATTCCTAGTACTGCCCTTTGAAATGTGGCAGGTGCATTACATAATCCAAAAGGAAGTACTCGGTAAGCAAAAGTTCCCCATGGACAGGTAAATGTGGTCTTGTCCTGATCCTCAGGTGCTACCTGAATCTGATTGTAACCACTAAAACCATCCAAAAATGAGAAATACTTTTTGCCTGCTAAAGTATCTAATACCTGATCAATAAAGGGTAAAGGAAAGTGATCCTTCAAAGTTGCTTTGTTCAATTCCCTGTAATCAATTCAAACCCTCCATTTACCATTCTTTTTAGGTACTATAACCAGAGGAGAAACCCACCGGCTATCTGAAATGGGGTAAATGAAGTTTACATTAAGTAAATTTTGGAGCTCTTCTTTCACTATCTCCCTAAGGTTTGGATTCATCCTTCTTTGAGGTTGTCTGATTGGTCTACTGTTTTCCTCAATGTAGATGTGATGAATGCAAGTCTTAGGGTCAATACCTTTCATATTGGTATACTCCCATGCAAATGCAGTAGAATGTTTTTGCAAGATTTTGGTTAGCTCTTCCTGTTGTGATTTTTCCAAGTTTCTGTTGATATTCAATGATTTTCCTGGAAAAATCTCAATGGCAGAACTACCAAACTCTTCCATAGAGAAAAGAGACATTTGTCTAGATGATAGACACTCAATGTCAGAATCCAACTGAAATTGTGTGTGGTCATATTCTGAAGATGGTTCAAAGTTTTCTAATGTGTTCAGAATTTGACTATCTTCACTGATCTCAGAAATGGTAAAGACAGGTTGTATAATATCTTCATCATCAACCCACTCATTATCTACTATTTCTGTAATTGCTTTTGCTGGAGGATACAAATTGAACTTCTTTGTCGAATTACCATCAGAAATATACATATCCCCAGACCTACAACTTATGAAAGCATCAGCTGTGGCTAGCTAAGGTCTTCCTAAAATAAGAGGATGTCCTCCTAGATTACTCTTGGGAGTTAAAATCATGAAATCCACTGGATATTCCCAAGAGTCTAAGGAGACTGGAATGTCTTCTAATACACCATCTGGTTTAATAATTAATCGATCTGCAAGTTGCAATAAAGTAGGTGTAAAAAGAATATTAGGAAGTTTTAGCTGTTCCATAGTTTGTCTACTCATGATGTTGATAGAAGCCCCTAAATCAATCAAAGTATTTGGTATTTCTACCCCATTGATATGTGTTTTGTCAATTGGACTACCGGGATCTACATATTTTTGCATAGTAATTTTTCCCATCATGATATCTGCAATTTTCCCTACCAGGTGGATTCTTCTGGTATCTCTTGGTTTCCTTCCTGGTCTTTTAAGACTCAACTCCTTTATTGTTTTTGCTAGAATAGGAATCTCTTTAATGGCTTGTAACAAGGGAATCTTGATACAGACATTCTTCAATTCATCTAGAAAATTATAGTCAGGCAACCAAATTTGTTTTTCCACTCCTTTGTCAATTTGTAATCTTTCAGGGAAAGGAGGTGTGGATAAAGATGCAGGTTGCTCAACTATGGGAGTTGTGGGGGTTAACTCTTTTTCTTTTTCTTTGTGAGTGTTTGGGTTTTGAAGAGATGCTTCAGAACCCTTATTGGCTTCAAGAGAATCTTCCTAAAAAATGCTTTGCTTTTGAGCATTTATAGAAGTCTTACCTAGGACTCTACCTTATCTGAGTTGTACTTCATTGAGAGGAACAATCATATAGGTAGGAAATTGTTGACCTTCCATTATGTAAGCATTTTGAGGGTTTTTATTATTGGGGTTTGGCAATGGCTGAGAAGGAAGTTGATTTGACTTCTGTTGGAATGGAAGCAAGAGTTGAGAATTTGGATTCTGTTGAGAAGGTTGTTGTTGTTGTGGAAATGGCAATGATAGTTGTGGATTTTGATTTGGAAGTTGTGGAGCTTGTTGGTTTTGAAAAGATGGGGGATATTGGTAAAATTGATCAAATCTCCCATAAGGATTTTGCATACCTTGTACCCATGATTGAAAAGGATTTTGAGGTTGGGACCTAGGTTGTTGCCAAGGATTCCAATTTGGTGGGTTTTGAAAGTTCATAGAGTTGCTAAACCCTTGATTTTGTTGCCCCTGCCAAGGTCTCCTTGCAACAAAACAGAGAGATTCGATTGTATTTGGACCTTCTTGAAAGACAGCTTTGAGCCCAGGAATTGAAGGACAATCCTTGGTCTCCTGATTCTCTGAACAAATTACACATGTTTCTACAACTTTTGCTCCAAGGGACATTCCCTTAGAGCATGTTTCTTCCTACACTTTGGGCAAAAGATGGCCAAAGACTCAGCTTCTGCTTTCTGCTTATTGTGAATCTTAAGGGTGTCTAGTTGCTCACTAAGACTCCCTAAGATGTCAGTTTTGAATTCATCAAGCATGTTGCCAATCTCAGCCCTACTTACTAATCCAGTTGCAGATTTGTTTGCTCTGATGAGAGAAGGATCTCTAGGCCCTTTTTGAGTTTTAGATTTCCCCCTTGAGAGATGGACACATAGCTCTGCTATATCATGAAGTGGAAGTTGAGATATGTCTCCTTTTCCCATCATGTTCAAAATATCTATTCATCTCTAATGGCTTTTAATAAAAGGGCTTTCAAGGTCTCCTCATCTAAGTTACTCATTTTTGCTCTTTTCAGGTTGTATTGAAATCTTTCAAGTAAATCCTCCAAGTTTTCATCTTCTCTTTGCACCATTTTGAATACCTCATCCTTGTGATTGGTGGGCATACAATAGTCCAGGTACCTATCCAAAAATGTTTGTTTCATATCATTCCAAGACCTAATGGATTGAGTGAGTAATCCCATGAACCATTTCAAGGCTGCTCCTTTCAATGTTGAAGGAAACAATTTGAGTTTTTGAGAGTCTTCCAGATAATCATAAGTTCGACACACGACTTAAAACTCAAATAGAAATGTTTCAGGGTCCTCATTCCTTAACCCATGGAAGTTTGGGAGGACAGATGGTGAGATGTTTTTCATTGTGGCTCGGGAGTCCTCATCGACTATAGGAAATCCGAATGAGTTATCTCCATCCCTATTTCCCCCAATGTTACCTCTACCTCCTCCATTGTTTCCTCCTCCTCCTCCTCTACCTCTACCTCTACCAAATCCAGTTGCTCCTTCCTCTGTCATGGTAGTTTCCCTGGAGACTTCAGAGTCTTCTGGTTCTTCTACTAATGGTGAACGAGAAGGAATTTCTCCCTCTTCTTCTTCAGATGATTCTACTTCTTCAATTACAATTTGTCTTTCTGTAGAAGGAAGGAAAGGATCTCTTTCTAATTCAGATTCGATGGAAGGTGTGGGAGAGTCGACTCCTGCCTCTTGAATTCCAGGAATCCTAGGGCTAGGAGTGTAAGTTGGAGATGATGGAGGTGTCTCTTGTCTATTCCTTGAAGTAGATGGACTTGTAAAAATCGAACTCTTGGCTCTAGCTAAAAACCTTCCCCTAGAATCTCTTGCTCTATGCATGTCATTTTTTATTTTTCTTCAAGTCGGGCTAATAATTCTCTTTCTGATCTTCCAGGTCACTCTAGGTGCAAGAAGACAACATACTCAAGAAACTATTAAACCAATAACTTTCTCTTTTCTGATCCTCCAGATCACACTAAGTGCAAGAGGAGAGCATACTTTGAGAGGTTATTAATTTTCCTTCCTTGAAATTTTCTTATTTTTTTTTAAGAATTTGGCTACCTAATTTCACTTCCCCGACAATGGCGCCAAAATGTTTGGTCAATTTAGTGTGATCTAAATTGCTATTTATAATGTCAAACCGGGGTTCGTAAACTGACGAAGTGAAGTGTACTATATGTACTAGATAACCATTTCCTTAGTCTTTTTTCGTTTTTAGTTTTTTTTTTTAAGTTTGTTTTTGGATTTATCTTTCCCTAATGTGAGATGATGAAAAGGTGATAAAGCAAGTGAAATATGGATGATTATGGTGATCTCTAACTTAAAAGAGAGAAAGCTTTAAAATAACTGCAATAAAATCAATTCTTAAAAAGAAATAAAGACATCAAACAATGAACTAATGACATCGGCCCAATATCTTTGTTGCTGAATGAAAATGAAAGTGAAATCTACACTAAATTCAATTAAAAGTAAGAACAACTAATCCACACTATTTCAACTTTTCAACTCAATCTTCCTTGTGAAAAGATATCATGAAATGTTAAGCAATGTGAAATCTAAAAGAAGTTAAACTGCATAAAAGAAACTAATCAAACTACTTTAACTTTCTTGACCTTTTGCCTTTCAGCTTAATTTACCCTATGAGAAACAGTCATGAACAAGTCAAGCAATGTGAGATCTAAAGAAAACTAAATCAAGCTATAATGAGTGATTTTCTGGTTCCTAATAAAGTTATTTGATTATAGAAAGAAACCGTTAACAGATGAATAGCATGATTTCTAAGAGCAGAAAATAAATGTACAACTTAAGGAAATGACAGTACTGGAAATCAAACTTCAGAAAACAAGAGTCAGCGACAAAGAAAAGATGATCTCGTATGCCAATAGTGATAAAAAGAAAAGGTGAAAAATTTCCCTGGGCTGCCTAAGGAAACCTGCAAAAACACTGATCAGTTGTAACCATAAAAGAGCAGCAATGAAAATGTAAATCAACAGAAATCAAAGAGCTTTGTTATGTACAACTAATATACATGATGAAATAAAATGCAGCATTTAAATGACAATTGTACAACTAATATACATGAACAGGAAAAAGTAATGCAAGAGTTAAAAGACAACTGTACAAGGCTTCAGTAAGCAGGGGCCCTCTGCCACTTCAACCGATTCAACGAACAGCTACAAGCTTAAGTTTAAACCAGTCTTCTCATATATTAAACAACAACGTAAAAGTGCAGTGGGGAAATACAAAAACTTTGGATTACATTACAAAAAGATTAACTTTTTACAACGTTCATGGACGCGTTATTTATAAGGAAAGAAAGCTAAACAGATTAACTAAATCTACGCTATTAACCATGCTGCCAGAGACACGTAAATCCTCTTCAGCCCGGATCTAGGTAACTGTCATCATTTTTATTAAATCTGAGAGGTATGGCTGTTGGATTCACCTATCAGGATGTCTTCGTGGCTAAGGACTGTGACACGTAGCTTCACGTGCTCAAAAACAGAGCTACGCAGAGTCGTGCCACCGCTGAACACTTCCGTTGACTATCCTTTGTCCCTTGTTTGACCGCAGGCTTTTATGGCCGTGCTGGATGATCTCGAGGGACACGTTCCATGTCCTTGACTCCTGTAACTTGCCCATGTGGCTCATTTTTTCAGAGGACACCTGTAGCATGGTGTTTGACAAAACGGCTGTGGAATCCTGTGCTGGCTGCAGAAACCTGGGTCAGCTGCGGAAACCTGTGTCGGCTGCGGAAACTGAGAAGCTTCCGCAGCTGTCTGAAAAAAATTCTAAACCAAACAACAGTCATCAGCGTAGTTAGAAAACCATGTCAAAAGCTCGTTTTTAAACTAAAATACAATGATTTAATCAACTTGGTGGATGAAATGAGTGGAAAAAGAAGGCTGAGAGGGTGTATAGGAAGGTGCAGGTTCGAGGCTCAACAGTAAGGCTAGACAATGTTATGAAACGCATAGGACATTACCCGTTGAAATGTGGCTCTAACATTTTTTAGGCCGAAAGGGAGCTTCTTGTACGAAAACGTACCCCACGAATAGATAAAGGTTGTCTTTTCTTGATTGACCTGTGTGATGTTGATCTGGTTATAACCAGAAAATCCATAAATAAAGGAAAATATCTCGCTCCCGGCACATTCATCAATGATTTGATCAATGAAGGGAGTAGGATATTTGTCTTTAGGATAGGCATGATTGAGATCTCAATAATCAACACAAACACAGATCGTGCCTTGTTTTTTAGTCACCGGGACAATATTTGACACCCAGTTTGTAAGGGGGATGGGATAGATGAACCCAGCTTTGAGAAGATTTTCAACTTCACCCTTAATAGTGGCGACCTTGCTAGGGTGTGCTGATCGAAGCCGTTGGCGAACGGGCTTTGCGTGCAGATACGTCGGTATTTTGTGCACTACAATGCTAGGATCAATGCTGGGCATTTCTTCGTAGGACCATGCAAACAGATCACAGAAGTCATGAAATAGATGAGTATATGACTTGATCTCATCCAAAGAACAAGATACCCCAATATGAATGTGTTCAACGATACCGAGTTTGATAGAAATGTCAATCGACATCATTTGGGTAATATTACCCAGATTTCCTTCCGACCATACTTCATGAGTAGCAATCGGTGGCAGAAACAGAGAAGAGGACTCTTCGAAAATGGTAGACGTGACCACCGAGCGAGGCAGGAATGATGAGCAATGATGAGTATTGATCCAAGGTGGTTCCTTGAGAGACATGACTTCCATGATACCTTCATCAGCAAGGAAGGTCTCGGCTAAGGGATTAGGCAATTCCAAAGTGCCAAGCCAAGGGGATTGAGAGTACGTATCGAAAGAGGTTTTCGACATAAAAGAATCAGAGGATGTAGAGTTCAAAGCCAAAACATTTTCCACGTAATTACTTCGGCGGGACTAAGTGGCATAACCTCACCCCAGGTATCAACAAGATCTGGTGCAAGTATGACCCAAGGATCAGATTTGACCGAGATCATGTTGACGGAGGAAGCATGAGGAGGTGGGAGTGGAAAAATTCCCATTAAGGCAGAATCTTTCAAGAGACCTACCCCAACACTCTCATAGGGAGCACCAGTGTGCTTGACGTACGGAACATTTCCATCTGAGGAGGAAGAGGTAAAGAAAGACAGTTGGTCGACGGTGTCAATCTTCCCTTGATGGGGAAAATGAATCATGCAAAATAAACAGGAGGCCATGGCATGCATGGCATGGGTCCAACTTCGGACAAGTAGAAGATTATAAATATTGGCGTCAACAATTTCTACTTTGACTTGCACTGTCTTGCCTTCCAGGGTGATGGCAAGGTTAGGTAAGACACCAAAGGGTTGTGAATCACGCCCATCGAAAGCTTCCAAAGTGTTCGAAGATTGGTTCAGTGCAGGAGAACCAATAGCCTTCCAACATGCGGTCAACATGATGCAGGTGGAAGCACCATCATTAATGACACTCTGGTGGATGGTCTTTTCATTGATGATTACCTGAATAAGAAAGGCAATCTGATTAGGGAGCCGCGGAACATGGTTCTTTTGATCAAAGTATATCATATTGGAATCGGTGGGATCGATGCCCCCGACAGATGACAACATAGATTTCCGCTGTAATGGGCAGCTTTGGAGTACCTCGGGAGCTGACATGGCTGACGGTGCCTGAGCCAAATCTTCAACAATATTGTAATGCTGAGCAGCTCAGACGTTGGGATTATACGAGGATTTCTGCAGCACCCCTCGAGAGGGTGGCTGCAAAGCAGAATCAGGGTTAGGGCACTCAATATGAAGAGGGCCAAAACTCGGGGTAGAAGAAGAAAGTGTAGCTTCTTTCTCTTTCCCAGCTGCCGAAGTAGGAGTTTGAAAGTATTTCGATCTAGTAGCCACATTAATAGGCGTATTCATCATGAACACTTGAGATCTGGAGGAAGCAGATTAGGGTTGGTCTACCATTTGGGTCTGCTTAGAAAAAAATGGATCTTTGAGGACAGTGGGGGTCCCTTTGAGCAAGCGACTAACTTCGGATCCTCAGGGACAATCCTTAATGTAGTGATCTTCCTCACAAATGAGGCAGGGATAGTTAGGTTTCTGTTGTGAAGATTTTCCAGTAGATTATTTGGAAGGACATGGGTTGAGAGGTGTGCAGAGCATATTGCTTCTGCTGATGTGTGGCTTGTTGCAAGGGTTGACTTTGCGGTTGTTGCAGTTGACCTTGCTGCGAGATCATTTGCCCTTGCTATTGCGCGGAGAGCCCTTGCTGCAATAGAGGTTGCCCTTGTGGTAACAAAGGCTGCCCTTTTTTTTGTAGAGGTTGTCCTTGCTGCTGCAAGGGTACTTGAACAGTGCCTGGGAAATTTCTGAACTGAATCTGGCCATAGCCAGGTTGGATGTACTTCCCAGATTGGAGGGTGTAAGGTTGATTAACCATATCGAACGTAAGGATTTTGGTATTGGACCTGAGCCCCATAGGCCTACTGATACTGAACATTGCTCGATCCAGATGGACCAACGAGATTCTGAACCTGTTGGTACTGGACATTGCTTAATCCAGTAAGATCAACAGGGTTATGAATAATACCAGAAGAAGGCTAGTTTATACCAAGCATGTGAGCTTGTGAGCTGCTCACATTAGTGGCAACTGACACCATAGGAACATTCAAGTTCTTCCCCCTAGGTGGTGGCATAGCTTAGCCACTGACTAGAGGGACGAAGAAACTAACAAAGACATTCTTTGAAATGGTCAGTTGTGCCTGACGGGTAACTAGGATTGACGATACAAGGGTATTCGGAATGGTGGGTTGCACCAGGACTGAGGTAACGGGCTATTGGGAAGTTGTGTTCGTCATGAACGAACCTGAAGTAGGCATGGCGCCTGATGCCCAAACAGGGTCATGGTAAAGTGATGAGGCACTAGGTGTACCTGAAACCAACTGTGCCAAAGACACATAGTTGGGTGGAAAACTAGCGGGAATACCTCGTAAAAAGGGGAAACCATCGAGAGGGAAAGGCAACTCTTCCCCCTCGACAATGTGTGGAGTAGAAGCTTTAGAATCATCCAGAGAGGTGACTAGAGCATCGCCTTCGGGTTCCATGTTTGGAAACAAATGACGACAAACAGCCGAGTGAGTACGAGGGGATAGTTCTAAAGGAACACCTAGCTGGTCGTATAGATTGTAAGGATGTTGCAGCGATATCACAACAGGGTCAAATAGAGGGTTTGGAGGGTAGATAACCAGTCCAAGCTAACCGTCAGTGGTCGGCAAGTTCTCTGGAGTTTGAACGGGATTGTCTGGAGATTCCGGGCCAAGATCAGCAGATGACCCAGTATCAAAAGTAGACGGAGGACGAGATGAAAAAGGTTGAATACTCAAAAAGATTATGATTTCAACATCTTGGTCCTCGAGTGACTTTGGTAACTCAGGAAATGGCTCCTCAGACAATCTTTCAGACGGAGGAGAGGAAGAGGAATTGGGTGAACAAGATGGTCATCAGTCGACAGAACAATTAACTTCAAGGCTGTAAAATTTTCTTTTAAGTGAAACTCACGATTTGGTCTCAGGAAAAGACTAATAGGGTTTTTTGGATCGTGGGCAATCAATTATTAAGATGCATAAAAGACTAGTGCTCTTTAATTTTTTAAGATTTGAGAAAGAAACAAAGATGACTCTATCGCTTTCAATTGGAAACGAGATTGAAAGTACAAGTGCCTAAATGATATTTTAAGTTTAATGAGTCAAAAAGATCAAACATATGCTCTGGATGATCTAGGTAAATAGGATTACCAGGAAACCGTGAATTGCAAAATACCTCCCGGCGAATCAAGAAGTATGAGCAGGCAATCTCCTCGAATGTTGTGTTCGGTGTATCATGTTTGTAAGGCGACTGACTCAGCTTCCTAAGGATAAAAGGATTGCAACCTAGAGGGATCTCCCGTTATATAATCGATGTTATGGGGAGCACAAATCCGTACTAGTGTTGTCTAACGCCGAAGATAATGACAACTACTAGGTTTAAAGACGCCGGAACACATCTCTAGCCTAGACCTTCTAGATATGATCGTTAATCTCAAATGCACCTTAGGTTAATTGAATTCATTTTAAAGTTGATATTGAGTTATGTTTCAGTTTTCAGGCATTAGCAATGCGACTCAAAAAAACTTAAATGAAACTAAATGAGACAAGACCCTTTAAATTCGATGAAATGCCTACACTAGAGAGGGTAGAAACTACTCAATCAAATGCAAACAATCAAGCAAATGAAAACGAAATGATCTTTCACTACCTTACTCTTTCAAAAAATAAACTAATGAAAAATTCATTCCAATTCCTAATTTCCTGACAAGCACTTATCTATAAGTCCTTTCAAAAGCAAAAGGGTTTTCTTCTTTTTTCAAATGTTGATGCAATTCTAGTTTTTTAATGATGCAAGTTATCGTCACATAATCATGCAACAAGCTAGAATTTCATACTTTTTCATGAAACAACGAAACAAACTTTTCGCATATAATCTTTCAGTGAAAAAGTTCTTGAGACAATAAGCTCTTCAAGCAGATGAACACATGAAAAGAGAAACTCATTCAGACTAATGAAACACTGACTTTACCAACCACAAGACAAGCAACGTAATCCATGCCGGAAAAGAAATGTTTAGGCAAGCAAACGAAAACTTTTCAAACTTGTGTAAAAGAGGTCAAAGTCGTAAAAGGACCAAAAACAAAATGAAAAGAGTAAGTACACCTACAACCTGACTTACTGAGTTCGCAAACTGCTAAATGGACGACCAACTAGATGCCCTAGTGTCGCTGGCCACTCAATGACTCAATCAATCAAGTAGAATTAAGATGACAAGCCAACAAGCAAACAAAACCAAATGAAAAGTAGTATTCTAATCAGGGAGAAAACGGTCCAAAAGGCTTACGGGGTCAAAACCACAAGAGTAGAACACACTGGCCAATATTGGGGTCAGGCCCTAATATTTACTTACAGGCATCGGTGCGACTGCCTAACTGACAACAAGTGCTCGAGGCTGGTTGGCGCAACTATTTCTCAGCAACTCGCACTGATCGGTGCGACTCTCAGCGAATTAAGTGCGCTAATCGAGGGAGCTAAGGAAAAAAATAAAAAAAATTGAAATAGGGACCAGATCTACTATTATGAATTTTAGACTCAGACCTGTTATGGCCTAAATCTACCTCAGGCTGAGAAAGGCAGGTCTAGGGTAACATCAAACCATGCTTAACTTGGTAGCTAGCCCTACCAGGTCGGGAGAGGGCTCTCTCCTTGTCAATCTCAGGAAATATGGAAAATAATGCAAGATATTACTGATGTAAATACTAATTTTAGGCTAGGTATATGATCAGAGAAGTTTGATTGATTTTTATGGTTGTTTGCTGGATCAAATGAGGAAGACAGTTTTGGGTCCGGGGAATGAACTCAGATTTGTAGAGATCTCTGTGGGGCGAGGTAGGCAAGTGTTTTAGTATTTTAAATTAGATGTAATGGTGAGTCTAAAGATTGGTGAGGAGTTGGAGAGGGCATGCAAGTATCATGAGTCCTCTTCAAATAGTAGAAAACATGTAAAACTAAATAAACCCCAAGGTAGAGCACTGAAACTTCAATGAATTCCACCTTTACACTTGATCCATTTAGTTATGCAAAAAAAGAGAGATAATGACACATATAAACATAGGATAAACTGAATAACATAGGAGAAAACAATACTAAATCACCTTGCCACAAGAATCCCACAAAATGTTTCAAAACCCTGGTCTATTTCCTTGCCAAACTACAGAAGTGATGTACAATAGTGCTCAAAGCATCCATAAGAGTCCAACCTTGAAAAATGACTAAGAAAGTACAAGATATAGGCATCAAATCACCTATTCTAGCCATCAGGGGTGGAATCCATGAGTCAAGGAGCTGTTTCAACAAGATCTAAACTAGGAACTGAAAAATAGGCAGTGGAACAACTTGCCTCAAAAATTATGGAAACTGATTCATTCATCCTCAAACCAACTCTAACTGATGTATCTACCTCCTCAAGTCACTTTTCATCATATATACATCATGGTACATCAATTTACATCAAATTACATCATTAATTGACCAAAGAGAGAAGAAAAAGTCAAACTGACAACAAATTGGTCGAAATTCTGAACAAACAAGCAAAACTAACAAATTTTTCTCCCATGCGTAGTGCCAATGATCCTATGTGTAGCAATTTTTCCAGGCCAGTTTTGGAAGGCTTCCTGAAGTCAAAAGCAGGTGCAGAATAGCTCATTGGAAATATTGGTGAGTCTAATTTCTGGGACAACATGAATTTTTTGATTTGGAGTCCATTTGCCCCTCCAAAAATGGAATCTCCTAAGACTACTTCCTATGTGGCAAAAAAGTTGCAGAGAGGGCACTTTTTGGGTGTTTTTGGCCCTTCTGGAGGTCCATAACTTGTCAAAATTTCTCAAAAATTTCTGAGCGTGCATAACTTTTCATGCTGATTCCAAAAATGTAAACTATTTTGCAAATGGAGGTCCCCATCAAAAGCGTAGCGCCGGTGGTGCTACGCACTTGCTGAAAAAACTTGTTTTTTGCATTAAAAATTTCAAAAATGACAAAAAATGCTCCAAATTTCTTGAAATTTGGCATGAGTGATCCTTGTTAGGTGCATTGCTGGGCCAATGATGCTTCAACCAAGATCTTGAGCTTATCTTTCTCTTTTTTTCTCCTCAAAGCTCTTTTTAGCTTGGCTTTTAGCCTCTTTGTCCTTGCATTACAAATCTTGTTCCGGGTTAGGTAGTGATAGGCTAAGTGACGAAGCATTTTCTTCTCTTTGTTTGCCTTCTCAAGCAACCTCCAGATGAATGTTTTCCCTCTCTAACCATGATTCCTGGTCAGCCTCAATTTCTTGCTCAAGAGATGTCATCTTGGTTTTTCTTCTTTTTGCCACTTGCCTGTTTTCTCTAATTGTTTGTAGCTCCATAATAGTTTGTTTGTCCTCCAGTTGTTTGTTCTCCTGCTCAAGAAAGCTAATGATCCATTTGGCCCTCTCTTTGCTGCTTATGTCTTTCCATGGAACTATCACTGAGTGGTTTCTTCTTCAAGCCCATATTCACTGTCCCTCTCCATTGTTGTACAATTGTTTCTCTTGTGGTGAATGAAGTGTGGTGAATGAAGAGTGGTGAATTGGTGAATGAAGGTAAGATGAGTATGAAGAGATTTGAATAGGAAAATAGGTGGGGGTGAACAAGAATGGGAAAGGGATGTAGGGAGTAAGTAGGGTTAGTGAATAGTGTAGGGTTTGGGAGTGTTGTAGGTTTTGGGATATATGTATAGGGTTTGGGAATTAGGGAAGGTTTAGGGAATGATGTCTAGGGAATTATGGATGGGAGGATGGGGTTTAGGGAAATGGTAAAAGATGATATAGGGCAGTAGTAATGAGTGTGTTTTTACAACATATGAGACAATTTAGTGACAATTAGGGTTTGATGTCTTGAGAATCAATACAACCCAAAAACTTATGCAACAATTCCTTTTAGCAATAAAAATGATGTTACTTACTTGCCATGGAGGGATTTGGGAGTTTTGAGGAAATTTGATAAGTTTTGGAATTATTTGTAGCCCAACTTCCAGGTGCGTAGCGCACTCACCTAGGGGCGTAGCACACTCACCTAGGTGCGTAGCGCAATTTATATGCGTAGCACCCGAACAAAACTCGGTGCAAAACCCGCACCAGGTGCGTAGCGCCAATTCTATGCGTAGCACCAGCTGACAGGTGCGTAGTGCTTTTTGCAGGACACTTTTGGAGGCCTTACCTATGTCAAAATTGGGCGTGTGATAGCTCTTTGGAAATATTATTGAGTCTACTTTCCAACACAGCTTGAATTGTTCAATTTGGAGTTCATTTTCCCTGTCAAAAGTCAAATCTCTCAAGACTGATCAAAATGTGCAAAATGAGGCTACCTAAAGGAAGAGTACTGTTGCAGTAAACTTTTGAAGGTCTTCCTCAACTCCAAATTGAGCTCATGATAGCTCGTTGGAAATATATTTGTGTCTAGTTATCATTACACTCATCACGCAAGTCATTTGGCCAACCCAGCTAGGAGAAATCTTGATTTTCCCAAGGTCACTCTAGAAGTGCATCAATCTTCTTGAGGCCAATGATGTTTTCAACATTTCTCCCAAACCATGAAAGCTGTGTAAAAAATAAAAGAAGATTTTTGTATTGGGTCACCGAGGGACAAAAACCTCTCTCATGTTTTCCAAATGCATCTTTTATTGCTTAGAAACACAGTTTGAGTAAAACCTATCCCGATGTGTGGAACAAGGGATTTGTCGAAATGAAGTGAAATAAAGGGGATAAGGGGATTCTAAATTCTTGAGAAAATTTTGGGAAGTAGGGAGGGATGTTAAGAAATAGGGCAAAGTCGAATTTCAAATATTGAGTGAGGGGAAGGGGTCCAAAAGGGAAAAACATAGGCTTAGCCTAGAAAATTGTCAAATTGTAGCAAGAAACTAGGGTTTGTGGGAAAATGAGGAATTTGAGGGATATCAGTGATGGGAAGTGTTTAATAAGGTACATTAAGGATAGGGGAAGGTGTATGAATATCAGGACATAAGTTTTGTTTATGATTTGACCATCCAAGAGAAATTACCTTCAAAACCCTAGGAGAGGGAAATGGACCTTATCGAAGTACAACTGAAGCACAAACAAGGTGTAAAATGACCCGTGGGAACCTGAAATGATGATGAAAACTCTTTGAATTATGGTACACTTAGCTGAATGGTGACATGGAACAACATTTGGACAACTTTGAAAGAAGTGAAAACAAATCCTAAACCTAATACCTAGTGACCAAATTTTATTTGAGGACTCTTTGAAATGACAAAATTTGACCTTGACACCTTAAAATCACTTTGTAAGAGCATGTTTGATCACTAGAGGAAGGCTTCAAAGACTGACACTAACAAGACCAGTAAGCAGGAGGAAAGACACAGAACCAAAGGGAAAAAGTGGAACTAGAAAAATTCTCACAAAACCATGAAATCCAAGGCAAACAAAAGGATGGGACTCCCCAATGGAGTCTCCAATTTGTGGTGAAGTAAAATTATAAGTGTAGACACAAATGAATTCCTCTAGCCCGATAATGGGTCTATCCACAACAGGTACATTCTATGGAATATTTCCTTAGGTTAGAACCAATTAAGAGGGCCTACCTCTTAGTTCGCTTATCCTGTTTGATGATGTCCTCGCTTGCTTGCTCCAGCTATCTCTCGCTTCCTTCTTCAAGCACCTGAAAAAAGTAAACAATAACAAACAATAAACGTGATAATAGAAAAATTGTAATTCAACCTACTTAACAAGTCAAGAAACATTAAGCCATGAATATGTAAGATGACAAATCATGTAGGAAATCAATCGATAGTTGCATATATTAATATCAAAGAGAGATTACAACCATTTGTCTTGGTGTTGCAATCCTCCTTTGATAAGACCAAGTTCCCACACACTTATGTTATCATTCCATGATGGACTCAATCAACAATAGTTTTAAGGCTCTTCCCTTTAGGCTTCAATCCAAACCAAATCACACTTCTTCCTCACACAACTAGATAGCTACAACTAGTAATAGCTTGTTGTCTACTCCAAACCAAAATAGCATCATCACACCAATATCAACACTAGCTTGTGCTTGGGAAGACGGGAGGTTTATATAGGAAAATTGGATGGGAGATGGATCCTCTTCTCATGGGAGAGGGGCTTATCCCTTGAGGTAGTTCCATCATTATAGGGGAAAGGAGCCCAAACTGACATCCTCGACCCCATCCGGCCAAACCATTTACCATACTTCCGTCACGAAGCTTCTAGAGCTGGAAGCTTCAGCTCCTAATTTAAAAAACTCTCCATAACATGACTGGCATGACTGGAACACAGCTTAGTCGCTCCAGTAAGCGCGAGGGATAGTGCTAATCTCTACACATCATCACGGGGGAGACAAAGACCATTCACGCCGGTCTTGTAAACTAGGTAAAACATAAGTTTCAGGGGAAATGGTACAAAAGGGAATTGATCTGCTTATGAAGAGGGACATCATGGGAGTTTCTCCATGAAGGAAAATCATGTGGGGTTCACTATAGAGGTCCTCAAGGATCAAGGAACGGGGAGTACAGGGACAGTGACAAAATGTTGCGTAACAGGGTGGTATTCAAGCTTCTAGGTTCAAAGACTTGGACTTGATGGGCTATGTGTGATTGTTATGCATGCATGTTAGTTGTTGATGTGATTGTTATGTGTGCATTTTGATGGTCATTGTTGTGGTCATGTGTCGTCATGATGTTGATATTGAGACGATTGATATGTTGATTGCATTTTATATACATATGTTGTGCTAATTCGGATTGACTGTGCAGACAAGATAACCTTCCTTAAACTTCACTAAAGTATGTTTGATTATATTTGGTTTATTAGACATAGCATGTTTGTAGGAAGAGGATAATAGATGACAAGAAAAATGGTGGATTACATTTCATGTGACTCTCCTTATAGATCATAAGAGCGACAAAGAGATGAGTACTCTCCTGACATAGCAGGAACCTTGAGAAGTTTAAAAGCAAAAATCAAAAGTTGCAAAGAAAATAATGATAAACGCATTCAGTCATAGGAAAGACTTTCTAGAGAATTGGGAAAATAGGTAGAGGTCAATGCAGTGTTCCCTTAGATTTGATAAAACTTGCAAATACATGGACAACCACGAATCAATTATGGGAAGGAGGAAAGGACTAATGGGGCATATGGTAGCAGGTCTCATTGAAGGCACAGGTCAGATAGGGATGACATGGTCAGAGGTGTTGGATGGATACACCTAACATGAGAGGTAGTGGTTATGGGTTATATTCTAGTTTTGGATTAGAGAGACCACATGGTCATCATCATTATCACGCTCACAGGAGGAGTGAGAACCGGTACTTGTCAGATGAGTTCAAGAAATCCAAGCCTCCTACCTTTGATGGAGAGATGAAGAAATCGAAAAATGCAGAACCATGGCTGCTTGGGATGGAGAAGTTCTTTGAGATACATGATTATACAGAGAATATGAAAGCTAGGATATCCATTTTTAGTCTCAAAGGGAAAGCTGACATCTGGTGGGAATATGTGAAGTGTGTTAGAGGAATCAATACATAGGAGTTGAGTTAGCATGAGTTCAAAAGACTTTTTAGGAAGAAATATTTTTCAGAGAGATATTATGACAATAAGACTATGGAGTTCTATGAATTGAAGATGGGGTCTATGACAAATGAATAGCATATGACTAAATTTCTTGGCATTGTTGAGGTATGTACCATATTTTAAGGATGAGAAGATGAAGGTTCAAAGATTAATTAGTGTATTTCCATTAGAATTTAAAGATTAGATTGAGTATGATGAGTCTCGGTCATTAGAGGAAGTCATTGAGAATTTGAAGCATTGTTATAAGTAATCTAAGTGTAAGTCAGAGCCTAAGCAGGGTTCGAAAAGTAATTACAAGACTAAAGGGAAGTGGGATAAGAAGCAAGGAAGACCTCATGATACAGGTAACAAGGAGAATGCAATGTCGTACAAGAAGTTCAATGTAGTTAACAGAGGATAGGGATTTCAGTCTGAGGAGCATAACAAGGGTAATGGCAGGAACTCTTTGCAGTGTTTGAATTGTGGCAAGGATCATCACAGGAGAGATTGTCAATGACATTAGGGTGGCAGACCTTAGATTTACAGTTCTCAGGAGGCACAAATAGTTGGGGATGTTGGACAGAGTATTCCTCGGATTTATGCAACATTGGATAATAGGCAGGTTGATCATTAGACATCTATTATCGAGATGGAAGGTAAGCTTTGTGATCAAGTTGTTTCTATTTTGATTGACCCTGGATCTAACTATAGTTATATTAGTCCTGACCTAGTGGATAAGTGTTGCTTGAATAAAGAAGTGCATGCAAAATCTTGGTTGGTGTAGTTGGCTACAGGTACCAAGAAAAGAGTTCATCATTGGGTGAGATCTTGTGCATTTGAAATAAATGGTATGTTTACATTATCACATCTAAATTTATTTTTGCTGGGATCATACAATCTATTGTTGGTTATGGATTGATTGTAAATTCGTAGGACTAAGGTAGATTTCTATGATAAGGCTATTGAGTGCCTAGATGATGATGGAGAGAGGAGAATCTTGTAGGTTAAGAAGAAGCCTACATAAGTGAAAATGGTTACAACTATGTAGGAAAAGTGTAGTTGTAGGAAAGGGTATGTATTGTTTGCAATTCATTTTGTAGTGAGAAAGGGAAGGATGTTGAGGATGTTGAAGTCTTGAAGAGGTATTATGTTTTTGTAGCAGTTTTAGAATTTATTCCCAGTAGATATTTGAGAGTTATCGCCTCATAGGGAAGTGGAATTTTTTTATTGAGTTGATGTCAGGAGTAGCACCAAAATCGAAGGCACTGTACATGATGAACACTTCAGAGTTAGTGGAATTGAAGTTGTCGCTTAAGGAAATGCTTGATAAGGGATACATTAGGTCAAGTGTGTCACCTTGGGGTAAACTAGTATTATTTGTGAAGAAGGATGGTACTCTCAGGTTGTGTATTAATTACAGGCAGTTTAACAAGGTTATGATCAAGAACATGTATCCTTTGTCATAGATTGATGACTTGTTTAATCAATTGAAGGGAGTAGCAGTGTTCTCAAATATTGAGTTGAGATTAGGATATCAATAGGTACGCATCAAAGAAGAGGACATCTACAAAACCACATTCCATACCAGGTATGGGCAATATGAGTTTGTAGTAGTTCATTTTGGTCTTACTAATGCTCCATCTACTTTCATGTGTTTGATGAATAGTGTGTTGTGTCCTTATCTATACAAGTTTGTGATAATATTCATTAATGACATATCGATATATTCTAAGAATAAGGAAGAGAATACATAACACATGGCATCAATGTTGAGATAGTTGAGAGAGCATTAATTGTATGCCAAGTTTAGTTAGTGCAGTGTCTTCCAGACATAAATTCATTACTTGGGACATGTTTCCAAGGAAGGTATAGTAGTGGACCTGGAAAAGATTAGAGCTATCATGGGGTGTTGTTGTGGCCACCAACAACCCCCCTCCTTATTTAGTATTAGCAATAACACTATGTAAGTGGGGACCCTTAGTCAAAAAATTTTAAAAAATCAATTAGTGCTTATATGTCACTCAAGAAATATCGCATCGCGCCAAGAATGATAGGGAATTTTCTTATGAGTCAAAATGATAAAATGTGATATTGCGACGCGAACTCCATCGCATCGCATGCATTAATAAACACTCACGTTGGAAAACCTTAAAATCACCGATATGCGATATCGCATATTGCATGTCGCAAAATCGCATAAAATGCACGTAACAATTAAACGATTAAGCGATCCGCGATCTTGCGATATTGCGATCTGTGATCTTTGCGATGTTGCGATAAAACAAACTTGCGATAGAACAACACGATGAAATTGCGGTTATGCGATACAACGAAATGCGATACTGCGCGGAAAATCGTAGAAACATTCCATCGCAGATTTTCCTGGCTCAATATTCAAGAAAAAGTTTTTCCATGAACCAAGAACTGGTTACGCGTTTTAATGATAATTAATGAATTACACGCCAGTTGTTAATAAAATATGGTTTTGTGTTTTTCGAAGAGCCAGTTAACGTCAGATGGCATGTTTTTGCATATCCATGGAATTTAAAGCTTTCCTGTCATTATTTATTATCATTACTCTCTTCTCACTTGTGAACTGCAGGAACGAAGAACAAAAGTTACACAAAGCAAAGTGCAAGAAGCTATGGGGAGAAAGGGTAGAGCTCCAATGTTCAAAGACAGAGAAAAGGTGCCCTTATAAACAGATAATGCATGCAACAGAGCCACAGATTCACAAAATGCTGCTGAGCCATCCATTACAGATCTTTCATATACAACCATGGTTAAATGGGTACTGAGCGATGCTGATATCAGAGACAGACAATTTAATGCTCAGGTTCAAGAGCTCACGAGGTCATTATTTTCATAAATTTTGAGCTTTATACCCGATAAAGAGGAAGAGGCGCAAAAGGCGAAAAACGCATCAGAGAAGCCCAGATCAAAGAACGGAGGCAATTTCCGATGCGCGATTAGTGCTAGATTAGCGCCTAGCGCTAATCGCGCATCGCTGAGAAAATTGCTTGAGAAGGAAAGCCTCTAACTGCTCAGTCACCTGTAAACCCAAAAATTGCAAGAAAGTAATGATAAAAAACAAACTGGAAACAAAAAGCTAAAGAAAAGGCAGAAGCAATCCAAAGGGTTAACCAAGTTGAACTGAGATTATTACTGGGCATACACGGTGAAGCCACATAGTCAGTGGATGACTCTCGAGTATATCATCGATTTTTCTGAGAAGATGGTGCCAGCTCTTGCCAATTCTGTTTGCTTATCGCAACCAAAAGTGGAAGACAGTCAGCCGACTCTACTCAAGCAAATACTGAATGCTTGCTATGTTAAGGAGCAAATGCATAAATAGTTAGATATTAGATTTAATTTTTAGAAATAGTTTTGATTTATTTTTTGTAGAAATTTTGAATAATTTAACACATATTCACAGAGATTATCCTGATCATACAATTATAAGCAGAACATGTATAATACATAATCTCCTCTACGTTGATAATCAATTTACAGAAGCAGAAACATTCACAGGCACATATAGAAGCATCAATCAAACTCATAAACATAGTATGTATCTCGGGGAAAGCATCTCGCTAAAAACCCCACACTATCTGTATATTATATTGATTGTGTCATGTAACATTACACAACATAATACTTCTCACAAGTATCTCCACCTCTGTTACACACAATACAGCTCAGATCTGATCTCCAAATCTCTTCCACTGCTTGCCTGCCTCCACTGCTCAATACCTGCTCAAGAACTGATGAGAATGGCTTCCCAAACTCGTTTTTCACCTGCAAAATAGTCACTCACTCTTTGTGGACGTGAGAAAAGGCTAAAATGTGGGCCAAATACGTGAGCAAACTCATTGGCATACTCAATCCGTTGATTGTGCAAGATCTGATGCACAACTATAGTCACAACTGATAGCAATCTGATTCTCTACCACTTGTCCCTCTGATGTATTCTTTAGTTGTATTATGAGTTAATAATTAGTTTAACAACTCATCATTAGTCTATCTGTAGTTAGACTAACTACAACTAGTTTAACTAAGTCAAACTGAACACAACTCCATCAACTGTACCTCCAGTCCTCTAAACTCAACTCACTTGAGTTCTAACTGAAGTCATGCATGCAACAACTCAACCGACTCATAAGAAAAACGTATTTCCTTCTGACAGCTGCATGTGCCACCTCTGTAGCTCAAACTGAAGTGCTCCAAGAGAATAAGATCAAGTTTATAGTCCAAATATTATTGTGAGATAATAATATTTGACTTTTCTATTTTTGACAGCCAGTCTAAAAATAGACTTTGATCACTCACACTGTGATCACTCACACTTTCATCAAAAATAGAAGTCCATCTATTTTTTCCCAACTTGATCAATCATCCATAAACATAGACATGATCCATATGTCTAAAAATAGACATAGTCTAAAAATAGACTTGCGCCAAAAATAGCCTGCGGGCCCACTTAGTGAAGGCGACTCTTTTCACTAAGCTCCATCATCTTGTTGCACTCTCAACAAGAATTTCTTGTTGCACACTTTTCAACACTCCCTCTCAACAAGAAAGGCTTCCTCTCAAACCCGATCCTGTAACTCTGGAATGTTCTCCATGCAACACATCTGGCCGGTCCACTTGCTCTGTCATCAAAGTCTCTGACTGCTATTGCCTCTGTCGACTGAAACTCTGCATCTTTGTGCTCTTCAGTATCTGACTGCTCTAACCTCTGTCACTTTGATCTCTGACTGCATCCGTCCTGCTGCTGGTTCTATCTCCCAGCATTGCATCCGCACTGCACCTCCCAACTAACCTCCCTGTTGGGATAGAAACATCCTCTGATGCTGAAGCTCTACCTGCTGCTGACAAATGCTCCCTCTATGACATCTGCGCTACTGCAACATCTCCATGCATCTCGCACCATTGCACACCTCTCTGTGCCACCTAGCACTGTGCAAAACACTTGTGCCTCTCGCATTGCTACAACCTGCTAGCTATGCGCTGTCCTGGGATTCCCTGCACTGTCGCTCTCTCTGCCGCTCCATCCGCATCTGTCTCTACCCAATCAGTCAGTTCCTGCTACTACACATTGGGGCTCCCGTAGCAAGGTCTCATCCAAGAGGTTGGGTACCTCAAGGGTCTTGCCCCTCCTCCTTGGGATGATCAATCCACATCACCCCACCTCCTACCTGGAGGTATGGATGCATGCAATCCCTCAGCCCATCTGGCTTGAATTTTCCCCCTACTGGAGGTCTCTGGATGAGTAGATGTCTCTACTCGATCTCCTCTCAGCTTCCCCTGTTGTGGCTCCTCCACAACCTCCTGAAGCTGCTGCACCAATTGCGGCTCCTCCACAATCGTCTGAGACTTCTTCTGGCTCTGCATGTTGAGAGGTAATATACGCTCCCTCTCAACCACCAAGTCTCCATCAGTTGCCTCGCTGCTCAAGGCTTTGCATGCATCTTGAACCTCAAGAGCATACAGGGTCTTGACCCGTGAACCAATCTGCTTCACCTGTCTAGTGATGATGTGTCTAAGGAAAACCTTTCCCTTACTAAAGACCACATCATATCCTCTGTCTTCCAACATCGCGATCGACACCAAGTTTCTCTTCAGTCCTGGTACATACTTGACATTGGTCAAGGTAAGGCGAGCTCCATGCTCCCTCTGAAAAATAACCGTGCCTGCACCTAAGACATTATACTTCTCATCATTACCCATCCCTATGAGTATCTGGAGATCTTTCTCCTCCAAAGTACTGAACAAACTTTTGTCACTGGTCATGTGGAAAGAAGCTCCACTGTCAAGAAACCAACCACTTCCCATCATGGATGAAACCATGCATGCGAAGAGTGTGAAATCCAATTCAAACTGTGAAGCAAGTGCCTCACCTTCAGATCCTTCCCCGAATCCCTTCTTGGACTTCTTCTTTGGGCAATTAGTAGCATAATGACCCAACTCATGACAACGAAAGCATCTCACCTTCGCCTTGTCAACCTTCTTCCCATCATTGGAAGAACAAGATTTGAAAAGAGAAACCTTCTCCTTCCCCTTCTTCGCCTTACTCGCTAAGGCACAGTTCTCCTCATCCTGCATGGATGAAGAACCGTCTCTGGTGCTCCATCTAATCTCCTCCTGCATCAAATCCGACCATCGTCGTTCCCAATTTGGAAGTTTCTCCCTTCCATTCACCGAGTCCTGGTAGCTATGCCAACTCTTAGGAAGGTCAAGGAGTCCTAGACTCACCATCCTCATCATCAACAATAACCCCCACACTTCCCAGCTCATCTCGACACTGAGTGAACCTCATGAGATACTGGGGCATACTATCTCCATTCTCGAACTGAATGTTTCTGAGTTTTATCTCTTGCTTTGGAATTAAATTCGAATTCCACCAACACAAAACTCAACTGCTTCCGATCTAGAATTCGTGAGAACAAATTATTTCTTGTACAGAGATTGACTGTATGGGCATTCACCGGATATCTCACCTTCCAAAAGAAGGATGAATCCAGAGGCTACCTGGCCCGATTACAGACTCTGCCTGAAGAAATAGAATGTAAACACTTCCTGAATAGTAGATCTGATGATCAATCCTCGCTTGATATCCTGTAAAAATCTCTTCTACAAATCAAGCAGCTCTGATACCATGTAGAAATTTTGAATAATTTAACACATATTCACAGAGATTATCCTGATCATACAATTATAAGCGGAACATGTATAATACATAATCTCCTCTACGTTGATCATAAATTTACAGAAGCAGAAACATTCACAGGCACACATAGAAGCATCAATCAAACTCATAAACACAGTATGTATCCCGGGGAAAGCATCTCGCTAAAAACCCCACACTATCTGTATATTATATTGATTGAGTCATGTAACATTACACAGAATAATACTTCTCACAAGTATCTCCACCTCTGTTACACACAATACAGCTCAGATCTGATCTCCAAATCTCTTCCACTGCTTGCCTGCCTCCACTGCTCAATACCTGCTCAAGAACTGATGAGAATGGCTTCCCAAACTCGTTTTTCACCTGAAAAATAGTCACTCACTCTTTGTGGACGTGAGAAAAGGCTAAAATGTGGGCCAAATACGTGAGCAAACTCATTGGCATACTCAATCCCTTGATTGTGCAAGATCTGATGCACAACTATAGTCACAACTGATAGCAATCTGATTCTCTACCACTTGTCCCTGTTGAACTGAACATGCACTGACATGCAACTGAGTTAACTGATGTATTCTTTAGTTGTATTATGAGTTAATAATTAGTTTAACAACTCATCATTAGTCTATCTGCAGTTAGACTAACTACAACTAGTTTAACTAAGTCAAACTGAACACAACTCCATCAACTGTACCTCCAGTCCACTAAACTCAACTCACTTGAGTTCTAACTGAAGTCATGCATGCAACAACTCAACTGACTCATAAGAAAAGCGTATTTCCTTCTGACAGCTGCATGTGCCACCTTTGTAGCTCAAACTGAAGTGCTCCAAGAGAATAAGATCAAGTTTATAGTCCAAATATTATTGTGAGATAATAATATTTGACTTTTCTATTTTTGACAGCCAGTCTAAAAATAGACTTTGATCACTCACACTGTGATCACTCACACTTTCACCAAAAATAGAAGTCCATCTATTTTTCCCAACTTGATCAATCATCCATAAACATAGACATGATCCATATGTCTAAAAATAGACATAGTCTAAAAATAGACTTGCGCCAAAAATAGCCTACGGACCCACTTAGTGAAGGCGACTCTTTTCACTAAGCTCCATCATCTTGTTGCACTCTCAACAAGAATTTCTTGTTGCACACTTTTCAACATTTTTGCTTAGAAAAAGGGCAGTCATTCAAACGGCATCCTGAATCTTTGTAATTAAGTTATTTAGTTAGTAGTATTTAAACCCTTCTCATGCATTTAGAGAAAGGTCCAGAAATTTATCAAAAACTTGTCCTCAGAACATGCACTTTTGCACCCTCAGAGGAGGTTTTGATGAATGAATGGAACAGGATTTGTTGATGTTTGCATTTGATATCTGCTACTGATGTTGCACTTCTGTACTCTTAGTGGATGTTAGATCAAAGAGAGATAAATCATTGTCTCTTGAAGCTCATGAGTAGGACTAGTTATAAATGGTACTTTTATCTCTTCACCATTTCTGCTTATTTGTTAAAGTGATATACATTTTTTAGTTGTTTATGTATTATTGCATGAATGCCCGAGTTATCATTTGGCACTTTTGTACGGTGATAGCTATTTATTTATGCTTAATGTATGAATAGCTCATTATGCGATATGTTTTTCACAGCCGTTTCATCTAACTTTTTATGCGAAGTGGTTCATCCTTATTGATTTCTTTTCTCATAATAGCTGAATGATCTTTATTACTAGTTGTTATTTGAAATCTCTTTAGATCGCATAATAGAAGAATTACATCCCGGGTTAGTATAGACTTAGATGTTGCTGCTTATTAGATTACAATAGTATAGCATTAGATTAAAGTTATAATTAGAATATTTCAATTAGGAACTGTTAGATCAGGAACATCAAATTCTACACACACACACTCATAGATTGGGAAACTGGTCCCATATTCCCAGTCAGACCCGCTATACCAAATGGATAAGGAGTTGCCAACCAAGGTTCGGACCGGGCGGGTATCCCCCTTGTTGTAGACCCGATTTTCGGGGCTTCAATAGGTGGGAAACTCCTAAAAATGTGGATGAGGTCAATTCATTCATGGGACTAGCATGTTATTACAAGAGGTTCAATAAGAACTTCTCATAGATTTCCAAACCTATTACATCTTTGTAGCAAAAATGAAAGAAGTTTTAATGGAGTAAGGAGTGCACAACTAGTTTTGAGCAGTTGAAGCAGTTGCTTACAAATACTCTGGTCGTGAAGATTACAAATCCTAACAAAGAGCTTGTGGTATGTACATATGCTTGCAAGAGAGGACTTGGTGGAGTCTTGATGTAGGAAGGACAGGTGGTATGTTATGAGTCAAGGAAGCTAAATAAGTGCTAGCAAAACTATGTGACTCACGATCTTGAGTTGGCAACTATCATTCATGCCTTGAAGATGTGGAGATATTATCTTCTTAGCAGGAGGCTTATTCCGATGAGTGGTCATAGTGGACTGAAGTACTTGTTTAACCAACCTAATATGAATGTTGGGCAAGCTAGATGGTTGGATACTCCCAGGAGTTTTATTTCGAGATCAGGTGCATCAAGGGAAAGGAGAATAGGATTGCAGATGCTCTTAGTAGAAGAGAGCAGGTGAATCAAATTGCAACAGTGAGTTCTTATGTGACAGATTTGTAGGAAGGACAACATGATGATAAGTATCAATAGTTGAGGCACATGTTACAACAATGGGGTGAAGGTGATAGGCATGAGGAGTCTCATCTCAAAACAAATGGCTTAATCAGATTTAGGAACATAATTTATGTGTCAGATGATAGTGAGCTCAAGAAGCTTGTCTTGAGGGAGTTTGATGTCAAGCCATATTTAGGTCACTAGGGATATCAAAAGACATTGACAACAATTAAGAAATTCTATCATTGGTCGAACTTGAAGAAAGAGGTAGCTAAGTTTGTTACGAGATGTTTCAATTGTCAATAGGTAAAAGCAGAGTGTAAGCATCTAGGTGGTTTATTATTGTGAAAATTCCTAGTCCAAGGAACCCTACTACAACAAAAATTGAATTTACTTCACCTACTTGATTTTAATATACATTGTCAAGTTATTTTCTGAATACTGAAGTAAGTTACTTTTGCAGCCTACACTACTTTAATATTTGATTACATGAAGCATAAAATTGAGCAAAGAACAAGATACATAGGACACAATTAATTTTGGACAAAATAGTCCTCAGAAAAACCCAATGTGGGAAAACCGATGCAACATCTCTGAGGGTTTTCTATTATTAAGCAGTAATTATGAATATAATGTTGGATTCCCTCTCAGTAATCCCATGAAAAAGAAAATATAATGGCAGAAAACTAAGTGAGTTTTTCCTCACTTCACCTGGTAGATTCTGGTTGATCCGGAAGTAGAATTGGCTAACCCCGACTATCTATGTGTTGGCCCTGTGTAGGCACTTCCTCAACCTTACAAGATCTATGTCAGCTTCTACGTTGTCTCTTCTACCTTCTGTGTCAACCTTCCTGGTTGTTCTCGCAGTTCCCGACTTTTTTGGCTTTCTGCATGAGAGCAGCTTCTTCTTTTGTGCTTGCCCTTCTGGCTCTACATCAAGTCTGCATGGGCCCAGACTGGCCCAACATAAGTCCCTATAAATGTTGTGTTGCCTCCACTAGTGGCACTCGGCCTCTCTACCCAGTATTCCCGAACTATCCCTGCCCCTCTGCTGCAGAATGATCACTTAGTTCGAATTCTCAACTTCCTAGCCCCAGAAATTGAACTCCAGATCAATTCATTCTCTCCGTGTGTGTTTCAAAATGAACCCCAAGCCTCCTTCTTATAGTTTTCTCGTTGAGACTTCAACAACTGATATTAAGTGTCTCATCAATGGCTAAGATTATATCTTGACTTGATCTGCCTTCTAGATCATTCTCACCCATATTTTGATTAATACCCATTAATATTTTACTTTTCCTAATTTTAGACTTAGGAACCCCATTAAAAATATTAATTATTTTAATAAAATACAATCTGGGAGGAATTTCACCAAACAATTTCTAGGTTCTTTAGAACTCATGTGCCTTAGCCTCTCCACCAATTTTCATGGCTCGAGCACATCTGATGCTACCAAAAGCTAACACTCCCTCTTAGAGAGAAACATGTTCTAGTAACAATGTCCAACTACATGTTGCTCTGTCTCTGAAGCATCTCCTTTCAACACTTTTGATGCTACTTCTGTACTATTGCCCATGACACTGCCACTGCCACTGTTTCATCTGTACTATAGCTCCCTCTCAAATGTTTCATCTACTATGTTATTAACATTGCCACTGCTAACACTGCATTCGTACTACAACTTAGTTGCTGAGAGAAGCAACTGAAAAACATCCAAAATTACTGAACTTAATTGTGTTCAACATAATACCATGAATGTTGGAATCTGACTGCTACTAGTCTCTGACCCTCTGAATCTTTTGCGTTGTTGCTGACTTTTGCATTGTGCCATCTGCACTGTTGCCAACCTTGCTATGCACTGATCAGTCTATAGTCTCAAGATACTGAATCTGTCTCTCCAAACAATCCACTGCATCATCTAACACTAAGTCCATCTCGTTACTATTGATTCTCTCACTTTCGTAGCAAGGAATTGATCCAAGATGTGGACTGCTCAAGGATACTACCCACATGTAGCCCTCCCGACTACAACTCAATATCACCTCATTTCCCTCTCAGAGATGCATGGGCACTCATGGAAAACTCATCCTTGTCAATTTTTGTTGGAGCAACCTTAGGATCATGTTTCTCATCCTTATCCTTTTGCTTCAAAGGAAACTGAGATGCAAAGTGGCCCATCTCACCACATCTAAAACATTTCACCTTCGAAATGTCCTTCTTCCGCTTCTGCATTTTTTGTCCCTTTGATGCTAGAGCTGTGTTCTCCTCCTCCTTCTTGGTCTTCATGCCACTCCAATTGTTTACATTGAGGTTGAACTTAACCAGGTCCCTCCTTAATTCCTCTTGTTGAAGGGCTACCCACATCTCCTCCCATGAAGGTAGCCTTTCCCTGCCCAATTTACTTTGGATGAAGACTTGCCATTCATCTAAGACTCCATTCAGTGCCATCCTTATTGTTATCGCTCTAAAATTTCCCTAGAGTTGTTATCTTGGGTCAAAAGAAATATTAGAGGTAACCACAAACCTACTTTCGAGATCAGGATCTAGCCTTCCTAATGCTCAGAGAGGGCTCTCCCTTTATGATTTAACTTTGTTGAGTTAATTGATTTTAAGCTAGTTATTTAAGTCTGATTGGGTTTTGATTTTGATTTGGTGGTGGAATCACTGACTTAGATGGATAGAAGGATGTCTTTTACCATTGGTCTATGGGGTCAAGTGTCAAGAAAACAGGACTGAATCAAGTTCTAAAGATAGTGTTCACAGGGCAAGGTAGCTGAGTAAACTCAAATATTTTAGGTTGGATGGTGAAGTGGTTTTCAATCGGGGTCAAGAAGCAATTAAGGATTCCTCAAGCCGGATAATGAGGGAAATGATAGAGGTCAATCGAAACTAGGGAGTAATCAAGGATTCCCTACTCTGGATATCAAAAGAAAACATTCAAATGAATAATTGTTAAAGACAGAGTGTACTTAAACAAATTCTGTAATAATATTCCAATTATTTCATTCAATTTAGATAACATGCAAGTATGTGAAACACTTAAGAATATAACAATTTGACAAACAAAAAATACTTCACTGAAGTGGCCCAACACATGAATCCTGTAATGCAATGCCTTTATTACTCAGTCCAGTCTGCTGACTTGAAAAAATGGTACAATGAACCCTTAGGTTTCAGATCAATACAACTATAGAAATGTTAAGCAATCCACACTCTATACTTTGAATTATGAAGTATTTATACAAAAACTTATTACAAAATATCCCAAACTATTTTTAGGAATTATTCAAGGAAAAAGAAAAATCTTCATGCAAGAAGATAGAGACATATATGTAACTGCTGCAAGCTGTCCCTGTTTATTTGGCTCTACTGTCAGATCTTTTGTTGCTTTTTCTCCTTTGTTGTTGCTTTACGCTGGCTGTCCTTTTACTTTGCCTTTTGACTGATACTCTTTCATTTGATACTCTTTGACTTAGCTGACCTACTGCTTTTCTTTCACTGCTCTGTATCCACTATTTACCTTGCATTTTCACAGTAAATCATTTAATTTTTCCCAAGTCTCTGTATATGGTAATTTAATATTTACCATTCTTCTATAGACTTCATCAGCTTCTGTGTATTTTGCAAAGGTGGGCTTGTTTAAAAAAAGATGTTTTACCTCATGCTGGAACTAAAAGAGGTTCTCAAAAGTCTAGTAAAGAACCTTTCCTGTAGGCATACCTTTCATAGAGGAACTATTGGCTTGCTCCCTTACCACTTCTATAATTTTCTTGTTATAGTCTCCATGTGGCATTAACCTGTCATTTATTACCAATGGATTTGGCAGACCTTTCTACCTCAAAGCATCAAATTTGACCATGAGCCTGCCTATAGCTAGCTCCATGGTTTGGCATTTGTCCTCAACCTGCATCATCAAGTTCCTCTTGGTGATTACCTTCTTCACCTCTAGTATAGTGTTAGTTCTATTAGCTATGTCAAACTCCTGCAATTCATATTTATTCTTTGAGTTAAGGAATTGGATTATTCTTGAGGCTTCTTCTGACATATTTCCAAGTTCGGACTTAACCCTTTGAATTGCTTCACCGGCCTCTTTGACAAAATCATTTTGTTCAAAGATAACTTGTATAGATGGCCAAATATCATTGACAGAGTCAATGATATTGGCCCATAGCTACTCTTTTTCTTGGGCAAGTGGCTCCTTCAATGTTAATTCCTTTTCCAAGTTCTTTATTCTCTTTGTCATCCTGTTTGACTTTTGTACTTCATTTTTATGCATAATTTGAGCCAGTTTCTTCTCATCCTCTAGACTTCTTATATGTTCTTTAAGTCTATTTATTTTAGTGGTCTAAATGGACATGTCCTCCATGGCATTGACTAGTTTTCCTGCTTCATCACTTGGATGAGCTGCTGTTATTGTTGAACCTGTCACTGATGAAGTTGTTGCTGTAGTTGGAAGTGTTGTAGCTACTCGATCTATTGGGGCCAATGAAGCTGCCATAGTTGAAGGAACTATTGTAGTGACTGTAGGGATAGCAGTGACAGTAGCTGTCTCAATGCTGGCATGATTCAGCTATATTAAACTGTCCAATTCATTCTCCATTTATTTCAACTGAGCATTTAGTTGAAGAATGAGATCCATCATTTCATTCTGCTCGGTTTGGCTCTCTATGACCTCCTTGGTCTGTGGATGTTCAGAAGGAGGCAACTTCAGTTGTTTCTTCAAAGCAAAAATGTTTTCATTTTTCTTCTTTATGAGCTTTTTTGCTACCTTGATGTCATTTGGATTATATCCAATCTCAATCACCAAGTCCTCCAGTGACTTGATTATGTTATCCTTGGCCCGTGAGGATGCCTTTTCTAGATTAAATTGTGTTGTGATGTTGTACAGAGAGCTTTGAAGTTTCTACACAGTTATTGCTTTATTATTCAATTGTGGAGTAAATCATTTCACCTTCCTGCTTATGAAATTCAATTTGATCAATAGGGTGAACATCCCTGGCCAAAACTTCAAACTCTGTCTTCCTATAATTTGCTAATGTTTTAGGCTACTGGACTATAGGCTGTAAAAAGGTCATTTGCATTTTACCAGTTTTAATGTCAAAAGTTGACATCAACCTCTTTTGATTGCTAGGAGTCTGTTTGAAGTACTGGGCATATGTTTCAGCCTTCAATGCCTCATTCCTCATCTTGATTTCTTTGTACTTCTCTTTTATATATTTCTCTTTATCTACTGGTTTGCTGGATAAAAATGCTTCAATACTAAGCTGTTTTTCAATAATCTGAGTATTTGAGGTGGAAGGTTGATGAGCTTCCTCTTAAACTGTTGGACCTTTACTCTTTTCAACCATTGTGTCAGTATCACTGATTTCAACTGTCTCAATGGTGTCTTCTTGCTCAGTTACAGGATTAAGCTTGGGCTTCTTCCTGTAATTTATTTCAAACTTGCCATCTGTAGTATCCATTTTAGAGCTAGAACCTCCTTCCCTGGTTCTTTTTACATTTCAGTCATGTATGGTTGGAGTATGTACAATGGGACTAATACCCATCTGTTCCTATAGGGTTGGAACCTGCAGAAATGAACTAGTATCTATCTGCTTTTCCACATCTATTAAGGTATTTTCCAACCATTCTGACTAGTTGGCATATCTTTCAATATCTGGCATGGACTCATGCATAAAAGGGCTTAATTTGAACTTGAGCCTTAATTTTTTTATGACTCCATTAGGGTCATACTGCCACATGAAACTGCTACTAAACTTCATTTGCTGTAAAATTTTCTCTGCTTCTTGTCCAGCTTCCCTATTATTACAAATAAAAGGGACGAGTTGGTTTTTGATCTTGAACTGTGTTTTCTTCCTAGCTAACAAAAAATTGACCTCATCTGAGTTTATGATCTTCCTCAAATACTCTAATGCAAAGATCCTCATGGGGACGTATTTAGGAAGCTTATAAGGAGTGATTTGGCATCCATATATCCTGATTTCAATGTGGTCCTGGTATAGATACTAGTTTCCTACTCTACTGTTTTTATACAATTGCACAACTCTTTTTATCTCATCATTGGTTCTTGGTTGATTGCTACTGGTTAGCATATTTACAATTGGATGAACAAAGGAATCAATGAACTCCCTATAATTAAAAACTGTGGAATAATTTTGGATCAATGGTGTCCAGAAGATGACAGATCTTGGATGGCCCTTAATGTCCAACTTTTGGATGTTGACTGGAAACTTGTCTGATTGGAAATATAGGAACATGTGGAACAATACCGAAGAGTATTTGAATACTCTTTCATTTGGTAGTCTGATCAATTCATCATAGATTCTATCTGCCAAGAACTGGGAAAAATTGAAAATTGCAGCTGGAGGCTTGCCTGGGAAAAAAATAGAGAGGAAATGAAGTACAAGCTCATCTACAACTTCATCAGTGGTATACCCTAGGATATAAGACAACATGGTTATAATTTTTCTTTCCCTCTTAGAGAAAATGGTGGCAGAGTATGGAGGACTATCTGTAGGAGTATGAGACTCTTCTAGGATGAATGTTTGAAATATTTGAGCCCTCTTGGGAAGGTCCAACTTTATGTAAAGTTCAAGCAAGGCTTCAATGGAAAATGGGGTCTCATTTGGGTTTGGCTGGATCTGCAACATTTGATTTATGGATTCAGCAGTGATTGTAAACAAAATTTGTTGGTCAGGAGAGACTATGGCTCTTTGACTTGGGATATAGCAAGCTTGGCAGAAGTGGATGATTTATGAGAACAAGTATACCTGTGGGAACAAGTATTTGGGCAAATTTGATTCCCATAGATGAATGTCATCATTCTGGTTCATGAATTTATCTTTACTCCAGCAATGGAGCTTTAATGGGTGGCTAGAGGTAGATGTGTCTTTAATTTGGAAATATTTGTCCGCCAATGGGAGGTGGTCAATGTCCAGGTGAGGGGTTTGCAGGGGTTTTTCATTCAGAATGCTTTGGGAAGCCATAATTTGGTTTATTCTATTGAATTATTCTTTTTTTGGCTTAGGAGTAAGCTTAGGGGCTCTGGAACAATTGGAAGGGCAAATATAATCTGCAGAAAAAGGGCCTTTGGATGCACAATTAGTTTCTTCTAGTTTGGCAGGGTCTTTTAATTAATTTAATTAATTAACCTTTTATTAATTACTCTGCAGAGCTTTAAATAGAGGGTTGTTCTGGTTCTTTCAAGAATACCTGGAAAACGAAGATTTGGTGCGCAATCAGGGTTGTATGGTAGCAGTAGAGGTTTCTGAAGCTTGAATTGTCTGTGTGCTGCTTCAATTTGGAATCTGCAGGGTCTTTAGGTTGTAAATGGGTTGAAAATGGTTGAACAGGGTTTCCAGGCGTTGGAATTGGTTGACAGAGGCATTTGCAATGAAAAATTAGTGAAAAGAGTGAAAAGGGGGCTTTTTCGGCTTTTAACTAACAATGGTTAAATTTTGGTGCAGGATTAACGAATGAACAGTGAGTGGTTTTCTTTTACGCGGGGAGGTGGTTTTATGCCATATCGCATCGCTTTTGGGTGGAGGGCGGTATTTTTTGAGAGCACACGATACAACGTGGTGCTGTCACGTAATGAAACAATGATCGACCAAAACTGCGAATCTTGCGTGCTTTTGGGATTTTAAGTGTTGGACGATGGGAGCGCGTGATATGGATATGGGCCATCAGATATGGAGGTGGGATATCAGAGGGCTATCATGTGGCAGAGTTGTGAGGGCAGACTTAAAGAGTGGGGTCATGTTTTAATTGCAATGAAATGTAATTAATTAGAAAGTAATTAGGGGATTTTGATATATGAGATGGGTTAATAGGGTATCGGGGAATTATAAAAATGGGGGGTTAAATATATACAATGGGACTATGGGTTAGAAAATAACATAGGGGTTAAGTTTAAAGGGTATTGGGGAGGGTTTTTAATGGGGCCCGACACATTTAACCTTTCAAACTTAGGATAAAGGGGTTTTAGTGGGTTTTTAAGGGAAAAAGGGAAATTAATAAAGGGGGGTATTATTTGTGATGGGAATGGGTTTCACACTAGGGAAAGTGGTTTTGGGAAGGGGAAATAGAATGAAATAAGGGGGAAGGTGGAATGAAGGGGAGGGGATATTCTTACAAGGGAAAATACCTCTTTTGAAAATGAAAAATAATGAAGGGGGAAATGAAGGGAAATTAATAAAAGAGGGGGTATTATGAGGGGAAATTAGTGAATAAACTTTAGTGAATTAACCTTTTCCTTTAATAATTCCTCCTGCACATGAAACATGGGATCAAGTATGATGAAGGTGCATTTGAGCTAGCAACCTTGTTCATTTCCAAAACTTCTTCTACCTATTGTTTATTTACTCTAGTATTTTCTCTTCATTCATTGGGTGCATTTGAGCTTGTTGGCCCTTCATTTCTTTTTCTTTGATAAAAAACTATCTAATTCTAACCTTATAAATTCCAATGGCTCAGATTAAACTGATGAACTCATTATTATTCTCTACCTAACTACTCATATGGCAAGATTAATCAGTTTGGCTAGATCTTTATTCTCTATCAACATGAAATTTAAAGCATGAATGAATCAAGATTAAACTATTTGACCATCATGGATTGTGGCATTTTTGACAAGCTGCACACAATATTATTTTGCAAAGTAAAGTAAAAAGGAGTGGCATTTGAATTTTCACACTTTCATGATCTATTCTTATCTCCAGTGGCTCCACATGGAGATGGCATTTCCTGGTGAAATGTCAAGAACTTTAAGATCAGTAGTCTTTGAAACTTTGACTGTGATTGCTTTGTAACGTCTTCTCTGTGATCTTCTTTATTCATACATATGATGGTACACCTTTCAAACCTCAGGGCCTTCTCTTCGGGATTCAACCTCAAAAGATTATCATCCAATCCAATCTAAACTTTGTAATGTTATGTACAATGAGCAAAGTAAAAAATGAACTGATGTTAATCTGGGAATAAGTAATGCTTCATCATTCTACGATTGACTGGTCCACCTGGTAGATATGTTCCATCTAATTGCCTCAAGAAAAATGCATTGTTACCATTGTAACCATAAATGATATAAGGGCCTTGCCATAGGAAATCAAATTTACCATGTTTACCCTTTTCTTCTCTTCTGGAATCCCATTTGAGTACTTTGTCACCTATGTAAAAATCATCAGCGTTAGTTTTCTTATCAAAAATCTTTTTGATTTTATCTTGGATCACTTGGGATTTGACATAGACTTATTCCCTCATTGTCTGATTTATCTTCCTTTGGATATCATTGGTTCTACTTGCAACTCTTGAATCATTTTCATCACTGGTACTCCTAAAGAGGATGGAAAAACAAAATCCATTCCATATACTAGTTGATAAAGAGATGTACCAATGGAATTTTTGGTAGTTAGTCTATCTGCCCTTAAGGCATTAACCAACTTTTTTTTCCAGGTCTTCTTATTGTCTTCTAATAGTTTCTTGATGATATTAACAAGGATTTTGTTTGAGGATTCTGCAATTCCATTACCTTGAGGGTAATAGGCAGTGGAATGGCCAAGGGTAATGTGATATCTGTTACAAAAGCCTACCATTTTCTTGGATTTGAAAGCAGCTGCATTATCAGCAGTGATATTTTGTGGGCATCCAAACCTGGAAATGATGTTGTTCTCAAGGAATGAAATGATGGCAGAGTCTGTGGCTTGTCTAGAAGGGATGGCTTCTATCCATTTAGTAGAGTAGTCAGTGGCTGTCAAAATCCATTTATGCTGGGTTGAGGAGGATGGGTGAATTTCATCAATGAAGTCTAGACCCCACTGCTGAAATGGCATTTCCGTGGAGACGGGTTTTAGGGGAAAAGGTAAAAGTTTATATTTGCCTTCAAATATTTGGCACTTGTGACATGAGGTCACATATTTCTTGACATATGCAAAAGGGTGGGCCAATAAAAACTTGCTCTTAAAATCTTATCAGCAGTTGTTTTCCAGTATAGGTGTTCTCCACAATATCCTGCATGAAATTCTTGCATAAATTTGTTAGCTTCATCTTTTAATAAACAATTCAACAAAATGCCACCACTATATTTCCAAAATAAAGCATTATCTATGATACAATATTTCATTGATTTCATTTTCAACAATATACCTTTAGTTCTAGAAAAACCAGAAGAAGCTTGTAAATTTAATTAAAAAAATATGATATCTGCATACCAAGGTGAATCTATGAAAGATTCATTGATCTATGGAGTCGCCATCTTTTCTTGATCATCTAGGGAACCAATGAAATTTATATCTAAGGCTTGACAGTTTGATTCAGCCATAAGTTTAGCTAAACCTTGGCCTTTGATTAGTTTTGTGGGCTTTATTTCAATTTCATATTCCAAAATAGTGGTAATCCATTTGCCTCTCTTTCCTTTAGGCCCATTCTGTGTTAAAATGTCCTTTACTACTGAATTTGGAACATATGCAATGATGTGTGAGTATAAAATGTACACTCTGAAATATTTAATAGCCTTTACTAAAGAAAGTGCTTGTTTTTCCATTATGTTGTACTTTAGTGTAGCATCTCTCAAAGATTTGCTAAAAAATGCAATAGGCTGCTCATAACCTTGATCATTCTTTTGCAACAAGACTACTGCAATAATATGTTTTGAAGCAAAAGAAAAAATTATAAAATCTTTCTTGAAATCGAGACTTATGAGGATAGGTGTTTTAGTAAGGGCTTCTTTGATTGCCTCAAAAGACTGCTTAGCCTCTATTATCCACTTAAGAGCTAAATATTTCTTTAACATGCTATTCAATTCTTTGATTAGTTCTGCTAAGTTAGAAATGAATCTTCTAAGAAAATTTATTTTACCTAAGAATGATTGTAATTCTTTAATGTTTCTAGGGTGGTTGATGTTTAGGATTGCCTCTATTCTAGCTAGATCTATTCTAATTCCATATTTTGATATTATGTGTCCTAAGAGTTTACCTTATTCTAGTCCAAAAAGTGATTTTTTAGGATTTAAGGATATGCAAAATTTTCTACATTTAATAAGAACTCTTCTCAAATGATATAGATGTTCATTATCTGATTTGGAAAACACTGTGATATCATCTTGGTAAACAACTAAAAATTCATGGATTTCTTTTGCAAAAGCTATGTCCATAGCTCTTTGAAAGGTAGCCCCTACATTCATCAATCCAAAAGGCATTTTCAAATACATGAAAGTCCCCCAGGGAGTGGTAAATGCAGTATTTTCTTGATCCTTTGGTTGAATTAAAATTTGGTTGTATCCAGAGAATCCATCAAGTAATGAAATTCTAGATGACCCTACTACCCTCTGGAGAATTTGGTCCGTTTTAGGGAGGGGATAGTTGTCTTTTAGTGATACTTTGTTCAAGTTTCTAAAATAAACACAAAGTCTGATTTCTCTTGTTTTATTTCTTGTGGTGACTAAATTAGAGACCCAATCTGAATATCTAATTGGTGCTATGATTTGTGCATCATACATCCTTTTTACTTCTTTTTCAATTAATAGCATAAGATCTGGATTAATTCTCCAGCTTTTGTTTGAAGGGTTTTTGATCTTATTTGATAGGTATTTTATGTTTGATAATGCTGGTGTCATAAGATTTGAGGTCTGCATACTCCAGGCAAAGACATCTTGAAATTCTTTAAACAAACTTATGTATTTTAGCTTTTGATCTGGAGGTAAGGCTTTGGATAATTTGATAAGCTTAGGTTTTTCTTATGTTCCTAGGTTACATTCTTCTCTGTTCGATCTTAAAGGCTCCATTATTGGTTTTCTAGCTACATCATTTGAATCAAACAAGTATTCTAATGGGACTAATCCCTTAGGAAAAAAATTATTTTTAAGGTTTAAAATCTCATAATCATCATTGATTATTTCTTCTATTTCTACTTTTTCTAAGTTATCTATTTATACTTTAGTGAATTTAGTGGGTTTATCTACAATATTTACATCTATCTTACCATCTATGATGTCATCTATTGTACAATCAGTATCTATGTTACAATTTTGGAATTCTCCCTCAGCATTCATGAAATCATAGATTTGAGAATCTTGTGAAAAAATCTGCCAATATTTCAAATTATCAGGTATAACAGGTCTGTGTCTTACCTCTACAGTGTACTAGTGATTGGGTTGAAAGGGTAATCTGCAAGTGCTAGCAAAGGTAGCCAAACTGTGAGCTTGCATGTTCTGTTTCCTTGGAATAACAACAAAATCAATTTCAAGTAGTTCTTTAATCAGGTCTAGAACAGTTTCTTTGTATTGGCTCAGTCTAGGATTATTCACATAATACTCTCCTCTAATTTGTTTTATGATCAATTCAGAGTCTCCCATTATAGAAACTCTCTTGGCTCCAAGTTTTCTCACAATTTGTAATCCTAAGACTAAAGCTTCATACTCTGCCATGTTGTTTGTGCATTTAAAGTTTAATCTAAAGGCATGACCTTCAGAATGGTTATTTTCCATGTTATGAATCCAAACTCCTGCACCTGCTCCTAATATGTTCACTGAACCATCAAAGTCTAAGTGCCACCTTGATTCATGAAATATGTTTTCACTGTCAGGTGCTTTGTATTTTTCTTCTAGAGTTGTGATTTCATTTTTGCCATTGTCTGAATTATACAAGATAAATGAGTCCATATCAGAATGCATGGAGTATATAGGGTAATTTTGTGGTTTTTCTAAACTACTTACCATGTATTTCATCAAGGTTTCTCTGTAAAGCTTTCTTTGCTGACCAAATACAAAGATGGTATCATATGACATGTCTAACTGTAGGGATCCCTGCAATTTTTCTCCCCGTGAGCGAGATAATAGCATTCCATACTTGGGTGGGATATCAACAACTACTATGTCCATAACAATACTCTTTGCTGGGCATTGGACTAGAGTTACACACAAATCTTTAATCAGGCCAAGACATTTGACTTGACTAGAATCAAAAGAAAACAGGTCCTTGTAGGGTCTGGTGATATCTAAGTTTAACCTTTCCATGATTGCTTTAGGCATTAGGTTATGGGATGCCCCTGAATCTAGCATAGCATTATGTAAGATTTTATCATGAACATTTAAGCTAATGTAGAATGGAGGGATACCCCCTTGTTGATGTTTGCCATTTACTTCTGGACCAAATAATAACTCAGGTTGATCATCATTAAGGTTTACAACATCTTCTCCTTCACCTATGTTTAGTGTTTCAGTGATTTGTGCTTTGTATGATTCATTTTTCACTAGCTCTGTCAAAGGAACTGATATTTTCAATTTGGCTATCTCAGTCTTAATGTTAAATGGCAATTGAGTTTTGCCTAATTGAATGAGTTCTTCCTTAGAAATTGTGGTTTGTGTACTTTTTTCTTCTTTATCAACACTTGGTAACTCAGTTTGTGTACCAACAGTTTTGTTTTGAATTTTATTATTTGGAATAGTTTGAGTAACAGTTGAAGTTTGAGTTTCAGCTGAAGTTATGTCTACAATTTTTGGGTTGGAAGTCTCCTGAGTTCCTCTAGGGAGAATTTGTAGAAATTTGGTCACAAGAGCTTCTGCTATTTTTTTAGTTTGGGTTTGGATTGATTTCTTAGTGGGAACTTCTATATTCTTTTTGCTTCTAAGGCTATACTGCTTGTGAAATTCATATATAACAGATTCATAGCCTTGTTTTTAGTTAAAGGACTCTCCAGATTCTAATTGTAATTGTTGTAACATGTACAATTCCTGTTCTTCTTGAGTAATAAAAAAAAACATCTTCGTTTTTACTCCCCAATAGGTTTATCTGGGTGTCCTCCTCTTCTTCATGGTTTTGTGAACCTTCAGCGTAATTTTCCTAGAAAGGTAGTCTAATCTGTTGATCGGGTATATCATCTTTTTTTTTTCTAGTATTAGGATTTTTCCTAAAGTTGGGGTTTATAATTGGGGGTGCTTGTTGATTTTCCCACTGAGATTTTATTTCCATATTTTCTAATCTATCCATTATCATTTCTACACTTTTAGCTAAATTTTCTATCTTACCATCTGAAGTGGATGGTTCCTCTTTAATGGTAACTCTTTTCTCGTTTCTCATCCTAGCTCTCTTAGCTAATAAATTGGCTTAACACTAACATCATTACTTTGCATATGTTCCAATGTTTCAGGGTTTCTTTCTTTCAATTGGTAAGACATATCAGTGTCAAAACCATCAGGAAATTTGATTAGTGCCAAGTTTGATGGATTTTTGATATTTGCATGGATTGCATTATAGATACTGTTGAACCTAGTACAATAGTCCTGAACAAATTCATTAGGAGCTCTTCTAATGTTTTCATATTCAGACAATATTTGTAAAGGGTTTTTCTTTCTTTCCCATCTATTGATAAACAATCTATGGAAAGCAACTAAATCAACAATATGATTAGCAGGTAAACCTTTAAACCATTTTTTGACATCTCCTGCTAGTGTTTGGGAAAATAATCTCATTTGCACATCAGACTCATCAATCTCATGTAACTCAAAATAATCAGTCATTTTATTCACATGTTGTTGGGCAGTATACTGACCAGTAGCATCAAACAAAAAGATTTTACTTTGGTAGTCTTGGGGCATGGCATGTAGTTGAGCTGGTAAGACCAAAGGTGCATATCTGTCTGCCATGGCTAAGGCTTTGGTTTGACAGGGGGGGGGGGGGGGTGGGGGAAGTAGTGGTGCTTGAAGAAGAACTTGAAATGGTTGTAGATGAACTAGATGAACTTGAGATGTTCAGTTGGAGAGGAAGTTGAGGTATGAATGGTTTTTGGGAATGAACTGTAGTGGATATTATAGGTGAGGTGGTAGTAAATGAAGTTGTATTTACAGTTTTTGAAGACTCCATAGAAATTTCAGGGGTAGCAGCAGTTAGGGCAGCTAATTCAACTGATTGTTGAAGATAAGCTTCGTTTGTATGCCTTATCAAAGTTGAGGTTAAAGCTTCTAGTTTGTCAAAATTATCCAAAACATGTTGATCTAAATTAGGATGTATAGGAACCTTCTTTCATTCAATAAATTGAATGAAATTGGGGTCTATTACAGTATCATGAATTGAATTTTTAGATTTGGTACGAAAAAAAGAAAGCTCAAATGGTAAATCAAATTGAAAATCCTCTAAACTTGATAACTCTTTAGGAAGTGAATTTGTTTTAATTAATTGACTACTACTTCCTTGATTTTCTACCTTTTTTGGTTTTCTTAAAATTCTGTTAGGATCATCAACTATTATAGCAGGGTTTGGATCTAGATGTGCCCTAGTATAGTGTGTTCTTTTGGAAGCCAGAAATTTAAATTTTTTAATTTTTTAATGAAACTTTTTAACAACTCTAAAATGACCTTAAGGTGAAGAGATTAGATTTTAAGATTTTCTTTAAGGTTTATTAGACTGAGGATTTTCCCCAGTATGGTCGCCACTATGTTATCACTCTAAAATTTCCCTAGAGTTGTTATCTTGTGTCAAAAGAAATATTAGAGGTAACCACAAACCTACTTTCGAGACCAGGATCTAGCCTTCCTAATGCTCAAAGACGCTTCTCTCTTAATGATTTAACTTTGTTGAGTTAATTGATTTTAGTCTAGTTATTTAAGCTTGATTGGGTTTTGATTTTGATTCGGTGGTCGAATCACTGACTTAGATGGATAGAAGGATGTATTTTACCATTGGGATATGGGGTCAAGTTTCAAGAAAATAGGATTGAATCAAGTTCTAAAGATAGTGTTCACAGGGCAACGTAGCTGAGTAAATTAAGATCTTTTAGGCTGGATGGTGAAGTGGTTTTCAATCAGTGTCAAGAGGCAATTAAGGATTCCTCAAATAGGATAATGAGGGAAATGATAGAGGTCAAACGAAACTAGGGAGCAATGAAGGATTCCCTACTCTGGATATCAAAAGAAAACATTAAAATTAATAATTGTTCAAGGCAGAGTGTACTTAAACATGCAAGTATGTGAAACACTTAAGAAGATAAAAATTTGACAAATAGAAAATACTTCACTGAAGTGGCCCAACACATGAATCTTGTAATGTAATGCCTTTATTACTTAGTCCAGTTTACTGACTTGAAAAAGTGGTACAATGAACCCTTAGGTTTCAGATCAATAAAACTATAGAAATGTTAAGCTATCCACACTCTATACTTTGAATTATGAAGTATTTATACAAAAACTTATTACAAAATATCCCAAACTGGTTTTAGGAATTATTCAAGGAAAAAGAAAAATCTTCATGAAAGAAGATAGAGACAACTATGTAACTGTTGCGCGCTGTCCCTGTTTATTTGGCTCTGCTGTCAGATCTTTTGCTGCTTTTTCTCCTTTGATGTTGCTTTACGCTGGTTGTCCTTTTACTTTGCCTTTTGACTGATACTCTTTCATCTGATACTCTTTGACTTAGCTGACCTGTTGCTTTTCTTTCACTTCTCTATATCCACTATTTACCTTGCATTTTCACAGTAAATCATTTAATTTTTCCCAAGTCTCTATATTTGGTAATTTAATATTTACCATTCTTCTGTAAACTTCATCAGCTTCTGTGTATTTTACAAAGGTGGCCTTGTTTACAAAAAGATGTTTTATCTCATGCTGGAGGTAAAAGAGGTTCTCAAAATTTTGGTAAAGAACCTTTCCTGTAGGCATCCCTTTCATAGAGGAACTATTGGCTTGCTCCCTTGCCACTTCTCTGATTTTCTTGTTATAGTCTTCATGTGGCATTAACCTGTCATTTATTACCAATGGATTTGGCAAACCTTTTTGCCTCAAAGCATCAAATTTGACCATGAACCTGCCTATAGCTAGCTCCATGGTTTGGCATTTGTCCTCAAGCTACATCATCAAGTTCCTCTTGGTGATTACCTTCTTCACCTCTAGTATAGTGTCAGTTCTATTAGCTATGTCAAGCTCCTGCAATTCATATTTATTCTTTGAGTTAAGGAATTGGATTATTCTTGAGGCTTCTTCTGGCATATTTCCAAGTTCGGCCTTAACCCTTTGAATTGCTTCACCAGCCTCTTTGACTAAATCATTTTGTTCAAAGATAACTTGTATAGATGGCCAAATATCATTGACAGAGTCAATGATATTGGCCCATAGCTGCTCTTTTGCTTGGGCAAGTGGCTCCTTCAATGTTAATTCCTTTTCCAAGTTCTTTATCCTCTCTGTCAACCTGTTTAACTTTTGTACTTCATTTTTATGCATAATTTGAGCCAGTTTCTTCTCATCCTCTAGACTTCTTATTTTTTCTTTAAGTCTATTTATTTTAGTGGTTTGAATGGACACGTCCTCCATGGCTTTGACCATTTTTCCTGCTTCATCACTTGGATGAGCTACTGTTGTTGTTGAACCTGTTGCTGATGTAGTTGTTGCTGTAGTTGGAAGTGTTGTAGCTATTGGAGCTGTTGGGGCCAATGAAGCTGCCAAAGTTGAAGGAACTGCTGTAGTGACTATAGAGATAGCAGTGGCAGTAGTTGTCTCAATGCTGGTCTGTTTCAGCTGTATTAAACTATCCAATTCATTCTCCATTTCTTTCAATTGAGAATTTAGTTGAAGAATGAGATCCATCATTTCGTTATGTTGGGTTTGGCTCTCTAGGACCTCCTTGGTCTGTGGATGTTCAGAAGGAGGCAACTTCAATTGTTTCTTCAAAGCAGCAATGCCCTCATTTTTCTTCTTTATGAGCTTTTCTACTACCTTTATATCATTTGGATTATATCCAATCTCAATCACCAAATCCTCCAGTGACTTGATTTTGTTATCCTTGGCCTGTGAGGATGCCTTTTCTAGCTCAAATTGTGTTGTGATGTTGTCCAAAGAGCTTTGAAGTTTCTGCACAGTTATTGCTTTGTTAGTCATTGTGGAGTAAATCATTTCCCCTGTCTGCTTATGAAATTCAATTTGATCAATAGGGTGAACATCACTGGCAAAAACTTCAAACTCTGTCTTCCTATAATCTGCTGATGTTTTAGGCTGCTGGACTGTAGGCTGTAAAAAGATCATTTGCATTTTACCAGTTTTAATGTCAAAAGCTGACATCAACCTCTTTTGATTGCTAGGAGTTTGTTTGAAGTACTGGGAATATGTTTCAACCTTCAATGCCTCATTCCTCAACTTGATTTCTTTGTGCTTCTCTTTTATATCTTTCTCTTTATCCACTGGTTTGTTGGATGAAGAGACTTCAATACTAATATGTTTTTCAATAATATGATTATTTGAGGTGGAAGATTGATGAATTTCCTCTTAAACTACTGGACCTTTACTCTTTTCAACCATTGTGTCAGTATCAATGATTTTAAATGTCCCAATGGTGTCTTCTTTCTCAGTTACAGGATTAAGCTTGGGCTTCTTCCTGTAACTGATTTCAAACCTGTCATCTGTAGTATCCATTTTAGAGTTAGAACCTTCTTCCCTGGTTCTTTTTACATTTCTGTCCTGCATGGCTAGAGTATGTAGAATGGGACTAATACCCATCTGTTCCTGTAGGGTTGGAACTTGCAGAAAGGAACTAGTATCTATCTGCTTTTCCACATCTATTAAGGTATTTTCCACATCTATTAAGGTATTTTCCAACCATTCTGACTGGTTGGCATATCTTTCAATATCTGGCCTGGACTCATGCATAAAAGGGTTGAATTTGAACTTGAGACTTAATTTTTTTATGACTCCATTAGGGTCATACTACCACATGAAACTGCTACTGAACTTCATTTGCTGTAAAATTTTCTCTGCTTCTTGTCCAACTTCCCTATTATTACAAATAAAAGGGCCCAGTTGGTTTTTGATCTTGAACTGTGTTTTCTTCCTAGCTGACAGAAAATTGACCTCATCTGAGTTTATGATCTGCCTGAAATACTCTAATGCAAATATCCTCATGGGGAGGTATTTAGGTAGCTTATAAGGAGTGAGTTGGCATCCATATATCCTGATTTCAGTGTGGTCCTGGTATAGATACCAGTCTCCTACTCTACTGTTTTTAGACAATTGCAAAACTCTTTTTATCTCATCATTGATTCTGGGTTGATTGCTACTAGTTAGCATGTTTACAACTGGATGAACAAAGGAATCAATGAACTCTTTATAACTAAAAATAATGGAATATTTTTGGATTAAGGGTGTCCAAAAGATGACAGATCTTGGATGGCTCTTAGTGTCCAACTTTTGGATGCTAACTGGAAACTTGTCTGACTGGAAATATAGGAACATGTGGAACAATACTGAAGAGTATTTGAATACTCTTTCATTTGGTAGTTTGATCAATTGATCATGGATTCTATTTGCCAAGAACTGGGAAAAATTGAAATTGCAGCTGGAGGCTTGCTTGGGCAAAAAATAGAGAGGAAAGCAAGTACATGCTCATCTACAAATTCATCATTGGTATACCCTAGGATACAAGACAACATGGTTACAATTTTTCTTGCCCTCTTAGAGAAAATGGTGGCAGAGTATGGAGGACTGCCTGTAGGAGTATGAGACTCTTATAGGATGAATGTTTGAAATATTTGAGCCCTTTTGGGAAGGTCCAACTTTAATGTAAATTTCAAGCAAGGCTTCAATGGAAAATGGGGTCTCATTTGGGTTTAGCTGGATCTGCAACATTTGATTTATGGATTTAACAGTGATTGCAACATAATTTGTTGGTCAAGAGAGGCTATGGTTCTTTGACTTGGGATATAGCAAGCTTGGTAGAAGTGGATGATTTCTAGGAACAAGTTTACATGTGGGAACAATTATTTGGGCAAATTTGATTCCCATAGATGAATGTCATCATTCTGGTTCAAGAATTTATCTTTACTCCAGTAGTGGAGCTTTAATGGGTGGCTAGAGGTAGATGTGTCTTTAATTTGGAAATCTTTGTCTGCCAATGGGAGGTGGTCAATGTCCAGGTGAGGGGTTTGCAGGGGTTTTTCACTCAGAATGCTTTGGGAAGCCATAATTTGGTTTATTCTATTGAACTGTTCTTTCTATGGCTTAGGAGTAAGCGTAGGGGCTCTGGAACAGTAGGAAGGGTGAATATAGTATGTAGAAAAGGGCCTTTGGATGCATAGTGGCTTTATTCTAGTTTGGCAGGGTATTTTAATTAATTTAATTAATTAACCTTTTATTAATTACTGTGTAGAGCTTTAAATAGAGGGTTGTTCTGGTGCTTTCAAGAATACCTGGAAAACAAAGATTTGGTTTGCAATCAGGGTTGTATGGTAGTAGTACAGGTTTCTAAAGCTTGAATTGTCTGTGTGGTTCTTAAATTTGGAATCTGCAGGGTCTTCAGGTTGTAAATGGGTTGAACATGGTTTCCAGGCGTTGGAATTGGTTGACAGAGGTGTTTGCAACGAAAAATCAGTGAAAAGAGTGAAAAGGGGGCTTTTTCGGCTTTTAACTAACAATGGTTAAATTTTGGCACGGGATTAACGAATGAATAGTGAGCAGTTTTCTTTTACGCGGGGAGGCAATTTTATGCCATATCACACCACTTTTGGGTGGAGGGCGGTATTTTTTGAGAGCACGCGATACAACGTGGTGCTGCCACGTAGCGAAATAGTGATCGGCCAAAACCGCGAATCTCGCATGCTTTTGGGATTTTAAGTGTCAGACGATGGGAGCGTACGATATGGATATGGGCTATCAGATCTGGAGGTGGGAGATCAAAGGGCTATCGTGCGGTTGAGTTGTGAGGGCGGAGTTGGGGAGTGGGGTCGGGTTTTATTTACAATGAAATGTAATTAATTAGAAAGTAATGAGGGGATTTTGATATATGATATGGGTTAATAGGGTATCGGGGAATTATAAAAATTGGGGGTTAAATATATAGCGGACTATGGGTTAGAAAATAACATAGGGGTTAAGTTTAAAGGGTATCGGGGAGGGTTTTTAATGGGGCCCGACACATTTAACCTTTTAAACTTAGGATAAAGGGGTTTTAGCGGGTTTTTAAGGGGAAAAGGGAAATTAATAAGGTAGGGGGGTATTATTTGTGATGGGAATGGGTTTAACACTAGGGAAAGTGGTTTTGGGAAGGGGAAATGGAATGAAATAAGGGGGAGAGTGGAATGAAGGGGAGGGGATATTTTTACAAGGGAAAACACCTCTTTTGAAAATGAAAAATAATGAAGGGGAAAATGAAGGGAAATTAATAAAGGGGGGGGAGGGTATTATGAGGGGAAATTAGTGAATAAACTTTAGTGAATTGACCTTTGCCTTTAATAATTCCTCTTGCACATGAAACATAGGATCAAGTATGATGAAGGTGCATTTGAGCTAGAAACCTTGTGCATTTCCAAAACTTCTTCTACCTACTCTTTATTTACCCTAGCATTTTCTCTTCATTCATTGGGTGCATTTGAGCTTGCTGACCCTTCATTTCTTTTTCTTTGATAAACAAACTATCTAATTCTAACCTTATAACTTCCAATGGCTCAGATTAAATTGATGAGCTCATTATTATTCTCTACCTAACTACTGATCTGCCAAGATTAAACAGTTTGGCTAGATCTTTATTCTCTATCTATCAACATGAAATTTAAAGCATGAATTAATCAAGATTAAACTATTTGACCATCATGGATTGTGGCATTTTTGACAAGCTGCACATAATATTATTTTTCAAAGTAAAGTAAAAAGGAGTGGCATTTGAATTTGCACACTTTCATGATCTATTCTTATCTCTCTTTGGGGTTCATATTTTATTTTTATTTTTTTATCTTTTTCTTTCTTTTGGTCCTTTGATTATTCTTTTAGGACTTCACCCTGTTTACATTTTTTATTTTTAATATGGGAAAACATTTTGCAAAAAGAAAAAGTATGTACAATATTACAAGACTAATCATAGTCAATTCAGAATTATGAATCATATTATTATAGGACCCTAACACTTACCATCACGGTAGACTGAGGAGTAAACCCCACTATAGCAAGCTAGTCTCTGATGTCCTGAAGAGGTTGAAGATAGGAGCTAACCCCTTCTCCTATCTGCATCAATGTCCGCTGCAACTTTTGTTCTAAATACATCTTTCATTGTTTAGAAGAACCTTCATATAGTGAAGACAAAGCTTCCCACATCTCTCGGGTTATATCTTTTCCCTGCAAGTGTGAGACCACATGATCTTGAAATCCATTGAGTATGAGTCTCGTCGCCTTCCCATGCTCGGCCTTGTACTTCTTCTTTTGATTATTATCAGCGGGAATAAGCACAACACTCTTGATGTAGGCTTCAAGATCGTACTCCTCCAGAACAGCTAAGATTCTGGTCTTCCATGTGACATAGTTGGAATTTACTTCCAACGTGTCTTGATCTCTGAGCCCATGCAATGCCATCTCACCCAAATTATCGAATAGACTCCTCTAGTCACTTCTTAGCACTGCTACCCAGCAAGTGATAAATTCAAACTTTTGGGGAGAAAAGTTCTCTGAGGAGAAAATCCCCCTTCTATGTGTCTTCGCTCTTTTCCGATAGATTTATCCCCTAGCAAAAACTTCGTCCTTCAAGCACTGCGCTAAGGTTTTGCGTCGCTCCCTCTACCTCTGCAAACTCACAAATTGGAAATCGTATCTGTTTGTCGCCTCTCTCAAAGAGAGATTTCCTCGAAATCTTTGCTTCACGACAAGGACTACGCAATCTCTTCAAGGGGATTTGAATCGCTTCCAAGTGCAACTTTTGGCCTCTTTGCTCCACACTAGATCTTATTTTCCTTCTTCAAAATCAATGCTTCGATACCATGTGAAAATTTCTAGTCCAAGGAACCCCTACTACAGCAAAAACTAAATTTATTTCTCCTACTTGATTTTAATATACTTTATCAAGTTGTTTTCTGAATACTGAAGTAAGTACTACTTTGATATTTGATTACATTAAACAAAAAACTAAGCAAAGAACAAGATACATAGGACAGAGTTATTTTTGGACAAAATAGTCCCCGGAAAAACCCAATGCGGGAAAATTGGTGCAATTGCTTTGAGGGTTTTCTATTATTAAGCAGTAATTCTAAATACAATGTTGGATGCCCTCCCAACAATCCAATGACAGAGAAAATATAATGGCGGAAAACTGAGTGAGTTTTACCTTACTTCACCCGGCAGATTTCTGCTAATCCGACAGCAGAACTAGCTAACCTTGACTATCTTTGCGTTGACCCTACGTTAGCCTTACAGGCTCTGTGTTAGCTTATGCGTTGTCTATTTTTCTTTCTGCATCAACCTTCCCGACTGTTCTGGCAGTTTTGGCTTTCTACGTGAGGGCAACTTCTTCTTTTTCACTGGCCCTTCTGGCTCTTCAGGCTGGTGTGGGCCCAAACTGGCCCAACGTCAATCTCTCTAGATGATGTGATGCCTCCTCTAGTGGCTCTTTGCCTCTCTGCCCAATATTCCCGAACTATCCCTACCCCTCTACTACAAAATGATCACTCAGTTTGAATTCTCAACTTCCTAGCCCTATAAATTGAACTCCATATCAATTCGTTCTCTCCGTATGTGTTTCTAACTGAACCCCAAGCCTCCTTCTTATACTTTTCTCGTTGAGACTTCAACAGCCGAGATTAAGTCTCTAATCAACAACTAAGATTAAATATTTACTTGAACCACCTCCTAGATCATTCTCACCCATATTTTGATTAATACCCATTAATATTTTACTTTTTCTAAGTTTAGACTTAGGAACCCCATTAAAAATATTAATTATTTTAATAAAATACAATTCGGGTAGAATTTCACCAAACGATTTCTGGGTTATTTAGAAATCATGTGCGTTAGCCTCTCCACCAATTTTGATGGCTATAGCACATTCGATGCTACCAAAAAACTAAAAATTATAGCCGATTATGATTTCAAAGTGGAAATGGGAGGTCATTTCCATGGACTTCATTACAGGTTTTCTGAGAATAGGATATTCCGACACATAGGAAATAGATAAGTATAACTTGGTCTAGTGTAGAGTTAGGTAAAGTGTGTTTCTTTACTATGTACATGTGTAACTTACAATCCGACAGTTTACTATGTACATTTGTAACTTACAATCCGACAGTCACGATATGTTCTAGACATGAAGTATCCAACGGTTCATTCTGTCCTTGGTATTACCAACACTTGATTCGTGGATTAACACCCGATTGGTCCATGATCTCTATTTAAAGAGCATGGAGGGTCATTTGTAGGGTGACCATTCATGAGAGAAGCTTATGTGGATTTTCTTTCTTTTATTAATAAATTGCCTGAAGTGGTCGCATTGGCTCAGGTCGTGGAATGTTTCCCTTTTTGAGGTTTTAACCACGTCAAGAATACTGGTGTATTGATTTGTGATTTGTTTGTGAGCGATGTCCATTGGTGTTCTATCTGAGGAACTTACCCTTTAAATTCCTACATGGTATCAGAGCAAAGTTGAGGGCTGCATCCATTGGCGATCCAAATCTGAAGCCGGTACAACTACATCCGACTATCGTTTCCTAGATCTATTGTTTATGACTGCTTTCAGGCTGAGAGAACTGCTCTATTGTGTTAGGAGCATTTTTTCCAGTGAGGAACCCTTTTCATTTCATGTGAAAAGGTTTCCGGTAGCCCTAGCTATGTCATATTTAAGATCTAGAAGTATACAATCTTTTTTGCAGTTTTAGTTATTCATCTCTTTGTTTATTTCGGTTTATTTAACTCTCTACTTTTATTATCGGATCTATACCTTTCATTTATGCGTATTCTCTTTGCCCCGTGACTCTGTGCGATCTGGGCAAATCAGAAACAATAAGGAAGGATTTTTCTCATGCGTATGCTATTTTCCGCCGCGCCTTAGTGTGATCTTGGAAAATCAGAAACATTGAGGAAAATATTTAGTTTTCGGTGAAAGCTAACTTCAAGCCATAACATTTGGTTTTTTTTGCATGTCCTTGTTGGGTTGTGTGGTTTTTTGTTTTGTAAGCAAAAATATCTTTTTCAAGTATGCATGCACCCAAAAGCTTCAGTGACTAAAAAAAAAAAAACCCTTCCTCGTTTCCAAAAATTACTAACCTTTTAAACTAGCTCACTTAGTCCAAAGTTACTTTATGAGAATAGAGGTCTTGGGTTCAAGTCTTTCTTTATGTTGAATTACTTTTTCAAAAAGCACATGTAACTTATGTTTTAAATTTACTTTATATAAAAATGTTTTCAACCATTATAAAAAAGTGAGTCACTTATAATTCTAAAGTCTCTTTATCTTTTATTTAAGTTACAATTTAGTGAGTAGCTCATAAAGTAACATTGTAAAAGTGACTTTCACTTATTTATTAAAGTGGGTTACATAAAATCTTTTTTAAAGTGAGCTAATTATATTAAGTTTGGAAAGGTTGGGGGCGGCAGGGGGGTGGGGAGGGATTTTTTTTAATATAACATTATCATTCACTTCCGCACATTCACGCACTTCATCGGCATCTTCAACAACTTTTCTTCAAAAAGCCATAACTTCTTCATCAGGAAGCCATTTTTTTTTAATCAGCCTAATTTTTTGAGATATTTCCATTGGAACACTTAATTTCAGCATCTACAGCTTCAGTTTCTATTAAAGTGGGAAGTCCATGCCAAGTTATTCTTGACAACACCAACTACTTCCAATGGTGGTCCTACATTGTGGATTTACTTAGAATTAAAGGTCTTTATAGAATAGCCTCAACCAAGAAACTAAACCTAAAGATGAAGATAAGGGAGTCAAATGGGAAAATAGACAAGATCAAGCATGTGGGTCAATAGGGATGTCTATTTATTCGGACCTTAGATTCCATATCGCAGAACTTGATACCCCTAATGAAGCAATGAAACATCTCACTAAAGTTTTTGGAATAAAAAATGAAATTAGAACCATCAACTCGAAAATGAGTTGCTTACGTTGGATCCCAATAATTTTTCTTCTATTGAAGATTTTTTGTCCAAGTTCAAGACCCTTAGAATTCTCTTGGAAGGTGTTAAAGTTAAGAAAGAATATGGTAGCCTTATTTATTCCATTATTACTAGTTGGGACCAGCATACTTTGTGTTTGTTTCCACCTTCCATTCTACTAGAGAAGCCTTTATTTCTCAAGGATAAGACTACAAGTCCCCCTCTTTTGATGCCTTTTGTGATTTTTTAATAAACAAGAAAAACTCTTACATCTTAGTCTTCTTAATCTTGGAAGCTCTTCTAAGAAAGCCTTAGCCGCCCAACAACAACTAAATTCAAATAATCCTACGAAGCATTATCCTAAAAAGAATGGTCCTAAACCAAACAAGGGTCCTAATAAATTTCATTCTTAAAATGAAAAATAAATTCAACAAAATGATAAGGCAAATAAAATCAAAGGGAAGAAGACGGATAGACATTGAAACTTCTGTAATCGAGATGGCCACTTCGAATCCAAATGCTTTAAGAAGATGGAAGCCTTGGAAGCAGCAATAAAGAAGCATAACATCCATTTGGAGCACTCTTCAAATTCAACTACATCTTCAACAATATCACTTTCTGCATGTGGTTGCCAACTATCTTGGTCTGGTTATGAACTAAATGTATCTTTTTCTTCTCATTCTCATGAGTGGCTCATTGATTATGGAGCTTATTATCACATGGCCAAAAACAAAGCCATGTTTTCTTCTTTAAATGATTGTAACACCAAAAATATATATGTTGGTGATGATAGATCTCTTAGTGTTGTAGGGACTAGAACTATTCATCTAGACAATGGTCAATTTAATGATGTACCGTGTTCCAACCTTATCCTGCAACCTCCTATCTGTATATCAGATAACTCCTTCAGGTGAAGGTAAACTGTTGAAGTTTCACCTCATGATGTTGTAATTAAGGACCTAAGAGATCCTAGACAGATTTTAGCTACTGGCATTGTTGATGATTCTACAAGGTTGTATAAATTTAACAACTTTGGGTCATCAACTCTTCCCTCGGTATTTGTTGCTCATAATAATGAAGTGAGCAAACTTTGGCATGAGCGATTTGGTCACTTAAACTATTGCTCCCTTCAAAATCAATGTAAAGAAAATATGGTGACAGGTCTTCCTATGGTATCTTGCAGAGATGGTGTTTGTTTCAGATGTGTACTCAGAAAACATCATCGGGATAGTTTTGAAAAACGTGCCTCTTGGCACACCTAAGCCCCTTTACATCTTGTGCATGGTGATTTATGTGGTCCACTTCCAGTTGTTTCATTCTCTGGTTACAAGTATTTCTTAACTTTCATTAATGATTTCTCTAGACACACTTGGATGTACTTCTTAAAACTCAAGAGTGAAGTATTTAACATGTTCTTGGCCTTTAAGGCCTTTGTTGAAAAACAATCTGGACATCAAATTCTTAAGCTAAGATCTGATAATGGTGGAGAATATGTTAACAACAAATTCATCAATTTTTGCACTAAGAATGGAATTCAAATGCAACATACTGTTCCATATACTCCACAACAAAATGGTGTAGCTGAAAGGAAGAATCGCACCTTAAAGGAAATGGCTAATTGTATGCTTCAATCTAAAGGACTTAGTCTTAATTTTTGGGCATAAGCAATTAATTGTTCATATTACATACTAAATCGCACTCCTACTAAGGTTTTAAAGAATATTAGTCCAGAAGAAGCATGGAGCTCAATTAAACCAAATGTAAGTCACTTTCGTGTTTTTGGAAGTGAAGCATGGGCCCATATTCTAGATGAGAAACATAAATCTTTAGAACCTAAGAGTGAAAAATGTATTTTTGTTGGATATTCTGAAGATGTCAAAGGATATAGACTTATTCCACTTAAGTCAAAAAATGTTATCATTAGAAGAGATGTAAAGTTTGCTGAAAATATATCGGCCTACGAGCCTAGTTCAGCAGATGTTCCACCTCTCTCTATCCCTTCTACTTCTAAAAATATTTCTTCTTCAGATGATAACAACGAGGATGAAAATCCTCCCCCACCTTCTCAGGACCCTTCTTCAACTCCTCAGCTTCCAAAATGGGTACATGCTACTCGGGATGCAGCAGGTGCTCTTGTAGGTGATCCTACAGATCAACGAAGTACACGTTCTCACTTTGATAGAGCCTCTTCTTTACTGGCTCAAGCTTCAACAAATTATGATCCTGACACCTTTGCAAAAGCTTCAGGCCATCCAGATTGGGACGTAGCTATGAATGAAGAATATTGTTCATTATTGGCAAATGATACACGGTATCTTGTTCATCTTCCAAAGGGATGAAAACTTGTTAGATGCAAATGGGTTTACAGAACCAAGTATGGACCAAATGGAAAAGTTGATAAACATAAATCTCATCTTGTTGCTAAGGGTTTTTCACAAGTTGAAGGCATTGACTATAATGAAACCTTCTCCCCTGTTGACAAAATGAACTATATTCGCCTTGTTCTTTCCCTTGCTGCCTCTTTCAAATGGTAAGTCCATCAGATGGATGTTAAATCTGCCTTCTTGCATGAAGAAATCGATATGGAACAACCCACTGGATCTATACAAAAAGACTCCAGCCTTGTATGTCGGCTTAAGAAATCTCTTTATGGTCTCAAGCAAGCCCCTCAGGCTTGGTATGCCAAAATGGATAGCTTCTTTTAGATACCGGCTTTTCTAGGTGTCATTTTGATAATATTGTCCACACCAAGAAAGTGGGTAAGTCTCTTCTCATTATTGTTCTTTATGTTGATGATATTATAGTTACTAGTAGTGATCCCAACCTTATAAACCATGTGAAGTATAGCCTTAAAAAGAAGTTTGAAATGATAGACTTAGGACACTTGCATTATTTTCTTGGTCTTCAAGTCTTACAATCCAAGGAAGGTATTTCCCTTTCCTAGTCCAAGTATGCTTGTGATCTTCTACACCACTTTCAGATGTAAGACTGTAAGCCATCCCCTTCTCCCTTTCAGTCTGGAGCCAAACTTTCAACCACTTGTACTTCCCCTGAAGTTGATGCTACCTTATACCGTCAGCTTGTAGGAAAAATTTTGTATCTGACCCATACTCGTCTTGACCTTTCCTTTGTTGTTGGCCTTATTGCTCAGTTTATGCAAAACCCACATGAAATTCATTGGAAAGCAGCTAAAAGAATACTTCGTTATGTTCGAGGTACAATTCAGTTTGGGATTCATTATAGTGCAGAAGCATCTCCTCTATTGGTTGGTTTCACTGATTCCGATTGGGTTGGTGACCCTGATGATCAGAAGTCTACTGCAGGTTATGTCTTCACTCTTGGTTCTGGACCTATTACATGGGCTTGCAAGAAACAAAGTGCCATTTTTCTTTCTTCAGTAGAAGTAGAGTATCATGGCGTCGTAGAAGCTAGTAAGGAAGCCATGTGGCTTCATCAGATCCTGTCAGAGTTTGGTTTTCAGCAACAACATCCGACTACACTTTGGTGTGATAATCAAAGTGCCATTCAACTATGAAAAGATCCAGTCCAACATCAGCACAACAAACACATTGAACTACACATGCACTTCATCAAAAATCTCATTCATGACCATGTTCTTGAAGTGCAATATTGTTCAACCGATGATCAAGTTGTAGACATATTTACAAAGGCTCTCACAGAGGCAAATTTTACTAAACTTCAATTTATGGTTAAAGTTCAGGAAGTTGTCACTAAGGGGGGATAGGCTCTAATGCCTCCTTCCTTATCCTATTGTGTCATATTTGTATATCCTTCAATCCTATCCCAAGTTGTTCTTAAGGGGGATGTTAGGATATTCTGACACATAGGAAATAGTTAAGTATAACTTGGTCTAGTGTAGAGTTAGGTAAAGTGTGTTTCTTTACTATGTACATTTGTAACTTACAATCCGACGATCATGATATGTTCTAGACATGAAGTGATCTGACGGTTCATTCTCTCCTCAGTATTACCGATGCTTGATCCATGGCTTAACACCCGATTGGTCCATGATCCCTATTTAAAGAGCATGGAGAGTCATTTGTAGGGTGACCGTTCATGAGAGAAGATTATGTAAATTTTCTTTCTTTTATTAATAAATTGCCTGAAGTGGTCGTGTTGGCTCAGGCCATGGACTGTTTCCCTCTTTGAGGGTTTTAAACATGTCAAGAATACTGGTGTATTGATCTATGATTTGTTTGTGAGCGGTGTCCTTTGGTGTTCTATCTGAGGAACTTACCCTGTAAATTCCTACACATCGAAGCAACATGATTCCATCATGGTTTTGATTGACAGGATAAGTAAGGTAGCACACTTCATTTCAATTAAGTCTATGAATTCAGCTAGTGAGGTAGCTTATATTTTCATCAGGGAGATATTGGGATTGCACGATGATCCTAAGAAGATCATATCAGATAGAGATTCCAGGTTCACTTCCAGGTTTTGGAAGGAGTTGTTTGTGGGTTTGGGGAAAGAGTTGGACTTCAGTATAGCTTATCATATGCAGACAAATGGATAAACGGAGAGGATTAATAGGATTCTTGAGGACATGTTGAGGATGTACGTCATGCATTAGAAGAGGAAGTGGGAAGAGGATCTTCCACTGGTGGAATTTGCATATGATAATGGGTATCATGAATCCTTGAATATGAGTCCATTTTAGGCACTTTATGGGCAGATTTGTAATACTCCTATCAACTGGAGTGATCTAGTGAACATGGTATTGATTGGACTAGACATGTTGGTAGAGATGGAACATGAAATTGAGGTTATTAAAAGGAAATTGAAGGCAACACAAGACAAGAAAAAGAGTTATGCATATCAACATAGAGTATTTAAGGAGTTTTAGGTTGGGGAACATGTGTACTTGTGCATCAAGCCTAAGAGGAGCTCCTTGTGGATTCGATCATGTGCCAAGCTGACACCTCGGCATTGCAGGCCTTTTGATATCCTTGAGAGGATTGGACTAGTGGCCTATAGACTTGCACTGCCTCCGACAATGAAAGTCCATGATGTATTCCATTTATCATTTCTTAAGAGATATGTGCAAGATGTTGATCATGTGATTGACTGGTTTGTGTTTCATGTGGAACTAGAGGGAGAATTCCAGTTAGAACCACAATGCATATTGCAGCAGAAACAAGTCATGCTCCGGAACAGAGCAATCGAGCAGGTTAAAGTGAAGCGGAAGCACTTTGGGCCTGATGAAGCTACATGGGAGATGGATGATAAGATGCAGGTATGTATCCTTCAATATTTGTTGGTTTGAGAAAATGAGTTTTTGGTATATGTATATGTATGTATGGATGCTTTTGTAGATACTGCAATGAGTTGTGTTATAAATCTCCAATAAGTTGTACGATTTTCATGTTGGTCATTGGTTGTAGTAGTTGTTCATTGTAAATACTGCATCGAGCTATGTTATAAAGCTCCATGGGAAGTATGTTTTGTTTTTTAGTGGTTTGTTGGTCGTAGGTGTCATAGAACACCGAGGATGGTGTTCCCCCAAGGGGAAGGGTTTTGTAACAACTCATGGTTGATTTCTATGTAAATAAAATAATACCAACGTCATGGGACATGTATTCCAAGGTGAATGTTGGGCAAAACATAGTGATGGGTATCACTGGTGATTAATTAATGGCTATGGAAATTGGCAAAGGAAGAGTGGCAATAATTAGCATTTATTTATGAAAATAAAGGAAAATAGGAGAAACGGAAGATGAAGAGACACAAAATTGCATGAGAGAGAATTGAAGGAAAATAAAGAAAATAGAGGCCTCAATGATAAAAAGGCTTATGAGGATCAGTTCAAAACCTTTTTTCAGTTCAGTTTTGAAGTTCTCTATTTCATTCTCTCATGCTCTTGCACACTCAAAGCATGCTTGGAGCACTCTGGTATTCAATTGGATTTGGAGAAAGAAGGCAAAGGAAAGCATGGAGAACAAGGGAATAGTTGGATCAACAACTACAACTAGATTGCTTGGAAGGTAACAAGTTGCATATGTGATCTCCTCGCTGATTTCTGGATGCATGGCATATGCATGTGATTTTCTAGTTATGTGTTGTCATTGGCGTGGAGATTTTCCTGGATTGACAATGGTTTTAGCCCTGTCTTGCCATTTCTTGGATAACCATGGTGTTGTGGGTTTTTCCACTTGTTGTTTTTCTAATTGGTGCTCATGTTCCTTATGGGTTTGGGTTGGAAAAAATGCGCTAGAAGCCTTGGAACAACTTGGTTGAGTTACTAGTCCTAGATCCTAAGCAAGAGAAACACTCTGGAGCCCTTGGTGGGTTGAGTTACCAGTCCCTAGAGCTGGGTTGGAAAAATTCTCTAGAGCCTTAGAAGATTGCGAGTTGATTCACTAGTTCCTAGAGCCCTGGAAAATTTAGGTAGAGACTGATCTGGTTGATGATAGTGATGTCTGACCATAGAGGTGGAATCACTATGGTAGAGGGTTGAGGTGGTTTGGCCTTTGGAAGCCCTAGTCGGTTTTGTCTTGGTTTATTCCATGATATCCCACATTCATGATTGGAATATGGAACGGGGGTGATTGGCTGAAAGCGGGATTTGGTTCAACCCAATCTATGGTCGGGTGGTACATGAAAGCCCCTAACTTGGTTGGTATTTTCATATATTAATAAGATTTATTATTATATTGTGATTCATGTATACTTGTAGCAATTATATTGATGATATTATGGCTAAGTTTTCATGGTTTCTATATGATTCAGAGGTCAAAAATGTGCTCAAAATTCAAAGTTGTCAGATCAGTGTGGAACCTGAATGACCATGTAGTGTTCGTTGTCCTGAATCTAGTGCAACTCATTTCGATCGAAACAGACACCATATGCTCTCAGAAATGACTTATGTTTGTTTTCTTAAATAGGCAAATTTTGCAAAAATGTGCAGCACCGCACAGTCAGCAGTCCATACTGCTGATGTGGCACACTGACTGGGTAGTTAACATGGCAGTTGACTATACCAATGACTAGGCTCCTCCGATAAATGACAGGGTGCCAAGTGGCATGGTTCTATTGGTCCGAGTTGGCAGTGTTTTATTGGTTTTTGGGTTTTTGGTGGTGGCCAATCGCACGTTGCCACGTGGCATGGCCAGGGGCCACCATGTGGCATCCCAAGGGCCACCAAAATTTTGTGTGGAGGTCCAAATAGAGGTGTCGGGGATCAAAATTGTGACCTCTCCATACAATCCAACCACCTTAACCACCCGCACTATAAGTTGTTTCTTAACATATCATGTTTTCAGCATGGTTTTGTGTTGAGATGGTTAGCGCATTGGGAGTGGGGGACCAAGGTCTAACCCCAACCCTGGTCACCACGCTTGGGGTTCGAACCATGGGCAAGAGGCTAGCCCTGCACCCCCACTAACCATTACATTTCCTTCATATGTGAACATCGCAGGAGTCAACTAACTATAATATTTAAACCGCGTGGAGTTTGGTTTGCTAGCGTTAACATAACCACCAAGAGCTGGAACCGACGATGTTTAATGTCACCTCGCCCATGTGACCGGGTTCACTACGGTCAATCCAACGATTATCAGAATGGGTAGGGCAGTAGTTAACAGCCCGACCCCCAGTCCCATGCACGCCCATGTGGCCACAAAATTCAGAGTTAAGGCCTTGGTGGCTAAATTAACACTCTAAAAATTTCGCCCAGAGTTTGGTGGAATCAACGCTCTGTTAGCGGATTTTGGGGTCAAATTGTAGGAGCGATGCCAGATTTTTGGTAAATTGTAGAGTGACTAGTAGAAAAGTTAGGGAAGCTCATATCTTTTTCACTTTTTGGTCTTTTCAAGAGCAGGAAGAGGCTAAATAGCCATTTTTGGGTCTTCTGAAGCCAATGGAACATGTTTTAGAGTCGTTGGAGCACTTATGAAGAGACTTTTTGAAGGTTTAATTCTATGGTTGCCGGGATCAATTAAGAGTTTGAATCAGTTATTGAAGGATTTTGAGAATGGAGAAGACCTTGTAGGGGTTTTCCAGTCTTCATATATTTTTTGTAGCTGCTGAGACATCTATGGTGTAGCTCATGTTTCTATTTTCTCATTATGCCCTTGAGGAAAGCTCTCTTTTAGTACTTCCAGTGAATTGTTGTACTTGTTATGCTCATTGTCAGATGGAGTATGGGGTCTTGATTTGAGAACCCTTTTCTTGTTGATTGTTTCATGACTGATTGTAGGTTGTCATGTCTTTAGAGTGAGAGTCTTTTGAGGAGAATGTTTCTTTGAAGGGGAAACTAGCCATTCTTTTGGTCAGCACATTTTATGTACTCTTCATCATTGAAGTATTTTAAGCATAATGAGATTGGGTCAAGCCATTAGAAGCTGGACCAAGGAGACATATCCCTGGAGGGGTGAACTCCTTTATCAATTTCTAAGTTTATTAATGTTATGTTGTTGTTCATTGTTTTACTTATGTTAATTTTCTCATGAAATTTACATAAGAACACATTAAAAAAACTCATGAAAAACTTGTAATTTACCTCATAATCCTCAAGCACTTTGTTTACTATTATAAATTGGAATTTAGCATAGAAAATACGAACTTTCCCATTCAGATCAAGTTGATATCAAAGCACTTGGTTTTGTTTGTGCAAGGAGGATTTAACTGTTTACAAATGAATGTGAAGCTTACAAGTTTGAAGCTCAAAAGAGGAGAAGGTTTGGGTAGGAGAGCAAGATTGCTACAATCTCCACCACCAATTCTACCTCAAATTGTAGTTGAGGCTTCAGTAAGCATGGGAATGAGTTCAAAGCATGATAGTCTCCAAGATTCAAAGGACATTATTGCATTTCTCCAACAAGAGAACATGGAGCTCAAAAGACTACTTGAATCTGTTGAGGAAGAGAAGCAAAAGATGCGCCTCATGTTGCAGAATTTTGTGAAGGAACAAACTGATGAATTTTTTTCTACCAAAGTAGAAAAGAGTCCCTCCAATACTAAGCAACCTTGTGGACATGGAAAGAATGCAACCTATGGCTCTTTTCAAATGGAGGACACCTCCTATATACTAAGGACACAAGGAGTTTTCCATGAAGCATCCTCCACCGCTTCATCTAGGGCAGAGAAAAGGGAGGAATTGCTAAATGAGTACCCACAAGAGGCTAGTGCAGAAAGTCCCTTAGAGAAGGAATATGGCCAAGTCTGCACCTTTTGTCCACATGATGTTTAGGTTGAGGTTCTATCAGTGCTAAAGTCCAAGGAGATGAAAGAATAAAGACCAAGAGTTCAAGAAGACACCTCAAGAATTAGGAAAGAGTTTAAGAGCATCTTCATCCCTCAGTCAAAATATGAGGAAAATGGTAAGCCTTTACATGCAGTTTCTTTACATGAAAATGTTGATTTAAGCTATTTTGTAGCTTTTGAGAAGCATAGCAAAGGCATAGGAGCAACACTCTTGCCCAAGATGGGTTACATGGGAGGAGGCCTTGGAGTGAACAATCAGGGCATTGTCCATCCAATTGAGGCAAAGGAGAGACCTTGATATGAAGGTTGGTCTATGTTGAAAAGGAAGAATGGTCTTCCAGCGATAGCTCTTGGGTATCTTGTTCTTTTTTTCATAATAGAGGACATGAGGAGGCAAATTGTTGGGATTTGCATCTGGAATTGGTACTAGATTTGTTTCTAAAGCAAAAAGAGGACATGAAATGCAAGACTTCTCCAAAGAGAGATGAGAAAGTTGAAGAAGAGACTAAGACAAGTTCTCCTCGCCGGGCTCATAGGTCAAAGGAAAACCATAAGCGGTATAAGCATCCTGATTATTCAAAGGCTTTTGATGATTACAAACAACATAATGATTTGAATAACATATTGTGGAATATTTTTCCATGCACTTTTTTTCATGCACCTAACCTTTGTGTAGCTAAGTGCCACAAAAGGAAAGTATTAGTCAAGAAGATGAATATGTCAATTGGAAATGAGACCAAGAAGGGAAATTCTCATTCAATTTTAAAGACATTTGTGCCAACAAAAGCTCACAAAACTTTTTCACTCATTGAAACATAAGTGGGCATTGGATTGAAAAGTATTGGAAGTTGCATCCACATCTTCATCCAAATAAGGAAAAACAAGTAATGGAATCACTTGAGAAGGAGAAGGTAAAGGAATGTGCAAGGCATGCCATAACCATTCCAGAAGCAGTTCCAGAAGGAAGTGAAGTGCAGAAATAAAATTCCCTTGCATGGTTGGGTAAGAAATGGTTGGACTATTTGTCTAATTAAATACTGCATTTATTTTGTATTTCACTTGTTGCATGTCCCCACAGTTGGGCATTTTGTAAAAGTGATGTTTGTGAATAAATCACTTATATGCAACAATGTTTTCTTTGGCATTATTATGCTATTTTGGCTTGATGGTGAATCAATTTGTATGGGAATTTGGGAGTCAAATTTATTCCATATTGTAAGATGCACTTCCATTTTTGGACATTTTAGTAAGCATCCTAAACATTGGGATGAGTAGTTGTAGCACATTTAGTATGTTACAAATGTGTCAAGCACTCATTTATACAAGTATTTCCATGTGAAGCTTGTTTGGGTTATTTGCCAAAGTCTTTTTGGATTTTATCCTTGGTAAAGATTTTGTAGAAGATTGCCATTGGATTTCATTCTTGGGAAGGATGTTGCTATTGATGGCCATAGCGACATAGACAAAGCCAAGAATTTCATTGAGAAAATCCAATTGGTACATCAAACAGTTCAAGATCAACTTGAAAAGTTCCAAGGTCAAATGGATCGAGATTGGAAAGGTGAGGGAACTATACCCTCAACTGCTGAACAATTGAAAGTGATCTTTTGGGGTCCAAAAGCTCCCAATAGGGAGTAGTGATCCGAAGCTCAAAAATTTGCTTAAAATTCAAAGTTGTCAAATTAGTGTGGAACTTGAATGACCTCGTAGTGCTCGTCGTCCTAAATCCGGCAATTTGTACTGCTAACGTGGCAGGATGATTAGGTAGCTGACATGGCAGTTGACTGTACTAATGACTGGGCTCCTCTAGCAAGTGACAGGGTGCCAAGTGGCATAGTTATATTGGTCTGAGTTGGAATAATTTTATTGGTTTTTTGGTTTTTGGTGGTGGCCAATCACAGGTTGCCAAGTGGCATGGCCAGGGGCCGCGACGCGGTAGCCTGAGGGCCACAAAAATTTTGTGTGGAGGTTCGAATAGAGGTGTCGAGGATCGAACCTGTGACCTCCGCATACAAGCCAACTGCCTTAACCACCCACACTATATGTTGTTTCTTAACAGATCATGTTTTCGGCATGGTTTTGTGTTGAGATGGTTAGCACATTGGAAGTGGGGGGTCGAGGTCTAGCCCCAGCCCTAGTCACCACGCCTGGGGGTGGGACCATGGGCGATAGGCTAGTCCCATGCCCCCACTAACCATTACATTTCCGCCATATGTGCACGTCGCAAGTGTCAACTAACCACGGTCTTTAAACTGCACAGAGTTTGGTTTGATAGCGTTAATCGTAACTTTCGGGAGCTAGAACCGTCAACATTTAATGCCAGCTCGCCCATGTGCCCGGGTTCACCATGGTTAGTCCAACGGTTAGCGTAATGGGTGGGGGAAAGAGTTAAGAGCTCGACCCCTAGTCCCATGTGCGCCATGTGGCCACAAAATTCAGAGTTAAGGCCTTGGTGGCTAAATCAACGCTCTAACAATTTCACCTGGAGTTTCGAGAAATCGGCGCTTATTAGTGGATTTTGGGGCGAAATTGTAGGACTGGTGCTAGATTTTGGGGAAATTGTAGAGCGACTAGCATAAAAGCTATGGAAGCTCATATCTTCTTCACTTTTTGGTATTTACAAGAGAAGGAAGAGGCTAGATAGCCACTTTTGGGTCTTCTTAAGCCAGTGGAACAAGTTTCAGAGCCATTGGAGCATTTTTGAAGAGAATTTTTGTAGGTTTAAGTCCATGGGTGCTAGGCTAAACCAAGAGATTGAATCAATTTTTGAAGGCTTTTGATAATGGAGAAGACCTTGTAGGGGTTTTCCAGTCTTCATATGTTTTCTGCAACAACTGAGACATCTATGGTGTAGCTCATGTTTCTCTTCTCTCATTATGTTTTTGAGGAAAACTCTCTTTTAGTACTTCCAGTGAATTGTTGTACTTGTTATGCTCATTGTCAGATGGAATATGGGGTCTTGATTTGAGAATCCTTTTCTTGTTGATTGTTTCATGACTGACTGTAGGTTGTCATGTATTTAGAGTGAGTTCTTTTGAGGATAATGTTTCCTTGAAGGGGAAACTAACCACTCTTTTGGTCAGCACACTTTATGTACTCTTTATCACTGAAGTATTTTGAGCATAATGAGATTGGGTCAAGACATTGGAAGTTGGACCAAGGAGACGTAGCCCAGGAGGGGTGAAATCCTTTATCAATTACTGAGTGTATTATTGTTATGTTGTTGTTCACTGTTTAACTTATGTTAATTTGCTCATGAAATTTACATAAAAACACATAAATAAATAAAAAAACTCATGAAAAGCTTGCAATTTACCTCATAATCCTAAAGCACTTTGTTTACTATTATTAATTGGAATTTAGTATAACAAATACTAACTTTCCCATTCATATCACTATATTGGTTTTTTTTGGTTATATGATGGTTATATGATGTGTACCATCCATGGATCTTGTCATGAATTGTTTAATTATTGATTGGTTGATGAATATATGGATTAATAAGTGTTCTTGCAACTATGTGGAGAGGGAATATACTCTTCTTGGTGATTCTCAGATGAATCTCAGACTCTTATGATCATATATGACATTCATGACCTGTAGCTTACATGTTTTGCATGTGTTTGACGAAATGTTTATTATGGACTAGGTATGTTTTGGGTCAATTTTTGTATGACAAGATTTTTCATTTATCGTTATGAGAAGTTATGGGAAGTTCTAGGCAGTGGTCTGGAGGTTGGTTTGATAAATTGGCTCAGATCTTGGACCGCACCCTTTGAACTGGAGATGTTGGGCTATAACCACATGGAGGTAGTGTTGTGCATGCGGTTGGAGGCCTATAACTGCACCCTGACCTTGTCATGCATGCATTCCATTGTGGGATTAGGGCAGTGAAAAAGATCCAAATCTCAAAGTTTGGTCACTTGGGGTGGTCCTTTGGCCCTTGGGTGTCCTTTAGCCCTTAGGGATGTTGTCAGTTGTCGGCCCCACTTCCATAACTAGAGCTTGGAGGTTGGATCATGTCATAGTAACTCTTCGTTTCATGTTTACCTGGTAGGACAGTGAAATTGGGTAAATGTGAGAGGAGGAAAATTACATCACTCATGTGTTGTGCTAAAGCAAAAAAGTTTTACTCCCAAAAAATGTTGTTTGATGCCTCAAAATGGTCTCAGAAGATTTCAAACCCCAATTTGCACAACTAGTTCTCGCTGATAAAAATGGTCATGTGAGTTGATTCCTCCACTTTTTCTACTCTGAAAGCATTAAGATGGATGAAAAAAATATAATGATCTAATCTCGAACATTCCAAATCCTAGTGACATGTTTAGATAGATTTCCATTAACAAAATATACTTAGCCATGGTGTTGCAATAAATATTACATAATCATACACAACATGTAACACCATTTTAGATAAATATATCGGGTAAATTACAACTGAAAAACATCATTTTAATGCTAGTGTAGAGACTTGTCTAAAATCAATTACCTACATATGAAGAATGGTGAGCTCATTTCCTCTCAACCACAGGCTTCACTACAACACCTCCTAGCCAGGCAATGATACCACTAAGTAAACTCAATTTTTTTAGGGAAATTGTTGAGTATGAAGGCCATTCTACCTCACAAATAGTGAAATGGTAGAAATATATCTAACCAGTGATCTTAGGACTTCCATGAATTATACATATTCCTTTCCAACTGATTACAATGGCACAAGGGAGTCCCTTCACTTCTTTGGCAGTTCCTTAGCACCTTGCTTCCTTGCCTAGCTAGTGTTATAATTCACAACCCTCTTTACCCAAGGTGGGTTTAAAATTTTCTGCTAAATTTCAGTAGTTACATTCAAGTTTTAGCTGGCCCAAATGTCAAAAATAGGATCCAAATCAAACTTTACAACCTTGGGCATGAGGTTTGGTTGCCCAAACTATTTTTAATTTCCTGTAAGTTATCAATAGCAAACCCACTTCTGATTTTCACTATCTACTCATGGGAACTCTCAAAACCCTTAGAAACTCTATTTCAACACCTCATGTCTCCTCTACTTACTACGCACACATGGAATAATCATTCCCTTGACCCCCATGTGCATACCTCACTTCCTTGTCGTAAGGAGACTCACAATGTTTCTTATTTGTGGTAGAGGAATTCATGTGTCAACTTCATAAACCATGGTGCGTACTTGTTGTGCCATTTGTTGATAGTTTCCTCTAGTCCAACTACTTCCCATACCTTCATAACTATCAGTGCTTGGTTTCCAAACTACCCAACTCTCTCTCTCTCTCTCTCTTAATAACTGATTTTTGGGAAACGTAAATAAAGGGGAATAATTTCAAATTCAAATTTTGGGAAATTTGGAAAAGGTTATTCCTTTTAGTGGGAAATCTAATTCCCTAGCCCCCTCGCTGGATTTTTCTTGTGGTATCACTAGTACCAATGCTCCCCCCTTTAGTTAGTTGTTAGAAGAATTTTCATTAATAAACAAAAACACATTTTACATCATTTATAAATTGTCCATTACTGCTTTAAAATTGAAAAAATAACTTTGTCATGACTCATGACAACAGTGAGGCATAATTGTAATTATAGACTAGGGGAAATAACATGTTACATTCCCCTCCCCAACATTGTTCCCAATGTTCCACCATTCATAATAATTTATTTTTGTACTAAACAAAAATGGGCATGTGACTTTTGTCGCATTCTCTAGTTCCCATGTGCTCTCATATGCTCTAAAGTTCTTCCACTGCACGTTGACCTGCACAATGGCTTAGTTTCAAAACGATGCCCCATTCTTTTCCAATATGCATTAAGGCTTAGGATAGAATTCTATTTTGGGTTCCACATGAATCACTATCCAATCAATGACGTGATTAAAATCATGAACATATTTCTTAAGCTAAAACACATGGAATACCTTATGTGCTTTAAAAATAAGAGGTAAAGCAAGTTTGTGTGACATTGCTCCCGCTCTCTCTAAGATATTGATGGTCCATAGGAGAAAGGTGCCAATTTTTCATAGGTTCTCATTCTCAAAGAAATTTTATTGGGATTAACCATAACATACACATGATGCTCCATTTTGAACTTCGTGTGTGTTTTATTTTTATCTATGTAGATGTTCTATCGATCATGTGTTGCTTTCAATCTCCATTTGATTTATATGACTTCTCATTCTATTTCTTTCAAAAAAATTATTCCAAGTGTGATATGGTCCACCAAATGACGTCAACCATAAGTTTCAATGAATCCTAATGGCTATTATTGTATGAAAACTCTGCTATTGGAAGATAATCCTCCAAAATTAGTGAGCTTACTCATCACATACATGTGAAGAATGTCTTCTAAGACCTAATTTTTACTTTTTTTAATCCATTTGTCTAAGGATGATAGGCAATGCTTAACACTAACTGCATTCCAATTCTATGAAACAATACTTTTCAAAATCTTGAGGTGAACTTAGCATCTTGACTAGACATGATTACTTTTGGCATACCATCCAATCTAAACATCTCTTTCATAAATATTTTAGCAATGTTAATTTCCTTGTGACTGGGCTTAATCAGGATGCAATGAGTAACCTTCCTCAACTTTTCCACTACTACCATTATTGCATCATGTTTTCTTGCAGTCTTCAACAATCCCATGTTGAGCACCATGGTTATGGTTTCCCACTTCCATTCCAAACTCAATGCCTTCGTTCTTCATTCTACACTAGTAATATAACTTCATGGTGGTGTTGATGATGCTGGACCCGCCAACATTCAAGGGATATCCTCGAGATGAAGTCCCAAATAGAACTCACATTGTTTCGATTAGGAGTCCCAATAGTGAGTGGTAATGTTATGCCTTGACTAGGAAAACGTGCAGAGGGAAGTATGATAACATTGGGTGAGAGCAACTGTGTGACCCTACGGAGATTTAAGTGGGATGCATGAAGGTTCCAACAGACGGAGGGAAAAGGAAGTGCGCCCCTTGCGAGCATGTAATAGTAGACAACTTGAAAGGAACACATGAGTGAAATGACATCACAAACTAAGATGTTGAATAGTCCACAAGTTAAATTGATGAGTTAATACAACAAAACACATTCAACAAGATTCATACAAATGCAAACGAAATAGTTCATAAGCATAAGCATAAGTTAAATAACATACATTTCAAATACAACAAGAATAGTCCTACTATATCCACAAAATACGCATGAAAGTGTGTTGGCCCTGATTTTATTATTATAAGTGAAATTTCCATTCATACATACATCATTGATGATCACTAGCCCCAATAGTGGAACATTACAGTCGAGAACACTTGCTACTCCAAATAACTATACTCGCACTACACTACAGAGAAGCCAAGGCTCTTCACAATACTCCCAAGCTCTTTCCAATCCTAAGCCTAGCAAAAATATTGGCTCCCAAAAGCCTGTTACATGAGTTATGAGGTTTTATTTATAACAATAGGGGGTGAATCTCCAACTCCCCTTTGTGACCTTTGGACTACCATCATGACTCTTCAACTTCTTTACAAAATGACGCATTACATTACATGATTACTCTTCATATTCCAATATTGGCACTTGGAATTTCAGTTATAACACAATTACAAATAATAATACATTTTACACTTGTACCCATATAAGACAAAATAGGGTAGAGACAACTTGACAGCCTAATAAGACACAACACTATGATTCTTGAGTTTGGGGGAATTCTAGCTCAACAAACTCCAATTGTTGCTACTCCGTCACATATTGGTGCCAAGCTTGATATCATGTGATGATGTCCCCAAACTGAGTAATGGTTTCTGGCTGGAAACAGACTTTGGCCTCCATGGAATCTAGGTACACTGTCTTGGAACTTATGTCTAGTTTGTTATGAAGCATGAGCAACATTGTTTTGACTTGGACAGGACCACCGATGAAATTTTTCATGTTCCGTCTGTTTAGCTCCAAGTATTCGCTGGTGGCGTTCTGTCTTATCTACTCCAAGCACTCTTCGATCTCTTGCTGGACTTGGTTGTTGGATTTGGCCTTGGTGAGGGAGCCAACTAATGGGATCTATTATGTTCTCACCAAGGCATCCAAACTATTGAACAATCATACATATGAGGCCTAAATTATTCCAATGAATGAGGCAATCTGCTTGTTCTTCTGAATCAACATTTGAACTTTCACTTTCTCCATCTATGCCTATGGTTTCATTTTCTTCACCAAGTCAAGTGGTTGCCCTTTGTATCGCATTGTCCACTCTTGCACATAATCAATGGCATCTTGTATGTTCTTTAGAGTTTTAACAAACTCTTTTCTCTGAATTCTTCCAATGAATGAGGCGAGTTGATTGTTGTTCTGAATCAACATTCGAACATTTGCTTTCTCTAGCTCTGCCTGTGGCTTCATTTTCTTCACTAATTCAAGCGGTACCCCTTTATATTGCATTGTCCACTCTTGTACATAAGCAATGGAATCCTATATTTTATTTAGAGTTTTAACAAACTCTTTTCTCTACTATTGTAAGCCATGAAAACAGACAACTTCTTTATGTACGGTCAGAAACCCCTCATAGAACTATTACATGGTTTCTCCAAGTGTTGATACTTTAGCAAGTATCGTTTCTCTCATCTCCTCCAAGTAAAGTTGTGCAGAAACTGCATTCTGTGTTGTTGTACAAAGTTTTTCTGTCTCTTTCCTGGCAACTTGTAAGTTATGTGTCAAGTGCTCATTCTTGACTGTCAAATACTGAATGTTTGATCATGTTGCTCTTGCATAGGCCAATTTGGCTTTGGCAATGGAATTTGGATGCTTCCTGGTGTTTGACACTATCACCCTTTCTCTAACAAATGTAGGTGATGTGTGATCATCTAAAAACAGCTTTATCCATGCTTGTACAATCCTCCTTTGGAACTTGTCAAATGATAGATTGTACACATCCATTACCGAATCATTGTTAAGGGGAACAACGCCTCCTTTCTCGCTCAGGTCTGGCTCTACTATTGGAGGTGTTGGATACTGAGGAATGAATTGTGGTGCACTTGGAATCAGATCAAAATCTTCATTCTGTGGCTCTTGTTCCATCTCCATGTCTGTCACTTCAATCAATTGCTCAATCTATTGAGAAAGCTCTCGATCACGCATCTATTCACCTTCCTCCTTAGTTGTTGGTTGGTCTTGTTCCTTCTCTTCTACCTATATCAACGTTGTTTCCTCTGCCATTGCACCTTTCCTTTGTTCTTGTTCCTTCTTCAGCTTCTCTTCTCATTTTCTCCTCCTCAACTCCCGTTCTTCCTTCGGCCTTTGCTCTATCTCCTGCAGCTTCAGTTTTGCTTCCTAAAACCTCTGATTTTCTCTCTTCCTCTGCTCTACTCTCTATATCCTCTGCTTCCTCTTCAATTCTGCTGCCAAATTTTATTTCATGAGAATAGGATCTGCTTTCATCTTGTAGCTTTTTTCTCCCTCTAGGCTATCAACAATCTTCTCTTTCCCTTGTCTTGCACGGGATTGTTGCCTTGTGCTGCTACTGCTTCTGGAGTTGTTGCCATCTCTGGAGTAGCCTGTGAAGTCCCTGCTAAGTTGACCGAGTCATGTAGTCTGGAGGAATTGTAACAGTGCCTCCATGGATCCTCCTCTAGCTAATGGAATGCCCTGCCGACCCACAGAAAGTAAACTCCCGCATAGTGGTCTTTACAAATAATATCAGGATCATACGAATTAAAGTCCTCAGTGTTGAATTCAAATCCAACTATCTCCTTTTCCTTGACATCTATGACTTTAAAGTTATTTATCTCGTATAACCTAATTTGCAAAGGAAGAGTGGGCCATGGTGTTTTTTTATTTTTGTGTAGCATTGTTGATAACCCTGTGGCGAGATGGCATGATACTTCTTGCATGATGAAGGCTTCTCTCCGCCAAACACTCTAATGAAGGTGCCACTTGGCGAAGCATAAAAATCTGCAATGTCTGTTATCGTCTCCATTGCTTCTCATGACATGCAAGGTGGATCTGCTTCAAAGATAAGATTGTAATGCGGGATGATGAAGTTATCAGTTAGCCATGCCATTATTCCTCGATAACTTCATTCCGAATGCAACTTGCAATAGATGCGCATGATAGTTTCTCGTGGTGTCTATCTCCAGTTCATGCCAGGGAACTGTTGTTGTGCACATATTTCATCCAATAAGTATGCAAACATATAAAACCTTGCTTTCTCACACTTGGGAGGATTCCTAGCATGTGCTACATGGGCCTTCAACTTTCGAGCCTACAAATGTAACTAGTTGAACGGCTTCCCATTGTTCACCACTTGGTCCAATAAGATTTCCCACCCTTCAGGAAAGGTTTTTGTGTTATCCTGACCATGGAACCTACAAGCGAAGATAAGCAAGACTTGGTAGGCCTTCTTGAGGGACTTTGTCTTGTACACATGGGTGGGTGTCTATCGAAACTTTGATGGCTCTTTCACCCAGCCTTTGACAATGTCTCTTGTGTTCACATGGTTGTGGGTGGCATAGAAAAGTGAGTCCATGTGCTCTATTGGCTCGGGGAAGTGATACATGCATTGATAGTTTCCTATCTGGAAGGTGGAAATATTCTATCCATTGGAACTACTCAATGTTATAGTATTCTCATCAATGTGTGAGACAATCCACTAGTAGAAAATGGGAAATTAGTGACTAGGTGACTAAAAATGTTAGTCATCACAGATTTTCTAAGTGAAACACTATAAAAAATCAGCAATCTTAAGTGACCGACCTAAAAATGACTAACATAAATCACTAATTTAGTCGCGAGTTAAAATATGTGACTAGATAATAAGTAATACAACTAAAAATGACTAACATGAATGGCTAATTTAGTATAAGAACAAAATACAACTACCTAACAAGTACTACAATAATATGAATCATTTTTTTATGTTAGTCATCTTAATTGTGTCAAGCAATCTAAACTTACAAGTGATAGGGGATTGAAAGGTTGTTAAAGATTGGTTGAAAGGTTATCCTTCCTTAAACACTTCTTCATCCTCACATGGTACAGTATAGGTGAGCCAACTTTGCATTATTTATCTCTAATAATTTGTAATTTTAAAAATATATTTTTTAATAAAAAAAAATATTTTATGTATTTTTAAAAAATCTATTCATTGAATCTAGTTCCAATTTGAAATTAATTTGAAGAGAAATTTTAATTTTTAAGACTATAATATCAAATAAAAACTACTTTAATTTCATATTAACCGACCTAGATCCATCTTAACCCCGAATCTATCAAGCGCCGAGAGGGATCCAATCTCTCGAGGTACAAACTTTTTTTCTAGTGCAAAACTTGAGGAAATGTTTGCACCTTGAGAGATTGGATCCCTCTTGGCACTTGATAGTTATAGGGTTAATATGGATCTAGGTTGGTTATATAATACTATATAATATCTATATTTGTATTTATGTCTATTTGTTATTCCCTCTCTCTATCTTAACCCCCAAACATACACACACACTCTCTCCCTCTCTTCCCCTTCTCTATCTATATCCCTCTCTCTATTCCCTCCCACTCTCCTCTCTCCCTCACTCTCTCTCCATGACTCCCTTGTCATACCCTCTCTCTCTCCACCTTTCTCCCTCTATGTTTTTCTTGTTCCCTCCCTCTCCTTCCCCCTCCAATTCCATCTCTCTCTCCTCATCCCTATCTTCCTTCCTCTCTATCCCTTATCTCCCACCTCCCTCTATCTCTCCCCCCAAATCACTCTCCCTCTCTCTCTCTCTCTTCCTTCTAACTCTATCACTATCTCGCCCCCTCCCTATCCTTCTCCATTTCTATCCCTTCTCCTTTTCTCCCTATCTCGATCCTCTTCTCTTCTTTCTCTTCCCTCCTCTCCTCTCTCCCTCACTCTCTCTCCATCTCTCCCTTCTCACTCCCCTCTCTCTCCACCTCTATCTCTCTATGTATTTGTTCTTTCCTCCCTCTTTCTCCCACCCCAATTCCATATCTCTCTCTCTCTCTCTCTCTCTCTCTCTCTCTCTCTCTTCCTCTTGCTCCCTCTCTCCCCCTATCACTCTCTCTTTCTCTCTCTCTTTGCCCTCCAACTTTTTCACTATCTTCCTTCCTCTCTCTGTCCCCTCCCCAACTCTCTCTTAAATTTGATCACATTGTATTGTGTTTAAGAAATGATCTAAATTAAAAAAAATTAGTTGGTTGTAAAATGTCAAACCTATATTTTGGATCAACAATATCAAAGAAAATAAAATAATGAAAAACTTTAAAAAAATCATGCACTGTATTTAATTAGTCAATTTGCTTGCTCTCACCCCTTGGATCCTTAGCTAAGATGGATCTATGCCGATTCTTTATATATATATATATATATAATCGGCATAGATCCATATTAGCTTAATTTTATTAAAACCTTAATTTGATCTCTATGGGAATATTTTTAGTAATCGTGAGGATAGGTTTTAGATAAATCTCAAATTGTAACATTTTCCTTTTTAGATTGAATTAAAAAAATGCTGTAAAATTAAATTAAAATAAAATATTTTTACTATGAAATAAGTTATGGTTTTTTGGCATGTGATATTGATAAGCCATGGTATTAGCCCATGGTATTGTAACAAAGCCTATTTACAAGTTAATATCCATGGTAAAGTGAGGGTGAATATCCATGGTTAAATATATTGTCATATTGTTATAAAATATTTTGGTTGTGAAATAATTTATGTTTTTTGGCCATGCGGTATTGATAATACATGGTATTGTAACAAAGGTTGTTTTTTACAAGTTAATAATATGTACCTTAATGTGGGGGTGAATATCCACGGTTAAGAATCTTGTCATATTATTATAAAATATTTTGGTTGTGAAATAATTTATGGTTTTTGGACTTGTAGTATTTATAAGCCATGGTATTGGCCCATGGTATTGTAACAAAGCCTATTCACAAGTTAATAACAAAATCAAAATATAACAAATTGAATTTTATTATTTTTATTAATTTAAGTTTTTATTATTAATTAAGGCCATATTTAAATGTTTACACTCATCCCAATATCATTTTTAACTTCTTCTTCTTCTTTTTAATTTAGAGTCTTACGCAAAAATAACAAATTCTTATTAAAAATAAATCATTTAACCCAATTGCAATTTATATATTTGATTTTATATTATAAATATTTCTTTTATTTTTTCCATTATAAATATTTCTTTTCTTTTTCATTTCCAGTTTAGTGTTGGGTTCAAATAAAATATTCACAAATTATAACATCACAATGTAACACTACATTTTCCCTTGCCTTGTTAATATCTGCGTGGAAATGCCAGAAGAAGGAAGACCATCAACGTGATCTATGAATTTCATGGGATTTGAACCCTAGATGGAGTTTGCATCAACGTGATCTATGAATTTCATGGGATTTGAACCCTAGATGGAGTTTGCGTGGGAAACACCTTAGGAGAGTATCAACGACTAGGTGGAGGAAGGGCAAGGTCATGATTTCATGGAATTCGAACCGCAGATGGAGTTTGCATGGGAAGCACGTTAGGAGAGTATCAACGACTAGATGGAAGAAGGGAAATGGAATTTTCATGGGAAACACCTTAGGAGAGTATCAATGACTAAATGGAGGAAGGGAGGAAAGGCAAGGTCATTCGGCCTGGAGATTTTGGCCATTTGTACATGGGTATGAATTTCTGGAGAGTTCTTCATTTTTACTAAAGATGATTTTTGTTGTTATGGGTAAACAATTTCCGAGGGTTTTCTGGAGAGTTCTTCATTTTTACTAAAGATGATTTTTGTTGTTATGGGTAAACAATTTTGAGGGTTTATATGATCAAAGCATAAATTTCATCTAGAGTTGAGGGTTTAATGATCATGATAATGCGGATCTTTATTCTGGCCAACAATTCACAAATCTTGATTCCAGCCAAAAATTCACAGATCTTGATTGCAGCCAACAATTCATCGAGTTGAGGGTTTAATGATCATGATAATGCAGATCTCCAACAATTCACAGATCTTGATTGCAGCCAACAATTCATCAAAAGAAAATGCAGATCTTGATTACGACCAACATTTCATCAAAAGGCAATGCACAAGTAAGCATTTTGCATGTCCTTATTGTACAAAAGGTTTAATGATTATGATAATGCAGATCTTGACTGCCGCGAATAATTCATCAAAAGACAATGGACAAGTTAGCTCCTCCCTAACTTAGTTAGCTCCTCCCTAACTTTTCTAGGGTCAGAATGCATGAAATTTTATTTTTTCTTTTCACCTTTTTTTTAATTGGTTGATTGTGCGAAGAGGAGCTCTACAACGAGGTAGATCTCACATAAACATGTAAACTTAAATGTAAATGTAAACATTTAACATGTAATTTTTAACATTTAACATTTTTAATTTAATGTGGGCCCTATTTAGAAATCAATCTAATTATTATTATGTATAAACACAATATAAATTTAAAATATAAAGAGGTTTATGAATATTAAAAAAATAGGTATGGTAAATAAATAAAACCTCTTTTTATACTTACTCCAAAGGTATGGTAAATAAATAAAAATATAAATAAACTAGAGTAATCTAAATAAATAAAACCTATTTTTATATTTAGTCCATAAACCTCTTTATATTTAAAGAAGACTCAAAAAATAAGTTTTATTGAAGCCTATGGGCCAAATACCTTTTTAATACCATGGGCTAAACACCATGGGCCAAATACCATTTTAATACCATGGGCTAAATACCATGGGCCAAATACCATATTTATAAAAAAGGTATGGTAAATTAATAAAAATATAAATAAACCAGAGGTATGGTAAATAAATATATTAAAAATTTATATTTACTCCACAATTCACTTTATATTTAAGAACACTCAAAAATGAGGTTTTATTTAGGTGAAGCCTATGGGCCAAATTATTATTAATACCATGCAAAAAAACATTATTAACCCTAATATTAATATTAATAAAAGTAAAGATGGCACATGGTATTGAGAACTAATGGTATTGGCCCATGGTATTGAAGCGGAATGTAGCATATTTAAAGAGTGGAATTAAACCATAGACCCATATTTACTGTGGGTCTACTAATCTCCGAGAGGGATGAAAACTGGCATAGAGTGAAAAAATATTTGATCCCTCTCAAAGTGATCTAAAAATGGGGCACTAAAGGCTTCTTGTTTAACTTACAAGAACCTCTCCCACTTCCAAAGCTTTAAAATCTTCCCAAGTCTTATTGATTAACTAGTGCAGAATTAAGAAATGCTTGACAATATAGTGTGTGCTTATGTTTGTCTTAAACTGATTATATGCTTTAAAATCTATTATCTGCGTTGTAAGTTGATGTGCTCAAACTAATATAAAAATATACATAACAGTAAATAAAGTAGCAGAGACAATGCAACAATAAAGCAGACACATGAACAACAATATTAATTTGGAGTTCACCCACAACTCTTGGGCTATGTCTCCGTGAGGTCTAGTTAATTCAACTAGGCTCTCTGGGATTATGGTATTAGTCCTTTGTACAAGATCTTGGCTCAACTACTGCTGTTTTTACACAGAAACAGTGGGTTCAAACACCATTTAATCCCCTGGCTCTTGAAGCTCTAGCTCTTGGCTCTGGCTCTTGGCTCTTAGTTCTGGCTCTTGGTTCTGACTCTAGCTCGTTGGCTCTTGGTTCTGGCTCTTGGCTCTGACTCTGGCCCTTTGGTTCTAGCTCTGGCTCTCTGGCTCTTTAGCTCTAGCTTCTTTCTGCCTTCTATCAGGTTATAGCCCTCTTGGCTTTTCACCTAGCTTCCAAGTCACTCCCTTGGCTGTTTTGTTGCTTCTATGATGCCACTTTTGCTTCTGTGTTGCCTCTTTGGCTTCTGTTTCAACAAAAAACCCCTCAAGGATCAATAACAACAACCATCCACAACCCAGTAGCCCTCTATCTTTGACATTCATGGCTTTTTAAGCCAAATCGGCGTTGTCTGTTTGCTTTCCCTTTCGGGCTCTCTGTTTTCCCACCACAATCCACTCAAATCCCTTCTCTGAGCATTAGCAATCATTGCTAAACGACCTCAGGGATGGACGCCACCTATTTTGTGACGGGAAGGAACTATCGGCGCTTGAAATCCTTAGAAATATTCGTTCTTCGTTTACACAGAGAACACTGTAAAAACACGAGAAAATCCACAAAAAGCACTGTTCTGGAATTCAAGTTTTCATAACCCCACTTCATAACACTATCGGGTCTGCCCTTAGTCGCTGTCGCAAGTAAAAATGGCCTGCCCCTTTGTATTTTTAGAATTGCATTAAAACGCCTCAAGTCCCGCTTATATCTCAATTTCCCTTTGTATTGAAGATACATAAAAAAACGTTGAAAATCCCGCTTACCGGATTTGAAATCATATGTAACAGCATTAATAAGCCCTTTCGGGTTCACAATATCGCATCGGGCACTTCCCTTCATATTTCGTTTATTAAACGAAATATGCAAAATATATATAAAATGGTCGTTTGACGGATCTCAAATTTTATGAGATATCACCCATATCTCCATCAGGTCCAGCTATCGCATCGCACAAACACACACACACACACACACACACACACACACATATATAGATATGTATATGTATATCGGCCTCGCTCCATTGTAGTGTGTCGACGCGATACTGCGATGCGACAAGTCACAATCGCAGATCACACAAGCCCAAGGTCTTTCCTATATAGTATGGTGTATGCCAGTGCCAATTGCAATCCGACGATATCGGCGATGGCGGTATCGCATTGGCCTGGCCCCGTCACACGTTATGCCTCCGACTACCTCCGCCTGTCACCGCCGAAAGCAATTTCCGATCGGATCTGGGCCGTTGATCGGCCAGATCCAACAACTCCTGTGCAAACACTGTTCAAGCCTCCAATAGCCTTGTTTTCGCTGTTTTCTCATGTTTTTGGGTTCCGATAGTGTAATCTGAATTTTCCAAGACTTCTCCTTTTGCGATGGTTTTTCCCTTTTGGGAGATTTGGAAGACTAAGAGGGTTTTTAGGACCCATTATCAAGGGATTTTGCCTCTTTTTTCAAAGGAAAAAGGCAGCTTCATTTTATGATAACTTCTGCATCCTAAGTCAGTTTTGGCCCATTCAAATTGCAACAGATTCAGAATGAGACGATCTCTGCAATGGGGCTAGTTCTAGGAACTTCCTTGGACTTTCATTTTCCTCAGTGATGAACACTTAGACTTAGGAGTCTATCCAAACTTCGTTTTGGATCTCACCTTCCCACTAAAAGAACTTTTGGTCTCCAAAAGACTAATAAACTGATCTGAGTAGTAAATGAGAGTGGCTCACCCTCTTCTTTCATCATCTCTACACTTTCCTTTGCATAGTGCCTCTGAACCAATAGTTTTTGACCACTTCCCTTCTTGGATGGGCTAGTCTTCTTAGGAAGAACTATCTTCCTCCTTGCCTTCCTACATAACTTATGTTGAAATGGTCATAGAGGGTATTTTGAACTCTCTACCTTGATCATTGATCCAAGGTGGCTCAAACAAATGTGAAGTACATCTGCTCCACAAAAATTTCATGTGTACCTATTTGAAAGGCTGCCAACAACAATTGTTAACAACAACAGGCATACAGACAACAACTGGATGGACTACACTCTTGCTTCAACAAAAGAAATAGACTTCACATCTTGTGAACACCTCCATGTCTTGCATCTGCATACAAATGATGGACTAGATAACAAGCCCATAAAACATGCCTTTAAACAAATGACCCTTCAGTCAAGCATGTACAAAAAGACCATTAGGACTCTTTTTCAAAAGATGAAACACTTCATCATTATCTCCATTTGGAGACCAAGTTAACTTCTCCCAAGTCAACATGGCATCACATGCATGTCAAAGCAATCAACCCTGCAAGTTAATTACACATACATGTTCAAAAACAAGGAATCATCAACATCCCTATGTTCATGCATCTCTTGCTCATGCATGCATTTCATCCTTCAAATTTCACTTAAGCACACTGTACTTTTGAAGCTGTAATGAAATATAATGCAGATGCATCAATATACATGCAATATTAATCGGATAAGAACTCTAACCATTTCTTACCAATCCCTTTCAAAGGTACTACCTTTTCCTGCACATCAGCGTCATCATGTGAATCATTTTGAGACACATCATTCATGGAATCTTCACTTCCATTTCTGCCATCTTCTCTTTCCACTTTCTTCAGCTTTTGTGGAAGCATTGATGGATCCAAAGTCCAACATTTCGCAACAAGATGTCCTTGCTTATGGAAGTAAGTGCACTGCATGTGCATCCTCTTGACGGCATGATTTGCCTTTTCAAATGGACCTTTGGCTTCTTGCTTCTTTTCCTTCTTCTGCTTCTTGTATGTGGCCATTCTCTTTCAACATCTAGAAACATCATGGTTATCCAAACCACAAAAGGAACATGCAATTCTTTTCCCATACATATGGGGAAATTTATCATGCTTTTTAAAATCAAAAGGAAAATGTTTAGAACCAGATTTATATCTTTCTCTTTCACCTTTATTTCCCTCATGCGGAGGTGAAGAAAATGAAGAAGTGGATCCCTTTGTAACACCATCAATCTCTTCAAGGTTTTTAGAGTCTCTCCAACTCCCTAGTTCAAGTGTGCGCTTCTGAACACCTGCATTCTACAAATGATGTTTCAAGCCATTGAATTCCTCTTGGATACAACCTTCACACCTCTGAGGTAGAGGACATGTAATGAAACTCCTTCTTGGGACTGTTTCAATGGCCTTCATGGCAGCTTTGGAACTCTATCCATAAGGCTGTCCATAGCCAAGAACCAAATATTTAGGCATTTCCTCAACCATTATTGGTTCAACAATACCTTGCGCATGCTTTGCCAAGCCCTTTCCTTCATAGCCCATCTTGGACATTAGCTTGGAACCGATGCCTTTAGTATGTTTTTCAAAAGAACCAATACAAGCATTCTTAGATGAATTTGAAGAAAAATTGGAATGGTTTACCTCTTCTTCAAGCTAATACTTGACTAAGGCTTCTTGGGCAACAAAGAGTTGTGTTTCCAACTCATGCATCCTCTTCAGGTTCATATTTGCGATATGAAGTTGCCTCTCCATTTCTTGCAATTTGCCAGTAAGCAACTGCTTCTCTTCCTTCATGGAATTCAACTACTTTCTAAGCATGCTGCTCTTCCTTCCATCCTCATACATTTCTCTCACCATATCCATCATGGTGGACAATTCTTGCCTCATGTCTTCATCAAGGAATCTTGAGAAGAGAGTCGAATTTAAGTACCCACTTGTAGAAGTTGTCATTATGCCAATGAACAAAAAAAACTTCAACAAGATAAATAAAGAGCTTATTTAAGAAACCTCTTGTAACAAACCTCTTGTGCTTTGGATTTCCTTGAGATCCTTGGGATAGAATAATGCCTTCAGCCCTTCTTCCTATTTGTCCTTCCTGGACTAAGCTATCAACAACTTTCCATTTACCTCTACAAACTCAGAAAATATTTAGTTTGCAAAACAAGCATACAATCAATCAGACAATCAATCCTTGACTGCCCAAACACCTTTCAGACAAGCAATCTTTTCTTTGTCAATTAAGCATTCTAATATAACCTTCCTTGAAGGTGGGGTTAATCAATCTTAAGCTCTGATACCACTTGATCTGAAAATGGGGCACTAAAGGCTTCTTGTTTAACTTACAAGAACCTCTCCCACTTCCAAAGCTTTAAAATCTTCCCAAGTCTTATTGATTAACCAGTGTGGAATTAAGAAATGCTTGACAATATAGTGTATTCCTATGTTTGTCTTAAATTGATTATATGCTTTAAAATCTATTGTCTGTGCTGTAAGTTGATATGCTCAAATTGATATACAAATATTCTTAATAGTATATAAAGCAGCAAAGGCAATGCAACAATAAAGCAGGCACATGACCAACAATATTAATTTGGATTTCACCCACAACTCTTGGGCTACGTCTCCGTGAGCTCTAGTTAATTCAACTAAGCTCTCTGGGATTATGGTATTAGTCCTTTTTACAAGCTCTTGGCTTAACTCCTGCTGTTTTTACATAGAAACAGAGGGTTCAGACACCATTTAATCCCCTGGATCTTGAAGCTCTGGCTCTTGGCTCTTGGTTCTGGCTCTTGGCTCTGACTCTGGCACTTTGGCTCTTGGTTCTGGCTCTTAGCTCTGACTCTGGCTCTTTGTCTCTGTCTCTGGCTCTCTGGCTCTTCAGCTCTGACTTCTTTCTGCCTTCTATCAGGTGACATCCCGCTTGGCTTTTCATCTAGCTTCCAAGTGACTCCCTTGCTTGTTCTGTTGCTTTTACACTGCCACTTTTGCTTCTGTGTTGCCTCTTTGGCTTCCGTTTCAACAGTAAACTCCTCAAGGATCAATAACAGAAACCATCCACAACCCAGCAGCCCTCTATCTTTGAATCATGGCTTTTTAAGCCAAATCGGCGTTGTCTGTTTGCTTTCCCTTTCGGGCTCTCTATTTTCCCGCCACCGTCCGCTCAAATCCCTTCTCTGAGCATTAGAAATCATTGCTAAATGCCCTTATGGATGGATGCAACCTATTTTGTAATGGGAGGGAACTATCGGCGCTTGAAATCCTTAGAAACAATCGTTCTCTGTTTACACAGAGAACATTGTAAAAACACGGGAAAATCTGTAGAAAACACTATTACAGACTTCAAGTTTTCATAACCCTGCTTCATAACATTATCGGGTTCGCCCTTAGTCGCAGTCGCAAGTCGCAATGGCCTGCCCCTTTGTATTTTTAGAATTGCATTAAAACGCTGCAAGTCCCGCTTATATCGCGATTTCCCTTTGTATTGAAAATACATTAAAAGACGTTGAAAATCCCGCTTACCGGACTTGAAATCATATGTAATAGCATTAATAAGCCCTTTCGGATCCACAATATCGCATCGGGCACTTCCCTTCATGTTTCGTTTACTAAACGAAATATGAAAAATATATATAAAATGGTTATTTGACGGATCTCAAATTTTATGAGATATCACCCATATCTCCATCGGGTCCAGCTATCGCATCGCACAAACATATATATATATATATATATATGCGATTGCGACTTGTCGCATCGCAGTATCGTGTCGGCACACTACAATGGAGCGGGGCCGACACGATACTGCGATACGACAAGTCGCAATCGCAAGTCGCACAAGCCCGAGGTCTTTCCCATATAGTATGGTGTATGCCAGTGCCGATTGCGATCCGCCGATATTGGCGATCGCGGTATCGCATCGACCCGGTCCCGTCGCACGTTATGTCTCTGACTGCCTCTGCCTATCATCGCTGATTGTGATTTTCGATCAGATCTAGACAGTTGATCGGCCAGATCCGACGACTCCTCTGCAAACACTTTTCAAGCCTCTGATAGCCTTGTTTTCACTATTTTCTCATGTTTTTGGGTTCCGATAGTGTAATCCAAATTTTCCAAGACTTCTCCTTTTGCGATGGTTTTTCCCTTTTGGGAGATTTGGAAGACTTAGAGGGTTTTTAGGACCCATTTTCAAGGGATTTTTCCTCTTTTTTCAAAGGAAAAAGGCAGCTTCATTTTATGATAACTTCTGCATCCTAAGTCATTTTTGGCCTATTCAAATTGCAGCAGATTCAGAATAAGACGTTCTCTGCAATCGGGCTAGTTCCAGGAACTTCCTTGGACTTTCATTTTCCTCAGTGAGGAAAACTTAGTCTTAGGAGTCTATCCAAACTCCCTTTTGGATCACAAAGCTTGGTAGATCATGGATCTATGCTGGTTGTTTGTGTAATGGAATCTACCATTCCCAAATTAAGCAAATTTTCTGGTAGGATGAAATACTAGACCTTCCTCAAACTTTGTTACATGAAATTAAAATTTCTTGTAATCATGAACATAAAATATTTTATGTTTCATCCTTATATTCTCATATCAATGCCTATAGTTTTAAACCATGTTACTATATTTTAAGTATAATATACTTAGATCCATTAAACCTTACAACTCTCCAAATCTTAGGTTAATTTCACCTAAAAAGAAGGAACTTGAATGGATTTTGCAATTTAGACTCAATGCTTACAAACAATGATTAAAAATGGAAGAACCCAAATAGTCTGATAAATTTTACCCACCCATCAATTTCCAAGACCTTTGATATTATTCTGAACCTAAATAGAGAGAGTAGAAGAAGAAGAGCAACTTGGATGAGGTGGACCCTAACCTGCTTGATACTTTTCAAAATTTGGGCATGCCCTTGACTAGAAGAAGAGATTGACCAACGTTGTTGTAGATGTTGTTTTTTGATAGTGTTTTCATTGCTACCATGCATAGGTGGACTCTATAGGTATTTGATGTTATCTTTTGTTTGTTATAAGAGGTAATTCCAGAGTATCTTGATCTAGTTAGGAAGTAGCTTGGCAGGTTTGTTCCTCCTATTAATAACTATGATGTTGCATTGTATTTTTATTTTTTAGTGATATCTCCTTCTATTAAATCCCCAATCACACTTTGTCACCCATTGAAATATCCACTTATTTTAGGATGAATGAGATGGAGACCAGGAAGTTTGAGAGCACTCTTATTGTTGTAGATGAGAGGCGTTTTGTGAGGTGAGAGGAGTTTTGTGACATATATTGAAGGATGCACTGCACCATTTTATGACACCAATCATCTGCATGCCACAATATTGGATCTCTATTGCACCGAGGGAGAAACGATAAACTATTACACTGTGAAGAATTGGTATGTCGGGGAGGAGGAATATAGACGTGGGGTTTATAATTTTATTACAAAAAGAGGTTTGTGCGATGGAGACAAATCAACGATTTCGTGGGCCTGAGTAGAGACTGGTTTGAAAATCACCTGGAAATACTCAAGAATTGTTTTGAAAGGCGAAGATGCAATTGGACAGTTCTATTCTGTAGCCTTGAAAAATAACTATCAATAGGGGGGACAAAGATGATCCATATAGGGAATAATTGCAGGAGTAGGATTGTTTCTAAAATTATATCTATAGGCAATTCAAGGAACTACTACAGAGGATTAGTGCAGGTGCAACCAAATTATCATAATGCAAGGAATTTTTCATAGTGTGATTCAATGCTCATCGGTGACCAAACAGCTGCAAATACTTTTCATTACATTCAGGTACAGATTGAGTTGCATTCTAAAGTCTCTAATTTCATTTATTGATAGTCCTTCTTGTGTCCTTGTCTCTCTTAATTTCATTGTGGTAGGATTGGAATGGGTTAAAAAATCAAGCATATCATTGAGTAAAATAGACACCCACATGTCACTACATGTCATTGTGCATACTCTTTATTTTTTATACAATTAGAAGTGAGAAATATGATGTGTGCACAACTAAAAATCCTAGCAGGCATGATGAATCCAGTCTTAGCATGGAAATCGAAACCAAGAATCATAAAATATCAATAAATTTGTGACACAAATTAAAAAACACAATAAAAGATTATATGCCAACATTGTCTATTTAGTGCAAGATACTACTAATATTTCATAATTTTCAGAGATGGTGGATGTCATGAAGATGCCCTCAAGCAAAGTTACTGACTTGAAGATAAGATGGTCAGTGCAACTATTTACTTTAAATATGTTAAATTTAGGTAATTAAAACAAGTTTGAAAATCACTAGAAACACCACCCTTGTTTATTTTAAATAGGCTAAATTTAGGTAATTAAAACAAGTTTGAAAATCACTAGAAACACCACCCCCACATCATTTTATTTCCAGTTGTACAAGATAATATTGAATAAAATTATGAGCACTTCCATTTAAATTGACCATACATAAAATAACAAACAAGTTTGATGCTTTTAAAAGCTATATCCATCATTAAATATAAGATATGACAAGGATGGCTCATAATTTTAAAGGCTATATCCATCACCAACTAAAAATAAGCATTAATGAGATGAGAAAAAAGTTTGTCTTGATATAACATGTAAACGTCATATTACTTATAACTCATGCATATTGTATCTTATTGTGCATATGTTAATTGTATAACTTCAATCTAGGTAATTTTTTACATTTAAATTGTCAAATATGTAGAAGTTACATTACACTAGCTTAAATTCGAACACAAATAAAATATATGGTGGGGGAATGAGTAAGCATTTTCACACTAGTTTAAAATTCCCCCTTGGTTGGTGAAGAACCAACTCAATGCTATTTTTGGTGGAATATTAAGTTATTAACCGAAGATAAAAAAATGTTAGTCTCTTAAATGACTGAAAAAAAGGGATATTTAGAATGTTATATAGAAGTTACATTTCACGTAGCTATATCTACCCCGACGTAACTATAATATTCCAACTCCATTTTTTTATATAGAAGTTACATTTCATGTAGATATATACGTTACATTTACGTATTTTAGATAGAAGTTACATTTTACATAGTTTTTTTTCTGAGTAAAGACTATTCTATTATGTATAAATAAAAGAGGAAAATATTTACAAAGAGGTTGGAACCTCTGAGGGGGCTAAAGCCAGCCCTCTGTCAAGAAAACTTCTGCCATCAGCTCTTAACTGTTTGTTTACATAGATAAAAAATGAGAGCCTAGGACTCTGTAGAACTAGACACCACCACCAAAAAGCAAAAACAAGAAGACGATGGAGAATTACACTGAAAAAAACTGACGTGGACATCAGCGGCAACATTAAACCGCTTAACAAAAACCACCAGTTTATCGGACCGCCGTCGATCAGCGAGCAGTATCCGTATGAACGAGCCCGATAAAATCTTCTATTGATGCGTGGCTCTCGACTGACGTCATCATTTCTGACTTTTCAGGACGTAAAGTTCCGCCAAAAAGAGCCTTCCAAAATCCTCCACCGCCGTCCGATCTGCTCCATCAATCTCCGCCGTTGATTGATTCTGCCTGAGGTGGTAACTCTGCATCTTCGCTGTTGGCTTTGCACGAAGAGTTGACCCATTCAATCATCACATTGTCTTCAACATCCGTAATATTGCGACCAGGAGGCATCACCAGATACAGAACAGTGCCAGGGAACTGCGCCAGTGCACAAATAATGACCTCCTCGTGTGAAGAAGTTTGCTGAAGACGCGCATCCTCTTCATGACCTTCGTCCTGTTGCCCCTCTGGAAGAATGGGGATATCCTCAACCCTGCCTCCTTGAGAGTCCTTAGAATTCTGAGAGAGAGTCCTGTCCATGGAATGTACATCAGAGCCAGGGGGGTCATCTTCTTCCTCTGAGAAGATGACCGTGATAATAGCAGAGATTGTAGGCTTGTTTAGCTTGCTTTTAAAAGTGAAATGGGAGGAGTGGAAAGAACTGGAGAGGGACGGACCAGAGTGGTCGGATGATGGAGAGGCTAGCGAGATAGAAACAAGCGGGGAGATGCGTCGAGGAACAGGACCTCTCCTTCCTCTAACACCCCCCCGTGTGCCCCTCCAGGAAATTCCTCGAGGTCGAGCCATACCAGCAATGATTGATAAACTGAGAGGACAAAAGGGTTGGATGAGGAAGAAGAACGCCCCACCCCAATTTGAAATAAACCGTGGATAACAGTACTCAGAGTAGAAAGTGCCCAGAGAAAGCACCACACAGATAAAAAACAGAACCCCGAAATAAATACCAGAATTGTCTGAATGATTCCCACACCCAGCCCAAACAGCTTCAACAGACTCCGTGACCCGACCAATTGCAGTTATATACCCAAGGAAAAAACAATGACCATACCAGATGCGAGCCAGAAGAACCGTGATTAGATGCTTGAGGCTGGCCTGTTGCAGTCTTCGATGGAGCCCTGATGGCTTCCAAATGCTTAGTACTGCACCTAACTCCTGTGAGCCAAATCAACTTGGAATGTCTCTGCTAGAATGAGCCAGAGAGAGTGTCGAGCTCTGGGCAATTGAAATAGATCGTATGCTCATCATCCTGAAGTATTTACTCCGCATGTTGTACACCCAATTCCTCATTAATGGGACTTAATGCACTGCCAAAAGTCGCCTACTTGCTCTACGATGGTGCCCAATGTCGGCGTAGCTCGTATGGGCATTAACTACTCATAATATCACCCGCATCCAGGTTACATTTTACATAGTTATATCTACCATGACATAACTATAATATTCCAAATCCATTTTTTCACACTTTTCAACATTTTAAATATGTGTCTATTTTAGTGTGATTATGCAATTAAATAGTTGATATTGTTTAAGACATCTCCTATTTGTAACATTTTGAATTCTTAAGTGGGATCTTGGGTAGGTTTTTGTTACTACCATATATCATGTTTTAAGTAGATGGTGTTTTATAATTCACCCAAGAGACTTTAGGAGCAACCTTGAATTGCATGCTTGTTTCCATTATACATCTAATATTTGCAACCTTTTCCACATGAAGAACCCAATAGCCCATGTTGAACATGAAGCAAGTACCTCAAAAATTAGGGAATATCAGTTATTCTATTTCCAGAGGGGGATAGATCTAGAGAAGGCAACGACAACTATCATAAATGGATTTTGTCGGGTTGTATTTAATGAAATCCCACTAGAATTTGCTACTAAAGTAAATCAATTGATGAATTTGAAGCTTGAAGGTAGTGTTGAATAGGTGTTGCAAGGTATCTCTATAAAACTATCCATCTACATGATTCTAATTCCATGAGATGGTGTCTCAGTAACACGATTGTCCGGTGATGGGTGCTAGATGTAGATAGCTTTCTCATGTCCTATACGTAAATCGTATCATTATATTTCTATGAAATCGTGGAATGTATTCAAATTTTGTCTCAGATAAGGAAATATGTATGTACTCTTGAATTTACCTATGTTGTAATAAGATCAAGAATAAAGTTTTCATTGCAAATAATTGGGATCTGCCATGTAATTTTACTTTACTACATGAAATTCTTGATTTGTTAGATCCCAACTAGTTAGGGTTGAATTTATTTTTGTTGTAATGAGATTAAGAATAAAGTTTTCATTTTAATCACTGAAATATACCATCTAATATTTATTCACTACATGAAATTGTTTATTTGTTAGAGGCCAACTTATTCGGATTATGAAGAGTCCTATTTCATGACAATATTTATGAATGCTCTATTCTTGCTCAAAGAATTATATACTACAGAAAGGTGGAAAATAAATGAGATGCAGCTGAATGGTTTTTTTTTTAATGTGTGGAGGGAGTATAAAATCATTTTCAGTTGTGTTCAAATATTTTGGAGTACCCACTAAAGAGCTTCATTTTCCTCCTAGTTAATTTCATTTCTACTATCCCAATGCTTCTAGAAGTCCTTCTCCAAAGTGATATCTTAACTATCTTGGAGGGAAATTGATTACTTGATTGGGACCCACGGGTTACAATTTGATTAGGGTCAAGGGATGAGAAAGCTTCATATTCTTCAATATATTCCTCAAGTTAAAAGCATATCAAATGATTTCCTAATGTTTAATTGATACGACAATCACTTGAGCATTTGTTAGGATTTTGAGACCTTTTTTTTTTTTAATGTTCTTAATTAAAGAAGTATTTTCTATTTTAATGCCTAAGAATGCCTTGCTAATGTGGCGGGCTTGGTATTTACTTGACTCAAGATTAGTTTCATTTGATTTCCTAGCATTTCTTTTAATTTCATTTTTGTTGTGTTTATATTGCTATCCTTGAAGTTGGTGATCTACTGTGTGTGTAATAGGAAGTATTAACTAGTAAGAACTCTCAAAGGTGATATTGATGGATGACTAACTTTAAATGTACCTACTTGACACTTCAATATCATTAGGGAAATTCTGAGGTCTAAAATGTACAACCAAAATAAACTTTATAAGAACCAATAGGATTCAATATGATGATATCAACCATGGGGGATGATTCACCATTTTTGGAGTAAAAAAGTAAAAAGATTAAAAAATAATAAAGTAATAAAACTAAATTTTCAACTCATATTTTCAACTTATCTCCCTAAGGTTTTACTCAAATTTCAAGTGCGAGTACTTGTTGGATGAAAATTTTAATTCCTCATCCAAAGAGTATCCATGTTGCATACTTCTGATTGACTCTGCTACACGAAAAATGAGAAATACATGAAAAAGCGTGATTGCAATTACATTTTTCAAGTGTTTCTCATTTTTCGTGTAGCAGGGTCCATCAAAAGTATGCAAAATGGGTACTCCTTGGATGAGGAATAAAATTATGCATCCAACGAGTGTTTCCGCTTGAAATTCGAGTAAATCCATAGGGAGAAGAGTTGAAAATACGAGTTGAAAAAATAGTTTTTTCTTTTTTCCCTCTAAAATTTGATGATGTCATCTAATTTTATTTTATTATTTCCACTATTATTTTACAATTTCCTTAGGAGGCCCATTTTAGACCTCAAAACTCCCCTAATGTACATGATCATGCAAAGAAATTATTAATTAATATTAAATGGAAGATGATTAATGTGCAGTGATTCTTGGCTTGTCATATAATTACTACATTTTGTCCCACAATAATATATTTGAGGCTACCTTTTGGTTGTTACTTGTGGAGCTTCCCTTTGTCTCATAAAAACATCGAGGATAAATGTCCATTGCATTGGCATTGGACATCATCAAAGAGGAATTTGCCAAAAGTAGTAGAGGACATGGGAGCAATTGATACAATGAGTAGATAACCGCTAGAGAAACATTGAGGCACCATAATTTCCTGTGTATTTAGATTCACTCGAAATTAAATAGTCACAAAAAGTAACTTTTTTTCAAAATATTTTCATGTATACAAAAATACTAAATACAGAATTTTAGACTAATTATTCAAACTAATAATAATGTGATAGTCATAATTTATAATTAAATAGTATAATATGATTAATACTATAGGACACAACTATAGGGTCTGACTGTGAGGGGTATTGTGAGAATATATGTACATTTCTCATTAGATTAGACAATCATCTCTCAGAGTCTGATATCCATCCAACGAAATGTACTCCCAGAGGCCATTGTGGGATTGAAATTTTTTCTTTCAATGGACAAGTGGTGATATATTTTCTTAGGCCTTAGTGTTCTGCTTCCCTAAGTTTTTGACACTACTCACAACTAGCAACTTCATTCAACCGAGTGAGGTACTCATCTTTGAAAGTTGAATCATTTTGTCTCCACAATCCAATATGATGTTGGATCAATCTCATGATCCTAAGAACATAGGTCATAATAGCGAGGAAATTTTAATGTGGGAAAAATAATATCCAAATTTAAGGAACATGATTTTTTTAGAACAAGCAATAAGGATACTTTTTACACTGATCTTTTTTTTTTTTCCATTTGTTTTCACAAGTTATCAACTACCTAATATTTTTAAGATGTAACTTAGTTGGTATGATTTTGCCTAAGGTTTTATTGAAGGTTGAATACTAAGTTCCTAAGGTGTTAATTTCTATGGTGATGTTTTATTTGCTTTGTTTATACATGTCATCTAGCCATAAAGTGGCCACTATCGAATGTATATGTCGTATAAATAATTTATAGTCTACTTAATTTTATATTCAAGTATTCATTGTCTTTCATCCAGATTCGGATTGATGGCTTGAGGACGCTTTAATCGCTCTACTAGCAGCGCACAAGTTCTGACCTAGCTCTTCTCTTCTGCAGCTGCTGCCTCCTGCAGCTCCTCTGCCTGGTAGCCCCTACTGCTAGGCCTCTTTCCTTTAGCCTCTGGCATCCCCGCAATCAGGCTTGGCCTTTCTCCTCTCGGCAGCTCTGCTGCAGGCCCTCCTCGTCTCTCGCCCCTCATGGTAGGGTGCGATTCACCTCATCTACAAGGCCCTGAGGAACAGGCAGCGGCCTTCGCTTCTTTAATATCAGAGAATGGAGCACCAAAAATCAAGCCTACAGCAACGAAATTTGTCAAAAAACTTGCAGACATTCCAGAAATATCTTTACCTCCAAGTCTACCCAGGAAAGTTGCTATTTCTTTATCTGAAAGAGGACTGGTTGGCCAGTTCACTGGACTGTGGCCCTCCCCCAGAGCAGTTCAGAAGTGGGTGGAGTGCAACTGGAGCGCCAATATCCAAGGGAAAATAGCAATAAGATTTTGTGGCAGGGGATATTACACGTTCCTCTTCGAAACCAAAGAAGATCGGAACCTAATATTCAGAAGCGGTCCTTATTTTATGGATTCAAGAGGACTATACTTGAATAGATGGTCCTCAGACTTTGATCCAGAGATGGACATCCCAAATGTCGTCCCGGTTTGGGTCAGATTGCCCCATCTCCCCCTTCACTGCTGGGGAGATGAATTGGTCAAAGAAATCAGAAATGCAGTTGGCAAATACATTGACAGATGTGAACCAAAGGACAACATGCATGCCTGCGCCAGGATTTGTGTAGAAGTGGACTTGGGGAAGGGCCTTCCGGAGGCAATAAAGATCAAGGTGGATCAGTGGACTCATATCCAGCAGCTGGATTACGAGAAAATCCCATTCAAATGCAAGGTATGCCATGAATACGGTCATTTTGCTAATAGATGTAACAAACTAAAAGAAACTGAAATTGTTGAGAATGTAGAAGTAAATGAAAGCACCTAGGAACAAGTTAAGAGAAAGAAAACCACCAATAAACAATCTGGCCCAAACCCCAAACAACCTCTTGAAAACGCTATTGCAATCCCCACTCCTCCCCTCAACATGGTTCAGCCAATACCCTCGACATCTAACCCTTTTGAAACCTTGGAAGAAGAAGAACCATTATCCCCACATTCTCCATCTCACGACAAAACTTTAGCTGTCATCCATTCCCCCATTCAGAACTTTCCATCCCCTCCACCCACCATTGAATGTATCCTCACTAGAAACAAAGTTAAAGAATCCAACAATACCTCAGAGCAGCAAAAAAAAGCAGGTAGGAAATCGAATAAAGAGATTAGAGACGAGGCAGCAGCAAAAGAAATGGCTACAGGCACCCAACAACCAATGGACTCTTTCTTGGCTAAACAAAAGGGAAGTGGGGAAAAGCAGAAGGAGAAGATCGGGGCTCACCAAAAATCAGGTAAATAATGATTTTGGTCTCTTGGAACAGCAGGGGTTTGGGCTCCTCTCTAAAAATCAATGCAGACCGAGATTTAATAAGGCAAGAACAGCCAGATATTTTCATGATCCAAGAGACCAAAGTGACCAGTCAAGAATTCCAAAAAATAATGAAGAAACAAAAAAGTTTTGAAGGAACAGTGATAGACTCCATTGGAGCTTCAGGAGGTATCGGCACGATATGGAACAAAGGGAAGTGGGATCTCACTAGTCAAAAACTCAATAACTGGTGGGTTAGAACAGATCTCAAAAATAAAACCACAAATGAAGAGTACACCTTGTTAAACATTTACGCTCCAAATCACTACAGGGATAAAGCACTATGCTGGGAATCAATTAAAAAAGAGGTGCAAGAATGTCAAAGAAACAAGTTGGTATTAGGAGGTGATCTAAATGTAATACGGAATATTGAAGAAAAGATGGGAGGGAAGTATCTCAATGACCCATCTAGAGCAACTCTGGAAGAAATTATTGAAGCTCAAAAACTCCTAGACATTCCTCCATGTAATGGGAAATTTACTTGGAGCAATAAAAGAGCCGGAACTCAAAACATCAAAGAAAGATTGGACAAGATCTTAATTCAAGAAAGCATTGCTATAGGATTCTCAGCCATTAAGAGCAAGATTGTACATGCTACAGCCTCTGACCACAAGCCTGTGGTTCTGATTCTAGACAAGCTGGAGAATTATGGGCCGATCCCTTTTAAATATAATAAAAATTGGGACAGCAAGGACGAGTTCAGCAAGATCATAAAGGACAGCTGGGAATACGATGTAATAGGTTCCCCCCACTTCGTTTGGGAATCCAAGTTAAAAAACTTAAGAGAAAAAATCAAAATCTGGGCAAGAGAGAACGCTCTAAAAGAGAAAAGCAAAAAAATTGAGCTGCACAAGAATCTGGAAAAATGGAGTCAGGAAAATGAAAAACAGCAAGCAACGGAGCAAGATCATGCTCAAGAAAAAGAAATATTTATGGAACTTTATAGGCAGAACAGACAAGAGGAGGAGGAAGTGAGACAAAAATCCAGGTGTCTTTGGCTTTCAGCGGGAGATAAAAATACTTCCTTTTTTCACAATAATCTCAAGCTAAGAAGAGCGGGCAGCCAAATGGACAAAATCCAAGTTGAAGGAAAGGAAATAAGGGAGAGGGAGGAAATTAAAGAAGCAGCTCACAATTTTTTTAAATCCCTCTTAACAACAGAAGACCAACCACCGGACAACATTGATTTCCTTCAGCAAGTTAAAAGTAAAATTAGTGATCAGCAAAATAGTGAGCTGGAGAAGGAGGTGACAGTGGAGGAAATAAGAGAAGCAACGTGGAGCATGCATCCCGATAAAGCCCCCGGGCCAGATGGCTTCACCATCGCCTTCTATAAGACCCATTGGGATATTATAAAGAAAGATTTTGTAAGAATGGTTCAAAATGTCTTTAAAAAAAACAAGATGGGAGAAAACACCAAAACCTCACATATGGCGCTCATCCCCAAGGAGCCAAATCCCCTTTCTTTTGACCGATTCCGACCCATCTCTTTATGTAATGCATCTTATAAAATCATTACAAAAATTCTGGCAAACAGACTGAAAAAGATCCTGCCCAGCCTCATCTCAGAAAATCAAGGCGGGTTTGTTCCCAAGCGACAGATAACGGATAATGTGATTCTTGTACAGGAAGCCATTCATAGTAGTATTCAAAGAAATGAAAAAGGCATGGTCATCAAGCTGGACATGGCTAATGCCTTTGACAGAGTCAGTCATCAGTTCTTAATGGCAGTTCTACAAAAGTTCAGAATCTCTATGAAGTTCATCAGCATTATAATGGAATGCATCTCAAATCCATGGACTGCCTCGTTAATTAACGGAAGGCCCAGCCGTTACTTCCGCAGCACCAGAGGATTGAGGCAAGGATGCCCACTCTCCCCTTTTCTCTACATCATCATGGCTGAAACATTAAGTATACAGCTTGAAAGTCAAAGGAATAAAAGGGAAATAACAGGCATCAGCATAGCTCGGGGGATTAAAGAAATCAACCATTCTCTCTTTGCGGATGATACCCTCCTAATCGGAGGAGCCTCAAGCATCATTGCAAGAAGGTTCAAGAAAATATTAGATGCCTTTCTTGCTGTCTCAGGAGGGCTTCTCAATAAAAAAAAGTGTAGAATTTATACCTGGAATGTTTCACTAAATGTGATGCAAAGGATTTCCCAAATTATGGACATTCTGGTTCAACGGAAATGGGGACACTTCACCTACCTCGGGTTACCTTTGGCAAAGGAAGGGGTCAAGGCTGAGGTGTGGAATAAACAGATAGAAAAGATGAAAGGGAAACTCCAAAGCTGGGGGCTGATGTGGTTAAACCTAGTGGGTAGAACTATCCTCATAAAAGCTCTCCTCTCAGCCCTTCCTATTTATCAATACGCTATAATTTTTTCCCCTGCCAGCACACATAAACAAATGGAGTTAATCATGAGAGAATTTCTTTGGCAAGGCGGGAAACAAGATTCAAAAAAATTTAGTCTTGTTTGCTGGGACCAAGTGACCCTCCCTTTTGAAAAAGGAGGTATCTCCATCAGGATCCCGAGTTTGACAAATAAAGCTCTAGGCTTCAAGCTTGTATGGCGAATGCTTATAGAAAAAGGCAGTTGGTGGGTAGAGGCACTTTTAAAAAAATACCTCAGTGGCCAGCACTCAAAGATCCTTTCTGATTTGATCTCAGAGCGACCATGCACACAAGCATGGAAACTCATCAAAAAAGTCATTCCTCAAATCAAAGATCAAATATCGAAGAGCCCGGGGAATGGGAAAGATACTGCTATATGGACAGACAGAATTATGGGATCTGCTCCATTGAATCAAAGCCAACAATTTAGAGCCCTGAAAGTCTGGATGGAGAATAAAAACATAGAGATATCTCAGACTGGGAGCAAAACAGTTGGTCTGCTTGGAAGGATTTTCCACTTCCAAATAGATTGGAAAATCAGTGGGATGATTTGAAAAACACTTTGGCTGGAGCTGCCCCTATAAACAAAAAGATCCAAGATAGCTATGTTTGGGATCCTAGTGGAGGGAAGTTTACAGTGAAGTCTGGATATAAATTCCTTCAACCCAATAATAATCTTGAGAACTGGAATCTCAGGTCTGCAGTATGGAAGAATGAGTGTCTCCCAAAAATAAAAAATTTTGCATGGACCCTCTTAAAAGGTAAGATACTCACTGCGGAAAACCTTAGGAAAAAAGGTATACAAGGCCCATCCATGTGTGTTTTATGCCAGAAGGAGGAGGAAAGCAGTCAGCATATTTTCTTAGATTGTGCCATTGCAAAGCACTGTTGGCAGAAAATTATAAGTCCCCTGGAGATGACAAGTGATATTTTTTATCAGCTCACAACTTTAAATAAGAACTGGGAGAAAAACTATCCTTATACCAAGCAAAACAAATCTGCCATTCTTCGCATTTGGAAATGCCTCCCATCTGTTCTCTGCTGGCAAATTTGGCTGGCAAGAAATAGCTGCATATTTAAAAATCAAAAGCCTAATCCAGGTCTCATTCTTGCCAAAACGTGGGGGCTAGTGGCAGAGATGATTAGTGCCAACGCTGTGTTCAGTGTTGATCAAAGCAACTGGAAGAATGAAGAAACGGAGTGGTACACCAAAATTCCATTGGTGTTTTCTGTGAGGAAGCATCCGTCAACAAAGATAGGGGGAAGAAACAGAGGCTAGAATCTTAGGGGAACGGAACTGGAAATCAACAAGTGGATCCAAAATTAAAAAAAAAATGCACTCTCAGATTTGATGGCGCTTCTAAAAATAATCCTGGCAGAGCAGGAGCTGGGGGAATTATATATGACCAAAGAGGCGAAGTTATCTCCTCCTATGAATGGGGGCTTGGTAACATGTCAAACAATCAAGCGGAGGCGTACAGTTTGTATCTAGGCACGTGTATCCTCAGCAGACTCCAGGTCAAAGATCCAGTAGTAATTGGAGATTCAGCAATAATCATTGCTGCAATGGAAATGGGGGGAGAATTCACAAATCAGGCTCTAAACAGAATCAAACAAAGAATCTTAGACAACACAAAACACCTGGGAAATATCAAATATAAGCATGTCTTGAGAGCTTATAATCAAGAGGTTGATTCCCTTGCCAACAAGGCAGTGAATCGGAGAATCAGGCAAGTAAAAGAACTACAAAATATATATGAAAAATCGATCCCTTGATTTCCCCTCTCCTTTGGATGGGAGCAATTCTCACTGTCTCAAAAGTCAAATCAATCAAGAGGCTTCATCTTTCCACAAGTATAAGAATAAGGTGATCGTCCAGATCAGGTCTGACATCAGATTCCCAAACCATCTTCATAGATCAGAGTGGAGATTCCGCAGCAGGGAGAAGGATTTGCACAGGTTCTCGAATTTGGAAAAATCTTGGCCAAGGGAGTCGCATAAGGTTGGCTTCAGTCAAATCAACAACAGAGTCGCCCGCACTGGTCAGAGGTGCAATGATAATTGTGACAGAAATAAGCTAGAGAACGGTGCCCAGAGTCACGAGAAGAGAGTGAATAAGCAAGCATTTAAGTAGCATTGGGCTAGCAGGTTTCATCAGAGAAACAATTTGTGTGACATTAAGGATAGAGATTGCACAAAGTGCGCATTCCCTTATTTCACTAAGTCTGGTGCAGACATCTTCATTTGCAGCCTCTGTTTCTGGCATTACTAAATCGTAGAACTGACTATAGTGTTCTTTTCTGGAGGTGTGCTAGAAACAACAGCTTCTCTCCTCCCCACCAGCTCGCTGGCAGAGGTATCATTGTCTTATTTTCTTGTTTTTGTTATTTTTATGTTAATCCTCGGCCTGTCAATGTGGTTCAGTTTGCGCTAAGGGCTCTCCAAGTTCTCTCAGTAGTGGAAATCTGCCCCACGTCGGTGTCTACTCCCTCCTGCCCTCAGATCCTCCCGCGTCTTCTCTGTTTCTCATTTTCTTCTTTGACCAGGCACGTCACTGTGGTTCAGATTGCTCCATGGGCTTCTCAAGTATATACTGTGGTTATAATCCATTTCTCATCGGTTCCTTCTTCTCTCTGCCCCCAGACTTCCCCTCATACTCTCTATTTTTTGCTTCAATCAGCACCTATAGTCTCTGTCTCTAATAATCGTCTGAGTTTCTCACACTGTACCTCCTTCTCTTCCACACATCCAAACACCTGCTCCAGCCTTCTTATGGATTATTTCTGCAGCCCAAGCTCTCCCTGGTCTTCAGCAGAGTTTTGAGCACTTGGAATTCCCGAGACATTACATTCAGAATCTCGGCTCCTCACCCTCCTACCTTCAAAAGACAACAGGTCAAGAAGCGACTCAAGCACAAGGAGAAAGTTCCTCTAGCATCAATCATGTCTAATAATCCATTGGACCAGGTTGAGACCAACACCAGCTGTGCTCTCTGCAAGGCGCACTGTTTTATGATAGGACGATTTATCAGATACTTCAACGCTCTCAAAGCTGAAGTCGAGTCCAAAAGCAAATCTAAGAGAAAGAAATTTGAGAAACAGAAAGCCAAAATTGAAGGGCTCAAAGAGAAATGCCAGCACCTAGAAGAAGCAGTAAGTTACATCAGGACTCTGAACCAAAGTGAGCAAGGTGAAGCATCAACCAAGCTCAGTGAAAAGAAAGATCAGCTTCCTGATGACACAGTTAATCAATTCTGGTGATTTCTTAGTTAATTTTCCATGCAATGTAAATTTTGTCTCCTATTAGGCCAGTTCCTCTGACAATATATGATCCAGGTGGATATTGGTGGCCACCTGCCAAGTCCACCTGGACCCCCACCATTGTCTTTCTCAGCATTTTCAGTTTCCTTAATTGTAGCACAACTTACTATTTTTAGCAGTTTTTCGGGTCCTGAACTTCCGGAGCCGTTTTGAGGCCCTAAACGACGTTTTTTGGGAAATCTACCGCCAGCGATTTTTTTGATAAAAATCGTCTTTTTCGTCGTAGTCCTCGGAGAGATCTTTCCAACGGGCTATCATGCACGTCAAACGGAGATAGTATGACCAATTCGCGACCCCGGGAAGTTGATGTACCAACTTACCCAAAAACGGGGCCCACAATTTGGCGTTTCATCTTCTAGGGTTAGGTTTTGGAATGTGAAGGGTTTTCTATTGTTTCTCAACAATAAATAGGCCTCCGAGCCTCATTGTAAGACAGTTCAGAGGCATGTAGCCATCACATCTCTTCTCAGAGATAAGCTACCATCGCCCTAGCTAGTTTATTTCCATTTCTGTTGTAAGCATATTTGAGTATTTTCCATTAATGAAATGAAGTATTATTTCCGCTGCATCTTTGTGTATATGGTTATCTCTGTAATTTGTTGCGTTCCTGTTTAAATCCGGATCAGTGGTATCAGAGCGGTCTGCTTTTTTCTCTGTTTTTCTTTGCATGTCCCCAACAAGGTCGGGATATAAGGAGTTAGGGCTTGAACTGGTTGAACCTTTGCAAGACCAGCCTCGCAAATCTCGACGGCCTCCCATGGCGGACGAGAAGAAAGATGAGGGGGCAGGAGATCCCATCAAAATCTTGCTCGAAGAAGCCCTCGAGCGACAACGGAACGCGATGATGGACAGTTTTGCCCAGATCCTTCAACGGCTACCGAGAAGCAACGCATCGGCTTCCAGCAGCTACTCTGGAAACGCCACACCCTTTAAGGTACAAGTTAATTTCGAAATCCCCATATTCGAAGGTCAGATAGACGCAGATGTCGTAGATAAATGGTTAAATCTGCTAGAGGGTTATTTTTCTGTTCATGAATTTTCGAGTCGGGAAAAGATTGTTTTTGCTCTCCTCAAAGCAGCCCCCCACGTCAAGGACTGGTGGGAAACCTACTGTGAGCAGAAGGATGAAAGTACTGGCTCACTATTTTCAGCCGCACCCACCTGGGATTCGTTCCGGGATGCTATCAAGGAGCAGTACTACCCTGTCGGGAGCTATGAGGATGAATACATAAAGTGGACCACGCTGCGGCAGGGAAGGGACCAAGACGTCCCGGAGTTCACCAATCTTTTCCATACCCTTCGCACAAAGTTGGGTATCAAGGATTCGGAGCAACATTTGATACTCAAATACCGTGGCTGCCTGCACAAGTACATCCAGGAAGAAATACAATTCCTAAACATCCCCTCGCTCGGCGCAGCATACCGGTATGCCGTCAAGGTCGAGCAGAAGTTTAAACAAAAGAAGCGAGACTTTGGATCTGCGAATCCAAAGCAGGGGAAAGGTGCCCCTAAACCACAGAACAAAGGACAAATCCAAGGCGGGACAGCCCAAGACAACCAGCCGAAGCTGCAAGTAAAGAACAGCGCCGCGAAGCCGAGAAAGGACACTGGAAAATGGTGCGAGTTCCATAAGAGCTCCACTCACAACACAAGTGAGTGTCGGGCCAAGCAGTCACTGGTGGCTGAGCTAAAGGTTTCAGAATCAGATGCATGTTCCGACACGGAGTCAGAACCTGATAAGGGGTATGAAAAAGGGAAGCAGATCATTGATGCGGACCCCAGCGCCACTGTTGCTACCGCAAAGATCCAGAAAAATGAACCCGAAGATCCAGAGGAGGAGGAGCGTCTCTTCCACTCCCAGATGTGGGTAAAGGGCTCCCCGATACAGTTCATTGTTGATAGCGGGAGTCAAAAGAACCTCATTTCGGCAGAGGTCGTGAAGCGGTTGGGCTTACCGACCACCTCACATCCACAACCATACACCATTGGGTGGCTTCACCAAGGACGAGATCTTCGCGTGAGCCAGCAGTGTCGCCTTCCATACAACATCAAGCCCTTCACGGATGAGGTATTGTGTGACATTGCTCCCCTTGAAGTTTGTGATGTATTACTAGGACAACCATACTTGTGGAAGCGACATGCTGTGTATGAATCGAGGCCCCGTGCAGTTATTATTACATTGGGAAATAAGTTGTTTAGGATACCAGAGGTAGCACCACCTGCCGCCCTCTCTTTGATTACTGCAAAACAATGCAGTAAGATCATTTCCAAAACCAGGAAATTTGTTTTCCTGATGATACGCCCTCAAGGAAAGAAGAAGACAGTGGCTGCGGCCTCCAAACGGGGCTCCTCTGCACGACAACTACAGATGGACAAGATTGTGGAGGAGTACGAGGACATCTTCACCTCCCCGGCAGGGGTTCCTCTGCACTGTCAAGTCAAGCACTCCATCGATCTGACCCCAGGTGCACCGCTACCCAATGGACCAATTTATCGGCACTCCGTTCTAGAGAACGATGAAATCAAGAGGCAGATTCAGGAGCTCCTGCAGAAAGGTCACATCCGTCCGAGTTCATCGCCCTGTGGGAGCCCGATCGTGTTGGTACAGAAGAAGGATGGGACGTGGAGACTCTGTATTGAATATCGGGCGCTGAACAAGATCACTGTCCATAATAGGTACCCGATCCCACGGATTGATGACCTCCTAGACCAACTAAAGGGGGCGAAATATTTCAGCAAGATCGATCTGAAGTCAGGATATCACCAGGTACCAATCGAACCCTCAGATGTGTGGAAGACTGCCTTCAAATCCAAGGAGGGCCTCTTCGAATGGTTGGTCATGCCTTTCGGATTGACGAATGCTCCTGCAACCTTTATGAGGCTAATGGATGACATCTTGCGGCCATTCACCAACTCCTTTGTAGTAGTATACTTGGATGACATTCTGATCTTCAGCCAGAGTTGGGAAGAGCACCTCCACCACATCCGACAGGTTCTCCAAACACTGCGGCAACACAAGCTATGTGCCAATTTGGAGAAATGCACTTTTGGCATGACCGAGGTTCAGTATCTCGGATACATCATTGATGAACAAGGGGTGCATGTCGATCCAGCCAAGGTCCAATTCATTCGGGATTGGCCCTCTCCAACCACTCTAACAGAGCTACGCAGCTTTCTAGGTCTTGCCAACTTCTACCGCAGGTTTGTGTTGGGGTTTTCTCATATTTCTTGGCCCTTGAGTCAAGTCACCAAGGGCAGGGCAAAAGAAAAATTCTTTTGGTCTGAATCTCAACAGAAGGCATTCAGGGAATTGAAGGATCACCTCTACACGGCACCAGTGCTCGCGTTACCAGATTTACAACAACCATTTGAGGTCGAGACAGATGCCTCTGACTATGCTATTGGGGCAGTCCTTACTCAACATGGACATCCAGTGGCATATCACAGTGAAACACTTTCAGACACAGTCCGGAAGTACCCCACTTATGATAAAGAGATGTATTCCATTGTACAGGCCTGCCGACAATGGAAGCATTACATTTTGGGGAAGGAAACGGTCATCCACACAGACCACCGACCTCTGCAGTTCATACAGACCCAAGGGAAATTGCAAAATGATCGCCATCAGAAGTGGTCTACATACCTGCAACAGTTTCACTTGAATATCAAGTACAAAAAGGGCAGCACCAATAATGTTGCAGATTGCCTCAGTCGACCACCGATCATGGCACTAACCACCGTGCTCAACTCCTACGGGCACGAGACTTCTGATTGGCCACTTCTCTACAAAAGCGACCCAGAATTCGGCCACACATACCAGACACTCTTGGAGGGTCGGCAGGTTGCAGATTTTCACCTCCAGGATGCCCTATTATGCCACCTCAGTCACATTTGTGTTCCTTCAAGCGAGCGTGCCAAGATGATTTGGGAAGCACACTACAGTCGGGCTGCTGGGCATTTCGGGGTTGAGAAAACAGTGGCAGTACTGCAAAATTATTTCTATTGGCCGAATCTTCGACAGGATGTTGGGAAGTACATCCGATCATGTACTGCCTGTGCCATTGCCAAACCGACCATTAAGAAGCAAGGCCTCTACACCCCGTTGCCTACCCCTAGTCGACCTTGGGAATCCATCTCCATGGATTACATGTCAGGCCTTCCTTCCACTAAGCATGGAAATGACTGTGTTTTTGTGGTCGTCGACAGGTTCTCAAAGATGGCCATTATGATGGCCTGCAAGAAGAATATCACAGCAGAAGCCACTGCTAAACTCTTCTTTGAACGAGTGTGGGTGCACTTTGGGATCCCACAGTGTATCATCTCAGATCGGGACAGTCGGTTTCTCAGCACATTTTGGTCCAGTCTCTGGTCAATGATGGACACCAAACTCACGAAGTCCACAGCCTTCCATCCTCAAACTGATGGCCAGACAGAGGTTGTCAATAGGATGATTGTGCACATTCTGCGCATGTATAACTCAAAGCATCCACGCACATGGGACGAGAGCCTCCCCTATGTTCAGCATAGCTACAACCGAGCTCTTCACAGCTCCACTGGCCATAGCCCTTTTCAGGTGGGTTTGGGATTCCAGCCACTATGCGCCATTGATGTGGCCATGCCACTTGCAGCTACTCACATGAATTCAGCTCATGTCCAGTCCGAAACAGATAAGGCCACCAGCTTCATTGAGCGCATCCAACATATTCGCCAGCAGGTCCATGAAATTCTTGAGAAATCAAATGCCAAGTACAAGCAGCGACATGATCAACATCGGGTGCCACACAAGTTTCAGGTGGGCGACAAAGTCTGGTTGCATTTGCAAAAGGAACGCCTTACTGGAGCCTATCGGAAATTGAGACCACTCCGATATGGTCCTTACACCATTACTAAGGCTATGGGAGACAATGCATTTGAGCTCAGCATTCCCCCATTCCTTGGCCTGCACCCAGTGTTCAATGTGGACCGCCTTCGGCCATACTTTCCACCATTGCTAGACACATCCGACATTGCAGAACAGCTCAAACCCACAGAATTAAATCCAGATTGCATGGAACAAGCTGCAACTGATCGGATCATGGACACACAGATCAAGAACACTCGCCAACAGAATATCCAACTGTATCGAGTTGTCAAAGCAGGCCAACTCCTTCAGCAGGGCAAGTGGCTCACCAGGGAACAAGTTCAGCAGAAGTTTCCTCATCTCATGGAGGATCTCAATGCAATGGGGACCATTGCTTCCTAAGGGGGGAGGAATGATCCAGGTGGATATTGGTGGCCACCTGCCAAGTCCACCTGGACCCCCACCATTGTCTTTCTCAGCATTTTCAGTTTCCTTAATTGTAGCACAACTTACTATTTTTAGCAGTTTTTTGGGTCCTGAACTTCCGGAGCCGTTTTGAGGCCCTAAACGACGTTTTTTGGGAAATCTACCGCTAGCGATTTTTCTGATAAAAATCATCTTTTCTGTCGTAGTCCTCGGAGAGATCTTTCCAACGAGCTATCATGCACGTCAAACGGAGATAGTATGACCAATTCGCGACCCCGGGAAGTTGATGTACCAACTTACCCAAAAACGGGGCCCACAATTTGGCGTTTCATCTTCTAGGGTTAGGTTTTGGAATGTGAAGGGTTTTCTATTGTTTCTCAACAATAAATAGGCCTCCGAGCCTCATTGTAAGACAGTTCAGAGGCATGTAGCCATCACATCTCTTCTCAGAGATAAGCTACCATTGCCCTAGCTAGTTTATTTCCATTTCTGTTGTAAGCATATTTGAGTATTTTCCATTAATGAAATGAAGTATTATTTCCGCTGCATCTTTGTGTATATGGTTATCTCTGTAATTTGTTGCGTTCCTGTTTAAATCCGGATCAATATAGTCGCTATGTTATACAAATCTCAAGAAACATGAATAGTGAATTGGAAACAGGGACTGCGTTCACATTTTGCTCCAATTTCACCGAGTTCATCTCTCCATATGTACTGGGACTTAGTCCCATTTTTGATGTTTTATAATATATAAGTATCCCATCTTGTAAAAAAAAAAAAAATATTCATTGTCTTTCATGTCTTATACTCTGCATTGTATCTTCTTTCATTTTCAGGAGAGGAACTCAATATTGATGGTAAGAAGCAGCAATTGAAGAAAGAGGAGAACAATAACACTAGAATGACAAATGAAAAATGAGAGAGAGAAGAGAATATGTCTAGTGATACAATTAGAGCCAATATCATGCATAAGACACACTTATAGAGACTGATGGTCAAGCCTTCAGAGTTCATGAATTCACTTGCAATGCTTTGGCAACACAATGATAATGTTTTGAAATGATGAAACAATATTTCATGTGTAAATTGCAGTCCAACTGATATTAAATTGGAAACTCATATTGTAATACTTGATATTTTATATAATAAAATTTATATGGTTGAAATTATTTTTATTTTCACTTGATATTATTTAGTCTTGTAATTAACATATGTAACTTTTCATTATCATATTAGATAAACATGCACATTGTATGACATTTTTTTTAAAATTTAGTCGCAAAATCATACTAATTAATTTATGTTGATTAATAATGAACACATAAAACCAATCTAAAACTACTAAATTAGTAGTTTATATTAATTAATGATGAACACGAATAAAATGAATATATGACTAAATTAGTCATTTATAATGATTATGAATGAAATTAAATAAAATGAATAGAAACTAGTAAATCAGTCGTTTATATAATGAATATGAAAATACCAAAAAAAGATAAATGACTACTGGAAATGATAATTTTTTTATTAAAATGATGACTAAATTTTGCATATATAAGACTATTAGTAGCTAATTTACAATATCTTATAACACGACTAAAATTTAGTCATATTTATTTGGTCATTAATTGGTTTTAAATGATAACTAAAATTTACATATATATGACTATTAGTAGCTAATTTACAGTATCTTATAACATGACCAACATTTTAATCATATTTCTTTGATCATTAATTGGTTTTCTCAAGGATTCATATAGTAATATATTTTGTTGTATATTTGGTCATTAATTGCGACAATTAATGACTAAACCAATGAAAACTTAATGACCAAATTAATGACTAAATATACTACTAGATGGTAAAATTGAGGAAACCAATTAATGACTAAGCTAAAAAGGATTAAAAGTTGGTCGCGTTATAAGATACTGTAAATTAACTACTATTGGTCACCGACTGAAAAATAGTCGTTTATATGCAAATTTTAGTTGTTTTTTTAGTAATTAATTAGTCATTTTGTACTAGTGATCCAACTGATGACATATACACACACAAAGGTTGGATACATGCATGCAACCTTGTATAATCCTTACTGTCAGATGTTGAGATAATCATGTCAGTCCTCTAAGTCTTCCTCAAAGTCCTTTGCAAAAGCATCTTTAACCTACTGCCATGTTAGTGATGATCCATTTTCTCTAAAAAACTGAGTATTTGCATACATTGGCAAATCAACTGACGTTTACTCAATTGATTCCCCATTACTACTCTCAGTGGTTTCTTTTGAAGCACCTCTCTTAGGTGCCATGGTAATAGTGATTGTTGGAGAGGTGCTTAACAATTGTTGTATATGTGGGACACAAAATACACTCATGGCAAGCAAATATTAGTCTTAAGTAAATACACTTATAAGACAAGTTCAAGAAACAAACAAGGCATCAAATGGGGAGGATTGCGCAATTCTCATTAGAAAGAGGGATTGGATACCTGTGGGAAATTTGCACTGCGCAGTCCCAGTAGGCAAGGTCAAAGCTTTGTGGCTTGAAACTGCGCAATGTATAGTTCAGCCTGGGAAGAGGCCTGGGAGAGACTACGCATTACGTAGTCCCAGTGGCCAAGATGACAAGGTGGCTCCTATAATTGCAAAATGCGCAGTTGGAGCCAACTTAGTCTACAAATTGCGTAATTCCAGAGGCCAAGCTTATGGCTTGGGCCTTAGGATTATGAAGTGTCAACTGGGAAAAGTGAAAACTAGCCAAGGGAAGTGTGGAAAACAAGCAGATATGAGAGATAGTCTGAAGTTGAGTGCAGATCTGACTAAGTGAGAGTAAATGTATGTGAATCAAGTGCATCAATTAATCAAACAAATGGAAAATGAAGTATGTGAGAAGATTCACCGCAACGATGACGATTGGTGCAAAAACATGAAAGCTAATGCAACACTTGGGAAAGGAAATCTAAAACCTAAAAAAAACACTTCTACACGTTAAAAGACCAAAAACCATGAAGAGACACAAGTGAAACAACACTCACACCAGTAAAACGACAAAAAAGCGACAAAAAAAGGAGTAAAAGACAAAATAAAGTAAAACTCACCCAGAAAAGCGACGACGATCGCACCTAAGGTTCCTTGATCTCCTCGGGAATGTTAGAGCTCCAAGATCAAGAGTGAAAATGAGCTCTAGAGGTATCAATTAAATAGATTTGGGTGAATTAGGGTTTATGATGCACGTGCCTAAAATAAAGTTTTTTAAACAGCGCAAGTGCCTCCTTCGGGATACTAAAAGTAGATCCCTATTTTTTAGGGATGCTTTTTTTCTTCTTTTTTTTGTTTTGGGGGAAACTTTCCATGCACACTACCGAGAAAGACTGCACAGTTCTAGGGAATGGGGCAACTTTGCGGCTCAATGCATTGCGCAATTTTTTAGCTTAGAGAGGGTTGCGTAGTTTCTGGGCTTAGCTTTGGGCTACCTCTCATGACTACGCAATTACTACCATCAAGGTTGATTTCCCTCAAGGATTGTGCAGCTTCTAGAGGCAAGCCCAGAATTACTATGAGACCAAGTTGGGAGATTAGATTGTGAGTTAGAAAGGTTAGCTAAGTGAGAAAATACAAGCAAAATAAATAGATAAGTCTTAGTCGAAGCATGAATACTTTGAACAGTGCAAGATGAGCTCCTGGGTATAAGAAGGGAGGCTCCAAAATTGAAACATAGGCAAAATTTTGGAGGGTGGTTGTAACCGCGACAATACTGATGATGCACTAGTAGAAATCAAGCTCTTTGTATGAATCTTGTCTTATGTAAAGTAGGTCTAACTCTTCTGGAAGTATTGTTCAGTTCTTTGATTATCACGGTTTCTTCACTTACCTTGAGTTAAAGATATAGTCCTTACCATTCTCTTCATAGACAGCACACATACCAAGCCAAGTCAAATTGAGTTGTTTTTATTGGGGATGACGAGTATATAGATGCATAAGTAAAAGAGTTTGTTAGAGTCTTAGTTTTCATCTTTGGTTTTTCTCCACTACCAGCAGGCCTAAACAGTATTCCGGTGGTGTCACTACAGGAAGACAAGCATTTATATACTGCCAGCGAGCCTAGATAGTACCCCTGCATAGTTACTTGCTTCACCTCTCTGCGTAGGAAGCCTTTCTCTTTTTCCGCCCTTTATTTCATTTTTCATTTTTCATTTTTTATTTGTTCAAAGAACTGTGCATAGGCAATTATTTATTTCATGAGGCGCAAGAGGGATCCTGACTTATTGAGAGCATAAGAGGTTTTCCCTTCAGAGAAGGATGTTTATAGATACCTCTGACATACTTGTTAAGGTTTTCCTCCCCTCCTTACTCTACTCGACTTAGTTGACGAGGATTAACTGAAAGTAGAAGACTAATTAGAGTAGGTGGTACTAGTTAAAGTGCAAGCATCGTGATTTCACTATGACTCTCTCTGAAAGGAACATATTTTCCATGAGAGTATCATCGAATAAAATAAATGCAAGATTCACACAAAGAGAGGGAATAGACAGATAACCAAGCATTGATAGCAGTACAACTTCCTCTTGGATTTCGTCGAGCTTGTATGAGAAGCCAAACACGATCTCATGCGGAAACTAACCTATAACTGAAAATGAAACAAATGAAAGGAAAGAAGCAGGGTAAAAGCGAAGCAAAGAAAATCAAATCAAAGGAAACAACAAAGAAAGCAAGACTACTCCTACTCCTAACCTAAACAAAGCATAGGCCAAACTTACGTAAAGTGATACTTCCAATGCAGCCACTGGCGCATTGGCTGGCCTATGTAGGTGAGGGAATGCATGTCAAGAAATATATACAAGCATACCAACAAACAAGAAATATAAGCCAATACAACAACGTTCGAATTTTGAATGAACTCGAAGAAAAGTAGAAACAAAAAGAACATGAAAGGCACTCTGCGAATGTACCATGGTGTTCAAACACAATGCAAGCTGAAGACATGCAGGTGCAAACTTCTGAACTTGAAAAATGAGAAAACATGAAGAAAGAAGAAAAATTCAATTTTGTAACAATGCTTTCTACATACGATTTCTCCAATGGCTGAGAAATAAGATCGTGTGATACAGGTGGAAGATGCGAAATTTGTAAAATAGATTGATTTTCAACATGTATAATAGAATGATGAGGAGCCTAGAAAGATTCAACATATTTCTGATCGGAAGTGGAACTGACCTCAAGACTCTGAGAACCTGACATAATGATCAACTCAGGCTGAAGTGCCTCAACATCTTGGGAAGGTTCCAATTCATCATAAGATGGATCATCAAAGACCGTTGTCTTAGAAAGGTCGATAGTGGAAGAATCAGAATTGTGATCAAATGAATCAATGAAAAGATAATGACAACCACCATCATAAAGTTCATGATTATAAACAAGGGCATCCTCATGATCTAATGAATCATAAAGAGGAGAAGATGGAGAACAAGAAATTTCACCCTCTATGTTCCCAAAAATATAAGATGAGAGATTGTGAGGATAAGGCATAAAAGATTTGTCCTCACTGCATTCAAATGTAAAAATAGCATTCCACGATTTTTGCAAATGATCGAAAGTAGTAACATCAGAAACTGAATTTTCACAAGATTGGACATGAATGAAATAATTGTGGAAAATGTCAAATAATGCGAAAGAGGTGAGAACAAAAGGAGGTCATCATTCACCATAGATTATTGTTCAGGCTCCCGCACATACTCATAAAAAATGATACCACGAGTTGTATGTTCAACACCAACCCCATCCAGAACTTGATCCTCATGAACATCAAAAGAGAGATCTGAAACAAGTTAACACAACATACTGACATCCATAGGATTATAAGGACCAAAGGATGGAGGATGAGGAGATAATAATTCATCACAACCATCGGATTCACAGTCCAAACCTATGCTGAAATTATGAGTAAGTGGGGTAGGAGAAGATGGTGGTAGATCAACAAATGAATTTTCAACTTCTCCCACCTCAACCCACGAAAATAGAATTGTTTGATGAGAATGGGACGGAGGATCACTTGGAAAACAACCTTGTCCGTCTCAAATTCAGAAGCTCTAACACTAAGGTATGTTGGGAGAAGTTCAAAAGATTCTAACTCGTGTGGATTTTCTGAAATGTGAACAAGATATAGAAATCTATCAACCAATAAGACCAATCAAATTCATCTTCAAGAAATTCAAAGCAGTAATGGATGAAATGATCGTGAAAATCTTGAATGGATTCATCAGGTGCTTTTCACAATTTTAAAATTTTCTTATTAAGATATTTACAATTATATAAATCGAAAGCACGACGTGACTCTATGAAAATTTGTTCGAAAGCGTGAATGGAGTCACTAGGAAATGTGGTACACCATTCTCGCATGCGCACTTCGAATGTGAGAATGAACAACCCACAACCAACATCCTCATAGTGGATGTTGCACTTTGTGCAAAAATCAAAAAACTATGTGGTATGTTCAAATAAGGTTATTTCACCCTTGCCATTGAATTTCAGATTGGACAAGTCATCAATAATTCTTGCTGACGTTTTCAGATTTGCGTGTCTGGAAAAAATGTCAGGGTTATGATTTGGTGAGAAGTCATTAAATGAGTGAATAAATTCAAAACAAACTTCAAGGGCTCAGCTTGTTATATGGCCCTCCTTCTAACGCCAAAAATGTTGACGGTGCTAGACCCACCAACATTAAGGGGATCTCCCCAATATAAAGTCCCGACTAGACCTCACACTGTTTGGGGTAGGAGTCCCATCAGTGGGTGGTAATGTTATGCCTTGAATACGAAAACGCACAAAGGAAAGTATGATAACTTTGGGTGAGAGCAAGTGTGTGACCTTGCGGAGAGCCAAGTGCAATGCATGAAGTTTCCAACACACAAAGGGAAAAGGAAGTGTGCCCCTTGGAAGCCTATAATAATACACATATTGAAATGAACACACGAGCGAAATGACATCACAAGCTAAGATGTGAAATAGTCCGCAAGTTAAAGTGATGAGTTAATACAACAAAATGCACTCAACAAGATTCATACAAATGAAAACAAAATACTTCATAAGAATAAGCGTAAGTTAAATATCATACATTGCAAATACAACAAGAATAGTCCTACTATATTCACAACATATGCATCAAAGTGTGCTGGCTCTGATTTTATTATTATAAGTGAAAGTTCCATTCATACATACACCATTGACGACCACTAGCCCCAATAGTGGAACATTACAGTCAATAACACATGCTCCTCCAAAGAAGTATACTTGCTTTATGCTATGGAGAAGCCAAGGCTCTTCAGAATACTCCCAAGCTCTTTCTAAGCCTAAGCCTAGCCAAAATATTTCCTCCCAAAAGCCTGTAACATGATTTATGAGGTTCTATTGATTACAAGATGGGTGACTCTTCAACTCCCCTTTGTGACCTTTGGACTATCGTCATGACTCTTCAGCTTATTTACAAAATGACCCATTACATTACATGACGACTCTTCATATTCCAATATTGGCACTTGGAATTTCAGTTACAACATAATTACAAATAATATTACATTTTACACTTGTACCCATAGGGTAGAGACAACTTCACAGCCTAACAAGACACAACACTGTGATGCTTGAGTTTGGGAGAAGTCTAGCTCAACAACCTCCACTTGCTACTTCTCAATCACATATTGGTGCTAAGCTTGATATTGTGTGATGATGTCCCCAAACTGCGTAATGGTGTCTGGCTGGAAGTGGACTCTAGCCTCCATGGCATCCAGGTACACTACCTTAGAACATGCATCCAATTCCTTCTAAAAAATGAGAAGCATTGTTCTGACTTGGATAGGACCACCGATGAAAGTTTGCATGTAATGTCTTTTCAACTCCAAGTCTTCCCTGGTGGAATTTTGTCTCAGCTGCTCCAAGTACTCTTTGATCTCCTGTCGGACTTGGTTCTTGGATTTGGCTTTGGTGAGGGAACTGACTGATGGGATCTGGTGTGTTCTCACCAAGACATCCAAACTATTGAATAACTGTACATATGATGCCTGAATGTTGCCAATGAATGAGGCGAGTTTCTTGTTGTTATTAATCAACATTCAAACTTTCACTTTCTCTGGCTCTGCATGTGGCTTCATTTTCTCCACTTAGTCAAGTGGTACCCCGTTGTATCGCATTGTCCACTCTTGCACATAAGCAATGGCAACTTGTATGTTCTTGATATTTTTAACAAACTATTTTCTCTATTGTTGTAAGCCATGCAAATGGACAATTGCTTTATGTATGGTCACAAACCCCTCATAGATCTTCTCATGGTTTATCCAAGTGTTGATACTTTAGCAAATATCATTGCTCTCATATCCTCTAAGTAAACTTGTGTGGAAACTACATTTTACATTGCTGCACGGAATTGTTCTGCCTCTTGCCTAGCAGCTTGCAAGTTCTATGCCAATTTCTCATTCTCAGCCATAAAATTGATCTTGGCTCTCCTACATAGGCCAAGTTGGCTTCAACAATCGAATTTGGATGCTTCCTGGTGTTTGACACTATCACCCTTTCTCTAATGAATGTAGGTGATATGTGATCATCAAGAAAGTGCTTTCTATGTGCTTGTACAATCCTCCTTTGGAACTCGTCAATTAAACAAATTGTACACATCAATTACCAGATCATCATCAAGGGGAACAACACCACCCCCTTGCTCACTCAAGGTTGGCTCTTCTATTGGAGGTGGTGGAGATTGAGGAATGACCTATGGCGTGTTTGGCATTAGATCAACATCTTCATTCTATGACTCATGTTCCATATCCATTTTTGTCACTTCAATCAATTGCTCAATATACTAAAAGCTCCCAATCCTGCATATGTTCACCTTCCTCCTTGGCTATTGGTTGGTCTATTCCTACTCCTCAACCTATATCGATGTTGTTTCCTCTGCCATTCTTCCTTACCTCTATTTTTCTTCCTGCTTCTTCTTCTCTTCTCATTCCCTCCTCCTCAACTCATGTTCTTCCTTAAGCCTCTGCTCTGTCTCCTACAGTTTCAATTTTTCTTCTTGCAACCATTGCTTTTCTCTCTTCCTCCACTCTTCTCTCTATATCCTCTACTTCCTCTTTGATTTTGGTGCCAAAGCTTCTTTCATGAGAATAGGATCTACTTTCATCTTGCATCTTTGTTCTCCCTCTAGACTATCAATAGTATTCCTCTTGCCCTTATCCTGCACGAGATTCTTGCCTTCTGTTGATGTTGCTTTCTGAGTTAATGTCATTTGTGGAGTAGCCTATAAAATCCCTAATAAGCAGATCGGCTCATGGAGTCTGGAGGCATTGTAATAGTGCCTCCATGGATCCTCCTCTGGCCAATGGAATGCCCCGTCGATCCATGGAAAGTAAACTCTCACACAGTGGTCTTTACAAATACTACGAGGATGATAAAGATTAAAGTCCCAAGTGCCAAATTCAAACCTCACTATCTCCTTTGCCTCGACATCCTCAACCTTCAAGTTCTTTATATAGTATAATCCAATCTGCAAAGGAAGAGTGAGCCATGGTGCTTTCTTCTTCCTATGTAGCACTACTTATAACCCTGTGGTGAGATGGTATGATACTTCTTGCATGACAAGTTTTTCAGTGGCATACCTTGGTAAAACATGCAGAGGCTTCTCTTCGCCACACTTTAATTAAGGTGTCACTTGGTGAGGCATACCAATCTGCAATGTCTATTATCGCCTCCATTGCTTCTCGTGACATGCAAGGTGGATATTCTTCAAAGATAAGCTTGTAAAGCAGGATGATGAAGTGGTCAGTTAGTCATGTCATTACTCCTCGATAATTGCATTCCAAAAGAAACTTGCAATAGATGTACACAACAATTTCTCATGGTGTCCATGTCCATTTCATGCCAGGGAACTATTGTTGTGCACAAATTGCATCCAGTAAGTATGCATACATACAGAACTGTTGGGTGTGGAGCATGATTATTTTAGAGGTCTTTGTTTCAGCCAGATGTATACCTCAGGAAGTTTGTACACCCCGCCGTGCGGGGGGGACTTGTCCCCCTCGCGGGGGTTCGGGGGGGGGGGGGGGGGGGCGATCCACCCCAGTTGGGGGGTTCGGGGGCCAGCGGTCCCCCAGTAGGGGTTTCGGGGGCAACGCCCCTGAAGCTAAAAACAGATGTAAAATTGCCTTGTAAAAGTATAGTAATTTCTAGTCAATCTGGACCGTTCATTATGCGGATGATCTGACGGTAGAACTTATGTTTAGTTTAGGGTTTTTTGCCCTAGAAGGAACCCCTCTCTTTGTATGAGGGCATTGTATTGAGGCTGTGTAATAGATGTGTATTCTCCGAGTGAGAAACAAAGAGGTGAGGCTGTGAGAGAAAACAGAGGATACTATAGCGGATCTACTGTAGGTTGTGTCTCTTCATTTTCCTGGATAATAGAAAGGAAGGACTGCTATTTGGGGCGGACGTAACCCAAACTGGGTTAACCACATATATCTGTGTCTCTCTGGTTTTATGCATTTTTTGTGTTTACATTTCTGCAAAATTCTATGTGTTCCATTGCTCTGTAATATATAATTTTCTAACAATTGGTATCAGAGTCGAAGGTCTATTTGGCTGACAAACTCGCAAGAGAGAAGGGTTCCTGGTTCGAGTGGGAGAAATGGTGGAAGATGGTAAGTTTAGGGTCAAGAAATTTAACGGCCAAAACTTCTCGCTGTGGAAGATGCAGATGGAAAATTATCTGTATCAAAAAGATCTGTACCTACCATTGGGTGGAAAAACAAAGATGCCGATGGGTATGACAGATGAAGAATGGAACCTTCTCGATAGAAAGGCACTCGGAACAATACGGTTGTGCCTTGCAGCATCGGTCGCCTTCAACATTTTGAAGGAAACAACGACAGAAGGTTTGATTAAGGCGTTGGCGAAACTATATGAAAAACCCTCCGCCTCAAACAAGGTATTTCTTATGAAATAGTTATTTAATATGAAGATGTCGGAAGGTGGATCTGTTGCAGACCATTTAAATGATTTTAATACTATTACAAGTTAGTTAAGTTCTATAGGGGTAAACTTTGATGATGAGTTAGAGCTCTGTTATTCTTGTTCTCATTGCTATAAAGTTGGAATGGTTTAGTAATGGCCATTAGTAACTCTGTTTCTAGATCTAGTACTTTAAAGTTTGACGATGTTGTCGGTGCTATCCTTAGCGAGGAAATGCAATGGAAAATCTCCAGTGAGACATCGGATAATGCTTTGAGTGCAGAGTCTAAGGGAAGAAAAATGGAAAGAGGAAAGAGCCCATGATATCGCAGTAAATCAAGGAAAGGAAGATCCAAGTCCAGATCGGGGATAGTGTGCTGGAAATGCGGAAATAAAGGACACCTAAAGAAAGACTGTAGATCTCAGAAGGGAAAAGAAGGAGATGCATAGCAAGAAAACAATCATGAAGCAAATGTGACAGGTGAGGTGTTACAAGATGCTTTGATTCTTTCTTTCAAAAATATTACTGATTCCTGGGTGGTGGATTCAGGGGCCTCATTCCATGCCACACCTGATTAGAAATATTTTCATGACTATGTTCAAGGAGATTTTGGACAAGTCCGTTTGGGTGATGATAAACCCTATAAAATTGTTGGAATGGGTAAGGTTCTTGCAAAACAACAGAATGGAAACCAATGACTACTAAAGGAGGTAAGGCATGTTCCAGATCTGAAGAAAAATCTGATTTCAACAGGGCAATTAGGCAGTGAACGTTGTGTGACAACTTTCATAGATAAAGCTTGGAAGGTCACCAAAGGAGCCCTGGTAATAGCAAAAGGTGAAAAGGTTGGTACATTGTATTTATGCAATGGTATTTCTAACTTTGTTAATGCTTTAACTTCCAAAGGAGCAGATGTGGCATTATGGCATCATAGGCTCGGACACATGAGTGAGAAGGGAATGAAGATCGTTCACTCAAGGAATTTGTTGCCGGGTTTGAAGAATGTTGATTTGGACTTCTGTGAGAATTGCATTTATGGAAAACAGAAGAGAGTCAGATTTGTCAGAGTTAGGAAAGAAAATAAGAGCGAAAAATTAGAGCTTGTGAATACAGATGTATGAGGACCTACTCAGGTATCATCTCTTGGTGGCTCTCATTATTATGTTACTTTTATTGATGATGCAACTAGAAAAACTTGGATTTATTGTATTAAGAATAAATCTGATGTATTTGATACTTTCAAGAAATGGAAAGCTTTGGTTGAGATTGAGACAGGAAAGAAATTGAAGTGTCTCAGATCATACAATGGAGGTGAATATTGCAGCAAAGAGTTTGATAGGCACTGTTTAGAGCATGGAATTCGCAGAGAGAAGACAGTTCCAAGAACACCACAAGAACATGGTGTGTCAGAAAGGATGAACAGAAAAATCATGGAGCGTGCAAGGTGCATGAGATTGCATGCAGGATTGCCTTTACAATTTTGGGCAGATGCTGTAGATACTAGATAAACAGAGGACCTTCAAGTTCCTTGGATGGTGGTGTTCCAGAGGAAGCATGGACATGTAAAAAGGTAAACTACTCTTTTTTAAAAGCCTTTTGGTTGTGAGGCCTTTGTCCATATTAATCAAGAAAATAGAACAAAGCTTGAGACAAAATCAAAGAAATGTACCTTTATTGGATATGGTGTTAATGATTTTGGTTATCACTTATATGATTATGAAAATAACAAAATCATTAGGAGCAAAGATGTAATATTCAATGAAAAGGTTTGTATAAGAATCAGTTACAGGAAAAGAAACAGGGAAAAGAAAACAAGGAATACACATTTCTTGATGAGATCACTGAAAAAGTAAAGGTGCCTGAAAATAATAATAATCAACAACCACAACAACAACAACCACCACAACAGCAACAAGCACCCCAAACACCTGAAAGTGGTGTTAGAAGATCTACCAGGATAAGTATACCCCCTGAACGATACTCTCCTTCATTATATTATTTATTGTTGACTGATTCTGGTGAACCTGAATGTTATGAAGAAGCAATGCAGGTTGAAAGCAGGAAGAAGTGGGAGGTAGCCATGGAAGAAGAGATGGACTCCTTAATGCATAACCAGACTTGGGACTTAGTCAGGTTGCCTGCAGGTAAAACTACATTGCAGAATAAATGGGTTTACAGGCTGAAGGAAGAAGATGGAGGAAAACAAAGGTACAAAGCTAGACTTGTGGTGAAGGGGTTTGCACAGAAGAAAGGTATTGATTTTGATGAAATATTTTCTCCTGTTGTTAAAATGACTTCAATCAGAACTATTTTAAGTCTAGTAGCAGTTGAAGATTTGCATCTTGAGCAGTTAGATGTAAAGACAACCTTTCTCCATGGGGATTTGGAGGAAGAGATATATATGCAACAGCCACAAGGATATGAGGTGAAAGGGAAGGAGAAACTAGTGTGTAGGTTGAAGAAGAGCTTGTATGGCTTCAAACATGCTCCAAGGCAGTGGTATCTAAAATTTGACAAGTTTATGTCTGAACAAGGTTATACTAGATGTCACTCTGATCATTGTGTTTATCTGAAAAAGCAAAATGATGGAAGATATATTATATTGTTATTGTATGTAGATGACATGCTTGTTGCAGGGTCTAACATGTAGGAAATAAATGTGCTCAAAAGAAAATTGGAAAATTCATCTGCAATGAAGGATTTGGGAGCTGCAAAACAAATCCTTGGTATGAGAATAACTAGGGACAGGAAAAATCGCAAATTAACATTGTCTCAGAATGAGTACATACAAAAGGTGTTGAAAAGATTTACTATGCACAATGGAAAACTAGTTAGTACACCTTTTGCTAGCCATTTCAAACTTAGTAAGGAAATGTGCCCAAAGACCCGAGAAGACATGGATTATATGTCTAGTTCCATATGCATCAGCAGTTGGAAGCTTAATGTATGCAATGGTATGCACAAGGCTTGATATTTCACATGCAGTGGGAGTTGTAAGCAGGTACATGAACAATCCAGGAAAGGAACAATGGATGGAAGTGAAATGGATTCTCAGATACTTGAAAGGTACCACAAATCAAGCATTCTGCTTTGGTGGTTCAAACATTTCTCTACAGGGATATGTTGATGCAGATATGGCAGGTGACAGAGATAACAAGAGGATCACTACAGGATATGTATTTACTATAGGTGGAACAACTGTTAGTTGGGTTTCAAAAATCCAAAGTGTTGTTGCACTTTCAACAACAGAAGCAGAGTATGTTGCTGCTACAGAGGCTAGTAAAGAAATGATTTGGTTACAAAGGTTTATGGGTGAATTGGATAAGAAGAACGATATGGGCACGTTATACAGTGATAGCCAAAGTGCCATTCATCTTGCAAAGAACTCAGCATTTCATTCCAGGACTAAGCACATACAGTTCAAGTAACATTTCATACGATCAGTGTTGGAAGATGGAGAGTTGAAGCTGGAAAAGATACACACTAGGCAGAATCTTGCAGATATGCTAACAAAAGTTGTAACCAGGGAGAAACTGAGAATATGCTCAGTTTCAATTGGTCTTCAAGGATGAAGATGAAGATGAGAAACGGCCAGGTCCAAAGAGGAGTCATTGTCCAACAAATGAAGCAGTGATGGAGTTGCTACAATCATTCTCCAAGTGGGAGATTGTTGGGTGTGGAGCATGCTTATTTAGAGGTATTTGTTTCAGCCAAATGTATACCCTAGGAAGTTTTTACACCCCTCCACGCGGGGGGGTGCGGGGGGGACTTGCCTTGTAAAAGTATAGTAATTTCTAGTCAATATGGGCCGTTCATTAGGCAGATGATCTGATGGTAGAACTTATGTTTAGTTTAGGGTTTTTTTCCATAGAAGGCAACCCCTCTCTTTGTATGAGGGCATTGTATTGAGGCTGTGTAATAGATGTGTATTCTCCGAGCGAGAAACAAAGAGGTGAGACTGTGAGAGAAAGCAAAGGATATTACAGCGGATCTGCTATAGGTTGTGTCTCTTCATTTTGCTGGATAATAGAAAGGAAGGACTGGCTGTTCAGGATGGACGTAGCCAAAACTGGGTGAACCACGTATATTTGTGTCTCTCTGGTTTTATGCGTTTTCTGTGTTTATATTTCTACAATATTCTATGTGTTCCATTACTCTATAATATATAATTTTCTAACAAGAACCTTTCTTGCTAACCCTTGGGAGGATTCTGAGCCTGTGCTACATGGGCCTTCAATTGTCGAGACAACATATATGACCAGTTCAACGACTTCCCATCGTTCACCACTTGGTCCAATAAGACTTCCCACCCTTCAAGAAAGGTTTTTGTGCTCTCCTGGCCATGGATCCTATAATCGAAGATAACCAAGAGCTGGTAGGCGTTCCCGAGGGACTTTGTCTTGTACACATGGGTGGGTGTCCGTCAACACTTTGATGGCTCTTTCACCCAGCCTTTGAAAATGTCTCTTGTGTTCACGTGCCTGTGGGTGGCATAGAAAAGTGAGTCCATGCGCTCTATTGGCTCGAGAAACTGATACATATGTTGAAAGTCTCCTACCTGAAAGGTGTGAAGATTTTGTCCGTTGGTTCTTCTCAGTGTCATGGTATTCTCATTAATGTGTGAGACAATTAAGTTAATGACGTCTGCACACGAGAAGGTACATGCATGTAACCTTGTATAATCCTGAATACCGGATGCTAAGATAAACATATCGGTCCCTAAGTCTTCCTCAAAGTCCTTTGCAAAAGCATATTTAACATGTTTCCATGTCAGTGATGATCCCTTTCCTATAAACCATTAAGTATTTGCACAAACTGGAAAATCAACTGACATTTGCTCAACTACTTCCCCAGTACTTCTCTCAGTGATTTCTTTTGAAGCAGCTCTCTTAGGTGCCATGGTAATAATGACTACTAGAGAGGCACTCAAAACATGTTGTACCTATGGGACAGAAAAGACACTCAAAATACACTTACAAGGCAAGTTCAAGTAGCAAACCAGGCATCAGATGGGGAGGAGTGCGCAGTCTCAATGGCCAAGATGAAAGACTGGCTCCTGGAATTGTGCAGTGCACAGTTGGAGCCAACTTGGATTGTGCACTGCGCAATTCCAGAGGCCAATGTTGTGGCTTGGGCCTTAGCATTGTGTAGTGCTAGCTGGGCAAAGTGAAAATCAGCCAAGGGAAGTGCAAATATGCCCAAGGGAAGTGTGGAAAATGAACAAATCTGAGATATAGTGTGAAGCTGAGTGCAGATATGACTAAGTGATAGTAAATTCATGTGAATCAAGTGCAACAACAAATCAAATGGAATAAAAATGAAGTATGTGAGGAGAGTCGCCACAATGGTGACCATTGGTGTAAAAATAGGAAAACTAATTCGATGCTTCGGAAAGGCAATCTAAAATTTAAAACAAAAAACACTTCTACAAGTTAAAAAAAGTTAAAATTCCAACAACCATGAAGAGAAACAAGTGAAAAAAAACTAAAACAAGAAAAACGACAAAAAAACGATGAAAAAAATGATAAAAGATGACAAAAGGAAAACTCGCTCGGAAAAGCGATAACGATCACACCGAAGGTTCCTTGATCTCCTTGGGAACGCTAGAGCTCCAAGATCGAAAGTGTAAATGATCTCTATAAGCATCAATTAAATAGATTTGGGTGAATTAGGGTCTCTGACGCGCATGCCTAAAATCAAGGAAAAAGCGACACTTGGCAGAAGTTTCTAAAAATAACATAGGTGCCTCTTTCAGGATACGAAAAATAGATCCTTATTTTTTAGGGATGTTCTTTTTCTTTTTCCCAGGGCAAACTTTCCATACACACTACCGGGAAAGACTGCGCAGTTTTGGGGAAATAAGCAACTTTCCAACTCAATGCACTGTGCAGTTTTGGGGAACTAGGAAACTTTCCAGCTCAGTGCACTACGTAGTTTTTGAGCTTAGAGAGGGTTGCACAGTTTCTAGACTTAGTGTTGGGCTGCCTCCCATGACTGCATAGTTTCTGAGCTCAGTTACTAGTTAGGAGTGTGCAATTCCTATCATCAAGGTTGCTTACCCTCAAGGATTGTGCAGTTTCCGAGCCCAGGCCTGACTAATAGTCAGGACTGTGCAATTCTTATCATCAAGGTTGCTTGCCCTCAAGGATTGCGCAGTTTTTGGAGGCAAGCCCAGAACTATTGTGAGACCAAGTTGGGAGATCATCTTGTGAGTTAGAAAGGCCAGCTAAGTGAGAAAACACAAGACAAATGAAAAGATAAGTCTCAGTTGAAGCATGAATACCTATATCAGTGCAAGATGATCTCCTTGGTATAATAAGGGAGGCTTCAAAATCGAAGCATAGGAAAAATTTTGGAGGGTGGTTATAGCCGCTACAACAAGTGGTTGTAATCATCTTTTGGTAGGTAGAGTGTCGAATAAGGCTTCTTATGAAGTTCATCCATGATGAGCCTCTTCAATTTTTTGGAGTCTAGTATATACCACCTATCTTGGTACATTAGTAACCCATCCTTAGTCAACTGATATCCTATGCAACTTTTCCCTTTATCCCTTTTTTACAAGCATTTAATGTGCTCAAAATATTCATGGTTCTATAGAGCATCCTTTATCTTGGACCTCAAGTTAGTTTCACATTAATTGATCATTGTCATATGATTTACTTACGTAGCTTGATTTAGTGGATTTGCAACATGATTTTATTTTCCTTTTATATGCTAGATTTCAAAGTTGTGATGTTAATAAGCACAAGACACATAGCTTTCCTATAATTCAGATAAGGTTGATAAAACAAATACTCTAGTTCACTATGGTTCATAATTAATATAAATCTACAGTCTAGCAAGTAATCTCACCACATGTTCAAGGCATGAATTATCAACGCAAGCTCTATTTCATGTTTGGCATAATACTTCGCATGATCATTGAGCTTCCTAGACTTGTAGTGTATTACATACCCATCCGGTATATGGACTCCATCAAGCCCCTCTTTGCATGCATCCATGCATACTAGAAAATATTTTTCCATATATGCAATAATCAATAATTGTGCATTGTTAAGAAGATGCTTTAATTGTCAGAAATGTTCCTCTCATTCCTTTCACCAAACAAACCTTACTCATTTCTTCTACATTGAGGTGATCAAATGACCAGTCTAGGAGAAGCCATGGATAAATCTCCAACAATATCCTACCAACCCATGATTGATCTTACCTCTACTGTGTTTCTTAGAGTGGGCCACTCCATGATGGTCTTTATCTTATCAAGATCCATTGCAATCCCTCGTTTCAATATCATGTGACCCAAGCAAAGGATCTACGTTTGGAAAAAGGCACACCTATTGAATTCAAAATACAACTGATGCTCCCTTAGTATTTGCAACAATGTTATGGGGTGCTCCTCATGCTCTTCCTTATTTTATAAGTAAATAAGTATATAATTGATTAATACCAATACAAATTTATCCATGTACTTACTAAGAATGATATTCATTAGGCACTTGAATATAGCTAAGGCATTGGTAAGAAGAAATGACACCATCACGAATTCATAGTGCCTTTATTGGGTTTGAAATGTTGTCTTATGGATTTCTTCATCTTTTAGTTTGACTTGGTGATATCCAAACCTTAAATCTATCTTGGAAAACATTGTGGCTCCTCTTAACCAATTGAATAGATCATTGATCCATGACAATGGGTATTTGTTCTTAATAGTCACTTTTTTCAGTTTCTAATAGTCGATGCACAATTTGCGAGTTCCGTCTTTCTTCTTTAGAAACGAGGTTGTTCCCCCCTAAGGAGACACACTTTTCCTAATGTATCCAATTTTTAGATTTTGTTTTAGTTGTGGTTTCAAGTTCACCAACTTAGGGGTACTCATCTTGTAAGCTACTCAAGATAAAAATAATGCTCTTGGCATAAGTTATATTGAAAAGTCAATAGCTCACCTAGGAGGTAGTCTCAATCCCTCATCTAGAAATACATATCAAAACTCTTGAAGTATAATTGGGTAATATTCAAAATTGATTTCCTTGTTATTTACTGATTCCAACACATATATGGAATGTAATTGGAATTCTTTCCAATAACGCTTCTGTAGCTACATTGCTAACATCTATCTTACCATCACTGGATTTGATATGCCTCTGATAGTTCTAGGATGCCCATTATCATCCACATATTCCAAAGTATTATTGTAACATTCTAGCTTGACCTTGTGCACTTCTAATCAATCCATGTCGATAAAGATATCATACGAGCCTATGACACCCCTATGTTTTTCTTTTTAAAGACAACTTTTTTTAGATTTCCGAATTATTGTTGAACTTAATGGTTATGGATGTTGAAGAAAAGGGTAACTAGGTTCGGTATTTTTCAATGTAATTTTGATCTTTGTACTTGTCAAGAAAAATAAAATATTATTTTTGTAAATTATGAGAATGAGTTTCTTGCTCATTCCATAGGTTTAGGAAAATCAAAAATTCAAAGAGTCAAAGACATGTGTAAAGAGCTCTTCTCGAGCATATATGTAAATGAGTCTACCTAGTGACTAGTTTAGCCTTCCAAGACCAAGCACAATCCTCTAAGAAGAGAACAAAAGAAGTCTACAAGAAAAGTGAGGCAAAAGACAGTCATGTCGGCCTAAAAAATTAAATTAACTCATGTCAACTCAATTTTAATAGACACATCTATTCATACTATCATGTTGGCTTAATAGGTGGACGAACTACTATAAATACCCCATCGAAATTTTCATATAAGAATAGTTCAGGATCTCGGATGTCTTTGAAGTTTCGTATGGAGTGCAGGGGTACAATATTTCGGATGAGCATAGGAGCACAATATTTCAGATGGGTACAGATCAACATCTTTGTATTTCGGATGGGTACAAACCAACATCCTTGTATATTTCGGATGGGTACTCCAGAAGAAGAAAACACAGTCATGGTCTCAATATATTTGAAGATCCCTTAGCGATGTATTCTCGGCATACTTGTATCTTAGTATACATGTCTTGGATCATTGTCTTTAATTAATTATGATCCAACAGTGATATACTCTCGGCATAACTAGACACAATGGAAACCATGGAATCAAGGTCAAGGTCACGATGAAGATCCAAATGAAGACAAGGTGATGATCTCAATGAGAGTGCAGGTTATGATATTGGTGAAGGTATATCTATATTGAGACATCCATGATCTTAGAGGATCTAGGTGCAGCTCTCCTTCATACATATACATATGGAGAACTCATTGAAGAAGACCTTGGTGAAGGTGTAGCAATGGTGTTGCACCAGTAATGAAGATCTCGGTGGTGCAGTAGTGATGGCCTTAGTGGTGCATCAATGATGATGATCTTAGCAGTGACAAAGAAGAGGATTGGTGCCTTGGTCTTGGAGTGGCTAAATAATTCAAGGGTTATGGCCTTGGTGTTCGTCAATTAGAATCTCTATAAGAAGAATTATGTGTGGTTTTTCCTCTCCAAGAGGGAGAGGTTTTGGCCCTGGAAGAATGCCAACTTCTTGTGTTCTTATCTCTTTGTTTTGGTAGCAGTTTGATGAAGTAAACACACACACTCATAATAAGAAGAAGATCAAGATAAGGTAAATAGTAAAAGAATTTCACAAATTTTTATCAAGTATAGAAGAATCTATCTAATGCTAACTGCCCTAGATTTTTCAACATGGTATCAAATCTAAGGTACTGAATTCAAATGAAGGGCACCAAAAGAGACATATAAGGATTTGTCTTCAAGGACATCAAAGCAAGTTGAAAGGATTAAAGGAGCAAGTATACAACAAGTAGGTCTACAACAATCATTGAGTATCAACTTCAGTAGTTACAGTCATGCACTCAACTCATGCTCAGTTTGATGGAGTATATCAGTGATCCTCACTTCTTGATCACTAAACTTTCTCCATGCCTTAAAATATAGTCTTAGATATATATATATATATATATATATATATATATATATATATATATATATGACATCACTGTCTCAGTATAGCTATTACATCAAGACAATTTCGGTGATGAGACAGTCTATCTATACAGTGCCACCCACAGTTTAGTTATGATATTCATTGACAAGTTTGGGCTCTCAATACATTGCCTCTCTACACAATGCACATAGACATCACTGTGCAGTGCCATATCAATATACTTGTCACAATCTCGAATTTTGTCTATGATTATGATGTTAATAGCATGATGCTCGAATCAAAACATAGTATCACAAACATGTCAACAATATGTTGAATTCAAAAGTACCTTAAAATGAATTGGGAAGGTCTTGAATAAGTCTCAGTGATGTCAAGACCACTAATTTCATGGTGCTAGAAGGCCTCCAAGGAAGTCATGATGAAAGGATACTACGATGGGCAACTCAAGAAAAAGAAGCATCAAGGTGAATATCTCCTCTTCACACACCAAGTAAGTATATTTCCATTTTATAATCAGACTTGGTTAAATGATTTCATGATTGCAAGGGGGTTTATAAATCTATTAGATAATCAAAATTCCTTGCATAGAATAAGGAGGATTTTCATAATCCTCATACAAAAGAGAAATCATTGATATCTATGAAAAGGTCTATGAAGGTCAAGCATTATTTGAATGAATCAAGAGATTCATAGGATTCATATGATATCACTCAAAAGTCCTCTCATACCTAAATAGTAGAAAAGGATACATAAAGAGAGATATATGAAATTCTAGATATTCTCTCAAAAATTAAAGTAAAGAAGGCCACATCACTTAGACCTGCACAATATTAAAGGTATCAAAGAATGAAGGAATAAATCCATGAAGATCTAGGAAAGATGATAAGAAGGAATTCGTCATTAATGAGCAAGGTAACAAATATCAATGAAAAAAGAAGGTTACCTCACACGGCAATTTGTGGTCTCTATGCTAGATAGAGAAAGACAAGCTGCAGTCTACATTATTAAAGAATGAAAGAATTCAACCATGTGCAGAAAAGATAGGCAAGGATGGTTCTCAAGCAAAGACAAGAATAAGCATAGCTAAGATTCAATGCTATAGAAATATTTTGGAAGCTCATATCACTAGAAGATGGAGGAAGCTGAAGAAAAGAGCCAAGGAAATAGGGAGTAACAAATCTCTCTTATCAGTAAGATAGTATCCCTCACAAAAAGGGTCCTATCATAAGCTTCTAAAATCTTGTGCTATAATATATGACAGTGATAATAAAATGCAGAATGGCATCATGGAAGCATTAGAAACAAGAGCTTGTGCCAAAAACACAGGAATCATGAAGGACAAAATACATGGCAGACAAACATGTAGGATATAGCTCTTGGGAACCTCAGTAGGCATTGAAGGGAAGGTAGAAGTCATGTAAGACAAGGCTCATCATACATCTAGTCAAAAAGGAAACATCCACCAGTTGAGGATATACAAGATCCTCAAAATTCTGTGACGAAATCCTCATCATAGGGTTCACTAATATAGAGAGGAAACAAGTGTTTCAAAAAGAACTCCAACTTATGGAATTCATGAGATGATGATATGATGACATGAAGCAGATAAAGAAAAGTTGTTGGAAGATGTCTCGATGACCTGAAGGTAAAAATAAGGTATGTATTCTTGTGTTTAATAGTATAATATCATGTCATATGGTTGTAGGTAACATGGATCATTGCTTCTATTTTAAGAAGCATGATCAAGAGAAAAAGGATCTCCTCCTCTGAAAGGATGCAGGGAGGCATAAGTCACACTAGATGAAATCAACATAATATGTCCTCATATGAAGTATGAGGTGATTGACTACAATGGAGAAACTTTGATTGAAAGCTTCTGGAAATGGAATGTGTGAGGAAGGAAGAGATCGTGAAATATGAAACTATGATGAAGGCAATCAAAATCCAGAAGACCAAGAAAATTTGACTAGGAAATCTCCTGGAAAGATGAAGACTCTGATGAAAATCTGAAAAAGATGAAGACCCTTGACAATAGATATCTTTGGGAGATGTGTCAACATGTATGCAGGATGTTGATACGTATAGGAAGATGTCATGATGAAGATCCAGCTCGAAAGGTGAAATTTGATTTAATGTTTTGATTTCTTGAATAATATCTAGATGAATTCATGCAGGGCTACTGACACAAAAGTTGTAAGTAAAAGTACAACTAGCATTCATGTGGTGGATGGAAATTCCTGACAGAAGAATGGAGAGAAAATAAGTAGCCATATGAAGAAAGTTCCAAATGTATGCCAAGAAGGCCACTTTCGATGAGGAAAGGAATGACATGACGGAATAAGAAGGAAAGTGATCGATGGCTATTTCCCTACAAGGAAGAAGCTAAACTAAATTTCATGACATCAAGGACAGAAGTTTATCAAGCAGCTGAAGAACCCACGAAGAAGAAGTTGTTGATGTATAAAAGATTACCTAGCTAAGAGGGAGCTCTGACAGGTCCCTGATCAAGAGGGAGTTTGAATTAGATCACCCCCAATTACAAAGGAGTGACAATTGTGTTTTTTTTTTATTTCATGTGTCATGAACTAGACCAGGACTAACACCTGTAATTCTAGGTGATGGCCATGAATGAAAAGGTAGACACAACATTCTTGTCTTCATTTTGGAAGAAAGAATGGAGGATTGGGTAATCATCTGGCATCTGATACTCTTTGAGAATGTATCGGGAATTTAAGACAAGTGTAGGAAAGAGGACCGATATTCTTTGACAGTTGGGAACCCAAGACAAGAATATTCCTGGAAGGTCATACTCAGTGAACACCCGAGTGGGTATGTACCTTGAGAGACAATGATGAAGGTGTCCAGAGTCATTGGTCTCGCCAACATTGAGCTCTGATCTAATGAGAGATAGAGTTGTTAGTCAAGGGCTTGCTATGAAAGAAATGTTGGTTACTGTGATGCTATACATATGGGTTACCAATCTGATTCTTCTTATGAAAAATTCTTCAAATGGAGAATGACCAAGTACCATTGTAAATACCTCCCTAGTTAAGACGGAGTTTTGAATAAAAGGGTAACTAGGTTCGGTATTTGTCAATGTAATTTTAATCTTTGTACTTGTCAAGAAAAAGAAAATATTATTTTTGTAAATTATGAGAATGAGTTTCTTTCTTACTCCTTTGGTCTAAGAAAGTCAAAGAGTCAAATACATGTGTAAAGTGATCTTCTCGAGCATATATGTAAATGAGTCTACCTAGTGACTAGTTTAGCCTTCCAAGACCAAGCACAATCCTCCATGATGAGCACAAAATGAGTCTGCAAGCAAAGTGAGGCAAAAGACAGTCATGTCAACCTAAAAGAATTAAATTAACTCATTTCGGCTCAATTTTGATAGACACATCTACTCATACTACCATGTCAGCCTAATAGGTGGATGAACTACTATAAATACCCCACTAAAACTTTCATATAAGCATAGTTCAGGATTTCGGATGTCTCTGAAGTTTCAGATAAAGTGAAAGGGTACAGTATTTCGAATGAGCACAGGAGCATAGTATTTCAGATGGGTACGGACCAGCGTCTTTGTGTATTTCGGATGGGTACTCCAAAAGGAGAAAACACAATCATGGTCTCTATATATTTGAATATCCCTTAGCAATGTACTCTCGGCATACCTCTATCTCAGTATAAATGTCTCAGATTAATTATGATCCAACAGTGATATACTCTCGGCCCTGGCAGAATTCCAACTTCTTGTGTTCCTGTCTCTTTGTTTTGGTAGTAGTTGGATGAAGTAAACACACACACTCATAATAAGAAGAAGACCAAGATAAGATAAATAGTAAAATCATTTCACAAATTGTTATCAAGTATAGAAGAACCTATCTAATGTTAACTGCCCTAGATTTTTCATCAATGGAAGCCAAGATTGAAACTATTTGATTATGTAATTAAGTTTTATTTTATTAAATTAATAAATGAGTGGTTGGGAATATTCAGGCAAAGAGCACTTGAGTATTAGAAACTTTCTTTCATTTTTAAAAAGTTGTTAGTGGTAAAGTCAACATGGTGGATCTTCCCAAAAGTTCTCCTAAAAATCCCAAGGAGAAAGCTACTAAACAAATTAGCATAACATGAGAGAAAGATTATGTTAAAAACTGTAGCTAGAGAGAAATGCTAAGTTGGGTGAAAAGAAAAATAAAAGCACAACTTGAGAGAAAAACATTCTTTAAAGAAAAAGAAATATATTTTCTTAAATTAAAACAAAAATCCTAGGTAACTAATGGATGCAGACCCTGAAAACAGGGCACTGCTAAAGAAAAATTTGTTGGGAATATCTATAAGAAAAACACTCAAGAACACAAGAAGGTTGTTGGTTCCTGGAGGAAAGAAGGTCTAAGCTCAAGCGAATTGTTGGTGACAATTCATGGATGGGAGGAACATGCTTTGTTCTTGAGTATTTCCCAAGAAACTGGTTTTAAAAAATGACCCAGAAGCTTAACAACACTATGCTACATTGATAAATAAAATAAAAAACTTGTAGTGGCATTAGGTTTTAATGACTATAAACCCTAGGCGCTTTTAAAAAAACAAAACAAAAAATAAAAAACAAAAAGCAAAAAGCAAAAAAACTAGAAGCATGAATGAGAAATTCTTAAAAAGGGATTTTTATAATAAATGAGAAAATTGATAACAAGCCCATCAGGGTAATATAAATCTCTGAAATAAGACTTAAATATCCTTAGGAAAAAATAAAACCCTAGATAGAAACAACCTATACCTATCCCTAAATCAAAAATCATGGAGAAGGTTAGAGATTTACCCTTAAAATTCCAGAGGAATAAACCAAATCCTTGCGTAGGATATTCAATCAAAGGTATGCCATTACTTGTACAATGAAGAGTATAAATTAGGTAAAACGCCTTAACGTAAATGAAAATTTAAAACAAGTGAAGAATAAATGAATTCTATGTATAATATTACCACATTTGAATGCACCTTCAAGACTTACTATCAAGATATCCACTATCAACGTAAATTCGAGCAACTGGAGCCTATAACTTGACATATCTGCAAACAATAATGCAAGTTAGATTAGAAAAATGAATATAATTTATAAGAGAAAAGAGGAAATATCAAATTGGCAAGTATAAGTGGAGCTATATATAGTAAAATTAAAAAAAATTCATAATGTGTCGACAGGTAAAACCAATGGAGCTAAATGTCTAAGCTTGACAAAGTTTAGTGTAACACTTGTAAGATTTAGTTATAAAAGTGTCGATGAAACCCTCAGAGGTGTCACAAGGTCAAGTGGCACTCTGGCCGCTACAACCAAAAGTCCAAATGAGCAAATGAGTCGTAGATAGGGTTTTTCATTCTTTGGAAAAAACTAAAGAAATTTCCACTCTTAGATCTGAAGATTTAATTTGGACCTTCGATAGTGCGAAGTCAGGTCAACCATGTGAAGTCACATGGACCATCATTGCATGGCCTATGCATCACAATGCCATGTGTAAAATGTGGGCCACCATATACAATACAATATATCAAATATGGTTTAACATGAAGTCATATGCCAAAGGTTTATAATGATGAACATGTTTGATAATACAATGTATAGATAGTTAATATATTCACATGCCAAGGTTTATAATGGTGAAAAGGTTAGACATTACAATGTATGGATAGTTGAAAAATAGTATTTTTCAAGTTCCATTTATAGTATTTGGACTCGCAGCTGAATTTTACAAGCAGGAAGAAGAGGAGCACTTGCGTTGGACTCCAGGTAGGTATTTTCTCCATGTTTAATTTTCTCTAAGGAAAGTGTAAGTATTTTTGTTCATGTTGTTTCTAGATCAAGCCACTAGATCTAGGGAGTTCACTTTTGTTTGTAGAAGAGAATAGATTTATTGTCACCCATGGAGTCTCGGTTGGTTTTTGGAGACTCTTAGTTATGCCCTCATGTTGCTACTTTGTGCCTAAGGATCCATTATCCATCCATGCATTTGAGTTGTGATTGGAGGCTTGCTTTGTGACAAGGGAAGGACTTCGTATTTGGGAGACATCTACAAAGTCAAATATCTCTAAAGGGTTGTAATATCTCTTATGTCCATTAATACAAAATTTGCTTTGTTTTCGTATACTTATGTCTTATTGATGCATATGTATTACAATGCCTTCTTGACTCATTGTTTGGATATGTTAATACATGTTAATTGTATGTTGTAGTTCTCTTGCTTGATTTAGTTGTTTTTTAGGTTCCATTTAAAGTATTTGGAGCTAGAGCTAAAGTTTACAAGCAGGAAGAAGAGGAGCACTTGCATTGGAATCCAGGTAGTTAGTTCCTCGATGTTCTAATTTCTCTAAGTAAATCATAAGTATTTTTATTCTTGTTGTTTCTAGATCAAGCCACTAGATCTAGGGAGTTCATTTCTATCCACAAAAGAGAATTATCCATCAAACAACTTTGCAACTCCACTAGTGATCGAGGGCCAGAATATTTGGTTTCGTAGACCAAACTGATACCAAAACCAAGTACTCCCATGTTGAAAAGTTAGCTTTGGTAGTTGTCCAAGTTGTTCAGAGGTTTCACCACTATATTATGCTTCACAAGACTCTTGTGGTTTCTGATTGGAACCTGATGACCTATATCCTATCATGTCAATTGACGGGGATAAAATACTAGAGGTGGATCGTTATCCTCCAAGAGTTTGATTTGGAATTCATCAAATCCAAGTCTAAGAAATCTTTGGTCTTTGTCGAGCTGGCATATGCGACCTTCCCTTTTCTATGTCAGAATCAACAACTAACGATTTCATTCCCGATTAAACATTGTTCCTGATCAACCCTTATGATCCCTTGTATGGAGATATCATCATTTATCTCCAAACCCAAACTGTCTAATCTAATGCTTCTCGCTCTGATCAACATCAAATTCAATATCAGGCTCGCCAATACATCATAATTGGTGACACTCTTTACCGTCATGGTGTTGATACAATTTTTCGACGGTGCCTTACTCATGAGGAGGTCGAGAAATATTTGAATGAATATCATTGTGGAGCATGTGATGGACATATGTCTGGATATGCTACTAAAAAAATATTATTTGTTGGTTAATTTTGGTCTACTATGTTTAGAGATTGCATTTTAGTGGTCCAAAAGTTTCATGCATGCCAGATCCATAATCGGAAAGCCCGTGCTCCACCATCTCATATTCATCGAGTTGTCATTGTAGGACCCTTTGTCAAATGGGGTATCGACTTCATGACTTGTAACTCTTGCTCGACTGGGGGACATGGCTACATAATTGTTGTCATAAATTATTTTACTAAATGGGCCGAAGTGATGCCTACATATGACAACAACGACAAAATTGTTGCATTGTTTCTTTTCAATCAGGTTGTTATCATATTTGGTGTGCCACAATCCATAGTTACAAACCATAGTAAACATTTTCTTAATTACATGATGTTTGAACTAACTGTCAAGTTGGGATTCAACATGATAGCTCAAATCCATACTACCCACAGGGTAACAGTCAAATAGAAGCCATTAATAAGGTTTTGAAAACAATGCTTCAACGCATGGTAGGGATTCATAAAATGAATTGACCTACTATTATTTTTTCTGCTTTGTGGGCATACCGTACATCTGTCCAAACTGCGACTAGATTCACACCCTTTCAGTTGGTGTATGGTTTGGAAGTTGTTCTTCCAATTGAGTGTGAAATTTTGTCCTTAAATATTTTTGTTGAGCTTATTCCCAAAACCTTCGTTGAAGAAGAACGTTTTTTACACTTAGCTTGGCTAGATGAGACTCAACATGATGCCACAATGGCTAATGAGACTCACAAAAAGTGTATCAAATCACAATATGCCCAAATGTTAAACCTCGTGCCTCCTCGGTGGGTGATCTGGTCCTTTTGTATGAACAGGAAACCGATAAATTAGGAGCCGGGAAACTCGAACCAATGTGGTTAGGTCCATATATCGTTAAATGTGTTCTTGATAAAGGATCGTATGAGCTTGTATACTTTGAAAAAATTCCCTTGGCACAACCCCGCAATGGGTTGTACCTCAAAAGATACTATGCATAGAATTTGTTTCTACATAGTCACTGTGTACATACTGTATAGGTTTGATAGTGTGTTTGTAGTGAGTTTTCTTGAGAATTTTCTATTGCCTCTGCTTATCATGGATTACATTTGATTTGCAGATTTTGGCATTCCCTCAACCATATGTTGGTTATGCTAATGGTGCTAGTCATAATACAAGTAATATTTTCTCTGTTGCGTGGGAAATCTATACTCCCAATGACGAGTCAGTGAGTTTGCAAGGAATTGGCATCAGTCGCTCAACTAATAACATTACTATGTATAGCACAGTGATCGAACTTTTGTGTGATTCCATTATGCATGGTATTTGTCATTCTTTCATTAGAATTGGTTTTAAACTCGTGGTGCTACATCTAAACAGCGCTTATTTAGTAAGGAGACCAACTATATTGTGCATGTTTCTAAGGGTTTTTCTCTTAGAGCGACATTTTGATTACATTCAGTATCAACATGTTCTTGGGAATATAAATACATTAACATATGCATTGGCTAATAAGGTATTAGACAGACATTTGTGACACATTTAAAAAGTACAATCATCATCATGCATTGTGCAAGAGAGTAGAATAAGTAGAAATCATCCATAGATAGAAATTTTATATAATGTTTGGTTTTACAAAATCGTGTCTAATACACATATGGCCTATTATCCCCCAAAGTGTACACCTAAGGCGCAACACTCAGAGTAGGGGTTGTCACCTTGATCCCTACTCACTTTGTTTAGACTCCCTACTATCTAAGTCAAGGGGGAGTAGTCCCTAAAGGTGATAATGAGGGGGAAAATGTGTTATAACAACAAGCTCTAGGAGATTTTGAGGCAGGGAAATTACTTCTCTAGGTAGCTTGAAATGAGATTAGAGGGCAAGCTATGTTATCAAATTGAGAAATGTGAGATCGATAACTTCAGTTAGAATAATATGACACTTAAGATGAAATCATAAAAGACTAGTGCCTAGATACAAAGCTCAAATAAATTAGAGAACTCTCTCAATGATGAAATATTCCTCAAGCCACAAGATAGGCAATGTTGCAAGGAGATGTTAGTACAGGATGCAAGGCTGATATGCAATGCAAATGCTTCAATGAGACAATGAATATACTTCAAGAAGTTAAATTTCCAATGACATTATGTCAATATGCTTGCAATCATCCAATAAATAAATATGGCAAAGGAACAAGATTACAAGTTATTAACAATGATCAAAAGAAGCAATAAGAATCATTCGATGAAGCAATAGCAATGAGAACTAGGTGCTAGAGTAATATCCCAAAAGATGCCTTTAGATAAAATGACTTAAGTTGTTTCTTACTTATTTTAGACAGTCGAAATAAGTAAAGATTATGTAGTAAAATTGCACTTATTAGATGGCAGACGAGATTGCTAAGAAGAAAATCACTACTCAAATCTTAGATAAGAAAGACCTAGTAACAATATTAGATCAAGTAGTAATTTAGAAATGCAATTTAGTGAATGTGTGATTAGGAACTCAAAAGATAGCAAGAATTTAAACTTAAATTCCAATCCCAGTAATTATATCCAATCCCGCTGAAGTGAACAAGGCAAACAGTCACCTTCACAATGAGGTTAGAGCACTTAAGTTTCAAATATTTGTACTTAGGACAACAGTAAATTATCTTATGACAACCACTACATTTCTTGAGAGCAGCAAGCTAATAGTGGGTTGTTTCTATGCCAAATTCTTTAAACAAGCCCAAAATATCAAAAAATAATTTAAAAGGAACTTGTAATGCAGATGAAAAGACAATTGTGCCATTGTTATGATTTCAGACCCTAGTATGAAATGGTAACAATCATCATAACTTGTAGATTTAATCCAAACAACTAATGCCCAATATGTCGAATTTTCTCATCAATGTATTTGAGAATGAGTAAAAAAAATTATGCCAATTAGATCACTGATTAGAATTTTCAATCCTAAGTATGCCTTCAGAAAATATGACAGTCATTAAACATTTGCAATAAATCTAGCCAATAGGTTTATGCCAAGTGAGAGAAAAGTCCTTAATGCTAGAAGGATTCAAGAGTTTAGAGTGCAAACCAGTGAGGATGCCCAAAATTCCTTCAGTGGTCAACCAAATATGAAAATGTAAAATTTTACCCAAATATTATGCAATGACACCACTTGTTAGCTTCACAAAATTTCACTAATACCCACAAAGATGAATGATGCAAGGTGAGGGTAAGCTTTGAGGGGGCAGCCAAGGAATCAAGGCCAACAAGCCTGATGTTTTGGGAATGAGGAAACAACAAAGGGTTAGAGGGTTGCGGAGGAGTGAAAAGAGGGAAATGCAGGCATGCGTAAGGCCTTGAAGGTTGCTACAGGTAGTAGATAAGGACAATCAAGGTTGCTTCAAGGTTAATGGATGTCGCAAGGAGGATAAGGTTGGATTGGAAGAAAAAGGCAGTAGAAGAGAGGTACAGGGCTGCATTAAGGCAACAAGGAAGGAAGCGAAAGAGGGTTTTGCAGGGCTGTCGTAAGGCAAAGGAGGATGATAAACAGAATTTGCTGAGTACCCAAAAATTTCACAAAATTGCAACGAAAATTTCCTCTTATTCAAATCTATAATTTGATCAAATTTTCATCGAATAATCCTTTATTTGTTGGTGCTGCAAACAAATTTGAGATCAAATCTTGCCCTCCAAGGCCTAGCTCTATCTAAAAACCCCAATACTTCTTTTGACGAGGCTTAGATATCTTCCTACACAAAATAAAAGTAAAAACCTAGATCTCGAATATGTACAAAAAAATAAAACCCAAAACCCCAATGTTAGAAATTTAAAAAAATTTATAGAGACTTCAGATCTATAAAAATAAAATACAAATATATCAGATCTGAGGAGTATGAGTCCAACTCTGCTCCCAGATCTGTAGATCTAATCTCTTCCTAGCTAGATCTATCAATTAAATTCATATCTACCAGATCTGAGGAGTATGAGTCCAACTCCACTCCCATCTATGTAGATATAGGCTCTTTCTATCCAGATCTATCTATTGAGCACAAATTATAAAAGATAATTAACTTTTAAAAAATGAGTTACTAGCCCCAAAGACCTTGCAAAAGGAAAATCGTAAGATAAATATAGGAATTTAGATCAAAAAGGCTCTTCAGATCTTATGCCTTGGGATTCAGCTGGTCTAGCCAAGGACTTCCCCAAACGCCCAATTTTTTAAATCCAAATGATTTCTACACACTTCAAATTAAACTGTCAGATTAATAGAGACGTAAAATAACAATGTAATTTTTCAAGAATTAGAGATACCTGCTAACTCTATTAAATTAAAATGTTATTTCAAACCCAATAACTTATGCAATAAATTATTCCACAAAGGCTATTAACCAACAATTTATAAAAATAATATTTAGCAGAACATTAAAAACAATATTACCATAAGATGCAGGAGAGGAACACCACCATCAATGTAAACCCCAAAGACTTTGTGTTATTATTATTCCAGAAAAGATTACAAGAGAGCTTCAAGAGCAAGTACACAATTCAATGATCGGATCCTTTGATGTGACAAATGACCTCTAATTTATAGATAAATTCTTCAACGACTATTTGGTTTGATCCCCATCAAAGTATTCTTGACTGTTGAAAAAGATTTAAGGATATTTTAATCTCCTCCGTCGAAATTATTTTATTTTTTAAGAAATTCGAATTTTTCATTTTGAATTTTAAACTCAAAATTAATTATTTTGAGTTGATTTCCTAAAAAAATTGACTTTGGTTTAACTATCAACGCCCAAGGGTCCAAAATCTCTTGAAATTTTCAATATTCCCTTGGCCGAAACCTCCAAAAAATAATTTCTTTGAGACCCATGAATTTTATCTCTTAGAGAATTAATTTTTCCTATGATTTAAAATTAATTAAATTTTTAGCTTAGGATTTTAATTTAATTTTCCCAAAAAAATTAATTCATTGACTCATGAGGGGATTAATTCTTTTTTCGACCCTCAAATATTTTTTCCATGGTCTCTAACTATGAAGGACCATGCAGTAAAATATTTTTTACATCAAGATCTTACAATTTAATACATGAAGTGGGGAAACTCGTTTTTTATAGACCTCAGTTATTTACCCAATTCTGCGACTCAAATATGATCTAGTAGACCAAGTGATTTGTAATAAGATAATTTATCCAATTAGCTAAAATGATTCCCAGATCACTTTACATAAGACTCGAATAGAACACTAGGGATTACCTAAGATCTTGACGACAAAATCCACCCTAGATTTGGGGTGAGGTGGAAGGGAAAAACTTTTCCGATCATTTGTGTTTAGAAACACAGATGAATCAATGAGACGAAAAACCTCCCAAGGATGAAAATCATCATCAAAATAATAGTCTTACCTAGATTGTTATATACATTATGGGCTTACTAAGATCATTTACATTATAAACTTGTAGAATGGGTTTACAACTTTGATAAACTGTTGACTAATGACTAACGAATCAAGGAATGATATAAATGCTCGAGCATGATGGAATTCCTTTGCGAAAATGTGTACTTCTATAGGGTAGTTGACACAGAGTGGTCAACATGGCCCACGACCTATAGTATAAAAAATAAATGTAGAAAAAAATGTGGCTCAAAAGCCTCCTAGGAGACTAATCCTAATGATGCTCATGATAGCATACAATTTCACAAGCAACTTTGCATAACTATCAACTGATATGAGTTGGCACTCATATGGTGTACCGCTACAAATGCACAGGAACTGTAACAACCCTGGTTAAAAATCCATGTAAAAATATGTAAGGCCATGGTCATGGGACACATATTCCAAGCTTAATGTTGGGAGAGACATCCTAGTGTGGGTGTTCATTTCGGTTAATATGGCTAAGGAAATTGGAAAAGGCAATGGCTAAGGCTTTGAAAAGGCATGAGGCATTATTTGGCATTTTATTTATGAAAATAATGGAAATTAGGAGAAAATGAAGGTGAAAGGTCATAGGTTCCATGTGAGGAGGAAAATGAAGGAAAATAATGAAAAATTAAGAAAATATACGCCTCATTAATAAAAAGGATTCTGAGGATCAGTTTGTAAGCTTTGGACAAGTTTTGGTGGAGCTCTATTCGATTCTCTCTCTCTCTCATATTCTTGGGCACCTATATTTTTCTTGGAGCACTCTTGGAGAGTGTGGCATACTTGGAGTTTTGGAGCAAGAAGGCAAAGGAAGAACAAGAAAGCATAAGAGGACATTGGGATCAACTACTACAACAAGTTTTGCTTACAGGTACTGAGTTGCATGTATGTTTTCCTCACTAGTTTTGGCATGCATGGCACATGCATGTGGTTTCTTGGTCATGATATGTCATTGGCATGGAGGTCTGTGTGGATTAACAGTGGATTTGCCTAGCCTTGCCATTTCTTGGGTAGCCATGTTGTTGTGGGTTTATTTCTTTGTTTTTCTAATTGGTTCTCGTGTTTCCTTTAGCTTGGGTCAAGTTATTAGTTCTTGGAGCCTTGGTTGGACAAACACTCTAGAAGCCCTGTAACAACTTGGTTGAGTTATTATTCTTGAAAGACTTAGTTGGAAAAACACTCTGGAAGCCCTACAACAACTTTGGTTGAGTTATTATTCTTGAAAGCCTTGGTTGGACAAACGCTTTGGAAGCCCTGTAATAACTTGGGTTGAGTTACTAGTCCTGGAAGCCCTTGGTGGGTTGAGTTACTAGTCCTAGAAACCTTGGTTGCACAAACACTCTGGAAGCCCATCGGAAGCTGTGGGTTGAGTTACTACTCTTGGAAGCTTTGGTTGGACAAACGCTGATCCGAATTGGATCCATGAAGAAAAATCAGAGAACCATGATTGTATCAAATCAGGACAAAAAGTTGATTTCAAAGAACATGGAGCGATAAAAAAAACCTCTAAATAGTGGCAGTTGGCAGCCAGCATGGAACGATGAGAACCTCGGTCAAAGTGCATTGACCGAGGCCCATGGAGACTGCGCAGGAGGCGGAACTAGCCCCTAGGAAGCTCGGATCGGGAAAAGGAGGCAGTTTCTGATGCGCACTTAGCACTTAGCGCTAATCACGCATCGCTGAGAAAAACCCCTCGAGAAGGAGAGGCCTCGAGAGCTCGGTCGCATGGGAACCGGGAAAACCGTGGGGAAAAGGTTAAAGGCTAAAGGCGGGACCCGCGCTCCAAAACCCGTGGTATTTATCGGGGGCACCCTTGGGCGGTAAGAAAATTTGGAAAAAAAGGAGCGATTCCACTCACCGCCCGACGCATGGCAGGCAGAGGAGAGAGAAAACCACTGCTCATCACACGCTAACAGTCAAGCAAGTCAACGTGCGAAACGAGCGAATGGCGTCAGATTTGGGGGCTCCAAATCTAATGGCTAAGAAGGCGCTCGATGGAGAAATCAGAATTGGCAGGGGATTAAGCCGTGATATGTAAGAATTTGAGGTTCGATTTGACGCGGAGGTGGCGGACGAGTCATTTCCCAACGTAACCGAAGAATCAAACCGACGAGGAAAAAGCTGGTGCAGTTCGTTGGAAGACAAGTGGCCACCTGTCGTGAGCCGATGACCATGATGCAGAGACAGGGGATTCCAAGCGAACAGCAGCAGGTGATCCGATGGAGGCAGAAAGGAAATTGAACAGTCATGAGGCCGATTGGCTTTAAAGCCATGAACAGACAGAATAGAAGATATAGACAAAAAGAAGGAAACAAAGACAAAGAAAGCAAAAGTGAAGAAGACAGTAAAGAAAGAAGCAGAAAGACAGAGAGCTGAGCTGACCTGCAGCATAAGGCAGCATCGAGAAATCCTTGAGAGGATCTATCGGGAACTGAGCACCACATTAGGCTCCTCCCCTTAAGACCAGAAAGGTCAAAGAGCTGGTAAGGAAAAGAGTCTGTGCACTCTAGTGGCTTGGGGAATCCAAGAACCACCCTGCCAAGCAATTCTATTTCAGGAGACTCAAATTGAGCTCCTCATTGTAATTCTCTGCTTTGAAGACACAATAAAAGAAGGCCACCACTGAGAGTTGGACCGAAGATGTAGCCCTAGAGGATAGGGTGAACTCCTTATTAATTTTTTGTGTTCTTGTATTTGCTTACTGTGTTTCTCTGTTGTTTTCCATTTTCCAGTGTCTATGTATTTTGCAATCTGATCAATCCGTTGCCTAAAATAACATGGACACACACCAGCACATGAGTCTGTAATACCTTCAATTAATAATTCTTAACTAAGATCACTCATAGGGTGATTTTCAGATCAAGTGGTATTAGAGCTTTAGGTTGTAAGGTTAGACAAGCTTGTGTTGGTTTAGCTGTTGAATGCTCACTAGATCAAAGCTCAAATTAGGAGAAGGAGAGTTGGTTGAAACTAATCCTGAAATTGGGAGAGTCTATCCTCGGAAGACAATGTCAGAGGAAGGTTCTGTAGGGCCAGACCCTCAATTCATAGAAAGTTTCCTAGCTATAAATTCCATGGTAGAAGAAATGTATAGGGACTTTAGAAAACATAAGGATGAAGACTCATCAGGCTCTAAACAAGACAAAGAAGAAGATGTGCCTCACTTCCATGACCACTCCAAAGGAAAAGGGAAAGGGGAAATATTCCTCACCCCTCCTAATAGCCCTGTGCATAACAAGAAGGCATCTTTAATCAAACTAGATGTTGAATTTGATTTGCCTATATATGATGGAGAGCTAAATGCAGAAAAGTTGGACAATTGGATTAGACAAATTGATGTTTATTATAGAGTACGGAACATCGATTCAGACAAGAGCAAGATTCAGCTAGCAAGCCTACGCCTAGGAGACACTGCCTTGGTCTGGTGGGAAGGCAAAACCCAAACTGACATGAAAAGACATGGTAAGACCATCTCTGTCTGGAGTGAATTTGTTTCTGCAATCAAAAAGCAGTTCTATCCATTGGCCTACATGCAACAAGTCATGATGAGTTGGCAAACTCTTCGGTAGTTGAAAGGGCAAAGTGTGCAAGGGTACACTCCAGAATTTAGAAAGAGAGCATTGATTCTAGGAATCTCATTAGACTCACCAGAGACTTTTTTGAAGTACATTGATGGTCTACACAGCTACGTGAGGCATACCATCCTCATGTTTAATCCCACTAGTATAGATGAGGTATCTGTACAAGCTACTCATCTAGAAGCTAGAGGAAAGAATGGAAATCCAGAAGTTGGGGGACCATCCCAACCCACTGTAAACAAGAGAAAGGAGAAAAGAAAGCAGAAGTCGAAAGCAAGGAGATCTAACACTACATAGAAAAGCAAAGCTTCATGCACTCAGTGTAAAAAATATGGGCATGATGATGAGAATTGTTGGATTTTGCATCCAGAGCTGAGGCCTAAGAAGTTCGAGGGAAAGAAGAAGAAGACTGTTGCAACTATTCAAAAAGATTTGGGGTCGGACTCGGGAGATGAAACAACCATTGCAGCCACAGGTATAAAAGGTAAGAATTCTGAAGCATCTACTAGTAATTCTACTCAATCTGTTATTGATGAAGAAAATGAGAGAAAAAGATATGAGCTTTTCCATATTCGAGTTGTTTCCAAATATCAAAAGATTGATACTTTGTTTGATAGTGGCTCACAAGTAAATTTAATTTTGAAGCAATTGTAAAAAAATTGGGATTAGCAACTACACCTCATAAGAAACCATACCCATTAGGATGGCTGAATGATAAAGCACAACTACAAGTGACTAGACAGTGCAAACTCAAGTTTTCTTTTGGGTCAACATTTGTAGATGAGGTTGAGTTAGACATAATTCCTTTGGATATATGTGGAATTGTTTTAGGAAGTCCTTACTTGTATGATATAAAAGCTATTTTCTATAGAGTTGAGAACAACCATCTACTTGTTAAAGATGGAATTGAATACTTTGTAAGAGCTCATAAGCTAAATAATAATTATACTTTCATAAACTCAGGGTAGATGAAAAGAATGATAAATTCATGCAAACAATTTTTACTAATGGTTGTAAAGGAAAAGAAACCTGATAAAACCAATGTATTTGAGGGTTGTAATGCTAAAAGGCAAGCTGATATAGAAAAGGTTGTTTCAAAGTATGATATCTTGTTTCAAGAACCTAAAGGTCTACCACCCAAAAAGGAAATAGTACATGATATTATTTTGTAGCAATATGCTCCATTGCCTAACATTGGAATGTACAGGTTGTTTGCTTTAGAGAATTTTGAAATCAAGAAGCAGGTGCAGGAGTTGCTCAAGAATGGGTTCATCAGGCTTAGCACATCACCATGTGGGTCACCGATCGTTTTGGTGAGAAAGAAATATGGCTCGTGGAGAATGTGCATTGACTACCGAGCACTGAATAAGATAACAATCAAAAATCATTATCCCCTTCCTCGCATAGATGATCTTTTAGATCAATTGAAGGAAGTTGTTTATTTCACCAAGCTAGACTTGCACAGTGGATACCATCAGGTCAGAGTTGCAGAACAAGATGCATGGAAGACTGCTTTCAAAACAAAGTAGGGATTGTAGGAGTGGTTGGTTATGCCTTTTGGCTTAACTAATGCTCCTACTACTTTCATGAGAGTAATGAATGATGTACTCAGACCTTTTCTTGATGATTTTGTTATTGTGTATCTGGATGACATTTTGATTTTTAGCAAAACATGGGAAGAACACTTAAAGCATGTTAAGCAGACATTAGATGTTTTGTAAAGAGAAAAAATTCATGTTAAACTCTCAAAATGTGAATTTGGAAAAACCTCTCTGAATTATTTGGGTCATATAGTAGGGGGTGGTGAATTGAAAATAGATCCCTCTAAAGTGGCAATCATTGTAAACTGTCCTAAACCCAAATTTGCTACAGAAGTTAGAAGCTTCTTAGGAGCTGCACAGTATTGGAGGAATTTCATTTCTAACGTTTCCTCAATTGCAGCTCCCTTACATGCTTTAACAGGATTGAACAAGGTGTTTCAGTGGGGAGGCAAACATCAGAAAGCCTTCGACACCTGGAAAGAAAAGATTAGTACAACACCTGTACTAGCACTGTCTGATCTGCAAAGACCATTTGAGATCCAAACAGATGCCAGTGACTATGCCATGGCAGTAGTGTTAACATAGCACGGTAAACCCATATGTTATCATTCTGAGACTTTTAATCCTACAGTAGTTAACTATCCTACACATGATAAATAATTGTATGCATTAAAAAGTGAAAACATTACTTAATGGGCAAAGAGACAGTAATACATAATAATCATCAACCACTTCAATATCTACACTCCCAAACTAAGTTGCAGCAATCAAGACATTATAGATGGATGGGTTTTCTACAATAGTTTCATTTAATCATCAGATATAAAAAGGGCATACATAACAAAGTTGCAGACATGTTATCTAGACCCATTATAAATGCATCTACTATACTTAAGCATAATTTTGTGCTACATGAAAGCTACATTGAACAATATGCTCAAGATATAGACTTTAGAGATGTATATGCAACTTTGAGTCAAGGAAAAAGAGTAGAATAATTGGATTATCATGTAAAGGACCGACTCTTATACCATTGTGGGAAACTCTGCATTCCACAAACTGAGAGAATAAAGATAATTAGGGAAGCACACACTTCTCCGATATCAGGTCACTTTGGGGTAAGTAAAATAGTTGCACAGCTGCAAAGATTTTGTTATTGGCCAAAAATGAATGAGACAATTTCTAGATATGTAAGAGGGTGTACTATGTGTGCTAAAAGCAAGCCCAGCAATAGAAAACTAGGCTTGTACACTCCATTACCAGTACCTACTCACCCTTTGGAAAGTGTTTCCATGGATTTCGTTGGGGGACTGCCTAAATCTAGAAAAGGTCATGATAATCTATATGTTGTTGTGGATAGGTTCAGCAAAATGTGTGTTTTGATACCTTGTAATAAACAGATTATAGCTTAACAAACTGCAAAATTGTTCTTTGAACATGTATGGGTTCATTTTGGATTACCCACTTCTGTTGTATCTGATCGAGATACCCAATTTGTGGGGAAGTTTTGGTCAAGTCTGTGGGAACTGATGGACACCAAACTAAAGAAAAGCACAGCTTTTCATCCACAAACTAATGGCTAGACAGAAGTAGTTAATAGGACAGTGATCCAGTTACTCAGAGGATATTGCAGCAAACATCCTAAGCCTTGGGATGAACATTTGTGTTATGTTCAGCATGCTTACAACAGAGCCAAACATTCTTCTACACAAAGATCTCCTTTTGAGACCTGTTTAGGTTTCACACCAAGGTCTCATTTGGATTTTGTCTTCGGTAAAGATACCACAGTTGAGGGACACAGCGATGTGGACAAGGCAACTAGGTTCATTGAACAAATCTAGGAGATCCACCAGGCAATACAGGAACAATTGGAAAAGAGCCAAGCCAAATACAAGGCTAGGCATGACAAGCATCGGATGGAGCATAGTTTCCAATTTGGTGACCGGGTCTAGCTATATATCAGCAAGGACAAGATGCAAGGTGAAGGTAAGAAGCTAAAGCCTATCAGGTATGGACCCTTCAAGATACTTGAAAAGATTGGTGAAAATGCTTTTCGCCTTGATCTACCAGCTTACATGCACATCTACTCAGTCGTAAATGCAGATTGCTTGAGATTTTTTGAACCTTCAATGATTGAGGATCCTGAAGAGCAGAGTCAATTTCCTTCTATTGATGACCTGCTACCTGAATATCTTAATGAATTACAGGAAGACACAGTGCTGGACAGGAAGGTGAGGATGACACGCAAAGGAGATGTTGAGTACCTCAGGATTGGGCTCAAGGGTTCAAAGCCGAGCAGTGCAAAGTGGATTGAGATTGGACAAGTGAGACAACAGTACCCTCACTTAGTCGATGCTTGAAAACCAACTTTTGGTGGTCCAAAATCTTTTCAGTGGGAAGGTCGTGATCCGAATTGGATCCATGAAGAAAAATCAGAGAACCATGACTATATCAAATCGGGACAAAACTTCGAATTCAAAGAGCATGGAGCAATCAGAAAAACCTCTGAACAGTGGTAGTTGGCAGCTAGCGTGGAACAATGAGGACCTCAGTCAAAGTGCACTAACCGAGGCCCATGGAGACTGTGCAGGAGGCGAAACTAGCCCCTGGGAAGCCCGGATCGGGAAAAGGAGGCAGTTTCTGATGTACGCTTAGCGCTTAGCGCTAATCGCGCATTGCTAGGAAAAAATCCTCGAGAAGGAGAGTCCCTGAGCGCTCGGTTGCATGGGAACCGAGAAAACCATGGGGAAAAGGTTAAAGGTTAAAGGCAGGACCCACGCTCCAAAACCGGTGGTATTTATTGGGGGAACCCTTGGGCAGTAAGTAGATTTGGCAAAAAAGGAGCGATTCCACTCAGCGCCTGACGCGTGGCAGGCAGAGGAGAGAGAAAACCACCGCGCATCGCGTGCTAACGGTCAAGCAAGTCAACCGCGCGAAATGAGCGAATGGCGTCGGATCTGGGGGCTCCAGATCTAACGGCTGAGAACGCGCCCGATGGAGAAACCAGAATTGACGGGGGATTAAGCCGCGATATGTAAGAATTTGAGGTCCAATTTGATGCAGAGGTGGCGGACGAGTCATTTCCTGACATAACTGAAGAATCAAACCGACAAGGAAAAAGCTGGCGTAGTTCGTTGGAAGACATGTGGCCACCCGCCGTGAACCGATGAAAAAAGACGCAGAGACAGGGGATTCCAAGCGAACAGAGGCAGGTGATCTGACGGAGGCAGAAAGGAAATTGAACATTCGTGAGGCCAATTGGATTTAAAGCCATGAACAGACAGAACAAAAGATACAGAGAAAAATAAGGAAACAAAGACAGAGAAAGAAAAAGTGAAGAAGATAGTAAAGCAAGAAGTAGAAAGACAGAGAGCCGAATTGACCTGCAGCATAAGGAAGCATTGAGCAATCCTTGAGAGGATCTGTCAGGAACTGAGCACCACATTGGGCTCCTCCCCTTAAGACTAGAAAGGTCAAAGCGTTGGTAAGGAAAAGAGTCTGTGCACTCTAGTGGCTTGGGGAATCCAAGGACCACCCTACCAAGCAATTTTGTTTCAGGAGACTCAGATTGAGCTCCTCATTGTAATTCTCTACTTTGAAGACACAATAAAATAAGGCCACCACTGAGAGCTGGACCAGAGATGTAGCCCTGGAAGATAGGGTGAACTCCTTATTAATTTGTTGTGTTCTTGTATTTGCTTATTGTGTTTCTCTGTTGTTTTCCATTTTCCAGTGTCTGTGTATTTTACAATCTAATCGATCAGTTGCCTAAAATAACATGGACACACAACAGCACATGAGTCTGTAATACCTTCAATCAATAATTCTTAACTGAGATCACTCATAGGGTGATTTTCAAATCAAACGCTCTGGAAGCCCGTCGACAGCTGTGGGTTGAGTTACTAGTCTTGGAAGTCGTGTTGGAACAAATGCTCTGGAGCCATGGAAGGCTTGGGTAGAGACCACTCTCGTGATGGTTTTGTGACGTCTAGCCATGAGGTGGAACCATTGTTTGATGGGTTGAGGTGGATTGCCTCTAGAAGCCCTGGATGGTTTTGGGTTGATGTGTTTTATGAGATCCCACGTTCATGCTTGGAATATGGCACATGGGTGAATGGCTGAAGAGAGATTTGACTCACCATTCTACGGTCAAGTGAAACGTGGAAGTCCCATCCCGGGTTTGGATTTTGCATCATCAATATGAGGTGATTTCTCCTTGTATTTCTATGAGTATTTTACTAGTTTATATGTGGATCATATGGTTGTGATTTCATTGGTATTTTTGTTGCTATTATTCTGGTTATATATATGTTTGATAACATAATCTATGTATGTATCTCATCATGTTTTTACTGGTAAATGAATGAACAATGTATCTATCACCTAATGGATGAAATTTCAATTGATGTGCTGAGGCATCAATGCCTCATAGAGAATCTCAGATAAGTATGAGACCCCTATGCTCATATATCTTGTTTACACCTGTAAATTACATATTCATGATATGTTTGATGAAATGATTATCATGGCTAGTAGTGATCTAGTCAATGTCTTATTCAATTAATTGCACTTGTATTTTCATTTCTATGTTATCTTATTGTTTTTAAGGTGTTACTCAATTCTGGGAAGTGACCTGGACTCTGGGCCTAAAAAAGTGACACTGGCACAGTACTGAGCAAAATAGTCCTTGGATGTTGGCTTGCAGGCCTGTGAGAGCAACCAAATATCCCTAGATGTCGGCATGCCCATAGCATGAGAGTGTCTAGAGGTTAAATGGTCCAAAATATCAATGGGACCCAAGGGCTGGTTGGCATAAAGGTTGGGTTGGTTCCTGAGGGTCCTAATGCAGATGTTGAATGTTTGTATGGTGTGCCTCTGTTGGTTCCACTTTCTTAACCTGACTTAGGAGGTTGAATCATATCATAGTGGCCTCTTGTCGCATATTTACCCCGAGTGGTCGGTTGATTAGGTAGACATTAGGGGAATTTTGAGGTCTAAAATGGGCCTCCTAAGAAAAATGTACAATCAAAATAAACTTTATAAGAGCCAATAGGATTCAAGATGATGATGTCAACCATGGGGGATGATTCCCCATTTTTGGAGTAAAAATGTAAAAAGATTAAAAAATAACAAAATAATAAACTACCTTTTCAACTCGTATTCTCAACGTATATCCCTAAGGTTTTACTCAAATTTTGAGCAGGAGTACTCGTTGGATGCAAAATTTAATTCCTCATCCAAGGAGTACCCATCTTGCATACTTTCAATGGACCCTGCTACACGAAAAATGAAAAAAAATGTGATTGTAATCACATTTTTCATGTATTTATCATTTTTCGTGTAGTAGGGTCCATTGAAAGTATGCAACATCGGTACTCGGATGAGGAATAAAAATTTTCATCCAACGAGTGTTTCCACTTGTTAGGGCCTAAATCTACCTTAGGCTGAGAAAGGCAGAATCTAGGGTAACATCAAACCACACTTAACTTGGTAGCTAGCCCTACCAGGTCGGGAGAGGGCTCTCTCCTTGTCAATCTCAGAAGAATATGGTCAATAGAGCTTGAGATGACTAATGTAAAGACTGATTTTAGGCTAGGTATATTCTCAGAGGAGTTTGATTGAATTTAATTTTGGTTTGTTGGCTCAAATGTGAAAGGCAAATTTGGGTCCGGGGAATGGACACAGTCTTGCAGAGATCTCTATGGGGCGAGGTAGGCAAATGGTTTAGTACTTCAAATTGAGTGAGATGGAGATATTTTAGACTGGTGAGGAGTTGGAGAAGGCATGAAATTCTTAGGGATCCTCTTCAAATAGCTAAAAACATAAATAACTAAACAAACCCTAGGTAGAGCACTGCAACTTCAATGAATTCTACCTTGATCATTGTTTCATTTAATTAAGATGAACAGTATGAGATGATGGCATACATAAAACACATGTAAACTTGAAATTACAGAAGGAAACACAATACCAAATCAAGTTGCCACAAGAATCCCACAAAGTGCTGCAAACCCTGGTCTATTCCTTTGCCAAACTGCTGAAATGAGTGTACAATAATGCTCAAAGCATTCACAAGAGTCCAACCTTTACCAATGACTGAAAAACAACTAGATATAGGCATTAAAAAACTTATGCTAGGCTTTATGGTTCGAATTCATGAGTTTAGGAGTTGTTTCAACAAGATCTAAACTAAGAACATAAAAGTAGGCAGTGGAACAGCTTGCCTCTAAAACCTAGGAAACTGATTCATTCAATTGCAAACTACCTTTTCATGATGAATCTACCTCTATGAGTGAAAATTTAGCATAATTAAATCAAAATCCTTCAAGTCACATTAAATCACATCATGAGTTGACTATTAGAAAGAGAAAAGCAAACTGAGAAGAAACTAGGTGAAAAACAGAGTTTTTTGGCCAAAATGAGAAAATTTTATCCTGTGCGCCACGCTACTTTGGAGCTGATTTTGGAGGCTTTCCCGTGCACCAAATTTTCTCCAAGTGGGCTTGTTAGAAAGGTATGCCTATCTACTTTCCATAACAGATGTAATTTCTAAATTTTGTGTCCATTTTCTCCTCCAAAAATGAGTTCTCCCAACACTGCTTCCTATGTGGCCAAAAAGGGGCAGAAAGGGCATTTTTGAGGTGTTTTTGACCCTTTTGGAAGCTCAAAACTTGACAAAATTTATTGGCCATGTGTGGGGATTCATATTTTTGCATGATGAATCCAAAAATGCTGAGTTTTCCTCAAAAAGAGGTCCCTAGAAAAATCGCGTGCCAAGTGGCGTGACGCACCAGGCAAAAAAACCTGTTTTTTAGGCCAAAAATTCAAAATTTGCAAAAAGTTTCCCAAATTTCTTGAAATTTGGGCTGAGTGTCCTTCATTAAGTGTTGTGTTGAGCTAAGGAAGCCTCAGCCAAGATCTGGAGTCTATCTTTCTCTTTTCTCTTCCTCAATGCTTTCCTCAACTTAGCCTTCAAAGTCCTAATTCTCGCTTTGCACACTTTGTTTCTCGCCAAGTAGTGGTAGGCCATGTGCCTCAACATATTTTTCTCTTTGTTGGCCTTCTCCAACATCTTTTCCAAGTGCAAATTTTTCCTCTCAAGCCAAGATTCACGATCAGCTTGAATTTCTTGTTCTAGTGATGTCAACTTGGTTTTCCTCCTCTTGGCAGCTTGCCGGTTTGCCCTTATGTTTTGGAGCTCCATGATGGTTTGCTGATCCTCTAACTATTTGTTTCTCTGCTCCAAATAGTTGATTATCCACTTGGCTCTTTCCAGGTTGAGAGACAAATGATGAATGTCATCTTGCTGCTCCCGAATGATCTCTTTGAGCTTTGAGCTCAAATCAGTGTCATCATCCTGAATAAGAATGAAATCTGCCTCTTGACCTCCTGAAGGCCCCTCATCATGTAATGGTTACTTACCCTTGTCCTGTACCTGCTCTGCTGATGGAGGAAACGAGACCCCTTCCACCCCAGTGGAGATAGTACTTGTTTTGTTGCTGCAAACAATCTCCTAGTGCCCTTTTGGTATGTGACAAACACTGGCACACTGGTGGTTTGCGTCTCATGCACCTATTGCTGATGTGAAGGCTCTCCTTGGTGCATGAATTTCTCTGGAAGAGTCACTGATTGTTTCCTCATTTCTGTCATAAGAAGAATTTGACTCCATGTTTTCCAATGCTTGAGTTTTCTTAGATGAGTATGAAGAGATTTTATGGTGTCAATGGGTATTTGCTACTAAAAGATTGGGTATGATGATAAGGATTGTGGAGGGACTGTGTATGAGGGGTTGGGGATGCTGCTGGTAGGGTTTTTGGGGAATGAAAGGGTTTAGGGAATAATATTTTAGGGTTTGGGATAAGTGAAGGTAGGGATTAGGGTTAGTAGTTTAGGGATATGGGGAATAGGGAATGGGTAAATATGAATGAAAAGGGAGGGAGAAAATGAAGTGAGGGAGTGAGGGAGTGAAAATGATAGCGATAGGATTTAGACAACAAAAACAGAGATTTGTAAACCCTAGGTAGTGTTTCTCAACAAACTGTGCAAATAACTAGGGTTTCAATTTTTCCATATTGAATCACCAAGAAGACTGAAGCAAACTCATGCAATTAGGCATATTGGAGTGTCAACTTACTTGTGCCATGAGGAATTTTGCAATTTAAGAGCCTTTGGAGGAAGATGTGAACGATTTTAGGCTTTGTAGACCTGTGCGCCGTGCCACCTCACAGGTGTGCCGCGCTGCCTTGGTGCATCACGCCCCTTATAAAAATACACTGTAAACTACTGCCTGGTGTGCCGCGCTAGATGGGTGCGTCGCGCCCATGCTCAGGTGCGCCGCGCCAGGGAGAATGTCAAATTTGCTACGATTTTGCCTCCTTTGCCTCAAAATGATTTTTTGATTGCTCACTCTTTCTCCCTTGGGCACAAATGAACTTTTTAAACATGAAAAATAGTTTATATACATATGGTTTTGATTTTTCATTTACAAAAACCCACTCTTCTAATGTTTTCTCATTTCACTTTCTTTTAAAACTTTGTTTTGGCATTTTGCTTATTTTTTGCCTTTAATGGACTAAATACTTTGGCATTTTGTTTCTTTTGCAGGTGATGGAGTTGCAGAGGCTTGGCAAGGTGACTAGGGCTGCCTCTGAAATTATTACATATTGAAAAAAATGAAATTACATACAATTTGTACATGTAACATAAAAATCAATCACTGAGCATGTTATTATTGAAATTATTGTTGCTGGGACTTTATTTGACCTCCTCATGCGCCTGCTGACCATTATTGAGCGTTGACAAGACCTTATTGACGAAACCCTAGACCTAATGAGACCTAAAACCCTAAAAAATGACTTTTGTAGATTTAAAGACAAAAAATGACTACAGATGATCTAGATGTATGAAAATGGGCCAACAGGTAAAGAACATGAGGGAGAATGTATAATATGCCACTACCATTAGATGATCCATGACCCTAATGGAATGCAGCTAATCAAATGAGACACCTAACATGCAATGCAACAAGAGAATTTGATCACTGATGGAGGGATGAAGATACTGACACTAACACCACTAAAATTTGAGTAAACAGATAAGGAGATAAGTTGAAAATACGAGTTAGAAAAAAATATTCCATCTAAAATTTGATGATTTTATCTAATATTGTTTTATTATTTCCAATATTATTTTACAATTTCCTTAGGAGGCCCATTTTAGACCTCAAAACTCCCCTAATGTGTGGGAGGAGGGTGCTACAGAGTGGTATTAAAGCATGGTTCACCCCTAGGACTGGATGGATTGAGTGTTGGTCATGCATTCATGTCGGTTGCATATGTGTGCCTTATGCTTGTAGTCCATGTGCTTGTTTCATTTTGCATGGTGTTGATCATGGTTGTAGTGATGTCGCCATGTGATGGTTAATGGTGTTGTTGTGGGATGTGTTGTCGTGAGTGTATGGTGGTATATGTGTTTGTTTTTCATGTCGGTGTCTATATGTTGTTATGCATGCATTGTCATGGTGAAGGTTGCTGTGCATGAGGTCATTGTATGCAATGAGGTCATCATGATGATATTGGTATGTTATGGCACTAATTTTTTTTTGTTTGAGATAGAGCAGGAGATGCAGATCATCAAAGTGAAGTTGCAGCATTGGACCTCGGGGCCAGAGCATGTCGTCATACAAGTTTATATGTTGGGCATGCAGGTATGTAGGTTAAGGATTGTTATGTGCATTATGGTTATGTTTATTCCTTAATTCTATTAATGTTATGGTTACATACCTGATAGATGTCAATGGATTAGTGTAGTCATATGCACATGTGTCAAATAGTCATGAATGATAGTAACTTGTGGCTGTATGCATTGTCATTGTTGTTTTATGTTAAATAACTTGATGATTATGTTATATGTTATATGTTGTTGATGAGTATGTTATAGGTGAACTTGTTGTTGTTATATGATAGTTAGCTTGATGATTAGGTTATATGTTGTTGAGGAGCCTGTTGTATAACTTGTTGTTGTTATATGCTAGTAACTTGATGATTAGGGTTACTACATTAAGATATTGATGTTATGTGAATCATACTAATTTGGATTGGTCTATGCAAAGGGTTAGGATTATGAGGTATGAGTTAATATGTTGTGATATTATGTCATATTAATCTAGATTGATTGAACATATGACAAATGTTTATGAGCTTATGATTTGAACATGTTAGTTAGTTACTCTTATGGGCATCATGATCTTATTTATGCTTGAGTTGAAATGATGTGAAGTTATATCATGTTGATCTAGATTGATTGTGCAGACAAGATAGCCTCCCCTGAGATACAGTAAGGTATGAGTTTTCTTATGTCTTATATTTGGTGCATGACTGTTTGATTATGTCATATATTTGATGTTTGAGTGTTTGGTGTCTATTGTATATTTTTATGTAGATTCAACAACTCATGTAATTCTATAAAACACAAGACAAGAATCTACTCTACTATCAATAGCGAAAACCAATAATAATTGATGAAAACAATAATCAGCAAGAGGAAGAACATCAATCACATATAACACAATATTTCTCTGGGAAAGTAACTACTCAAAAACCCGACTATCTATATTGAATTAATCAGAAATCCAAGAAGAAAATACAATGCTTGTTCTCACTAGAACAATCCATGCACAAGTATAATTAACTCTCTGCCTCACAAGCGCACTCTAGCCAAAACTTAGCCAATTAGCCAATTTTGTTGTCTACCAAGCCCCTATTTCCTTGCATAATTCCTAAGAGGATCAGCCCATATATAATTGGGAAATCCTTCTTCCAAAATTGTGCAATCCAAACTTAGGTCCATAACTGATTGTATGCATGATCTGTACAACTCGAAAAATCATACAATTAATAGTACATTGTCCCTGCACTCTAGACTCAACTCGGTCTTTCTTTGAATTGAGATGCATGAGTTTCTCTTGAGTGAATATCCATTTAGATGGAGTAGCACTAAGGATGTACCAGGCACCAACTCACTATTATACCTCTACTAGTTCCTCCAATAGTTAGAACTAGTTTAACTGACCATAACTTAGTCAAAATGAGTTATCTGATTACAAATCAAATAAACTCATCCTCGACCCCTAAAATTTAGGGATCACACATACATGACTACAGAAAAACTTCCAACTCAAAATTCCTAAGTTAATTAAGTCAGTTAAACTTAATTAGCTATTTACAAGTTGCTATGAGAATAGAATTTGATTTTAATTCACAATTTAATTCAAGGACAAATTAAACTGGAATTTCTTGTTACCATTTCTCAACACTCCCTCTCAACAAGAAAGGGATTATCATCTACCCCGATCCTATCTCTATGAAACTCAAATTTACATCTTAACAATGCGTTTTTCAAAATTTCAGTATCTTGCTCCTCTGTGGGTATGTACTCCAACAACATAGTCTGTCTCAATACACAATCTTGAAGATGATGATATCGGATATCAATATGCTTGCACTGATCATGAAAAACTAGATTTTCAGAAAATTTGATACAACTTTGATTATCACAGTAAATAATAGATGGATCCATCTGTTTACCAAACAATCCAAGCATAATATTCCTAATCCAGATGGCCTCACATGTTTCTCCTCTTGTAGCCATGTACTCTGCCTCTGTCGAACTGAGTGCAACCAAACTCTGTTTCTTGTTGTACCGAGAAACAATTGTTGACCCAATACTAAAGATCCCTCCTGATGTGTTCCTCTTATCGGATGGACTCCCTGCCCAATTTGCATCGATGAAGCCTTAAAGCTTCACTCCCTCTGTCCATCTGTACCACAATACATACTAAGTAGTGCCTCTAAGGTATCTCAACAAATGCTTGGTCTCCTTCCAATATAGCTTGGTAGGCCTAACCATCGCTTGAATAAGTTGTTTAACTGCATAGCACATGTCCGGTCGTGTGTTCACCAAATACATGAGTGAACCCACAAGCTTCCTATAAACAGTAGCTTCCACTACTTCACCCAAAGTATCCTCCTCCTTCCTCCAGTTACCTGCTAGAGGAGTCTCCATGGGTTTATTTCTCTCAATGTGGAACCTTTTCAGTATCTCATTGGCATACTTTCCCTAAGAGACAAAAATTTCCCCATCACCCTGCCATAATTCCATGCCCAGAAAGTAGTGCGTGAGCCCCAAGTCCTTCATTTTGAACTCTCTTGCAAGATCCTCCTTGCAATAATTAATTAGCTTATCATCACTTGTTAGAATCAAATCGTCGACATATAAAACAATAATCAACAATTTACCTTCCACCAAAATATGGTACATGTTCACATCCGCTTCACTTTTGGTGAAGTCCAACCCGGTGAAGTAGCTATTGATCCTAGTGTACCAAGCACGGGGTGCTTGCTTCAGCCCATACAATGCTCGCTTGAGTTAGCACACATGTGACTCATGGTCAAAGGTCTCAAAACCTTCAGGCTACTCAATATACACCTCTTCCTCAATCTTTTCATTAAGGAAGGTTGTCTTTACATCCATCTGATGTATCTTCCATCCCATCTATGTTCATAGTTATAATATGGATTTGATCGATGAGTACCTTGCAACAGGAGCAAAGGTCTCATCATAGTCAATCCCCTCTACCTGTGAAAAGCCATGGGCCACAAACCTAGCCTTATGCTTCTCCACACTACCATCTACTGCTTTCTTTACCTTGTAAAGCCATCGAGAACTCACCACTGACTTGTCTGTTAGTCCTAGGACCACATCCCATCCCAAACACTGTTACTAACAATGGATTCACACTCCTCCACCATGGCATCAACCCAAACAAGTTGTTGCACTGCCTCCTCAAAGGAAGATGGATTTGTCCCAACACATCCACTCATAAGAGCCATGTATCTAGTGTACCTCTCAGGTGACTTCTTTTGCCTACGCTGAGATGTGGATGCTCCCACATTCTCTCTCACATCCTGCAATAACCTAGCATCCTCTCTAGTGCGCTTTCTCTCATCTCTAAAAGACTCTATCTGGGTCGATGTCTCCACTCCCAGATCCTCTACATGTGGTTTCTCCACATCAATCTAAGGTTCCTCCTTAGGAGCTAAAAGTTCCTCAACCGCATGTAGATGGATCTCCCTCTCAAGGGAACATCACATGGTCTTCCCTCATCGAATTTGACATCCCTGCGAACCATTGTCATCCTACTGGTCAGCAAGTACACCCTATAGTTGTAAGGTGTATTAGTGTACCCCACAAACATCCCCAACTCTGTTTTTGTCTCAAGCTTCTTCCATGTATATTTGGTCACATGAAAATATACCGATGACCCAAAAATCCTGAAGTGACCAACATCTAGTCTCTTCCCTCAGAATGCCTCCTTTAGTGCACTCATCCCAAGAATCTGATGCGGGCTTCTGTTTTGCAAATAAACAGTTGTGTTGCATACCTCAGCGCACAAGTGTAGTGGTAGGCCCTGATCATGCAACACCACCCGTGTTGCCCCTACAATGCTTTGTTCTTCCTTTCAGCCACCCCATTCTGTTGTCAGTTATGGGGTGTTTTCAACTCTCGTTTAATCCCTTGTGCTGCACAGAAGTTATTAAACTCATTTGAGACATACTCATCATCGTTATCACTCCTCAGAGCTTTAACCTTCTTTCCAGACACTTTCTCGAACAATGCTTTAAATTCACAAAACTTTGTAGAAGTTTGATCTTTCTTCTGCATGAAAAAGATCCAGCATATACGAGAAAAATCTTCAACAAATATAACATAATACCTGTGTTTGGTCATGGATGCTATCGAGAATGGTCCATAGGCATCTGAATGCACTTGCTCTAGAATCGTTTATGCTCGACTATCTTTCTCATGAAAGGAAGATTTAGTGTATTTTCCCAAAGTACACCCCTTTCATGTATCAACTTTCTCTAACATACCTTTGGGAAGACCAGTAGAAATCTAATGCATGATTTTCAAAGCCCCATGATGCAAGTGACCCAACCGCTTGTGCCACAACTCACAATGTCTCAGCTCGACACCTTCTCTGCTTTCATGCTCAAGGTAGCATAATCTTCTACCTCCAACTTGTAGAGATTCTTCACCCGAATCCCTATCCTCTTTACTTGTCCCATGGCTAAGTGACTGTAGAGCCTCTACTTTACACCTACTTGTCTACCATTTTCCTCAGTTTTTCCTCATCTTTTCTTCACTTTTGCCTCATTTTCACTATAAAACCACCCAGATCATTACATTAGGTGTCATTAAGCATGATCAAGCAAGTTTTGCTAATGGATGACTATTTGTTTAGATTTTGACTTACTTGCAGGAATCCCGCAGCTATCTGATGATCCTGCAGCTATCTGAAGATCCTCCAGCCTTTTTGTTAAACGCAATGTTCCACGTGTCGGTTTGCCAGATGAGCCACATGGGCACTTAGGTATCAACGTGCTCGAGGTTCCTGTCCCATTTTTCCAGCCATCCACGTCATCTTTACCCATGGTCAAAGCTGGTCAAGTTACGGTCAACTCAAGGCTGTTTAACGGTGATTGTGAGCTGCTAGGTCACGTCATCTTAAACGGTGTCTTGTCCACGTTCTACAGGTGGCAGGGGACATGATCCAACATGGGATTCATTACCCATGACGACAGAACCATTAAACTCATCCACGCAGCCGTATGAAGTGTCAAGGGACCATAAATACGCATGACAGTTTGTTGTTTTTCAGTTAATTAGCTGTACGAGTAGGCTATCTTAGAAACCTCTATAAATAGCTGCGTCTGCGTACGCTCATTAGACTTTTATCAGTTGTAATTTCTGAACTTGTGTTAAATTTAAGAGCGTTGTGAACTCTGTTTTTTTAGTGCTATTCTAGCACTCTGTTTTGTACACTTTTTGCAAATGGAGGAATAGACATAGCACCGTTTTGAAGTTTCCAGATCTCTGAGTTTTCTTGTGGCTGAATGAATAGAGGGCCCCTGTTCATCTCAACCTCTGTAAAGTATTTTATGTGCAGTATTTCTTTATTTTCCTATTCATTTCTTTAAGCATGTATAGTTTCATTTACTTGTTTTCCTTTCTTTCAAGCTGATCAGTGTTACTTCTTTGCAGGTTTCTTTTAGCCCGGGATTTATTTTTATGTCTGTGTGTTTGCTTTACAAACTAATGGTATTTGAAGTTGACAAATTCAAGTGCTGCCTTTGTTTTTATAGCTGATTTTTAATCTTATTTCTCAAAGAGCTGCTAACACATGAATGATCTTCATCATAAACTGTTATCTTTTAAGATCAGAATATCACTAACTTGCAGTTAGTTTTGAGTGCTTTTTAGACTATTCTTTCACTACTTTCTAACCATACTTTGCATAGTACATATGGCTGAAGTAGAGAGTTAGAAAGAGCAAAATATTACCACTAGTCTTTAAAGTAGAGTTTTGATTTTAAGTGCTTCTTAGACTATTCTTTCACTACTTTCTAATCATACTTTGCATAGTACATATGGCTGAAGTAGAGAATTAGAAAGAGCAAACCGTTATCATTAGTCTTTCAAGCAGATTTTTCTCACTTTTCTAATTCAACTTAAGCTACTTTCTATCCGTGCTTTACACAGTACATGTGCTTTGAAGCATCGAGTTAGAGAGAGATAATCTTTATTTTTGGGTTTTAAAAGTGACTTTCTTTTCTTTTATTAGCAGCAGCTTGAATGGTGTCTAGTGCCATTGGAAGTGGTCATTTGCTTTCAAATTTATTTCAAGTTATTTCAGTTCATTTATTCCTTTCAAGCAAGTAGTTAGAGATCACTAAACACACACTTTCACTCATTTAGGATTCACTCTACACACACACCATCACTCACTTGTTTATAAATTATCACTCCATCTTAGGAACATAATTAACCACAACAACACCCCCAACGATAAGAAAAACTCTAAGAGGTTACTTAAGTACATATAGTACACCTTCACTTCATCAGCTTACGAGCCTTGGGTTGACAATTAATACTAGCAATTTAGATAACACTAAATTGACTAAACATTTTGGCGCCGTTGCCGGGGAAGTGAAATTTAGCCATATTCTTAGAAGAAAAAAAATATAAAGTTTCAAGGAAAGAAGTTAATAGCCTATCTAAGTATGCTCTCCTCTTGCACTTTGAAGTGATCTGGAGGATCAGAAAGGAGAAAGTTATTGATTTAATAGTTTCTTGAGTATGCTCTCTTCTTGCACCTAGAGTGAACTGGAAGATCAGAAAAAGAACTATTTAACTTGACTTGAAGATAAAATAAAAAAATGACATGCATAGAGCTAGAGATTCTAGGGGAAGGTTTTTAGCTAGAGCTCGAAGTTCAATTTTTACAAGTACATCTGCTTCAAGAGATAGACAAGAGACACCTCCCTTATCTCCAACCGAAACTCCTAGTCCTGAAATTCAAGAGCCAAGAGTTGACTCTCCTATACCTTCTATTGAGTTTGAACTAGGAAGAGACTCTTCTCTTTCTCCTACAAGAAAACCAATTGTAATTGAGGAAATAGACTCACCTGAAGAGGAAGGAGAAATCTCTTCTCATTCACCCTTTGTAGAAGAACCAGAAGATTTTGAAATCCCTAGGAGAATCATCATGGCAGAGGAAGAAGGAGGTGGTAGAGGTAGAGGTAGAGGAGGAGGAGGAAATAACAATAACAATGGAGGAGGTAGAGGTCCCATTGGAGGAAATAGAGATGGGGATAACTCATTTTGGTTTCCCATTGTTAATGAGGACTCCCGAGCCACCATGAAAAACATATCACCATCCGTCCTCCCAAATTTTCATGGATTAAGAACTGAGGACCCTGAAACATTCTTGTTTGAATTTGAAGTTGTGTGTCGAACCTATGACTATCTGGATGATACTCAGAAACTCAAACTGTTCCCATCAACATTAAAAGATCAAGCTTTGAAATGGTTCATGGGGTTACTTACTCAATCCATTAGGACCTGGGATGAAATGAAACAAACCTTTTTGGATAGGTATTTGGACTATTGTATGCCTACTAATCATAAGGACGAGGTTTTTAAAATGATGCAAAAAGAAGATGAGAGCTTAGAAGATTTACTTGAGAGATTTCAATATAATTTAAAAAGAGCAAAAATGAGTACCTTGGATGAAGAGACCTTAAAAGCCCTCTTATTAAAAGCCATTAGGGATGAATGGATAGATATCTTAAACATGATGGGGAAGGGGGGTATTTCTCAACTTTCTCTCAATGATATAGCAGAACTTTGTATCCATCTCTCAAGGGGCAAATCAAAAACTCAAAAAGGGCCTAGAGATCCTTCTCTCCTTAGGGCAAATAAATCTGCAACAGGATCAGTGAGTAGGGCTGAAATCGGTAATATGCTAGATGAATTTAAAACTGACATCTTAGGGAGTCTTAGTGAACAAATTGATACCCTTAAGATTCAAAATAAACAAAAAGCAGAAGCCGAGGCTATGACTATCTTTTGCCCGAAGTGTAGAAAGAAGCATGCTTTAAGGGAATGTCCCTTGGAAGCACAAGTTGTGGAAACCTGTGTAATTTGCTCAGAAACCCATGAGACCAAGGAATGTCCTTCAATCCCTGGCCTCAAAGCAGTCTTTCAAGAAGATCCAAGTACGCTTGAATCCCTTTGTTTTGTTGCAAGAAGACCTTGGTAGGGGCAGCAAAATCAAGGGTTTAACAACTCTATGAATTTCCAACCACCACCAAATTGGAATCCTTGGCAACAACCTTGGTCACAACCACAAAATCCTTTCCAAGCATGGTTGCAAAGCATGCAAATGCAAAATCCTTATGGGAGATTTGCCCAATTCTATCAATATCCTCAATCCTTTCAAAATCAGCAAGCTCCCCAACTTCCAAATCAAGGTCAACAATTGTCATTACCATTCCCTCAACAACAACAACCTCCTCCACAAAATCAAAATTCTCAACTCTTGTTACAATCTCAACAGAGGCCAAATCAACTTCCCTCTCAACCTCAACCAAACCCCAATAATAGGAATCCTCAAAGTGCTTACGTGATGGAAGGTCAACCACTCATGGAAGGTCAACCATTCCCTACCTATATGGTTGTTCCTCTCAATGAGGTCCAACTCAGATCAGTTAGAATCCTAGACCAACCTTCTACAAGTGCTCAACAACCAAGCATTTCTGAGGAAGAATCTCTCAAAGCCAATAAGGGTTCTGAAGTATCCCTTCAAAACCCAAGCATTAAAGAAAAAGAAAAAGAATCAACTCCCTTAGTAGAGCAACCCACATCTTCAGCTACTCCTCCTTTTCCTGAAAGATTGCAAATTGATAAAGGAGTGGAGGAGCAGATTTGGTTGCCTGACTATAGCTTTCTAGATGAATTGAAAAATGTCTGTATCAAGATTCCCTTGTTAACAGCCATTAAGGAGATTCCCATTCTAGCAAAGACAATAAAGGAGATGAGTTTGAAAAAAACAATAAAAAGAACCAAAGATACCAAAAGGATACATCTAGTTGGAAAAATTGCAGACATTATGATGGGTAAAATTACCATGCAAAAACATGTAGATCCCGGTAGCCCTATTGTTAAAACTCATATTAATGGGGTTGAAATCCCAAATACTTTGATTGACTTAGGAGCCGCTATCAACATTATGAGTAGACAGACCATGGATCAGTTAAAACTTCCTAACCTTCTCTTTACACCTACTTTGTTGCAACTTGCAGATAGATCAATCATTAAACCTGATGGTGTATTGGAAGACATTCCAGTCTCACTAGACTCTTGGGAATATCCAGTTGATTTTATGATTTTAACTCCCAAGAACAATCTAGGAGGACATCCTCTTATTCTAGGAAGACCTTGGCTGGCCACAGCTGATGCTTTCATAAGTTGTAGGTCTGGAGACATGTATATATCAGATGGTAATTCTACCAAGAAATTCAACTTGTATCCTCCCGCAAAGGCAATAACAGAAATAGGAGAAGATGAGTGGATTGATGATGAGGATACTCTTCAACCTGTTCTAACCATCTCTGAGATCAGTGAGGACAGTCAAATTCTAAATACATTAGAAAATTTTGAGATACCTTTAGAATATGACTCTTCACAGTTTCAGTTAGATGCAGACATTGAATATCTCTCCTCTAGACAGATGTCTCTCTTCTCAATGGAAGAGTTTGGTAGTTCTACAGTTGAAATCTTTCCAGGAAAAACATTAAACATTAACAAGAACTTGGAAAGACTACAACAAGAAGAATTAACTAAACTGTTGCAAAAACATTCCACTGCCTTTGCATGGGAATATACTGACATGAAAGGAATCGACCCTAAGACTTGTATTCATCACATTTATATTGAAGAAAATAGCAGAACCATTAGGCAGCCACAAAGACGGATGAATCCAAATCTTAGGGAAATTGTGAAAGAAGAACTTCAGAAATTGCTCAAGGTAAACTTCATTTACCCCATTTCAGATAGCCAATGGGTTTCTCCCTTGGTTATAGTGCCCAAAAAGAATGGTAAATGGAGAGTTTGCATTGACTATCGAGAATTGAACAAGGCAACCTTAAAGGATCATTTTCCTCTACCTTTTATTGATCAGGTACTAGACACTTTAGCAGGTAAAAAATATTTCTCATTCTTGGATGGTTTTAGTGGTTACAATCAGATTCAGGTAGCACCTGAAGATCAAGACAAAACCACCTTTACTTGTCCTTGGGGAACTTTTGCCTATCGAGTACTTCCTTTTGGATTGTGCAATGCACCCGCTACATTTCAAAGGGCTGTACTAGGAATCTTCTCAGATCTGATTCATGATTGTGTAGAGGTATACATGGACGATTTCACAGTCTATGGTAATACATTTGAAGAAGCTTTGGCAAATTTGGAAAAAGTACTGGTAAGATGTAAGGAAACAAATCTTTCTTTAAGTCATGAAAAGTGTTTTATGATGTTTACTGAAGGGATTGTTTTAGGACATCATATTTCAGGAGATGGAATCAAAGTTGATAGATCTAAAGTAGAAGTCATCTCTAAGTTACCTGTTCCAAATTGCCAAAGAGATGTTAGAAGTTTTCTTGGGTTTACTGGTTATTACAGAAGATTTATTGAAAACTTCACTAAGATAGCATTCCCTCTTTTCAGACTACTTACTAAAGATTGTGAATTTAAGTGGGATCCTGAATGTCAATCTGCCTTTGAAGCTTTAAAGACTAGAATATCTGAAGCACCCATTCTAAGGGGTCCAAATTGGAAACTCCCTTTCCGCATTTCTACTGATGCTTCAGATACAGCTTTAGGAGCTGTTTTGGGACAAAAGGATTTGATCCCTTATGCCATTTATTACACGAGTAAGAATTTGACTCCTAATGAGTTAAATTATATTGTTACTGAAAAGGAATTTCTAGCCGTTGTTCATGCTATAAACAAGTTTAGACACTATATAACCGGCTATGAAACCTTTGTCCACACTGATCACTCTGCCATTAGATACCTCATGAACAAACCAGTCACTAATGGTAGAGTTACAAGATGGCTTTTGCTTTTACAAGAATTCAACATAATTGTGTTAGATCGACCAGGTAAACAGAACACAGTAGCTGACTTCTTGTCTAGAATCCAAAACACTAATGAGGACTCTCCTGTAGAGGATAAATTTCCAGATGAGTATTTGTTTGCAGTAACTACCAAAACCCCTTGGTATGCTGATATTTCTAATCATTTAGTTACTGGAAAGTTACCTTTACATTTATTTCCTAATGAGAAAAGGAAAATCATTCAGGATAGTTCACATTATTCTTGGATTTCTAATGAATTGTTCAGAACAGGGCCAGATTTGATGATCAGAAGATGTGTACGGGAGGATGAAATGCCTGACATCCTTAAGGCATGTCATGACGAACCTTGTGGCAGACATTTTTCTGATAAGAGGACTGCCTATAAAATCCTTTCATCAGGATATTATTGGCCTTCTCTCTTTAAGGATGCGAAGCAATATGTTAAAAGGTGTGACAGTTGTCAGAGAATTGGGAGACCAACTCTTTCAAATGAAATGCCACTACAGCCACAGGTATGCATCGAACCTTTCGAGAAATGGGCTCTAGATTTTGTTGGACCAATTAATTCGCCATCCAAGCAAAACAGATATATATTGGTTTGTACTGATTATGTTACCAAGTGGGTAGAAGCTATAGCATTGACTTCTGCTACTGAAAATTCAGTTGTTCAATTTCTTTTTAAGGATATTTTCACTCGTTTTGGTGTCCCAAGAGAAATTGTAACAGATCAGGGAAGCCAATTTACATCAAGGATGATGGAGAAGCTGATGGAGGAATATAAGATCAAGCATAGAACATCTACTCCATACCATCCGCAAGCGAATGGTCAAGTAGAATCTACAAATAAAGTTCTTGAAAGCATCATCACAAAGACTGTTCATCTTCATAGAAGAGATTGGGCAGAAAGGCTTCCTGAAGCCTTATGGGCCTATAGAACTACATGGAGGAACACCACAGGACATTCTCCCTATGAACTTGTTTATGGGAAGGAAGTCCTGTTCCCCATTGAGTTCCAAATCAAGACCTTCAAGACAGCAGTTCAATTGGGGATGAGCTTATCAGAAGCCCAGAAGCACAGAATGGACCAGTTAAACGAACTAGATGAAATGAGACAAGATGCAATTCTAAGGACCGATCTAGTTCAGCACCAAAGAAGCAAATGGCATGATCGACATATCAAAGAAAAGAAGTTTCAAAAGGGTGATTGGGCACTCTTGTTTGATTCAAAATTTAAGGACTTCAAAGGAAAATTTCAAACTCATTGGCTTGGGCCATATGAGATTGATGAAGTCTTTAATAATGGAGCAGTTAGAGTGAAGACTATTGATGAACTTCAAACTCCCTTTATTGTGAATGGCCACCGATTGAAAGTTTACCACAAGCCACTCTCAAAAGAGGAGTTTGTTAAATTATTCCAAGGCGATTCTGAAATGAGGCTGGTTGAGAAGAATTCTTCTCCTCCATCAGCCTAATCTCTGTTTCTTTCAATTTCAATGAAAAAAAAAAAAAAAAAAAATGAATAAATGTATGAGCCTGAAAACCAATCTCTGATTGGCAGTCTCATGCAGAAAACATGAGGTGAAAATCAGGGTCACCTGACACCTCATGTTTTCCAAAAAAAAAAAATCTCTCTCTCTCTTTCATCTCATTTCATTTATTCCATCTCACCATTTCCTTCCATCTCACCATCCTCACTTCACCTCACTGCTTTCCACCCATTCATTCATTCATTTATTCCATTTCATTTCATTAATAAAGTTTTTTTCAGGCAACTAAAGTATTTTATGCAGCTGGAAGACACCATTGCAGTTCCTGCAGCTATTTGGCAATTCTGCAGCCGTTTAGCCTTTCTGCAGCCTTCTGCACCTGCACAAGAAACACAGTCTGTTTGAAGAAAATATTTACAGTTCAAAATCATCAAAGATAAGGAGGAAAGAATCATGTGCTAGCAATAAAGTTGACAAAAGGTTAGTAGCAAATTATCAGAAGCCAAATCAAATGCGGATCTGAGCTATGTTTAAAATTTTAAACCTATAGTTATTTCATTACGCAGAATTTTCTGGGTTATGTCTTGTTGGCCACTAATTGTAATGATTACCCATTTTCTTTTCCCATACGACCACAAATCTATGAATCCTCCACGTCTACCAGCTCATAATACCCACGATTTTTGAAATCACATATGGCTGTTTTTGTCATTAAGGTTTCGTACCCTAATGACGTAACCTACCGTATTACGTCTCTCTCAGTCCTCATCCCGCAGCCATGTGTTAATCTCAGTCCTCATCCCGCAGCCATGTGTTAATCCACAGCCGAAATCGGAGAATATAGCCATTCCATTCATTATTTCGAAACCCTCTGCGCTCATAACACTCCATTTCACGCTATCATCTCCCTTATTCCGTTTTCACTCACTACGATTACCTCCATAAACCATACTCTGTTTTTCTCTCTGCTGTATAGCCAGTAAACGTGTGATACAGTTGTATTACGACTGCTAGTCACCGTTTCACTGTGTTCACGCTGTTATCCACCACTTAACTCTGATTCAAGCCGTGAATTCTCGGTGTCTGAGGCTGTTGATGCACCCATATATCCTCTGTTCCACAAAGTCTGAACAAGAACCGAAGAATTATTGTGTAAAGCCACCATCAAAGTCGTGTTTTAAACAGAGCTGAGGAATCAATGGGAAAACTTTTAAGGGCTGAACCAGAAGGTTCGAAATTCTTGGAGGCATACCCTCAGGTTGAGGAGGCATTGCAAAAAGCCAATTGGCTACAGTGAATCAAGAAGTTTAAGGGCTACCACAAAGAAGTAACAAAAGCCTTTGCAAGGTCATTCAAGGATAAACACAGTCAAGTAGAGGTGGGCGATTTAACATTTGCAGTCAGTGAGGGAAGCATAGCAAGGGCTACATCTCTTCCACAAACCGGTGAACGTTGGTTCAAAAACCGGGCAGTCCAGGATCAACAATGGAAGCGGATTTTTAAAAACCCAGGTATGGATACAAGTGTTTTCACCAAAGGAATTCCTATCTCTCATGTTAAGGAAGAATGGAAAATTCTGCTGTTGTTAGTGCAAAAAAATTTCACGTGTGAAGGGAGATTTGGGGTATTATACATTTATCATGGTAAAATTATGCTGCAATTTCAAGGAGAACATGATATAAATCTTCCCTATTTTCTATTCCAAAGCCTTAGGAAAATGTGTTCCATGGCCCAACGGAATCCACAAAACATTGAAGCTTACCTCTGTCATCATAGTCTTGTTAAGTTATTGGTGGAAGAACAATTAAAAGAAAAACAAGACACATGGGAGAAATTCCTTGTAAGGAATCATTTTAAAGAACCTGGAGAAACTTCTATACCTAGGAAAAGCAGAAGGAAGAGAAAAGAAAGTATCTCTAAGACTGATATCTTAGAGGAAACTGTTCAAGGACAAACTGTAGAGGAAATAGAAGTACATCATCCTGAACCTGAGATGGAACCTACTGAGGATAGTGCTCAAGAGATTATCTCAGAAACCCTCGCTGAACTTGCCAAAGAAGCTGCCAAAAAGAGAAGAGAAGATAAAAAGAAACAAAAACAAGACAAGGGAAAATCCATAATTCAAGAAACTGATCAGACTCCAGAGCATTCTAGTGATGAAGAAAGAGATAGCCAGCCCTTAGCACAAAGGTTAGCTAAACTCCATGAGAAAATTGCCCTCTCCAAGAAAGTAAAAGTACAAAAACCAAGGAAAAAGGCACAAAAAGAAACACAGAGTGCTGCCACTGTAAGAAGGAGTAGTAGATTGCAGAATAAAGGGAAAGACACAAGGACACTTTTCATTGATCTAAGCACACCTGAGAAGGGTGCTATAAAAACAGACCTTGAGGATAGTCCACAACGTGAGGCAGCTACTCCTCCAAGGGAGGACAGTCCATTTCAGCCGGAGTTTGAAACTGAAATTGAGCATGAATATAGTCCAAGGAAGTCACCAATTGTTGACCCAGTTCAACAAGAGGTGTACAACTATTTTGAAACATTGGAGCAGAACACTGCTGGCCCAAGTAATGTCATACCTCATGAGCAGCAAATAGACTTACTCAAACAAGAGATCTATGAACTTGAGGTGCTAAACCGTCACATTAAACAGAGAAATGAAGAAATGAAGCAGCAAGCTGATATTGCCAAAGCAATCCAAGATAACACCTTGCTTCACATGGGCATGTGGCAGAAGAAAAACAGCAGACTCAAGAAGAGATGTAGAAGGCTGAACAGAGCCTTAATCAATTTGAAATTCAGATGCATGTTCAAGAGACCAAAGGTTAATGTTTCCACACAAAGGAAGAGGAGGAGATTGGATGTCTTAGCTGAGGCATCCCAGCAGGTGGATTGAATTGTGTTTTCATTGCATGAGGACATGCAATACCCTCGGAGTGGGGGTATGTAGAGCCTCTACTTTACACCTACTTGTCTACCATTTTCCTCAGTTTTTCCTCATCTTTTCTTCACTTTTGCCTCATTTTCACTATAAAACCACCCAGATCATTACATTAGGTGTCATTAAGCATGATCAAGAAAGTTTTGCTAATGGATGACTATTTGTTTAGATTTTGACTTACTTGCAGGAATCCCGCAGCTATCTGATGATCCTGCAGCTATCTGAAGATCCTCCAGCCTTTTTGTTAAACGCAATGTTCCACGTGTCGGTTTGCCAGATGAGCCACATGGGCACTTAGGTATCAACGTGCTCGAGGTTCCTGTCCCATTTTTCCAGCCATCCACGTCATCTTTACCCATGGTCAAAGCTGGTCAAGTTACGGTCAACTCAAGGCTATTTAACGGTGATTGTGAGCTGCTAGGTCACGTCATCTTAAACGGTGACTTGTCCACGTTCTACAGGTGGCAGGGGACATGATCCAACATGGGATTCATTACCCATGATGACAGAACCATTAAACTCATCCATGCAGCCGTATGAAGTGTCAAGGGACCATAAATACGCATGACAGTTTGTTGTTTTTCAGTTAATTAGCTGTACGAGTAGGCTATCTTAGAAACCTCTATAAATAGCTGCTTTTGCGTACGCTCATTAGACTTTTATCAGTTGTAATTTCTGAACTTGTGTTAAATTTAAGAGCGTTGTGAACTCTGTTTTTTTAGTGCTATTCTAGCACTCTGTTTTGTACACTTTTTGCAAATGGAGGAATAGACATAGCACCGTTTTGAAGTTTCCAGATCTCTGAGTTTTCTTGTGGCTGAATGAATAGAGGGCCCCTGCTCATCTCAGCCTCTGTAAAGTATTTTATGTGCAGTATTTCTTTATTTTCCTATTCATTTCTTTAAGCATGTATAGTTTCATTTACTTGTTTTCCTTTCTTTCAAGCTGATCATTGTTACTTCTTTGCAGGTTTCTTTTAGCCCGGGATTTATTTTTATGTCTGTGTGTTTGCTTTACAAACTAATGGTATTTGAAGTTGACAAATTCAAGTGCTGCCTTTGTTTTTATAGCTGATTTTTAATCTTATTTCTCAAAGAGCTGCTAACACATGAATGATCTTCATCATAAACAGTTATCTTTTAAGATCAGAATATCACTAACTTGCAGTTAGTTTTGAGTGCTTTTTAGACTATTCTTTCACTACTTTCTAACCATACTTTGCATAGTACATATGGCTGAAGTAGAGAGTTAGAAAGAGCAAAATATTACCACTAGTCTTTAAAGTAGAGTTTTGATTTTAAGTGCTTCTTAGACTATTCTTTCACTACTTTCTAATCATACTTTGCATAGTACATATGGCTGAAGTAGAGAATTAGAAAGAGCAAACCGTTATCATTAGTCTTTCAAGCAGATTTTTCTCACTTTTCTAATTCAACTTAAGCTACTTTCTATCCGTGCTTTACACAGTACATGTGCTTTGAAGCATCGAGTTAGAGAGAGATAATCTTTATTTTTGGGTTTTAAAAGTGACTTTCTTTTCTTTTATTAGAAGCAGCTTGAATGGTGTCTAGTGCCATTGGAAGTGGTCATTTGCTTTCAAATTTATTTCAAGTTATTTCAGTTCATTTATTCCTTTCAAGCATTTCCTTTCAAGCAAGTAGTTAGAGATCACTAAACACACACTTTCACTCATTTAGGATTCACTCTACACACACACCATCACTCACTTGTTTATAAATTATCACTCCATCTTAGGAACATAATTAACCACAACAACACCCCCAACGATAAGAAAAACTCTAAGAGGTTACTTAAGTACATATAGTACACCTTCACTTCATCAGCTTACGAGCCCCGGGTTGACAATTAATACTAGCAATTTAGATAACACTAAATTGACTAAACAGTGACGAAGGAACACCTTTCCCTTACTAAATATCACACCATAGCATCTATCCTTCAGCATGGCAATGGATACCAAGTTCTTCATCAAACTGGGAACATGCATAACATCTCTCAAGATGATATGAGCACTCGAAACCCTTTCAAAGGTAATTGCACCCAATCTAGTAGCATTATACCTCTTGTCGTCACCCATCTCGATATGCATATGGAGATCCTTCTCCTCGAGGTCACTTAAGAGATCCTTGTTTCCAGTCATGTGGAATGAAGCTCCATTGTCTAGGTACCATACACTACCCATCATTGATGACACCATGCATGAAATGAGGGTAAAGTCCAATTCAAATTGAGAGGCAAGAGCCTCACCCACCACTCCTCCTGAGGGCTTCTTCTTGGACTTCTTGAGTAGACAATTTGTAGCAAAATGTATGAGCTCATGAAAATGAAAGCACTTGACTTTCAACATGTCCTTCTTCTTTCCTCCATGACATGAATATGATTTGGAATGGGATACCTTCCCCTTCGATTTATTTTCCTTACCCATTAAGGAACAATTTTCCTCATCATCAATCTTTGATGAGGATTCATCATTGGTGCTCCTTCGAATCTCTTCCTGTACCAAATCTGATCATAGTCATTCCCAATCTAGAAAATTCTCCCTCCCATTAACAGAGTCCTGATAAATTTTCCAACTGTTGGGGAGTCCTAGAAGAGCTAGGCTCACCATATCATCCTCAGAAACAATAATCCCAACACTTCCAATCTCATTTCGACAATGAGTGAACTTGGTCAATTATTTTGGAATTGAGTCGACCTTCTCCATCTTAATATTTTTGAGTTTTTCCTTCAATTCCAACTTCCTATGGTCATTATTATTCTGAAATAGGTCTGCCAATGCCTTCCACATAGCATACGGAGTTTCCTTTCCATGGGGACTCGAGACAATGTGGTTTTGAACTCCCTCAAGAATAATCGGCCTTGCCTTTACCACACACTTTCTCCATTCGGCCATATCATTAGCATCCGATACTAATGGCTTAGGAATGTCTTGATCAATGAATTCCTTGAGGCCATTGTCTTCCAGTACTGCTTCCATCCTATCCTTCCAAGCTATGTAATTCGAGTTGCATTCTGAGGCATACTCAAGAATGAAATCGTAGAAATCCATTTTCCGACTCTGAAGTATGAACTGCAAATTCAAATTTTACCTACATAACAAACTCGAAATCTCCTCTTCTATACCATCTTCGGCTCTGATACCATGTATATTTTTTTATAGATTCAATAGCTCATGTAATTTTCTAAAACAAAAGACAAGAATCTACTCTACTATCAACAACGGAAACCAATAATGATCGATGAAAACAATAATCAGCAAGAGGAAGAATATCAATCGCACATAACACAATATTTCTCTGGGGAAAGCAACTGCTCAAAACCTCGACTATCTATATTGCATTAATCATAAATCCAAGAAGAAAATACAATGCTTTTTCTCACTAAAAAAATCCCTGCACAAGTATAATCAACTCTCTGCCTCACAAGCCCGCTCTAGCCAACATTTAGCCAATTCTGATGCATTCCAAGCCCCTATTTCCTTATGCAATTCCTAAGAGGATCAGCCCATATTTAATAGGGAAATCCTTCTTCCAAAACTAAACAATCCAAACTTAGATCCATAACTTATTGCATGCATGATTTGTACAACCAAAAATATCATACAACTGATAGTACATTGTCCCTGCACTCTGGACTCAACTCGGTATTTCTCTGAATTGACATGCATGAGTTTCTCTTCATTGAATCTCTAGTTAGCTGGCATAGCAGTGAGGATGCACCAATGCACCAACTCACTATTAGACCTCTACTAGTTCCTCCAACAATTAGAACTAGTTTAACTGACCATAACTCAGTCAAGCTGAGTTACCTAATTACAACTTAAATAAACTCATCACGAACCCCTAAAATTTAGGGATCACACATACATGACTATAGAAAGACTTCCCACTCGAAATTCCTAAGTTAATTAAGTCAATTAAAATTAATTAACTATTTACAAGTTGTTATGAGAATAATAAATATAATGTGATTTTAATTCACAATTTAATTCAAGAACAAATTAAACTGGGATTTCTGGTTGCCATTTTTCAACATCTGTTATGTCATCTAGTTGATCTATCTAACATGGTATGTTTATCAATGTTTGAATGTTTGATTAATTACATGACATGAGTATGTGTCTATAAGATTGCATGAAGAAATGATCTTGTTTTAAGATGGTCGTACTAACACATATGTGTTGAGATAGACGATATGTACTTGAGTGTAATAGGACAATTGTAACAAAATTTCTAATGACTATGAGTTGACTATGGATTATGACATGATTGTTAGTCTTGGTAAATGGTGATTTCAAATTGATAGATATGATTGTCTTGATAGTTGGAACGTGTGGATGACATGTGTGAAGAGTTGTAGGAAACATGCTTGGTATTAGCACGACAAGGTAATTGTTGATGTGTTTATATGACTAACAGTTGGGTGATATGATAATACATAATAAGACTCAATTGCAGCAAGGTAAATGGTAAAAGAAATGAATTAGGTAAGAATTCCTTTGGATATGTTTGGAAATCCTAATTCCAAACAAATGAGCGCTTTTCATACAAGAAGTCTTCTTAACCTTAATCTTGTCTGACATTGTGTGGATATGTTCTAGATTCATGAACATGTATTTGACAAGTATATTAGCTAGTCTCTAGTTACAAGTGGATTTGTCAAGGGAATTGGAGTGCCTTGAGAGACGGCGTAGATGTGTTCAGTTGCAAGTAACATGCTTGGCACATCAAGGTAAGGTAACCAATGTATTTTTTTTATTTATGCACTGACAATCATGTGTTGATGGTGTCATGGGCATTGAGTCATGGTGTCTATTGTTAGTCTTGTTCTTTTGGTCTTTTGTGATTTGCTTGCACTTTATTTGTAGTTTTGTTATGTCTAGTGTATGATCATGCCGCTTTGGTTGTGGTGCCATATTGTTGTTGGTTTTCCATAGTTTTCTTCTTGTTTTCTTCTCGGTGTTGCCTGTATTGTTTTGAGAGTCTTGGGAATTGGTTGGGAAAGAGGAAAGTTAATGGATTTCGGAGAGAGCTGAATGAAATCTAGTAGGAAATGTAAGACTAGGATGAAGTCAGTGCATGTATAAGGGAAGTTGAAGGCAACAATATGATAGCCAGTTGGGTGTATTGGTGTAAATGGACAGTGGCAGTACAGTCATGAGAAAGGTAACAGAAAAGATGAAGTAAATGGATCTGAGGCATCATATACCTTGGATATGTTGGGATTGATTGTTCTCAATGTTGTGCATAGATAAAGGGAGCTCTCTTAACCTTGACCTTGTGCTATCTGGTATTTATTTTATGATCATGATTATGCTGATGTTTATATGTATTTATGTGTATGTATGTATATCATTGTTTGAAAAGATCATGATCTTTTTATGCTAATGTTTATGTATATGTGTGTGTGTATATATATATATATGCATCTATGTATCTATGTCACTGTCTGACAAGGTTGTCAGGGATCATTCTTGTGGAGGAATGATTGCTTATACAAGTGAATGATATGACGAGGTTCCAGGTCTTATGGGAATCAAGTGGGAAGAGTAGTCATGAAAAATATATGAGATCAGTATCATGTGGATATGAATTGATATTGTATGGTTGTATTATGCCTATGTTCATGTTATGACAGGTCACGCTGAAGGATACATCAATGGAATGAAAATAATGTTCTTTGTGATATGCTAGGATAAGCAAGGATGGCAGAGAGACACTGGAAGCAAAGTTTCTTGGTATAGGTAGTGTGGTTTTGGATGTTTGGTACTACTGTTGTGCATTATTGTACATGTTGCATATGTGATGTTGTGCGCATGCGATGTTATGTATATATAGTGTGTGTACATGCTGTTTATGCAATGTTATGTACAAGGTGGTACAAATAATGTTGTGTGAATGTTGCATATGTAGTGATGGGTATAGATGGTGCTATGTACATGTTGGATATGTGGTGATGTCTACATATTGTACTGTGCGATGTATATGCATGTTGTTTGCATATGGTGTTGTGCTCATGTTGGATGTGCAGTGTTGTCTACATAGGGTATTATGTACATGTTGTATATGCAGTGCTATGTACATATGGTCTTGTGTGCATATTGTACATTTGGTATTATGTACATATGGTGTTGTGTGCATGATTGTACATGTGGTGTTGTGTGCATGTTGTACATTTGGTATTATGTAAATATGGTGTTGTGTGCATGATTGTACATGTGGTGTTATGTGCATGTGGTGTTGTGTACATGTTGTACATATGGTGTTGTGTGCAGGTGGTGTTGTGTACATATGGTGTCGTGTACATGTCGTGCATGTGTTGATGTTTACGTCTGGCATAGTGTACATGTTGTACAGGTGGTATGATATACATGTGGAATTGTGTACACGTTGTGCAAGTGGTGCCGTGTACATATGATGTTGTGCACACATTGTGTAGGTGGTGCTTTGTATAGGTGGTACTGTATACATGTTGTACATATGGTACTAGTGTACATGTGATGTTGTGTGCATCTCATATGCGTTGTGTTGTGTACATGTGATACTATGTATGTGCATGGTATAGTTGTGGTACCGTGACATGTGTACTCATTATGTTGTACTCTGTGTAGTACATGTATTATGTGGTGGTGTACACCAGGTGTAGGTGCATGTATTGTGTTGTGTTTTACACTGGGTGTAGGTGTATCTGTCATGTTTCAGGTGTAGATGCATGTATTGCATGGTGTTGTATGTCGTGTGTGCTTTTATGTGTGTGATGCACACTATGTGTATGTGTACATGGTTGAGGAGAAGGCACCGAGTGTTTGTCAGGTGTGGGAACTGATCCGGAGTGCGTATAGAATAAAGAAAAATGTAGAAGCTAAGGATTGATTAAAGGATAAGTATCAATGTTTTATTTCAGTTTTATTATGCATGTGATTTATGATTCTGGCCTATGATGACTACATGTGATTTATGATTCTGGTCTATGATGACTACATGTGATCTATGATTCTGGCTTATGATGGTTACATGTGAGTTATGATTTTGATCCATGATGGTTGTGTTTTGAGCTAACCTGGTGTGATATATTTATTCATGATGATTTGGTCAAATATGCTAGATTGACTTGTTGTGACAATAAGTAAAATGGATTGCAAGTGTACCTTATTTACAAGCCGCCAATGAGGTATGATTTGAAGTTATTTCAATTTATTTTAAATCTAATGGAAATTATGTGCTTGGTATAGGAATGCATGAACATGCCCAGTTCGGTGGTTTAAATTGATTGCAAGAATTTGCAACAACAAAAGAAATTGGAATAGGCAACATTATGTTGGTAAAGAATTCAGGAGCAAGGCCTTTGTGGGACACTGGTGCCCAATAGTGTCCATTAATTTATATGAGAATTTTATGTCCAGTATGATGGTTTTAAGGCAAGGATATGCCTTGGCTTTTGTATCTTCCAATGCGAGGAAGCCTTGCCAAGGGATGGGTTTCCCGGGATGGGGGTGCCAACGGAAATTGGAAGGTGAGTGACTGCACGGAAGGGGGTGACTAGATTTCCCGAGGGACTGTGTAGCAAAGAAGGGAACACTGGGGATGTATTTCTTTGGTCATTAACATTATCGGATAGAATCAAATTCACATTGGGAGTGTGCCTTGGAACAAATAGTTGGTAACTATTCACTGAGAGGACAAGTGGCACGGGATTATAGCGTTGGACATTGAATGTAGATTTGACTTTGTAGTGGATTTTGGACTTCTTGGGAGGGAGGTGAATCCTGGTATTACTTGGAGGGTGGAGGTGTGAGCCTCTGGTTTCCCTTGTTGTGGATGTAGGCATCATATCCGTTTATTTGTTGGTTGATAAAATGTATATATGTGTATATTATTGTAAATATTGTATCGAGTTAGTTTATAAAGCTCCATAAACAGTATGATTATTTTTTGGGTGAAGAAAATGTGTATGTGTGTATATGTGGTTATTATTGTAAATACCGTAATGATTTGTGTTATAAGCTCCAGTAAACGGTATGATTTTCATCTTTCAATAGTGGTCATTGTAAATACTGCAATGATTTGTGTTATAAATCTCCATGGGCAGTATGTTTTGTTTTCAACTGTCTTGTTGGTTATAGGTGTCATTGAACACCGAGGACGGTGTTCCCCCAAGGGGGAGGGTTCTATAACATCCCTGGTTAAAAATACATGTAAAAATATATAAGGCCATAGTCATGGGACACGTATTACAAGTTGAATGTTGGGCGAGACATCCCAGTGTGGGTATTCATTTCGGTTAATATGGTTAAGGAATTTGGAAAATACAATGGCTAAGGCTTTCGAAAGGCATGACGCATTATTTGGCATATTTTTTATGAAAATAATGGAAATTAGGAGAAAAGGAAGGTGAAAGGTCATAGGTTGCATGTGAGAAGGAAAATGAAGAAAATAGAGGTCTCCTTAATAAAAAGGCTTCTGAGGATCAGTTGGTAAGTTTTGGATAGGTTTTGGTGGAGCTCTCTTCTATACTCTCTCTCTCATATACTTGGACACTTAGAGTTTGCTTGGAGCACTCTTGGAGAATATGGAATACCTAGATTTTTGGAGCAAGAACGCAAAGGAAGAGTAGGAAATCACAAGATGACATCGAGATCAACAGCTACAACGTAGTTTGCTTGTAGGTACTGAGTTGCATGTATGTTTTCCTCACTAGTTTTGGCATGCATGGAACATGCATGTGGTTTCTCGGCCATGATCTGTCATTGGCATGGAGGATTGCCTGGATTTACAATGGATTTTCCTAGTCTTGTCTTTTCCTGGATAGCCATGGTGTTATTGGTTTATTTCTTTGTTTTTCTGGTTGGTTCTCATGTTTTCTTTAGCTTGGGTTGAGTTATTAGTTCCTAGAGCCTTGGTTGGACAAATTCTCTGGAAACCTTGTGAAAACTTGGGCTTAGTTATTAGCCCTGGAAGCCTTGGTTGGACAAACTCTCTATAAGCCTTGTAACAGCTTGGGTTGAGTTACTAGTCCTAGAAGCCTTGGTTGGACAAATGCTCTGGAAGCCTGGTGACAGTTGTGGGTTGAGTTACTAGTCCTGGAATCCTTAGTTGGACAAATTCTCTGGAAGCCTAGTGGAATTTGTGGTTTCAGTTACTAATCCTGGAAGTCAGGTTGGAACAAAAGCTCTAGAACCTTGGAACGCTTGGGTAGAGACCAATCCAGTGATGGTTTTGTGATCTCTAACTTGAGGAGGAATCATTGTTTGATGGGTTGAGGTGGATGACCTTTGGAAACCCTAGATGGTTTTGGATTGATGTGTTCTATGAGATCCCACATTCATGCTTGGGATATGGCATGGGGGTGAATGGTTAAAGAGACATTTGGCTCAACCATTCTACAATTAGGTGGAACGTGGAAGTCCAATCCTGGGTTTGGATTTTACATCACCAATATGAGGTAATTTATCTTTGTATTTCTATGAGTATTATACTGGTTTATATGTCGATCATATGGTTGTGATTTCATTGGTATTTCTGTTGTTATTATGTTGGTTATATATATGTTTTATAATAGAAGTTATGTATGTCTCTCATCACGTTTTTATTGGTAAATGAATGAACAATGTATCTATGACCTAATAGATGAAATGGAAATTGATGTGTTGAGGTGTCAATGCCTCATAGCTAATCACAGATAAGTATGAGACCCCTATGCTCATATCTATTATTTACACCTATAAATTACATATTTGTGATATGTTTGACTAAATGTTTTTCATGGCTAGTAGGGGTCTAGTCAAGGCCTTATTCAAGTAATTTCACTTGTACTGTCATTTCTATTTATCTTAGTGCTTTGAATGTGTCACTAAATTATGGGCAGTGACCTGGGCTTTGGGCCTGAAAAATTGGCTCAAATCTTGAGGACGCTGACACAACACTGAATAAAATATTCCCTAGATGCTCGAATGTAGGCCTATGAGAGCGACTAGAAGTACCTAAATGCTTGAATGCCCATAGTATGAGAGCGTCTATAGGTCAAGTGGTCCAAACTCTCAGTGGGATCTAGGTGCTGGTTGGAAGAAAGGTTGGGTTGGTTCTTGAGGGTCCTAATGCTGATGTTGAATGGTTGTATCGTAGTTTTCATCGGTTCCACTTCCTTAACGTAACTTAGAAGGTAAAATCATATCGTAGTGGCCTCTTGTTGCATATTTACCCCGACTGGCTGGTTGCTTGGGTAGATGTGGGGGGAGGGTGTTATAGGAACCTATTGACGGTGTTGGACCCGCCAACATTTAGGGGATCACCCCAGTATGAAGTCCCAACTAGACCTCACACCGTTTGGTGTGGGAGTCCCATCCTATATGATGGCCCGGTTGCCATTGTATTAAGGATTTGCCTCAACTCTTGCTTGTCAGCACAAGAGAGTGGTTTGCTTTGTCTTCGAGAAGTGAGGTTCACGTGCTTGGTGAGTGTGAGTGTACTTGTGTCAATGGTTCTTTCACTATGAGGGGAAGAAGGTGAAGGTGAGTTCCAAGTTGAAAGGGATCGGTCCCAACTTGGCTAGGAACACACAACACAAAAGGACATACACATCTTTCGGTGGAGCAGTCCACTCAGATGCGGAAGTCACAACATACACAGTAAGATGACACGTACAGCACTCACAGAATAGTCTGAACGAGTGCAACGGTTGTTACAGCAAGGTTCAGGTGAAAGGTCTGTCTAATGTCCGGCAGAGCATTCGACATGGATGAGACAGCATTAACAACATATACAACATATTTCCATTAATAGATTATGCATTACAACAAATGAAATAGTTCAAATGTATAACACAGGTTAAAGAAACATGCATTACAAGTGTTAAAGAACAGTCTTACAACAAATACAATACATGTGTTAAAACGTGTTGACATGTTAACAGGCTTTTGAGTTAAGTGAAAGTTCCAAGACACATCGTTACACATACATCACTAACCCTGTCAGCGGAGCATTAGAGACACTACTTACTCCTCAAAGAAAATATTACAAACTCTCTTGTCTGTGTGGGAGGAGATGAGGTGAAATGTCCTTTCCAGGTACAAATGAGGGGGTATTTATAGCCAAGGGTGAAACTGACCCTTGTTGATGTTCGACAACCCTCATGACCATTTGACTTCCATGGTTTTTTGACTTACATGACTCTTTGTTCAACAAGTGGGTCTCTTGGACTTCCACATTACATCACATTGATTGAAAACAAGCCCATAGTGGAGATGTGGGCAACATGACTCATGACGTGACACGACATGACTTGACATGACAATGTTGGTACATTCGTGCTGCTCCTGGAGTGCATGTCGAGCTATAGTGTTGTTGGGTGATGAATGTCTTCATGGTGTATCATAGCTTCCCCTCCGCATGGTGAAGTGCGTAGAGTCTTCGATGGTCCTTGGTTCGCTTGATGAAGCTTTAGCATGTTGTTCCTTGCTTACATGTTGGAAGGCTTGACAGGATCATCTATTCACAAAGGTGCATGTTCGTCGCATTCATTCATTTTGCATGCTTTGTTCGTTCGTCCATTGGTGAACCTGTCCTTCTGCATGTTCTCCCTTCGTTCATCTGATTTGTCATCTTGTCATGTTTGTTGGTGTACCTGTACCCGTAGTCACTCATGAGGAGACAACATCAAATCCAAAACCTCCTATTTTACCATGACACATGATCATTTCAGATTTAAGTGACCGGGAGAGGAAGTAAGGTTGTGATGCGGGATGATGGCTCTGGGAAACTATTGATGAAAACTACGCAAGGGTCAGTAAGAGATGGAGATGGGCAATCTGAGTCAATAGTGACTGTCTGCAAGGTTTGGCCCGGCTAGGAAGCCAAATTGTGCAAATTTTGGGAGGAACAGTTCGGGCTGCTAGAAGGCAAGGTAGGCATGCTCTACGAATTTTTTAGAATGAATGGGAAATGGGGCTAGGTAACCAGATTTGCTCAATTTACCAGAGGAACGGGTCGGGCTACATGAAGGGTCAGTAGGCAAGGATTGCGCATTTTTTCTGGGGAACTACCCGGGAGACTGGCAGCCAAACTGCGCAATTCCTAGAGGGAACTTCCAATTGGACGCTTGGGTCACTGGTAGCCAAATCTGCGCAATTATTTGAGGGAACTGCCAGTTGGCTGCCCGAGAGACTGGCAGCAGAAACTGTGCAATTCCCAGAGGGAACTGACAGTCTACTGCTAGGCGATGCTGGCAAGGAAAACTGCAGTGAGACTGGGAGACCGACCTGCTAATCATCTATGTGCAATTTCTGAGCTGAGCTGATTGATGGGTAGCAAAAGGCTTGCTCATGAACATTGTGCAATTTATGAGATGAACGACTGGTCGATTGTTGGGATGACTGGCTGGGAAAACTGCGCAATTTTCTGAGGGAGACAAGGATGGGCACTTGGTGTCTGTTTGACCTGTCTGTGCAATTTCCTCAGTTATTTGAGCAGGTGAGGTCAAAGGCCTTTGCGCAATTTTTTATGGGAGTCAGTCTCGGGGTGACTATCGGGTCTGACTATCTGGGTGACTAGCATGAGAGTTGATTGTATTGCTTGCGGGCAGCGTAGCTTGAAAAGACTAGCTTGGTGCTTCTGCACTGTTCTGGCTAATAGTCAATCGAGTCGATGGCAAGGTGATGGTCTGGCTGTCAGAGGGGAGTCAGGTGGCTAGAAACTTTAGTAAAAATGGCTAAGTGTGTGAACAATCGAAATATGCATAGGTGATCATACGAACACACACTCGCATGACTTGATGACGAAACAACCAAACCATCCAGACACAAATGTCCAACAAGACTGACCGACGGTGTAAGCGACAAGTGCGACACTCATGGTTGACCGTTCATTGATCGAGTTGACGCTTGCGCAATAGTGAATGTGAATCCATGTGTGAGTGTGACAGATGCTTTCATAGCGAATACAACAAGAACATATCAAAGCAAATATTTTGATCATAACCAGAACACGGTCGCAAGCATGACTTAGACATCAGCATGCAAAGACTTGAATGCAATGAATCAAGCAAGGTGGATGTAAGGACTCACACAAGCTCACAGAGTGAACCCGAGTGTGTGCAGTCATCAAGTGAAACTCTTCAAGGGAGGCTCTGAAATTGGTGCAGGCCAAAATTTTGGAGGGTGGTTGTAGCCGCTACAACACTTGGCGACACACTGGTAGAACTCTAGCTTCTCTATTTCGATTCATTTCTAGCACAGGGCCTTGGTCTTTCGGGGAGTATTGAATCATTGTGCAAGTTACTTCAGTTTCCCACTTACCCCATGGACATACATGGTTCACCTTTTTCCAACTCAGTCAAACACAATCAAAATTTCAGCTTAGATCTCAGTGTTTCGAATCTGGGAAGGGTAGTTTAGCTCACGAGTTGAAGATTTTCAGAGTATAAGTTTTCATCTCTGGTGTTGCTCCACTGCTAATAGGCCTGGACAATACGCTGACGAAGTCACATAGGAACACACACATTGATCCACTACCAGCGAGCCTAGTCAGTACCCCATTGGAGTTGCATGCTTCACCTCTCTGCGCAGGAAGCCTTTCTCCTCTTTTGCCTTTGTGTTTTTCAAGAGGATTATGCATATGCACTTATTTGTTTTTGTGGCGGAAGAGGGATCCCAACTTATTGAGAGCAGATGAGGTTGTTCCTTCATAGAAGCATGTAATACCTCTGACATAGGTTTTCTCATTCATATTTTCCCCTTCTTCATTTCTACTACTTGGATGAGCTTGAACACACAGAGCAGAAGGCTGAGTACAGGCATGGGGCTTCCCAGTGTGGACATAGGTTCATGGTTGGACCAAAAATTCCCTTGCAGATGATTCGTATTTTCCATCAAGACTTCATCGGACGAAGGTTACAACCAAGCAAAGAGAAGGCAGACACAAGACTGGCCAAGTGTTGTAGTGTCACAAGTTTCTTCCAATTTCAGCCACATACTCTATTCAAAAGCCGGAACGTAGTAGTCGGCAGCACTTATTTCCAGAAACAAAAATAGTAATATATCAAACAAACAAAACGAACGTGAACAAAAATAGTAAGCATAATCAAACAAAGAAAAAACAAAGATAATAAGCAAAGCAAACATGATGAAAAAACAAACAACAAACAGACTATGTACAAGGCACAGGCACGGCCCAACCTACTGAAAATAATGTTTGAGATCTTGGCCATTGGTAGGAAGGTTTTCAATCCTCCTGCCTAGTCATTGCAAATGATACGTGTGTGGGCCAAGCTTCTCATGGACCAATGCAAGTACGCCAGGTTTCACTACCAGAACCTGGTGGCTTTCCAGAAGACCTTCAAGTGAGGACAACACCATTATTTCAGGCACTACGTGAAACATGGGCTCGAATGATGGCACGGGGTAGTTGTTTTTATTCCGGGAAGGGTTCAAGTTTCTGAAGTCAATGCGTAATAGGATTTTCCCAGATTTCTTGCGTGCGAGATTTAAATTAGAAAACCAAGTATGATGACGAACTTTGCAAGTAGTTCAATCACCCAAAATGTTAGTCAATTTTTTCTGTAAAAGGAGTGCAAACAACATGTATGTGTTACCTAGTCTTCACTACAATGGCTTACCTCCTCCTTTACCTGGTATCTCATGTTGTATTTCCCACGTGTAGTGTGTAATCAGGTCATCGTCTACCCGTCCAAACCAATTCCGGTACTATTTCGTCAAGTGGTCAAAGATTTTTCGTTGTTGTGGTGTGCAGCTTGCATCGAGATTGGCCATATTCAAATCATGATAGGTTCCCAAGATGCTTTGTTCGTTCGTAGTGGTGGTCCTCTGTATGTTTAGCATGATAGCTTCATACTCAACATTGTTGTTTGTGCATTCAAACTTTAAACAAATCGAAATCATGCATTGTATGTTGTTTCGGATGGTTGAGATACACTCGGTCCTTGAGCCATCATGTGTTTTAGATTCTTCAAGACTCATGGCCCACAACTTGTCTGTACATGGACTGTTTGGCATGCTCCTACTACTGCTACTATAGTTTTTTCTACTACTGCTACTATCGAGAAAATAAACTGTACAAGTTTCATTACCATCATTAGAGCAAGGAAGGAGTCCCAACTGCGTGTTTGATGAGGTCAGAGTTGGTCGTGCAGGTTAACACTCAAATGTTGTTTCCAGGAGGCAGTTTCCAAACATGAGCTCTACGAAGGCCAACGGTTCGTTCTCGTCATTATGAAGAGTGAAATTGTGTTTCATAGACCTCTCGGATAACACCCAGATTTGGATAGGTTTTCCCTTGTATGGAAGCCACATGTGAGACCAGTCTGTAGCAAAATATCCATCTAGCTTGGTGGACCAGTCTTTGCTGAGTAGCAGGCCATATGCTTCTGATACATCCACAACAACTATGTTGATGCATTGGTGGACTTGACTTTCATGAGATAGTCAGATGATCACGTCTCACAGTTCACCAATGGTTGGTACTGATGATATCTCAAGTTGGATGATTCTTGTGGATGTTTCGCTCCATCGTGCATTGATATTTTAAGCAATGGAGAGTGGCATGACATTGGCTTACGTGCCAGAATCAACCAAGAAGTTATGAACATTGTAGTTGAAAATTTCAAAAGATAGCAGGAATGGGGGTCAACCTGAGTGTACTTCTTCCATTCGGAGTGTATTGAGCATAGTGGAAAGTGATCCGGGAGGTGTGCTTGCTCCCTTGTTGGTAGAGGTTGTGATGTCTGTTGCTGTCTGTCCCAGTGCATGCAGCAAGATATCTCGCTGACTCTGGATCTTAGCCAACTCAAACAAATTGATTTTTGCTCGAGTTTTCTTCATGTCATCAACAATGTTGTAATCCAGAGGTGGTAGACTTACTGAGGTGTCTGGGGTAGAACAGATGTTCATGTTGTCTGGCGGAGTGTTTTGTAGTTTGATGCTCATGAAAGTACTCTTTTCCGCCGCTGTCTTCCCGGACTTGTTTTGTGTTTTCTTCTTTGGGGCAGCCAGTGGATCAGACTTCCTTTTCAGCAATCTAATCTTCTCTTGCATTTACCCAAGTGTAAGGGGAGCCCCTTTACTCCTAAGATTGTAACAGTCATTTTGTCTTGGGCGATGCTTCTCGGTGTTTGTCTTTGGAACTGCTTGCGAGCACTGATATGCGTTCACCACATGCCTAGAACTTGATGCTTCAACGGGTGCAATACCTTCATCATAATCTTTGTCATCGGCGGGTCCTGCATACCACTCTCTACATCGATTGTATGACTGTATACCGAGTTTGCGACTCGCTTCCAGTCGGAACAAAAGTTCTCAGGTTGATGTTCTTCGTGGAACGAACAGAACTCGAGATCTGCGCATTGATCGACATTGAACACGGAGCTCTGCGCATTTTCTTGAGCAGACCAGTTACTTCCTCATGAGTTGCTTCCCTGTCTCTATCCAGGCAAATAGCTCCTTGTAAATTTGTCAGTTTTCCGTTGTTTAAGATTGGACACTTCAGTTGTTAAGTTCTTGACGAGGCAAGTGAGGGTTTCAATATCATTTGCTTCCTTGTCTCTACCCTTGCTTACCATCACTTGGGACTTCCTACTCGCTTCTTTGGATTCCTTTGCTGGTTCATCATCCATGATGAGTCTAATCGTGTGCAGGTCTTTTTTGACAATAATAGCGTTTTTGCAGTTTTCCAAGAGTGTTGGTTTCGCAATTCGCTTGACGAACTGCGCAATGCTAGTCATTAATGTGGACATATAGTAATCAACAGTGATGGAGTCATGAGGTTTGGTGTCTGCCGCAAATGTTTTCAATATGCGTGTAAACCTTTGGTTGAAATCTTTTACCTTTTCTTTCCCCACCATCTTCAGGCTACCCAATTCTTTCAGTAACATGGCTGGGGTCTTTTCATCAACAAAATTTTCAAGGAACATGCATTTGAATGCACCCCAGTTCTATATAGAGTTTATTGGAAGGTTGTGATACCATGCAGCTGTGCAACCATCCTAGGTACGTGGGAACAAGCTACAAGTTACATCATCATGCCACACCTTAAGGGTTTGTAGATGCAGGTAGAAGTTGTCCAAATGATCTTCTGCCTTCACCGTGTTTTCAGGGTTGAATTTGATGTTCATTCTCTCCATTCGCTTCAACATCTTGTGTAGAACAGTCGAGAGAGCCAATGGTCCCTAAGTCATCCATTTGAGGTTTGGGTCAGCCATCTCTTCGTCTTCTTCGTCCTCTTCCTCTCCTTCGGAGTCTGATGGTTCTAGATATAAGTCTATCGGTTCGTCTCCACCTCCACCTCCTCCGTTGCCTTCCCCTCTGCCTCCTATACCAAAGTTCGATCCCAAGATCACAAGGGTGCCTTGCTCATCTTCAAGGAAGATTGGAGGTTCCTCTCAGTCTTTAATAGCTTATTCTAGACCTTCAAGCATGGCAAGGACTGATTCTTCCAACGATGATACAATAACTCCTATGGGAGTGGATTTGGCTTCCTATATGTGTGGAAGATGTTGTATGCCTGGGATCAGTCTCACTGCTTTCACAAACTGGCGAGTGATGGGACGGATAGAGCGAAGGTGTTGATATGAAATCTCGAGTTCAATTCTGGGAGGTGAGGAGTAACCAACTGCACAGTTGCGTCTAGGTGAGAGGGAGTGTGAGTTACTACCTTGACTAGATGGTTGATGAATGAGTGTGAGGGAAATTTTAGCCATGTACAACTGGCTTCCTTCCTTCTAGTGACAGAAATTTTGACGGTGCTGGACCCGCCAACATTCAAGGGATCACCCTGGTATGAAGTCCCAACTAGACCTCACATTGTTTGGTGTGGGAGTCCCATTCGGTATGATGGCCCAGTTGTCATTGTATTAAGGATTTGCCTCAACTCTTTCTTGTCAGCACAAGAGAGTGGTTCGTTTTATCTTCGAGAAGTTAGGTTCGCATGCCTGGTGAGTGTAAGTGTACTTGTGTCAATGGTTCTTCAACTGTGAGGGGAAGAAGGTGAAGGTGGGTTCCAAGTTGAACGGGATCAGTCCCAACTCGGCTAGGAACACACAACACAAAAGGACATACAGCTTCCGACAGAGCAGTCCACTCGAATGTGGCAGTCACAACATACAAGGTAAGATAACATGTACAACACTCACAAAATAGTCTGAACGAGTGCAACGGTTGTTACAGCAAGGTTCAAGTGAAAGGTCTATTTGATGTCTAGCAGAGCAGTCAACATGGGTGGGACATCATTAACAACATATACAACACATTTTCATTAATATATTATGCATTACAACAAATGAAATAGTTCAGATGTAGAACACATGTTAAAGCAACATGCATTACAAGTGTTAAAGATCAGTCTTACAACAGATATAATACATGTGTTAAAACGTGTTGGCCTATTAACAGGCTTCTGAGTTAAGCAAAAGTTCCAAGACACATCGTTACACCATACATCACTAACCCCATCAGCGGGGCGTTGGATCCACTACTTACTCCTCAAAGAAAAGATTACAGACTCTCTTGTCTATGTGAGATGAGTTGAGGTGAAAAGTCCTTTCCATGTACAAATGAGGGGGTATTTATAGCCAAGGGTGAAACTGACCCTTGTGGATGTTCGACTACCCTCATGACCATTTAACTTCCATAGCTTTTCGACTTACATGACTCTTTGTTCAACAAGTGGGTTTCTTGGAATTCCACGTTACATCACATTTATTGACAACAAGACCACAGTGGAGATGTGGGCGACATGACTCATGGTGTGACTTGACATGACTTGACATGACAATGTTGGTACATTCATGTTGTTGTTGGAGTGCATGTCAAGCTATAGTGTTGTTGGGTGATGGACGTCTTCATGGTGTATCATAGCTTCACCTCCGCATCGTGAAGTGTGCAGATTCTTCGATGGTCCTTGGTTTGCTTGATGAAGCTTTAGCATGTTGTTCCTTACTTGTATGCTGGAAGGCTTGGCAGGCTCATCTGTTCGCGAAGGTGCATGTTTGTCGCGTTCGTTTGTTTCGCATGCTTCGTTCGTTCGTCTGTTGGTGAACCTTTCCTTCTGCATGTGCTCCCTTCATTCATCCCATTCATCGTCTTGTCATGTTTGTTGGTGTACCTGTACCTGCAGTCACTTATGATGAGACGACATCAAATCCAAAACCTCCTAGTCTACCATGACACATGATCATTTTGGATGCAGGTGACTGGGAGAGGCAGCAAGGCTATGATGTGGGATGATGGCTCCGGGCAACTGCTGATGAAAACTGCGCAAGGGTCACTAAGAGATGGAGACAGGAAATCCGAGTCAATAGTGACTGTCTACAAGGTTTGGCTCAACTAGGAGGCAAAATTATGCAAATTTTGGGAGGAACAGTCCGAGCTGCTGGAAGGCAAGGCATGCATGCTCTATGCACTTTTTAGAACAAGTGGGCATTGGGGCTACACAACCAGATTTATGCAATTTTCCAAAGGAATGGGTCAGGATGCATGAAGGGTCAGTAGGCAGGGATTGCGCAATTTTTTTGGGGAACTGTCTGGGAGGCTGGCAGCCAAAATTACACAATTCCCAAAGGGAACTACTAGTTGGTTTCCCGAGAGACTGGCAGCAGAAAATGCATAATTCCTAGAGGGAACTGACAGTCTGCTGCTAGGGGATGATGGCAAGGAAAACTACACTGAGGCTAGGAGACTAGCTTGTTGATCTTCTCTGCGCAATTTCTAAGCTGAGCTGACTAATGGGCAGCGAAAGGCCTGCTCATGAACATTACGCAATTTTTGAGATAAACAGTTGGTCAACTATCAGGATGATTGACTGGGAAAACTGCACAATTTTCTGATGGAGACAGGTACGAACACTTGCTGTTTGTTGGACCTATCTGCGTAATTTCCTCAGTGAGTTGAGCAGGTGAGGTCAATGGGCTCTGCGCAATTTTTTATGGGAGTCAATCTCGAGGTGAGTGTCAGGTCCGACTATCCGGGTGACTAGAATGAGAGTTTATTGGATTGCTTGTGGGTAGCGCAGCTTGAAAAGACTAGCTTGGTGCTTCTGCGTTGTTCAAGTTGACAGTCGATCGAGTCGATGGTAGGGTGATGGTCTGGCCGTCAGATGGGATTTAGGTCACCAGAAACTTCATCAAAAATGGCTAAGTGTGTGAACAATCGAAATATTCATAGGTGATCATACGAACACACACTCGCATGACTTGATGACGAAACGACCAAACCATCCTGATACACATGTTCAACAAGACTGACCGGCGGTATAAGCAACAAGTGCGACACTCATGATTGACCGTTCATTGATCGAGACGACGCTTGCGCAACAGTGAATGTGACTCCATGTGTGAGTGCAACAGATGCTTTCATATCGAATACAACAAGCACATACGACGTGAAGACTTTAAGCATAACCATAACAGAGTTGCAAGCATGACTCAGACATTAGCATGCAAAGACTTGAATGCAATGAATCAAGCAAGGTAGATGTAAGGAATCACACGAGCTAATAGAGTGAACCCGAGTGTGTGTAGTCATCAAGTGAAACTCTTTAAGGGAGGCTATGAAATTGGTTCAGGAAAAAAATTTGGACGGTGGTTGTAGCTGCTACAACAGAACCTCATCCATCATTGCGGGTCAAACCCTCGACATGATGCTCAAACTCAACAAGTATATTCTTTGTGTCAAGATCGGCCATCTCTTCCTCTTCCCATGCAGATCCAACTTGTACAAGATGTGGATGTTCTTGTCGATAAATAGGCAACATGCTTGTTGGTCGCACAGGTCCAAGATATGCATGTGAAATCGATAGTTAGTATCTGACACATAAAAAGAAAAAAGAAAAAATTGTAAAACATAAAATACCAAAAATATTCGAAATGACTTTGTTTTTACCTGCATCGTTCCATTGCTCTCCTTCAAGTAAAACAAGCTCTAGATCTCAATGAAAATATGCTTTGGCATATAGGTAGTCTTCAATCATAACCAACTTCTCCTGAAACCAATCAAAGAAGATAGGTGTGAATGTCTTCATAGGTTCTCCTCCGTATCATGTCATAAAATCTACCCATTGCTTCATGCGTGCCTCTCTAGGTCCTAGAAGTCTGCAGACTACCCACTAAGTTCGTAGAAATGGCACTCTATATAAATCAAACAATACCATGATAGATCTGTATCCAAAGTTCTTCAATCGTCTGGTCTATGCTCTATTGAGTCATTCCTTCATATTAACTAAAACCCCTTCACATTAGTTGAATATTATGGGTGCCAAACATTCCAATGCATAATGCATCAGGGTCTTGGTAGCTAAGTCTAAAGAAGCATCACCAGCCAACTGGGTAATAGTAAAAAGGATTGTCCTTAGAGGAAGTTGAACAACATCCTTTATCTCAAGTTTCCCATCCTTATTTTCTTTAGAGCGAGGTTTACAATGACCAACAATGTAATCCTTCCTTGTCTCTCCACCTCTCCTGAAACAAGATAATGAAATGGGAGCTCCTCGTCATGAGAACCCTGTCAAGAAATAGATGTCTTCACATCTATTATGACAATGTGTACTCCAATCCTAAAGTATTGTCCTTGTGTGTCCCAACATCTTACCAAATATTCCAGTAACTCTAACTAGGCCCTCATGCCCAGAATCATTAAAAAATATCAAAAGCCCATAGTTCCTCAATGCTTGTGCAGTTGCTAGATCATTGGAAGAAACCATGTCTTGAGCCTCATGTTCTCTTTCTCTCGAAGTCAAATCCATTTCACTCTGGTAAATGTCTACAAACTAACATGGAAAAACATATAGAATCAACAATTTGAAATTTTTTGGGAAAAAATCACTCAAAATCAAAATTTTGAAACCCTTGTTGTGCCCATCGCATTGTCCACTCTTGAACAGAGCTACCCATTGAATACACCCTCAATAGTTAGTGTGTTGTCTCGCCTTCATCAGTGTTAATTTTTCTGACCCACTGTACCTCCCGATATAGGAGGAGTGCGATGGGCCAAGGGCGAATTTTTAGTCTTAGAAACTCAAAAAAAATCTCAAAATAATGCATAAAATAAGAAATGGAAACCGTGAAAATGACGAGAAAATATATACCTTCTACCTGGAATTGACGATATTGGAAAATCCACCAGATTGGCCGCAATCAACTGCTAAAGGTTGAAGGTAAAAAATTGCTCATAGCTCACTCTAATGGGTAAATTGAAAATGGTAAGAAATGATTTTTTTTTCACTTTTATGGTCAAAATAACTCATTATTCTAATATATTTTAATATTTTTAAATGTTTTGAGTTAATTTTACCATATATCATGTATTTTTAATGTTTTTTGGTGCTCTAAAAAGGTTAAATGATAATTGAAGGATGAAATGCAAGTTATGAGTCAAATATAGGTCATTTTGTTGGATGGGTATACTTTTATCATTTTTTTAGGCTGTTAAACCTGCGAAAAATGAACCCCCTAGAGTCCTCTTTCAACTTTTTTCAGACTCCCAAAACATGAAAATATTTTCAAGCACTTGTATTTTCAAACTCATTAAAGTAAATGAAAATACGTCTTCCGAGTATAAGTTTAACCCTTTTCCAGACTAGATAGACTATTTACGAAAAATGAATACTTTAGTAGAGCATGACTACAAGTTTCTCTTGGGTATTGTTTTACGCCTTTTCAGGCCCAAGACACAACTCTACGAAAAGGAACATTTTGGAGTTTTCTTTTTTGCCTCTTTTTCAAACTCTCTAAACATGAAAAAGAAGTCGATTTACCCTTTCGCTATACTCGTAAAACTATTAAACAACGTTGGAATCATCAAGCATGACAGGACCGAACAACTCCTTCTCAGAGTTTGTTAAAAATACTCAGAAGGATTCATCTGAAGGAAGAACTTATATATCAAGCATATGTTATCCTCAAGCTTGTAAAAAATAAAGAGGTACTGGGAAGAAATGGATGGGAAACTGGGAAAACAAGGCATAATACCTCTTAGTGAGTCGCTCTTGAACATGACACTCTTTCACTTCATCTTTATGACTGCTTTGGGTTGGGGAATATGCTTGCCTCTCTGTTGATTACACCTTCATTATCGGTCTTTGAGCCAATTCTGCCAACTCCATATCAGTTTCATTGATATGTTGAAAAGAAATTCCACCCTCAATTGACATTTTCTACAATATCCTCAAGTCTTACTTCATGTCTACCTCTCCTGAACTAACTTTGCTTCATTACATTTTGTCTCAAATATTGAATACTAGTTTCACGTCGTTGATGGGGGATACACCAAGGCCCTCCTAGGACGGATCGCTTCCTATCGACATCAACACATTATCTAGGAAGTTGACTTAGAAACTCCCTTCACTGCACTAGAGATTACATACCTAAATGACAAGTTTCCTCGTTTTTAGTGACAAGTTCTCATCATTGGCCTTGGACCAGAAGATTTTACATGGTATTCGACTTCAAATCTTCATCCACATCACATATATTGTACTATAGTACCTTGAGGGCCATTATCATTATCATTGGTTCCTCTCGCATCTCTTAACGGCTTACATCATTGGCATGAAATTAGATGGTGTCTATCATGTTTGACTCCAACTTATTTATTCACATGGTTAGGCTTGCACTATCAAGTGGTGAGGTATAAGACCCCAGATCTATTTTCATCCACATGGGTTGCGATTTCAGGATTCATACACAATTACAAAGTATCATGGCTATGATCATTTAGAACGTTATACAAACATGGGTCCACCATTTATGATCAGTGGATGTGACTTTGATTATTGTACATGTAAATTGGCTTATATGTTGAGTATGGGTATGCCTACCTCAACAATGTCATCATGATGATAATGTATTGTAACAACATATGATCTCAAACGATCTATTCTTTATCTATACTTGTCACATGGTAAAGCACTTCAGTCTTTAGCCACCGCTTCTGACTTTGTACTTTAGGGGGAAATCTGTTATAGGTTGTTACAATTTATTTTGTCACATCCAAACAAATGGCCTAGGAACCAGATCAATCAACATCCTTTGACACTTTGAATTCATCCCTTGCAAAGCTTCGAACACTCTATTGGGTCTCCAAAATGTCATTCATTTCACCCTCTCTTATTTCACTTTGCTTTAGAATTTGCCATGTTCTGAAGCTCCATAACCATGCACTAAGACCATTTTCATGATCAAATATGGGTTTAGACATATGATTTTCCAATATATTTATTTTGGTATTTTAAGTGAATTTATGGTTAAATATTATAAAAATAACATGTACTCACTTATATATAAAAGTTGGATGAGTTTTGTGACATGTGTAGGCATATTTGAAGATTCTAGCATAATCATATTTGTCTTCCAAGACTCAAATTCGAATTTCCTCTTCAAACTTTTGAATATTTGAGGAAGATTTGAGATCATTGGTCAAGCACATTTCATGGAGAAAGATCATGGAAGTTTTAATAAGTGACTTATATCAAATCTAGGAGATATTTGTGAGAGGATATGAAGAGATGCTAATTGCTAGATGTCAACAAAGTTGTAACCACATGATATATTTGTGGATCTACACTTATGAATTAGTTATCTTATTTTTTGTATAAATAGGAGTGCCTTCTCCTCTCAAAAGGTGTCAAAAACTTTGGGAGCTATGCTTATGCTTCAATGTAGAGTTTTGGATGTTAAGGATTGACACTATGCTTATGATTGATGTAATGAATACCATTGTGGTTCACTTTGATATGGCCGTGCCTTCATTTGGTGTTTGATCAAGAGTTTTCTCAATTTTCCACCTCTCATGCACTTTGGGATAACCGCCTAATGAGTATGGGATGTATTCTACTATTTTATTTTTTTTAGCTTCTTTATGTTCATTTTAAGTTTTTGATTAGATGCATTGTTAACATTCTTTTATGCTCATTCCATTTATGTTCTTTTGCAGGTTAAGTGTTATTGCTCTCATTTCGAATATTCATTGCTTCTTAATTTATTTTATAGATACTCATGAATGATTCTAATTTGACAATGCACACATTAGTAATTTCAGTTGATCTCTCATTGTTTTCAAAATTGGTTGTCGTTAAATTTCATAGTTTAAGAATTCAATGTTTTCTTAGTATAGGGTTTGTTGTTTTCTAGATTTAATTTACTTTCAAGTCATTAGAATAGATTTACTTTGTTGTTAGTAATATAGATTTACTTTCATGTCATTAGAATAGATTTATTTTCATGTCAATAGAGTAAGTTTACTTTCATGTCAATTGTCATCTCAATTTCATAGATTAAAAGATTTCTTCCCAAGTTTTGAATTTGAGACTTTTGAAAAATAAAGTGTGTGCATAGTCATCTTAGACATTTTTCATGAATAAGTTTTATTTCAGTTTTGTTGTTTCTTTCAATAGATTAGGATTCTCTTTTGAAATTGAAAGTTGATTCCTAGCATATATTGTGCAAGTATACTTCGCAAATTCACGAACCTCGGGTTTGATAATTTAATGACAAGTAATTTAACTGACAATTAAATTACCCAACACACTCTCTCTCCAAAAGGTCCAAGAATTTTGGGTTTATTAGCTTAAAACCCTAATTTTTAGACCCATCGCACTTTCCCTTTGAGAAACCTGCATTATTTCATGTTTTAGACTTAGCAACTTCACTGACCAGCGCATGTTGCCTTTGAATATTTTCTTTCTAGAAGCTTCCAAGGTGGTTTTAACCATTTACTATTGATTAAGATCTCAAACTCCTACTCTTGAGGTCTTATCTTGTTAAATTTGGCAACTAGGGCCAAACATCACTTTGGACAGCTCTTATGAGGGAGTTGATATTTCTCTTGGATTCCTCTTTCCGAGAGGTGTAAGATTGATCTAAATATCATCCCATTCTAACATGTACAAATGAAGTTATGAATTTATTTTTATTATGGACAAATTGTCAAGGTCGGCCAACCATCAAATTAGCCTCCTCCAGTGTTCAACATTGCAATAAATACAAGGTGCCTCCTCCTCATTTTGGCATCTCATCTCATTCATCATTCTCTCTCTCATATTGATTGGGTACAGATTTCTAGGCCTCTCTCTCTCCACACGTGCGAAAGGAAGACTGTATTTTCTAGTTGCTGCGTTTACTAGATTTGACTGAAATTTCAGGAGGCTGAAATTTTGGGAGACCAAAATTTTAGGAGGCTAAAAATTCAAGAGGCTTATGTTGACCAACGTTGACCATGTTTCACTTCAGTTTTGTGAGGGAGACTTCTATTTGGGTAGGGCGTTGTTCTGAGCACAAAAATCGAGGCAGTTTAACCCCTGCGTTGTCCAATGTTGACTATTGTAATTCAGGGTGTTGTGTTGACTTTTGTTGACCAGATTTGACTAGTTATTTTTAGATTGTTTTGGGCTGCATTATGTTGTTGTTGGATGTCGGGTTGACCAAGATGTTTTGGAGGTAAATTTCATCCCTATTGACCAGCATTGACTTTCTAGTTAGGGCTTTTTGTTTCTGTTGTTTTGACAGATCAGTTTGGGCAAGTGAATATTATAAATTCCACTCTCTCTCTCTCTACTGAACTTTTGAAGACTTATAAGAAGAATTGATCAAGGGTTTCCCCACATTGGGTTTTGTCCCTAGTTAGCACCATATCTCGTGTCCTCTTTTGTTGGCTTGTCTTCTATTGTTACTGTTTAAGTTCTATCTGCATTTTACTATCATGTTGATGTGATTGATATACTAGATATGATATTGAGATAATAAAGAAAATTGAAGTAAAATTTCTCTAAGCATAGAACATACCATTGTTATCTAAAACTAACATGGAATCAAAGCTGAGGTGAAGAAAAAGCTCAAGCAAGAGTGAAGATCAATCACTAAGAGGAATCGTTATCAAGAAAAAGTCTCAATGGCCTCCACATCCTACTTCAAGTCTGATGATAAGCTTCATGGTTAGTTTGATTATCATGCATGGAAGATGTCTCTTGATTTGACTTTAGAAGAGCAAGATGTCATGGATTATGCATAGGGAAAGATTCTAGAACCTCCTTAAAATGCACCAGCTTCGGCTAAGACAAAGTACAAGAAGGGTGAAGTCAAATCTAAGAAGATCATCAGGGATTCTATCCATAAGCACTTAGTTGCTTACATCTCTGATTTGAATACATCAAAGGAAATGTATGACAGGTTGGTTGGCATGTTCAAATCTAGTAATGCAAATCAAATTATTTTCCTCAAGAACAAGCTGAAGGATATAAAGAAGGGAAAAGGTGAGGATATTCAATCCTACTTCATGAGGATTACCAAGATCAAAAATGATCTTCTTTCGATTGGTGAAGCTATTGTTGATAGGGAGCTCACTCTCATTACCCTTGGAGGTGTTCCTCCCGAATGGCATGTGTTCAACACTACTATTCTCAATAATGACAAAATTTCATATTTTGAAGAATTTCTAACTAGATGTTCTCAAGAAGAAACAAGGATGATGGAATTGGAGATGCCTTCGAATAGGAATATTCCCTACCGCATTCTCCGCTCATGCCAAGAGGAAGAACAATGAAGGTTCAAATAAGCTCTTTCAAATATAATAGAGAAGGATACAAATTTGGAAATTATACTTGGAGATAATTCCACCTATCCCTTGAAGGGAGTTGGGAATGTTACCCTTCAATTGAATCAACGTAAAACCGTTCATCTTCAAGAAGTATTATATGTACCTGATCTAAAGAAGAATCTAGTGTCTATCTCAAAGATGGAAGACAAAGGATTCAAGGTGGAATTCATCGATGGAAGGGTACGTGTGTGGAAAAAAAATTTCAAAGAAGCATTTACTCTTGTATTCAGGGTTGACAGTTTATATCAAGTTGGAGGAAATCCACTGGGAGCCATGTCTTGCGACACATCTCTTCAATCCAAACTATGGCACCGGAGGTTTGATCATCTTCACTATAAGGCTCTACTCGATGCAAGGAAGATGGTTACAAGAATGCCTGAATTCAAAATAGAGCATGAAGGTGTATGTCAATATGTGCCGAGGGAAAACATACAAGGGTACCATTCCCCTCTAGTGATAGCAAGGCCATAGACATTTTGCAATTGGTTCATTCTAATCTATCTGGTATGTTGCTTGTGACATCATTAGGATGATATTTATATTATGTTGTCTTTTTGGATGAATTCTCTCATAAAACTTGGATATATTTCTTGAAGAAGAAGCACAAAATATTCTCATGGTTCCGTGCCTTCAAATCCATGGTGGAAAATCAAACAGGGAAGAAGATCAAGATATTGAGGACCGATAATGGAACCAAGTATGAGTCAAATGAATTCAGTGACTATTGAAGGGAAGTTGAAATTAAGAGGGAGACTACTACCACATATACTCCTGAGCAAAATGGTCTTGATGAAAGGAAGAACCATTATATCGTAGAAGCAACTTGTGCCATGCTTCATGATCAAAGCCTTCCAAAGTTCTTATGGGTTGAAGCTACAAACACCACCGTGTATGTTCAAAATAGATGCCCTCATCAAGCGTTGGACTCCAAAACTCCTGAAGAATTTTTCACCGATAAGAAACCTAATGTTTCTCAGCTTAGAATTTTTGGTAGTCCCGTATATTTTCATGTGCCGAAAGAAAAGAGAAGCAAATTGGAGGCATCTGGGAAGAGAGGAACTTTTGTGGGCTACAATGAAACTTCTAAGGCATACAGAATCTATGTGCCTAGTCAAAGAGAAGTAGATTTGAGTCATGATGTCACCTTAGATGAGGATGCTGCCCTAAGGAAGATTAGCAACCTTCTTATTCCAAGGAAGGACAAAGAAGCAGATGCAAGAAATCAGGAAGATACGTAGGATGGTCGATGCCCGATGGTGAATAACTGATGGATCCCATTGATCCTCCTCCTCATGAGCCCTCCTCCCCCAAAAGGAGAAACTCATAGCTAAGGGAAAATCTTGAAGATGACGAGAGACATGTTGCACCGAGGGGGACATTTCATGAAAACAAGAAGCCTAATAGGTACCAAGGGTACTTAACTACTATGAGCACCATTATTCAGTATGAACCTTGCTCATTCGAAGAAGTTGTGAAGCAACAAGTATGGAAGGATGCTATGAATGAAGAGTACGATTCAATTATGAATAATGATGTCTGGGATGTGGTCCCTAGACCCCAGGAAAAATTTGTTGTCTTCTCTAAATGGCTCTACAAGATCAAGCATGGTGTTTATTGAAGTGTTGAGAAGTTCAAGGCCAGATTTGTTGCTCGAGGCTTCTCTCAAAGGGAAGGTGTAGATTATGATGAGATATTTGCACCCGTTTCTCACTACACCACCATTTGTTTGAGTATAGCCCTTGCTGCCTCGTAAGGATGGAATCTACACCAGATGGATGTCAAGACTACCTTCTTGCACGGTTCACTTAAGGAGGAAGTCTATGTGGAACAACCTGAGGGGTTTGAAGTTCAATCGTTAGACACATTTATGCAGGTTAAAGAAAGCCCTCTATGGGTTGAAACAAGCACCCTGGGCTTGGTAGGAAAGGATTGATAGTTATCTAATGAAGTTGGGATCTACATGAAGTGAAGCTGAACTGAACTTTTACTTTAAGGTTGAGAATGGTAGACCTCTAATCTTGGTACTCTATGTGGATGGTCTCTTTCTGACAGGTGCAGACCCTCTTATTCATCAATGTAAGAGAGAATTGGCTTCCAAATTTAATATGAAGGACCTAGGACTAATGCATTACTTCCTAGGGTTGGAGGTCTGGCAAAAGACAGGGAAGATTTTCCTTTCTCAAGTAAAATATGTTGTGAAGCTACTTGAAAAATATGGGGTGGTGGACTGCAAGTTCGTGACCAATCTGATGGAACTTAACTTTAAGAAGTTATGCAGAAGTGTTGCCGGGACCGATTTGGGAAATCCTTCTGAGTATCATCAACTCATAGGGGCCCTGATTTTCTTGGTGAACTCATGTCCTGACATATGTTTTTTTTTTTTCTGAATAAAGACTAATTCTATTAAGAAAAGAAATATGGTACAATCAGAGCTTTTTGAGAAGCGAAGCTAAAGAGCAAGGGAGCCGGAAATGATATGATATCAACCTCGGTCCCATAGAGCAACCACGGCATAAGCAAAAGATGACAGAGAGGACAAGAGGAACAAGCTGGTCTAGGGAGTCTACCCAGCATGGGCAGAATCTTCCAATCTACATTTTTTACCTTTCTTTTTACTGACTTTGACCCAACCATTTTGATCTGGCTGGACCGAAACTACTTGCAGATTGTTCTGTGCTAAAGGAGGAGACTCCTTGTCTGAATCAGAAGGCGAAGACTCATGTGAACGTTTCTGCGAGAACAGAGGCACAGAATGATCCTCGGCGCGGGCTGAGGGTGCGTCCTTCGGTTGCTCCAAATTCTCCTCTTCCACTTCAATGTCCTCCTCATCAGAGCTAGAGGACTCTATGTCATCCATAGGGGGTATATCACACGGTTTCCAACTCTTGGATTTGGATTTACGAGTGATATTCTTCTTTTTGTCAAAGAACGATGCACATGAGTTCTGGAGATGCCCCGTCTGATGGCAATGGCGACACCTGAAGGTTGTGTTCTCATAGTCCAAAGTTTGCGTCCAATGGAAGTCCCCGACTTTGAGGATGATCTGATCTGGCAACCCTTTACTAATGTCTATTTCTGCACAAATTCTGCCAAAGGTATATATTCCTTTCTCCGCCCTTGAGGTATCTATAGCCAGGAAGCGGCCTAGGGTGTCCCCGATTCCTTGAAAGACAGCAAAATGCCATAGATGCGCAGGGAGATTTGGAAGCCTGACCCAGATAGGAAGCTTGGTGATGACTGCAGTGGAGGGGTCAAAGTCTGGGAACCAGGGGGAGACGAAGAGTCCAGCTGATCCCCAGAACCAGGGGCCTCTCGTTAAGGCTTTCTGGTAATCTTCGTTGAAGGCGAGGACTACAATAAAGAAGCCTTTTGAGCAGAGGAAGACTTTGCAGTTGTTGGTCCAATTGGAATGGATCCACTGGTATAGATCAGCCGTGCAGGGCCATAGGCCATTAAATCTGCAGATGAGGGCTGTTTCTGCAAATGTCTGGTATTGATCATCCAGAGATGGATGAGAGATTTCAATAGCAGGGGTTTCCTCCATTTTTTCCACCAAGAAAGGCTTGGGAGCCTCGGCAGATTGCGCAGACTTCTTGGCAGGTTGTGCATGTACTGCATCTTTGTAGGAAAAACCTTTGGAGGCAGAGGATTGCCCAACTGCACCTCCCCTTAGTTGAAGTGATAGGATCACTGTGGCATTTCTTTCAATATTATAAAAAGAAAGAGGCAGATTGTTATCAAGTTGCTTACCTGCAAAGAGGAGCCGTAGAAGGGAGGAAGGGATCCCCAGCCTCTGTTCAAGTATCTTTAGGAGATGGCGCACTGTGAAAGACGGCTGGACCCCAAGGAGCAGGGTTTTGCCAGTCAAAAGAATTATTTGAATCTGAAAATTCACTTGCTGGAGATGAATAGGATCTCGGCTGCCTGAATGAGGAGACGAGGTTGCAACAGTGAGATTGCGGGACTGTAGAGCCAGCTCCAGATCCTGGCAATACTGCTGGTGCATGTGAAAGAGTGCGGTAGTTGCCAGAGGTATTTCGTCAAACACTTGTCGTGCATAGGGAGGGGATTTTTCCTCTGCAGGCAAAACTGGCGGGTTCAAGTGTTCCGATCCTTCGCTAGTCCTACATTCGGTGCACTGGGTTCTGAGATCCAGCGCCCACCACTGATGAAGGTCATGCACCCTCTTGAAATCCGGCGCCCGAACCAAAGTAACCGTAAGCCTCGCGGAGGGAAAATGCCGCACTGCGAGGCTCGCTTTTCTGTCGGCTTCGATTTTCGGCATCGTCTGCTGGTTGGTGAAATGGGCATCATAAGCCGAGCAGATATCATCCCTGGGATTAACATAGAGAGAATACGCTGCTAGGGGCTCTGCTGGAGCGCCCTTGGCTGCTACGCCGTTGGTCAGATGATGGCTCCATGGGCGTTTTGTGTAAGCGGGGGCCTGATGCCGCGCTGCTTCAGAACAATCTACCTTCTTGTCTGCGGCTCCATCAGTCACCAAATCAACCTGAGCGTCTGCTGAGAGTGATAGATCCCTTGATCTGTGCCTGCGGATCTTGCATCCATTCGCATCCCGGGCGTTCTGAGAACCCATGGCGGCTGAGGGCTTCGCGGCAGCTGTCCAGACATATGTTTTGTCGTGAACACATTGAATCAGTTTATGGTCAATCCTCATCATATACATTGGATTGCTGCCAAGAATATCTTGAGATGTCTTCAGGGCACAATCACTTATGGATTGAGATACACTGTCGGGAATGTGAGGCTCCATGGTTACTATAATGCAGACTGGGCTGACAATGTGGTGGATTGCAAAAGAACATCAGGATTTTGCTTCTCTCTACATTCTACTTCAATATCATGGATGAGCAGGAAGTAGAAGTCAGTTGCTTTAAGCATTGTCGAGGTTGAATACATTGCTGCTATTTTGGCCTCCTGTGAATATTTCTGGTTGAGGAAGCTCTTTAGTGAGGTGTTTGAACATGTTTTGGATACCACTGTGATCTTCTGTGACAACCAAAGTGGTATTTGTCTTTCTGAGAATCCTGTGTTTCATGATCACTCCAAGCATATTAATATCAGGTACCACTTTATCTGGGATATGGTACAGTGGGGAGCAATAAGGCTCCATCATATTGGGACGGATGAGCAGGTCTCCGATATTCTTATGAAGCCCCTCAGGAAGTTAAAATTCTTAACCTTCCATGAACAAATTGGATTCATGGAGAGACCCTCTTATGAGGGTCATGTATGAAATGGACAGTGAGCTCTGGGAGCTCCCAGGGGCTTGGGGTAATTCTTGGAGCGGTGAGCAACCATAGGGTGACTCACCTTCCCCTAGTGGCGCATTGTGTACAGGGCGAATGGTTCACCTTCTCCTGTGATACCCCATGGTGGCATATGCATAGGCTTAGTGGTTCACCCTCCCCGATGGCATATGAGCAGGATGAATAGTTCACCTTCTCCTACCATTACATCTTACCCATGCAGTCTGGGACTCATGGGAAGTACCTCTCATATGGCCAATGAGTAAGGAAATGAGGATAGGGACCATAGTAATACCAATGGATGCATCATGTACTACCGTACTCCCTATGCTAGGATGTTGATATTGATCAAGGATCAATGGAAACTGACTACGGGTCAATTAAGAGTGGTATGACACACTCTCTATTGTTGGAGACTTACTTCAGGTTAGTGGAGAATGGTATGATACATTCTCAATCATTTCTTCGTTATTCATGATTCAGAAAAGCAGAGCAGAGCAGTGCAGCGACAAGGATGGTATAGATTGTCAGACACTTAGGCAGGCAATGTTCTCCCTAGTTGAGAGGGAGTGTTAAATTTGGAAAATAGGGCCAAATATCGCTTTGGACAAACTCTTATGAGGCAGGTGATATTTTTCTTCGATTCCTCTTTTTGAGAGGTGTAAGATTGATATAAAGATAATCCCATTTTGACATGTACAAATGAAGTTATGAATTTATGTTGATTATGGACAAATTGTCAAGGTCGACCAGCCATCAAATTAGCCTCCTCCAGACTTCAATGTTGCATATAAATACAAGGTGCCTCCTCCAGCCTTCAATGTTGCATATAAATACAAGGTGCCTCCTCCTCATTTTGGCATCTCATCTCATTCATATTTCGCTCTCTCATCTTGATTGAGTACGGATTTCTGGGTCTCTCTCTTCACACGTGCGTAAGGAAGATTGTATTTTCTAGCTACTTTATTGACCAGATTTGATCGAAATTTCAGGAGGCCAAAATTTCAGGAGATCGAAATTTCAGGAGTCCGAAATTTCAGGGGGCTGACTTTAACCAACATTGAACCTGTTTGACTTTGGTTTGGTGAGGTAGACTACTATTTGGGCAGGCCGCTATTCTGGGCACAAAAACTGAGGCAATTTGATCCTTGCATTGACCAACATTGACTGCCCTAATTCAGGTTGTTGTGTTGACTTTTGTTGACCATATTTGACTGGTTATTTTCGAATTGTTTTGGGCTACATTATCTTGTTGTTGGAGGTCGAGTTGACCAAGGTTGGCCGAGATGTTTTGGAGGTCAATTTCATCCTTGTTAACCAGCATTGACTTTCTCGTTAGAGCTTTCTGTTTATGTTGTTTTGACTGATCAATTTGGGCAAGTGAATATTGTAAATTGTACTCTCTCTATGTTGAACTTTTGAAGAATTATAAGAAGAATTGATCAAGGGTTTCTGCACATTGGAGTTTGTCCTTGGATGGTGCCATATCTTGTGTCGTCTCGTGTTGTCTTGTCTTCTACTATTATTGTTTATATTGATGTGATTTCTAAACTGGTTGATATTGGGCTAATACAAAAATTGAAGTAAAATTTCTCTTAAGCATAAAACATACCATTGTTATCTAAAATTAACATATCTCTTATCCCTAGAGCTTATACTCCCTCATATGTGGATCTAAGTCCTAGATTGGTAAATCCAAAACCACCCCATCTACCCTATAAATTAACTTCCTCCCATGGATTCAAGGTTGGTTTTTGGAGACTCTTAGTTATGCCCTCACGATGTTGCTTTGCACTTAAGGATCCATTATCCATCCATGCACTTGAGTTGTGATTGGATGTTTGCTTTGTGACAAGGGAAGGACATGGTAGTTGGGAGACATCTACAAAGTCAAATATCTCTAAAGGGTTGTAATCTCTCCTACATTCATTAATACAAAAAGTGCTTAGTTTTCCTGTACTTATGTCTTATTGAGGCATATGTATTACAATGACCTCTAGACTCATTCTTTAGAGATGTTAGTACATGTTATTTGTATGTTGTAGCTCTCTTTCTTGTTTTATTTGTTTTTTAGGTTCCATTTATAGTATTTGGACCCGGAGCTAAAGTTTACAAGCAAGAAGAAAAGGAGCACTTGCATTGGACTCTAGGTAGGTATTTCCTCCATGTTTAATTTTCTCTAAGGAAAGCATGTATTTTTGTTCATGTTGCTTCTAGATCAAGCCATTAGATCTAGGGAGTTCACTTTTGTCTGTAGAAGAGAATTATTTGTCAAAAATCATCATACATATTTTAAAACATGACTAATCAATAAGCAAAATAAGTATGGTACATATAGAAAGTATGTCAATATTAGAGGAAAAAACATATATTTTGCAACGAAGTAATAGCAGTAACCAGAATTAGAAGCATTGTACAACAAGGTTTTCATGACTTAAACTATGTTAATAGCAAGGTTATGGAGATCATAACTCTGCATAGCAGAATAAGAAAATTATTACTTCAAATATGATCTTATTGACTAAGTACAATGCCAAATAAGAAAAAATAAAATTTGTAGCTATGTGAGGTATGTTACATGTGGTATCAAAGTTGTAGGTTCATAATTTGAGCCCTAAGGGTCAAACCACAACTAAAAGTATTTCTTGTAAAATGTTATGTTCAATCAAACCTATTTTGATTTCTTGTAATGTTGTATAATAGTAAGCAAAAAGGAGTGCAGTGATGGTAGAACCATCTACTAAACCTCCTGGTGAAAGAGACCATATTTGCGTTTAGTTGGGAGATGAAACTTCACCTCCAACCACCCAAATTCTAGAAATTATGAAAGATATGAGACAAGAGTTGGCCAATATCCAGGCCAACAATGAAGACTTGTTGAAGGCAAGTGCAGAATAGGAGAAGATCATAAAAGACTTGACTACAAATTCAACCCATAAACCTCTCAACATAGAGGTCAAAGGGGACAAAGAAGACCCCTTAAAGCGGAAAATTGTTAACAAATGAACTTAATAAGTTTGAACATGAATATGGAAAAAATAAAAGTGAATAAGAATCATATAAAACATTTCAATCTACTAAATCAAGGGAGAAAATGAAAACAAAACTCCAGGGCGAGTTCAAAAAAATTAGACCCCCAACATTTGATCAAGAAAAAGAAGAAGATGCAGAAGCCTGGTTGTTGACGATTACTAAATATTTCCAAGTATATGAATATTCCAACAATCTAAAGGCCAAATTGGCAATGTATCAGTTACAAGGCAAGGCTGCACTATGGTGGGAAGAAACAAAAATTGTTGGGTGTGGAGCCTAATTATCTTCCTGATTATTTAAAGGCTTTTGTTTCAGTCGTGATTGGATCCCAGTCCCTCACGAGGTGGTTTGGGGGGCTTCCCCCCCATTATTGTTGCCAGCGGGCAGATGCAATTATTTGGAGCCCCCATTGCGAGGGTTCAGGGGTAGTTGCCCCGAGGAAAAAATTAGATGAAAAATTAACATGTAAAATATTGTAATTTCGTAGTCAATAGGCAGAATATTTGATGATAGAAGTTATGTTAATTTATGGTTTTTTTCCCTAGAAGGAAACCCTCTGTTTATATGAGGGAATTGTATTGCGACTATGCATGATTATTCTGTGTGAAAAAAGAGGAGAGATTGTGTGAGAGCGAAGAGGAAATTACAACAGATTTGTTGTAGGTAGTATCTCTTCATTTTGTTGGATAATATAAAAGGAATGAATGGCTATTTCTCCATGAACGTGGCCCAAATTAGGTGAACCTTGTATATCTGTGTCTCTTTTGTTTTATGCTTTTATGTGTTTGTTTTTCCACAATATTTTATATGTTTCATTGCTCTATTAATTAATTTCTAACAACTGGTATCAGAGCCGAAGGTCTATTTGGCTGATAAATTCACAGGAAATAAGGGTTTCTGGTTCGAGTGGGAGAAATGGCAGAAGATAGTAGGTTTAGGGTTGAGAAGTTCAATAGCTAAAACTACTAGCTATGGAATATGCAAATGAAGGATGATTTGTATCATAAATATATTTACCTACCATTGAGCAAAAAATCAAAGAAGTCGATAAGTATGATGAATGAAAAAAGGGAGATTATTGACATAAAGGCACTAGGGACAATACAACTGTGTCTGGCATCGTCGATGGATTTCAACACTTCAAAGGAAATGACAACAGAGGATATAATGACAACATTGGCCAAATTATATGAAAAATCCTCAGCATCAAACAAGATATTTCTTATGAAGTATTTATTTAATATGAAGATGTCAAAAGGTGGATATGTAGCTAATCATTTAAATGGATTTAACACGGTTACTAGTTAGTTAAATTATCTAGGGGTAAATTTTGATGATGAAGTTAGGGTTCTATTATTTATGTGCTCACTCCCAGAAACTTGGAATGGCTTAGTCATGGCCATCAACAATTTTGTCTCTAGATCTAGTACTTTAACGTTTGATTATGTTGTTGGTGTTATCCTTAGTGAGGAAATGCAACGGAAAATCTCAGGTGAGACAACAAGTAATTTTTTGACTGTAGAGACTGGGGGAAGAAAAATAGAGAAAGGAAAGAGCCTGAGACATTACAATTGTTAATTTTTAGATTGTTCTATGTTGTATCAATTACTTTAGCCCAATTCCAACCTTCAATTAGCAATATTTCCAATTAAAATTAGTCTTTCCATTCATCAACAGCAATTGAAGATAGAACATTGTATGCAAGGACAAAGAAGACAATTAGCACATCAACAAGACACACCAAATTTGGTCAAAGACTAGGGAAAAATCCAACAAGGGGGAAAACCATTTGAAATTATTCTTTTATTAGCTTGGTATAATATGTTCATCAGAGAGTACAATGAGCCTAATAAAATATGATCATCAATACAACCCAACAACTTCAGAAATCAGTTTACAGTGGAAGAATATATTAGCGACAACTTGCTTCACACTTCAGACAACTTGAAAAAACTTCGGATGATGGTCAAATGTAGTTAAACCCCTGGACACTCCCTTCAAGTTAGTGTATGTACGTTCGGAGCTTCCAGGATGATGTCTTTCCCATATCATGCATCCGTTCAGGGATGAAATTTCCCAGTTCTGTGCCAGCATCCGGAGTTGAAACCCTAATTTTGTGCGAGCTTCAAATCTGAGACTTCGAACCTCCGTACGACCTTTTCCTTCGCCAATGTGCTGAACCAAATCAGATAGAATAGAAGAAGATGCTTGATGTTTTGATTTCAAAATGAGATTCTAGGTCACTTGTATTTGTAGACTTCTAGAGGTGTCCAACAATGTCCATTTGATGTTGAGGCCGACCTGTCCAAATGTGCATGAGGGTGAAGTTGACCTGATCCTCAAAACCCAACTTCTGCTTCTCCGTACAAGGTGATATTTAGGTTGATATTGGTCCTCTAAAAAATAGGAACTCAATGCCATCATCATCTCCATCAAATGAGTAGTCCAAAATGGAATTTGACCGCAGTTGCATATTTGTAACACTCCCTCTCAATTAGGGAGAATTCCACCTATAAAACATGTTCATCAATCAATGTGTCATCATGTGTACAAATATTCTCAACTCTATCTAATGAAGCATTCTTGAATCTAAAGAATAAGAATCATGGGGAGAAAAATCTACCACCCTCTATCCATCAGGCTACAACCCAGAATCTCTATCAATGGGCTACTACCTGGAATATCTGTCAATTGGCTACTACCTGTAATTATTTGTCAGCAAGCTATTACCCGGAAATATCTGTCATTGGGCTACTACTCAGAAATATGTCATCAAGATACTACCCAGAAATATGCCATCGGGCTACAACCTAGAATCTCTATCATCGAACTACTACCCAGAATATCATGGGGGAGCTACAACTCAACTCATTTCGAGTAATTGGTGATGTAGTGGAGCTACTACTCAACCCATCATATTTCTCACTGATCTTCCCAATAATGACCCTTAAGAATCATTTGGTAGAACACCTGCATCATAATCCTAGCTTGGACAAGATACTAGACTAACCAAAGGTAAGGATCTCATGCCCCCAAGCCTCCTCACCCATTGGCCGGAAAGGGAGGGATAATCCCAACAAGCCTAGCTTGTGGGTATGATTCCAACTAGGGTATACTCTCCAACACTATGGGTAACAGATAGGGGTGATACCCTATTGTCCAAAGTTCCCTCAACCTCAGGAGCCCTCTATCTCAATTCCTCACCCTGTGAGCTCAACCGGGGGGGGAAGTGTATAGCTCAGTGTCCTCAATCAGTGGTGCCCCTTATTAGGAGGGGTCACATCCATTAGTCCAAGCTTCTCTATAAATACAAAGAACTTCCCTTTCAGAAAATCCTTGGTGAGAATATATGCAATCTGCTCATCTATCGATATGTGATGGAGTCGAATGACACCTCTCTGTACCATATCACAAATGAAGTGGTATCGGATCTCTATGTTCCTGGACTTGTCATGGAACACAGGATTCTTTGCCAAATGGATCCCACACTTTTTATCACAATATATCACTGTAGTGTCTAGGACCTGCTCAAATAGCTCTTCAAAGAGCTTCCTCAACCAAACTGCTTCGTAACTAGCCATTCTAGTGGCAATATACTCTACCTCGGCGGTACTCAATGTTATGGACTTCTATTTCCTACTCATCCAATATATCATGGCAGATCCAAGACTAAAACAACATCAAGATGTACTCTTTCTTTCGATATCATTTCCTTCCTAGTCAACATCAATGTATCCATGAAGTTGAACATCTCCAGTAGAGTATCTTAGACCAAGTGTAATCGTCCCCTGCAAATATCTCAAAATGTGTTTGGCAGCGGTCCAATGTGCATGGAGAGGTTCGGTCATGAATTGACTCAACGAATTCACTGCATAGCATATGTCTATATGGGTGTTCACAAGGAACATTAGAGCCCGAATCAACTAACTATACTCGAATGGATTCGCCAAATTAGGTCCTGCAACTTCTCCACATAACTTCTTCAAGTTCATTTGCATCGGTGTGGGTAGGGACTTGCATTATATTATTCCAAATATTTCCAACAACTTCACAATATATTTTCCTTGTGAAAGGAAAATATCATTGGGCCTTTTCCACACCTCAAGGCCTAAAAAGTAGTGCATGAGTCCAAGGTCCTTCATCTCGAATTCAAAGGATAGCTCCCTCTTACACTCGATCATCATACGCTTACTACCAATCAGGAATAGATCGTCAACATATAAAACCAAAATCAACGGTAAACCTTGGACTACCTTGAAGTAGAGGTTGGGATTCGCATTGCTTCTTGTGAACCCTAGTTTTACCAAATAACTGTTTATGTGAGCGTACCACGCTCTTGGGGATTGCTTCAAACTATACAATTCCTTCTTCAATCTATAGATATCCTACTTCAAAACCATGTGTTTGTTCAACGTATACTTCTTGTAGAAATTTTGAATAATATAACACTTATTCACAGAGATTATCCTGATTATACACTATTGCGGAATGCATGCATAATGCATAACCTCCTCTACGTTGATCATCAATTTTGCGGAAATAAAAACAATAAAACATAAATCGCGTGCGCACATTAACACAGTATGTAACCGGGGAAAGCATATAGCTGAAAACCCCCAACTATCTGTATATTATAATGATAGAGAACATGTAACAATACATAGTACAATACTCCTCACAAGTACTCAGTACTGTCTCCACTTGCTACACACAAACTAGCTCAGATCTGAATCAAGTCACAGGTTCAAATCTCCTCCGCTGTCTACCTGCCTCTACTATGCAATCCAAAGCAAGAATAGGAATGATCCAAGCTCCTTTTCCTTGGCTTGTACTGCATAATCCTCATTGGCAATCTCCATCAATGCATGTGCAAATCTCATGCACAACTATAGTCACAACTGATAGCAGTCTCAACCTCTAACACCTGTCTCCACTGAATTGTCCATGCACTGAGTTAACTGATGTATTATTTAGTTGCTTTATGAGTTAATAATTAGTGAATTAATTAATAATTAATTCACATCACTCATCACTAGTGTATTCTGCAGTTAGACTAAATACAACTACTTCAACCAAGTCAAACTGAACACAACTCCTCAATCAACTCCACCAAACTCAATCACTTGAGTTCTAACTGAAGTCCATCATGCAATAGCTCAACTGACCCATAAGAAAAGCGTATCTCCTTCTGGTAGCTGCATGTGCCACATCTGTAGCTTGAACTGAAGTGCTCCAAGAGGATAAGATAATGTTTATAGTCCAAATATTATTAAGAGCTAATAATATTCAACTGTTCTATTTTTAGCCTGGCAGTCTAAAAATAGACTCCACCCATATGTCTAAAAATAGAAGTCCATCTATTTTTACCAACATGACCAATCATCCACAAATAGCACCCTGCAACTCATAGACCATGATCCATATGTCTAAAAATAGACTTTTCACCAAAAATAGCCTGCGGGCCCACTTAGTGAAGGCGACTCCTTTCCACTAAGCTCCATCATCTTGTTGCATTTTCAACACTTCTTCTTATACCATTCCATGGAGGAATTTGGACTTTACATCCATCTAATGAAGGATCCATCCTTGACTTGCAGCAAGGGAAACTATCGAACAAATGGTTGTATATCAAGCCACAAGTGAAAATATATCATCATAATCTTCTCCCTCTTTCTGGGAGAATACTCAAGCCACAAATCTGGCCTTGTATTTTTCAATGCTTCCATCAATCCCATGCTTGATATTGAATATCCACTTCGAAGTTACCATAGATTTCTACTTTGGTATCGAAAAAACATCCCATACATCATTCTTCATAATTGATTCATATTCCTCGGACATAACATCTTTCCAAACTTGTTCTTTTACGGCTTCCTCAAATGTGGAAGGTTTGGCTTAAATCATAGTGCTCATGGCTGCAACATATCCCTAGTACTTGCTTGACTTCTTCGTTTCTCTAAATGATCTTTGAATGGGCACATGACTATTGTTGAAGAATCAAGGGCTAGTATGTATATTAGGATTCTTCTTGACTTGATAACAATTTGTGAAGAACTTTTACAATTATCTTAGCTTGATCTTCTTCTTATTATTAGTGTGTGTGTTTCATCAAACTGCTACCAAAAACATAAATAAAAGAACACAGATGTTGGCTCTCTTCCAAGGCTAAAACCTCTCTCTCTTAGAGAGGAGAACCCTTTGGTAAGTTTCTCTTATTGAAGCTTATTATTGATCAATTCCAAACCCTAGACCCTTGACTAGTATATCCTCTAAGCACACATCAAGTCCTTCCTCCTTTCTGCACTTTGATCTCCAGCACTTAGTCTTCCTTCTTTCGGCACTTTGTTCCCTAACACTTTGACCTTCTTCTTCATTTCTTATCTAGAGATAGACCTTGCTTATGTGAGCTCCTAGATGAGATGTTCCTTCATCAATTCTTGGTGATTTCCTTTTCTTATGGAGACACCATTTTCTTGCTCCAACTAAATACTTCTTGAGATATATATATATATATATATATATATATATATATATATATATATATATATATATATATATATATATATATATATATATATATATATATATATATATATATATATATAGATATAGATATAGATATAGATATATATGCAAATTGATATCACTGTATAGAAGCCCTAAATTCTCACACGTGTGATAGGTTAGCTTGTAGTTTAGGCTCTTTTTTATCTTCGCTTGAGAGAGGGACTTATTCGCTTGAGTGAGAGGCCTTGTAGGCCTAAGATCTAGCCCAAACAAAGATGGATACTTGACTGTTATGTTACTATTGTTATACCCGCATACAGTCCTCCTTTCTCTTCGCACGTGTGGTTGTTTCTAGCCCTAGAAATAGTTCAAAACATCACTCTTCTTACCTATTTCTTCGCTACACTTAGAGACCCTTAGACTTTCCTTTTAGTACCCTTTTCTTGTCCTTTGTCTCGCTTATTTTAGAGATGAATATCTTCTATGTTGAGGAGGTCTAATGGATCCTTATATAGGAGTTTGTCTCCTTCTTTTGAGCTGAATTGAGGCTGACACGAAGACTTGAGGTCGACTTGTTTATTTCTTCACCATTTTGTTTCTTGAAGGCTTTTGTTGCAAGGAGATGATTCGACTTTTCTTGAAGGTATTCCTTTTGAATCTAATACAATTATATACATAGTGTAACATGCCCTCTAAGGGTCTTACATAAATACATTGACCTTTTGACTTCCTAGAAGCACTTAAACATGTGCTTGACCTACTTCAATGAGCAAGAAACTCATTGAAAAATAATATAAAAATAATTTCTCTTTTATTGAATAAATACAAATGTCAAAATTACATTTATGAAGACCAAACCTAGTTACACTTCCTTCAACAACTATCGGCATCTTGAAGAGTGTCATGGAGCCAAAGTGGTCTCTTCCTAGTAGGAGGATTACTAGGAGGAGAATCTAAGGGATCCATGGGCTCCATGGGCTCCATGGGATCATCAACAATATTAGTCTTGGATTCGGGAACGGACATGTCATCCAAGATATCCATATCACCACTCTTCTTGGGAGGAGGAGGCGGAGGAAGGTCTCTTGCTTTTCAAGAGCAACATCTTCATTGAATGTAACATCCCAGTTAATTTCAGCCTTCCTTTGACCAAGAATATATATTCTAAATGCTTTAGAATTTTCACAATACCCAACAAATGTACCTTTTCTTCATATAGCTTCCAATTTGTTCCTTTTGTCCTTCGACACATGGAAATATACTGGACATCCAAATATGTGAAGATGAATAATGTCGGGCTTCACACCTGTAAATACTTCTTCGAGAGTTTTGTTTTCCAAGGCTTGATGAGGCACCCTGTTTTGAACATATACAGTAGCATGTGAAGCTTCAGCCCAAAGAAATTTAGGCAACTTTTGATCATGGAGCATCGCTCGAGTGGATTCTACTATAGACTTGTTCTTCCTTTCATCTAGACCATTTTGTTCGGGAGTATATGGCACAATTGTTTCCTTCTTGATAACTTCATTTTTGAAAAATTCAAGGAATTCATTTGACATGTATTCTCCACCAATATTGGACCTTAATATTGATGAGCCTCTAAATTAGACATAAATTAAGGCCCATACCTCTGAATTAAACATAAATTAAGGCCCATCTGACTATCCTTCAGAACATTAAACCTCTCTTTTTTCATTAGATAATTTATTTTTAACTTTAATATATTTATTATGAAGGTTTATGAATAATTGCATATTTGCGCCTAATATTAATTATTTTTGTGGAATATTATGAGAATATTGGGCAGATTATGAAGATTTGGAGGAGGAGATAATTTAGGGACTTCCTCCCTACTAAAAGAGGATCAATATTAAATAATAAATCAACAAGATATTATGGAATTATGGCACAGATTGTGGAACTCCAATGATTGAGAAAATCTTGGAATGTGTTCCCTACCATTTAATGCAGATTCCTAGTATTGGGAACCAGATCCACTAATCAAGGGATTTTGGTGGGGAAAGCTTCCTCCTTCCATGGGGAATGATTCCTAATCATTTAATATAAGTACCAAGTCGAATTTGCCTCTAGGCATAGATTTTTATTAGTCTTCTTGTGGAGAGAACTTGTATTTTTGCAGTTCCATTGTATTTTATTTCAGGGAGGTAATTGTATTGATGAAAATAATGAAGATTGGTGTCATGTTCAGCTTAAAAATCTTTTTCTCCTCAATAGGTCTTTGATTTTCCTTGGGCTTGGCCATCCTAGGAGCCTTAGAGCCCTTTTATATCATTTTCTTTTCCTCTTTTCACTTCTTATTCACATGCATCTCTTGTTTTTGTTTCTTTCTATTTTTGCATTTAGTATTAATGATTTCTTGTTGTAGGATTGGGTTAAATGGTTGGTGTAAGTTCTTTTGCAGGATAACAAGCATCATTTTATCCTTGGAAAATATTTTGAATGTCATAGTAATCATTGATCTACTTGGATTAGTATTCTTATTCCCAAATCTAGATTTCTAGAACTCCTTTGTAGCAAAGAACAGTAAATTTCTGCTATTTTTTAGAGCATGCTAATGAGATTAAATCGAGTTGGTTCCACTGACATTAGATCAAAAAAAAAAAATTCTATTTAATAACAAATTTACCCCATTGCATTTTCACTTGATTAGGTTAGGCATTTGATAGATTTACTAGCTCACTAGTTCTCAAATTTCTGATTTTTAGACTAGTAATTTTCCATTATTTAATAAATATTTCCCATGTATAGAGGAATTTGTGGATAGATCCAGAAAATAATGTGTGTTGTTGCAGGAGATTCTACATTGCAGGGAGACCTCATCTCGCCTCATCCACCCATGTCACTAAAATCCACTAAAGTCTCAATCCGAATTCTTGTTTTATAACAAAAAATTGCCATTTCCATTGAGAAAATCTACCCATATTGAAGCCCTTTCTTGAGTTTTGGGTAGTTTCCACCACCTCCATGCCTTATTCTTCTATTATCCACCTTTCCCAAGCTCCATTCCACCTTCTAGACCACTTCCTAAGCTTTCGGCCTGCTTTTTGTAATAAAACAGGGGATCCTGTAGACATCTTGTAGGAACTAGTACTTCATGTAGACATCCTGTAGGAAAACTTGTAGTGGCATGTTTTGAGCCCGAATTGAGAAAAATCATCACTAGAAGCTAGGATTAGGCCCCTACTTTCCCTCCAAGCCATATGAACCATTGTACTCCTTTTCCTCCACACCTATCTCCCCTACCAAAGAACCAAGCAAGATTAGCATTTACATTTTTCAAGCAAAAAGATAAAAAGGAAAAAGTTATTTTATATTTATTCATGCACACAGCAGTTAGCACTCTCTAGATCAGATTCCATGCTCAATTAGTTTAAATCATCACATGTGATAAATAGGGTTAAGTTAGGTTTCTTTTACATTTAGTTCATGATCTTTATGCAATTAGAATATGTTTCTTTCCTTGTACTTTATTTCTTGCAATAGGTTAGGGTTTCCATTTCAGTTCATTTTCTGCAATTAGTTTAGGGTTTGATTTCAGTACATGCACTCCATTACATCATGACAACAAAGGAAGGACACATTGTATGTTGCACATATAGTGTCGATACCTCTTAAGTTTGTATGAACCCCGGGTTGATAATTTAAAGTCGGTAGCCTTGGGAGTTGCAACATTCTTGTTGCAATACCGAGGCTCATCAAATATTTTGATCTTCTTCCCTGTTTGATTTTCAACCAATGCTTTGAACTCCTTAAATGTTTTAAAGGCTTCATCCTTATGCTTCAAAAATTATATCCATGTCTTCCTTGAAAATTCATCAATGAATGTGATGTAGTAGAGATATTCACTAATAGATTCCATGGGCATTTATCCACATATGTTAGAATGAATGAGATGGAGGATGTCGTTGGTCTTGTTTTCATTGGAGGGGAATGGTACCCTTGTCATTTTTCCACTAGCACGTCCTGGACATACTCCATCATGTTGAGCTTGAACCTTTAGAATCTCTGAGACCAAGTTCTCCAATTTCGGAAGAGCATCGTAATGAAGATGAGCCAACCTTCAGTGCCATAATTCGCTTAGATTATTTGTATTATGAACCAATGCTACTAGTGGTCTTCTAGTGACCCTGTAGAGTCCTTCATATCTTGTGTAGAAATTTTGAATAATATGACACATATTCAATGGAGATTATCCTGGTCATGTACTATTGTGGAATACATACACAATACATAAGCTCCTCTACGTTGATCATCAATTTACAGAAGCAGAAACATTCACAGGCGCACATAGAAGCATTAGTCAAACTCATTAAAACAGTATGTTTCCCAGGGAAAGCATCTCGCTAAAAACCCCAACTATCTGTATATTATATTGATTGAATCATGTAACATTACAAAGTAAAATGCTTATCACAAGCAATCCAGTACCAGCTCCACCTGTTACACACAATACAGCTCAAATTTGATCTCCAAATCTATTCCACTGCTTGCTTGCCTCCACTGCTCAATACCTGCTCAAGAACTGATGAGAATGGTTTACCAAACTCGTATTTCACCTGCAAAGAATCACTCACACTGTGTTGGACGTGAGCACAGGCTACAATTCTTGGTATTGGCCAATTCATTGGCATACTCAATCCCTCTGATTGTGCAAATCATCATGCACAACTATAGTCACAACTGATAGCAATCTGATCCTCTAACACCTATCCCTGCTGAACTGAACATGCACTGACATGCAACTGAGTTAACTGATGTATTCTATAGTTGCATTATGAGTTAATAACTTGTGAATTAATTAATAACTAATTCACCCAACTCATCTCTAGTCTATTGATCAGTTAGATTAAATATAACTAGTTTAACAAAGTTAAACTAAACACAACTCCATCAACGGCACCTCCAGTCCACTAAACTCAACTCACCTGAGTTCTAACTGAAGTCCTGCATGCAAATATTAGTCATCCCATAAGTAACCACGTATTTCCTTCTGGGATCTACATGTACCACATCCGTAGCTCATCCTGAAGTGCTCCAAGAGAATAAGATCAAGTTTATAGTCCAAATATTATTAGGAGACAATAATATTTGACTTTTCTACTTTTGACAGCCAGTCTAAAAATAGACTTTGATCACTCACACTGTGATCACTCACATTGTGGTCACCCACACTGTGATCACTCATACTGTGATCACCCACACTGTGATCAAAAATAGAACTTGCGCCATAATTTGCCTGCAGGCCCACTTAGTGAAGGCGACTCTTTTCACTAAGCTCCATCATCTTGTTGCATTCTCAACAAGCATTTCTTGTTGCACACTTTTCAACATCTTGTTCCCAAAGTGAATGCATCTTTCATAAGTGATCCAATGGGCCAAGTAAGTGTAGAAATTTTGAATAATAAACACTTATTCACAGAGATTATCCCGATTATACACTATTGCGGAATACATGCACAATACATAACCTCCTCTACGTTGATCATCAATTTAGCAGCATTAAAATCAATGAAACATCAATCGCATGCACAAATTAACACAGTATGTAACCCGGGGAAAGCATACAGCTGAAAACCCCACACTATCTGTATATTATAATGATAGAGAACATGTAACAATACATAGTACAATACTCCTCACAAGTACTCAGTACTATCTCCACCTGTTACACACAAACTAGCTCAAATCTGAAGCCTCAAATCTTCTCCACTGTTTGCCTACCTCCACTGCGCAATCCTGCAAGGGAATCAATCACTCTGTGAAATCGAATTCCTTTGGTTATACTACGCAAGCCTCATGGGCAATCTCCATCCATGCATGTGCAAATCTCATGCACAACTATAGTCACAACTGATAGCAATCTCAACCTCTAACACCTGTCTCCACTGAACTGTACATGCACTAAGTTAACTGATGTATTCTTCAGTTGCTTTATGAGTTAATAATTAGTGAATTAATTAATATTTAATTCACACAACTCATCACTAGTGTATTCTTTAGTTAGACTAAAATACAACTAGTTCAACCAAGTCAAACTGAACACAACTCCATCAACTCCACAATCAACTCCACCGAAACTCAACCACATGAGTTCTAACTGAAGTCCTGCATGCAATAGCTCAACTGACCCACAAAGAAAGCATATTTCCTTTTGACAGCTGCATGTGCCACATCTGTAGCTCAAATTGAAGTGCTCCAAGAGGATAAGATAATGTTTATAGTCCAAAAATTATTATGAGACAATAATATTCGATTGTTCTATTTTTAGCCTAGCAGTCTAAAAATAGAAACCACCCATATGTCTAAAAATAGAAGTCCATCTATTTTTACCGACATGACCAATCATCCACAAATAGCATCCTGCAGCTCATAAACCATGATCCATATGTCTAAAAATAAACTTTGCGCCAAAATAGCCTGCGGGCCCACTTAGTGAAGTCGACTTCTTTCCACTAAGCTCCATCATCTTGTTGCATTCTCAAAAATCCCTCTCAACAATATATGGATTATCAGCAACCCCTATCCTGCCTCGGTGGTATTCGAATTTGCTCCTGGTGAGCGCCTTCGTCAAGATATCAGCATCCTGATCCTCCGTTGGAATGTATGAAAGTAACATGATTCTCTGCTGCACACAATCTCTGATATGATGGTACCTGATGTCAATGTGCTTAGATCTATCATGAAATAGAAGATTAGCTGAGAGTTTAATGCAACTCTGGTTATCACAGTAAATCACAGTAGGCTCCAAGTAAGAACCAAACAACCCGACCAAGATCTTCCTCATCCATGTAGCCTCGCATGCAGCCAAACTCGCTGCCATATACTCGGCCTCTGCTGAACTGAGTGCCATGGATCTCTACTTCTTGTTGTACCAAGAAACTTCTATCGACCCGATACTGAAGACCCCTCCTGATGTGCTCTTTCTGTCCGTTGGGCTACCTACCCAATCTGCATCCGTGAAGCCACATAGCTTCACCTCATCCTCCTGTCTGTACCACAATCCATATCTCGATGTGCCTCTGAGATAATGTAATACATGCTTGACTGCCTTCTAGAAGAGCTTGGTTGGCTTAACCATAGCTTGTGAAAGCTGGTTAACATCATAGCATATATCAGGTCATGTATTGACCAGATATATAAGCGACCCCACCAACTGTCGATAAACAATGGCATCCACTTCTTCTGCTAAAGTGGCATCCTCCTTCCTCCAACCTCTAGGAAGAGGAGTATCAACAGGCTTGCAGCCATGCATGTTGAACTTCTCCAGTATCTCCTGAGCATACTTACCCTGAGAAACAAATAGTCCATCACTGCGCTGCTAAATTTCCAATCCCAGGAAATAATGAAGGAGGCCCAAGTCCTTCATCTCAAACTCCTTAGCAAGATCATCCTTGCATGAAAGTATCAACAGCTCATCACCCGTTAGAATCAAATCATCTACATAAAGTACAATGATAAGCAACTTACCCTCCACCACAATCTGGTATAGGTTAGGATCCGCCTCACTCTTGGAGAATCCAAGTCCGGTGAAATAACTGTCTATCCGTGTGTACCAAGCACGTGGTGCTTGTTTCAACCCATACAGCACTCTCTTGAGCCTGCACACATGCGACTCGCTGCTGAAGATCTCAAAACCTTCGGGCTGTTCTATGTACACCTCCTCCTCAATGACTCCGTTGAGGAACACAGTCTTCACATCCATCTGATGAATGTGCCATCCCATCTACGCTGAGAGAGCAAGAATCGTCTGTATGGAAGAATACCTTGCGACAGGTGCAAAGGTCTCCTCATAATCGATCCCCTCTATCTATGAAAAGCCTCGGGCAACAAATCTTGCCTTGTACTTCTCCACACTCCCGTATCCAGTGTACCGATCAGGTGACTGTCTTTGCCTGTGTTGGGCTGTAGGTGGTCCTACAACTTTCTCTACATGTTGAGCAGTCGCTCAGCTTCTGTCAAGCGCTTTCGCCCTCTGATGGTTGGCGCTGCATGAGTGGTATCTTCCACTCCATGAACTTCGTCCTGTGGCTGATCCACGTCCTGAAGCTCATCCTTAGGAACTAATAGCTCCTCATATGCATGTAAGTGTGGCTCCCTCTTAAGCAAACACTTCATGGCTTTCTCCTCCTGAAATTTTATATCCCGTCGCACAACAGTCTTGCCACTATCTGGCAAATACACACGATAGTTGTGGGGCGTATCAGTGTACCCCACAAATATCCCAGCCTCTGCGGTTAGCTCCAGCTTCTTCCTGGCATCCTTCGTCACATGCATGTAAACGTTAGCACCAAAAATCCTCAAATGAGAAAGATTAGGCTTCTTACCATAATAAGCCTCCTCGGGTGTACTCATGCCAAGTATCCTGTGAGGACAACGGTTCTACACATATACTGCTGTATTGCATGCTTCCGCCCACAAGTGAAGGGGTAGGCCCTGATCATGCAACATCGCCCGTGCAACACCCACGATCGTTCTATTCTTCCGCTCAGCAACCTCGTTCTGTTGTGGGTTATGGGGAGCTATGAGCTCTCTTCGAATCCCTTCTGCACTGCAGAAATCCTTGAACTCACCAGAGATGTATTCACCACCATTGTCGCTCCTAAGAGCCTTCACCTTCTTCCCCGACTCCTTCTTGACCAGTGCTTTGAACTCACAGAACTTTGAGTATGTCTCTCTCTTCTTCTGCATGAAGAAGATCCAGCACTTACGAGAGAAATCATCAACAAAGATTACATAATACTTGTGTTTTGTTGTCGAAGCTATTGAGAAAGGTCCACACACGTCTGTGTGAATTCTCTCAAGGATCATCGTGGCACGACTATCCTTCTTGTGAAAGGTGGCTTTCACAAACTTTCCCAAAGTACACCCCTTGCACTGATCTGACTGCGCAAGAGTGCCTTGAGGAAGCCCTGTAGTGATCTGTTGCAGTATCTTCAAGGCTCCATGGTGAAGGTGACCCAATCTCCTGTGCCACAGCTCGCCATCATCCCGACTCACCAATCCTTCTGCCTTGCATGCCATTTCTACGCAGCCATCTACATGCAACTGATAAAGGTTCCTGACTCGAACCCCTATCTTCTGGGTTTCTCTAGTTGTCTTGTTGCACAAGAAAGCCTTTCCCTCGCTGAAAACAACATCATATCCCTTGTCTTCTAACATCGCCACAAAGATAATATTCTTCTTCAATCCTGGAACATGCATCACTTCGTTCAATACGAAGGGTTTACCAAACTCCCTCTCAAAGGAAATGGTATCGATACCGGTCGCACTGTATCTACCATCATCACCCATCTCGATGTGCACTCCAAGATCTTTCTCCTCCAGATCAGAAGACAAATCTCGATCTCTTGTCATGTGAAAAAACGCACCACTGTCCAAGAGCCATACCAATCCCATCACACTTGATACCAAGCATGCAATCAATGAAAATCAAGCTCAAAATACGAGGCTAGAGCCTCTCCTGCTGCAGATCCAACATCTTGCTTGTTCTTCTTCTTCTGCGGACAATTAGTGGCATAGTGTCCGTGCTGGTGACAGTGAAAGCACTTCACCTTGGACATGTCCTGCTTCTTGCCTTTCACACTGGAATGAGAAGCTTTCTTGTTCTTCCCCTTCTTTGCTTTGGCAGCCAAAGCGCAATTTTCTTCATCAGGTACCTTTGATGAAGATCCGTCCCTAGTATTCCGCCTGATCTCCTCCTGCACAAGATCTGACCAAAGTCTCTCCCATCCTAGCAATTTCTCCCGACCATTGACAGAGTCTTGATAGGAATGCCAACTCTTCGGAAGACCAAGGAGAGCCAAGCTCACCAAGTCCTCATCATCGACAGTCACCCCCACACTTCCTATCTCATCCCTGCACTGAGTGAACTTCATGAAATACTTGGGCATATTGTCTCCCTTCTCGCATTTAATGTTTCTGAGTTTATCCTTGAGCGCCAACTTCCTCTGATCGCTCTTGCTTTGGAATAGACCTGTCAACGCTTTCCACATCAAGTATGGAGAAGCCTTTCCATGTAAGCCGGACACAATGTGATCCTTCACGCCCTCTAACAGAATCCTTCGACACTTTGTTGTCTTCTTTTACCAAGCATCAACTTGCGCAGTATCAATAGGCTTTGGGACATCAGCCTCTATGAACTCCTTCAGCCCATTATCATCTAACACTGCCTCCATCCTATCCTTCCATGCAATATAGTTCGAGCTGCCCTCAAGAGCATACTCCAATCGCAATCCGTTGAAAGACATTGCCACGTTGACACCAAGAAAACACTGCTGCAAATTCGAATTCCACCAGCTCCAAACTCAACCGCCTTTGATCTAGAATTCGTGAGAACGAGGTATTTCTTGTACAGAGATTGACTTTATGGGCTTTTACCGGATATCTCACCTTCCAAAGGAAGGATGAATCCAGAGGCTTCCTGGCCCGATTACAGACTCTGCCTGAAGAAATAAAATGTAAACGCTTTCTGAATAGTAGATCTGATGATCAACAGCTCTGATACCATGTAGAAATTTTGAATAATAAACACTTATTCATAGAGATTATCCCGATTATACACTATTGCAGAATACATGCACAATACATAACCTCCTCTACATTGATCATCAATTTAGCAGCATTAAAATCAATGAAACATCAATCGCATGCACACATTAACACAATATGTAACCCGGGGAAAGCATACAGCTGAAAACCCCACACTATCTGTATATTATAATGATAGAGAACATGTAACAATACATAGTACAATACTCCTCACAAGTACTCAGTACTATCTCCACCTGTTACACACAAACTAGCTCAGATCTGAAGCCTCAGATCTTCTCCACTGTTTGCCTGCCTCCACTGCGCAATCCTGCAAGGGAATCAATCACTCTATGAAATCGAATTCCTTTGGTTATACTACGCAAGCTTCATGGGCAATCTCCATCCATGCATGTGCAAATCTCATGCACAACTATAGTCACAACTGATAGCAATCTCAACCTCTAACACCTGTCTCCACTGAACTGTACATGCACTGAGTTAACTGATGTATTCTTCAGTTGCTTTATGATTTAATAATTAGTGAATTAATTAATATTTAATTCACACAACTCATCACTAGTGTATTCTTTAGTTAGACTAAAATACAACTAGTTTAACCAAGTCAAACTAAACACAACTCCATCAACTCCACAATCAACTCCACCGAAACTCAACCACATGAGTTCTAACCGAAGTCCTGCATGCAATAGCTCAACTGACCCACAAAGAAAGCATATTTCCTTCTGACAGCTTCATGTGCCACATCTATAGCTCAAACTGAAGTGCTCCAAGAGGATAAGATAATGTTTATAGTCCAAATATTATTATGAGACAATAATATTCGACTGTTCTATTTTTAGCCTGGGAGTCTAAAAATAGAAACCACCCATATGTCTAAAAATAGAAGTCCATCTATTTTTACCGACATGACCAATCATCCACAAATAGCATTCTGCAGCTCATAAACCATGATCCATATGTCTAAAAATAGACTTTGCGCCAAAAATAGCCTGCGGGCCCACTTAGTGAAGGCGACTTCTTTCCACTAAGCTCCATCATCTTGTTGCATTCTCAACAGTACGAACTTTTCCCTTGATGAAGGAAACCCTCATCCCTTTATCTTCCAAAGAGGATATTGATACCAAATTCTTCTTTAACATAGGCAAATACATTACATCATGTAGTACAATAGATCCCCTAGAATTCAAATGAGATTTGACGGATCCAAAACCTTTAACGGGATGACTGGAGTTGTCTCCAAGAATGATTTCAAGTTTGACTCCTTCTATACCAAATTAGAGAGAACTTCTTTGTAACCATAGAAGTGATGAGTGGCCCCACTATCAACCAACCAAATATCCCACGAATCTGGAGGAGATGAACTAGTAAGAGCGGAAATAAAAATATATTCAGATTGATTCGCAACATTACTTTCATACCTGGAGAATTTTAACTTCTTTTGTGGATGACAAACTTCTCCATGGTCACTTGGAGCATCTCTTCTTCCTCTATCATTTCTCCCATTGTAATCATTCCTTCGGTCATCTCTCCTTCTTTGATCATTGAACCTATTGTTGTTGCTTCTAGTATTATAACATGGTCCATTGTTCTTTTCGGGGAAATCTCAAGCATAGTGCCCTTTCTTATGACAATTGTAGCATTCAATGTTCACATATTCCTTTCTTCCACCAAAACTTCGAGGAGGAGGTTTTCTTGCATTTGATGGACCTCCTTTCCCTTTCTTCTTCTTCTTGTCATGAGCGATGTATGCAGCAGGTTATCCTTCTTCATCTTCCTTAATCTTCCTATCATCCTTGACTCTTCTTGAGTGAGCTTTCCAAAAATTTCATCAAATGAAAGGAGGTCATATGTGTTGCTTATAGTAGTGATGAATGTTTCCCAAATAGAGGGGAGACATCTTAGAGTCATGACACAGCTTCTCCAACTCTTAGAAATTGATCTCTAACACAAGAGATCCTCATTATGTAGGATGGCATGGAATATCCTTTGTTCATCTTGGTGTCGTTGATTTGATCTTTCAAGGTGAGGATTTAATTAAAATTGTTGATCTCAAACATGTAGGATACCTTATCATACATGTCTTTAGACCTACTCAAGTTTCCAACATATGCAAGTAGATTATCTTGTAAACCATCAGCTATAATTTGTTTTGATTTCAACTCACCTTTCTTGTGCTTGTTCTTGGCAGCAGTGGATGCATTCTCCAGAGGCTCGGGTACCTTTCCTTGAATGTAGTCCAAAACATCATTATTATCATCAATGATATCCAACCTAACTTTCCATGCAACAAAATTAGATGAGTCACCCAGCTTCTCATCACTCTTGAAGAAGGAAGTCATCTTGACTTTGACTAGATCAGTTCTTTCAACTTTCCAAAGATGAGTGCTTCAAGGCTTGTCTCCTTTTGGGCTTGTCCTTAACCTTAGCTCTGACACCATGTTAATTTTCAGATTGTTCTATGCTGTATCAATTAATATAGCCCAATTCCAAATTTCAATTAGAAATATTTCCAATTACAATTAGTCTTTCCATTCATCAACAGTAATTCAAGATAGAACAATGTATGCAAGGACAAAGAGGACAATCAGCACATCAAGAAGAGACACCATATTTGGTCAAAGACCAGGGAAAATCCCCATAAGGGGGAAACCCCTTTGAAATTCGTCTTTTATTAGATTGTCATAAAATGTTCAGCAGAGAGTAAAATGAGCCCAATACAATATAATCAGCAATACAACCCAACTCAGAAACCAGTTTACAGTGGCAGAATATATCAGAGACAACTTGATTCAAAGTTCAGACAGCTTTAGAAAACTTCAGATAATGGTCAACTGTAGTCAAACCCATGGACCCTCCCTTCAAGTTAGCATGTGTGCATCTGAATGTTCCTGGGTGTTGTCTTGCCCATAGCATGCACACATCGAGGGAAAAAATTTCCCAGTTATGTTCCAGTGTCCGAAGCAGAAACCCTAATTTTGTGTGAGCTTCAAATCTGAGACTTCTGACCTCCATACAATCTTTTCCTTCTCCAATGTTCTGAACCAAATCAAATAGAAGAGAGGAAGATGCTTGATGTTGTGATTTCCAAATGAGCTTCTAGGTCACTTGTATTTATAGGCTTCTAGGGGCCAACCTGTCCAAGTGTGCATGAGGGTGAAACCAACCTAATCCAATATCCATGAGTGGGTGAACAAAATCAAAAACCAACTTCTTCTTCTTCGAACGAGGTGATTTTTAGGTCGATTTTTGTCCTCTTGAAAAGAGGAACTCAATGTCATCATCATCTCCATCAAATGAGTAGTCCAAATTGGAATTTGACCGCGGTTTCATATTTTTAACAACAATAAGTCAAAGAAAGGCAGATCCAAATCCAGATCGAGGATAGTGTGCTGGAAATGTGGGAAGAAAGGACACTTGAAGAAAGACTGTAAATCTCAGAAGGGAAAAGAAGAATATGGATAACAAGAGAACAATCATGAAGAAAATGTAACAAATGATGTGTTGCAAGATGATTTGATTCTTTTATTAGAAAATATTATTGATTCCTAGGTGGTAGATTCAAGGGCTTCATTCCATGCCACACCTGATAGGAAACATTTTCAAGACTATGTTCAAGGAGATTTTGGACAAGTTCGTTTGGGTGATGATAAACCTTGTAAATTCATTAGAATGGGTAAGGTTTTTATAAAGCAACAGAGTGTAAAACAATTGTTGTTAAAGGAGGTAAGGCATGTTCCAGATCTAAATAAAAATCTAATTTCAACAGGGCAGTTGGGAGGTGAAGGTTTTGTAACTACATTTACAAACAAAACCTAGAAGGTCACTAAAGGAGCCCTGGTAATAAGGAGAAAAGGTTGTTACATTGTATTTATACAATGGAATTTCTAATTATCTTAATGCTTTAACCTCCACAACAACATATACGACACTCTAGCATCATAGGCTCAAGCACATGAGAGAGAAGGGGATGCAATTCTTCACTCAAGGAATTTGTTGTCAGGTTTGAAGCATGTTGATTTGGATTTCTGTGCAAATTATGTTTATGGAAAACAAAAGAGAGTCAGAATTCTCAAAGTTTGGAAAGAAAAGAAGAGTGAAAATTTAAAGCTTGTGCATACAAATGTATGGGGACCTTCTCAGGTATCATCTCTCAGTGGCTCTCGCTATTATGTTACTTTTATTGATGATGCAACTAGGATAACTTGGGTTTATTATATTCGAAATAAATATGATGTCTTTGATACTTTTAAGAAATGGGAAACTTTGGTTAAGAATGAGATAGGAAAGAAGTTGAAGTGTCTTAGATCAAATAATGGAGGTGAATACTGCAACAAGGAATTTGATAATTACTATTCAAAGCATGGAATTTGTAGAGAGAAGATAGTTCTAGGAACATTACAAGAAAATGGTGTATCAGAAAGGATGAACAGAGAAGTCATGGAACGTGCAAGGTGCATGAGATTGCATGCATGACTTTCCTTACAATTTTGGGCAGATGTTGTAGATATTGTTGTTTATATAATAAAATTAGGGCCTTCAAGTTCATTGGATGGTGGTATTCCATAGGAGGCATGGACAGGTAAAAAGGTAAACTACTCATTTATAAAGAATTTTAGTTGTGAAGCATTTTTCCACATTAATAAAGAAAACAGAACAAATATTGAGGCAAAATCAAAGAAGTGTACCTTCATTGGATACATAGTTAATTCTTTTGCTTATCGCTTATATGACTATGAAAACCATAAAATCGTCAAGAGTAGAGATTTAGTATTCAATGAAAGGGTTTTGTACAAAGATTAGTTGCAGGGAAAGAAACGGAAAAAACAAAACACAGAATACACAGTGCTTGAAGAGATCACAGGAAAAGTAAATTCAAAGGTGCTGTTATCACCGAAAATGCTGTAGTAAAATTTTTTTAGCCTGGCTTAAAGAGTGGGTGTTTTCGCAGCGCCTGAATTATTTTTAGCAGTTTCGCAGCGCTACCTGTTTGCGTGGTTTCGTAGCGTGCTACGAAATTGGGAATTGGTTCGAGTTTTCAGCGAAGGTCCAAATCCTAGCATGTTTATTGTATAGAGTTTTGCTTCCCTCCAGGAATGTTGATGAGAGCAATGACAGTATGTCCAAGGAGGCACCCTATGATGATGCAGCTATTGTGGGATTGGCATCAAGTACATTAAGGGAGTTATCTCTGAATTCTGGCTCATGGGTGATTGTGAAAGATGTACATACTAATGTGGGAGACTTGCAAGAGTTTTTGTGTTGAATCCTCCAGACAAAAAATCTATTAAAATTCCACAAATTATAGAGAGTATTATGTTCTCAGCTGGCATGCTTGAAGCATATGGGCCTTCTGTCAGCGTTCTGTTTGTCTGAAGATTATGCTTTAGTCATTGATCCACTTCAACTGGCCTTTGATATTGAGTTACATTTAGCATGCCTAAAAACATATAGGGCAAAACATCAGGTGTTATAAAAATGCTTCAGGGGTCCTTTAATAGACTACTCAACAATGTCATCAAGCTCAGCTATGCTCAAAACAATATCTTCAACACCTCTTTGAATGTTCAAGAAATGCTTTTCAATGGTGACTTCAAATCTGCTATTAATCTGTGATCTGTACTTCTACAAGAGGAAATCTGGTTTACAAATTCAAGGCTCTACTTCACCAAAGGAGCACTTGCTTCTAATATAAGGATAGTTCCAGAATTCTGAACAAATCCGAAGCTGATCTCCCCACAGATTTAATTTGTTGTCCAAACAATGATTCACGTGTTCTTCGTCCTCTTTAGCTTTAGGTTCCTTCAAATCCAAGTTTTGGTTAAATATGAGGCCAGATTGGAGGACGGAACTGCTGTATAAAAAACAGTGAAAGGATGTCAAGAAACAAATCATTAAAATGGGCATTCAAGGCTCCGGCTGAGTTACTAAAAGAATGTTTTTGTCTTATGTCATGTTTTCAAGAAGAGTGGACTTGGTGCAAAAAGTGAAGAACAGTACACGGCACCACTTGAGAAAGGCGATGTAAGGAATGCAGTTGAAACCGCTTCGATGTTTGCTGGTTTTAAGATTGTCCCGAAATTAACTTTGACATGCGAAATCTGGGTAAAACAGAGACTGCATTTATTTCAAGTAATGGACCTGTTGATGTCATTAATGTAATGGTGGTTTTGTTTCTTTCGGGAATAAGTGTGAGCAGATTCATGAATCTTGTTTTGATATGCATTTTAGTAATGTAAATGACGGGGGTTTATCAGCAATGTTTGAACGCCAGAGCAGAGAAGTAGTTAATCATGTTCAAGTTATTGTGGCGCCGTTATAGCTGCCAGATGTTCAAAGGTTGCCACGCGCCAAATTGCGCATGCATACATTGAATTTAAGAAAAGGGCATCTTGACACGGCAGGCTATGTCGAGTAAAGGCAGTTGTTCGATTATATGGTGAATTTATATGTCTGCTCAGCGCTCTCCACGATTCACTTGAAGAACTTGGCAATCTTAAGCTTTAACGTTTGCCTCTTAAAAGCTTACATACCTTTTGGAAGGAAGGAGTATTTGGACACGTTTCACTTAGCATATATTGCTGTACAGAAGCATTTTCGACATGGTTCAGGGTATAATGAAACAGATGCGTTCTTGCAACTCTGTTATACAAGGGAAAACAACTCGTCTTCACACAAACGGATTCCTGATGAAATTGCTAAACGTTTTCTTAGCGATTCTATGCTGTCAACATCATGTGATAAACAATCTTTTGAGGTAAAGGTATCCATGTATGATGCGCTGTAGAAGCGGAGGTAAGAACAAGATAAAGAGCACTTGCTAGAAGCAGCAGAGGCGTATAAGAAAGCTCTTGTAGTGGATCCTACATACAAGCTTGCTGCGGAGTACGTGGAAATTGTTTTGACAGACCTTGGGACCAGTTTCAAACTTGTAGAAAATGTCCATGAAGGAATTTAGAAATACTCTGAAGCTCTAAAAGCAGATAGCTGCTATATTGTTGCTTAGTGTAATTTGGGGTGGTTTATTAAGAAATGAGCATATCGAGCCTAGGTCTGGCTGAGGCATAGACAATGGATGGAAAAAGGAAGCCTTTGATATTGGCTAGCACCGATGGAGTTGTTAATTCCGCCTTGTTTTCTGGAGAACATGATGGCACAGGGGACCTTTTTTTTATTCAGCCTCATCATTTAGATCTCACATATAACTCATATGCTGGTGATAAAAACATCATTAGGTTCGAAGGATTCACACAAAATGACATCACTGAAGATGCCAATGATCATTCCCACTCTAGAAGGCAAACGAGATAAAAGCAGTGACACCATCCTTGACAGAAATTGTAGTAATACTGTAGCAGCATTTCTCACAGGCAACCGAGTTCCTGATTGTACTTTGGCTAGATTTGCTCGAGTTTCAATTTCTATAGATGATGAAGAAAGAGTGATCATGGAAGCTTGCCTCTTTTCAAGATTTGGAAACTGGAGAAGTTTCTCAAAATGAAACCTCCCAACTTTCAGTTACTATATCCTGTAAGAAAGCTTCACTTGACAAAGTCAAAGCACAAACCGAGACTTGTTATAAACTCATCTGCTGGAAGCAACACATCAATAAGCATATCTAAAGGAAGCCATCAATAGAGATGGAGTTAAGGTTGTAGAGGAAGGAAAAAAGGAAGCATGAACTTTTTGAAATAAGTTGATGAGCAGATTTCATGGTGATCCCAGAGGTTTCTATTGTGTGGCCACAGTTGATTTTAGATGACCCAAAGGCCCATTCAAGGAAGGTTTGAGCTCCCAATGTCACATTCATTGGCAGTCTAAGCATTCAATGTTGAAATTTTCCAACAGTCTCTTTCCATCTATATTTGACATTAGAGAATGGAATTTTTGAGAAAAGACACAGCCCTCTATAATAGATTGATGCTTCAAGAGATTAACGCGCACCTTTTAAGAATGTTCTAACAGTTCTTATGGGGAATTGAACTCATATGCGAAGGCTTTGTTCTATACCAACAGAAGGATCAAGACATTATTATTCACCTTCTGTGGATGGTCCAGTACGCAGTAAATTACCTTACATGGATGATGTGGGAGATTCCAAGAGTCTTTTAACAGAGGAGACAAGTTTTTCCTCAGGAGAAATATTGGTTGCAAGCAAACCTTTTCAAAACAATCAAGTGCTTAAGTCATAAACACTGATGATTATTTAGAAAACCAGAGAGGAAGAGTGTATTTTTTTTAAATCACACAGCAGTTTCGTAGCGCGCTACGAAACTGCTGTAGGTGATGATTTTAAAGTGCAGAGCAGCTAGTGTGATATTGGGAGCGGGAGTTGAGGAAGAGAAGCACCTGTCTATTAATATCACTTACAGCACATCTGAAACATGGCAGCATTCCATGCATGGGGTGATTAAAAGATTTGAGAACATGCTGCTATACTTTGGGAAAATGTGGGAGACAAAGACCGTGAAAACAGATCATTCCTCTTGATCAATTAATAAGCATACACGTAACTAGAATCCAAAGCTAGTTCGTTCTATGTACTTTCCTTCAAAGATACTTCAACCTAAACAGCCAAAGGACATGTGTCAAAAGCCAGAAAAGCATCATGCGACAAGGAGCAAAGATTTAGGATTTTGATTAAATGAAAACCATTTGTGATTTCAGTTTAGCCATTATGTAATTAATAGATTAGTTATGCAATAGATAGGGATAATGAATAGCCACCTTCGAGGCTCCCCTCATGCTGGAGGAGGAAGCTCGAGGTGGGTGAGTTTGCTTGCCTATATAGGGATCAGATCAGAATGTAAAAAGGGTTGGATTGTATATACAAAAACAGAGTTTTCTAGAGCTTATGAAAGGACTGTTATAGTAATGGCAAACAGGGTTTTTTCTTCCCAAGATTCTCAATGCATCTTTTTGTTCAAATGTGATGATGGTTTAGTTTCTTAATGTTCTTTTTACAGCCTTGTTATGGCACAATCCCTCAGAATTCATATTATATGCTCTGACTTCCTGTGTGCTTGACAGGCTGTGGGTTTTGGTGAAGCATGTTTGAACATCACTCAGAATTCATTTTTAATGCTCTGACTTCCTGTATGTTCAGCAGGCTTTGATTTAGGTAAATTATGTTTGAACCTTTGATGATGCAAAGAGCCTTGGCTTCTATGAGATGACTGTGATTTGGTTTATTAACTGTGAGAGACTCCATAGCCCAATGAAGACTAATTTGATGTATGTCCAGCCAGCTATATTTTTATAAATGTGTGAAGAGTTAGCCCTCTAGTGTTTGAAGGATTTTGTCAAGAGTCGTGAGAGAGCCCTCTCTGATTAGGAAGGCTAATTCCTAATCTAAAGTATGGTCTGAAACAGTTACATGAGACCTTGCTTGGTTGCAGTCCCTAGTACTGGTTTTGTGATAACAGGTGCCATTAAATCATAATTATCATCAACAACAGGACAACAACAACATACACCTCAAACTGCTACTAATGTTGTTAGAAGATTTACCAAGTTAAGTTGACCCCCTAAATGATATTCTCCATTATATTATGTATTGTTGATTGATTCTGGTGAACGATAAGGATATGAAGAAGAAATGCAAGTAGAAACCACGAAGAAGTGGGAGAAAGTCATGAAAGAATAGATGGACTCTTTGGTACATAACCAAACTTGGGACTTAGTCAGGTTGCCTGTAGGTAAGACAACATTGCAGAATTATTGGGTTTACAGATTGAAGGAGGAAAATGGAGGAAAACAAAGGTATAAGGCTAGACTTGTGGTGAAGGGGTTTTCACAGAAGAAAGGTATAGACTTTGATGAAATATTTTCTCCTATTGTTAAAATGATTTCAATCAAAACTATTTTAAGTCTAGTGGGAAATGAAATATTTTTATCTTCAACAGTTACATGTAAAGACATTTTTTCTCCGTGGGATTTGTAGGAAGAGATATATATGTAACAACCACAAGGGTATGAGGTCAAAGGGAAGGAGAAATTTGAAGAAGAGTTTGTATGGCTTAAAACAGACTCTGAGGCAATGGTATCTAAAATTTGACAGGTTTATGTTTGAACAAGGCTATACTAGATGTCACTCTCACCATTGTGTTTATATTAAGAAACAAAATGATGGCAGTTATATTATATTACTATTGTATGTAGATGAAATGCTTGTTGCATGGTCTAACATGCAAGAAATAAATGTGCTCAAAGGAAAATTGGCTAATTCATTTGCAATGAAGGATTTGGGTGCTACAAAGAAAATATTTGGTATGATAATAACCAGAGAAGAAAAATCACAAATTAACATTGTCTCAAAGTGAGTACATAGAAAAGGTGTTGGAAAGATTTAATATGCAAAATTCAAAACTAGTTAATACACCTTTAGCTAGCCACTATATAAAACTCCATGAAAGAGTATTGGATGGTAGTGAAGTGGATTCTCGTGTATTTGAGAGGTACCACTAATCAAGCCTTATGTTTTGGAGGTTCAAACATTGTTTTACAAGGATATGTTGATGCAGATATGGCAGGTGATAGAGATAACATGAGGAGAACCACATGGTATGTGTTTAATGGAGGTGGAACAATTGTCAGTTGGGTTTCAAAATTGTAAAAAATTGTTGCACTATCAACATGTTGATGATGTTGGACCTATCAACATTCAGGGGATCACCCTGGTATGAAGTCCCAACTAGAACTCACACCATTTTGTGTGGGAGTCCCATCCAATATGATGGCTTGGTTACCACTATCTTAAAGATTTGCCTCAACTCTTTCTTGTCAGCATAGGAGAGTGGTATACTTTATCTTCGAGTAGTGAGGTTCCCATGCCTAGTGATTGCTAGTGTACTTGTGTCAATGGTTCTTTCAATGTAGAGAGAAAGGGGGGGAGTGAGTCCTAAGTCGGTTGGGAGGAAGCCCCAACTCTGTTAGGAACACACAACACAACAGGATGTGCACAACTTCCAGAAGAGCAGTCTACACGGATGCAACAGTCACAACACACAAGAGAAGATAACATGTACAACACTCAGCGGATGAGTCCACGTGAGTGCAACAGTTGTTATAGAAAGTTTACGTGAAATATTTTTTTGATGTACGAGGAGGTAACCAACACGGGAGGGACAACGTTAACAACATATACAACACATTTCGATTAATATATATGTACTACAACAAGTGAATGATTTCAAGTGTTAAACACAGGTTAAAACAACATGCATTACAAGTGTTCAAGATTAGTATTATAATAGTTATAATATGTGTGAAAAAGTGTTGGCCTATTAGCAAGATTCTGAATTAAGCAAAAGTTCCAAGACACATCGTTACACCATACATCACTAACCCCGTGGGTGGGGCATTGTAGCCACTACTTACTCCTCAAAGAAAATATTACAGACTCTCAAGGCTATGTGGGAGGAGCTGAGGTAAAAAAGTCCTTTGCATGTAAAATTGAGGGGGTATTTATAGCCAAGGGTGAAACTGACCCTTGTGGTTATTCGACTACCCTCATGACTGTTTGACTTCCATGACTTTTCGACTTTACATGACTCTTGTCTAGTCAATTTAATGTCTTAAATTGCTCTACATAAATTATCAATCTGGGTATCGTAAATTGATGAAGTGTGGTGCACCATATGTGCTTAGTTAACCCTTTTTCTTACTTCGTTGTTTTATAGTTTATGTTGTTTTGGGGTTTTGTTTTTGTTGGTCTCCTAAAGTATTCTAATGCAATGGAAATCCTAGTTTAAAGTTTTAAGAATGCTTTTAAAGATCAAGTGTGGATGTATAGTTGAAGACAAGGTTTATGCTTCTTATGATAATTTCCAAACTTAGCACTTCAAAGATCTCAAAACATGCTATCTATAAAATCAGAACTTGAACAAAAGTGTAAACATGCAGCTACATAAATCAAGCTAAAGATGAAGTACTGAAAATGAGGTTACTGTCTCTGTTGTCCATCTAATTACAAAAATAAAATCTAAACTACTGCACTCAAAACCAAAAATTGCAGACTAATGAAAGCAAAATCAAATTACTTCACTTATAATCCGATAGCTCGCCAATTAACTTCTTGAGTTAAGCCATGGCACTGGAGATAACGTCAAATAACATGAAGAATTGATATCTAAATTACCTACTTGCAGATTAATGAAAGAAAAATCAAATTACTTCACTTATAATTCGATAGCTCGCCAATTAACTTCTCGGGTTAAGCCATGGCACCAGAGATAACGTCAAATAACATGAAGAATTGATATCTAAATTACCTACTTGTAGATTAATGAAATCAAAATCAAATTACTTCACTTATAATCCGATAGCTCGCCAATTAACTTCTTGGGTTAAGCCATGGCACCGGAGATAACGTCAAATAACATGAAGAACTTGATATCTAAACTAGCTAATAGCAGCAAACAAATCTCACTAAAATCAAAGCATAACAACTGAAATTTAAAAGCTAAAAAGTTCAGTAGAGAAGCAAATCTCATATCACTACTTGATGCAAAAACTACATTAAAAAGCTCGAGCAAAAACTAATAAGCAAATACAAGAACATGTAAAGAAAAACTAATCTACAATCAACCGGTTGAACACACTTGCATGAATTAAAATTGCATGAATGGAAAATCTAAACTATCAAACTTGAAAGCAATAAAATGACATACTTGAATGAAATCAAAGCAAAACTACAAAGCAAAATCTACTCTACCTTACATTCTAATATGCTCCATGACATCTACTTCACATCTCCTTCCATGTTGAGAACATCAAAGCTTTATTCAAATTCTTCAAAATTACAAAGTACAACAAAGCTCTCTAAAGCTTTCCAAAGCCATCAAAGAAGAACTACAAACTCCAAGCTAAAGAACTAAAAAGCCAAGCTAAGCTAACAAATGAAGGAGAGAGATCTCCTATTTATACAAAAAGATGAGAAGCCATCTCATTAATGAGAGTCCATGAATCTCTCCCTCTACCTCTAGAGTCCTAATCAAAATAGGAACTGATAAGACACATGTCTTCTTAGAGTTTCAATACAATTAGGAGATGTGACACATATCCTCATGATCTCATGATTATCTCCACTCAAATTCGAATTTGGCCTTAGGGTGCCACATAAAGGTCTTCTAGAAGCCTCCTTTTGACCTACACATGTCAACAATCTCAACCCACTTGTTAGGTATAAGCATATGCACATTATTTTCTAATTTTTAACCACAAATTCACTTAAAAAGGCTAAGAATTAATAAATTTTGGAAAAACATAAATGTGGCCCAATGATAATGAAAGTGGGATGAATGTAGTGACATAGTAGTGAAATGGAGGTGATATAATGGACATAATAGTGAAAGTGTAATGTAAATGAATGACATTTTCAAGACCCAACAACTCTTCATACAACAAGTGGGTCTCTTGGACTTCCACATTACATTACATTGATTGATATTATGGCCCACAACAGAGATGTGGACGACATTACTCATGACAAGACTCGACATGACAGTGTTAGTACATTCGTGTTGTTGCTGGTGTGCATGTTGAGCGGCAGTGTTGTTGGGTGATGGATATCCTCATCGTGTGTCACAGCTTCACCTCTGCATGGCAACATGCATAGAGTCTTTGGTGTTCATTGGGTTTTCATTTGCACATTGCTCCTTTCTTGTATGTTGGTAAGCTTGACAGGTTCGTCCGTTCGCGAAAAGTGCATGTTCGTTCGTCCGTCCGTCCATGAATACATCTTGCATGTTTTCTCGTCTGTCTGTCCACAAACACATATTTGCATGATCATCCATTCATGAGCACATCTCTTTGCATGCATCCTTTGTTTGTCCATTGGCGAACATGTCCTTCTGCATGTGCTCCCTTTGTTCATCCCATCCGTCATTGCACCATGTTTGTTTGTGTACCTGTATGCAGTCAATCATGACGAGACGACATCAAATCCATAAACCTCCTAGTCTACCATGATGCATTATCGTTTCGGATGCAGGTGACGGGGAGAGGAGACAAGGTTGCAAGTTGGGATGGAGGCTCCAGCACTACTCGTGAAAACTGCGCAAAAATCACTAGGTGATGGAGATGGGAAATCTGGATCGACAATGACTATTCATAGGGTCTGGCTCAATTGGAGGAAAAAACTGCATAGTTTTTTAGAGGAACTGTCTGAGCTGCGAGAAGGCTGGGCAAGAAAAATCTGCACAATTTCCCGAAGGAGCTGGCAACGAGAGCTTGGTAGCCAAAACTGCTCAATTCCTAGAGGGAATTGGTCGCTGGCTACTGGGTCACTAGTAGCAAAAACTGCGCAATTCCTGAGGGGAACTGGCAGTCAACTGCTGGGAGTTGGGCAGCAAAAACTGTGCAATTCCTGAGGGGAACTAGTAGTCAGCTACTGAGGCTTGGCAGCAAAAACTGCACAATTCATTGAGGGAACTTCCAATCAACTGTCGGGAGCTGCTGGTGGGAAAAACCATGTTGATGCTGGGAGGTTGGCCTGCTGATCACCTCTGCATAGTTTCTGAGCTGAGTGGACTGATGGGCAATAGAGGGCTAGCTCATGAAAAATGCGTAGTTTTTTGGGTGAGCAGTCGGTTGACTGATTGGAGGGTTGACTGGAAAAACTGCAAAATTTTCTAAGGGAGACAGGGTTGGGCACTAGGTGTCTGTCCAGCCTGTCTGCGCAATTTTCTTAGTCAGTGGAACGGGCAAGGTTTGCAACCTCTGCACAATTTTTTAGGGGAGTCATTCCTGAGGTGGCCGTCGAGTCAAACTCTCCAGTTGACCAGCGTGAAGGTTGATTGATCTTCTTGTGGGCAGCGCAACTTGAAATGGATTTCTTGGTGCTTCTATGCTATTCTAGGTGATAGTTGATCGAGTTGATGGCGGCGTGATGGTCCAATTGTCAGAGGGTAATCCAGTCGTCAGAACAGCAAAGTGACTAAGTGTGTGAATGAGTGGAAAGGTGCATATGTGATCATGCAAACACACACTTACATGACTTGACGACAAGATGAATCAAACCATCCAAACACATATGCTCAACATGACTGACTGATGGTGTGAGAGACAAGTGCGGCAAGCGCGACACTTGTGATTGATCATTGGTCGACTGTGACGACACTTGCATGACAACGAATGTGACTCCGTGTGTGAGCACGACGAATGTTTACATAACAAACACAACATGCACACATGAAGCAAAGACTTGAGTATTACCAGAACATGGTCGCAAGCAAGACATTGACTTCAACATGCAAAAGCTTAGGTGGAATAATTAAGCAAGGTAGGTGCTAGGACTCACACGAGCTCATGAAGTGAACCCGAGTGCATGCAATCATCAAGTGAAACTCTCATAGGAGGCTCTGAAATTGGATGCAAGCCAAAATTTTGGAGCGTGGTTGTAGCCGCTACAACACTTGGCAACACACTGGTAGAACTCCAGCTTCTCTATTTTGGTCCATTGCCAGCACAGGGCCTTCGTCTTTCAGGGGTTTTGAATCATTGTGCAGTTTACTTCGGCTTCCCCACTTGTACCATGGACATACATGGCTCACCTTTTTCCAACTCAGTCAAACACAATCAAAGTTCAGCTTGATCACAGTGTTTCGAATTCAGAAGGGTAGTTTAGCTCATGAGTTGAATATTTTCAGAGTATAAGTTTTCATCTTTGGTGTTGCTCCGCTGCCAGTAGGCCTGGACAGTACCCCAGCGAAGTCACACAGGAACACACGCATTGCTCCACTGCCAGTGAGCCTGGTAAGTACCCCGGTGGAGTTGCATGATTCACCTCTTTATGCAAGAAGTCTTTCTCTTCTTTCACCTTTGTATTTTTTTTAAGAGGACTATGCATAGGCACTTATTTATTTTTGGGGTGGAAGAGGGATCCTGACTTATTGAGAGCAGAAGAGGTTGTTCCTTCATAAGCGTGTAAGACCTCTGACATAGGTTTGCCCATTTAGATTTTCCCCTTCTCTGTTTCTACTAGTTGGATGAGCTTGAACACACAGATCAGAAGGCTAAGTACAGGCATGGGGCTTCCTAGTGTGGACATAGGTTCATGGTTGGACCAAAACTTCCCTTGCAGACAGCTTGTATTTTCTGTCAATACTTCATCAGCCGAAGGTTATAACCAAGCACAAAGAAGACGGACACAAGACTGGCCAAGTGTTGCAGTGTCACAAGTCTCTTCATATCTCAGCCACATACTCATTCAAAAGCCAGAACGCAGTAGATGGCAACACTTATTTCCGGAAACAAAAATAGTAAGGTATTAAGCAACTCAAACAAACGAAAACAAAAATAGTAAGTGAAGCAAACCAAAGAAAACAAAGATAGTAAGCAAGGAAAACAAAATGAAAACAACAAGCAATAAGCAGACTATGTACATGGCACGGGGCATGGCCTGGCCTATTGGAAATAATGCTTGAGATCTTGGCCATTGACAAGAAGGTTGTCAATCCTCCCGTCAAGTGATTGCAGATGGTACGTGTGTGGGCCAAGCTTCTCATGGATTGTGTACGGGGGCTGGAACTTCATATGTTTGCCTTTGTCTTCATGGGACTTATCCCATTTCATAACCAAGTCACCAACACCGAAGTTAGCTTTCCCTGCAGACTTCTTATTGAACCATCTCTTGATACGGTTCTGGTGGAGTGTGAATTTTTATTTTTCTTTCATCCTTTCTTCCTAAAGCTTATGGAGAGCATCCATCCTATGTTGAACTAGTTGGAAAGACTTGCCTTAGGATTCTTGGGAAAGCTGAAGTGCAAGCAAGTAGATATTGGGCGGAAGGATGGATTCTTTAGCATAGACTTGGAAGTGCAGTGAGGTATTCATAGAGGGTTTGGGTGTTACATGGTCAATCCATAGTGCATTCATCAGGGTAGTATGTCAGTTGCGCTGCTCAGAGAAAATGGTCTTTTTTATTATGCGGATGAGGTTTTTATTCGTGGATTCTGTGAGACCATTTCCTTGCGGGTAATAGTTAGATGAGTGTTTTAGCACAATACCATTCTGTAATGAAAAATCATAAAGTTTCAAAGACGAAAAGTACGTTGCATTATAAAAAACAAGTGATACCAGAACACCGAAGCGTGAGATGATGTTCTGTTGGAGGAAGCTGATGACCTCCTGGTCATTCACTTATTTAAGCGAACTGCTTCTTTCCATCACGTGAAGTAATAAATTATTGTTAGAATGTAGCAGTGTTGCTTTGACGAATGTGGGAAGATTTTCCAAATGATGTCCAGGCCCCACTGTTGGAATGGTTCGGTCACTGCAACAGGGTACAGTGGGGCTGTTGATCTTCATGTCTTGCTTGCATATCGCTGACAGACCAGGCACTTACGGGCATAAGCCTATGCATCCTTGAATAATGTGGGCTAGTAGAGATCGGCTTGCATAACTTTGTGTGCAATGGTGTTTTCCACAAAGTGACCCCCAACGAGTCCATCATGCAGATCTTGTAGTACCTTCTCTAATTCATGTGCCTCCAAGCACCTGAGGAAAACTCTGTTACTGTGTTTCTTGTAAAGCACTCCGTGCACCAAATGATATGCTAAGGCTATGAGGCACAATGCCCTCTTCTGCCTGATGGAAAAGTGAGAGGGTACAGTGTCGTGCTCAAAGTACTGGCGCACATATGCGTACCAAGAGGTTCCATCTTCAGTGGGTGTTTCTCGCCTTATATCATACATCTCAATTTCCTGCTCCCAGCCGGCGAGCTCTTCTTCACTCTCTGGTGCATGTACTGCTTCAGCTGCAAGTCTGCAAATCCCATGTCCTTTGATCACGTGAAATAGATTGATTTCCAGATCATACTCTTGCAAGCCTATCCTCCAGTTCCCATATCATTCACCCAATTCTTGTTGTACAAGCAATGTGTAGGTTGTTGGGCAAGGAACGAAGACTATGCAATGGTTCTTCAACAAGTAGGGCCTAAAGTGTTTCACCACCTTGTAAACCACATATGCTTTCTTTTCAACGGTGGGGTAGTTGAGTTCTGGTCCTTGCATGCTTATGCTCATGAAGGAGACTGGGGGTTCATCATTCATCTTGTCCTTTTGAGTGAGTACTGCAGCGAGCAAATTATCGAAGGCAAAGGTGTATAGAAGGAAATCCTTCTTGAAGTCTAGGTTGTAGAGTGTAGGCACTTCTGTAATAGCCTACTTGATCCAAGTGAATGCATACTTTTCCCTCTTGCCCGAGTTGTAGATTGCATCTTTCTAAATCATGTCCTGCATGGGCTTGACTATCTGCGCATAATCCGAGATGAACATCAGGAGGAAGTTAATCCTGCCCAAGAAGGACTGCATGGATTTCTTGTTGGTTGGGTGAGGGATCTGTGTAATAGTCTGGACTCAATTCGAATCCGCCTTGATCCCACTTTTGGCAACAATTTGTCCGAGAAGGTTCCCCTCAAATATTGTGAATACACTCTTTTTGGGATTCAAGGAAATCTCGTATATCTAGCATCGCTCAAATATTTTCTTCATATGTCGTATGTGGTCCTCACATCTTCTTGAGAACACAGTCACATCATTGAGGTATACCACTACGCTCTGTCCGATGATTCCGTGAAAAGTGATGTCCATGGCGTGCTAAAAGGTTGTGCTTGCATTTACAAGCCCAAATGACATTCGTCTGTAAGAAAACATACCCCACTTGGTACGAAAGGTAGTCTTAAGTCTGTCAAGTTCTGCTAGCAGAACCTGATTGTGTCCTGAAAAACCGTCGAGAAGGGAAAACATCTGTGCCCCATATATTGGCTGTAGAAAGTGGTCCATAGACGAAACATGGTAGTTGTCTTTGTCCAAGGCACGGTTCACGTTCCAGAAATCAACACACATGCAGATTTCCCCAGAATTCTTGCATACAGGAACAAGTTTTGAAACCCACGTGGAATGACGAACTTTGTATATGATTTGTGCATCCAACATCTTGGTAAGCTCTTTCTGAATGAGGGGTTCAAGTGACGGGTGTACTTTCCTTAGCTTTTGTTGATATGGATTGACCCCTTCTTTGATTGGAATGATGTGTTGGATGATCCGCATGTCATAGGTTTTCAGATCATCATACGTCCACGTGAACACATCTCGGTACTATTTGAATAAGCAGACAAAGGCTTGTCACTCTTGTTGTGTGCAACATGTACCAAGATTTACGAACTTCAGATCTTGTTATGTTCCCAGGTTGATCAGTTCATGCATCATGGTGGAACTGTGGGTCTTTCTGTTCCTCGGCCCCTGAAAACGTTCTTGCAAGTCATAAAGCTTTTCCAATGTTGCCACACCTTTTGTGATAAGGTGGCCTTTCCTGTTACAGGCTTCTTCTTGCAAAGAACGCTCATGATCATCATCATCTATTGCTTCAACTTTGAAGACATCAGCATTGACCATGAAATGTAGTATCTGTTGATCATCATTAAACACGCATAAATTAGTTATTTTATCCAAGATAGATGGTTTGTACAAAATTTCAATAGTAAATCTATCCCTAATCGGTGACATTCATGAAGCTGTGTTTGCCAGAGAATTGGTAGCTGCATTACACATACGTGGTACAACAATGATGTTAAATTCTTGGAAGTTAGAGATTAGTCACCATACCTCTTGCTGGTAACTTTTGAGACGCGGTGACAAACAATGAATGGTGTTACGTACCTATTGTACCACTATCTTTGAATCACATACCACTTTGAGCGCAACCACATTGAGGCTAATGGCTTTTTGTAAGCCTAACACGAGTGCTTCATACTCAACAATGCTATTCATGCACTCGAACTCCAACCAACTTGAAACTATATGCTTTCGGTTGTATGGGTCGATAAAGACACACCCGGCTCCTGAGCCATCCTGTGTCTTTGATCCAACAAAATACATGGTCCACAACTTGTCTGTACACGAACCGTTTGACGTGCTAGTACCGTTGCTACTACCATTGCTACTGCTACTGCTACTATTGATACAATGCACTGTACATGTTTCATTAACATCAGTTGGGCAAGGAAGGAGTCCAACCTGTGTGTTTGGTGGGGTTGGAGTTGGTTGTGTAGGATAACACCCCAACGTTGTTTCTAGGAGGTGCTTGCCAAACATGAGTTCTGCGAAGGCCAACGATTCACTCTCGCCGTTAAGGGGAGTGACATTGTGCTTCATATACCTCTCAGATAACACCCAGATTTGGTTACATTTGCCCTTGTATGAAAGCCACATGTGCAACCAGTCTGTAGCAAAATATATGTTCAACTTGTTGGACTAATCTCTACTGAGTAGTAGACCATATGCTTCTGGTATGTACACAGTGACAATGTTGATGCATTGGTTGACTCGATTTTCATGAGATAATTGGATGATCATGTCTCATAGTTCACCAATGGCTGGCACCAATGTTCGATCAAGTTGGATGATTCATATGGATGTCTGGCTCCATTGTGCATTGATCTTTTTAGCAATGGAGAGTGGCATGACATTGGTTGTCGCACCACAATCAACCAAGAAATTGTGAACATTGTAGTTAAAAAGTTCAAATGAGAGCAAGAATGGAGGGAAACTTGAGTTTGCTTCTTCCATTCAGAGTGTGTTAAGCACAGTAGAAATTGGTCCAAGAGGTGTGCTTTCTCCCTTGCTAGTAGAGGTTGCACTGTCCGTTGTTGTTTGTCCCAATGCACACAACAGGATGTCTCGTTGACTTTGGATCTTAGCTAACTCAAACAAACTGATGTTCGCTCACGTTTTCTTCATTTCATCTACAATGTTGTAGTCCAGAGGTGGTAGACTCACCGAGGTGTCCGGGGTGGAACTGATGTTCGTGTTGTCCACCGGAGTGTTCTGTAGTTTGCTGCTCATGGACGTACTATTGTTTGTCACTGTCTTCCCAGACTTGTTTTGTGTTTTCTGCTTTGGGGTGGCCGGTGGATCAGCCTTCCTCAACAACAGTCTCATATTTTCTTGTACTTCCCCAAGTGTAGGGGGAGCCCCTTTACTCCTGAGATTGTAACGGTCATTTTTCTTTGGGGGCTGCTTCTCGGTGTTCATCTTCGACATTGCTTGTGAGCATTGATATGCGTTCACCACATGCCCAGATATTTATGCTTCATTGGGTGCAATACCTTCGTCATTATCAATGTATTCCGGTTTCTCTTGCATATTATTTTCTGCATCGAATGTATGACTGTATACAGAGTTCGCAACTCGCTTCCATTCTGAACAAGAGTTCTCAGGGTGATGTTCTTTGTGAAATGAACAAAAACTCAACATCTGCGCACTGTTCAAGGTGGAACACAGAGCTCTGCGTAGTTTTTGGAGTGAACCGGTTGTTGCCTGATGAACTGTTTCCATGTCTCTATCTGGGCAAATGTTTGCTTGTAGATGTGTCTGTTTTCCGTTGTTTAAGTTCAGACAACTCTGTTGTCAAGTTCTTGACGAGGCGAGTGAGGGTTTCAATATCATTTGCTTCCTTGTTTATACCCTTGCTCTACATCGCTTGGGACTTCCTGCTCACGTATTTGGAGTCTTTTGTTGGTTCATCATCCTTGATGACTCCAATTACGCGAAGGTCTTTCTCAACAGCAATAGCATCTTCTCAGTTTTCCAAGAGTGTTGGTTCGCAGCTCACTTAACGAATTACGCAATGTTAGTCGGTAGTGCAGATGTGTAGTAATCAACAGTGATGGAGTCATGAGGTTTGGTGTCCACTGTAAATTTTTTCAATATGCGTGTAAACCTCTGATTGAAATATTTTACCTTTTCTTTCCCCTCCATCTTTAGGCTTCCCAATTCTTTCAGTAACATAGTTGGGGTCTTGTCATCAGCAAACTTTTCAAGGAACATGCATTTGAATGCACCCCAGTTCTGTATGGAGTTTGGTGGAAGGCTATGATACCATGCAGTTGCGCGACCGTCCAAGGTACATGGAAACAATCTACATGCTACATTGTCATATTGTACCTCAAGGGTCTGCAGCTGCAGGTAGAAGTTGTCCAAATGGTCTTCTGCCTTCACCATGCTGTCAGGGTTGAAATTGATGTTCATTCTCTCCGTTCGCTTCGGCAGCTTGTGCAAGGCACCCGGGAGAGCCAATGGTCCCTGATCCATCCATTCCAGATTTTTGGTCAGCCATCTCTTCTTCTTCTTCCTCCTCCTCTTCTCCTTCAGAATCTGACAATTCTGGCTCTAAGTCTGTTGGTTCGTCTCCACCTCCACCTCCTCCATTGCCTTCCCCTCCGCCTCCTATATTGGAGTCTGATCCCAAGATCATAAGGGTGTCTCGTTACCCTTGTCGGAAGATCGAACGTTCTTCTTCATCTTCAATAGCTTCTGCCATACCTTCAAGTGTGGCAAGAACTACTTCTTCCACTGATGATACAACAACCCTTGTGGGAGTGGCTTTTGGCTTCCTTGATGTGTATGGAAGGTGTTGTATGCCTGGGATCAGTCCGACTACTTTCGCAAACTAGAGAGTGATAGGACGGACATAGCAAAGGTGATGATATGGAATTTCATGTTTAGTCATGGGAGGTGAGAAGTAACCAACTATAGAGTCGCGCATAGGTGTGAGGGAGTGCGAGTTACTACCTTGACCAGATGGTTGATGAGTGAGTGTGATAGGACATTCAGGCATGTAAAACTGACTGCCCTCCTTCTAGTGCCAAAAATGTTGATGGTGCTGGACTCGCCAACATTCAAGGGATCACCCTGGTATGAATTCCCAACTAGACCTCACACCATTTTGTGTGGGAGTCCCATCCAGTATGATGGCTCGGTTTCCATTATCTTAAAGATTTTCCTCAACTCTTGCTTGTCAGCACAGGAGAGTGGCATGCTTTATCTTCAAGTAATGACGTTCACATGCCTGGTGATTGCTAATGTACTTGTGTCAATGGTTCTTTCACTATAGAGAGAAAGGGTGGGAGTGAGTCCCAAGTCAGTTGGGAGGAAGCCCCAACTCTGTTAGGAACACACAACACAACAGGATGTGCACAACTTCCGGAAGAGTAGTCGATATGGATGCAGAAGTCACAACACACAAGAGAAGACAACATGTACAACACTCAGCGGATGAGTCCGCGCGAGTGCAATGATTGTTATAACAAGTTTACATGAAAGATTTGTCTAATGTCTGGGGAGGTAACCAACATGGGTGGGACAACGATAACAACATATACAACACATTTTCATTAGTATATATGTATTACAACAAGTGAATGAGTTCAAGTGTTAAACAAAGGTTAAAGAAACATGCATTACAAGTATTCAAGATCGGTCTTACAACAATTACAATACATGTGTGAAAATGTGTTGGCCTGTTAGCAGGCTTTCGAATTAAGTGAAAGTTCCAAGACACATCGTTACACCATATATCACTAACCCCATGGGCAGGGCATTGGATCCACTACTTACTCCTCAAAGAAAATATTACAGACTCTCAAGGCTATGTGGGAGGAGCTGAGGTAAAAAAGTCCTTTGCATGTACAAATGAGGGGGTATTTATAGCCAAGGGTGAAATTGACCCTTGTGGTTGTTCGACTACCCTCATGATTGTTTGACTTCCATGACTTTTTGACTTTATATGACTCTTCATACAACAAGTGGGTCTCTTGGACTTCCATGTACATTACATTGATTGACAATATGGCCCACAGTAGAGATGTGGACGACATTACTCATGAAAAGACTCGACATGATAGTGTTGGTACATTCGTATTGCTGGGTGATGGATGTCCTCATGGTGTGTCACAGCTTCAGCTCTACATGGCAACATGCGTGGAGTCTTTGATGGTCATTGAGTTCACTTGATCTTGTATTCGCACGTTGCTCCTTGCTTGTATGTTGGTAATCTTGACAGGTTCGTCCATTCGCAAAAAGTGCATGTTCGTCCATTCGTTTATCCGTCAACACATCTTGCATGTTTGCTCTTCCATCCATCCGCGCACAAATCTTTGCATGATCATCCATTCGGGAGCACATATCTTTGCATGCATAGTTTTTTCATCCATTGGCGAACATATCCTTCTGTATGTGCTCCCTTTATTCATCCCATCCATCGTCGTTCCATGTTTGTTTGTGTACATGTATCTATAGTCATCCATGACAAGACGACATCAAATCCATAAACCTCCTAGTCTACCATGATGCATGATCGTTTTGGATGCAGGTGACTGAGAGAGGAGACAAGGTTGCGAGCTGGGATGGAGGCTTCGGGCACTGCTGGTGAAAAACGCGCAACAGTCACTAGGTGATGGAGATGGGAAATATGGATTGATAGTGACTGCACAGTTTTTTAGAGGAACAGTCCGGGTTGCAGGAAGGCTGGGTAGGCAAAATCTGCACAATTTCCAGAAGGAGCGAGCAGCGGGAGCTTAGCAGCCAAAACTGCGCAATTCCTAGAGGGAACTAGCAACTATTTGTTGGGTCACTGGTAGAAAAAAGTGTCAATTCCTGAGGGAACCAACAGTTAGCTGTCGGGAGGTGGGTAGAGAAAACTGTACAATTCCTGAGGGGAACTGGCAGTCAGCTACTGGAGCTTCGCAGCAAAAACTGCGCAATTCCTAGAGGGAACTGGCAGTCGGTTGCTAGGAGCTGCTGGCAGGAAAAACTTCGTTGATGCTGGGAGGTTGGCCTATTGATCACCACTGTGCAGTTTCTAAGCTGAGTGGACTGTTGGGCAGCAGAGGTCTTGCTCATGAAAATTGCACAGTTTTCCGCGTGAGTAGCCGGTCAACTGACTGGAGGGTTGACTGGAAAAGCTACACAATTTTCTGAGGGAGACAGGGACTAGCACAGGGTGTCTATGTGGCCTGTCTGCACAATTTTCTTAGTCAATGGAGTGGGCAAGGTCTGTAGCCTCTGCGTAATTTTTTAAGGGAGTCAGTCTAGGGGTGGTTGTCGGGTCAAACTCTTCGGTTGACTAGCATGAAAGTTGATTGATCTGCTTGTTGGCAGCGTAGCTTGAAATGGCTTGCTTAGTGCTTCTACATTGTTCTGGGTGATAGTCGATCAAGTCGATGGTGGGGTGATGGTCCAACTGTCAGAGGGGAATCCGGTCGTCAGAACTTCAACAAAGTCGTTAAGTGTTTGAATGAGTGGAAATGTGATCATGCAAACACACACTTACATGACTTGACGACGAGACGACTCAAATCATCCAGACACATGCTCAACATGACTAACCAACAGTGTGAGCGACAACCATGACACTTGTGATTGATCATTGGTTGACCGTGATGACACTTGCATGATAGTGAATGTGACTCTGTGTGTGAGCACGATGGATGTTTACATAGCAAACACAACATGCACACATGAAGCAAAGACTTTGAGTATGACTAGAACATGGTCGCAAGCATGACATTGACTTCAACATGCAAAAGCTTGGGTGGAATTATCAAGTAATGTGGGTGCTAGGACTCACACGAGCTCACGGAGTGAACCCAAGTGCATGTAGTCATCAAGTGAAACTCTCAAAGGAGGAGGCTCTCAAATTGGATGCAAGCCAAAATTTTGGGGGGTGGTTGTAGCCGCTACAACACAACGGAAGCGAAGTATGTTGCTACTACAGAGGCTGATAAACAAATGATTTGGTTACAAAGGTGTATGGATGAGATGGAAAATAAGAAGGAAATGAGCAGGTCATACAGTGACAACCAAAGTGCCATTCATATTGCAAAGATTTCAACATTTCATTCCAAGCCTAAACATATACAACTCAAGTACCATTCATATGGTTAGTCCTAGAAGATGGATAGTTGAAGCTGGAAAAGATACATGCAGATATGTTGACAAAGGTGATAACTAAAGAGAAACTGAGTCTATGCTCAGTTTTAATTGGTCTTCAAGTATGATGGTAAAGATGAGAAACAAACAGGTCCAAGTGGAGGAATTTTCCAACAAGTGAAGTAGGGATGGAATTGATATAATCAGTCTCCAAGTGGGAGATTGTTGGCTGTGGAGCCTAGTTATCTTCCTGGTTGTCCAAATGTTTTTTGTTTCAGCCGTGATTGGATCCCAAGTCCTGACAGGGGGTGTGGGGTGGGCTTCCCCCCAATATTACTGCTAGGGGAGGTGACTACAATTCTTTTGGAGCCCCCCTTCGATGGGGGTTTGGGGGCAATGCCCCTGAAGCAAAAACTAAATGAAAAATTGCCTCGTAAAATATTGTAATTTCATAGCCAATCTAGGTTGTTCATTAGACGGAATATCTCACAATAGAAGTTATGTTAATTTATGGTTTTTTTCCCTATAAGGAAACCCTCGTTTTATATGAGTGAATTGTATTGCGGATGTGTATGATTATTGTGTGTGAATAAAAGAGTAGAGATTGTGTGAGAGTGAAGAGGAAATTACAATGGATTTTTTGTAGGTTGTATCTCTTAATTTTGTTGGATAATATAAAAGGAAGGACTAGTTGTTTCTCCATGGATGTAGCCCAAATTGGGTGAACCACATATATCTATGTCTCTCTTGTTTTATACTTTTATGTTATTTTTTTCCACAATATTTTATATGTTCCATTTCTCTGTTAATTAATTTCTAACAAAAACAATGCATAATATAGATGAAAAGACAATCACATGGGAATAATTTCATAAACAATTCATGGTAAGATATCTAACTGAAAGGTATGACGATGATTGAGCTAAATAATTTCATGACCTACGATTGGAACAATTGAGTATAGATGAGTTTGTAGCAAAATGTTCAAACCTGCTAAGATATGTTCCATACATTAAAGAGTAAAAAGCAAATATGCAACTTTTTTTTAACTATCGTCTACTCTCATACAAGGAAATGATTGAATTTGGAAATCCAAATACATGGACGAAGTTGTAAGAAAAGTAAGGATCGGTTACCAATAGTTCAAACAAAATAATGAAGGATCAAAATCCTGGTTTAACAAAGAGAAAAATAAAATTGGAATTAAGAAGCCAAAATCCTCTATTATGAAGAATTTTGGAACATACCATCAATGAAAAAGGTTCAACCGGAATAACCAACCTCAACCTACACAGTCTCAAACCAACTCCAAACAAATTGATCTGAACACTAAAGGGATGAATGGTGGAAGGGAAAGAGAACATTTAAAATGTTGGGGTTGTGGAGAACTCCACCTATTGAGGAATTTTCCACATAATACAGATCAATTCAAGCATTGCAAGTTATGCAAGAGGAGACAACAACAAATGACATAGAAAAAAATATACCAAAGATCAATCCTGCTCTATAAGATAGACAAGAAGAACATTAATCAACCATGATCGAGATTGAATATATTATACTAGGCCAACCCATATCTGTTTTGGTAGATCTGGGATCTAGTCTCTGTTATGTCAGTCCACAAGTTGAGGAAAAATTCAAATTGAATGCTGAAAATTTAAAAAATTCATGGTTGGTTCAACTAGCTACAAGTACAAAAAGAAAAGTAACAAACTGGGTAAAACATTGTCTTATACATTTATATGGATGTAAAACATAATTAAATTTGAACAAACTACCTTTAGTTTCCTATGACCTACTGATAGGAATGGATTAATTGGAGAAAAAAAAATTGTAATAAATTGTTTAGACAATATTGTTAGTTATGTCACCCATGAAGGAAATGTGCAAATAATTAAATGCATAACCAAGCCTATCTCCAAAAAACTTATTTCAACCTTGCAGCTAAAAAAATGTGCCCGAAAAGGTTGTAAACTATTTGATATTCAGGTAGAAGAAAATACACAGAAAATAAAAGATAAAACTATAGATGATCTGGCTGTAATTAAAGAATTTAAGGATGTTTTCCTAGAAGAAATTCTAGGATTACCACTAAGAAGAGACATAGAATTTTCAATTGACTTGGTACCAGGAGCCACACTTGTGTCAAAATCACCGTATAGAATGAGCATCCCTGAACTTATGGAATTGAAATTGTCGTTACAAGAACTATTGGATAAGGGTTATATTAGACCAAGTGTTCCCCCTTGGGGAGCCCCAATGTTTTTTGTTAAAAACAAACATGGAACTTTCAGGATGTACATAGATTATCAACAGTTGAACAAATTGACAATTGAAAATAAATATCCTTTACCCGAAATAGATGATTTGTTTGATCAAGTTAGAGGGGAAACAATGTTTTCAAAAATAGACCTTAGATCAGGTTATCATTAGTTAAGGATCAAAGAGGAGGACATACACATGACTACTTTCATAACCAGGTATGGACACTATAAATTTGTAGTCCTACCTTTTAGCCTTTGCAATGCACATGCGACTTTTATGTGCCTAATGAACAATGTGTTCAACAAGTATCTAAACAAGTTTGAACTGGTTTTCATTGATGATATATAGATATATTCGAAAAACCAACAAGAACATGAAGAATATCTAAGAATAGTGTTGCAAACCTTGAGAGAACACCAATTGTATGCAAATTTCAACAAATGTGATTTTTATAAAGATAAAATTCAGTATTTAGGTCATGTTATTTCTAAGGAAGGTATATTTGTTGATCCTAAAAAGGTTAAGGCCGTTTTAAACTAGCATGTACCTAAGGATGTAGAATATATTAAATCCTTCACAGGCATTTATGGGTATCATAAAAGATTTATTGAAGGCTTTTCTAAATTAGCCTATCCTATCACTTATTTGTGAAAGAAAGGGAGTGAAATTCAATTGGACATCAAAATGTCAAGAGAGTTTTAACAGATTGAAACACTTATTGACAGTAGCCCCAATTTTTAAAATTGTTGATCCAAAAAACAAAACAAAAAAATGTGTGTACAAATGCATGTCTTAAAGAGTTGGGTGGTCTATTGATGCAAAAAAACGATGTAGAGTCTTATGAATCAAGAAAATTGAAAATTCATGAAAATAACTATGTTGTTTATGACTTGGAATTAGTTGATGTTATACATGCCTTAAAAATGTGGAGACATTACTTATTGGGGAAAAAGTTTACTCATATTACTAACCACATAAGTTTAAATTTTTTTTTAGTCAATCAAATTTGAATGATAGACAGGCAAGGTGGATAGAATTCTTGAGTGAATTTGAATTTGACATCATGCATTGTTGAGGCAAATTAATTACCTATCATTTAATTGTCAACCCGGGGGTTTCATAAAACTTGCGAAGCATGCATGCACTATATATGCTAGAAATTAACTTTCAATTTAGATCAATCTAACTACGAAACCAAATAATGAAAAACCAAATTCACCTATTCTAATTCAGCACTCAATTCAAAAGAAATTATAGTACAACACGCAGAATTGAAATCTTAATCTTTCAATCTTGCAGGAACTGAAAAGCACACCACTCTTTCAGAAATGAAAGCAAAAACAATCATTCTTAACCTCTCACACAGGAAAAGATATGAAAGCAAATAAAAACAAATGCTCTTAACTTCTAGGTAGAAAGCAAATAAAAACAATCACTCTTAACCTCTCACACAAGAAAAGATATGAAAGCAAATAAAAGCAAATGCTCTTAACTTCTAGGTAGAAAGAAAATAAAGACAATCACTCTTAACCTCTCACAGAGGAAAATATATGAAAGAAATAAATCTTAATCTATGAAAGCAATAAATCTTAATCTATGAAAAACAATGAATCTCACACATTGTATGTGGCCAATCCAAAAGCATGAGAGATGGCAAGTTGAGAGGCTCCAAATGCAAGCATAACCAAATCAAGGTGAACATCACTCATGAGCATGGTGCCAAATCTAAATTCTATATTCAAAGCATGAGCATTTCTACAACTTTACATATGCCTTTGAAAGGAGAAGGCTCTCCTATTTATACAAAAACATAAGAAGCTACCTCATTAATGGAGGTCCGTTATTCTCTCCCTAGATCCCTAGAAAATCTCATAGAGTTACAATTCAAATAGGTATTGATGAGACACATATCCTCTTTGACCAATATCCAAATCGTCTTCCATATCTTGAAGGAAATTCGAATTTGAGCATTGGAAGCCACATAAGGGTGCCTTGGAAGCTTCCAAATGACCTACGCATGTCATGAAACTCAATCCACTTTCAAGTATTAGCAATTATATGTCATTTTTCTAAATTTTAACCATTTAATTCACTTATAATACTAGAAATCATTAAATTTTGAAAAACACAAAGGTAACCCATATAATTATGAAAATGTAGGCTAATGAAAGGTTATATGGTCATGGAGTTGCGACATGTGAGTGAAATGGTGGTGATAAAGGTGCAAGTGGATGATATTTTGAATACATTTTGGAGACTCTACAAGTACATTAAATGGAAAGAGAGTAAAGTAGTATATACCCTGAGTAGAAGTCCAAAACATTTAGATGAAATTTCTGTTAGTAGTGCAAAAATGGATTTTGTAGAACATATAAGAATTGTAGTTTTAAAATATGAATTTTATAGACAATTGCAGTAAAAAATACATCATGCAAAGTTCTCTAGTTATGTAGAAAATCAAGTTGAATTATTAACTTTCAAGAACATAATATATATTCCAAATGAAGCTACTTTGAAGAAGCTAATTATGAATGAACACCATTGTAAAGAAAATTCGGGTCATCCTAGATATTAGAAAATGATCACAACATTAAGAAAGGAATTTTGTTGGCTAGGCATGAAACATGAAGTGACCAAATATTTGGAAAAGTGTTTAGAGTGCTAGCAAGTGAAGGTGGAACACCAACACTCACATGGACTACTAAACCCTTTATCCATTCCAGAATGGAAATGGGAAGTCACTTCCTTGGAATTTATCATTGGTCTACCAAGAACCATAAGACAACATGATTTTGTGATGGTGGTAGAAGATAAATTAAGTGAGGCAACCCATTTTATTCCTATCCACTCTACATTCGAAGCAACATAGATTGTAGACATTTTCATGAAAGAATTTTTTCAGTTACATGGAATACCGAAAATAGTTATATCAGATAGAGACGCTAAGTTTACTCCAAACATATGGAAAACACTATTTGGAGGAATGGGTATGCAATTGAACTTTAGTACGACCTACCATCCTCAAATAGATGGTCAAACATAAAGAACAAATCATATACTGAAAGATATGTTGAGGATGTATGTTATGGATTGACCCAATAAGTGGGAATATTATTTACATCTAGCAAAAGTTGCTTACAATAATAACTATCAGGAATCTATCAAGGTGAGCCCATTTGAAGCTATGTATGGGTGCAAGTGTCACACTCCTTTAAGTTGGAGTCAGCTCGAAGACGTTTTGGTGTTAAGACCTAATGTTCTTCAGGAAATGGAACAAGTGGTAAAGAAAGTAAGATAGAATTTGAAGACTACCTAATATATGCATAAAAGTTATCTAAATCAAAAGAGAATGCACGAGTAAAAAGTGGGAGAACATGTGTATATCAATGTTAAACCAAAGAAGAGTACATTGACATTAGGAACATGTGCTAAGTTAGCACCAAGGTTTTGTGGACCGTTTGAGATACTAGCTAGAGTTGGGTTGGTGGCCTACCAACTAGCACTGCCGAGTCATATAAAAGTGCATAATGTTTTTCATGTCTCTTTATTGAAAAAGTATGTTCATGATAGTTCTCATGTGATTTATTAGAATGTGGTATAGGTGGAACTAGAAGGATAATTCTTTGTCGAAACACTGCAAATATTATATCACAGAGAAACCATGCTTCATAATTGACCCATCGCCCAGGTTAAAGTGCAATAGAATCACTTCACCCCAAAGGAGGCTACCTAGGAGACAGAAGATAAAATGTGCGAGTCATTTCCTATTTTATTCCAAGAGAAAGTGAACTGAAATAAGAACACCGAGGATGTTGTTTATTTTAAGAAGGCGAAGATGTGACACCCCTATGTTTTTCTTTTTGAAGACATGCCTATTTTTAGACTGTTGAATTATTGTTGAACTTAATAGCTATAGAAGCCAAGATTGAAACCATTTGATTATGTAATTAAGTTTTATTTTATTAAATTAATAAATGATTTGTTGGGAATATTTGGGAAAAGAGCACTTGAGTATTAGAGACTTCTTTCCATTTTATAAAAAGTTGTTAGTGGTTAAGTCCACATGGTGGACCTTCCCAAAAGTTCTCCTAAAAATCCCAAGGAGAAAGTTGCTAAATAAATTAGCATAATGGGAGAGAAAGATTATGCTAAACACTTAGCTGGAGAGAAATGCTAAGTTGGGTGAAAAGAAAAATAAAAGCATAGTTGGAGAGAAAGACGTGCTTTAAAGAAAAAGAAAGACTTTTTCTTAAATTAAAACAAAAAGCCTAGGTAACTAAGGGATGTAGACCCTTAAAGCAGGACACTGCTAAGGAAAAATATAATGGGAAGATCTATAAGAAAACCACTCAGGAACACAATAAGGTTGTTGATTCTTGGAGGCAAGAAGGTATAATCTTGGGGGGAATTGTTGGTGACAATTCATGGTTGGGAGGAACATGATTTGTTCCTGAGTATTTCCCAAGAAGCTAGATATGATTAAAAAAATGACCTAGGAACTTAACAACACTATGCTATAGCGATAGAGAAAATAAAAAAACTAGTAGCAGTATTAAGGTTTAATGACTATAAGCCCTAGGCGCATGATAAAACAAACAAAAAAACTAGAAGCAACATGAATGAGAAATTCCTAAAAATGGATTTCTAATTAAATAAGAAAATTGACAATTGCCCCATTAGGGTAATATAAATCTCTGAAACAATTCTTTAATATCCTTAGCAGAAAATAAAACCTTAGATAGAAACAACCTATACCTATCCATAAACCTAATAGTGTCGACAGGGTTAGAGATTTACCCTTAAAATTTCAAAGGAATAAACCAAATACTTGTGTAGGTTATTCAATCAAATGTACGTCATTACATGTACAATGGAGAGTATAAATTAGGGAAAAACCCTTAATGTAAATGAACATTGAAATGAGCAGAGGAGAATAGAAGCCTCCGTATAATAATACCACATATGAGTGCACATTCAAGACTTGTTGCTGAGATATCCACTATCAACCTAAATTCGAGTAATTGGAGCTTATAACTTGATAGACCTGCAAACAATTGTGCAAGTTATAGTAGAAAAAAAAAAAACAGAATTCATAAAATCCAAGAGGAAATCTCAGGCTGAAAAGTATAAACAAAGTTATATATAGTAAAATTACCATATTTTATAATGTTTCGATATGCTTGTCAAATTTCAGTGTAGCACCTATAATATTTAGTTATTATTCGATCAAACCCTTAGAGGTGTCAAAAGGTCAAGTGGTGCTCTAGCTGCTACAACCAAAAGTCCAAATGAGCAAATGAGTTGTAGGTAGGTTTTTTCATTATTTAGAAAAAAATAAAGAAATTTCCACTGTTAGATATGAAGATTTAATCTGGACCTTCGATAGTGTGCAAGTTAGGCTAGCCATGAGAAGTCACATGGACCATCATTGTGTGGCCTATGCTTCACATCACCATGAGTAAAATGTGGGTCACTCTATACAATACAATATATCCCATATGCTTAACATGAAGTCATATGCCAAAGGTTTATATTGATGAACATGTTTGATATTACAATTATAGATAGTTAATATATTCACATGCCAAGGTTTAGAATAGTAAAAAGGTTGGACATTACAATGTATGGATAGTTGAAAAATAGTTTGAATATTATAAATGCAATGATACTCTAGTGACCTATGTCATTACAAGGTTGATGTTAACCATACTTTTGTATAAGAATTTATGTGGGTCAGAAGAGGGTGAATATAGAACCGATATCATTATATTACCATGAACAAGTAATACTAGAATGTGGTACAATTATATGATTGTATGTAGATGTATAATATCATCATACGTATTTTAAAACACGACTAACCAATAAGTAAACTAAGTATGGGTACATATAGAAAGTATGTCAAATATATTAGAGAAAAAACATATATTTTGCAACGAAGTAATAATAGTAACCAAAATTAGAAGCACTGCACAACAATATTTTCATGAATTCAACCATGTGAATAACAATGTTATGGAGATCGTAACTATGTATAGCGGAACAAGAAAAGTATTACTTCAAATATGATCTTATTAAGTAAGTACAATGTCAAAAAAAATGTAGCCATATGAGATGTGTTATAGAACGCAAGGGAAATATGTTCAATTTGTCCTAGTGTGTATGCTATTCATTTCAAATGACCATGCTTCAAGTAACTCAATTATGTTTCTTTTGGTTCCTATGGCTAGTTGGACCAACCACGATTTTTAATGCTTACTTTTATGGAGTACACAAACATCAATAATTTGGGGCACAATATAACAAAGGTTATCTCTGTGTTCAATCAAAATAGAAACATGTCATTGACCAACTATGCCTTATGCTTCGATCATGGATGCCAGATGGTTTTCTTATTAGTTCTCCATAACTACATGGATTTGAGGAATGATTCTTGATACATCAATAATGGTAGTAACTTCCTACACTTGATAGACCCTATTGTTGTCATCTTGCATGTGGGGACAATCATGGAGTAGATGTGATTCTCTGCAACCCTAATTCTTTAAGAGCCCCTTTTTTATCCATTGTCTTCTCTTCCATTGATTTTGTTGGATTGTTCCCACTTTGGATGGGATAATGTTAGGACCCTATACTACTAGTGTAACCCCTTATTGTTATTAGTACAACCCACTTATTATATTGATGTACCCATGTAGTGCCCATATTGTTACTATTGTGCCCCATAGAAGCCCACTATTTTTATTATTGTGCCCTCTTACATTATTATTGTTGTCGGCTCTCATTATGTTATGACCCCTTAGACTCCTATATATAGAAAGGAGGTATTTTTATTTGTATCATCCAAGAATTGTTCATTTATGTAATGTAAAGAAGGTTGCCCCCTCGAAGAGGCTGAATTCTAAGGCGTTGATCTATCTTTTCTATCTTTTCTTGAGCTGGTTTTATAACATTTGGTATCAGAGCTTTGGATTCTAGTGTTTCGCTGCTCCAAATAGGTCATCGTGGCATTTTGGCTAGAAATTTTTTTCTACGATGTTTCAGAAGCTAAAAAAAAAACCCATTTTAGAAGACATCGCGTTGAATCTTGGGTACGAAGTTTAGAGATTTTCTTGCTATATTTGCGGAGATATGATCTGAGGAAGTTGGTATTTTTGCAGACTCCTGAATTACACTCCAAACAGGTGACCTGGGGAAAATCGTCATAACTTTCTCTCTAAGCATCGGATTGAAATTTCGTAAGAAGCTACAAAAATATGACAGACTGTAGTTTCTTGTATATCTTTTTCATAGCCAAAGGTCGAAAACAGGGACATGTGGCATGTCGTACAAGTTCGCTCTATGGAACTAGTCTATAATCAGGTCATCTTGGGAGATTGTGCATAACTCTTTCTTGGAGAATCCAATTTGGATCAGACTGGTGGCATTGGAAAGAGGACATAAAGGGCTACTTCAAGTCGCAATTTTAGAACTTAAAGATCCAAAAGTACAGAGTTACAGTCGTTTCAATATCGAGCTCCTAAAATCAAGAAAAAGCAAGATGAGGAAGTTTGATGGCAAGGATCCGGTAAATTGGATACTTCAGATGGAGCAATATTTTGATCTACATGGTGTACCATTGTTAAAAAAGGTATGTATTGCATCTTCATATTTAGAACCAGATCAATTTTTATGGTATGAAGGGCTTTGTTCTCGTAAACAACTTGTTATGTGGTCAATTTTCACGGAGGAAATGATAGCACATTATGAGGATACAAAGAGAAACACCTTCTTTAGAACAACACCACAACAATTGGAAAGAGTAAAAGGGCTTTGTGACATAGTGGAAAGCAAAATTATGGAAACCAGGAAGCATACCCCTCACAACTATAAAGATGGAAGTGTTGTTTCTCCTAGCCTTCCACAACCTACAAGGGTTACACCACAACAATTGGAAGAAAAAATAGAAAAAGGGCTTTGTTACAATTGTGATAGCAAATGCACTAAAGGTCATAAGTGTGTTGAGAAGAAATTAGTTTACATAGAATATGAAGAGGAGGAAGAAAAGGATCAAGAAACATCAAAAGAAGAAGATATACGCCAGGACCCCACCCCAGAGAAAGAAGAAATGAATCAAACCATACCTTGTAAAGCATTGGAAAGAATTACCACTCCTCAAACTCTCAAGATAGAAGGACATAACAAGAAGAAAAAGGTGCAAGAAGTGAAAGATCACATCGAGAAAGAAGAAATGAATCCAACCATTTCTTGTAATTCATTGGTCAAAATTACCACTCCTCAAACTATCAAGATAGCAGGACATATCAAGAAGAAAAATGATCAAGAAGTGAAAGATCACATCGAGCATCAAGAAATGAATCCGACCATATCTTGTAAAGGATTGGAAGAAATTACCACTCCTCAAACTCTAGATATAGAAGGACATATCAAGAAGAAAAAGGTTCAAGCAGTGAAAGATCACATCGAGCATCAACAACAAGTTCTCCAACTTTTAAAGGATAACACCACTTCGGTGCAAAATCAAATGAAACAATAGGTAGATCAACATCGTCGTGAAAAATGTTTTGATGTAGGTGATTGGGTATTTTTATTGCTACATCTCAAGCAAGCTATTTATGAGAAGGAAATGTTGGCAATACTACATGCACTTAAAAAATGGCGACCTTACCGAATGGGAAGACTCTTCAAGTATGAGGATGTGGAAGCATTGTTTTGTGCTATTTCTATTATCCAACCAGATTGGATAAATTAAGCAAGGGATGAATGGAAGAAGGACGAAGAAGTATGGCCACTTATTCAAAAGTTACAAAAGATCCCAATTCAAACAATATTGCCAGAAATTGAAGAGGAAGGAAAAATCATATTGGAACCTGGAGCAGTCACAGAAACAAGAACCCAACAGCTACAAAATCGATCAATTTCAGAGTATCTCATCAAGTGGAAGAACTTACCCGCTGAATATTCCACATGGGAGGACAAGAATTTTATACAGAAGCATCAAGAACTACTCAAGCGTTGAGGACAACGTTTTGTGAAGGAGAGGGGCATGTTAGGCCCCTATACTACTAGTGTAACCCCTTATTGTTATTAGTACAACCCACTTATTATATTGATGTACCCATGTAGTGCCCATATTGTTACTATTGTGCCCCATAGAAGCCCACTATTGTTATTATTGTGCCCTTACATTATTATTGTTATGTCGCCTCTGATTATGTTATGACCCCTTAGACTCCTATATATAGAAAGGAGGTCTTTTCATCTGTATCATCCAAGAATTGTTCATTTATGTAATGTAAAGGGGGTTGCCCCCTCGAAGAGGCTGAATTCTAAGGCGTTGATCTATCTTTTCTATCTTTTCTTGAGCTGGTTTCATAACAGATAATTTTTCTTGAATTCACTTTTGGCTAGATAATTCATCTTTGTACCCTTTTATGGATCCTTATTTTTCTGGGACTTGAATCTCTTTTTTCTTTAGACTGGTTTTGTCTTTGTTCTTCCAGGGCTTGTAGGGTTTTGGCATACACCTTGATTTTTCACAACAATGCTTGGTATTTCATATTATATTATCGAGAGTATTGGGCTCATTAAATTCTATATGATCTTTATAGGACTAAGATAGTCCATGTAGATGTGTTGAATATTCACTTTCTCATCCTTGATATATGACACATAGCACAACAACTCCATAAATATATTGACATGGTCATCCATATTCAGTTTCCCCCACTTGAAGTGATAAAATTCCTTAATCTTCCCAAGATAGTACCTCTCTGACAAGTACTTCTTCCCAAAGTATTTCTCAAACTACTCCTAATTGATATCTATTTCACTAATTCTCTTTATGTCCTTGAGGTCTTCCCACCATATGGAAGCCCTACCATTCATGTTGAATAAAGCCACTCAAAATTTCATGATCCCCAAGTAATTGTGCACCTTGACATACTTCTTAGTCCTAGTAGTCATCCCTTTGATTCTTCACCCTTCTTAATTTCACCATCAAAAGTTAACGTCTTCACTGTCTTGAATTATTCATATAACATATTCTCAAAGATTTCTTCCACCTTTCTTATGTGAGGTGGACTTGGAACTATTATTTTATAACTTGTCTAAACTATTTGTCCTCTCACTAGATGAACCAATGGATGATTTGTCATTGGATGTGTTGGACTTCCTACTTTGGTGCCTTTCCAAGAAATGTTCTTTCTTGCAAAGGATTTTCACATGTCTTAAGGGATTTCTCACTGCATTGCTAGTGTTAGTGTCAGTATCTGCATCCCTCCGTCAGAGATCAAATCCTCTTGTTGCATTCCATATTAGGTGTCCCGCCCAGTCATTTTCATTCCATTAGGCGCATGGATCGTCTGACGGTAGTGGATTTCCTACAGTTTCCCTCATGTTATTTACCTGTTGGTTCATGTCTGTTCATTAAAAAGCATATACAGTCTTCTTTTTATCTTAAAGATTGCAAAGGTTGTCTTTAGGGTTTTATTGTCAATTAGGTCTAGGGTTTCATTAGGGTTTCGTCAAAAAATGTTTCAAAGTGTTTAATAACAACCAGCAGGCCATGAGGAGGTTTCAACATCAATAAATTTCATCACCAAGTGCTCAGAATGTGTTTTTCCTCAAAACTCTGTTTTGAGGAAAAAATAGAGTATTTTGCTTTTATTGTACAAAAATCATGAAATTTTGTTTTCCTCATTGTAAATCCCTTCATCTGTAATCCTAGTTTCTTTCCTTAGCCCCAGTAGTTCCAACACCTGCAAAAAAAGCAAAGCTCAGGTCATTTAATTCATCACAAAACTCAAATGAAGTGAAAAAGTCCAAAAAACAGAGTGTGAAAATAAAGTCATTTCAAAACATTATGAAAGTGGGTTTGGCAAAATTAAAATCTAAAAGCTCCATGTATAAATCATGTCTCCAAATGTTTAAAGCTCATTTGCACTCCAAGAGCAAAGAGAAAGCAAAGCAAAGTTGTTGTGGTGAGCAAGTGAGAAGTTTGGGTGAAAATCGCTCCAAGTTACCGGCGCGGCGCACTGGGCAGGAGGCGTGATGCACTGGGCCTCAGACTCCAGTTCTATTTTGCACGGGCGCAGCGCATACGCTGGGTGCGGCGCATTGGGTTGGATGCGCGGCACACACAGCCAGAGAGCCTGAAAATTGCCAGAACTTGCTCCAATCGCCCAAAACGCACGGATTTGTCTTGGTACAAGTAGGTAGAGCCTCCATCATTGTTTTTATCCAAGTTTGGTGCTTGTTTCATGGTGGTTGATGAATGGTGATTGCTTAAAGAAATCAAACCCTACCATTTGAAATTCCTCAAAGAAAATTGTTGCCTAGGGTTTTGATTCACTGTTTTGCTACCAAGTCAATCCTTTAAATTCCTCCATCACTCCCTTACCCATCTTTTCATTGATTTCATTATTCCCTAAGTTCCCCTACCCCCTAAATTCACTAATCCCCTATCCCAAGTTCCCTTTCCCAAAATCCCAAATGTAAATTCCCAAACCCTAGCCCCTCCTAAATCATTCCCTAATTCCCTATTTCCCTAAATTACCCCTCCACTGTCCCTCATTTCACTGTTTTCCCTTGGTGGCAGAGGTCAAACACATCACCAAAGATAGTTCAAGATAGTTTAACACATCAACTACTTCTCCAAGACAGTTTATCTACCAGCAGCCATGGCATCTGATCCTTCATATGATTATGAAGAGGAAACCCACAGTGACTCACCTACAGAGGGACATGCACCCAGGAGGCCTCATAAAGGTGGCAAACACATTAGAGAAGAACCAACCACTCTTGTTGAATTACAGGCTTGCCCTCTTGCCATCTCTTGTTTCCAACATCAGTCATGTTATGAATTCTGTGAGAAGGTTGCTAGCATTCAGTTTCATCATGAGTTGGCTCATTTGTTTGTACTGCATTTACATGGTGATCAAGCCACTCTAGCTGGTGTCACTTTCACATTAACACCAGAATCCATTTCACTAGCAACCGATATTCCCAACATTGGAGAGCCATGGAACAAGAGGCAAAAAATTGACCGGCAGCATTATGAACCATACATCAAGCCCGGCTTTTTGAGACAGCTCAAGAGAGTGTTTCCTTTTCGGTACCTCAAAGATGAATATGCTCCTTTAATGAAACTGATCATGAAATATTTCAGATGTGAGGGCCGGTTCTCCCATTTATATGCTTATCATATCAGGATGTTGATGCATTTTATGTGGGTACAGATGATGAACATCCCTTACTTCATGTGCCGAAACATAGAAAATATGACCACCCTAGTGCAGCACAAAACTCCTCAGTAGCAGTTCAACAGTATTTACCATTTTGCTCTCATCAAAATTGTGGTCGTTCATCAGCTTGGCTTGCAAGGCATCACTTGGGAGGACTTCATCTCTCGTGAGTTTTTCAGAGCTCCACAAGGACCTTCAGAGGCTTGGCATGAGACAGGTAGACCTTCTTATCAGCATGAGGGCCATGAGACACAGACCGCTAGTGTGTCGATGTTCATCACCTATCAGAAGGGCACTAGGCGGTTGTTTGCAGCAGCAAAGCAAGTTTTATCTCCACCTGTGGTGGAAGGGGCCTCGTTTTGATCATCAGCATAGAAGGTTCAGGACCGAGACAAGAGGCCACTATAGGAGGAAGGACCATCAGGTGAGCGGGAGACTGATTTCATTCTCATTGAGGGTGATGATACTGATATGGGCCCGCAAAGCACCAATCTTAGAGAAATCATTCGGGAGCAGCAGGCGGACATTGATGCCTTGTTTACCAACTTGGATAGATCCCAATGGACAATACAGTACCTGGAGCAAAGGAATAAGCAACTTGAGGACCAGCAGGTGATTATGGAGTTGCAAAACATTCGGGAGAATCGCCAAGCTGCCCAAAGGAGGAGTGTGGAGTTCACTTCACTTGAGTAGAAAATTAATGCCGATAGGGAGTCACGGCTTGAAAGAGTCAATATCCACCTGGAAAGGGAGCTAGAAAGGGACAACAAGGAGAAAAACTTGTTGAGACACATGGTTGTTCATTACATAGCGAGGAACAAAATTTGCAAGGCAAGAATCAAGAGTTTGAAGGCAAAATTGAAGAAGGCATCAAAGAGGCAAAAGGAGCATGATAGACTTCAGATATTGGCTGAGGCTTCCTTGGCCCAACATAGCTCTTGATAGAGAAGACTCAGCCCAAATTTCAAAAAATTTGGAGCAATTTTTTCATTTTGGAAATTTTTTGGCACAAAAACAGGATTTTCTGCCCTATGCGCCGCGCCACGTGGCGCTTGCTTTTGCTAGGGGCCTCCAAATCACAAAAACTCAGCATTTTTGGATTTGGCATGAAAAATTATGCTTGCCTACCTATGGCCAAGAAATTTGGGCAGGTTTTGAGCCCTCAAAAAGGTCAAAAACACTCAAAAAATGACCTCACTGCCCCTATTTTGACACACAGGAAGCAGTGTTGGGAGAATGGACTTTTGGAGGGGAAAATGGAGGCCAAATTGAAAAATTCCACTTGGGTTGGAAAGTAGATAGGCAGACCTTTCCAACAAGCACACCTAGAGCTCATTTGGACACTAGGAAGGCCTCCAAAAGTGGGTCCAAACAGGCGCGATGCATAGAGAATCAGGCGCGACGCATAGAGGAAAAATTGCCAGTTTGACCAAGTTTTGCTCTGTTTTTCACCCAGTTTTGCCTAGTTTGACTTTTTCACTTTCCTAATGGAAAATTTGTGATTTAATTTGATGAACATTGATGTATCATGATGTAAATATGTTAAATTTTCACTTGTAGAGGTAGATTCATCAGTTTAGAGGTTGTTTGAAACTGAATGAATCAATTCCCTTGTTTCTAGAGGCATGCTGTTATGTTGCCTAGTTTTTAGTTCTCAGTTTAGAATCAGTTGGATTAGATCCTAAACATTTGAGCTCGACCCCTAGAGACAAGGATGAGCTATATTTGTCTATATTATGTTGTTTTTCAATCATTACCATGGTTGGACTCTTGAGAAAGAAAGCAACCTCATTGTACACTCAAAATTTCATTTTGGCTAAGGAATTGAGACCAGGATTTGCAACAATCTTTGGGATTCATGTGGCAATTTGTCTTGGTACAGTGCTTCTCTTTGTAATTTTGAATTTGTTTATGTGATTGTATGTCATTATCTATCTTGTTTCTTCTGAACTAAACAAACAAGAGTGTAAGTAGAATCCATTGAAATTGCAGTGCTCTACTTGAGGTTTGCTTTAGTTATTTGATGTTTTTAGCTGTTTGGGGAGAATCCATGATTGCTCTTGCCCTCTTCAACACCTCACCTATCTATTCCTTCCATATCATTCAAATTTAAGTGCCGAAACGATTGCCTACCTTGCCCCATTGAGATCTTTGCAAGACTAAGTCTCAATCCCCGCACCCAAAAGCCATCTTTCCATCTGAGCCAACAAAATCATCATTTTATCAAATCAAACTCTCTTGAACATATACCTAGCCTAAGATCAGAAGATATTTTAGTCATCTCAAGCCCTCATCGATCATAATTTGCTGAGATTGACCTAGAGAGAGCCCTCTCCTGACCTAGTAGGGCTAGCTACCAGGCTGAGCATGGTTTGATGTTGGCCCTGGATCCTACCTTTTCAGCCTGAGGTAAATATAGGCACTAACATAGTGGCGACCATACTGGGGAACTAAATTGTTTGTTTGTTAGTGTTCTTCATTTTATAAACTACAGACGGACCCTGAAGATTAGCCAGGTAGCCATCGAAACGCTTTTGCTTTGCATTAGCGCAAGTAGATAAACACTACTTCAATCAATCTCCAGTCTAGTCTTATAAACGGAGCATCTAACTTGCAAATCACCCTAGTACAACTAATAATTCTAAGCTTTTGGATGATAAGTTTAGGATTTGATAGGCTGAACAAGTTGTTAATATCCATTTGATTTCTTGGAAATAATAGCACACTGGCTTCCAGAAGACATACCAGAGCAAATCTGGATCCTGATCCCCCTCCTGTCTACGAAAATCCCAATCTTATTCCAAGAATCCTTCACCAAGGAAGTTCTATCATTCCCGTGTTCAAAGCTTAATCATGTCCTGTTGGTTTTGAGTATCTCGAAGATCTTGAGTTTGATGAGCAATTTGAGTTGTCTTTGTTTGAAACCAAATCTGAAAGCATTGTTGCTTCAACTGCCTTAAATCCTGAGTTCGTTAGAAATCTTGAAACTGAAAGGGAAAATAAATCTATTGATGATTATATCTTGAATCAGCTCCAGACTTCAATTGTGGCTTCTAATATTGCTGATTTCTTAGAGACTGCTTCTGCAACCCTTGGGTCATCTGCAATTGCATCTAGTTCAAGAATTCCCACCGAACCTCCTTTCATTCCTACCATTCATGTGCAGCCTACTGTTTCTGATCAAAAATCTGCAGTAGTATCGCCTCCATATACTCCTTCTACTCCTAAAATATCCAAGATTGCTTCGCCTTCGCATACACCTCCTCATACCCCTCATACATCAGCTCCACCCACTCCCCCAACATCCCCAAGACCGATTGCAAATCCACCAAGAGCAATGGCTGCTCGTTTTGCACCTCTTGTACTGCCTCAAAATTTGGATGACATGCCCGTCGATTATCAAAGCAAAATTCCTTTGTTTGATGGCACTCCTCATAGTGTTACAGCTCAGCAACATGTGGACAAAATGATAGAGTTTTTCAATCTCCATGAGATTGATGCGGAAAATGTAACCATGAGACTCTTTGTACAAACATTTGGTGGTGAAGTAAGGAAATAGTTTAGGGCCTTGCCGGCTGCAAGCATCACTACATTGGCCAATCTACAGAGACAATTCTTAGACTGCTGGGAAGTGAAGAAAAATCCCCTTCAGATCCTTTCCGAATATGAGCACATCAAGCAGAATGCTGGTGAGTCTGTTCAAGATTACTGTATTAGATTCAATTCAGTTTAAAATGCAATCCCAGATCATACAAAGCCACCCATAGGGCTAGCCTTGATTAATTTTCCGGATGTTTTTGATACTGATATGGCTTATCAATTAAGAGAGATAGATCCGGCTACTTTGGAAAACATGCAGAAGATTTCCATCAGCGTTGAAGCAAATCTGCTTGCCAAGAGAGCTAGAGCAAGAGCTGAGAAGAAAGTCACAATAAAAGAAGAGTCTTCCTCGTCAAATCAAGTGCTTTGAAAGGTGAAACAAATGCTTGATAGAATGAAACTTGACAAGTCTGAACCACAAGTCAGAAATCCTAATTTCCGTGGCCAGCAATAGCCCCAATATAGGATCAAACAAAGAGAGCAGCGAGCCCAAGATCAAGCAGCGCAGCAACAAGTGCAGACACCTCTACAACAGAATTGTGTACATGGCCCGGAATCAAAAGAGGAGGAGAATGTGATTGGAGAAGAAAATCATTTCTTTACGCCCGATGATATGCCAATTTTCATCACTGAAGATGAGGAGTACTCTGAGAATCCAACTGAACGAAGGGATGAAAATTCATTTTGGCAAATGAGACAGTTCTTGAGGAAGATTCCGATGATTACCAAAGAGGATATATGAATGCTTTGTTAGCCCATCAACGACAATATTCACTTCAAAATAGAGATGTGCCTGTGAATCCAATTCAGAAAAGGAAGGAGGCAGCAGCGTCAAAGAATGATCCTCCCAATGTGCAGAAAAAGGGAAAAGGGACAGCGGATCCTAACACCAGCGAAACGACATCAGCAAGTGAAAAACCAAATCAGCCAAATGTATAAAAGGATAAAACAGAAAAGAAGGATGTTCCAGTGAAAGAGGTAAAAAAAGTTTCAGTTTTTAACTTAGAAAATGAAATTGCTAAGTTGAAAATATCCATTCCTTTGACCGAGTTGACAAAGAACGACAATTATAAAAGTCATGTGTCTAAAATTTTGAGTTTAAATCCATCATCCGACATGGTAAACATGGAGGATGACAGTCCCGAGCTGATCTTTGGGCCAGCGTTGGAAGGTCAGTCCCAAGATAGTGATGTTGCTCCTTTCTATATCAGTCTCAGGGTGCATGACTTTGTATTACATAATGCTATGTTTGATTCCGGAGCCTCTCATAATCTCATGCTGAAAACCATCATTGAGAAATTGGAATTGGATATCACTAGAAAATATCATGACCTTTACTCTTTTGACTCCGGTAGAGTAAGGTGCATTGGTCTTATCAAGGATTTGGTGGTTACTTTGGATCAGATTCCAGCTAAAAATGTTTTGATGGATGTGGTGGTGGCGGATATACCTCCTAGATTTGGCATGCTTCTTTCCTGATCTTGGGGAGAAAAGATTATAGGGACAATGCAACTTGATTTCTCCTATGCTACCATTCCCGTGTTCGGTCAGATGAGGAAACTATACTAGGAACAGAAAATGAATTACATGATCACTAGCAAGGAGAAATTGGTAAATCATCCAATCAGCTATGTACATACTGATCTAGAGTCATTTGTTTTGTATTCAGATAGTTTTAATGATGTAAATAGCCAAATAGTGGAAGTAGAAGACATTCTCGAGATTACTGAAAATTTCAGAGAAGTCTTAAAACAAGAACGGCAAATACTTGATGGTACCGCTAAGCAATCAACAGTCCGACAACAGCAACATATTGATGGACACCAAGAAAAAGGAAAAGAATTTCAACATTTGGAAGAGGATGAAACAAGCCTATGGAGCATGGAATTTGATGGCACGGTAGGAAGGGAAGGTGCTGGAAGTGGTATTTGGATACGCAGCCCGGTTTTCGCCCCAAACAAAGTGCCAAGCAACGTAAGGGTCTGCTCTTATAAACTAGCTTTGACTGTTCAAACAATGAGGCTGAATATGAAGCTTTGATTGCTGGTTTGAAAATTCTTAGAAAATTGAATGCTAAAAGGATTTCAATGTATGGCAACTCCGAGTTAGTTATCAAGCAGGTGAAAGGTGAATACCAAGCTAAGCATCCTCGAATGCAGGCCTATCGCAATGCGGTGTTGGATATCTTGAAAGTATTTTCTAATTATACTATAACTTGTGTGCCCCGTGCTCAGAATGTCATTGCAGATTCACTTGCAACAGCAGCAAGTAATTTGAAAATTCCAATGAATTCAAACAACAAGTTTGAGATTCACGTGAAGCATCGCCTAGCTGTCCCCGACAATCAAAGGTATTGGCAAGTATTTCAAGATGATGATGAGATCGATGAATTTCTGCAAAATAAAGGTAAATTCAAGGACACTTCTATTGATGTGGAGTATGATGATGGTGATGAGGATATGGAAGTCAATCAGATGGAAGTTTTGCAGCTCAAAGACAACATCATTCCTAAAGGTCTAATACCTTTAGAGGAGCTCTTCGATCAGGACGATGTGGCTAGAAAACCGACCTTGCTGCCAACCGAAAAAGGAGTTGAGGACGTGAACATTGGATCAGCTGAAAATCCCAAGATGGTGAAATTATCGAAGGCATTGCCCCCACAGGTAAAAGAAAAGTATATCAGTTTGTTATCCTCTTTTACTGATGTATTCGCTTGGGATTATTCAGATTTGAAGGCATATGACACGAGCATAATTCAGCATGTGATCCCGATCAAGCCAAATCAAAAGCCTTTTCGTCAAAAGCTAAGAAGAATAAATCCAAAGTTGCTGCCCTCAATCAAGAAGGAAGTGAATAGGTTGTATAAAGCTGGTATCATAGTCCCCATAAGATTTTCAGATTGGATTTCAAACTTGGTGCCCGTCTGCAAGAAAACAAGTGAGATCCGGTTATGCATTGATTTTAGAAATCTAAACAAAGTTTCCTTGAAAGACAATTATCCATTGCCCAAGATGGATCACATACTTCAGAGAGTAGTTGGAGCATCACGGATGTCACTACTCGATGGTTATTCGGGTTATAACCAAATCTTGGTCCATGAGGATGATCGTGACAAAACAGCGTTCACCACTCCATGGGGAACTTTTCATTATGCAAAGATGTTGTTTGGATTGAAAAATGCTAGTGCAACCTTTCAGCGGGCAATGGATATAGCATTTGCCAATGAAAAAGATGTTTTTCTAGTTGTTTATCTTGATGACTTAACAATTTTCTCTAATACAGATGAAGAGCACCTCTATCATTTGAAGATTGTTTTTCAGCGGTGTAGGAAGTATGGCATCTCGCTCAATCCAAAGAAAAGCTTGTTTGCCATGGATGAAGGCAAGCTTCTCAGGCATATTATCTCAAAGGAGGGCATCTACATCGATCCAACTCGGGTGGAGGCCATTCAAAAGATTGATTTCCCATGAAGTAAGAAAGAAATTCAATCCTTCAATGGTAAGATAAATTTCTTACGTCGCTTTGTGCCCAATCTTGCAGAACACTTAAGAGAAATCACAAACATGTTGAAAAAGGATAGTGCAGTAAGGTGGACAGAGGAAGCAGTTAAGTCTTTTAATTTGTTGAAATTAGCTCTTTCTTCAGCTCTGGTTTTGATCAGCTCGGATTATACTCAGTACTTTATTTTGTTCTCATTTGCCTCGGATCATACTATGGCAGCGGTCTTGACGCAGAAGAGAGACTAGCTCAAGAAACCAATTGCATTCTTCAGCAGAACCATAAGGGATGCGGCATTGAAGTCTAATATTATTGAAAAATAGGCCCTTTTGTTGGTAAAATCATTGAAAGATTTTCGAGTTTATATTTTACATTCTCACATCCTTGCTTATGTCCCTAATGTTGTTGTCAAGGATGTCCTAGTGCAAACAGATCCGGAGGGAAGGAGAGGCAAATGGATTGCTGCCTTGCTGGAATATGACGTGGAAATCAAACCGAAAAAGCTCATTAAAGTACAAGTGTTGACTAAACTAATGGTTGAGTCAAATCTGCACGCCTTGGACATTAATCTAATTGTTGCTATGTCCGAGGAAGATGAAGAAAATCTGCCCACTCAGGTATCAGAAATTTTCCTCCTTTCTCCTTGGTATTCAGACATTGTTTATGTACTCCAAAATCTGTCATCACCTCCCAGAATGGCTAAGAACAAAAGTAGGACACTGAAATTGAAGGCTGCAAAATTTTGTATCATGAATGGTGCACTTTATTGGAAAGATCCTAGTGGTGTCTTGCTGAATTGTTTAGTAGAAGAAGAGGCAAAACAAGTTATGGAAGATTTTCACAAAGGAGATTGCGGAGGCCATCTTTTCTGGAAAACAACAGCCAATAAAATCTTGAGAGCGGGGTATTATTGGCCAATTATATTTGCTGATGTGTACAAAACAGTGGCCAGCTGTCACGAATGTCAAATTTTTCAAGGTAAGCAGAAGTTGCAGCCTTTACCACTCAAACCCATTGAAGTAAGCACTCCATTTCAGTAGTGGGGTTTGGATTTTATTGGTGAGATTTATCCTTCTTCTTCAATACAGCATAAGTGGATCCTCACGGCGACGGATTATTTCACCAAATGGATTGAGGCAATTCCTACAAGGCAGGCCACCGATTCGGTAATTATCTCATTTCTTGAAAATAACATTTTGTCTCGTTTTGGATGTCCAAATAAGTTGATCACTGACAATGCAGCAGCCTTTAAATCGAAAAGGATGATTGACTTCTGCCATAAGTATCAAATCACTTTGGGGCATTTGACTACCTATTACCCACAAGGCAATGGTTTGGTGGAATCCTCAAACAAATCTCTTGTCAACATTATCAAAACGCTGCTGGAAACTAATAATAAGAGTTGGCACAAAAAGTTGGTCAATGCACTTTGGGCAGACAGGGTAAGTCAAAAGAAATCTATTGGCGTGTCTCCTTTTGATCTTGTATACGGTGTGGACACTATCTTACCGACCTCTTTGGCAGTCTCGGTGGTTAAACTGTTGCAAGAAGTTGGCAGCGAAGATGATAGTTTGCAGCGGAGGATCAATCAAATGATACATTTGCAACAAACCAAAGAGGAGGTATTTCAGAACACTTCCAAGCCACAGGAAAGAATTAAGAGGATATATGACCGGAAAGCAAAAGTGGACAGGTTTGAAATCAGAGACATAGTGCTGAAATGGGATGCAAGGAATGAAGAGAAAGGTAAGCACGGCAAATTTGAAAATATTTGGAAAGGACCGTACAAGATTGCTGCACATCGAGGCCAGAATTCTTTCCTTTTGCAAGAGCTGAGTGGTGAAGACTATCCCGACGGGCCAGTCAATGGTCGGCTCCTCAAACGGTATATTGTGTGAACTGTTTTCTGCTGTCCTATTCATCATTGTATATACCGGTTTGTTTAAATTCCATTGCAAGAGTGTGTTGTTTTCATTCTTCAGTTTGGGGCCTGAGGTGAAGGCTATAAAGCTGAGGTTTGATTTCAGTTTTGGTTTGGTTAGTTAGAGTCAGGTCTTTCGGTCAATTTTAGTCCTGAAAATGAGTCAATTTGAGTCACGTTCAGTCATAAAATTGAGTTTTTACATCAAGAGTCCAGTTTTGTTTTGTCGAATTTATTGACTCCATAGCCCAATGGACGAAGGCACTGCCTGCTTTCCTAGAGATCAGTAGTTCTTGGCACCTCCAAGGAGCTACCATCCCCATTGGAGCCAATGTTAGTGTCGAGATCTTCATCCCTCCGTCAAAGATCAAATCCTCTTGTTGCATTTCATATTAGGTGTCCCGCCCAGTCATTTGCGTTCCATTAAGCGCATGAATCGTCTAACAGTAGTGGCTTTCCTACGGTTTCCCTCATGTTATTTACCTGCTGGTTCATGTCTATTCATTAAAAAGCATATACAATCTTCTTTTTATCTTAAAGATTGCAAAGGTTGTCTTTAGGGTTTTATTGTCAATTAGGTCTAGGGTTTCATTAGGGTTTCGTCAAAAAATGTTTCAAAGTGTTTAATAACAACTAGCAGGCCATGAGGAGGTTTCAGCATCAATAAATTTCATCACCAAGTGCTCAGAATGTGTTTTTCCTCAAAACTCTGTTTTGAGGAAAAAACATAGTATTTTGCTTTTATTGTACAAAAATCATGAAATTTTGTTTTCCTCATTGTAAATCCCTTCATCTGTAATCCTGGTTTCTTTCCTTAGCCCCAGTAGTTCCAACACCTGCAAAACAAGCAAAGCTCAGGTCATTTAATTCATCACAAAACTCAAATGAAGTGAAAAAGTCCAAAAAAAAGAGTGTGAAAATAAAGTCATTTCAAAACAATATGAAAGTGGGTTTGGCAAAATTAAAATCTAAAAGCTCCATGTATAAATCATGTCTCCAAATGTTTAAAGCTCATTTGCACTCCAAGAGCAAAGAGAAAGCAAAGCAAAGTTGTTGTGGTGAGCAAGTGAGAAGTTTGGGTGAAAATCGCTCCAAGTTACCAGCGCAGCGCACTGGGCAAGAGGCGCGGCGCACATATCAGGTGCGACGCACTGGGCCTCAGACTCTATTTCTATTTTGCACGGGCACATCGCATACACTGGCACGGCGCATTGGGTTGGATGCACGACGCACACAGCCAGAGAGCCTGAAAATTGCCAGAACTTGCTCCAATCGCCCAAAACACATGGATTTGTCTTGGTACAAGTAGGTAGAGCCTCCATCATTGTTTTTATCCAAGTTTGGTGCTTGTTTCATGGTGGTTGATGAATGGTGATTGCTTAAATAAATCAAACCCTTCCATTTGAAATTCCTCAAAGAAAATTGTTGCCTAGGGTTTTGATTCATTGTTTTGCTACCAAGTCAATCCTTTAAATTCCTTCATCACTCCCTTACCCACCTTTTCATTGATTTCATTATTCCCTAAGTTCCCCTACCCCCTAAATTCACTAATCCCCTATCCCAAGTTCCCTTTCCCAAAATCCCAAATGTAAATTCTCAAACCCTAGCCCCTCCTAAATCATTCCCAAATTCCCTATTTCCCTAAATTACCCCTCCACTGTCCCTAATTTCACTATTTTCCCTTGGTGGAAGAGGTCAAACACATCACCAAAGATAATTCAAGACAGTTTATTACATCAAATACTTCTCCAAGACAGTTTATCTACCAGCAGCCATGGCATATGATCCTTCATATGATTATGAAGAGGAAACCCACAGTGACTCACCTACAGAGGGACACGCACCCAGGAGGCCTCATAAAGGTGGCAAACACATTAGAGAAGAACCAACCACTCTTGTTAAGTTACAGGCCTGCCCTCTTGCCATCTCTTGTTTCCAACATCATTCATGTTATGAATTCTGTGAGAAGGTTGCTAGCATTCATTTTCATCATGAGTTGGCTCGTTTGTTTGTATTGCATTTACATGGTGATCAAGCCACTCTAGCATTTACATTAACACCAGAATCCATCTCACTAGCAACCGGTATTCCCAACATTGGAGAGCCATCGAACAAGAGGCAGAAAATTGACCGGTAACATTATGAACCGTACATCAAGCCCGGTTTTTGAGACAACTCAAGAGAGTGTTTCCTTTTCGGTACCTCAAAGATGAATATTCTCCTTTAATGAAATTGATCATGAAATATTTCAGCTGTGAGGGCCGGTTCTCCCGTTTATATGCTTATCATGTCAGGTTGCTGATGCATTTTACCTGGGTACGGATGATGAACATCCCTTACTTCATGTGCCGAAACATAGAAATATGACCACCCTAGTGCAGCACAAAACTCCTCAGCAGCAGTTCAATAGTATTTACCATTTTTCTCTCATCAAAATTGTGGTCGTTCATTAGCTTGGCTTGCAGGGCATCACTTGGGAAGACTTCATCTCTCGTGAGTTTTTCAGAGCTCCACAGGGACCTTCAGAGGCTTGGCATGAGACAGGTGGACCTTCTTATCAGCATGAGGGCCATGAGACACAAACCGCTAGTGTGCCGATGTTCATCACCTATTAGAAGGGCACTAGACGGTTGTTTGCAGTAGAAAAGAGAGTGTTATCTCCACCCGAGGTGGAAGGGGCCTTGTTTCCGTCATCAGCACAGCAGGTTCAGGACCGAGGCAAGAAGCCACTATAGGAGGAAGGACCATCAGGTGAGCGGGAGACTGATTTCATTCTCATTGAGGGTGATGATACTGATATGGGCCCGCAAAGCACCAATCTTAGAGAAATCATTCAGGAGCAGCAGGCGGACATTTATGCCTTGTCTACCAACTTGGATAGAGCACAATGGAAAATACAGTACCTGGAGAAAAGGAATAAGCAACTTGAGGACTAGCAGGTGATTATAGAGTTGCAAAACATTCGGGAGAATCGCCAAGCTGCCCAAAGGAGGAGGGTGGAGTTCACTTCACTTGAGCAGGAGATTACTGCCAATAGGGAGTCATGGCTTGAAAGAGTCAATATCCACTTGGAAAGGAAGCTAGAAAGGGCCAACAAGGAGAAAAAATTGTTGAGACACATGGTTGTTCATTACATGGTGAGGAACAAAATTTGCAAGTCAAGAATCAAGAGTTTGAAGGCAAAATTGAAGAAGGCATCAAAGAGGCAAAAGGAGCATGATAGACTTCAGATATTGGCTAAGGCTTCCTTGGCCAAACATAGCTCTTGATAGAGAAGACTCAGCCCAAATTTCAAAAAATTTGGAGCAATTTTTGCATTTTGGAAATTTTTGGCACAAAAACAGGATTTTCTGCCCTATGCGTCGCGCCACGTGGCGCTCGCTTTCGCTAGGGACCTCCAAATCACAAAAACTCAGATTTTTTGGAATTGTTATGAAAAATTATGCTTTTCTACCTATGGCAAAGAAATTTGTGTAGGTTTTGAGCCCTCAAAAAGGTCAAAAACACTCAAAAAATGACCTCACTACCCCTATTTTGACACACAGGAAGAAGTGTTGGGAGAATGGACTTTTGGAGGGGCAAATGGAGGCCAAATTGAAAAATTCCACTTGGGTTGGAAAGTAGATAGGTATAACTTTCCAACAAGCACACCTAGAGCTCATTTGGACACTGGGAAGGCCTCCAAAAGTGGGTCCAAACAGGCATGACACATAGAGAATCATGGGCGACACATAGAGGAAAAATTGCCAGTTTGACCAAGTTTTGCTCTGTTTTTTGCCCAGTTTTGCCTAGTTTGACTTTTTCACTTTCCTAATGGAAAATTTGTGATGTAATTTGATGAAAATTGATGGATCATGATGTAAATATGTTAAATTTTCCCTTGTAGAGGTCGATTCATCAATTTAGAGGTTGTTTGAAACTGAATGAATTAGTTCCCTTGTTTCTAGAGGCATGCTGTTATATTGCCTAGTTTCTAGTTCTCAGTTTAGAATTAGTTGGATCAGCTCCTAAACATGTGAGCTCGACCCCTAGAGGCAAGGATGAGCTATGTTTGTCCATATTATGTTGTTTTTCAGTCATTACCATGGTTGTACTCTTGAGAAAGAAAGCAACCTCATTGTACACTCAAAATTTCATTTTGGCTAAGGAATTGAGACCAGGATTTGCAGCACTCTTTGGGATTCATGTGGCAATTTGTCTTGGTACAGTGCTTCTCTTTGTAATTGTGAATTTGTTTATGTGATTGTATGCCATTATCTATCTTGTTTCTTCTGAACTAAACAAACAAGAGTGTAAGTAGAATCCATTGAAATTGCAGTGCTCTACTTGAAGTTTGCTTTAGTTATTTGATGTTTTCAGCTGTTTGGGGAGGATCCATGATTTCTCTTGCCCTCTTCAACACCTCACCTATCTATTCCTTCCATCTCATTCAAATTTAAGTGTCAAAATGATTTCCTACCTTGCCCCATTGAGATCTCTGCAGGACTGAGCCTCAATCCCCGCACCCAAAAGCCATCTTTCCATCTGAGCCAAAAAAATCATCATTTTATCAAATCAAACTCTCTTGCACATATACCTAGCCTAAGATCAGAAGATATTTCAGTCATCTCAAGCCCTCATCGATCATAATTTGTGAGATTGACTCGGAGAGAGTCCTCTCGAAAATAATGGAAGGCTCATCAAGGAACATCAAAAGCAAGCACAATTAAATGTCATGTTGCTACAAAGTCTATCTAAAATTTTGGAACACCTGGATTAGGGTCCCACTACCAGCTGTTAGTGCCTAGATTTAGTATTCTCATCATTTTTTCAAAATCCATAGGTGTTTCTACCTCCTCCTCTCATTAGATTTCTCAGTTTTGACATGTGAGGTTTCTTCTAGTAGACACTGCACCATCTTGTATTGTATTGGCTCTACCTACACTCTAGCACTTACCTATGTCTTATCTTCAATGCTAAGACAAGCAATTCAACTGTTAGCGACAATTCAACATCATAAATGATCAACATGTTAATCCTTTAAGTTTAGATTAGGACATAGCAAGATGACGTTGAAACTCTGCTCTGATACATCCTGTATTGAACTCATACCCTAGTTTCCCTTTGAGGGATGAGGTATGTCAAAGTACCTCTCTCACATTATTCCTTGTTAAACGACTGTATGGCTTGATTTGCATTAAATTTGGCAACCTTAGTATTTTCCCATTGGGATAACAAGGCTTTCATCCATGGAGTGTATTTGCTAAGTTTGAAAATATTATCATGATATGAGGTATCATATCCAAGTAATAATCAAGGGTGAAATATATTAAATAATTATTACCCTATTTTCTCCTTTTGGATGGCATTGTCTCATATTATGAAAAACCATACATACTCATGTATGCGCTACTTATCATTAGTCAAGACAAACTAAGTGATGCATCTTGCTAGCCCATTGGACTAGGCCGAACGATGGACGTCCCACACCGAAAGGCATTTTCCAACCAATATAAATGCCCTTCCTAGGTTCAAAACTTGGTTTACCTATCTAGCAAGGCTTGTGGGTGGTTGTGGTAGGCTCAATAGTATAATGGTAGTCCCACTGAGTCGATCCAAGGTTTCCTCGATGATATGTGGCAGGTCTATCAATTATCCTAATAAAAAAAAAGGAAATATAAAGTCATGAACCTTGCTAGTAAATATTAAACTTTTATTGCACCAAAAGTGATTTCTTCCATAATAAAACAAAACCATTCATTGATCCAAGAAGTAGTTTCCTCCATAATACAAGAATGTGTATCGCTCTAGAAGTGGCTTATTTAGTGATACACAATCCTTTATCACCCCACATGTAACTTTTCTAGTGATATAGAGAGATGTATTGCTCTAGTTACCACATAACCAATGATATATCACACATGATACAACATTCCTAGTGATACAAGGTTTAAATCATTGATTGAAGATGTGAATTATCAGGTAAAGAAGAGGGAGTCCTTTGTTCTAAAATGTGAAATACCCAATGATTCAGAGGTATATACGAAATCACATTGAGGGTCATTGAAGGTAATGAATAGGTTTTAGTTTGACAATTTGTCAGGGAAATCATGTAATAAATAAAAATGGGGCTCATTTGGGTGGCATTCACATTCCCTGGATGAAATCGAGTGTGCCCCAAGCCTCTAGGTGCATAGATGGTGATATGAACCAAACAACAACACACCTAAGTTAAATATTCATGCATGAATAATCAATTTAAATATATCTAAATACAGAGGGAAGAAATACTAGAAACAAAACTTTGGTGGGAAACATTCTTAAAGCACTACATCATTTCCTATCAACAATAAAACCCTTATTCTTTCTCCATGTCCTTCAACATTTGGTTAGTAGAAAGAATTTGCACAATCTTGTGCTAGATGAAATGGTAAATTTTCGAAGTATAAAGGTTTCTCTTGGATCATATTTGGACAGAGAATATCACTGAACCTATAAGTGTAAAAATTCTTTATTGGTCATTGACTTCTCTCTTATTAATATGAGTTTCATTGGAGTGCTCAATTGTTCTAAATTATTTCATGTGACAAATATGGGTTGTTGCAACATGGCTCACCTAATGTCCACTTCAATTTATAAATTCCCAGATTCTTACACTCTTAGATCACATAGCATAGTTGCAAAGGCATTCCAATGAGCACACATTTCCTCATTGCCATTACTCTTGGTGTATTTATAGCCTAGTATGATATATATGTTTAGGCTTGTCTCATGGGTAATGCTTGAAGTTTACTTCAAGGAAGGGAACAATTAAACCAAATCTAGTTCAGGTGTCTAGATTTCATACTGAGAGGACTTCAAAAACCCTTTGATTCATGGTGGAAGGTGTCTCTTAAACCTATTTATAAATACAAATATTTTGTAATATTCTAGAAGGATTCCATACTAACCTTGTAGCCTTAACATCTATTGGGATGGCACCTTCACTTATCCACCATATAAAAATAAACTTAGGTAATTCAAGGTTGAGAAGAGGCATTTATAACCTTTTAGTTAAGGTGGCAAAATAGTGATTGGATTCTATGATATTATATTTCCAAAACCAGGATTAGCCTCATCACAATTTAAAATCTACTACAATTATGATTTCTAGAAGCTAGAAGATATCTAGAGTAGACTACAGAGAATGTATTTTTATGATTACACTTGTATAGCTCCTTCAGATCCAAGGGAATAAGAGGCTTGATGGAAAGTTCTCACCATCCAATGTCATTTTGTTTTCAAGTTCATGGTGAGGTTCAACTGTGACCAATAGAAAGGCCTCCAAAATAATCTTAGTTTGACTCTCATTAGTTATTTTGGCCATGAGAGAGAAAACTAAATCAAGGCCCTTCCCTTCTTAAGTGAAACAACCCCCTTACATTAGCATAATCCATATATTTTTATATGTATAGCTACACATTGCAACTAACCCAATAGTCAATCTTGTCCATAGCTTTCCATCTAAGGGTGCAAGACTAGGAGGCATATGTATATACATGCAGCGTTATTTTTCTTGAGAGATTATTTTATGGGCACCTTGGGTAACCTGCAGGAGGTTGTACCTATAGTAGGTACTCCATGACTCTATAGTGGATTAAAACTCTCCAAGTTCTGGTATATCTAGGTGTGAGATCCATATAAGGTGGAGACCTAAACTCCCTCTTTTCCAACCCACACACCACAATGTTATAGATCTTTAGCCTAGGCCTACTCTCAATTGATAAATGGTATTTGAGATGGTTAATAGAAACATTTACACGATGTTCAAGTGTTAAGCTTGACCCCCAAACTAGAATTGCAAGGGTCATAAGTTCTTTGGTGAGAAATTTAAATCTTATCATTAGAAGTTATATAAAGACCAAGGCTTGCTTAATCTTCTTATAAAAACTTAGAATTCACATCAGAGAATATTTTCGTCAAGGTAAAGTGTCAAAATCCTAATGACACCTTCATATAAATTTCCCAATAACATGACATATTCAACCATGGCACTACAATCAATATTACATAATCATACATAATAAGTAACATCATTTTAAAACAAATGCGAAGACTTATTTAAAATCAATTGCCTACAACTGAAGAAGGGTGAGCTCCTTTCCACCACTCCATAGACTCAACTACACTTGTCCTTGTCTATAACTTGCCTTCCCTTATCCAACCTATGATACCTCTAGGGAAACACAATTTTCTTAAGGAAATTGTTGAGTATGAAGGCCACTCTCCTTCACAGATAGTCAAATAGCATAAATCCATCTACCCATTGAGCCCATAACCTCCATGAATCTACAAATTCCTTTCCAATTGGTTACAATGGCACAATGGAGTCCCTTCACTACATGTGTAGTCCCTTAGCACCCCACCCTCTCAATTCTTATTTCCTTGCCCAACTAGCATCAACTTCGTAGTCATCCTTGCCCAAGGTGGGTTCAAGTTTTTTTTTGATAAATTTAATTAGTCAAAGTCAGGATGCCCTTTTTGTTTTGAGATGCCCGCATCATTCTTTTAATATGGAAGCTTTCCTCTTCCAGTTGTATGTCCTTTTACCTTGGAAAAAACACTCCCTCTACCTGAGTTCTACTTTCTTGCTATCTATTCTTCTGCCTTCAAGGCATACTAGTATGATTCTTCCATGGTCCTTGGAGAAAGCATGACGATCTCATCCTGAATATCCATTATTAAGCCATTAATATACCTTACTGTATTTTCCAGGTATCTTTGATCTGTATATGAAACTGCTTGAGGTTTATGTAAATTGCAAGTGATTAAATTTGAGTTTTTAGGCTCTTATGTTAAATTCATAAACACATAAAACATGAATTTAAACTTCAAAATTTGCAGAATAATGCAGAAAATACCACCATAACAGTAAACACAAAACAACAAGTGATGAAGGAGTTCACCCCTCCTGGGCTACGTCTCCTAGTCTAGCTTCCAATGCTTGGGCCTATATCATTATGTTCATAAAAATAGTGATTAGATCAATTTATAGTGCTCAAATGGCTTCAACAAAAGCTCCATTGGCTTCAGAGCTATCAAAAACCCCTGTCTAGCCTCTTTCTGCTCCCAAAAAGACCAAAAACTAAGAAAGTTATGAGCTTCCCATGTTTCACTGCTAGTTGACCCACAATTTCGCCAAGTCTAGCGAACAGTCCTACAATTCTGCCCCTTTTACCAGTAACTGGGTGACAAATTGGTGCCCCGCCAGTGCAAATTGTGGGATGATTAAATTCGCCATTAAATCTTGTGCACACCCTCCTGGTCACATGAACGCTCCACGTGACCCGGGGTTGGCTCCCTCCGAATATGCCCTTGGTCCTGGCTTATCGTCGTGTGGGGAAATATTTAAAATCGGGGGGCCGAGGCTAAGCCTTGGCCCTCAGTCCCGCCCCTGGTCCTTGTGGGCGTGGTGACTGGGGTTGGGCTAGCCCTCGGCCCCTTACCCCAATACTCCACCCACATATTGTTTAAATAAAATGTTTGGAGGTCCTTTTAATAAGGACTACGTGTGGCACGATGGTAAGAGTGGAATTTAGTTGGAGTGAAGTGCATGGTTCGAATCCCACTGAGTGCAATCTGGACTTCAACAAGTTTTTAGTGGCCATCGAGGTGCCACATGGTAGCCTCTGGTTGGGCCATGTGGCAGCCTCCAGTTGGTCCACTCACCAACAACTCCAACCAATAGAATTTCACCAAACCTGCCCCTAGAGCCTGCCACATGGCAAGCTGCCATTGGTTGTTTGAAGCCCATTCAACCTTGCACAGTTTGCAAGCCCAGTCAGTTGTACGGACTGCTGACTGGGTAGCCTGCGCAATCTTTTGCCAAAATTTGTCTGTTTGCCAAATCGATCAGAACTCATTTCCGGGAGCATATGGCATCTGTTTTCCGTGAAACGAGTTGCACAGGATTCAGAACAATGATATCTATCCATTCGTTCCATTTTCGAACCTTTATAACAAATTTCATTTTTGAGCATATTTTTGATCCAACGGATCACTCCTCCCCATTGGAAGATTTTGGACCCCAAAATCTCTTTACTACTAAACAATTAGATGAGGGTACAGCTCCCTGACTCTTGCAGTCTCAATCCACTAGAATTCGCCTAAATTCAACAATTTGAGATTTTCATGAAAATTGACCTTTTTCCTTGATTCTGGAGACCCTGTCTTGTTGTTGTAGATACCATCTTGCTGTAATTTCCTAGAATTTGCATAATAACAAATTGTCCTTGAAGGAACAAACATATTCCTTCCTCAGTCGTCAATCAAAGGAAACTTAAACAACTTGAAATTTTTCTCACCTCGAACACTGTCGACATGGCAATGTTTAGCTTGTCTTACCTTATGCTTCTTAGGATGAAGTTGCAGATGAAATTTCCAGCACTTCTCGACCCAATGCCCACTAATATTACAATGGGTGCAGAAATTTTTGTGCTTGTTGCTTGATGACATTGTCTTCAAACTTAGAAGAGTCTTTCTTCCATGTTTCATTCCCACATTCAAGCAAATCGTTCCTTTGTTGACACTTATTCACACTATGGTTAGGTGAATGACAGAAAGTGCATGGAATCATATTCCATAAAACTTTATTCAATTGATCATGTGGCTCAAAATCAAAGAAACTATTTGAGTGAGGCTTATACCTTCCCTTGTTATCCTTTGAACCATGCTTCTTATGCAAGGAACTTGAATGGCGAGAAGAACTTGTCTTAGTCTCTTCTTCAACTTGCTCATCTCTCTTTGGAGAGGTCTTGCATTTCATGTCCTCCTTTTGCTTTAGAAACCAAGCTAGTACCAATTCCAGATGCAAATCCCAACAATTTTCCTCATCATGTCCTCTCTTATGACAAAAATAACATGATACCCAAGAGATATCGTTGGAAGACCATTCTCCCTTTTCAACATAGCCCAAACCTTCATATCGAGGTCTCTCCTTTGCCTCAATTGGATGGATAATGCCCTGATTGTTCACTCCAAGGCCTCCTCCCTTGTAACCCATATTGGACAAGAGCTTTGTTCCTATGCCTTTTCTATGCTTCTCAAAGGCTGCAAAAGAGCTTAAATCAACATTTTCATGTAAAGAAACTGCATGTAAATGCTTACCATTTTCCTCATCTTTCGACTGAGGGACAAAGATGCTCTTAAACTCTTTCCTAATTCTTGAGGTGTCTTCTTGGACTCTTGGTCTTTCTTCTTTCAGATCCTTGGACTTTGGCACTGATAGAACCTCATCCTCATCATCATGTGGACAAAAGGTGCAGACTTGGCCATCTTCCTTCTCTGAGGGGCTTTCTGCACTAGCCTCTTGTGTAAGGGTTGTTGTGGAAGAGGATGATGATGAAGGTGAGGATGGAGGTGGAGAAGATGGTGGTTTGTCACCATTCCCTTTTGAAGGCTTGTCATCATCTCCTCCTTTTCCTCCAGAAGAACCCTCTCCTTTTGAAGGCTTGGAGCTCTCACCCTGCAATCTTGAATTTCTCTCTTCATAGAGAACTTTCACCATGTGGGTCATCTCAAAGAATGTTTTTTTCTTTTTTCTTTTTTTTGAAATCCTTCTCATCCTCTAACATATTATCAGCTCCTCCTTCATGATACATGCTTATTGAAGCTTTAGGAACAACTTGAGGTGAAACTTGTGGAGATTATGTGCTCTCCTTGTCCTTGTCCCAAATTGAGAACATGCACCCACAAGATTTCCTTCTCCTCTCTTGAGCTTCAATATTGTAAGCATAAGAAACACTTGCAAACAATTAAATCCTCATAGCAACAAAGAAACCGTATGCTCTGATTCCAAACTTGATATGTATATTAAACTGCTTGAGGTTTATGTAAATTGCAAGTGATTAGATTTGAGTTTTGAGGCTCTTATGTTAAATTCATAAACACATAGAACATGAATTTAAACTTTAGAATTTGCATAATAATGCAAACAATACCACCATAACAATAAATAAAAAACAACAAGTGATAAAAGAGTTCACTCCTCTTGGGCTACATCTCCTAGTCCAACTTCCAATGCTTGACATATATTATCATGCTCATAAAAATAGTGATTACATAAAGTTATAGTGCTCAAATGGATTCAAAAACAACTCCATTGGCTTCATATCTATCAAAAACTCTTGTCTAGCCTCTTGCTTCTCCCAAAATGACAAAAAACTGAGAAAGTTATGAGCTTCCCAAGTTTCGCTGCTATTTGCCCACAGTTTTGTGAAGTCCAGCTAACCGTCCTACAATTCCACCCCTTTTCGGCTAACTGGGCGACAAATTGGTGCACCATCCGCGCAAATTTTGGGATGATTAAATTCGCCATTAACACCTGTGCATGCCCTCCTGGTCACATGGATGCTCCATGTGACCTGGGGTTGACCCCCTTGGTCTAGCTCCCTCCTAATTGGCCCTTGGTCCTAGCTTATGGTCGCATGGGAAAATATTTAAAATGAGGGGGGGGGGGGGGGGGGCGCTAAGCACTGGTTCCCGGTCCCGCCCTTGGTCCTTGTGGGCACGGTGACCGAGGCTAGGGTTAGCCCTCAACCCCTTACCCCAATACTCCACCCACATATTATTTAAATAAAATGTTTGGAGGTCCTTTTAATAAGGACTACATGTGGCATGATGGTAAGAGCATAATTTAGTTGGAGAGAGGTGCATGGTTTGAATCCCACTAAGTGCAGTTCAGACTTCAACAAGTTTTTAGTAGCCATCGAGGTGCCATGTGGCGGCCTCCGGTTGGTCCACTCACCAACAACTCCACCCAATAGAATTTCGCCAACTCAGCACCTAGAACCTGCCACATGGTGAGATACCATTGGCTATTTGAAGCCCAGTCAACCTTACACAATCAGCAAGCCCAGTTAGCTATATGGATTTCTAACTAGGCAACTTGCACAAACTTTTGCTAAAATTTCCTTGTTTGCCAAATCAACTAGAACTTATTTCTGGGAGCATACATCATTTGTTTTCCACAAAACGCAACTTGCACAAACTTTTGCTAAAATTTCCTTGTTTGCCAAATCAACTAGAACTTATTTCTGGGAGCATACATCATTTGTTTTCCACAAAACGAGTTGTGTCAGATTTAGAACGATGAGCTCTATCCAATCGTTCCATTTCAATTTTGAGCATATTTTTTATCCAACTGATCAATCTTTCCACATAACCTACACTCAAGTTAACTTTGTAAATTTCTTCAGTATATTATTTTATTGTTAGTGACCTTTGGTTGAGGTTCTTCATGTACCCGTAGAGACTTAATTGGTAATCTTTTGGTAAGAATTTACTCTTCATCTTTGTCACCATCATATCCTAACTTTTAATCAATGACTTGTTCTTCTTTATCCTTTCAGCCTATGCATTGTCCAACCATAGTGCAACATGACCTTTCAACCTTGTTACTGCAAACCTTTTTTTATAGTCCATCTCTTCATATTCAAAATACTTGTCTAACTCATTAGTCCAATCAAACAAATTTTCAGCTGCTAGATAGTTCAGGATTTGGTCTTGAACTTGAGCCTAACAATGATCTCAATAACTTGACTTTTGGAGTTTCCTCAGCAGGTGTTTCTCCTTCTTCCTCAACTTCTTCTTTAGGTTCACTAATATCTCAAGTCTCAAGATCTCGTTGTCTTCCTACCTCCACGGCCTCTAACTGATCTTGAAGTCTCCTTATCTCTTCTCTAAGCTCTACGTTACCCACGGGTCTGCCTCCTCGACCTCATGCTCTTCTTGCTCGCATAACCATATTCTCTTACACTGTAGATAGTATCAACTATGCAAAAGGTTTGCTCTAATACCACAAATTGGTTCCATGGGTAGGCAAAAGGAGATCTTAAACTGATACACAGTCCTCTAATTTTTTTTGGTAAGTCGCTCAGAATGATTTGGCAACGCACTGTCCAAAATTCGGTTTAGCGATTTCCGGGAAAATGAGTAAAGGCCTGCGCTGTCAAATGATTTGGCAGCGTCCCTTCCAAAACCTCAATGTCCTATGCTATTAAATGATTTGGCAATCTCCTTTCCAAAATCGACTTCCATGTCCCTGACTGACTCCTCAACACCATATATGTTTCACTTTTCCTTTCTTCATCGAAGTTTGCAACGCTGGTTCGAATTTGACAGTCCGAAAATCAATCTTAAAAGGGTGTCGAATGTATTCAAAATAGGGTACTATGTTTTAGTTGAATCGCTGCAAAAAAACCACCACGCATTCACTGCGCCTGAACATAGTGAACATTCCTTGCAAGGTTTTGAAACCGATGCAACAAGAATACAAAAGATAAATGGCCTATCACACAATGAATGAAGTCAAAGGGGTTCAATTTCTAAGTGTAATTCAATTCAACAAGTTACATGTTCTCAAAATAATTAAATGCACAGGAATAACACTGCAACTGATAACAATTCACAAACAAAAGTCGATTTGGTCTAATCACAGGGGATCAATTTAATAGAAAACCATTTAATCATCACAAAAACTTACATTCTATCTCACTGTTCATTTACGCCATTCGCACATATATACCTTATGGTTCACACAGATTGGAAAGCACAAGTGTGTTTGCAAACTTCAGAATTGTAGTTACACAGGGAAAGCAACAAGCCCCTCCTTCTAGGTACTCGTTCTTTATTCTCTAGAAAAGAAAAATTGACTATGACAACCAAGAGTCATGAAAGATGTGAATCGTTTCTCTTTCTCCACAAAATAAGGAAAACTGAAAACTACATTTACAACATAAAATAACTTTCAAGATGAGTAACTTCTCCAACTAATTTCTAAAAAAACAATGCTTGCTCTTAAATTAAATATTTAAAATTTCTTAACAAAAAATATTCCCCCAACATTACCATGTGACCAACCCATCACATTGGTAAGCTCTTGTCCAAACTTCATCAAATTTTGTGTTCGACCTATGCACTTACATTATCTCGAGTGAGGTCGAGGATCCACTATTTTTGGACCTATATTACTAAATGGCGTAGTCTAACTCATAAACAAAATAACTTTTTCATCTCGTGATACAATCTCAAGCAAGATTGCGATCTTTTGTTGTTTAAAATATATTTTTGAATGCAAAAATGGATTCAGCTCCCTAGAAAATTCTTGGTTACTAGAATTCCACAAATTAAACAACTTAAACTCAACTGGAAAACCCTTGGGCACTAGAATTCCACAAATTAAACAACTTAACTCAAGTTTTTAAAAATCTCTATCGGGTTTTGATTAAAATTAACCTGGAAAAATGCTCTGAAAAAGATCATTTGGTCTATATGCTAGACTATGCCTTACTTAATATACATGCCAGACATGTATGAATAATATACAATTTTATATCTATTTGATAATAAAATTATGCCTTTTTATCTAGGAAAAAAAAAATAATGGAAATAAAAAAATCTTAATAACATAAACAAATAAATTAATTAATTTTGAAATTGAGAGTTAATTATATGATTGAAAACCCTTTTAATGACACAAATAATAACAAATTTCCATTTATAAAATGCAAATAATTTAATAAATTTAATCACAACTTTTGATAAAAAGAAAATAATAAAAAATACATTTTAAAAAATTAAATAACATACAAATAATATTTATAATAAAAAAATTCTAAAACTTAACAACTTCTCTAATATTTATAATAAAAAAATTCTAAAACTTAACAACTTCTCTTTTCAATATAAATGTATTTATCAACATAATTTAAAAATAAAATAATAAAATAAAATAAACACAACTTTATACATATAAAAACAAAAAGAATTCTCTCAATAGAAGTGATGAAAATGTATTTATCAACATAATTTAAAAATAAAATAATAAAATAAAATAAACACAACTTTATACATATAAAAACAAAAAGAATTCTCTCAATAGAAGTGATGAGTTATTGTATGTATTAGCAAATAGCAACTAGTAATGACTATCTTCACTTCTAGTTATGACAGATTTTCCCACTATTTAAAAATAACAACAATTTGACAGAGTTTCTCACTATTTAAAAATAATAACAATTTAACTTAACACAATTTTTCACATAATAACTAAATTAATATAAATTTTACTTTATTTGAAAAAATACAAAAATAGCGTCCACATGGGGTAGCTCAACCGGCAAGGGCCATGGAAATGAAGTCTCACCGAACTGGAAGTTTTGGGTTCAAATCTTGGGCTACCCTTCCCCTGTAGAGGGGTACATAATGGACATGTAAATCGGAGAGTCCCACCCAAAAAAAAAATACAAAAATAACCATAATAACTTTCCTTAACACTAAATTAATATAAATTTTATTAAATAATTTTTATTTAACTAGAAAAATATAAAAATAACAATAATAGCGAACAATAACTTTCCTTAACACTAAATTAATAACTTGTCCCGACGATAAACCACATTAGTTGGTTCGAAAAGACAAATGATATTCCTTGTAATTTTGGCCGAAAAATCTGTCCTAACTTAATATAAATTTTACTTAACTTGAAAAAAATAGAAATAACCATAATAGCCATAATAATTTTCCCACAATTAATTTGAAAAACAAATAAAAACAAAATCACACTGAAATTTTACCAACTTAAAAAAATAAAACCAAAATGAAATAAAAACCATGTACCTACCACAAAATGCACACGGACGACAACTCAAATGAAATAAAAAACATGTACCTACCACAAAATGCACACAGACGACAACTCACAACTGGCAGCCCGGTTTCATTCTTTAAGAGCCAGATTATTCGGTGGCGTGCTTCCTAAAGAAAAGTGAAGTGGTGGGATTGGCTTTTAAATCAACCGGAAGCTCCGCACTTGGCACGACATAAACGACTTCCTTTCACATTCATTCGCCACCGCGAAACGAGCAAACCAATAAATATCCCAGTGCATTTCGCACCCTTTCTCGCACTGCTTCACGAAGTTGGTTTTCTGTGAATTGGGTGCATGATTGAAGTTGGTTTTGTGTGAATGAAGTAGTTTCCTACTCTGTTCTGGAAACAATTCCTTATTTCTGCCGGGCAAAACAATGGCAGACGAAGGTGTTCTACCACTCTTGCAGAAACAGGGGAGGGCAGGAACTGCTTCAAGACCACAGGCCTTTGGAAATATTATTGTATCAGTTGTGGGGACTGGTGTTTTGGGTCTCCCTTATGCATTCAGAGTCAGTGGATGGGCTGCCAGTGCTGGAGCCATATTTTGTGCAGCAGGCTTGACATATTACTGCATGATACTTCTGGTAATATATTGCAGTTGCTCCTTTGTTTGGATTATGATGCTATAAGCACGATTGTTTCATTTTTTTTCAAGTACTAGCCAGTTGCATGGATAATTCCTAATTTTTTATCACATCTAGTAATAATCTTTTTCAAGATGAGAACCCACTTATCAAATGTTGTATCAGTTTGAAAAATAGTGTTTACAGTGAAATCCTTTCAAAATTAAAAAATACTTGGTTGCAATAAACCTTGAACAATTCAACGCTCTCCTGAAAATGAAATTAGGTTTGTTAAATGATTGGAAATGATGTAACTAGCAGATTCTCCTCTGAACTTGGGCCTGCTATGCACCTTGGGAGCCTTATGTTAGTACCAATAATATATTTTGGTTTGGGCCATTTGTGTGAACTCAAGATGTAGATCTTCAAAAGCTTCAGGTGTATATCAAACCAAGGTAGAGATGGATCTGTGCTAGTGCCCATATTCAATGGGCCCAGTAAATGCACAGTTAGAGACACACATGAAAAGTTGATGTATTAGCCCACCCTCACCGTATCTTCATCCGCTCTGAAGAATGCACCTCATTTTCATTTAAGTATACTCATTTGTTCACCCAATTCACCGATTACATTAAATGCACAGTTAAAGCCACAGGCCTGCGCTCGCACGAAAAGTTGATGTATGATTCCCACTCAGTCTCCGGAATGTACCCCTCCTCTCCCTTGATCTGCTTACTTTCAATTGAACCGCTGGATTCCTCTGTCTTTGATTGCCTTTAAATGACTATCTAAAGATCCTTGATCTCCAATTTAAGTATTTGCTTTTACTGGCAATTGCACCAAGTGGTGCATTTCTCACATAGGTCGGTTGTGGGGAGACCTATGTGCCTGTGTGTGCCCACCTGTGATGTTGGAAAAAAAAAAAATCACAGATCTATCATAATATCCACTTGGCAAAAATAAACAAAATGAAAAACCCACAAATCCATCTTAATATTCACCAACTTATCCAAGATTTAAATTCACTACAAGGGCACCTTGAGGAATTTGATAGCTCAGGAAAAAAACGTCACAGATCTATCGTAATAACTACCTAAGAATAAAAAACACCCACAAATCCATCATAATATCCACCAACTTGTCCAAGATTTAAATAAACTACCATGGGCACCTTTTCGAAAATGATAGCTCTTGGCATTACAAAATATAGGGGTTAGGATGGATCTGTCCCATCTTAATATCCACCAACTTGTCCAAGATTTAAATCAACTACCATGGGCACCTTGAGGAATTTGATAGCTCTTGGCATTACAAAAGATAGGGGTTAGGATGGATCTGTTTCATCTTAATATCCACCAATTTGTCAAAGATTTAAATCAACTACCATGGGCAACTTGAGGAATTTGATAGCTCTAGCTCTTGGCATTACAATATATAGGGGTTAAGATGGATCTGTCTTTGTATTTTGCATGTTCAAAACCTAATAACCTAATATGTGAGTTTAATTTTTTATTTTTTATTTAAACTTACTTTTAAAATATCACATTTTATTTCTTTACACTTTTTAAACCACCATGGCCACTGGCATTCAATATTGTATTGTATTTGTTTCTACCAGATGACCTTTTTTAGGATGCATAATAGAGATTGACAAGTGTAGTTTTGGGAATTCATATCTCCTATGGTTGTATTCAGGTCAGGTGCAGAGAGAAGTTGGAAGAGTTGGACCAAGTAAATATATTAACATATGGAGACCTTGGAGGGCACACTTACGGAAAAATAGGGCGTTTTGCAGCAGAGACAATGTTACTAATTTCTCAGTGTGGAGGGTGTGTATCCTATTTGGTTTTTGTAGGTCAAAATTTGTCCTCACTGTTCACGGGATCAAGTAATAGAAGTTTATTTTTCATTCTTATTTTAGTTCCTGTGGAAATTGCACTGGCTTGGGTTCGAACGTTGTCAGCCCTTGCTCCCTTCAGTATTTTCGCAGATGTCTGCAGTGTTTTGGCTATGGCAATTGTCATCAAGGATGATTATTCTTCATTTCAAGGGCTGGATAAGGTACAGACCTTCACAGGTTGGCAGGCCTTGCCTTTCGTTTTCGGAGTTGCAGTATTTTGCTTTGAGGGCTTTGGCATGACCTTATCATTGGAAGCTTCAATGAAAAAGCCCCAGAAATTCGGGAAGGTGTTGGGTCTGGCGTTTTTTTCCCTTACTTCTCTATATGTTAGTTTTGGATTGGCAGGGTACGTTGCATATGGAAACGAAACCCAAGATATAGTGACTCTGAATCTTCCCAATGATTGGTCTGCAGTTGCTGTGAAAGTGGGGCTTTGCATAGCCCTTCTCTTGACATTTCCTGTCATGATGCATCCTATTCATGAAATGTTTGAGATGAAACTGATAGAAAGCTGTTGGTTTCAAAAAATCTCTGTTGCATTCCCATGGGTGGAAACAGTATTATTTAAAATTCTTCGTGCGGGTTCTGTTGTTGTCCTTGCAATACTGGCCTCATCCTTGCCTGGATTTGGGGTCTTTGTCTCTTTGGTGGGAAGTACTGTCTGTGCATTGCTTGCATTTGTTTTCCCATCATTGTTTCACCTTAGAGCTTTTAGAGGCTGTCTACATTTTTCACAAAAGGCCATTGATCTGACCATTTTAGTTTGTGGAATAGTTTTTGCCATTTATGGCACATATAGTACATGTGTTATGTCTCCATTAACCAATCTGTGACCCAAAGAGGTTCAGTCTAGTACAACGCAGTCTTCTTCCAAGGAAATCCAATTAAAACACCAGAGGACAAATGAAATCAGAATTGGGCATTGGATTGTAAATGAGGCAAGGCCTTGATCCTAGTGCTGCTAAGCAATATTTAGAAGTCGAGAGAACACGAGACAGCAAGTTTCCAAAGAAAAGGGGCAGGTTTTACTTCTACATCGAGAAAGTTCCTCAAAATGTATTGCACAGATTAGCATTATGGATATTCTCTGTCAGCATCACATTTCGTGAGATTGCCGATTCAGTGTTCAATTGACCAGTACGTTCTTACAGAAACCTTGCCTGATGTGGTTTATTAGATAATTGGAAGGTGCTTTCTTAGTTTTAGACAATCTTTCGACAGCATCTCATATTGTGCAAGCTGAAAGACTGACTTGACATTCCTTGAACCTGATGAATGACAGCATAGTTAAATAACAACTATGGTGGATATTTGTGAACTAGTGTCCTTTCCTTACCTTGGTATTTTTTACTTTATATGATTCGATTCTTCTAATGTAACAAAAAAATTCATAATTTTGTATCTTAAATCTGGGATAGTTTTTTGATTTGGTGGGGTGGATATTCCAGGTAAAATGATAACCTCATGAAGCAAAAAGTGGTGTTTTAGATTTTCCAAACGCCGAGAATTCAGTCCTTTGATTTGGGCTTTGGTGGGGTGGATATTCTATGTAAAACAGGACCCTTAGTGTACCCCTATGAGCTAAAATGTAGGTGTTTTAGATTCGCCAAACGACAAGAATTCAGTGCATGAGATTTGAGTTGTTAATTGATTTTATTTGCAAATGGAATGGAGGTGGTTTTTTCAGTGATTAGCAACCAGTCATCTGCTTGTATTCTAAAAACTTTTTACGATTCCACATGGAATGATATCATATAATGATTACTATTTAATAAAGTAGATATCTTTACGGACTTCAACTGAAGGTGATTTTTTTGTGGATTTGGTTATTTTTCAGCCATCTTATTGAAAGATAATATGAACTAATTTGATATGCGATTGAAGTATGTTCTCAAATATAAGAGAAATAATATGGTAAACTTTGCAAGGATGGTTCTTTTATTACATTTGTGAATTAGTTAAGGTTGTTAAGTAGACTTTGATGGTTTTGGGTGCGTGGTATTTGCCGTATGCAGTATTACTACCAAGGTTGTTAAGTCGATTTTGATGGTATGCAGTATTACTATCAAGGTTGTTAAGTCGATTTTGATGGTTTTGGGTGCTCGGTATTGGTATTGGTATTGGTCGTCTGTAGTATTAATCAATTAGTAATACCAGGTGTACTATTAATCAATTAGTAATACCAGGTGGTTTGAGGATTTTTTATTCTAATGTGTAGAGTTGAGCAGAAGAGTCATTGACTCATTTGGTTAGGCCAATAATGATGATTTTTGGTTTTTTTTTACGTGTCAGAGTTGAGCAAGCAAAAGAATCATCCCAGGTCAGGGTGTTTACTGCATTTAATTCAAAAGATGATAGATTTATTATTAGGCTGATTTTTATCCCATAAAAGATTTATAGATAAATCATAGTGTGCATGGTTAAGATTTATAGATAAATCATAGTGTGCATGGTTTATGTATGTTGTTATGTTGTTACTATGTATAATTTGTTATCATTTATTAAAATCAATCATTTTATCTTTATAGTTCTCTGGATATGATTATGTTTTCGTTTGTTGATTAAACTGTTCGATAGTGGGTACAAATCACAGAACATAGGTGACTACATGGCACAAATTACTGTGCTTACTCTTACATTTCGATTTTCTTGTTAGGCTTCAGTCAAAATCGCTAATTACAATGAATACAAGTCTACCAATGTAAGCATGGGAATTAAAAATATGATTGCGTTGTGTTAGTGTCAGTCTTTCCAGCCTTCCTCCAGTGATCAAACATGCTCTTACAAAGTGATTTTAAGGTGTCAAGGTCAAATTTTGTCATTTCAGTGAATCTTCAAGTAAAATTTGATCAGTAGGTATTAGGTCTAGGGTTTGCTCTTACTTTTGTCAAAGTTGTCCAAATGTCGGTTCATGTCACCATTCAGATGAGTGTGCCATCACTCAAAGGGTTGTTTTTATCATGTCAGGTTCCATTGGGTCATTTTACACCTTGTTCATGCTTCAGTTGCGTCTAGGTAAGGTCATTTCCCTCACCTAGGGTTTTGAAAGCAATTTATCTTGGATGGTCAAATCATCGACAAAACTTGTATCCTGATGTTCATACACCTTCCTCTATCCTTAAAGTACCTTATCAAACGCTTCCCATCACTGAGATTTCCCAAATTCCTCATTTTCGCACAAACCCTAGTTTCTTGCTACAACCTGGCAATTTTCTAGGTTGGACCTGTGTTTTGCCTTTTTGGACCCCTTCCCCTCACTCAATCTTTGAAATTCCACTTTCCACTGCTTCCTAACATTCCTCCCTACTTCCAAGAATTTTCCCAAGAATTTAGAAGCCCCTTATTCCCTTCATTTCACTTCATTTCGACAAATCCCCTGTTCCACACATCGGGATAGGTTTCACTCAAATGATGTTTTTGGGTAATAAAAGATGAATTTTTGAAAACTGAGAGAGGTTTTTGTCCAAAACAGGTCAAGGAAGAAAAACCTCCTTCACTTTTTACACAGGTGTCATGGTTTTAGAGAAATGTCAAAAATACAATTGCCTTGGGAGAATTGATGCACCTCTGAAGTGACTTTGGGAAAATCAAGTTTTCTTCTAGCTTGGTTGGCCAAATGACTTGCTTTATGAGTCAAATGATAATTAGACACAAAGAGCTTTCCAATGAGCTATCATGAGCTCAATTTGGAGTTGAGGAAGACATTCAAAAGTTGACTGTAACAGCACTCTGCCTTTAGGCAGCCTCATTTGGCACATTTTGACCAGCCTTGGAAGATTTGATTTTTGACAGGGCAAATGAACTTCAAATTGAAAAATTCCGATTGGGTTGGAAAGTAGACTTAAAGACCTTTCCAACGAGCTATCCTGCGCCCAATTTGGACACCGGGAAGGCCTCCAAAAGTCTTCCGGAAAAATCGCGATGCACAGAGCAGGTGGCGCGGCGCACTAGGGAGGCGCGGTGCACTGGGGAGGCGCAGCGCACTGGGAGAAATTGTCCAGTGTAATTCTGAACGGGCGCGACGCACTAGGAGCGCGCGACGCACTGGGTATGCGGCGCGGCGCATACACCTGAAAGCCTGAATTTGCTTGAAATTTCTTTAAATTGCCCATAACTTGCGTGGATTTGCCAGGTAGGGTTGTTATCTTGGTTTTTCATCCAATTTTGTGATATGTTATGGTGGTTGGTGGATGATAACAATTGAACAAAAATCTTAAACCCTACTTCTAAAGTACCTCAAAGGAAAAATTGCTGTGGGTTCCAAAATCAGTGTTTTGCTACCAAAGTCACTCTTCCATCCCATGTCTCCTTTCTTTCCATCATTCCCTTCTCCCTTATTCCATTTCTTCCTAATTTAATTCTTCCCCATCTCCAAAAATTCACTAAATCCCTATCCCCAATTCCCTTCCATACATTTCCAAATGTAAAACCCCAAACCCTACCCTATACAAAATTCTCAAACCCTCCTAAACAAATTTGTCCCAATAGTCTCTAAACCCCTACTAATTCCCCTCTTCCTAACAGTCCCTTGTTGCATTTGTCCCTTTGGTGGCAGAATTCAATCACACTACAAAAGAGTAGTTCAACACAGTTCTTTCACCAGCATCTTATTTCTCCAAGGCAGTGGTGCAACGACAGTTATGTCATCCGGTCATTCATCCGATTATGAAGTGGAAACCCAAAGTGACTCACCCTTGGAAGGACATGCACCCATGAGGCTTCATAGACGTGGCAGACATATCATTACTTGTCCCGGAACTTGGTGTACAGAGCGAGAATCGGGAGTTTGAAAGCAAAGGTAAAGAGAGCATCAAGGAGGCAAAAAGTGGATAAAGGACTCCAGATATTGGCCGAGGCATCCTTGGCCCACCATTGCCCTTGATGAAGAACCTTTAGTCCAAATTTCAAGAAATTTGGAGCAATTTTTGACATTTTGGAATTTTTGCACTAAAAAGCAAGGTTTTTCTCCCTGTGCGCCACGCTACGTGGCGCGCGCTTATGATTGGAAGCTCCAAATGCAAAAAAGTTGATAGTTTTGGATTGTCATGAAAAATCACGACTGTTGGTGCATGGTCAAGAAGTTTGGGCAAGTTTTGAGTCCTCAGGAGGTCAAAAACACCCTAAAAATGACCTCTCTGCCCCTATTTTGACACACAAGAAGCAGTCTTGGGAGATTGAATTTTTGGAGGGGAAAATGGGCACCAAATTCATAAATTCCACTTGGATTGGAAAGTAGATAGGCAGGGCTTTCCAACAAGCACACTTGGGCTCAATTTGGACTTCAGGAAGTGCCTCAAAATTAGCTCCAAAGTGGCGCGACGCACACAGATTTTGGCGTGGCGCACAGAGAATTTTGGATTGTTTTTCACTGTTCAGTTTAGCAATTCGCCCAACTTTGACCAGTTTTGCTTCTTGAAGTTATTTTTGACTTTCCATGATGTAATTTGACAACCATGATGTAATATTGGCACATTTTTACTTGTTCTAGAAGATTCATTCACCAAAAGGTGAAATGTGAGTGAATGAATCAGTTTCCTAGCATATAGGGGTAAGTTGTTTGACTACCTAGTTTTCAGTTCCTTATTTAGAATTGGTTCAAACAACTCCTAGAATGATGATCTCGACCCCTAGAGGCAAGGGAATAGGTTTGGCTTGTCTATATTATGTAATTTCTAAGTCATTTTCATGGTTGGACACTTGGGATTGCTTTGGCATATCATTGTACATTCTATCTCTGCATTTTTGGCTAAGGAAAGACCAGGGTTTTGCAGCACTGTTTGGGATCCATGTGGCTTTATGTTTTGATGGTGTGCTTCTCTGAGTAATTGTAAGTTCATTAGTGTTATGTGTATCATTTTCCTCTCTTTTCTTCTAAATTTGAACAAATGAGTGATTAAGGTGGAATCCATTAACTGTTATGCTCTGCCTTTGAATTTGTTTAAATTTCCATGTTTTCATCTGTTTAAGGAGAATTCTTGAGATTCTCTTGCTCTCCTTAGCTCCTCACCAGTCTGATCTATCCATCTCACTCACTTTAAAACATCAAAACGATTGTCTTCCTTGCCCCAATCGGAACTCTGTAGAAACTGTGCCTCATCCCCGAGCCCAATTTGCCTTTCCCATTTTTTCAACAAAATCCTAAAAAACTCAAATCAAATCCTTTGCACTTAATACCTAGCCTAAAATCAGTTGCAAAATCAGTCATCTCCAGCCCCATTGAGTATCTTTCGCTGAGATTGACCTGGAGAGAACCCTCATAGGGCTAGCTACGAGGCTGAGCGTGGTTTGATATGGACCTAGAATCTTGTCTTTTTAGCCTGAGACAAATCTAGGCTCTAACACGTTGCTAATTTGTTTTGTTTTGATGAGTAAAAAGTTGATAATTGCAATGAATACAAGTCCTAACGATGTAAAACATGGGAATTAAAAATATGCTTGCGTTGATAATTTGTTTTGCTGATATATCAATTGTCGGTTGGTTCAATTTATTTAAACGGATTGTTTAATTTGGATTCTGCTGGCACTTGAGTTGTTATCAGAATGGGTGGTTAAATTGTCTGTCATTCAATTATCCTTTTACGAATTATTATTGTGATGGGGAGTTGTGATTAGATTGGGTTGCTGAATTCTCCTCGGAAAGAAATTTCTTACATAATATTCTTTGAATATTTTTTTTTCAAAAAATCCAAAAAAATTATTAAGTTATTGAAAAGCATTTTTCATAATCAATCCAATGCAAAATTGGAATTGTGACTGTTGTCTCTATATACAGATTTTTACATACTCTTTGGAAACCTAAACATAACAGAATTAAACAATATTTAAAACAAACCAGGCTCATTGCAATCAAACTACATATATATCATCCTCTTGCAGTAGTGGATTCTCTAACAAGCTTGGAATTTGTTCTTGTCACGCAGCTGCACGCAGCATCTCTTGAATCCAACCAGGGCATGAGCACGCAGCATCTCTTGAATCCAACCAGGGCATGAGAAGACACGCAGCATCTTTTGAATCCAACAAGCTCATGATATGTCTTCTCATTTGTAATCTTGTTGGATCGGGGCATTGTAGGTATTCTCGTTTGTGATTTGTTAAGGTGTTAAGGTATTTTAAATTGTGTTGTTTACCGAAGCCACAATTTGCTTCGATTATGAATTTCTCGTTGGAATTTGGTGAAAAAAATTTAAGAAATCTTAATCATGAGAGTGTTTGAATCATTTTTTTAATGGTGGAAATGGATTTAGTACCATTAATAACCCTTGGGACACCTAAGATCTTGAAACTTAACAGTTATAAACTGGATTTCCAAAAATTTCAAAAATCCTATATAACCCAGATTTTCAAGAATTTCAAAATGCTTATTCAAAAATCTTATAACCTAGATTTCCAAAAATTTCAAAAATCCTCCCGGAATTTTCATGATTTTCCGAGCAAAATTGTGTCCTTGTTAGTCTATGCTTTTAAATTTGTCTATTTGTTTATTTCTCAGTAGCAAATTGTTATGATATATTTGGTTAAGTGGATATAGTAATTTATTTCTCAGTAACAAATTGTTATTGTTATGATATATTTGATTAAGTGGATATAGTTGGTTAGGATATATTTGGATTTTTTTACAAATTGATTTTCATTTATTTATTTTCAAATATATATTAATATTCTATAAAGTTAAAGAAAAAATTGAGTTTATTCACATATATCAATATTATATATATTTTATAAAGTTAAAAAACAATAGCTAGAGTGTTAACTAGCTGGTTTAATCCCCCTCCACCCAAGTTTAACTTGTCTGGCAAAAATTTGAAAATGAACCCCCTCACCCAGATTCTATTTTCTAACAGGTTGAAAATGATGATTCTATTTTCTAACAGGTTGAAAATGATGATTCTATTTTCTAACATTGAAAATGAACCCCGTCACCCAGATTCTATTTTCTAACATGTTGAAAATGAGTAACGCTAATAAGTAAAAAAAAACCAAGAAAAATTGAATATTTTTATATAATCTTCAGAGGATTACCCATTCACCAGTTAAAAAAAATTTACTACATAAAATATTAGCATTCTCTTGCTTGATAGCATCTCTTTTGAAAGAGCTCTGCCTTCCAACCGGACATGTGGGACGTCCTTTTGGCCTTTTCCTAACATTCCCACCAAGATAACCAGGGTTATAGATAATAGAGTGTACAGAACCAGATCTCCAAATGAATGGTGTCATCCTTTGTTGTCAAAATCAAACTTTACCTTAACTTTGTTCACGGTGTTTCCATATCTGGTTGTATGTCTTTTTAGTTTACACGTCTGGTTGCAAGTTCTTTTTAAGTTTACCCGTTCATTAACGAGTTTTTCGTTTACCCTTGTCCACTAACGAGAAATGCCTGTAAAGCATAAATGTGTAGTTTTTCCGATTTGCAAATGCTTGTACTTCGATCTGATTCTTGAGGATTCAGCGAAAATTACTCACTACTCCCCCAAACTACTTTTTCCTTGACAAACTCTCTGTACCACTCCCCATTATAAGCCATGGGAAAGTGGCATGACGCTCAATTGATAAATGAAATCGCAATTAACCATAATATTGATTGTTCAGTTTAAATTAATGAACTGTTGTTGCCGGATCGTACCCTGGCAACAGCCACTGAACATGGTTAATTGATCATCCAGCGTGGGCTCATTCATCACTTGCACATGAAGAGTATAATTGATTGGGAGGTCTCATCTAGGTCTATACGGCCAACTTACTCAAATAATTTAGAATGGTGGAGAGCAAGCATTGTAGCGCTGATCATATTCATATCTCTGATATATCATTAGGGTGATAAAAACTTCTTAGCATCGGATATGAGCACGAAAGCTTACATTTTATTAAAATAGAAAAGTTTTTGAAAAATCAATATTGGTAGGGCAGTTTAGGCCTTGCCACAAAAATTTGCCAAAATATATTATTTAATTATTAGTCACAAACATATTCAATTCAATTTTGAATTAAAACTTTATAACTTTATCTTAATAAGTTTTTATTACAAAATTTAAATAGAAAAGTCCTTGAAAAATCAATATTAAACAAAAGTGTTATGGCAGTTTAATTCTTGTCACAAAATTCGCGAAAATATATTATTTAATTATTTGTCTACACCAAGTGATTACAAAAGAATTCAATTCAATTTTGAATTTTGAATTGAAACTTTATGATCTTATCTTAATGATTTTGTGTAGTTGATTTACACAAAATTAAATGAACCTAAACTATGAGTGATAAGAATTACTCATAAAATTATTATGATAGCTTAATAAAACGAACAATCTAAATCTTTGCACCAAGATCCATGGATGATGATGTTGGACATTAGGTAACTGCCTTTCGTGGATCCTAACTCTAGCGATTGTAGTGGAGACTAATGTCCGTGGGTTTTGGTTTAATGACAATCGTGATTCTAACAAGTGGTATCAGAGTTAGGTTTTGAATTTGAAACTCAACTCGCGTTGGGGGAGATTGTTGGACATTGGGTTTAGTGCTCCCTTTGTGTTTTGTGACTCGCGTTCGGGGAGATTGTCGGACGTTGGGTTTAGTGCTCCATGTGTTTTGCGACATGGACTAACTGTCTCTCATGGATTCTAATTCTGGCAATTGTAACTAAGACTAATCTTTGTGGGTTTTGGTTTCACGAGAATCATAATTCCAACAAACACTTACTATACAAAAATGATTACTTTGTTGTGTCATTGAAAGGTTTAGTTGTTGCATATTTCTTTCTTACATTCCACTTATATTTCTTGCAAATTAAAAACTGAAAAATCAATTATGTTTCTTGTGAATTAAGAACTTCATTATCAACTATGCTATTATGTTATCTATGCTTTTATGATATGTAGTTTCTATTACATTACATGTAAAGAATTTTGACTTAATTCTATTCAATGATAAAAGAGTTTGTGTTTTTTTTATTAATTAAACAAAAGATTATTAAAAATAGGAATCTGTTTGACAAATAATTTTTTTATCTTATTTATTTATTTATTATTATTATTATTTACATTTTGTAGCTTCTTGAAAGTATATGGAATTAAGAAAATCAAGATGATAGTGAAGTTGGGTGATTTTAGAGCGTTGTTATACGCTGGGAGACCATTTAACATTTTAGAAACAATTCAATAATAATATATAAATAATTATCCATAATTTTTTATTATAAAATTTATATGTTATTCTAAAAAATCAAAAATTCATTTTATAAACTAATCATATTTTAAAAAGTATTTTTTTTACTAAATTGAAAAATAAACAAATGGAAATGTCTAAATAACCAAAATGGTAAGAAAACAAAAATAAAATGAAAAAATAAAAATAAAAAACGACACACATGCAAAAGCCTTCACAAAACCCAAATTATTGAGCAATGTTCTAAATTATTGTCAATGAATCTCAAGAAGCAGTTTTCCGGCAAACATCTCAATGCAACAACGCAAAGATCACCCACGACATAATAAAAAGAATGATATATATATATATATATGAAAGAGAGAAAGAATCACCCACGACATAATAAAAAGAATGAGATATATATATTGAGGAAGCGAGGATGGATCGGACCAGGCATATGTCCTCTGTGCAGATCAGAAGGAGAATATAATGATCACTTGTTCTTAAGTTGCTATCGTTTTCAGCAAATTTGGTAGTCTCTAGAGAGCAGTTATGGAATCAAACTCAAGGCGCATGCTTCAATTTTTGATATGTTCCTTTGGTGCAGCGTACAAAGTTTAACTTGGAGAAGGATAATAATCTCTGCCCTGTGGAACATCTGAAAATGGCGGAACTATATCATTTTCAATGATTCAAAAGTGTCCAGCTCAGAAATCTTTTTTAAAATTGTTGCTGCTTATGAAGCCCTTCCACAGAAATCTATCAACCAAAGAAGGGGCGAATCCTCTGAACAATCTTTGGAGAACTTTCCCTACCCTAAGGCATATTTTGACGGTGCTGAACAACAAGGCTCATGCGGCTGTGGCATCCTGATCATGGTAGATGAAATCACTCAGTTCTCCATTCACTGGAACGGGGGGGAGAGGTTCTAATAGTAAAGCAGAGGCCATGGCTCTCGCAGGGTTATTAAAATTTTCCTCTTCCTTGATCTTAAGCATGTTTCGATTTTTGGAGATTCGAAGGTTATGGTTGACTACATCTCTGGTAAGAACCATATTACAGTACCACATTTGATTGGCTGGATGGGGAGGATCAGTTTCTTCTGGGATTCCATGGTTGGAGGTTCTATTCATCATATCCGCGGGGACAAAAATTATCTGGCAGACTCACTGTCTAAAACAGGTCTACAAGATGATACAGGGTTATGGTTTTTGCAGGTTCTAACTGAGGGAGTAAGCTATCATATCCAAGAATTTATTATGTCGAATTTCTAGGGTCATTCCTGTTTCTTCACAGGTTTCCATGGACGCGTTTCTGATCTTTATGTGGCTGTTTTCTTTTATTTTCTGTATATGGATGGTGTATATGATGCTTTTGAACATCCTTATGTTCCTGTTTCTTTATGAACTCATGTTTGTTTTGGAGATCCCCCAGAACATATTGTTACAACTTATTTTCCTTATCTGTTAGCCGAAATTCTCCCATGATGATTTCATCTGGACTAACTTTCAAATGGGGTTATATATGATGTAATTTTTGAACTTTATATCTCTCATATAATAATATTCAGCTTTTTCGTTCTGAAAAAAATATATATATATGAAAGAGATTAAATTTATAAAATGCTTATTATGAATGTAAATGAGCATAAGAATATGTTTATATATTAAAAAATGAAATTTGATATATATAAGTGAAACGTTGTATGGCAACCATGCAAGCAAGTGGGGGCAGATCGTTGAACATTAAGCGAGAGACAAGAGGTGCTTCTACCTTGATTTCTAACTACAAAGGAAGACCCTCTATCTTAAATCTCTCACCATTCATAAGCCAAAGGGTTTCAAGTCCCTTGTAATTAGCCCCTCCTATGTCGGGAATATAACTGTCAGGTGTACCAATAATAGAGGTAGCAGACATTTCAGAGGACGGCCGCGTCAAACTCATACAACCTTGACAAATTTGTCGTCCCTCATTGATATTCCAAAATTCCTTGCCTTAAAAGACCTTTTCCTCTCATCTCGTTCTAATATTATTCTCATTCAAGAATCAATGCACTCTGCATCACAAACTGTTGAATACTTTCGGAGGATGTTTCCGACATGGTACATTGTGGCTACTGACGCCATAGGTAGGTCTGGGGGTTTAGCAGCTTTTTGGGACCCCCGATGGGCAAATCTGAAGGCCTTTTCCTGTTCGGCGGGCATTTTCCTGGCTGGAAGCATCAGAGGTATCCCAGGGAGATCGCACATCCTTAATGTATACGCTCCTTACAAGGAACAAGAGTGTTTTTGGGATATAGTGGAGGCATCTGGGATCCTTCATTCATCTTCACTTATTTTGGTTGGGGATCTTAACTGTACCATAGGGATCGAAGAGCTGTGGGGCAATCCAGGACGGTGGATAAGATGGCACAAAAGCTTAGAGACATTATTTTTGCTCATAATCTAGTTGACATTTGCCCACCAAAAAATGCTCCCACCTGGGACAATGGAAGAAGTGGTAATAATTATATAGCAAAGAGACTGGTGGCAATCCTGAGGAGGGACACGTAACAACGACCGTTTAATTCTTGTTGATTATTGAATAAATAATAGCGGGGTTTTGGTGTGAGGTTTTAATGCACTTTATGTTTTCAGCTTGCCCTTTGTACTGGCCTTGTTTTCACAAACGTGGTCATTTCACACTTGCCGAGGGAAAGTTGGAGTTCATTCTTGTGTTCGCCGTGGTTTGGTTCAGCTTTGTGAGTGCGTTGTGCCTTCGCTTGTTTCTTGTGGTGGTTTGTTAGCGCTGTGCCTTCGCTTGTTCCGTGTGGTGGTTTGTTAATGTTGTGCCTTTGCTTGGTCCTTGTGGTGGTTTATTTTGCTGGTTCTTGGAGGTTTCAGGTCGACTTTCAACCTGCAAGTTGTTTCATCTTTGTTACCTGGCTCATGCTTTGTCTCTACTCTGCTTGTGATGATTTTTTTCTTAGTGTTGGTTTTAGTGATGATTTGGTTATATGTAATCACAGGTTCTTCCCTTGCTACTGCGGCGAACGGCTCAGGGAACTCTACTTCAGGTAATTTCTTGTTCCAATTTCATTTCCGCATTTCGTTTTTATGTCTCTAACCCTCTGGCTCCTTGGTGAGCAGGTAAATTTCTCCTATGGCGTTCCTGTTGGGAGAAACCCTCGACTCAGTTCTCGTCCTCTGGCACAAAGTCAGGGCTTTTCCAGGTAAATTCCCACTCCTTTCTTCATTTGTCTGCTCACTGTCATTTTGTTTTGTTGGCCCTACTGTTTTCTTCACTGCCACCTTTTTTTGTCGTGATGTGCAGGCCGTTCCTGGGGAACGCTGCTCCACGGCCTCATCCTTGGGAGTCTTCACCAGTTTGGGGAAAACCTGGGTAGGATCTCTCTATGGTTGTATCTTGTCTTTACTTGCACTGTCTTTGGTTGGGTATTTCCTTTGGGGTTTCGCTTTCTTCGGATGTTTGTATGGTTTCGCGGGTTTTCATATCCTCGCTGTTTGACTATTCTGGGCCTGCAAATCGTTGTTTTTGGTGCTCGTGGGTTTCAGAACCCTCTACTATTTTTGGGTTATAGAAATGTATAATGAACTGTTAAATTTGGAAATGTAACGAATGCACAACTATGCTTGAAATTTGAATGTAAATGTACCAAGTTTTTTTGTTGAGAAAAGTTGTATTGTCTTTGCTAGCTTTGCCTTGTCTGGTTCCTGGTCTGAGATGCCTTCAATCACAAGATTTTGTCGATGTCATTCGGCTTCTTAATGAATTATTTCACTATTTTTCTTTTAACACAATGTCTGAAACATTAATGCACAGGAAAAGAAAAATTGTCTTGCTTCCTTAGTGACAGATTCTAGATTCATTTGCTTTCATAGATATTTCAAGAAAAATTGTAATTTCAAACTCTATGTCCTTTCTTCTCTCTAGATGGCAGCCCCTTGCATGAGGCTCTGGTTTTTCTTTTTCAATGCCTTACTAGCAGTTTCTTACAGTTGAGGAACTGTTCCTCAGTTACCTTTCAGTTATCTTAACAGTTTCTTTAAACATACTCTTAACTAATCCTATTTTACTTGCTTGCTTAATTTTTAAAGAATAATGGTTGTGTCAGCCTTAATTTAAGTAAAACAAAAATAAAACAAAATTCAAAATGTTTTTCTTTCTTTCCAGCAAAAATAAAAAACCATTTCCCAGTTGTCGCCTTTTCAGTTGGATGCTCTTGCATCAGGGTCCCGGGGTAAATTAAACTCATGGCCCCTGTCCATGAGCTCTTCAATAGGGTACTCAGCACTTTGAATCTGGCCAACATCTAACCAAGAACTATCTTCAATAGGATGGCCCTTCCACTTGACTAGGTATCGCAAATATTCTTTTCTTCGAGTTCGTCTGGCCACCTGGGTGTCTAGGATCTGTTCAATCTCTAAAGGCTTTGTTGGGGGCATCTGTTTAATCCACGAGTCGTTCTCATTCTGGGTGTCCCGTGTTCGTCTTTTCGAACTGTCTCGTCCATTTGCCGCAACGTATGGGTACATATTTGCCACATTAAAAATGGGCGAGATTCCTATACCTGGAGGTAACTGCAACTCATAAGCATTCACAGCAAACTTTCGAAGAATCTTGCAAGGCTCAATTTTCTTCCATTTTAACTTGTTGTATTCGCCTTTAGGAAATCTATCCTTGCGTAGGTGCGCTAATACCAGGTCCCCTACGTTGAATTGTACCTCCTACCTTTTCAAATCTGCTTTCTTTTTGTATCTTTGGCTGTTGTCTTGTAATTTTGATTTCACCTGTTCATGAAGATCGTTGATTGCCTTTGCGAAATCTTCACCATCAGCACTCCCGCGCTCCAACTGACCCAAATCCTACAACTCATGTACTCCACGTGGGTGCATTCCATATAGGATCTGGAAAGGACTACTGCCCATGCTTTTGTTGGGCGAATCGTTATAAGCAAATTCCGCTTGTGCAAGTACACGATCCCACTGTCGAGAATTTTCTCCAACCAAACTCCTTAATAGATTCCCCAGACTTCGGTTCACCACTTCGGTTTGCCTGTCGGTCTGTGGATGATAAGCTGAGCTGAAGTTCAGTTTGGTGTCTAATTTTTTCCATAAGGTCCGCCAAAAATGACCTATAAAATTTACATCTCGGTCTGAAATAATAGACTTTGGCAAGCCATGTAATCTGACTGTTTCTGTGAAAATCAAGTGTGCTGCATGCGTGGCATCACTGGTTTTCTTCCATGGAATGAAATGTGCCATTTTGGTGAAACGATCCACCACCACCATGATGGAGTCGAATCCCCGTTGTGTCTTCGACGGACCTAAGACAAAGTCTAAAGTGACTGAGTCCCATGGTCTGTTGGAAATAGGTAAGGGCGTATACAACCCTGTGTTCTGGCTGTGTCCCTTTGCAAGCTGACACACTTTGCATCTAGTCACAAACCTCTGTGCATCTCTATGCATCTTCAGCCAATAGTAAAAGTGGCTCAACTGATCCAAGGTCTTGTCTATGCCAAAACGCTCAGCTAAACCTCCATTATGCTTTTCCTGGATTAAGTTATCTCTCATAGAACATTCTGGGATACACAACTACCCTCCTTTGAACAGCAACCTTTCCTGCATATTATAGTCCAACCATGAACTGTTATCTCTCAACAATGGATTTTGGCATGCTTCATAGGCTTCCTTAAAATCTGCATCTGTTTCGTACAAGTCCTTAAGATGTTCGATTCCTAATACTTGTATCGTACTTTCCTGTAGGATCAAATTCCTCCAGCTTAATTCCTCCGCCACTTTGTTGGCTTGACCGCTGATGTGTTTCAACACAAATGTAAAACTCTGCAGGTACTCCACCCACTTCGCATGTTTATGGTTTAGCTTATGCTGTTGCATAATATACTGTAATGTAGAATTGTCTGAAAATAAGACAAATTCATTGGCCAGTAGATAATGTCTCCAATGCTTTAGCGCTTGAACCACCGCATAAAATTCTTTGTCATAAGACGCATACTTTTGCCTACTTTCATTTAATTTCTCACTGAAATAGGCTACTGCCTTGTCTTCTTGGCTGAGTACCGCACCAATGGTTGTCCCACTGGCATCAAAACGAAATTGAAAAAGTTTGTTGAAGTCTGGTAATCTTAAAATTGGTTTTTCAACGATCTTCCTTTTGAGCAGCTGAAAACTCTTCTCTGCCGATTCTGTCCAATGAAAAAGCTAATTTGCCTTCTTAACGGTGTCCACCATGGGTGCACAAATCCCACTAAAATTTTTAATAAAATTTCGATAAAAACTCACTAATCCATGAAAACTCCTTACCTCAAACAAACTCTTGGGAGATGACCAGCTAACTATGGCTGCAACCTTTTCCGGATCCATTTTTAGTTCATTCTCAGAAATCACAAATCCCAAATAAATTAATTCTTTCTTGAAAAAAGAGCATTTCTTCAAATTTATCAGCAATCTATTTTGCTGCAATTTTTCCAATACATACCTCACATGTCGAAAATGCTCTTCCTTCGTCTTGCTAAATATAAGTATATCATCGAGATATACAATCACAAATTTACCAATGAATTCTTTCAGCATCTCATTCATCAAACGCATGAACGTGCTGGGGGCATTGCTCAATCAAAATGGCATAACCAACCATTAATATAAGCCTTCATTAGTCTTGAAAGCTATCTTCCACCCGTCACCTTCTCAAATCCTGATTTGGTGGTAGCTGCTTTTCAAGTCTATCTTTGAAAAGTATGCTGCTCCACTCAAACAATCCACCATATCATCCATTTGAGGTAAAGGGAACCTCTACCTGATGGTGATCTTGTTAATTGCCTGAGAATCAGTTCACATTTGCCACTCACCTCCTTTCTTGGGAGCTAAAATAGTCGGAACCGCACAAGGGCTTAGACTTTCCCAAATCATTCCTTTATCCAACAACTCCTACACTTGCTTCCTGATTTCTTCATTGTCCTTCGGACTCATCTGGTAAGCATCTTTGTTTGGCAAACTAGCTCCTGGAATGAAATCAATATGGTGACTAATGCTCCGCTTTGGTGGTAATTTGTCTGGTAGATCATCTACCACGATATCACTAAATCCCTGTAGCATGTCCTGTATCTCTTTAGGTAAGTCAATGATTTCAGTATGGATCAATACTAGTTTTGGCCTTCGCACAACTACATATTTTACCTCATCATCCTCTGTTTGTCACAAAAACTCTTTTCCACCTAATAGTAATGCCTTTGTTCCACTGGTTTTTGTAGCATCCTCTTCCTTTATGGGCACTAGAGTATGCTTTATCCCATCTTTAACAAACTTGTAACAATTTGTTTCCCCATCATGGACGACTTTCCTATCATATTGCCATGGTCTACCCAGCAGAACATGGCACACATCCATTGGCATGATATCGCAAGTCACCTTGTCCTTGTACTTGCCAATATGAAACTATACTTCGCACTGCTCATCAACTAGCAGTTGGTGACCTTTTTGCAACCAAGACACCCTATATGGAGTTGGGTGCTTCAACTTCTTCAAACCCAATTTCCCCACCATTTCAGTAGCTACTAGATTATCAGTACTTCCACTGTCTATGATTAATTTGCAGCAATTCCCATGCGACTTGCACACAGTCCGGAACAATGCTTTCCTCTGTTTTTGATCAATGACTTCCTTAGCTGGTTTCAATAATACCTTGTTCAACACCAAGGCTTCCTCGGTTTCAGGCATATTTTCCACCTCCTGTGGCAGTGCCTCTGTTTCATTGGGTTGAGCAACATGTGCTCCCCTCTGTCCAGTTTGTTGATTTTTAGGACATTCAAAGGACCTGTGTCCCCACTTGTGACACTTGTAACATTGATAGGCATTTCCTCTGCCCCTGCCATTACCTCTTCCTCGCTGGTATGACCTTCCTCCTCTGGTGTTACCTTCCCTTTCAGTCTGTCCCGAAGTCTTCGAACTGCTGCCCTCTTCATTGATGTTGGCAATTCCACCTCTACCAGAACCACGTCCTCTTCTGGCATTTTGTTTCCTTGCAGTCTTTTCCTCCACCTTCAAAGCACTTTGATAGGCCTGCTCTATGGTCTTAGGGGAAGGAATACTAATTTCGTCTAGGATCTCCATCTGTAGACCATTTACAAACCTCGCTGTATTTTCAGGGGTATCTTCAGCATAACTAGCTCTAAGGTTTACTTTATAAAATTCTTCAGTATATTCCTTTACGGTTATTATTCTTTGTCTCAGGTTCTGTACTTGTCTATAAAGGGTTATTTGGTAATCTTTAGGCAGAAATTTGCTCTTCATCTAGCAATCATCATGTCCCATTTTTTAATCAATGGTTTGTTCAATCTCCTCCTTTTTGCCTGCACATTGTCCCACCACAATGCTGCATGTCTCTTCAACTTGGTGACAACAAACCTGATCCTCTTGTCTTCGTTGATTTCTTCATATTCAAAATATTTATCTAGCTCACTTATCCAATCTAACAATGCCTCTGTGGACAAACTGCCATCATAATTAGAAAGCTCTGGTCTTGGCTTGCTACTAGCCAACAAAACTAACCTCAATAGTTTAATCTTTGGTCCCTCTTCATCTGACCCATCCGTCGTGGCTGCGTTTTCCTCCTCACTGTCATCCCCACCTTCTGGATCTCTACGCCTTCCTGCTTCCACTGCTGCCAAACGTGCAGTTAAAGTCCTAATCTCTTCTCGTAGCCCTTCATCTGCTACTCTTCTGATGGCTCTACCTCGACCCCTTCTTCCTACCTCCATCCTTACTGAGAGAAAGGAACTAACTTGCTCTGATACCAAAAATTGGTGGCAATCCCAAGGAGGGACACGTAGCAACGACCGTTTAATTCTTGTCGATTTTCGAATAAACAATAGTAGGGTTTTGGTGTGAGGTTTTAATGCACTTTACGTTTTCGCCCTGCCCTTTGTACTGGCCTTGGTTTTGCAAACGCGATCATTTCACACCTACCGAGGGAAAGTTGGAGTTCATTCTTCTGTTCGCCGTGGTCTGGGTCGGCTCTGTGGGTGTGTTGTGCCTTTGCTTGTTTCTTGTGGTGGCTTGTTAGCGTTGTGCCTTCGCTTGTTCCGTGTGGTGGTTTGTTAAAGCTGTGCCTTCGCTTGGTCCTTGTGGTGGTTTATTTTGCTGGTTCTCGGAGGTTTCAGGTCGACTTTCAACTTGCAAGTTGTTTCATCTCTGTTACCCGGCTCATGCTTTGTCTCTACTTTGCTCGTGATGATTTTTTTCTTGGTGTTGGTTCTGGTGATGATCTGGTTCTGTGTAATCACAGGTTCTTCCCTTGCTACTACGGTGGATGGCTCAAAGAACTCTACTTCAGGTAATTTCTTGTTCCAATTTCATTTCCGCATTTCATTTTTATTTATCTAACCCTCTGTCTCCTTGGTGAGCATGTAAATTTCTCCTATGGTGTTCCTATTGGGAGAAACCCTTTGGTGAGGGACTCGGTTCTCGTCCTTTGGTGTGGAGTCAGGGTTTTCCAGGTAAATTCCTGCTCCTTTCTTCGTTTGTCTGCTCGTTGTCATTTTTTTTTGTTGGCCCTACTGTTTTCTTGACTGCCACCTTGTTTTGTGGTGATGTGCAGGTCGTTCCTAGGGAACGCTGCTCCACGGCCTCGTCCTTGGGAGTCTTCGCCAGTTTGGGGAAAACCTGGGTAGGATCTCTCCGTGGCTGTATCTTGTCTTTACTTGCGCTGTCTTTGGTTGGGTATTTCCTTTGGGGTTTCGCTTTCTCCGTGTGTTTGTATGGTTTCACGGGTTTTTGTACCCTCGCTATTTGACTATTCTAGGCCTGCAAATCGTTGTTTTCGGTGCTCGTGGGTTTCAGAACCCTCTACTATTTTTGGGTTATATAAATGTATAATGAACTGTTAAATTTGGAAATGTAACGAATGCACAGGTGTGCTTGAAATTTGAATGTAAATGTACCTGGTTTTTTTGTTGAGAAAAGTTGTATTGTCTTTGTTGGCTTTGCCTTGTCTGGTTCATGGTTTGAGATGCCTTCAGTCACAAGGTTTTGTCGATGTCATTTGACCTCTTAATGAATTATTTCACTATTTTGCTTTTAACACAATGTCTGAAACATTAATGCACGGGAAAAGAAAAATTGTCTTGCTTCCTTAGTGACAGATTCTAGATTCATTTGCTTTCATAGATATTTCAAGAAAATTTGTAATTTCAAACTCTATGTCCTTTCTTCTCTCTGGATGGCAGCCCCTTGCATGAGGCTCTAGTTTTTCTTTTTCAATGCCTTACTAGCAGTTTCTTATAGTTGAGGAACTGTTCCTCTGTTACCTTTCAGTTATCTTAACTATTTCTTTAAACATACTCTTAACTAATCCTATTTTACTTGCTTGCTTAATTTTTAAATAACAATGGCTATGTCAGCGTTAATTTAAGTAAAACAAAAATAAAACAGAATTCGAAATGTTTTTCTTTCTTTCCAGAATAAATAAAAAACCATTTCGCAGTTGTTTCCTTTTCAGTCGGATGCTCCTGCATCAGAGACTTGACCGATTTCTCATACAAGAAAATATGGTGGAAAAGATGGGGGATGTAAGATCCCACATTATTGAAAACTACATATCAAATCACCACCCAATCACACTCATTTGGTGCAATGCTGACATCATAGTTGGATTGTCGTTTAAGTTTAATCGGGTTTGGCTTGAAGGCAAAGGATTTGAATCTCTTATCCGAACACAATGGCTAGAAGGAAGGAATATAGAGGATGGCCTTACTCTTAGAGGAAGGTTTATAAACAGGCTCCGAAACCTTAAAGCAATGGTAAAAAGATGGGAGCGGAAGAAGAAGGAAAGCTTGAGACAAGAGCTGATAGAAATAGAGGATGCCTTAATGCCACTACACAGTCAAATGGCCACCCACTTCCTGTCTGCCGAAGTAAGGGAATGGATACATGCCCTCGAGTTGAAAAAGAAGAATATTCTCCAAGTAAGGGAGATGACATGGCGCTTGAAGAGCAGAGCTACTTGGATCTGTGAAGGGGACAAAAATACTAAGTTTTTTCATCGTTTTTCCAATCATAGAAGCAAACTAAACACAATTTGGCAGATAACAGATGTTGAAGGGAATTGTTTTAAGAAACAATCGGAAATTACAGCTCTGGGGGAATCATATTTTCAACAAGCATATAAAAGAATGGATCTGGAGGATGCAGATTTACTAGTATGGGAAGTAAATGAATATCCTACAATGTTTAATGAGGAGGAATGTTGACTTGAGGGGGCTTGACCCAGGTTTAACGTTAGTTAGCCAAACAAATCCATACACTACTGGCCCTTTCGACATCAGCCTGCGGAGCGCGAACCGAAGTCTCACCCGAAGCAGTATGGGGGATACTGGAACCAAGTTTCCGCACCATGAGATGGTCGTGATGTCGGTTTATTCCTTCTATTCCTGTTTTCGCGCAGGTTGTTAAGTTCTAGGGCTCTGTCTTCCTAACCCCTTATTCCTTCCTTCGATACCTCCACGAAAGGGTACAACTGGCCTTCGCATAGCCCTAACCTTCGATTCAGATACTTTCGCGCTGCTAAGGCAGCGTATTGCACAGATTGTCAAGTTATCTTAAGAATCCTACTTATCTTATCAGGTAAACACAGTTAGCACCGCGTAAACAGACGTTCTTACTTGCGTTCACTTAACCAACGTAATTACATACATTCGTGCATCATATAAGCATTATAAATTAAATTCATACATAACATGTCAAGATGCATTAACAGGAACAAAGACATAGAAATTGCAGAATACTTCTCTTTATTGATATCTTCCAAGTGATTACAGACTCTATCCACCCTGTGCACATAGTTGCAGGAGTCCACGCACTCCACTGCAGAATTCTATCCTAGGCCTCTACGCACTCAGCTGCAGAGCCTCTACCTACGCTACTACCCGAAACTTAGACTTCTTTCTTCAGAGTTATGACTATATTCTTCATTACATTACTCTAAAAGTACTTAGAGCTGAGCTCTTTTTATACAATCCGATGGTCCGCGGACCATGGCTAGATTTTTTACAGCCAACTTTACTTTACAAAACTAAGGGCAGACAACCCTTTATGACTGATGACACCTTCATGCTCCGTGACCACAAAATGCAGAGACTTTACTATTTTATTACAAAATTCGACCCAAAACATGGGCTTTTAGCCCCAAAACTATCCTTTGGGGGATCATGTTCCCAACAGGCCCCCAACACAAACATCGTGACTCACCCTTGAGTCACTCGGCAAGCGCGGAGATCTTTGCGTGAAGCCCTTCCAAATCGACCCGTATGACTGGAACCTCGGCAGTGCATTGAGCTGCCGCCTGCTTTGCGTCTTCGACCATCTGCTCGGTCACTGCTCCTGCACTATCGGCCTAAAGATTTTGCTGCGTCGCTTGCAAAGTCGCAAGCTTGCCTTCAATAGAACCTATCACTATGTAAGCCTCATCCAGCCAGGGCTTCAGTCTTGCCTTCAGCACTGCTTCCTTGTGCAGCGCTGCATCCACCTGTTCCTTCAGCTGCTTGGCCTCTTGTAGCTTTGCTAGTCTTTGTGTCAGCGCGACGGTTCGCGTTGTGCCCTTAACCTCATCATAGTGCTATTGTAGCTCGTGCGCTTTCGTCTCTAGTCGCTGGACATTGGGGTCCTCCTACAAGCTTGTCAGGACCTCAAACGACTGCTCAAACATTTGCGTGCAGTCTGCTACTGCACTGTCCACCGCCGCTACTGCTTCTGTGACAGCGGTCGCCCGTTGTTCCTTCACTTCTAGCAGAGTTGAAGGTTGGGCCTTCAATTGCAACTCTGTGATCTGCAGGTTGAACTCCAACTGAACCTGCGCCATCTCAGTACGAGTCTCGTGCACCCTTGTGGCCAGCTTGTGGATGTGCATCTTGACTGGCTCCTCTTCAAGAATGGCCAATTCTGGGACCATCTGGCATGCCTCCTCGACGACCTGCATAATGCGCTTGCTCTGATTAGTTGCCTCGGCCTCAACAACGATGGCAACATCTCTTTGTAGTGCCATCTGCTCGTTGTTGATCCGTTGTTCACTGATCACCTAGAAGGCGCGATGCTCACGGGCCCTCATCTTTGCAATCACTCCATCCTGTAAGAGGTGGAGTGCTTCATGCGGGAGCGCTGCCAGATTCAACCCTACGGCCTTTAGGGTGCTGACAGTGGGCCTGTCAGCCTCATTCTCTGTGGTCAGTGCTCCATCAGGCAACCTCATTCTCTATGGTCAGTGCTCCATCAGGTGGTCTCCTTGGTTGGGGTCAGCTTTGGTCTTGGCGTCCTTGGCGATTTAGGGACTTCTACTAATACTTCGGCCACTTCTGAAGCAACTACTTCTACCTCCATCTCCATTTCTGGCACTGACTCCTCTGCTACTTCTTCGGGATTTATAGTTTATGTGGGTGTCGACATGATTTTATGCAATAACTCTTGTGTCTCCTTTGGCAATGTGTCAAATACTTTACTGGCTATCAGAAGTTCGTAGTGCTCATGATTCATGTGCACCTGAGAGCTCAACTACTCAATTCTCAAAATGCCAAGTGTTTTTCACTGAACAACCACTTGTAATTTATAGGGCATTTTGAATTCAAATCCGACCGTTCACCCCAAATTTGGTTCATTAATTCCAGATTAGCAATAGATTCTCAAGGATCTTAGCCATAAATTTTGTCTTAAATGCCGGTCACCCGCTCCATTTGGCCGCATTTCTACCGTCAAATCATGAACAGTGACTTTAACGGTCACTTTCCGGCCGACCTGCGTGATTTCTTCCTGGGTAGCGCAACTCCCTTCGTGTTGCCGTGAACCCTGTGACACTTCCTTGCTTCGCACAATCCTCCAATCACGCAGCTCCCCAACCCGGGTAGTGTAGTTTATAGTCCCGCGCCTCCTTTCAGCTGCCTGGAGCACTAATATTGTGCTACCTTCATCTAGTCACATGGTTGGACCACTGGTGTATGGCTTCAATTGACTGCCATTCACCTTTCCTGGGAAGGGATCTCCATTCAATTTGACCAGTTGTACCGCTCCTCCATCAGTAATCTCTTTAATGACATAGGGCCCTAACCAGTGCATTCTGAACTTCCCTGGAAATTTATCAAACTTACTATCATATAACAAAACCAGGTCATTTACCTTAAAGGTGCGCAGCTTAATGTGCCAATCATGCCATGCTTTTTTGTGTTGCTTTTGGACCTGTTGGTGAAATCCTGCTAGAAATCTTTCTTCCTTAAGTTCATCTAGTTGTGTGAGCCTTTCCTCCAGGGCTTTGCGATCTGTCATACCCGTGAGTGTCGCTATGCGCAGACTAGGCACAATATATTCCATGGGCATTATTGCTTCAACACCATAGACCAGCCTAAAGGGAGTTTGTCCAGTCAACTTCTTGCATGTCGTCCGATAAGCCCATAGTACTGCAGGTATGTGTAGGTCCTAATCACTTCACTAAGCGTTACAAACCTTGGTCAGCGCGTTCTCTAGCACTTTATTGAATGCTTCCATAGTCTTGTTAGCCTACGGGTGATAAGGCGTGCTCTTCTGGTGATATACCTGAAATTCCTCGGTTTGCGTGCTGATCGTCTCATTCAGAAAGCGCGTACCGTGATCACTCATCAAGATCCTTGGACAATGAAACCCTGTCAGTACATACTCAAAGAGGAACTTTGCAGCAGTCGCACCTGTGAAATCTTTCACAGGTTGTGCCTCCGCCCAACGAGTCAAATACTCTGTTGCGGTGATAATGTACCTTGCTCCCGTCTTTCCTTGGGGCTGAATGGGTCCCACAAAGTCTATTGCCCATTTTTCAAAGGGTTGTAAAGTCATCTGTGGATTTAGAGGCATCTCATCCCTCTGCGAAGGCATGTCAGTCCTTTGACATACATCGCATGCCTTGTAGTACGCTTTTGAATCCTGATGGAGGGTTGGCCACCACAACCTTGCACATAGAATCTTCTGCACGATCGCTCTCCCTGCATAATGTCCTCCCGCGACGCCCCCATGGGCGTCTGTGAGGATGATGCTTCTTTCGAACTCTGGTACATAACGCCACAATATCTCATCGGACTCCATTTTGTACAGATGCCCAGCAATGACAGAAAAATCTGCCACAGGCACCACTAATTCCTTCTTTTGTTGGACGATGTATCCCTCTGGGGCAGTCCTTGTCGTTAGGAAGTGTATTATATCCTCAAAATGACAATTCGCGACGTGCACTGCAAATAGTTGTGCGTTAGGCAATCCTTCCTCCAAATTAGTGAGCTCTTCCCCTATTTCGATGCACGACAGATGGTCTGGTCCCACATTTAGTCATCCAGACTTCACAATAACTTCAAAATCATACTCCTGGAGCAATAATAGCCACCTGCAGATTTGCCCCCCCAACACAGGCTTATTGACCAAGTACTTCAGCCGGAGTGGTCTGTATACATGTTGAAGTGGCCTCCCAGCATATAGTGTTTAAACTTCTGGAGCGCATATACCATAGCTAACCCTTCGTGCTCAGTGGTGGAATAGTTCTTTTCCGCCTTGGATAACCTTCTATTTGCGAACGCTATAGGATGGTCCAAGTCTTCTCCACCAACCTGTGTCAGTACTGCTCCCAGCGCTATACATGATGCGTCGACGTGTACATGAAACTCCTTCTTCCAATCCGAGAAGACTAAAATCAGCGCAATGACCATATTTTCTTTTAATACATCCATACTTTTCTTACAGTCCTCATTCTAGCAGAACGTGACATCCTTCTTTAACAACTTTTCCATATGCGTGGTGATCTGCGCATAACCTTTGATAAACTTTCTATAATATCCTGTATGTCCTAGGGTAGCGCGCAACTGCTTCACACTCCTTAGTGCTTCCAAATTTAGTATCACCGCAATCTTTGCGGGATCTACCCTCAATCCCTGCCTGCAAACTACATGACCCAACAAGGTCCCAAAAGGAACACAAAATAGACACTTCTTCGGATTGAGCGCGATCTGGTATCTTCGACAAGTATCTAGCATCTGGCGCAAGCTTTATACATGGCGTTTCACCAGTCCAAACACAACCAATCATCAAAGTATACTTCCAGGAACTTATGAATAAACTCCTTAAACGCAGCAACGACTACGCGCGAGAAAATCGCAGGCGCATTCTTCAATCCAAACGGCATTATAGTGTACTGAAAACACCCCCACTCGGTCGCGAAGGTCGTCTTGCTCCTATCCTCTGACGCGATTTTGATTTGATGGTACCCAGAGAACCCATCAGTGAAGGAATATGTTTCTTGGCCACCTACATTGTCCAACACTTCATCAATGAACGGAGTCAGGAAAGGATCATGTACGCAAGCGTCATTCAGCTTTCTGAGATCCACACATATCCTTATTTCATCCTTCTGCTTCTTCTCCTGTACCACCATTGGGCTTACCCAGTCAGATTCTTCCACAGGCTCAATGATGTCTGCCGCAAGCATCTTGTCTAGCTCTAAGCGGACCTTCTCCTTATACTTCGGATTGAGATGGTAAGGTCTTTGCTTAACCGGCTTCGCGTCAGGCTTCAACGTGATCTTCATAATACCTATGTCTCTGATTATCCCTTTTAGATCCATAAATTTGGTAGGGAATAAATCCTGGTATTCGCGAAGCAATTCAGCGACCTTATCCACCATCGCGTCGTCCCAGTAATCTCCAATCTTCGCGAATTTGGGCTCTGCCTCCGTACCAATGTTTACTTGTTTTGTTTTCAGCAGCGCAGTTATGTTAGGATTCTCAATCTACGGTCCTTCAACCTCGCGGTGACCTTCTGTTTTAGGGATGTTAATCTTTCATGGATCCTCATCTTCTTCTCCATCGATTACATTATAGCATTCTAGCGCGTGACTCTACTGAGTAGCCCACTCAAGCTGAATCAGGTCTAAAGGATCTTGCGGTATCCTAAAGATTGTTGCTTTCACCTCTTGCAGTGCTTCGTCAATACAGTGAAACCCGTCTTCAAAATTGAATGTCATTATGAATCCTTTGCGCTGAATATCCCATTCACATGTACCATGGTGGAATTCTGTTTCTACGTACGAGTTCATCGGGACGACACCCAGGGTGTGATAGAACAAGTGCACCCATTCAAGTTGGGGCTTCTATCCATAAGCTTGAGCCCATTTGGCTAAGTGCGCGCGCGGGTCATCCTGCCCATCATACTTGTCTGTCATTCGCACCTTCGGCTTCCCAAAGTGAGTTCTCATTATCTTCCTATATTCACGCCAATCATCAAAGCTTCCCTTGTGCGTACCCCACCACCTTGCGGGCGTAGTGCGCAGTGCCCAATCCAATGCTTGGAAGCGCTGCTTTTCTGGTACCTCCCTCTCAAATGCATCCAAAAAGATATCTACATCATTCAGGCCATCATAAGTAGGCATATTTCTTACCTCCGACGACACGCAGCGCAGCGACCGGGTCATCATATTACAGCTTAGTGTAGTTACTTCATGTAACTAACTCTGCCAACGCCCTAATTCTTAATCAGATTCAGAGGTGCATGAACTCTTGCAATCCCATGTAATTCGTCCATCCGTTGTTGGATTCACCCAATCTTGGTCTTGCGTTGTTATCTTATAGAGACTGTCCAAATCGTCATCGCTCTCATAATCGCGGACTGGTTCAGTATAACGCGATCCTTCAGCAAGATCTAGGGGTACTATCACATGGAGTTATTTCTTCTCAAATATCATCTTTCGCTTCTTTAGATTGATTACCCTGTTCATATTAGTAGCTCAATCAATTCCAAGGAGTGTAGGATAGGGGTTGTTGTCATCCACAGTTTCTATTACCTCAAAGTCAGCCAGCGCGCTCGCACCTTTAATATCTACAGTCACCCCCTGCAGTTGCCCCATGGGGATGATCTTTTGTTGATTCGCCATCCTTAGCTGAATCGAATACCATTGCAGCGTAGGTCTCCCCATCTGTTCCCAATTATGCTTTGGTAGGACATTCGTGTCTAATCCCAGGCCCAAAGTACCCTGATCCATTTCATATTCTCCTATCTGTGCGGTCAGCCTCATCTCTCGTCCCATTCTTGTTTTATGCTTACCTATCTTTCGTACTACACGCGACTCACTCGGGGTGTTTCTGGCGCATCTGTTTATAAGCTCATGTAGCCCCTTCACAGCCTTGCTATCACGTAGTAACTTCATACAGGTCTCCAAGAAGGTTGTAAGCATAGTAGGGTCCATCTCCTAATCAGGCTTATCCTTGCTCCCTGAGGTGGAGGCCTCAGCAAAGCTCTTCTTTGCCTCCATGAATGTTTCACGTGCGCGCTCCAAATCAAACTTAGCCTCCTTCAATGGGGCTTTGCGAACCCATGTGTTGTCTTCGGGATGTTTCCCCTTGTCATCTCTTGTTGTGATTCCACTTCGGAGCACTATATTCACGTTCGATTCATCTTCACGCAGCGTAGACCTCATCATCTGTAGGTTTTGAGTTAGCTGAGGGGGTAGTGCCCCCTTGTCACGTATTTTTGCTATTAGCGTAGGACAGTTTTCCATTTCATGATCAAACAGAGTGCAATATTTGCACGACGGACGGGTTGGGTTAGTGCAATCGCGGGTATAGTGTCCTATTCCTTCGCAATTGTAGCAAATCAGTTGCCCCTGACCTTTTCCAGGTCCTCCCCCACCTCGGCCTCGTCCGCGCCCCTGAAAGCCTATTCACACCATCCCCGCGCTCTGGTCAGGGGGTCGCGTTTATGCTTGAACCCTATAGGCGGGAGTTTTACCCATCATCAATTCGTAACTTTTGCAATTACGCTCATCATTCCCTATCGACCTACAAAAGTTGCAGAATAGTTGTTGCGGCATTTGTACAAACTTCTGCAACAAATGACAGTTATCTGTGCCATATTTTCCTGCTACCTGACATATAACGCACCACAATGCAGGCCCCGCGCTCGGTCCTGCCTGAGCTTCCGGCATCAAAGGCATTGGTCCTCCTCCTGCAATATAGTTTGCAAATACCGAACAATGGTCTTTGTCATGCCCCTGACTCTTGCATTTCAGACACCATACCTCTTTGCGCACCTCTAGTTGGACTGTTATGTCCTGCTTCAAACTTTTCATCTCAAGGCAAAGGTTTTTCAACTGCCCCTGGATCTGCTGAACCCCTAGATTTGGATCCTACATCAGTGTCTCACACAGTCTCATTGCAATCTCCAAGGCCTCTGCCTAAGTCGTTATCTTCTGTTGCGACATTGCAACCCTTAGGTGTAGCAAGAGCGAAGCCATAAACCATTCACGATGTTGTATGTCTGTTAAGTTCATGTTAGCTTCGCGGATTTTACATTTCAACCTCTGATCTAATTCCCAAGTTGTCTCGCTTGGTTGCATTGCGATTTCCTTGAACCCTACAATCGACTGTGCTTCAGACTTAGGCCTACTGAATTCTTTATTCAGTGTTGTTTGGATGTCTGCCACTCCAACATTTGGGTTATCATTAGAGTACTTGATGTATTAGGTTAGCGCGTGATCCTGCAGCGCACTAATCATTGTTGCCTTCTTCATGTTATCATCTGTAACGTCTTGAGCTTCCCATACAGATTTCACCACGAACCAAAACTGGTCTGAGTCCTCATTTCCCAAGCCTTTGAACAAAGGCAGCTTCATTGAATTTTCCATACTGAACTGCGGTGGAGGCGGAGGTGGTACAGGTGAAGTCGTAGGTGATGGTGGTGAAGTTGGAGGTGGTGTGGGTGGAGGTGGTAGTCGCGGGAATCCTTGTCTTATTAACTGAATAGCACTTCGTGGAGAAACCTGCGTTATTCCCTCTTCGTCACCTCGCGGAGGTGAAATCAATGGACTATATTTAGGACCCTTTTTTCCTTCGTTCCTGTAAGTTTTTCCGCTTCACGTAGCTCCAAACATCAAGGTAGCTGCATAACCCGTTTTTCGCACAATAACATTTTAATCCAAGTATTCAAAGATTTCACGTACTTACCTCGCGGTCCTTTGAAAAAGCGTCGCTCCGCCTCGTTGTAGCTGACTGAGGTATCGACCGTGAATTCAGTTACAAATCCTCTTATGACGCGATCGAGCCAATGATTAACAGCGTGAGCGATCTTATCCTCAGATGCTTCCAACCTCCACACTAGCTTCGGGGTCCACACAATAGGACCGTCAAGTTTCCACCTTCCTTGGCTATCTGCTAGCTTCGCGATCCACTCGTATAGCTCAACTGGAAAGGAACAGAAAAAGATCTCGTGGATCTCTGTATATAGGTACCTGTCCAGCCACTGTTCCTTTGTCAGTCGCGGACTTTTGTTCTCCTGCGCCGCGAATTCATGGATCTTCCTATCCAACCAGTCTCTAATTTCTTTCTTAGTTGGATTCTAGTGATACGACATCACACATCTCTTATGCAAATTCCAGTGTCAGCAACGGAACCATTTATTGGCTTGAGGGGGCCTGACCCAGGTTCAGCGTTAGTTAGCCAAACAAATCTCTACACTACTGGCCCTTTTAGCATCAGTGCGCAGAGTGCGGACCGAAGTCTCACCCGAAGCAGTATGGGGGGATGCTGGAACCAAGTTTCCGCACCCTGAGATGGTCGTGATGTTGGTTTATTCCTTCTATTCCTGCTTTCATGCAGGTCGTTAAGTTCTATGGCTTTGTCTTCCTAACCCCTTATTCCTTCCTTTGATACCTTCGCAAAAGGGTACAACTGGCCTTCGCGCAACCCTAACCTTCGATTCAGATACTTTCACGCTACTAAGGCAGCATATTGCACAAATTGTCAAGTTATCTTAAGGATCCTACTTACCTTACCAGGTAAACATAGTTAGCATCATGTAAACAGACGTTCTTACTTGTGTTCACTTAACCAATGTAATTACATACATTCGCGCATCATATAAGCATTATAAATGAAATTCATACATAACATGTCAAGATGTGTTAATAGGAACAAAGACACAGAAATTGCAGAATACTTCTCTTTATTGATATTTTCCAAGTGATTACAGACTCTATCCACCCTGTGCACATAGTTGCAGGGGTCCGCGCACTTAGCTGCGGACTTCTATCCTAGGCCTCTGTGCACTCAGCGGCAGAGCCTCTACCTATGTTATGACCCGAAACTTAGACTTCTTTCTTCAGAGCTATGACTATCTTCTTTATTACATTACTCTAAAACTACTTAGAGCTTAGCTCATTTTATACAATCCCATGATCTGTGGACCATGGGTAGATCTTTTACAGCCGACTTTACTTTACAAAACTAAGGGCGGGAAATCCTTTATGACTTATAACACCTTCGCGTTCGATGACCACAAAATGCGGAGACTTTACTATTTTATTACAAAATTCGACCCAAAAATGTCTTTTGGGAGATCCCATTCCCAACAAGGACAACCTGGAGTTGTTTAGGGCGATTAAAGTGGAGGAATTGATCCGGGCCATTAAATCAATGAAGGGGGACAAAATCCCGGGCCCAGATGGATGGACTGTGGAATTCTTTGTCCACTTTATTGACATCTTTTAGGAGGACCTTCTAAATAGAAGAGTTGAGGATTAAGGGAACCATACATCCTCATCTAAATTCTACCTATATCATCCTTATTCCAAAGAAGACAGAGGCAACCACCTTTGCTGATTATTGCACAATTTCCCTATGCAATATTACATACAAGATTATATCCAAGATAATAACCATCATGATCAAGGCTTCTTTATCAAAATTCATTTTTCTAGAGCAGTATGGCTTTCTAAACAATAGAATAATTCATGATGCAGTGGCAGTTGCTCAAGAATGCATGCACACTATCAAGACAATAAAGATGAATGCAGTAGTTATGAAGGCAGACCTCAAAAAGGCATATGATTGTTTAGATTGGGGTTATCTGAGATTGGTCCTTCATAAAATAGGCATAAGAACAAACATGGCAGAGTGGATTATGGGATGTGTTACGACGTCTCGATATGCTGTAGTAATAAATGGGTACCCATCAAGTTTCTTTTTTGCAGGCAGGGGACTTAGATAGGGGTGCGCTCTACCCCCTACTCTTCATACTGATGATGGATGGCCTACGTCTGATCATCAAAAAAGCAGTGGATACAGGCCAGTTTTAAGTGCTAAAAATTAGTAGTCATATTTCTATTTCCCACAGTTTCTTTGTAGACGATATCTTGTTGATGGGTATGGTAAATAGATTCAAATGGCACGCACTATCTTTAATTTTTAAGAAGTTTGGAAGAGCAATTGGTCTTGTTCAAAATGAACACAAATCTATCATACTATATGGATCCCGCAACCTCGATGATATCATCTATATCCAAAGGAATTGTGGGGTCAGAGTAGAGAACTTGGATACTGGAATGAAATATCTGGGATACCACCTAAGGCCTGGGAACTACAAAAATGTTGATTGGATGTGGCAAGTGGATAGATTCCACTTGAGAATTAAGGGTTGGGAGCACTGATGTTTATCAATGTCAGGTCGTATCACCCTCACACAGTCAGTTCTCACCTGTTTCGCGTTTCGCAACTGATAATAAAATCACTTAATCGCATAATGGCAAACTATATTTGGTCAGGGGAAAGGAAAATATGTAAATATCATTTGGTCAAATTGAATAGGATCACTAGACCAAAGAAGTTGGGAGGATGGGGTATCCTAAATCTTAAAATTTTTGGCTGGGCGCTGCTTCTAAAATCACTATGGCAGGGAATCAACAGTAATGGCATATGGGGTAAATTGATTCGCTTCAAGTACATGAAAAATAAGGACTTTACCTGTTGGATGAGACAAATATCAATTGGGAAAAAAGGTGGATCTAAGATATGGAACAACTTCAATATGGTAAAAAATATCCTACTTCAGAACATCTCATGGTTGTTTGGCTCAAGAAATAGAATTATTTTGGGCAAAGACAATATTCTTGGAGCAGGTGAGGACCCACTTGGTACAAAAGAATTAATAAATCACCTGAATAGGAAGGGTATATTTGTTTTGAATCAGATGATCAGTGAATGGAGTGGCAATATATCAATCTGGTTGGACCCCATCCATCTAAACCTCACAGGACAGTACGAATTGGATTGGACCCAGCGCGTGAAATCTTTAAAAGATGCAGGCTTATGTTATGACTGCAATGGGGATCGTATTTCCTGGGTGGGAAAAAAGAAGAAATCCGGAGAGATTGAAGTTGCGGAGCTACAGATTACGGACTGGCGCTGGTTCTATAAGTTTTGGAAAACAAATATTCCCATTAAGATTATCATTTTCCTATGGTTAACACGGCAGAATAAGAATCTTACATGGAAAAATTTGCAAAAGATGGAACAACACAAACCTGTGATATGCTACTTGTGTAGGAAAGAATGAGAGGATAATTGTCATTTATTCTTACACTGTCCTAGCTCTATTAGCATTTGGAAGTACTTCACTACCAAGAAGAAGATACCATACATTCATTTTAATTCTATTGATGAATGTTTAAAATGGTGGAGTACACAATGCACAAGTTGGCGATCGCTCACACTGGCTGTCTTCTGGGAGATCAGGAAAGGCTGAAATCAACTGATCTTTGGAACTAGTAGATGGAGAGAAGACTTGATTTGTGAGCAGATAGAACAGTGGATCAAATCGGATCAGAGAACTGGCACCAAGAAAAAAGAGAAGGAAGATAAGAGGATGGTACAAGATATCAACTACCCGGCTAGGTTTTTTGATGGGGCATCACAAGGAGGGAGATGTGGATGTGGAATTTGGCTAAAGATGATGGAAGATCAAGAATACTAGATATATTGGAATGCGGGGGAAGGGACAAGTGTGAAAGCCAAAGCCACTGCTTATGGGGACTACTATGGATTACCAAATTTTTGGATATCCCACAAATACAAATCTATGGCAATTCCAGATGTATGGTTGAGCACATTTTGGGGAAGAATAATATCCAACAAAACTCCCTACAAGGCTGGCTGAACCATATTCAAAGCATATGGTGCACTCTTCAGCAATCTTCCATACAACACATCAGCAGAGCTTACAACAAGAATGCAGATGAAATGTCAAAAAAGGGACTAATGGCCACAAAAGAAGGTATGCATATCCAGATAAAAATGGGGACAACAATGACAGAAGCAGGTAGCATTGACATGCCAGGATAGAGCTTTATAGTCCTTGTTGGCGGAGAAACACATTAGCACAGATAAGTACCTTGAAACAAATTTTTGTATTACTTTTTTGTAAATGTTTTGTATATGGTCTTGTCAATGTTCTAAAACTCTGACTCCGACTTAGCCGAGGATCAACTCCGACTCGATATCGACTAGGCAGACTCGATTTGAATGACTTGGTCGTTGTAAAAAGTACATTAAATATTTTTTTATTTATAAAAAAACATAGTTTTAAATATTTTAAACATAATTTTAAAGATTTTCATTCGTGTTTCCAAACACACGGCATTATAATATAGATGGAAGACAACATATGATCAAAGTAGGCTCATGAACCAATCCATTATATCAAAATGGCACCCAGTGCGCTGTCCAATGGCAATACATAGTCAACTATCATACATGATCAAAGACTCAAAACAAAAAACACATAACCAAGGAGGCTAGAAATGGCCTCTACAACAAAAGGAAACTGTGACCAGACTCCAGTACTACTGGCTAGTAGCTACTACCAGAGGAGCCAAGATCATGTCGATCAATCTCTGGATCATCATCAGAGTCAGACAGGGGGCCCCATGGCTCCTCCTCCTCATCATCATCTCCAACTGTAACTGTAGAAGTGGTACCACTAGCAGGCTGTGCAATTGCAGCAGATACAAGTTGAGATAGAGTAGATATGCGGCTGCGCTTTTGTCGTGGCTGAGCAAAGGAAGCGCCTGCAACTAGAGTCCTTGCTGCTTGTGAGACTGAGGCTGGTGGATCAGGATCTGCATTCAACTGAACAACATGTTCAACTGATGCCTTGATATCTAAATCTAAATCAAGATCCTCATCAGGATCAAACTCTGCTAGATGACTCTCCACTACCCAATCTGATGTTGGATCAATGTATTCCAACACAATGGGATCTGAATCAGGTCTTTTGTTCAGCAATTGGTTTCGTCTCAACTGGAGGTTCTATTGGACATAGACTAGATCATTTAACCGTTTTTGATCCAAACGGTTTCTCCTCTTTGTGTGAATCCTCTCAAAGACATACCAATTGCGCTCACACCCAGTAGCATTGCAAGTTTGACTCAAAATACGAATTTCAAACTTCTGCAATTCAGGACAATGGCCACCAAAGGCCTCCCACCAATGTGCTGCAAAAAACATACGAGTGTAATGAGTTAGCTCAACAAAATTACAAATTATATCCAACTTTAAAATTGTAAACGATTTAACAAACTTAAAAAAAAAAGTAAAACTATTAAGAATTTGAAAATTGAAATTTTTGTTTACTTGGCTCATCTGCGTCTCTTGCAATCTTTGCTAGGTTTTTCCCAAAGGTACCTGAAGCATTGCTAAAGGTTGTGACCTGTCGGTGTATCTCCAGCTGATCAGACTCCAATGTAATCATGCGATCAATGCAATCAATCAATCCATCTCTGACCTCGCCCCTCAAAGTTCCTGACTCAGCGTTATAATGATACCGTGGGTTCAAAAATACCCAGCTGCATGTATAGGGCGATGGAGTTGATTGTTCCATCTTTCATCAATGATTGCCCAAATGGGCCCATACTTTCCCACTCTATCTTTGTATGCCGTCTTTTTTTGCTCCTTTGCTTGATCCATAGCCTCATAAATGAAGCCCATAGCCAACCTTTCCCCATCCACCAACCGCAACACCTTAACTAGTGGCTTAGCAAGCTTCACAATCTCTGTTGCCTTTCTCCAAAAAGTTTCTTCATAGACTTTCTTTTTCAATTATTTGCCTTCCAGTTTGTTAGACCAATTGCTTTGATTCCATTCGTCACTGGAAAACATCTTTTGCAAGTTTCTATGTTGGGAAAAAATAGATTACAATGTCAAAAAATGAGTAGCAAATCTAGTGATGGCAGGCCTAACAATATCCTTGCCTCCAGTGTGTTTCCTCATGAGACTCAAAATCAATGAATGATTGTAGATAAATTTTGTTATGCTTTTGGCATGATCTACAATGTTTTTGACCCAATCTATTTTTCAAATATCCTCAAGCATGAGGTCTATGCAATGTACAACACATGGGGTCCAAAATATGATCTTGTGTTTTTCCTCTAACAATTTACTAGCAAGAACATAGTTAGAGGCATTATCTGTGATGACTTGAACAACATTAGCCACCCCCACCTCCTCAACAACCTGATCCAATAGCTGAAACAACAATTGTCCATATTTTACCTTATCAGATGTATCAACTGATTTTAAAACATGGTTCCCCGTGGGCAGAAGACAATAAAGTTTATGATGGTATGGTTTTTTTGATCAGTCCATCCATTTGACATGATGGTACATCATGTTCTTTCCCATTAGTCCTTGAAATCTTTCAAATACTCATTAATGGATTCAATTTCTTTCTGCAAACGATACCCCCTTAGCTCATGCATAGTAGAGCCTTTGAAGCCTTTTCCAGCAGCATGTATGGAATCAAACATAGGCTCATAATGTGGTGAAGGGGATATCAGTATCATACCACCATCTAGCTATGTACTCACAAGCAGTCTCCCTCAATTCTTTTTTCCAGTGGTCATCTATAGTGGGTTGCATTTGACTTTTACTAACTTGAGGACCATGTGCATCTGATGGAGAGGAGGGAGTGAAATAAATTTTGATAGTCATATCACCCTTTTTCATTCTACCCTTTCCCTTATCTTGAACAGAACCAAAAGAGGGAGGAACATATCAGAAAGGGTTGGATGCATCAGTTTGAGGGATAGAGGAAGAATCCTCAAAATCATAATTGGGGTTGGTAGCCATAATTTTTTGTATCTCCCTCTTCCTCCCAATTTCAGCGTCTATTTATCTTTGCCTAACCTTATCTTCTTTAAATTTCTCAAAGCTGGCCAGCAATTGCTTCCTAATATCCCCAATTTCTGGTGAGGTACATGGAGTAATTTGGCCTCTAATCTCCGCCACGTGTTGTTTCAGCCTATTAATGCCCCTATGACCTTCGTTAATTTTCCTATGGCAAAATTTGCATTGCATTTGACTATCAACCATTTCAACATATGCCCAAGCAAGATCTCTCGCTCTAGGTGCCATTTTTTTACTAGGAAATGAAAGCAAACAATCTGAACATATATATATATATATATATATATATATATAAATGATTCAATGTCCATTTCTTTCACAAAAAACACTCTCTAGGCTTTCTAGATATGCACCTAAAATTTAATAAGCAAAAACAGATTTGTAGAGGTAAAAAAAAATACCTCCAAGCACAAACTGTGTCCTCCAGCTTGCTCCAAGAATCAACTCCTCAATGCTGCTCCAAATGGCTGCCCAAGAAGCTCCTCACTCCAGCAACAATGCTTGCCCAAGACTCCTCACTGCTTCTCCAAAAACAAACTCAAGCACTGTTCACTAACTCTCAATGAAGTTCTCACTCAAATGCATGAGATGGTTGTGAGAGAATGAGAGCATTTGAGTGTGTTAAATAGGGTTTGGGAGGGGGAAATGGACCCCAAATAGCATTTAAATAATTCATAAAACACATTGGAGTCTCCACCAATCCGCGAAAACTTCAAAATTAAAAAAAATATATGAGAAATCGCATATTAATTGGGGTTACGAGCCGCAGTTAATGACTCCACCGAGTTATTGCGGAAACAGCCGAGTTGGCTGAGTCATGGCTGACTCGGCCGAGTCATGCAATAACTCGGCCAAGTCAGCCATGACTCAACCTCCCGTACCGTTTCTTCAACCGAGTCACAATTTTTTGCAATGAAATGGATCAACTCGGCCGTTTCCGTTTCGATTTGGCCGAATTTTAAAACATTTGGTCTTGTATTAAAAAGACATGTGATAGATCACTACATAGATTATTGTATATGGAACTAGTTCTAGAAAATATGTGTAGTACTGTTCTTTCGTTTTCATACTAAGAATCTAAGAAATATCTAGGAAATGGCAGATGTTGTTGTAAGGAGTATATATTTTGTTAGCTGATTTAGAAAATGATAGAAGTTGATGTATGTAGTATATATTTAGTTTCCTGATTAGCTAGATGATGAATATACTACAGAACTATGATGATGTTTAGATCATCATATATATGTATTGTTTTAATATAATTCAAAACTGGTGGTTTTTTCTCGCTAAAAAAGAAAAAAAGAAGAAAAAAGAAAAAAAGAAGAAGAAGATAAAGTTGGAAGAGGACCCCTCGAAGTAATCACTTTGATGAATTGTGTTTAAATGTTGTAACCAAGCACACTGGAAAACGCCTAGATGAGCTCAGAAATTCTCTATTCACACGAACCCGATTGAATTGCAAATTTTGTAAGAGAAGGAAGCATAGTAAATTTGTCCTCTACCAATGTTCGAGATTGGACTTTATTAGACCATTCAAACACCATATCAACTATAATTATAGTTTCATTATATAATAAAAATCTTCTTAATTAAAAAAAACAAAAAATTAATAATTATTGATATATATAAATATATGTAACATCAAAAAAACTTATTAGTTTACAGATAAATAAAACTAATGAAAAAGAGCCACTGGCCTCCCCGAATAGGAGGTGCTAAGGTTGCAGGTTGTAAACTACATTACTATCTTTGTAGACAACGCAAATAATACCTAACAACAGTTTTTTTAATTTTTTGTCAAATAATTATGCAAAGCAAATAATGTGATCGTCAGTTTCATCTTTTAACGTAATAATTATATTTAAACTAAAAATTTATTATTATTATTATTATTATTATTATTATATAATTTATACATGTGTATAATTTAAACTTTATATTATATTTATTTATGACATTTTTTAAAAGAAAAACACATAATTAAATTAGTGAATTCGGTTTCTCAGATTTATCTTATATATATATATAATAATCACATTATAAAAATATTTGTCAACAAATTTCAACCTAATAATTATTAATAATAAAATTAAAAGTCTAAAACTCTTTTTGCAAAAATACATGTTTAAAAAAAAATAAATTATAAATTCATTTAATTATATATATTTTTTTCAGAAAGAAAAATCTTCATAGATTTATATTAAGATAATATAAAGATCATAAGACATGTCACAGGACCACACATCCTGTCTAGAGAGGGCATATAGATCAGAAAAACTGTGATTTAATTATATATATATAACTGCATGAATAATCCAAAATTTCAATTATACTAAATAGCGAAAAATTAAAATTAAAGGGCAGTTGATTTTGCGATACCAAACTATTTTTGATCGCCGTGGACGATGGTGTCCATATCTTTAATTTAATTTTGGCCACAAATCCTTGCAAAGAGATTATCGAGAGAATAACTCTTACCAATAAAATTCTTTGAAGGACTATGAAACTGTAGGAATATTTAACTAGATTTAAGAGTTGGAATGTTGGCTTGGAAATGCAAGAATTTCAAATTAATCCCACTATATATGCTATGTGCTATCAAGGAAGAGAATGTGAACACATGGCTCTTGCTTAGTTTAAGCTCATTCTTCAAGATGAATTTCAGTAAGGGTTCACATATCAATCTAAGCTCATTCTTCAAGATGAATTTCGGTAGGGGTTCACATATCGATCTAAAAAATGGATATGATCTATATTTATGATGTGATTTATCTGAAAGAGTTTTGTTTGATAATGTGATTCAAAAAATTGATGTGATCTATGCATAAGAATTTTGCTTGATAATGTGATTTATCCAAAAAAAAATTGCTTGATAATCATGAATCACAAAAGCCTCCTTTCTGAGAAACTTATTTTTTATAAAAAAAAATATAGTGTTTTTCTTTATAGAAAATCAATTTATTTAAATTTAAGTTAATGAAATAGATTTTATTTATGAGAGAAAAAATCGATTGTCTTTCATTAATAACAAAATTATCTTTCATTAATAAGAAAAAAAATCCATTCTCTACATGTTTAAAGAACCCCAATTGTAGCAGATTACACAAAGGACTTCAATGAGGGAAGAAAAAACTAGTAATGCGGGAGAGGCATCACTAGTTTGGTGCCAAACTGAGTGATATGAGGTGTTTCGAACAATAATTTTTCTTCTTTTGTTTTTACATAAAATACATATGGATACAATAACAATTATGAAGACCAAACCTAGTTACAATTCCAACACTCCCTCTTAACTAGGGAGGTATTCATAATGACTCATCGGGATATTCTCAAGTTTTAGGCTTCTGTAAGAAAGGATCCAAATTGATAAGCATCGTTATAAACATCATCATGACCAACACTATCAAATAACCAAGGCCTTGACAAGTAAGATTTATCTCTCCACTAGATCAAAGCATAATGTTGGGAGGCATTCAAGAGGGCATGACACCACTGCCTCTCTGAGGCACATACTCCACCTAGGTTCACCAAAGTATGTCCTCCACAGGAACATTTCCTAATGCATTGTTATAATACTTAACACAAGGACATGTCGGTCCTCCTGACCATTGTTATACCAAGTCGGTGTACTTGAATTATGACTGTTAGTCCTAGTCACGGTACATGTCTCAAGAATTTTGGTCCGTGATGTTTATCCAATCTACCATTCGCCCAATCAGTGTTCATGTACTTGACTTACAACTATTAGTCCTAGCCACAAGTACATGACACATGGAGAACAAGATGTCCATCCTCACTCCCTCTTAACCTAGGATAAGTAATCCACAAGCCCAAGCTTGTCTCGGAAGTACTCATGCTTCCCTTACATCAACTACATGTTCATCCATGGAGATCTGTTGTAGCTTCTCGGCTCCTATTTGCACTATACTCTCAAATCATAAAGCACTTCAACCTTCCATGAAAATCCAAGTTCTATGACAATATTTATAAAGTATCACAATCGAATCTAGCATGTCGTCAAATAGTCCATCAAACATTTTATGGAACCAAATTGCTTAACATCTCGTTATACGAATTTTCATATATTATGCTTATGTAGTACAACAAAATCCTGCTTCATGCTCCTCATAGAAACCATACCCTATTCCAACCATCAGTAGTATCTCCATCATCAGTACTTCCAACCCAATCGATGTATCCCCAAGTCCCAAGTTGTAATGTAAGATCCTTCATGTCAAATTCTGCCTCCAGCTCCCTTTAAAGTCAATATTTCTACGTTTGACTCATGAGTCCTTCTTTCTCAAAGTAATAGGTCTTCTTTAATCATGAGGCTCCTACACAATGTTGGTTAACCCTTCTAGACGAGGAAAATGATGCTTTCTTTCTTACTGGGAGATCCTTCTTGCTTCCATGTTGTTATCAACAACATATTTGACTTCTTACATATTTTAAATTTTCTTCTTTAGTACACATTGGAAAAGGTCCTTATATTTTGCTTCCATTTTTCCAGTTCTTCCATTTGTTGAAAAAACTTGAGAAATCCTTGCTATTGACCTACAAATCTTACTAGGAGGATATAAAAGAACAATTATATCCAAGAAAATGATACAAAGACAAGATATTAACGAAAAATTAAAGACAATAATGATAGCCTTAATCAAACAGAAATGTGTATAATAGTTATCTTTTGAGAAGGGTCAACTCCTCTTAATCTATGAAATTCTTTCATTCACCTACAACTTTGTTGGCGCCATCTAGGATCCAACTTGTAATATAACTTCATCGACATCATCATGCATAGTCTAGGGTTTCTACTTCTTTTAGTGGAAGCATTCAATCATAGGGTACAAACCTTAAACCTTTCTTGTTCAAACCCTTGCTAGGGTCAGCACATTGATTGTAGCTATATAAAATTTGTCTCTTCAACCTCTTCTCATCTTGCTAGGGTTTTTGTAAACCCTAAATTTCTAATTTGTAAGTTCTCTTTTATGCCAAAATGCCACAACCCCAAATTATTTACGACATCAAGCTAGGTAGTCATTGTCATGATAGATCTCAACACTCAAGAGATTTTGGCAACAACTTAATAACTTTTGATCTAATAACCTTGGCTAGTAACATTGTAGCACTAGTATTTGACCTTGAAGAGGAACTTGGCCTCTTTCCATTGATCAAGATCATAGGTCACATAATGTTTGTCATATCAACTCACCAAAGAAATAATTCCTTCATATCTGACCTTAATCCTTTAAAAGGAATTATTGTTATTTTGACATGCCATACTTCAAGTTGTACTGTAACTTAAGATTTTCTTCAAGTTGTTCTTCAAAGAGACATTAGGTCAGATATCTATAATATATTTCGTCCTTCTTTTATGTATAGAGAACACTACCATGATCAGATAATAGAGTTGTAACTTTCACGGACTTGTGTAATAGAAAAAGGATCTTAAGAGAGAACAATACTATTGTATTTTAGATGTCATAACAAAGGGGCTTGATTGGATTCAAACTTTTGGTCATACTTCAAAAAATGAGGCTCCATGGCTCATACTAGTACTCACATTTTATACTTCTTTTGCAAATCTTAGTTATATGCTATATGTCTCAGATTAAGCTTAGAGAAGTGCCCAAAATTTTGGATCGGACTTGGATCACATCATAGAGATTATTTGAACTTCAAACTGCTCTTCAAATGTACTAGGGCTGCTATTGAATAACATTGTGATGATACCCTTCCTTTGGAGATGCCTGTGACTTGAATTGATTTCCAACTTAACCTTGTCACTCTTCCATATAGATGGCAAACATTGGATTTCAATAGTTTTGGATACTTTATAATTGAGATCATAATTCTTCTTTCATCGTTTCTTCAGGCTTTGCATCATTATTTGGTGTCATATTTTGTGTTATTCTATAGTGATGGAGTGCTTTAGCTCTACATCCTCATATTTGCAAAATTTCAAGGAAAACAGATGTCATAGGTAGCTTAGAAGGAGTTCCACAGAACTAAGTTTTAATATGAGATATTTCAACCTTTGTCATACTTCAAAGATATTTGGTCCAAAGCAATTGATGAACCTTCTACAAATGAAATATGTTTGAGTCTATAAGGGAATTCGACCTTATGCCATGACTAAGGCTTTTGAGATTTTTGACCTGAGGTTTTTGGGGCTTTAGCCTTGAGGATTTCAGACTTGGGATCTTCTGGTTAGGGCTTTATAGATTTCATTTAAATTAATGATTTAATATCCTCTTTTACCCATATATTTTGGACCTATTGTAGACGTTGGATAGTCCTGAACTACTTCTTTCATAATTCAAACTTAAAGACCAATCTCAAACTTTTGATTATCTTAGGAGCTCACACATGGACCTCAACATGGAAATGGATCTTGAGGACCCTCAGATTTTAGCACAGAATTTCAGATACTTTTCCATATTTCTACCATGGACTTCAGATCTCATAGGCTAGTTTTTAAACTGCTCTTTAATTTGTAGCTTTGATACCATGTTGAAATTCGAATGCAAGAGAGAATTTCTTGACATGATAATTACTTGTGAATGTTTATATATGTTTTTCCATTTAGCATTTACTTCATTCATTAGGTCATCAAGAAATTATACAAATACAATGCACAAAAAAAAGACAACGGACACAAAAAATTAGGCTAGAGGCCAAGGTAAAACTCACAAGGGAAAAACCCAACAATCCTCTCCTTAAAGAATATTTTAGTCAATAGGATAAATTCAAGCCATAGATAAAGTGACCAATAACCCAAGTGTCGAGTTAGCCCTCCACCCATATCTCAAACTCTACCACAATTACGTTCACAAGATCTGCAAAAAGTCTGTCACATGCTTATCCTTAGATGTCATGTCTCAAAGAGATGGAGTTCATTAAGTAGTTTGTATTTCATAAAGATAATAACCCTTCTTGTAGCTTGCATAATAGTCCTTTTATAGCTCCCATAACAATCCTCCTTTCACTTACATTCCATTCCTCCTATGACTCCCATTTCAATCTTCTTGTAGCTCACATTTCAGTCTTCTATAGCTCGCATTTCAGTGCTCTTGTGGCTCACATAATTACAAAAAAGTAGTCCCTTATAAAGTATGTGTACCACACAGAAGTGTACTTCAGACATCCAAATTTCTATTCCAAAGATGAAGTCTGAATTGGTTTCCAAAAGGTGGATGTAACTGCCTCTCGTTAAAAGCTCATGTAATAAACGTTAATAAAGGTAAAAATAAGACCACAATTAAGGGACACTTATTCCAAGCTTAATGTTGGGAAAATATATCCTAGTGGGCATCACATGATGTGTTTATGGCTAAGGGAAATTGGCAAAGGCAATGGCTAAGGCACTAAAAAGGGAAAAAGGCATTTTGGCACATTTATTTATGACAATAAAGGAAAATAGGAGAAAAGGAAGGTGAAAGGTCACAAGTTGCATGTGAGGAGGAAATTAAAGGAAAATAATGGAAAATGAAGAAAATAGAAGCCTCATTGATAAAAAGGCTTCTGAAAATCAGTTCATAGCTTTTGGTTAGTTCTGTTTTGGAGCTCTCTCATTATACTCTCTTTGTCACGCTCTTGGAGACTTAGAGTTTTCTTGGAGCATTCTAGCTTTGGAGCAAGGAAAGGAAAAGAAAGCAAAGGAAGGACAAGGAAAGGAAAGGAAAACAAAGATCAAGAAAGGAGAAGCAGGATCAAGAAGATTCAGTAGGAATACTTGCAAGTAACATATTGCATGTGTGATTTCCTAGTTGGTTTTGACATGAATGGATTTGCATGTTGGCATATGGTTCTCTTGTTGTCAATGGCATCATTTTGTCGGGTTATGACGGTGGTTTTCAGCCTTGCCTTGCCTTTTTCCGAATAGCCATGGTGTGATGGATTGTTTTCTTGGTTTCGAGCTTTGGAATTGATGGATGGTTTTGGAATCTGGTGCAGAGGTGGTCTCAGGAAAATTCACAAAGGCCTAGGAATCCCTTGACTGGTTTTGGCGGGATACAAGGTAAATCTTGAGGGTGGTGTCTCGATTTATGGCTTAGTGATATGGTGTGGATTGCGATAAAGCCTAAGAGACAAGGAGACGATAAAATCCTCAAGGATAGTGATGGAGTCTAGAGGCATTCCAAGATTGGTTTGGTTTTGTGATCTCGGTGCCAGTTTTGGTGAGATCACGGTTTGGTGGGGGTGGAGGTGGTTTAACCTTTGGATTTCCTTGGTTATTTTTAGATTGGTTTATCCATGAGATCCCACATTCATGCTTGGAATATGGCATGGGGGTGACTGGCTGAAAGAAATATTTGGTTCAACCATGTCTATAGTCAGGTGGTACGTGGAAGTCTCGAACCTGGTTGGCTCTTGCCTATGTTTACTAAAAACTAAGTTCTCTTGCTTTTATGTGGCCTTAATAACTATTATCTCATTTTTATTTACATGGTTTAATGCTGGTTATAAGCATGGTTATGTGACTGGTTATAGTCATGGTTATTTCATGTATTTACTTGTAACTAAAAGGATAATGGATACAAGACCTAATTGATGTCAAAACAGTTAAAGGAACAGGGTGGTGATTCTTCTTTTCAAGTCTCATATGAGTATCAGACATTTATACTTTGTCTTGTATTCATGTCTTGTAGATTGCATTGATGCCATGTGTTTGAAAAAATGCCAGTTCCGGCTGGGGATGGTTAGGCCTAGTCTTGGAGCCAACTTTTGGCTTGCAAGTCTTGTTGTCATGTAAATTATGGATTCTGAAAACTACAGGGATTTCTGGGTAGTGACTTGGACCTTGGGCTTGAAAAGTGGCACAAATCTCAGAGTCGCGGGCACAGGTCTGAAGAGAAAAATCCCTGAACGCATGCATGCCTTGTTGTGTGAGTGTCTGGAGCCTCCCAGATGCACCCTTTTCCATATCAAGGGAGCATACAGGGGTTTAATGCTCTATAACTCAGTGGGACCCAAGGGCTGTTCAGGGGAATGAATGGGATGCATTCCAGGAGTCCTGTAACAGGTGCAGAAGGTCTAGAATGGTGTGTTTCTGTCAAATCCACTTCCTTAACTGACACATAGGGAGTCTAATCATATCATAGTAACTTCTCGTCACATGTTTACCCCAATTGGTCGGTTACTTGGGTAGATGTGGGAGGAGGGCATTACAGTGGAGAATATATGTCGATATATAGTTGTTCGTTCATGTGAAGGGGCACATCCTTTGGGTAGGCCAAATTGTCTTTTAGAGGGCCAACTTGGCAAATTGGAGGGACAAATGATGCTTTTCAAAAATTCAAATTTGCTTCTTTTACAAGGGTCACAAATAGAATACCCTTTTACATTTGTATTTTGACCAAAATAAAGCATGAAGGACATGCTAGAAAATAATATTTTTTTCTTCTTTTGTTTTTACATAAAAATACATATTGATACAATGACAATTATGAAGACCAAACCTAGTTACAATTCCAACAACAACTACCACAAAAGTGTGGATGTCCTTCATGACTTCCCAAATAAATGAATGTTAGATCTATTTATATGTTTTATGAAACCTGAATAACATGTTGTAAGGATGCATGAAGTTTAGTTAACAATGTTGATTTAAAGGTAGACTATTTGTTCAAATACAAACACCCTTTATAGTGAGTCTCTTCATTATGCCAAGTTTATTCCTACTATACATGTGATACTAATTGAAGTTGTTGGATTGGGAAAGAAACCTTGGGATTTTGAACCATTTGTCATAGACCTCATTCAACCACTTAGCTATGATGGAGAGTGAAAGGAGAGACCCTTCATTTTCATACTTTTGAGAGAGAGCATTTGCTACCACATTCTCCTTTCCCTTCTTATAAATGTTTTCATAATCATATCCCAACATTTTGGTGATTCAATTCTATTGCTTGGCGGATGAAATCCTTTTCTTTAAGAAGTTTTGAAGTTGTGATGATCAATTTCAATATGGAAATGCATTAGTAGATAGGGAGACCAAATATTTACAACATGCAAGATAACCATCATTTATTTTTCATAAGTAAATTTTCTCAAGTGTTGCTCACAAAGTTATTTATTACCAAAGGATAATGATTATATATCTTGTATTATTACTACTTTGATACCTTTATTATATGCATCACTTTTCCAATCAAAGGTCTTAGTGATATCTAGTAGAGAAAGTATTGAGGTTATACACATGGCATTCTTCAAATCCTAGGAGGCCTTACTAGTGGCTTCATTACAACTGAAAGCATATTTTTTTTTAAGTAAGGAAGTGGGGGGGGATGCAATATTACTACAGTTCTTGATGAAATTTCTGAAGTAATCAATGATACTAAGAAAATCTCATTAATTTTTTAAGAGATTTTGGATGTGGCCAATCTTTTATTTCTTCAATTTTCCTTAGGTCCACACATACACCATTATTACTAACAATATGACCCAAATATTTCACTTCAAAGACACCAAAGGTACATTTGGACCTCTTGGGAAAGAGTTGATAATTAATAAGCAATTGTAAGACCTAAGCCACATGGGTAACATGAGCATCCCTAGTTCTATTGGATATCAAGATGTCAAAAAAAAAGATGAGGACAAAATGGCAAAGAAAGGCTTGAAAAATGTTGTTGATGAGACCCTAGAAGGTGGAAGGTGTGAAGCAAATACCAAAGGGAATCACCAAGAATTCGTAATGGACTTCATGAATGTGAAAAGTGGTGTTGGGAATATAAACTTCCTTCATGCAAGATTGTTGATAGTTAGAATGGAGATCAAGTTTGGTGAAGACCGAGTGCCTTTGAGCTCTTTCAAGAGCTCACTAATGATGGGAATAAGAAAATTATCCTTAAAGGTTATTTTATTGAGAGCTCAAAATTTAGGACACGTGTGCCAAGCACCTTCTTTTTAAGGACCATGATGATTAATGATGAATAAGAATTGATATTGTGTATGACACCAACAACTAGCAACTCCTAAACTTTATTTTCAATTTCACATTTTTGGGCAAATTGGTGATGATTAGGGCATGCATTAGGTGGGAAGTTACTTAATATGATCATATGCACCTTGAGAGGGTGGGAGGCCCTAGGAGGTTTCAAAGATTGATTAGTGTTTTCCCCAAATAAACAACATGTTAGGGTGGATGGGTTAAGAAGGTGTCCTAAAGGCTTGAATGGAATGGAATTGGGTGACAACCCTTGAATGCCTCTTTTTAAGAATTTTTTTTGTACAGTGTGAGATGACGATCTCTAGATAATTGTTTTTGATTCCTTGGAAAGTGTAGTGATGCTTCTCTTGTTGGAAACTCATGTATAACTCACAAAATCCATGGTGACGGGGCCTAATGTCCATAATTATTCAACACCCAAAACAATGCCATAACCACTCATTTCAATATCAAACATGTGGGTTTTGAAATAATAATCACCTATTTGAAGATGCACCTTTTCACAATGGACCCCACATTAAATGGAACCTCCATTAATAATCATGATCTATAATTTTTTCATAACATGGACATAACAATATGTTTCTTGGGACACCAGTTAATGAATGAAATTATGGGTTCTACCATTCTCAATTAAGATAATAGCTTTTTAATGTTTGATGTAGCCAATGAATTTAGGGTTTAGGGAGCTAAAATAATAGTCAAGGCATGCATGGAGATCAAGTGTTCCACATCCCAATGAGTAGAGGGAGGAATGACTTAAATGGGTGGAGACATCAACTCTTGAGGTATAACTGCAAATTTGTCAACCGAAATTTCCTTGGAAATAACCATAAAAATTTTGTTCCTTACATTTGCCTAAGAAAATATTTCTCATCACAATTAATGTAGAAAATACCTTTAAGTTGGTGCTTCATCATGTGAACATGGGCTAAATTGTAGGTCTTGAGGGGTGGGAGGTGTTAGCTCTGCTATATTCTACAACATTCGATGGATAAAAAGTAGGTCTGACAGTGCTGGTTATGCTTACAAGGGGCTCGTAGCAGTTTGTTTCCTCTTCTCCTTCATTTTCCTTATAACTCCATAACCCCCGCTATCCTTGTTTTACTCCATCATTTAGCATAAACCTGTATTTCTTTAGCTCCTCGGGCACCTAGTTTAAGTGTCATGTGACCCCGATTACCTGACCGCGCGCTTTGTACCGCTCTTTCCCATCACATCCACGTAAATCCGTGTGACCGCTTCCATGTTGTCCAATCAAACCCCGCCGCGATTGGACGACATTCGCACCTCCCGCCACTGAAACATGCACGCGCAATAGCCAGCGGGGAAAGCGGTTTCCCGCCTGTCACATCTACCACGCATCATCACTTGAATGGAATCGCGTGCCCGTTGTACGTTTACCGCTCACCTCCAAAAGCGGTGCGATATATACCGCTTACCGCCCATCGTACCTTCCCCGCGCGTTAACCCCCATGCACCTTTCCCGCGCGATGACCGTTGGATCTGCCACGTCTAGATCTAACGGCTCACGATCGCTCGCTCCCGTTGCCGCCCGATTCCTCTTGCAAAACCATCTCCACAGTTGATCTGTGCGATCCGACGGCCAATCTTGCTCTTTTGACCATATCTTCTACCTGCCATGAAGTCCATGTTCCTTAACTGCTCTGCACATATAAGGACGAAGGTGGCCAGCTACCTGTACCTGGCACAGTCACTATTCAACCACCACATTCAAGGGACAGTATGGCTGAAGAAGGAAATGGCAGCCTCGAACAGTTAAAGGCATTTATCAGTTATGGAGCTTCTTCAGTCAACACTCCACCTGCTCGAGAAGGACAAAAAAGTATCTCAAAAGGCCAATTTTGTTCATTAAAGCATGCAATTTGTAGCAGAGACTCCATCAGAGAGTTAAGGTGGTTGGTGGTCCATTATGACCCCTCCACGCATAAGACAATAGAGTATCTTTGTAAACAAACTCTATATATACCCAGAACACAGATGTAATCAGGGATGATGGTTGTAGTTTTGATGTAAGGTTCAACTTCTGGAGACTGTAACTGCTGTGATACTTGCAACGTTTGGTCTTCATTTTCAGCTAATACAAGCTTCTTTTGCTTTTAATTGCTCACTTTCCATTTCTACTCTGTTCTAGGTTGTGCCTGTTATGTATTTTTCATGTGCTCTTGATGTTTAGCATTAGAGGGGATGTCATCCCACCTCTGTGTTAGAATCTAGTATGTATCATTGAATGTGCTGTGTAGGTTTCTGCTTACTTAGTGCCAGAGAGCTGTCAACCTGTCTATGCATTAGGAAATAGATTTGCAGACCTCTTTACTGGTTGCAGCCGACCATCACATGGTCTTGTGTATCTACTGGTGTGGTCAGTATTCTCCATGTTCACTTAATCCTCAAACTGTGAGTAATTGGTGGTTTAAAGCTTTGTAGTCTGGGGGTGTTCACCCATGTCTGGGGTTAAGCATAATAGAAGTGGTTATCTGGCTTGAATATGCATCATTCCTTCCATTCATCCATTTCCAACATTTTGCTGAGTTTGTAATTTTCTCGAGCATCTCTGAGATACAACCTAGGAGAGTTTCTTGGGGTGATAACATTAATTGGCGCCGTTTCCAGGGAGAGGAGATTGAAGCTCAGCTTCCCTGGGAGACGACACAGTTCCAGATTTTGATGATAGACAAAGTCTGGGCACATTTCTGGTTGTAATCATCTATCTGGCGACCCCATTAGAGGAAGACTAACCTTTGGCGACTCCACGTTATAGTCCTGGCTCAGTTTGTGAGGCATACTCGAAGAAATCCTCAGAAATCACCAGTTGATCCATTGCCTGACCCTGAGAAGATTTCGAAGCTGAAGAAAACATCACAGAAAGGAGGATCAGGATCAAGTAAGCCTAAGAAAACTTATGCATCTCTAAAAGATAAGGCTGTAGTTGAGAATACACAATTTGAAGATATAGAGCCCAATGTTGCTAGTGAGGAAATTCCTTCAGAGATTAATAAAGCTCCTTATCCATTTAGTTCCCATTTGAATCTCAGTCCAAAGAAAGCTTCCCATATAGTCCATAACATCCCTTTGTCTCCGTCATCCATTACATTGCTTCAAACTACTCAATCTGCCAGTGTCCTTCCACATACCCCAGTCATGGCAGGCCAGCAAGCACCTACGAAGATGGAAAGAATTATTGCTGCCGGGTATGGATCCCTGGTCTTGCCTGCTCCTTTGAATGCTATGCCTGCAGGAGAATATCAAAAATATATGCCTAAATTCACTAGTACAGAGGGAGTAACAGGTGAAGAACACCTTGAGGCTTTTTATAGTTATGTTGATAATTTAGATATAAGTGAAAATGATGTGTGGATGAGAGTTTTTGTCCAGAGCCTTGATGGAGAGGCTAGAAAGTGGTTCAGAGAACTAGCCCCTAAATCTCTTGCTGATATTGAAGCCTTAGATGATGTATTTTTGAAGCACTGGGGAGATAAAAAAAGATTTGCTATATTATCATACTGAGTTTGGTAACTTGAAGAGGGAAAATGGGGAATCATTGCCTGATTTTAATAAAAGATTCAATCGTATGTATAGTAAGATACCAGCTGAGGTAAAGCCTACCCCCACCTCTGCCAAACTCACTTATGCCAATGCTTTTGACTCTGATTTCTGCCTGTTATTGAGAGAAAGAAGATGTGCCACTCTAGCTGGCATGCATGATGCATCACTAGAGGTGGAATCCAATATTATGGCTGCAGAAAAGCTAAAGAGTCATGCTAATAGAAGGAGGCAGAGATGTGAGGCTTCTTCTTCTTCTGCTTCATCTTCAGAACCCAAATTAGACAAAATGAATAAGATGATAGAGTCATTAGCTGTTGAAATATCTAAGCTGAAGGTTGAGCAAAATTCAGGAAAGACAAGGCAGCAGAACACATTTGTTCCAAGAAATCCGAATCCATTCAGAAGAACAAATGAACAGTTGCAAATCATTCAGAGGGGTAAAGAAACAAATGAAGAACAAAAGGTTAAAGCTCCTTTCCAGAATGTAGTCATGGAGGAGGAACAATTTGAAGATGAGGATGAAATTCATTGTATGGAAGATAAAGGCAGTGCTGCCTTTTTGACATTGGCTGCATATGAAGAGTCATTGCTGCAGGAACAAGACAATTAGGAGTGGGACAGAGAAGTTGTTCTACAAACTGAGGAGCAGCGAAGATATAATCTGAGGTCAAATGCAAAAAATGTCAAGGAGAATCCTGCCCAAAGAGCTGCTGTCCAAACAGAGTCACAGAATATCAGACAGAGAAGACCAGCAGCTGACCCAGTCATCCTCAAAGCTCCAGTTCAAGAGGTAAGAGGTTCTGATAAGTTACCTTCCTCTTTCAACTTTGAGTCAGAAGTCCAGAAATTAAAAATATTTGTGCCTCTGGTAGAGTTGGTAAAGAGTGAAGTATTTAGAAAGCCTATCCTTGAAGCTCTTGAGCTGAAAACCACACAAACCTCCACTGACTCTGTCAATTTGCAAGATGACAAGCTTACCGTTGTGCTTAGCCCCATGATTGAACCTGCTGATAATAATTCTCCATCATTTTATGTCTCTTTGACCATTCATGACAAAATCCTCCACAACTGCCTACTAGATACAGGGGCCAGCCACAATCTAATGCCTAAAGTTGTCATGGAAGAGTTAGGCCTTGACATCACTAGACCATATCATGATTTATTCTCATTTGATTCAAGAAAGGTGAAATGTCTAGGATTGATTAAAGATCTAGCCATTACCCTAACTCAGCTGCCCATGAAAAGTATGATGATGGATATTGTGGTAGCAGATGTCCCTCCCAAGTTTGGCATGTTGCTGTCTAGAGGGTGGATTAAGAGACTAGGTGGGAAATTACAGAATGATCTATCTTATGCCACTCTCCAGTTTTTGGAGGAGAAAGCAAGAGATTATATAGAGAAGCACAGTTGGCATACATCATCAGTGATGAGAAGAATCCTACTAATCATCCCATATATGATGTGGACATTGATTTTGGAGCATGTATCCTCCAAATTGAAGAATCTCAAAAGGCCTCAATGCAGCTCAAGAAACCAACAGTTCAGGCCGAGGAAGAGCAAGGAAGTCAGGTTTGGGAGATGTTCTTTGATGGAGCATGTTCCAGGGAGACTGCAAGAGCAATGGTGGTGCTGATATCTCCAGAACAAAAAAGCACATAGCTGTCTTTTAAGTCGGCTTTCCAAGTCACAGACAACATAGCAAAGTATGAGGCTCTGATATTGGGCCTTAACGCAGCAAAAGATAGAGGAATCAGAAACATAAAGGTGTTTGGAGACGCTGTTCTGATCATTCAGCAAGTAAATAAAACATTTCAGGCAAAGCACCCAAGGCTGAAAGCATACAGAGATGAGGTATGGAGAATTAGAGATTCGTTTGATAATTTATGTATTTCATATATCCCTAGAGCCAAAAATCATCTTGTTGATTCCCTTGTTGTGTCTGCTAGTCTGTTTATTCCTCCCATGCCTCCCAGACTAGTTTATGAAGTCCAAATGAAATATAGGCCATCCTTGCCTGATAATGTCCAGCATTGGAAAGTTTTTGATGATGATGATGAAATAAATAGGTTCCTTCAAGTCATTGATGAATTCGATGAAATGCAAATTGACCAAGAGAATAAAGCCTTGGAAGAAAGCTCTTAATCCCAACTTAGAAACAAGATTGGTAAAAATAGCATTGTCCAGCTTCCCAACAATCATATTCCTAAGGGCTGAATTCCTCTAGAAAGACTGTTTGAACAAAATGATGTGCCTTACAAGGCTGCCCAAAAAAAAGATCAATCTGCAGTCTGTAAGCATGATATAGGAAGTCTAGGTCAGCCAAGATATGTAAATCTGTCCACTCATCTGTCTGTTGATCAATGTTCTGAATACTGCAATTTAATGAAGCAATTTGCTGATGTGTTTACCTGGGAATATAGTGACCTGAAAACCTATGATAAAAAGATTATTCAGCATAAAATCCCTCTGGAGAAAGATACCATTCCTTTCAAACAGAAGCTGAGACCAATAAATCCTATGCTCCTCCCTCTGATTGAAAAAGAAATTAAAAAGTTGTTGGCTGCCAAAATCATAGTCCCTCTCAGATATTCCAAGTGGGTAGCCAACCTAGTAGTGGTGAGGAAGAAAAGTGGAGAAATCAAATTCTGTGTTGATTTTAGAAACTTAAACAAATGCTCTAAGAAAGACAACTACCCTCTACCCAAGATGGATCATTTGCTGCAGAAAGTCTCAGGAGCCAAAGTAATGTCTTTCCTGGATGGATTTTCAGGCTTTAATCAGATTGTTGTGCATCCAGATGACCAAGAGAAGACTGCATTCACCACTCCTTGGGGCACTTTTATGTATGCCAAGATGCCTTTTGGGTTAATGAATGCTGGAGCTACCTTTCAGAGAGCTATGGATATAGCATTTGTGGGAGAGAAGGATAAATTTGTCCTGATCTACCTTGATGATATAACAGTGTACTCCAGCAGCCATCAAGACCATTTGCAACATTTGAAAAAAGTGTTCCTGAAATGCAGAAGATTTGGGATTTCAGTCAATCCTAAAAAATCACAATTTGCTTTAGAAGAAGGCAAGTTGTTGGGGCATATTGTTTCTGCTGCAGGTGTCCGAATTGACCCATAAAGAGTAAGAGCAATACAGACTTTGTTTGTCCCGAGATCAAAGAAAGATATCCAGTCCTTTCTGGGCAAAATAAATTTTGTGAGGAGGTTTATACCAAATTTTGCAGAATTGGTGAAGCATATTACCTCCATGTTGAAGAAAGGGTCAGAAGTCAAATGGACTGATGCAGCAAGAAAATCATTCGATTCCATTAAAAAATCCATTATGGAAGCTCCCATTCTAAGCAGTCCATATTACAGCAAGGATTTCCATATATTTTCTTTTGCCTCTAATGACACCATTGCAGTAGTTTTATTGCAAGTAGATGAAGAAGGCTCAGAGCATCCAGTGGCATTTTTCAGCAAAAACTTAAGGGATGTTGAACTGAGGTATGACATTATTGAAAAACAAGCATATGCTCTTATCAAATCTTTGAAAGCTTTCAGAGTTTACATTCTGCATTCCAAGATAATTGCATATGTACCCTCTGCTGCAATAAAAGATGTCTTAACTCAACCTGATATTGATGGGAGAAGGGCTAAAGGGATTGCAAAAATGATTGAATTTAATATAGAATTAAAGCCCACCAAGCTGGTCAGAGGTCAGGGTCTTGCCAAGTTATTGGCTGAAGAAAATTGCAGATCATTGGATATTGATTTCCTCTGCACAATTGCAGAAATTGATTAGACAAATAAAGAAGAGGAAGCAGCTGAACCAGAGAGAAAGCAGTAAGTGGCTGAAAATCTAGCTTCTTGTGATTGGTATTCTGCAATAGTTAAATTCCTGCTGAAGCTAGAAATTCCTTCAGGCTCAAGCATGAGTCAAGCCAGAACTATTAAGCTTAGGGCAGCTAAATATTGCATTAATGAAAATCTGCTCTACTGAAGGGATCCATCTGGAGTGCTTTTGAGGTGTATGGACAAAGAACAGTCAATGAAAGTTATGCAGCAGTTTCATTCCAGCATGGGTGGAGGACACCATTATTGGAAAAACATTGCCCATAAGATCCTCAGAGCTAGGTACTATTGGCCCACCTTATTTTCTGATGTGTTTTCATTTGTTAAATCTTGTGACAGGTGCCAAAGATTTGAAGGAAAGCAGCAGTTGAAGTCCCTGCCCTTAAAACCAATACATGCAAAAGGACCTTTTCAGCAGTGGGGCTTGGATTTCATTGGAGAGATCAATCCACATTCCAGTGGTCAACACAGATGGATATTAGTAGCTACTGATTATTTTACTAAGTGGATTGAAGTAATCCCTACCAGGAAGGCTGATCATAATGTGGTCATGAAGTTTTTAATTGAGAATATCTTTACCAGATTTGGTTTTCCACATAAATTAGTCACAGGCAATGCAGCAGCCTTCAGGGCAAAAAAATTGGTGGAAATGTGTGATTCAATGGGTATTAAACTTTTTCATTCCACGTCATATTATCCCCAAGGCAATGGTCTAGCAAAATCTTCAAATAAAATCCTGATAAGGATAATTAAGAAGCTGTTGGAGGACAATAAAAAGAATTGGGACTCCAAGATCAAGTATGCATTGTGGGCAGAAATCCACAGGGAATTCTCCATTTAGGTCGGTATATGGCACTGAAGCTGTATTCCCAATTCAATTAGCTCTCCCTGTGGCAAAGTTCCTGCAAGATGAATATAATGAGGAAAAAGACATGGAAAGAAGGATCACTGATTTAGCAGAGGTACGTCAGATTAGGGAACAACTGGTTGAAAAGGTTGCAGCACATTAGAAGAAGATCAAGGAAGCCTTTGAAAAGAAGGCAAAAATAGATAATTTTCAGGTTGGAGACTTGGTTCTAAAGTGGGATGCACTGAAGGAAAAGAAAGGCAATCATGGGAAGTTTGATGCTTTCTGGACAGGGCCTTTTATCATTTCTCAGATTCAAGGGAACAACACCTTCATACTGAAAAGTATGGGAGGAGAGACAGTTTTTGATGGCCCAGTTAATGGGCGTGTTTTGAAAATTTATGTTGTTTAAGGTCTTTGGGCCTTAAATTTGTAAATATTTGATTTTATCAGTTTTTGTGCAGGTTCAGTCAGACTCCATGCCCAATGGAACACTAGGGAGTTTTGCTAATTGTTTTTTACAGGGAAGGCATTGATCTGCAAGTTCTTGAGACCTCACAGGGAGGATCTCATCCCCAGAAGGAGCCAGTGTTAGCTCTGCTATATTCTACAACATTCGATGGATAAAAAGTAGGTCTGGCAGTGCTGGTTATGCTTACAAGGGGCTCACAGCAGTTTGTTTCCTCTTCTCCTTCATTTTCCTTATAACTCCATAACCCCCGCTATCCCTGTTTTACTCCATCATTTAGCATAAACCTGTATTTCTTTAGCTCCCCGGGCGCCAAGTTTAAGCGTCATGTGACCCCGATCACCTGACCGCGCGCTTTGTACCGCCCTTTCCCGTCACATCCACGTAAATCCGTGCGATCGCTTCCATGCCGTCCGATCAAACCCCGCCGCGATCGGACAACATTCGCACCTCCCGCCGCTGAAACATGCACACGCAATAGCCAGCGGGGAAAGCGGTTTCCTACTTGTCACATCCGCCACGCGTCATCACTTGAATGGAATTGCGCGCCCGTTGTACGTTTACCGCTCACCTCCGAAAGCAGTGCGATATATACCGCTTACCGCCCATCGTACCTTCCACGCGCGTTAACCCCCATGCACTTTTCCCGCGCAATGACCGTTGGATATGCCATGTCTAGATCTAATGGCTCACGACCGCTCCCTCTTGCTGTCGCCTGATTCCTCCTGCAAAACCATCTCCATCGTCGATCTACGCGATCCAACGGCCAATCTCGCTCTTTTGACCATATCTTCTACCCGCCATGAAGTTCATGTTACTTAACTGCTCTGCGCATACAAGGACGAAGGTGGCCAGCTACCTGTACCCGGCACAGTCACTATTCAACCACTGCATTCAAGGGACAGTATGGCCAGAGAAGGAAAGGACATCTTTGAACAGTTAAAGGCATTTATCAGTTATGGAGCTTCTTCAGTCAACGATCCACCTGCTCGAGAATGATAGCAGAGTATCTCAAAAGGCCAATTTTGTTCATTAAAGCATGCAATTTGTAGCAGAGACTCCATCAAAGAGTTAAGGTGGTTGGTGGTCCATTATGACCCCTCCATGCATAACATAGCAGAGTATCTTTGTAAACAAACTCTATATATACCCAGAACACAGATGTAATCAGGGATGATGGTTGTAGTTTTGATGTAGGGTTCAACTTCTGGACACGGTAACTACTATGATACTTGCAGCGTCTAGTCTTAATTTTCAGCTAATACAAGCTTCTTTTGTTGTTAATTGCTCACTTTCCATTTCTACTCTGTTCTAGGCTGTGCCTGTTATGTATTTTTCATGTGCTCTAATGTTTAGCATTAGAGGGGCTGTCATCCCACCTCTGTGTTAGAATCTAGTATGTATCATTGAATGTGTTATGCAGGTTTCTGTTTACTTAGTGCCAGAGAGCTGTCAACCTGTCTATGCATTAGGAAATAGATTTGCAGACCTCTTTATTGGTTGCATCCGGCCATCACATGGTCTTGTGCACCTGTTGGTGTGGTCAATATTCTCCATGTTCACTTAATCCTCAAACTGTGAGTAATTGGTGGTCTAAAGCCTTGTAGTTTGGGGGTGTTCACCCATGTCTGGGGTTAAGCATAGTAGCAATGGTTATCTGGCTTGAATATGCATCATTCCTTCCATTCATCCATTTCCAACATTTTGTTGAGTTTGTAATGTTCCCGAGCATCTCTGAGATACAACCTAGGAGAGTTTCTTGGGGTGATAACAAGAGGAAGGAAAAATATTGGTGGGGTGGAAATGAGGAATAAAGGATGGTTATTTTATTTGGGCATTTACCTTTTTTTGGGCTTCCCTCAATCTCTGAGAGGCTTCCAGCCAAGAGTAGAACAAGCCACTAAGAATTGGGCATGTATTTCTTCCTTTAGACCTCAATAAAGCATCCTTAAAGAAGGTATTTTACATGCCTTTAATGTGGATGGTGAGTTTCTCAAAAGCGAAGCTAAAATTTTCAGCATACTAGACTGTTTAAGCTTGGTCAAGCAACTTGAATAATGATTATCTATTTTAAAGAACTCATAGAGGTTCAACACGAATTGTGTCAAAGCATTATGACCCCAGTAAAGTTCTTATGCAATTTCCACCACCATTTATGTGTAGGATCTAAATATAATACACCCACATGAAGTTCCCTTAAGTCATTGGTGATATTATGTAGGGAAAATTATTGTTCCATTTCATTGACCCAACCTATGGTGTTGGAGCCATCAAATTTATTAAGATTCACTTTAGGGATTCACTCCCATGTTTGATTTTAAGGGTTATAAATAAATGAGTAAGAGTGACGCCCCTGGGATTGGAGGATTCAAATCCCTCTCTTTAGGATGGTTTACCTTGTATTGAAAACCCTTGACTTCATTATACATTGCCATAAGTTGGGACGATTGGTCTCATACTGAGTACTATTTAACGAGCTTTATATTAACAAAAGAAAAGTGTTGTTTGATAGAGGAGTGGATATGATCTATTTTGTGTTGCAACTCATCACAAAGAGTTTCCAAGGAGAAGACTTGGTTGCTAAGCTTGTTGTTTCTAGTAGCCATAAAGATGGGGGTCCAGAAGAAAATTTTACCACACAAGGATTCCATTGAGATAAGTTCCAAATAAGAGCATGGGTAGGACCTACATTTTTTTAGCTCTTTTGAAGTTACACTCTCACTTGGGTAATACTATGTTTATAGAATGCTCAAATTCTCAATACTATAGTTTATGTATGAATTTCATGGATTGGTAGCAGGAACCAAGGTTTCTAGTAATTGAATGCATAAATTCTCAATATGACATTTTATGTATGTGTTTCGTGGACTGGCAACAATGAGTATGGTTTTGAAGGTCCCGAGGAAAAAGGAGTGATAGGTGATATAACTCTCTAATATACATATGGGGTCCAACAATGATACTCGACACAATTTCTTAGGGTACTAGCTAAGGAGGCTTGGTCATACCCTTAACTATACTACTTGATTACCTAGTTACTGGAGAGTAATTTTCACAAGTGTCATACTTGGTGCCACTATAGTAGCAAGAATATTGATCAATTTATCTAAAGCTAGTTTTAGGTAATGTAGGAGACTTATGATATACCATAAGGTACGTGAAAGTGAATTTTGTATATAGGAGTTGTTCGATGTGGTACTACTTGAAGGGGTACCAACAAGGGTTACAAGGGTATCCAACCAGGTTAACCTCTTGTACGTTTCCTAGATGCATGCTTCCCCTATCATATATTTACTTCCTAAACAACAAATTAGTGTGTTATTATAGATGCCATAACATGTCTCTAGTGTGAAAAAATTTGCTTAAAAATATGTGCTAAAGAAAGTGTACTAATACCACTTGTGGTGTTCCTTATTAGTAGATTGAAATATGTAGAGCAACAATTATAGATTCTACCCATATTTGTTGAATAAATGATAAATTGCAGCAACAATATCCAACAAAACACTAGAATACTACAAAATGTTTCCCTTCTTTGATGGAAGCAATTTTCACTTGCCTCTTTGAGGGGTTGGTCCATGGAGCTCCAATTACAAATAACCTCACAAGGCATCTCATTACATTGCTTCTACCTTTTTATATAGTACTACTTACCTATTAGGAACATTTTATAAAGGGGACTTTCTTGTAGACGAAGCCTTATTGTAAGCCTTTTTACACTTATTGCTTTCACACTAGTACATGGGCCTTATTTACTATAGGTGGTTTCCATACATAGAAACATATTTATCTACTCAACGGGTTAGGGAGTTTAGGACCCTAACAATTGGATTTTCATTGTAACTAAATAAACTTGTGTCAAGACATGCATTGCCACTCACCACATCGTTATAAGCCATTATTGAAGTTGTGGGGTTTGTACAAACATTCTACAACCCATTACCCAATCACTAAGTTGTTGAGTTAATTTAATGGTGTGCTAGATGTGTAAACCAAAACCTTTGCAACTCATTTTTTCCTTTAGCACTTTGTTGGAGGAACCATAGTTTAAATATACCTTTGCTTGGGTCTTTGGCTAGGGTCAATGGTCTAAACACTTATCGTCCCTACATTATATTATTCAATGTTGCTCACACTTCTTATTCAACGCATGGATGCACTTACAAAGATATTTGTTTAGAAAAAAACTCATATATATGCTTATTTGTTGAGTAATTACTCTACTATAACCATTGCAACCACTTACAACCAACCTTTCAATTTTGTGCAAGTTAAAGGCATTAATACACGTTCACTTACAACCTATTTTTAAATTGCCTAGTGTCATGTATTTTATTAACTTATAGTTTTGTGAATAGGGAAAGTTATAACTATTAGAAAGAAATAAATAGAGTTGGAACTTAGTTGGAAAACAATGTTAGAGTATTGGTTTTGAATTAGTGTAGATAGAGTTATGTTTGTATCAGTGGCATTGTAAGGATAGTGGATCATTCCTTGGTTTTCCATCCATCCAAGCATTGAAAGGGCATCAAAACAAGCTTGAAATCGAGCATAATGAAGCCCTACATATGTCCCTGTTGGTGAATAGCAATTAGATAACAAGAATCTTTAAACTCATCATTGACAAAGTAGTTACTAAGACATACAAATATCATTTTTGCAGAAACTTCCAAGTTTATGAGATAAACGGGCCATCGATCTACTATTGACAAATAATCAAAATATGGATCCTTTGTTTAAGAGTGGTTATGAATGTTTAGTATATGGGTTTCGTTTGGAAACTTATGATCTAATACAACCACTTCATGTGGTTAGATCCAAGAAAAATCTACCATGAGAATCACCAAGATATAAGATCATGTTTTCCATTTGTTGATTACATTGATAAAATAGAATGTGAATTTGCACCACTAGATGCATGTGAATTGATGTTTGGAAACCCATACTTATGGGTTATGGATGTTCATTTTAAAATGGAAAAGGACAAATATCAATGTGTTAAAGGTGGTGAGGTTTACCTCTTCAAATGACAAAAAGGGAAAGGGGCCAAACAAGGGCATATAAGTAGATTAATTGAGACAAATAAGAAACATGCATCCTTTATATTTGATTGAGCAACAAACTTGGGAAGACAAGTGTAGGCCTTGTGCTTCCATATCCTTTCTTGATGAGATTTTGGGGACCTTCCATCTTCTCTCTTGATGATATTTTGGGGACCAAAGGTCTCTCAATGGAGAGGTGTGATTTAAAAGAAGATCATGAATAAAATGAAGATGATTTGTTGATGGCTTGATACAAATTCGTGCTACAAGTTTAATTGAAAAAATGAGAAGTGAAAAACCATGCTACATAGTTGCTACGAAAGCGGGAAAGAGCAAAAAGCATTTTTTTTTACATATAAAGAGCTTACGTAGTCAAATGAAAATGAAATTGGGAATGTAGTGGGATGGAATACATGTACATTTGCCCACAAAAAATCAGCCTTATATTCATTTGTTTACTCCTTGAAAACACAAAATGGACATAGATGTAATTTGGCCTTAACTTGGTTGTATGGTATTTGTTGTGATGAAATTTGACAATATCATGATGGCACCTATTTCCTCGTGTCCACCAAATTTCAATAGAAATATTCATTGTTTAGTTTGCTAGGACCCAAATGCCAAAACATGGTTAGATATATTAGGGCTTATGTGGAAAGAAAGATATTGCTCAACCATATTAAAAATGCATAAAAGGCAAGAGAATTAGAGAGCTAAGGGAGATTTGAAGTTCAAACCAAATAAGAGGCATCTTGAAGGTGAACTAGAGGTCTACAAAGAAATTCGAGAGAGAAGAGAGGATTTTGTGTGCATTGATTTCATACTAGTAAGGTGAAGATGACTCAATCCAAAGGAGGAATAGATTTTCATGGTAGAAAACAAGAAACTCTATTTTCATTCCTAAGATTTTCCAAATTATAAAGAAGGCCATCAAAACTGTTAGTAAATATTTTATCTTGCCATCAATTCCATTGTAATAGGAATGCATGCCTAAGATTAATTTAAATCAAAGCAAGAACCATTATTTGTTGGTTTCCCCAAGATTGGGTTCTAGGGTGATCTGTGTGTTATTGTTATGGTCATGATTGTTTATTTCAATTTGGTTTTCTACATTTAAATTACAGTCTGCAATTTTTGTTACAATTAGAGGTAATGCATACTGAAATAGCAAGCATAGTCTTACAATTAAACTATTTCTACATTTTAGTATATGTGTCTTTGAGATAGACGAGCCATAAGCCTATCATTTATGGATCACTCTTATATTTAATAACTATATGAAGTTTTTATAATAATTCCATTCATTTAAAATTTCTTTCTTATTAGAGCTTGAGTGAAAGTACTATATAAGATAGCGATTAGTACAAATAATGGTCTCCTTACCCAATAAATAATTTTTCCACCTTTTTGTTGCATCATGGCATAGATTTCCCTATCATATTTGCGGTAATTTAGTACTACTCCATGGAATAAACACTAATGATAGTAGACTAACCCTTCCCCTTGCATTAATATTGCACCCATATCATGCGTATGAGAATCTATTTCCACTTCAAATGAATTCTACAAGTTAGAGGACACTAATCCTCTGCTTCGATTTTTCAAATGATCTCTGTTAATTCTTACCATTGGTCACCACTATATGAAGTGGTATTTCAACATGATGCTATAGACTACTTAGTTAATGGGTAGATCTAAAAAATTCCTAACTTGTGTGACATTACTAGAAGTGGACCATTTAAGGATGGCCTTTATCTATGTAGGATCTATCTTCAACCCACACCCACCAATCACGTCCCCCAACTACACCAAGCACTACTTGACAAACTCACGCTTCTTTATCTTTTCTATTAGTTGATGTTTATGTAGTGTCTGGAAAACCTAATTTTAGAGTTATAACATGCTTTACCTAAGCAGAACTAAAGATCAAAATGTCATCCATATATACTATGACAAATTAATTCATGAATGGACACAAAACATCATTTGTTAAATGCATAAAGGTAGTAGGTGCATTACTCAAACAGAAAGACATTACTAGCTATTTGTATAGACATCGCTTCATCTTAAAGTCAATATTCCAAGTGACCTCTTCCTTGATATGGGCTTGATGATATTTAGATTTTAAATATATCTTAATGAAGTAATTTGCATGCTACAGTTGATTTAACTAGTAATTTACTTGAGATAAAGGGTATCAATTCTTGAGAGTGTTCTTGTTTAGAACTTTGGAGTCAATTCAAAGTCTCACCCTTCTTTGACGGTAAAATTCTAGGGGGAGGACATGGTGAGGTACTTGGTTTTATGACTCCTTACTCCCATAACTCATGCAACTAATTCTTCACCTCATTTAACTCTAATATGGACTATTTGTACATTCCTATGTTTGGTAAAGGAAATTATGACATCAATGATGTAGGAGAATATGACATCAACTTTTTTGTCTACTCCACTTCCCTTTTAGGTGGCATACCTTTTGGATCATGGAATATTTCTATGTATGCCTATGAAATATCTTCCAACTAATGGTTCTATACATCTATAGATCCTTCTAAGGATGTCCTCTTGTTGAATCATTGTCTTTTTGGTTTTGTCTCAAGAAGATAAGTGCATGCTTCTTTGTTGAGACAATTAATCACTTAGATTAATGTGCACTCACTTTGATAATAAAATATATGCCATACTTAATTAAGCGATATTGGTTTCCCTTCTCATGAAGATGACATCCCTCACATACATGTAGGGAACACAAACATCACATTGTTGAAAATATGAGGTGCAATGACAACTTCTATTTCATCCATAAAATTTCACTAATATCAAATCTACACTTCCATTTGTTGATAAATTTTAATTCTACATATTTTTTCACCCATCTTAAAGGGTATGGATAATGCGGATCATGTGTCTCTAAACAAAACTTAATTACTCATTCTTTTGCAATAAGTTGGTATATGATTAGCCCCAAGGGTTAGCTCAACTGGTCAAATAAGTGCCTCGTCGTTCGGGAGGTCATAGGGTCAATTCTCCCCGAAGCCCTTGGGGTTAGGCCTAGCTATCGGCCGCGGGGCTTGATACCCTTGATCAAGCTTAGATATTTTCGTGGACGTAGCAGCCAACCAGTGACCGTGGGCGTCAGTGAACCACCAAAAAAAAAGTTGGTATATGATCTCAAATCAAATAATGATCAACATTGTTCTCCATAACTTAAACCTTGATATGGAACAAATTCATCATTGTTGTTCTGCTCCTTATAATGAAGGATACATATGTTCACCTCCTTTTCTATATTATGAAAACAATCATTTCTCCCATATCTAGGTTTCTTTCTATTTCCCTTCCCACTTCCACTGTAAGATCCTTCTTCTTGGTCTACTCCTGCTTGTAGTCCTTGGGATTTAGTGTCGAATGCAACTCCCAACATTTTTATTTAGTGTGACATCAATGTTACATGGTCACAATCATATCATTTTTCTTATTTTTTCATTCCCCCTTCTTCTTCTCACCTTATTGGAAGCTCCATGATGGTCTAATTGCTTTGAGCGACTTTGATGCCCCATTTTCTTGTCATATACAATCTATCAAGCTTGCACAACCTCATTTATAGACTAGATTTAAATAATATAGTTTTCCTTCTTATGTCATTTTGAAGGCCATCTAGGGACTTGATGATCATGTTAGGGTTAGATGGATTTATCCTCTTTTGAACGGATTGGTTTTAGAACTATATAATGTACTCTTATATACTCCATCCTTGGGATTATTGGTAGTAGTGCTATTGAATACTTTGATCCTCTTAATCCATGATGGGGTAAACTGAGGACTTGAGGAAATATTTAACTAGCTCCCACTCAGTTATTTTTGGTTCTTCCCCTAGCCTTAGGGCATACGTGTAGGTTTCACCTTGGCCTTCTAGCTTGAATTGGAAAAAGTCATCTTCTATTGCTCTCATACATTATGCACACTAAAATAGATTTCTAGTTGTTGCAACTAATGATTCAACTTAATTGCATTTATCTCACCTTCATGTGGCTTGATCTCAACCCTTACAGCTACTTAAAAAATTGTTGAGAATATTGGTTACTCTCTTTGCTCAAATCCTCATGTTCTTCTAGTTTTCATGAGATTTAGGTTACTTCAAGAAGGGACTAATATTTCTCTCAACATAGACTATGAGTGAGCTCATACTCTTAGAAATTTTGGCTACTCTAGCTCCCAATTGTTATTTTTCCATGGCACTAGAGAAGATATGTTAGGGTCTTATAATATCTGACACAACCAACTCAAATGCTACAACAAACTACTTTCACAACGGAATAAATACAACAGTAAATCAACACGCACATAAATAGATAATTTTTTATAAATTTTCAACAACCCAATTTTTTTTATACTAACAAATTGTAATACAATTGTTTAAGGCTCTCATATCATGGATGATGGCCCTCATACAATCGTTGATACAATAATACAAACTAGGTTTTGGTGTTAACAACTATGACAACCGTTCTACCCTAAACAAGATGCCAACTGACCTACAAGCTGATCTAGTGCACTTCACAACCCCAGTTGGTCCATGTAATACATCTGTTGGTCCTTTTGCTCCTAATATGCAACAATACTAATCTACCTCTATCAATGAATCCTAGTCCTTTAGGTCATTGAACATGGCTCGCCAATCTACCCTCAAGTTTCTCATTAGTCTATCAATGAATCCAGCACATAGGGTTTTCTTGTGAGTAGTTCATAACTTTGTTTGTGAGCAGCTCTTAAATTGCCCATTGTTTCTCCTCAACACTCAGGACTTCTTCCCTCTATTTTCTTCCTATGCTACTCCAATAAAGACAAACTTAGGGCATGGAGGAATGTCCTTTATTGCTGCAAGATGTCCTTCTCTTCAACAAACTTGGGCTCAACAATTGGTCCACTTGGATGCCTTCTTTTGTCCTTCAAAGAGTCAACCCTTGACCTTCAAATCACTGCCACTTCTAGCAGACCTAATGTCCTTCTCATATTTTCACTTAGGGCACACAGGGACACCTACTTTTTGCCCTCCAAATAGTCCTTAAGATGCCCTTCAACTCTATCTTAACTAGGACCTCATCCACTAGAAAACAAATCAACTTGAAGACACCTTACAACATACCCTTTTACACTTTTTTGAGTCTGTGCATCTTTTGTAGGATCTCATCTTGGTTAGGGCTTCTTATCATTCCACTTCAGCCCTACCAATTTGCTCCAAAACCCCTCCTCCATTTGCGGCCTTCTTCCTCCTTTAATCCTCTTCCCTTCATTGGATTTTAGGGTTGCTTCTAGCCCACTATTAGGCTTTTCATACCTCTTCAAATCTAAAGTTCAGAGCCTGACCCTTCTTGCCTAGACTGCATAGAATTGCGGCTTATTTTCAAAGATATCTTCCTATGATTTGTTTCTCCTTGGATGTTGCTAATTAGCCTCCACATCTCTCCTTTTTATATGTCTCTATGGGTGTAACAAACAACCCATGAAAGGGAACCTCTAATTATAGGTTGACTTGATACTTTTTCAACAAACCCACTCTTTGACACATAAAAATATATTTTCTCAATCTACAAGGCCTCTCTTGGTGCTTCAAGCAAGACCTTTCTCCTCTAAGTGTGATTTATCATCTCCAAGTGCCAAGTGTCCAAAACTCCTCATGGATTCACACCCACAACTTTGGGTGCAAAGCCCACAACTTGGGTACTCTTGCCCACAAAGCCCATGTGGGTCAAATTCCTCCACAACCCTGTACCCTAGGGTTTGGAGTACCTCCCAAGCTACAAATCTCAACACTCCCTCTTAGTGAGGGAGGTACTTCCAAGACTAGGAAGTAAATCTTCATCATTTGTCATTGCTGGCAACGCTACCCCAACTCATGATGCTCACAACTCCAACATACATTGTAGCATGAACTATGCCCTTCACAGAAGTGTCACTGCCATGAGAAGCCTCCTACTTCTTCTTCTCTTGAAACACTTCTAGGCCTTCCCATGGTTCCTTCTTTCCAGTTGTAGAAGCACCCTTGCTCCCCACTAACCATACATTCTTCTTGGGTTGCACATTCTCCCTCTAAACCTGTAAACTCTGTTGAGCCTTAGTTTTGGTCTTATTTTTGCTCAAAGAAACTTACTTATCCATCTATTTTCCATCCATTTTCCCTTCATTTATCTCATTTTGATGTATATTTGATATCCATTCAGGTATTTAATTTTAATTTTTCAATTTCTAAAGTTTTTATGAAAATTTGGTTTTTAGTGAAAAATTGGCAAATTCAAAAATTCTCGTAATAGCTCTATGGTTGATATGGTTGCAGGACACTTGGGCACGAATGGAATGCATGGATGGACAACTTGGGAACTATGACTAAGCCAGCAATGCTTAGTTCGAACAGAACAAGCTTTATTAGGCCCATTTGGTGCTAGTCAACCATGACTAGTCATGCAGGAATCCCAAAGAAATAGGGCAGTTTTGAGATTTCATAGGAATGGTCATCTTTCTTGGGATGGGGATAATGAATTCGACTTGGATAGGTGGATGAGAGTAGATGGGTTTGTTTGAGTGAATATAGATCAGTTTGTTCATGAGACTTCTTATTTAAAGCCAAAACTTTGATGGCTTATGTATTGATTTTGTGATATACTTTTATGATGTGACATCTTTGGATTAAGGAGTTAATTTGAAGACTTGTGTTATTATTATTTTGTTGTTCAATACTATGGATGTGTGACTGATTTAAGCTTCTGATATCATCTCTCAAAGTGTGCAAGGCAAGGGTGGAGGGCCCCCATTCCAAGCTAAGTACACTTTCTTGTTAACTAGTTTTATTTCCTTGTAATCTAGTTAATTGTAGCACTAATTTTTCAAAGCTTTATTTCAGTTTGCTTTATGATTCATGCATAGTGATTGATTTCATTGGTTAATAGTTTATTCATCACTTTATTGAGTTGGAAAAACAGGTGTTCAAGTTGGGCATCCCTTCTGCTAAAATGATGAATCAAAACTAGTTTCTTTTGTTTGCATACAAGTAGTTTTATTTTCATTAAGATTTGGATATTGAGATGAATGAATTATGATGGAATATCTTATGTGTCTCTTAAGTTAAGAGCTTCTTTCATTAATAATTTATCCATCTTAAGCTTTTGGTTTCAATCTCTGATTCATTAAGTGATAATTGAGGTGAAGGTGGACTTCTTGAGGTCAAGAACCCTTTCAATATTTCTCTCTTTTTAAGATGATTGAATTAGAGTTATAGATGTATTACTTTTAGCTTTTGAATAACTTATCTTTCAAGGTTTGGTTATATCTGATCTTCACATATAGTGAACTTTCCTCAAAGCATAAACAACCCGGATTGATAAGAAATAATTATGTTAATTTAGGACCATAAATTAGCTCAACATTTTGGCGCCGTTGCCGGGGAGGCAAATATCGGCATAGTCAATAGAAAGATATATTTCAAAACCACAAAAACATTAGTTACATTCCATTTTAAGTTATGTTTCTTTATGCCTAGATATAGAGATCCTCAAGGTAGATTTATCAAAAACCCCCCACAAGTAGAAATAGGATCATCACACACTCCAGTTACTGGTAATTCAATAATTGAGGAGTTGGTAGAAAAACAAAGAACTGGCCAAAGATTAACTTTAATTGAAAGGCAAACTTTGTTAGCTTGGGAAGCAAAACAAAAGCAATTCTCCACTTCCGGAAAACAAAAAGAAAAAGGAAAACAACCTGTCTTTCCATCCATAAATCCTCCTATCTTCCAACAACTTGAAATTCCACTTGAAATTGAAATAAATCAAACAATGGCAGAAGAGGGACATGGATCCGTTCATCTCAATCCTGAACAACAAAGGGTTGAATATGAAAGACAACAAAGAGAATGGAGAAGAAAGAGAGAGAAAGAGGCAAAACAAGAAAATGATAGGAAGCTAGAAAACGACCGGAAAAGACAAGAAGATGGAATTGATCAAGAAACTACTTTTGGTTTTCCAATAGTAGATACAAGTGCAATATTGGGAGAAGAAGTAAAAAAGAAAAATATTCCACCTTCTGTATTGCCAAACTTTTATGGAATGTCTACAGAAGATCCTGATGCATTTATGTTTGAATTTGATATCCTATGTAGAACATACGGATATACTGATGACGTTCATAAACTTCGTCTTTTCCCTGCAACATTAAAAGCAGCAGCTTTAAAATGGTTTATGGGTTTAGGAGAACAAACAATAGCCTCTTGGGATGATATGTGAACTGTCTTCCTTAAGAAATATTAAGCTTATTGTAGATTTAGAGATTCAAAGGAAGGTGTTTTTAGAATGACACAACAAGAAGATGAAAGCTTAGAAGAATATCTGGAAAGATTCGCATATAATCTTCAGAAATCTAAACAACATTTTCTAAATCAAGAAACTGTTCGCACAATCTTCCTCAAAGGTGTAAGGGATGAATACCTTGACATTTTGAATGTGATGGGTAAAGGAGATATTTCAAACCTTCCATTCGATGAAATTGTCGAGTTATGTCAGAAATATTCTAGAGGAAGATCAAAAACCGGAAGAAGGGAAGTGAGTTCCAAAGCAGCAAAGTCAGCTGCAGGAGAGATAACAAGAGCTGAAATAGGAAGTCTATTGGAAAATTTCAAAACAGACCTCTTGAGTACATTAGGGACACAAGTGGATGTGCTAAAGGCAAACAAGAAGAAAGAAGAACAAGAACAAGCTTTAGCAATCTTTTGTTCCAAATGTAAAAAGAAACATCCTTTGAGAGAATGTCCTTTGGATAGTATTCAGGTTTGTGGTCTTTGTACAGGCAATCATTCCACAGAGAATTGTGTAACATTGAAAGAATTACAAATGAACTCAATGGAAGAAGTGCCAGGGACAGAAGGTTTCTATTATGTTGCACCACGAAGACCATGGCAACTTAGGATACCTCAACCAAATCAGCCACAATTCACTCAACAAAATTATGCCTATCCACCTTATAATCCTTGGACCCCTCTAATGCCATGGCAAGCTTAGCCTCCACAACAATATTCACAACAACGTGCACAAGGTTGGAGAGGATATGGTTATGGCAACCAGCAGCCTCAACAGTATCAACAACAATACCAACAACCATTTTCATATCCACAATATCCGCAATCCATACCCTTTCAACAACAACATTATGTATATCCGCAATCCATCCCATTTCCACAGCAGAATCCACCATCGTTGTTGACCCAACCACAACAATTACAGCTACCTACAAATCAACCCAGAACAACTCAACTACCAGCCCAACCAATGGCCAATCCAAATAATAAGGTGGACAAATCTGCATACACTGTGGAGGAAGCAACATGTTTTCCTACAAATTCGATCCTTCCTCTTACAAACATCAAAAACTGAGATACAAAATCAGAAAAGAACAAATGTTACAACACAAACACCACCTTATCCTGAAAGGTTAGTGGAATAACAAAACAAAATAATCCTTCTTGAATTTGATATCTTAGATGAGTTAAAAAATGCTTATGTAAAAATTCCTTTGTTGAAGGCAATTAAAGAAATACCAATATATGCTAAAACAATAAAGGAATTGTGCATTCGGAAATCAGAGAAAAAGAAAAAGGATTCTACAACAATCCAAGTCATTGGTAAATTAGCAAGCCTCATGTCTACACAAACCATAGTAGAAAAATATATTGATCCTGGTATCCCAATGGTTATCATATCAATCAATAATTTCTCAGTACCAAATACATTAATAGACTTGGGAGCAGCTATAAACGTAATGACAATGGAGACAATGAAAACTTTGCAATTAAACAACATTAGATCAACTTCTACAATCTTGGAACTAGCAGATAGATCTAAAATTGTTCCTAAAGGAATATTAGAAGATATCATAGTCTCCTTGGATTCATGGGAGTATCTTGTTGACTTCCTGATCTTGCAACCAAAGACAAACTTGGGAGGACATCCTCTAATCTTAGGCAGACCATGGTTAGCCACTGCTGATGCCTTCTTAGGATGCAGATCTGGAAGCATGATTATTTCACATGGAGATGAAAGGAAACATATCACTCTTTATTCACCTGCACAATCCACTTCTTTAGAATCAATACTTGAAACTCAAGAAAAACAGCAAACAAAATCAATTTTAAGTATAAATCAATTCTTTGATTTTAGAGAAGAAGAAGGGAATGAGGACTTAATGGATCTTTTCATTTCAGAACCAAGTATTTCAGAGCAGCTTAGGAAAGCTCAATATGAAGCTGCAAGTAACCTTCTGAATCAATGTTTTCAGGAAACTTGTACTGTTCAAACTTTGCAGAATTCTTTTATAGACACCTTTCCTGTAAACACAGTCTCCAAGCCAACAATCAAAACAATTGAGGTTCATCCTCGAAAACATCTAAACATTGGAAATGAATTACAACCAACACAAGAGCAAGAAGTAATTGCACTATTACAGAAATATTCAAAAGCTTTTGCCTGGGATTATACTAATATGCAAGGAATTCATCCTAGCACATGTCTCCACCACATCTATACAGATGAACAACTTAAACCTATAAGACAACCTCAAAGACGAATGAATCCTATGATGAAGGAAATAGTGAAAGAAGAACTGCAAAAATTGTTAGAAGTTGGATTCATTTATCCTATTTCAGATAGTCAATGGGTTTCTCCACTAGTTATTGTGCCAAAGAAAAATGGAAAGTGGAGGGTATGTGTGGACTACCGGGAATTAAACAAAGCTACACTCAAAGATCATTTTTCTCTACCTTTCATTGACCAAGTGTTAGACTCATTAGCTGGAAAGAAATTTTTCTCCTTCTTAGATGGGTTTAGCGGATACAACCAGATAAGAATAGCAGAAGAAGACCAAGACAAGACAACATTTACTTGCCCATGGGGAACCTATGCATATAATGTTTTGCCATTTGGTCTATGCAATGCACCTGCAACTTTCCAACGAGCAGTACTTGCAATATTTGCTGATTTAATTCATGAATGTGTAGAGGTCTATATGGATGACTTCACAGTTTACGGAAACACATACAATGATTGTTTAAACAACCTTGAGAAAGTTTTGAAACGATGCATTGAAACAAATTTGTCATTAAGCAATGAGAAATGCTATATGATGTTGACAGAAGGAATAGTTCTGGGACACCACATTTCTGCTTCAGGAATAAAGGTGGATCCAGCCAAGATCCAAGTCTTAGTAAACTTAATGCCTCCTACAACACAGAAAGAGGTTAGAAGTTTCTTAGGCTATGCAGGCTATTATAGACGATTTATTGAAAACTTTAGTAAAATAGCCTAACCTCTGTTCAAATTATTAGCAAAAGACATTGAATTTCACTGGACAAATGATCGTCAAAATGAATTTCAAATTCTGAAAGAGAAATTGTCAGTTGCCCCCATTCTTCGTGGACCCAACTGGTCTTTACCATTTCATATCTCAACTGATGCATCTGATACCGCAATAGGTGCCTCTCTTGGACAGAAAGAGAACTTGTTCACTTATGCAATATACTTCATAAGCAAAAATCTAACACCTGCATAAAGGAACTACACAGTCACAGAACGAGAAATGTTAGCTGTTATACATGCAATAAATAAATTCCGGCACTATATAACAGGATATCAAGTTTTCATTCATACTGATCATTCAGCAATCAAATACTTGATGAATAAACCCATCACCAATGGACGAATAACAAGATGGTTACTGTTACTGCAGGAATTTAATATCACAATACAAGATCGGCCAGGAAAAGAAAATCAAGTGGCTGACTTTCTTTCCCGCATACACTCACCCCCTGATCCAAATCCAGATGTAGATAACTTTCCTGATGAACATCTGTTTGCCATCACAGTCAAAACACCATGGTTTGCAGATATTGCAAACTATTTATCATCTGGAAGGTTTCCAGCTCAATTTACTAAAAAGAAAAAACACAAAATTGTTAGAGCAAGCTCTAGATATACATGGGTCAATGGTGATTTATTTTATACTGGTTCAGACCTAATAATTAGAAAATGCGTACGAGAAGATGAAATATTAGACATTTTAAGAGCATGTCATGATGAACCCTGTGGTGGCCATTTTGCAGATAAACGAACAACATATAAAGTGCTGCAACTAGGCTATTACTGGCCATCCATCTTCAGAGACTCTAAGAAATATGTCAAGCAATGTGATAGCTGCCAGAGAAAAGGACGACCAATAACATCAGATGAAATGCCACTGAAGCCACAGGTTCTCATAGAACCATTTGAGCAGTGGGCACTTGACTTTGTTGGACCTATCAATCTACCATCAAATGGGAAGAGGTACATCTTAGTATGTACCGACTATGTAACCAAATGGGCATAAGCAAAAGCAGTTAACATAGCAACAAAAGATACAGTCGTCACCTTTCTTTTTGAAGAAATCTTTGTTAGATATGGAGTACCTAGACAAATTGTAACAGATCAAGACACACAGTTTACATCAAAGCTGGTACGAGATCTAACATAAAAATACAAGATCAAGCATAGGAAATCTACACCATATCATCCACAAGCAAATGGTCAAGTCGAATCAACAAATAAAGTCTTGGAAAATATTATGACAAAAACAGTACAGATGAATAGAAAAGACTGGTCTGAAAAATTAAAAGACGCACTCTGGGCCTATAGGATCACTTGGAAAACAACAACTGGTTTCAGTCCATACCAGTTAGTATATGGGAAGGAGGCTCTACTACCTATAGAGTTTCAGATACATACATACAGACTAGCAGCTGAACTAGGACTCGACTTGACAGAAGCACAACAGCAGCGGATCATGGAACTGAATCAGTTAGATGAGCATCGTCAGCAAGCTATGGAACATACTACATTGGTGAAACAACAAAGAATGAAGTAGCACGACAGATATATCAAAACAAAGACATTTCACAAGGGAGACTGGGCATTGCTTTTCGACTCCAAATTCAAAGATTTCAAAGCAAAGTTCACAACACACTGGCTAGGCCCATATGAAATTGACGAAATCTTTGACAATGGAGCAGTAAGGATTAAGACCATCGACCAGGATTCCACCTCTTTTATAGTGAATGGACATAGGCTCAAAGTTTACAATAGGCCTATCAGTAAAGAAGCATTTATGAAAGAACTGATCGAAGACACAGAACTGGAACTCATGGCACAGGATGAGCCATCTTCCAGTCTACTAGTTGAATAGAAAAAAAACATCAAAATAAATAAATAGTTTGCAAGTGAAAACCAGGTAACTGGCACATTGCAAGCACGAATTCCTAGGGGAAAACCAGGGCCACTTGGACTCTATGAATTCTTTCTACTTGTTCTACTGTTTTCAGATATCATTACTGCAGGTACACTCCACCAATCAATGACTTGAGGACAAGTCATATCTTCAACAATGGGGGAGACTTGCATTTGCTCTTAAAGTGGACAGCTGAAGTTGCAACCATCAGCTCTTTAGCTGGAAACAAGACCTGTATTGTCAATAGAAGGACCTGATATAACAAATCATTGCCAAGGGACCTAAAATACCTGCCAATGTCAACACAACATGTGCATATTTTGTAAGCAGAAAAAGGGACCTGAAACAATGAATCATTACAGAGGGACCTGATTATCAATTCAAGAATCAGAACATGAAGAACAAGGAGCAGCAATAAAGTCTACATTTGAATCCATCTACAATATCTGATCAAACTGATTTCATCCTAATTGTACAGCCATCATCCAGGGGAATATATGTGGTCATTTTTTGCTTTAAAAATTCAAATTTTTCTTAGAAATTTTTAGTTTTTGTTAAGTTGAAATTAGTACCTGGGGATATTCATTATCATCTATATCCTATATTCCTATAACCCTTATACATTATAACCCTATTCCCTTTCATTTCCATACATATTCCCTCTTTTCATTAACCCTACTACCCCTAAGTATTTTTCTTTGCAAGCTTAAAAAGGCCAAACTGGGACAACTTTCAACCTGCACATACAAATTCAGGCAACTCAGAGCATTAGTGATGGTAATAATTTTAAACATGACCCCAATGGTCATTTTAAAATTATAAAACTATGTTATACAAAGTCAATAAACTTATGCGCTATATGGAAATCAAAGGATATTATATCAAACAACATATATACCATAGTTCGACAAAGTATGTGAATGCGCTAAAGTCGTTTCTATTACCAAACGCGCATATGGTATATGGTAAAAGGTATATATATGTTGCACATAAATAAACGCGCAAAGGTTCATACATATGGTATAAGGTATGGAATATAACATAGTTACAAGCAAAGGTTCATGCATCAAAGTTTATGGAATATGGTGGACGGCTGTGAATAAACAAACATTAGAACATTACGGTGGGAAATGGTATCCAAACATCATTGCATACATATCATTACACAGCAAGCAGTGAATATATAGTAGTGCAAGCATACGGCGGTGGATATGATGATAAACCATTGCAATGAATTAAACAAGTAATCCCATACGACAACCGGCCAGCACTTAACACGGTGGCATGGCAATTCGTTTATCCATTGGATGATACGCTGTGCAGGGATCATGAGTATCAAGCCATGACTTGGCCATCCTCATGACACAGTCGGTCGACTGGTCAACAGGACGGCCATGTAAGCCACTAATTTTAAAAACACCAATGGATATACATTGCAGTACAACCTGAAACGGTCATGAACACTGACCGAGCTCTTGTGCAGTTCAAACAATAATCCTCTGTGTCATGTTAAACCATAATCTTCATCGCCGCATAAGCTCAGAGAAATGGCGTTTGAAGCTGCAGCCTAGTGAAAAGGAAAGTGAACTGAGTTGGGAGAATTTAAAGAGGCAAATCGTTCCGGGTTTGACGTTTTGAGATAACGGATTTTCAGGGATTCAATAAGGTAAGGCGTTAATTGTTTAAAGCTCGGCACAGTGAATCAAAGTTAGAAACTCTCAGTCATTAATGGTAACGATTGTTTTGCCTTGCCACCAGTCAAATTGAACGGTTAAACCAAGATTTGGAGCGCCGATATCCCTCCAGGTGCTCGGTGATCTAAGGTAAGCCGAAATTGTAGCCCCAACTCGTTGATTTGCTGCGTGAATGTTGGTATGAATCCTTAGTGGATCAGGTCTCACTTAAATGCGAATGTATTGCATGGTCAACACGTAGATTTTGGCATTGTATGTGGAGTTGTATGCCGTGTCGTGTCAATAATGAAATCCATGAACTAAGGAGGCACGACAGTTCAGTGTTATTGCATGTTGAATGGCGGTGAATGGCAATGTAAAGCATTGTAGAATGCGCACTGCATTTGTATTGTCACATAGTTAATTGATTGTGCGCCGATTTAAACCGCAAAACAAACAGTCAAAACAACATCCACACCCTTGCTGCGCACTGTTGTTTTCATTTACACAAAAACAGGGGATTGATATGCTTTAAGGATTGAATGCATAATGCCATTTCTAATTGAAGTATTGCATGTCGAAGCCATTTAAAAATTCATTTGAATGCACTATTATTTGTTTTTGTTTTAAGGCCGAGAGTTTTTATGGGACAGCCGAGAGTAGTTTTTGTAAAATTTTGATGGGCCGAGGGTTGTGTTTTGCAAATTTTTATGGCCAGGAGTATTTGCAAATTGTTTTTATGAGGCCGCAAAGCATGATTTCAATTTCCAAGTGCTATAATGCGCCGTGTTCATTTGTGTTTAGAGGCTGAGCGTATGTGAATAGTCCTCTATTTACCATGCTAAGGCTAAGTGCCTTCGTGCTCATAGTTCTGTTGCAACTGAGTGTAGTTTGGTATTTGATTTGGTAATTGAGGCCGTGTGCATAATTTTGGCACATTTCACAGTCAAAATTTTTCAGTCAAAAGTTCTTTAAAAAAAAAATATTGGGTTAGGCCAAGAGCATCTTGAATATTTGTTGATGAGGCCGAGAGCCAAATGTATGTGCACTACACAGTTTTCCTGGTTAAACATACACAATAATCAATCATTTGAATTTTGTTATACAAAATAAGGTCAGAAGCATGTATAAACATTGTTTGTATGTGTATTTTTGTTTTCAAAAACAGAGAGCAGCATATTGACAGAGTATACAGGCATTTGTTTGCATTGAACAGGGATTAAAATAGTGCTGTTGCTGAGGGCAAAGTCAAACAGAGGTGTATTGAGTTGATTGAAAAAAGGAAGGTAAGGTTCTTTGCCTTCAAAAATTTCATTTTGAAATCAAACAAATAATTATATCTTTATTTCAAAATGAAATTAGTAACAGCAGAGGAATTCATTCATTGGTTTATAGAAGCAATGTCAGTCAGAGTAGAGCCAAAATTTCAGATAGAGAGTTGGGGGAAGGAAACTATAGAAAAACTTTACCAAGCATGGATGATAAGTTTCCTACAAAAATTTGATGGCCACTCTGAGCAAATAACCAGGGATTTTATAAACAATTTCAATCAAGACCAGACACGGGTGGGAGATATCATTATTCCTGAAACTCAGGAATATCTTTCCCAAGCCTTAGATCTGCCCATGATAGGTGAGAAGTATTACAAAGGCCTGCACTTCAAGGAGAAAGCCTGGACTTTCTTTCTTGAGAAGAACCAGAAATGGACATTTGACAGAACAAAAGGGATACCCAGAGAATGGTTTAATGAACCATGGGGTGAGTTGGTTTTGGTTATCCAAAAGTTTTTGACCTGTGATAGGGGGTATAGCGTGGCTCACTTGTATCATGTCAGACTTCTGCAGCATATAAAAGGGGAGGATAGAATTAACATGCCTTATTTCCTATATAGGAGCCTTTTGAGAATGATTGAAACAGTCAAACATGAAAACATGCCTAAAGCAGGACAGATATACCACCAAGGATTAATCAAAATCCTAGTTGAGTATCAGGTGAGATCACAGGGCATAGTATGGCGAGAATTCATGTCTAAAAATCAATTCATTGAACAGGTTCATGAGGTACAGGATAAAACAGAGCAGGAAAACAGAGGATTAATGAAATCACCCTTGTATCCTAGAACAAGAGCCAAACAACAGAAAAGCATGGCCATGCAAGAAAATGAAACATTTGTTATGTCTATTCCTAGGCGATTTAGGAATAAGCGTCTCATTGATTTAGAGAAGGAAGTAGAAACATATTCCCCAAGACAGCAAGAAGAAAATGATCTTGCACAAGAGGCATTTGAGAAGGATTCTTCATATGATGATGCAGCAGCAGCATCACTAATGAAAACAACACAAGATTTTGAGAGAGAACTTAATTTAGGAAGAATCAGAGATTTAACTGACCAATTGGAAATTAGCAAAATCTTAGAGAAGTAATTAAAAGAAGAAAACAAGGAAAATAAGAAAGATAGTGCTAAATTGGTCAAGGAAAATGAGAAACTGAATGAAGAATTGGGGAGGCTGAAAAGGAAAAATGATCTACTTTCTAACCAAGCATTTAAATGGATAAAGGAAAAGAACATGTGGCAGGCAAAATATGAAAAACAAAAGGTCAAAGCAGCTTTGTTTAGGGAGAGACATGATACAGGTTTGGATTGTTTGGAAAGGGCAGCACAACAGGAAGCATCTACAGGTACAACATCTACTACAGAAAGGCGAAGGTCAAAGAAGAGCAAGCAAGCATGGGGACATGCTTGATGATAAGCAAGGGAGAGATGTTGAGCCTTAGTTTTGGTCTTATTTTTGCTCAAAGAAACTTACTTATCCATCTATTTTCCATCCATTTTCCCTTCATTTATCCCATTTTGATGTATATTTGATATCCATTCAGGTATTTAATTTTAATTTTTCAATTTCTAAAGTTTTTATGAAAATTTGGTTTTTAGTGCAAAATTGGCAGATTCAGAAATTCCCGTAATAGTTCTATGGTTGATATGGTTGCAGGACACTTGGGCAAGAATGGAATGCATGGATGGACAGCTTGGGAACTAGGACTAAGCCAGCAATGCTTAGTTCGAATAGAACAAGCTTTATTAGGCCCATTTGGTGCTAGTCAACCATGACTAGTCATGCAGGAATCCCATAGAAATAGGGAAGTTTTGAGATTTCATAGGAATGGTCATCTTTCTTGGGATGGGGATAATGAATTCAACTTGGATAGGTGGATGAGAGTAGATGGGTTTGTTTGAGTGAATATAGATCAGTTTGTTCACGAGACTTCTTATTTAAAACCAAAACTTTGATGGCTTATGTATTGATTTTGTGATATACTTTTATGCTATGACATCTTTGGATTGAGGAGTTAATTTGAAGACTTGTTTTATTATTATTTTGCTGTTCAATACTATGGATGTGTGACTGATTTAAGCTTCTGATATCATCTCTCAAAGTGTGCAAGGCAAGGGTGGAGGGCCCCCATTCCAAGCTAAGTACACTTCCTTGTTAACTAGTTTTATTTCCTTGTAATCTGGTTAATTGTAGCACTAGTTTTTCAAAGCTTTATTTCAGTTTGCTTTATGATTCATGCATAGTGATTGATTTCATTGGTTAATAGCTTATTCATCACTTTATTGAGTTGGAAAAACAGGTGTTCAAGTTGGGCATCCCTTCTGCTAAAATGATGAATCAAAACTAGTTTCTTTTGTTTGCATGCAAGTAGTTTTATTTTCATTAAGATTTAGATATTGAGATGAATGAATTATGATGGAATATCTTATGTGTCTCTTAAGTTAAGAGATTCTTTCATTAATAATTTATCCATCTTAAGCTTTTGGTTTCAATCTCTGATTCATTAAGTGATAATTGAGGTGAAGGTGGACTTCTTGAGGTCAAGAACCCTTTCAATATTTCTCTCTTTTTAAGCTGATTGAATTAGAGTTATAAGATGTATTACTTTTAGCTTTTGAATAACTTATCTTTCAAGGTTTGGTTATATCTGATCTTCACATATAGTGAACTTGCCTCAAAGCATAAACAACCCAGATTGATAAGAAATAATTGTGTTAATTTAGGACCATAAATTAGCTCAACAAACTCCCTCTACAACTCAGCTCCCTCTAAACCTATGGAACCTGGACCTCTTCCTACTTTACTTCTCATGATTTATAGGCTTGCCCGTAAGACTTCATAGACCATGCTCCTTAACTCCAATGACCACTCCACCAAAAATAGAGCCTTTGGGCATAAGCTTCACTTTCCCATCCTGGAAAATCACGTCACACCCCTTCTGCTCAATCACTGAGACATATAATACGTTATATCTAATATCTTGTACATATAGTATAACATGAACTCACATCAACTAACTTGACTCCATTCTGAATGCCACGACAATAGATACTCTAATCTCCTTCTGACTTTTGTCATCCACCACCATGTGCAACTTCGACACACCACTTTCCACATACCATGTTTTCTTGTCAATGGCACCCTCATAGAAATGAGAAATCAAAGAAAAATCCTCACTCTCCAATCTCTTGGAGAGGTCATCTATCTCGGTATAAGTGGCGACACGTACAACCTCCTTCCCCTTCTTCTTCTCATTATCTCCCTAGTTCTTCTTTGGACACTTTCATGAATAATGACCATACTCACCACAATTGAAACACTTCAACTTACTCAAGTCCTTCTTTTGCTTGCCCTTCATCCTTGCTGCAAGATCCATGTCATCATCAAAAGCATTCTTCTTTGGATGAAGCTCCTTGTCTCGCAATTCTTCTTGAATGAATTCATCCCACAACTTGTTCCAATCTTGTAGCTTCTCTCTGGAAACGATCCCTTTGATGAATGACTTCCATTCTAGAGTAAACCCCTTCAAAGAAATCTTCACCATCTTAGAATATATAATAATCTCTCTGATGGTGGCAAGCTCATATCGAACCTAAGTCAATCTCGTCAGATCCAAGTCACTCCTTCACCTTGTATCATCTTGGTGGAATTCAACTTACCCTGCAATGCCATCAGCTGGTTCTCGTTCTTATTTTGGAAAAAATCCTAAAGAGCTTTCCACATCTCATGGGCACTGCTCTTCCCCGACATATGAGGTATCAAAGGATCCTTGACACCATCTAGGATGATCAACTTGGCCTTTGTATCCATCTCTTTGTACACTTCCAAATCCTTAGGGTCAGTCGACTTCTTGATCTCATTCTCAGCAAAGTCCTAGACCATATTCACCATCATAACCAACTTGATCCTTTCCTTCCATGGACTATAGTTGGACAACTCTGCCAGCCTATCCTCATATCACATACCAACCGACATCTCCAATATTGTTACTAGTCCTTCAACAACAATGTGACCAACTCCCTCTTGAGTTGTACTCATTGTGCACACTTTGATTCACTAGCCCTTCAAAGTAGCTATGATACCATGTTGTTTTTCCATGATGCTAGAGAATCTAGGTTAGGGCCTTAATCTTTGACACAATCAACACAAATGCCATAAAAACTACTTTATACAGCAGAATAAATGCATCATTAAATCAACACGTGCACAAATAGACAACTTTTTATAATTTGTCAACAACCTAACTTCGTTATATTAAAAAATTGTAATACAATTGTCTAGGGATCTCGTACTAGGGATCATGGCCCTTATACAGTTATTGATACAAGAATACAAACTAGGTTTTGGTGTCAACAATTATGACAATCAACCTACCCTAAACAAGATGCCAATCAACTTACTAGTTGATGTAGTGCACTTCACAACACTAGTTGGTGCACGTACCTTGGACACTTCTGCTGGTCCTTCTGCTCCCAATCTACAACAACACCAATCTGCCTCTATCAATGAATCCTGCTCCTTTATGTCACTAAACATGACCCACCAATATGCCCTCTAACTACTCATTAGTCCATCAATGAATTCAACACATAGGGTCTTCTTGTGAGTTGTTCACAACTTTGTTTGTGAACAACTCCTAAATTACCCATTGCTGCTCCTCGACACTTAGGGACTCATTCCCTCTATTTCCTTCCTATGCTGCTCCAATGAAGACAAAATTAGGGCATGGAGGATTTCCCTCTATCACTGCAAGATGTCCTTCTCTTCAACAAACTTGGGCTCAACAATTGGTCCATTTAGCTTCCTTATTTTGTCCCTCAAAGAGTCAACCCGTGACCTCCAAATCACTGCGACTTCTAGTAGACCTAATGTCCTTCGTAGATATGTACTTAGGGCACATAATGGCACCTACTTGTTTCCCTCCAAACAGTCCTTAAGATGCCTTTCAAATCTGTCCTAAGTAGGACCTCATCCACTAGCAAACAAATCAACTTGAAGACATATTACAACATACCTTTTTAAACCTTTATGGGTTTGTGCATATGTTGTAGGATCTTGGCCTAGTTAGGGCTTCTTATCAACCCAATTCAACCCTACCAATCTGCTCCAAAACCCCTCCTCTAGTTGCAAACTTCTTCCTCCTTCAATCATCTTCTTTTCATTGGCTTCTAGGGCTACTTGTAGCCCACTATTAGGCCTTTCAACCCTCTTCAAATTTGAAGTTCAAAGCTCGACCCTTCTTGTCTAGACTGCACAAAATTGCGACCTATTTTCAAAGATATATTCCTATGATTTGTCTCTCCTTGGATGTTGCTAATTGGTCTCCATGCCTCATTTTTATATGTCTCTATGGGTGTAACAAACAACCCTTGAAAGGGCACCATTAAGTCTAGGCCGACTTGATACTTTTGCCACAAACCCACTCTTTGACATATAAAAAATTATTTTCTCACAATCTACAAGGCCTCTCTTGGTGCTTCAAGCAATTCCTTGCTCCTCTAAGGGTGCTATATAATCTCCAAGTTCCAAGTGTCCAAAACTCCTCATGGATTTACACCCATAACTTTGGGTGCAAAGCCCACAACTAGGGTACTCTTACCCACAAAGCCCATGTGGGTCAAATTCCTCCACAACCATGTACCCTAGGGTTTGGAGTACCTCCCAAGCTACAAATCTCAACACTAATCTTGTAAATTTTGACTCCCCTTCATCAATGAAAATTTCCCTATGTTGTCCTCCATTTTTTAGATTTTGTGACTACTTCCTTACCCTTATCATGCCCATCTTGGGATTTATAAGCTACAACTCTCACTTGGGTTTAATATTTCTATGTTGAGTTAGCATATGTTGTTCTCAAACCTGACAATGCCTAAATAAAATCACTATAATACCAATATGATTTTTTAATTACCTTGGATATTCCAATGGTAAGTGCACCAAAACAAATATAACATTTACAATTCCCATAGTGAGCTTATGCTCCATTGCATGACCATCTTCTTTTTCTTTTTTCATTTTTAGTTCTTTAATACGAAAAAAACACCCTTTATATTATTTAACTACCACAACACAAATAACAAAACTTCTACAACAAAAAGACATAATTGGCAAAATATTTACCTTGGGGAATCTAATTTGGGAAAACCTAACAAAAAATTAAGCACTTTGCCTTTCATATTTTATATAATGGAGTTATGATACATATTACATAGGCTTAAGCTTGGTGCAAAGGTATAAGACATGATAGTTTTTATAGTCCTTTCTCTCTCTCCCTTCTTTTGTGTTATGTTCATATCTCCTCCACACTTAGTGTTCATATTGTGGAACAATAATAAAGGTTAAAGAAATTGAATTCGTTTCTCTCCATTTGTTAGGTTTCTTATACCTATAATGTAATATCTTGGTTTTGACCCCTAGAATATAATATGTAACAAGCATATGTTATTTATTAATGTGGTTTATGTGATTGTAATCAAGCCATGTTGGATGATACATAATGATTTTATGTTCTAACTATGTGAACTGTATTGTAAATATTCTTAATGTAAAGCTCAAGGCGAAGGGCCGACTAGTGAATGCATATAAGTCCAAGTGGAGGGACCAACACAGGGACCATGATTCCATGAGAGGGAAATAGGAAAAGGGGTTGTTGGGTGATTTGACCTCGTTATGGCCCTTTGGGACCCTTTCTGGTCCATTTATCATTACAACCTTCACATCAATCTTTGATTTGCAGGCACATACGAAGTAAAACAACTATATCATTGGGAAGAAAATAGAGTCTCATGTAATACAGCGTCTTCCATTGTCTTTTCCATGCATTCTATTAGTATTATTAGCTAACCATTTATGGGAAAAGAGGAGACAAGCTCCCATGTCATGAGGATATTTTTTCCTTGGTTTTCATAGCGATTATGGTTGTTATCACTAAGATAGAAAAAAATTCCCATGTGTTTGTGGTGGGTGTGAACCCATTGAAGCTAAGGAATCTTGCCATTGAAATTGTGGAAGAAAATGGGATGGTTGGAGAAAAATACCATGACTCGAATGTCCATGGTAGCTAAGGTAATACCTTTAGACCTACATCCTTGGGTTGCTCATTAACTATTAGAGGCCAAGTGTAGTCTATCCTAGGTTATTACCAAAGGGTAGTTGACAAATTGAACTATTTTTGCACACATTGAATAACATTAGAAGGGAAAAGTACTTTGAGGGTTTATTTAGCAATGGAGTGGGTCTTCCTTGTGCTATGTGGAGTAGTGGAAGAGAGTGCCATTATTAGTATGGTGGATGGAAGAATGATTGTAGAACTCTATAGTGAGCAAACGATTTGTCACGGGAGCAATTGGTTGGGTTGAGTGATTCTTACAGCTAGGTGGGAAATCACTCTTTAGCATACTAGTTTGGTGGACATAACTTAGTTTGCAAATAAGTATTTGTGGTTGTGTTCTTGTGAAATGTTTTCTTTATTTTTCTAATGCATAAAATTAAATGGGTAATGAAAGAGCATAGAATATGCATTATTATTTCTACAATTACGTTATACTTTTATATGAATTATGTAATTTATTACTATTTGAGGCTAAACTTGACCTTGCAAATGTTTTAATTTAAGTAAAGTGAATTGGTGGGTAGTGTTGGTTGGCCAAGGATTGCGTTTTGGGACGCCTCATATAGTTAGGGTTAGGTTTAAGGTTCATTACGTTTTCGGAATATCCATGATGCTTTTAGAAGTCTCTAGTGGAATTCCATACATTACTAGTCCCACATGTGTACATTATGGTAAGCTAAAGTGATTGCAACTTGGATCTATATGGAATAATTGGACTGTGGATTTATTGGGAGCATAACTTTCACATATGATATCAATTTAATAAAACAAACCATAGTTGGAAAGTTATCGCTCCATAAAATGAGATGTAGACCTAAAAAGTACATGTATTCAAAAGCATAAGACCCAAAATTTTGCTTATTGGGTTGAGAGGTGCTTTATAGTCTAATATGTAGGAGATGTTGTAGTGGTTGTAAATGAGTGCAATTATTTAAATGTCAACTCAATATGGAAGAAATGTTGTAATGAAAAACATAATGTTAGCTTAGTTAAACAAGTAAAAAAAATAATAAATCTATTCATACCTAATTTCTTATATTGTAATATTTTTTGGTAAGTTAATTGTATTTCCTTCGAAAATCAAAGTACATCACTGACAACCATTTAGCAAAATATATGAGCATGACTTACCACACTGGAAACCAAATTATTAGCTAGTATGAGATATCCCTAAGTTTCTACAAAAGACCTAAAGTAGTAGCAGTGCATAAGATACAATATAACCAAAAAATAGATAGTTGAAAGAAATCCACAACAAGATAACCATATCAAGAGTCCAAAGATGGCATAGGAACTGGGTCTTTCGCACTCATACTAGGAGGCACTAGAAGTTTAAATTCACATTGAATGTGTTTCTCCATGTGATTTAAGTGAGATTCCAACTTATCCAAACAAGTCTACATTTTCCATTGGTTCCATTGAATGTCATTTGGAAAAGAAATGATGTCATTCCTATCCTCGAGTTTCTCCTTTAAGACTCGTCTGAGCAGAGTCTTTAGCTAATAGTGGAAAGTAATATGATGCACATACTAATTTATCCTTCCCCTGGTGTGGCTAGGGTCCAAAAGCCAATGAGAAACCTTTTCTAAGAGTTTTGAATCTCAATATGCTTATATTTCTTCATGAACATGTCTCTCTAGCCATTGGATCTCCTTCCACATACTAGGAGAGATAACATAATGATATGGAGTTGCCACCTCCTTAGCATGCATCTCAACACATGATCAACTTTGTTAGCCATGTCCCCTAGCCCCATGGCGACCACACATGCGTTGACGTGGCATACTAACCCCAACTAATAATAAAGCCACACAATATCAGAAGTGAAAAATACACCACCTTCATGGACACCAAACAGGTCACCTATGAAACATATAAAATAATCAGAGGACTAGGAAAGTATACTCCCGCAATGCCCTCCCCATACTAGAGATCCACTATCCCTCGATTTATATAGACAACTACACTGCACAGGGGCACATAAGGATGGAAGCACAATAGACTGTATCGATTTTTCTAAGCAATCAGGCTGCTTTGCTAAGCACCAACCATATTAGGGAGAGATGCCAACTCCCAAAATAATAAGGTCCTCAGGCTCAGATGATACATAACCACATTCCCTAACATATACTTAATATTAAAACCTAAACCACACTAGTAGCAACCATGAACTGAGAAACTAAGCACGTGAAGCCAATGTATCAATATTACCTTGTTAAAACCGTGAGGAGGGACTAAAGATGACCAAATCAAAAACCTAGGGCTTGATTTCTTCGTGATAGAGCTCTGCTAGTCATCCAAAAAATCCACCAAATTTCCAAGCATAATATTCAAACCAATAATCATGTCATCCCCATCCTCTCTAGTGGGATAACCACTGTATCCTCGCGCCCAAAGAAACATGGAATTAAAGCCATTGAGAAGTTTAGACTTAGCATGAATCCTACATGCCAATCCCATTCTAGAAATTCCCAATTCACTGCCCGTTCCTTTAGCTTCCTAACAACGTGTCTCCATAAAGCCTCTCACGGCCTCAACAACGGATTCCTCACCTAACAATCGCCTTGGCGTCCCTTCGTTCCTTTGTCGAACTTCCTGCGAAAGCACAAAGACAACTACTACCGCAACAGACAATATTAAAGCGCAAACAAGGTATTCAGTTGCAGAATGGTGTACTCATTTTATTTCAGAATGGATCAACTTTTTACAAAGAGATTCTTTACAGAGATTGACTATCTTCGCATTTATTGGGCTTTATGTCATTCACAAGGAACAAGCAATATCGAAGGCTACTTAGCGATAGATAGGCTCTGCCTCAGAATATGATACAACACAACATTTACAGACTGGATGACTCTCTAAATGATTCGGCCACTTTAGGTTCTCACCAGTGCCGAGCACACTGATGCACAGGCTCCCAAATCACCTAAGGACTTGAGTTCTTCTTGTGTTGCAAGCAGATCAGACTGAACATCTGCAGATGCAGAGCAGGAGAGGCACTCGACTCGACTCGAACACACAAAGACTCTGAATGACTCAAAATGCGAATGCCTTACCCTCCTTATATAGGAAGAGAGGGGGGACAAACATCACTGTGGATCATCCGTGACCTGACCTAAAGACGGAATCATTGCCTTTCGGTGCTGCCAGGGCAACGTCCGCACAAAGATTCCGATCCAGGTGGATGGAATTATTGCTTTCGGGTAATGCCAGGGCGTCAATCCGTTCAGCAGATCCTTGTCCGGAAAAGTAAATCTTACGGAAAATATTCTTCTCGGTACAAAGCACATGAGAAGATTATGAAATCGACAAAACAAAGTGGATGCTTTTTCTGAAAGCCCACGGGAAAGACTATTTACACAGTGGAAACTTTAGTACAGCAAAGTCCACGAGAAATCTGGCCACAATTAAGCCCTTGTGACTGGTACTTTATTGTCTACAATATGGATGCTTTTTACGGAAAGCCCATGAGAACCGTCAAAATACTGTCAATTCAGGGAATCTACCTCTTTTATATAACATTTCGTCCCAGGCTTTTGTGTAGATCCTGCGGACTATCATCGGTTTCCCTAGTACAATCTGATACTGGACTTTGGTTAATACAAGCCACTCCATGTGTTCTCTCATATATTCTTCCAGGGAATTATTATAGGGAGATGACCTGTAGGTCGTCCATTCTCCTTCTGTCATTTCTTTGACAGTGTTATAAATGGGATGAATACATTCTGTATTTTGTTGATTACATATATTACAATGAGTCTTACAATATCTTTCATGCCATATTGGGTCCATTGCGGTCCTACTTACACCATAATTAGTCCACTAGTCTCTAAACCACTTACATTGTTGATACCCTTGATAATGGCCAATGGTGCTGAATTTTAATTTGGTGTAGTGGGTTCCTACCTTATCATCAACGTTCAGGAAGTCCCACCAGAGCTGCTTGTAGTTTGCAAAATTGTACACTGTATCTGGAAAAATGATCTTGGGATCATTTCTTGGCCATCTGGCAGCAGGTTGTGTTCTGACATGTCCCGGCTCGTTCCAAAGATCTCTTGTTCTGTATATGCAGACATACCTTTCATGTATTCCTGTGCTGGGTCCACCATGGTACCAAATAGTGGCAATGTCATGAAATTTTTTCTCCAATGCTCACTGTGCAATGTCAACATCTCGTCTTGCTTTGTCATATATCATATCATGAATCCACTTGCCTCCTTTAGGGTACACTTTTCTTTCTGGGACAAAGTGTTGAATATCTGTATGAGGCTGCAAGTTGGCATCCAGGACCTTTGTGTTTCTCAGCTGCCAAGTGGGTCTCCAGTTTTTCTTATAAGTCTCCCAGTCTTGGTCATCCGGGATAGTCCTTAAGACTTCTTGTTTCTGGTGCTGGTCCCACTCAGTGATGATCATCATGACATGATCTCTTGATTCAATGTATTCTCTGCTAAGAAAATCAGGGAGATTGTTGTCTTTTCCTTTGATATGTTCTACCTGAAAATCAAAGTTTGCAAAAAGAGCTTGCCATCTGGCAAACTTGGCTTCTCCGGCCTTCTTGATGTCTTTTGTTAAAACCTTCTGTAAAGCAGATGCATCAGTTCTAAGCAAAAAAGATTTATTAATGAGATAAACTTCAAACTTACTGATGCAGTTCCATGCTGCCTTGACCTCTTTTTCGATTGTGGAGTAGTTCAATTCGGCTGGATTCCATACTCCAGAAGCAAACTGAACAACTTGTTCTTCTTTTCCAACCTTTTGTTTTAAAACTCCACCCCATCCAACATTACTTGCATCTGATTCAACAATTTTATATGCAAGATCATCAGCTACGTACAAAATAGGCAAAGATTTTACCTTGGCCTTAATGTTCTGGACTGCTTTTGTATGGACCTCTGTCCATTCTGGAGGATTCTTCTTCAGTCTTTTGTTCAATATCCTTCTGTCACTGGCACAATCTTGATAGAAATTGCTGACATAGTTAAGGCAACCTAAGAACCTTTGCAGTTGGTTCTTGTCTGTTATGACATCTGGAAACTTATCTGCAAACTCTAAAGCATGTTTCTGCAGAGAAATTTGCCCATTGCAAATTGTATGACCCAAAAATTTGATAGTGGTTTGAAATACCTCTATCTTCTTTTTGCTGAGCACCAACCCATTGTGCTTGACCAAATTCTTGAATATATTCACATGTTTAAAATGTTCATGAATGGTTTTGGAGAAAATTAATACATCATCTATATATACAATTAGCCAATCAAAATATGGCTTGAAAATATTGTCCATTACCTTTTGGAACTTTGATGGAGCATTCTTTAACCCAAAAGGCATGACATTCCATTCATAATGTCCAGCTGGGATGCTGAAGGCAGTCTTGAATTTATCTTTTTCAGCAATGGTCACTTGCCAGAAACATGCTTTCAGGTCAAACTTAGAGAAAATCTTAGCTCCAGCTATCCTCCTGATTAAATCTCCTTTATGGGGTATTGGATAGGTATCATCAGCTAATACTGAATTTAGAGGCTTGTAATTGATGACTAACCTTGGGATGCCTCTGATTTGTTCAGCTCTCTTGTTCACATAGAACCCATAACAGTTCCAGGGACTGTCAGATTCTTTGATTAATCTTCTGCTGAGGAGCTGCTGGATTCCTTCTTCGCAAAGATCTATGTATTCTTTGCTCATTGGAATAGCTCTACTCTTACAAGGGTTACTAGCATATCCTTCCTTGTAAGGGAGCTCTACTGTGTGCTACCTCCTATGCCAAAAAGCATTAGGTTCCTCTGAGCAGCATTCTTCTTCTATTTGTTTCTTTAAATCTCCAATTTTGCTTTTAATCTGGGGCAACTTGAGCTGTTCTTCAATTCTCAGAGTATTTTTCAGATCCTTTAGATCTGATAGTCTGGCTTCAGCTCTGTCCAGATCTTGTACAGTTTGTACCATTGTAGAAATTCTCGGATTGGAGATATATGGAAGTTCAATTCTTTTTCTTTTTCCTTTGGATGTCGGGATGGATATGAAATATCCAGCTCTTCCACCTTTGAGTCTGATTGACCCATGGGGTTCAACTGCTGCAAGAAAGACATTACCGAGGATGCAGTCTACTGGAATGTCAGCTACTGCAAATTTTAGATAAACACAGTGAGTATCAAAACAAAGGGAGGCTTTGGGCACTTCATATAGGAGCTTCTTGTTACCCAAACCTACTACTTTCCTTTCTGCAGCTACCCAATATTTTGCTGGAACATTTTTCATATTTAAAATATTAACATCTGCTCCTGAGTCTAAAAGAGCAATCATTAGACATAGTTACCGGAGAATCCACAGTAAAACTTATTTTTCGTCAACGTTTCAAATCCCAACTGGGATCCATCATTAGGACTTTCTTGAATGCTGATAGAAGAAGAGCTTAATTGAGGGATTTAAATAGGTAGTTGTCTATAACGCGACTTTTTGAAAGCCTTTCCGGCGGGTTTTTCCGATGAAAATCCGGCAACAATTTATTGGAATCGCAAGTTTGATAGCTAGTTTCTGCACAATCAAAGCGTCCCAGGGGTTTTTCAGGGTGCTGAATCCGAATATGCAGTTAAAAAAACCATTTTAACTACAACAAATCATGATTTAATCTCAATTTCTTCCGCCGGATTCCGTCACCGGAATCTCCAAAAAGTCGCATTATAGACAACTCCTTTAAATAGTTGTGAGGAGAGGGATTTTAGGATGAGATGAATGTCAGCTTTGTTATTGTTATTATTATTATTTTAATTTTTTATGCGGATTTTTATTTATTTATTATAATTATTTTTTAAATTATTATTATAATTATTTATCTTAACATTATTAAACCCTAAGGATGATCTCAATAACAATTCTTAATAATATTAAACCTTAATAATGAACTTTAACAAATAATATTAATAATTATTAAATATTTTTAATAATGTGAAATAAATATTTATTTTTATAAATATTAGAATATAATGAATAGTAATATTGTATTAAAATTTTAAAATTATTCATTAATATTAATATTAATGATAGTTAATGTATTAAAATTAATAAGTAAATTGTATTAATATTAAATTTTAATCTATTAATATTAATAATAATTAATATTAGTACATTGCATAAATATTATTAATAAATTATTAGTAATACTATTAATAATAATAATTAATATATTAATATTGATAATATTAGAAATCAATATTAATAATTAATAATCCCTTAATAATTAAAAATCAATATTATTATTATTAGTAATAATAATTAAAAATTAATTATTATTAATATTAGTACATTGTGTAAATATTATTAATAAATCATTAGTAATAATATTAATAATAATAATTAATATATTAATATTGATAATATTAGAAATCAATATTAATAATTAATAATCACTTAATCATTAATAATGAACTTTAACAAATAATATTAATAATTATTAAATATTATTAACAATGTGAAATAAATATCTATTTTTATTTTTATATATATTAGAATATAATGAATAGTAATATTGTATTATTATTTTTTTAAAATTATTCATTAATATTAATGATAGTTAATGTATTAAAATTAATAAGTAAATTGTATTAATATTAAATTTTAATCGATTAATATTAATAATAATTAATATTAGTACATTGTATAAATATTATTAATAAATTATTAGTAATAATAATAATAATAATTAATATATTAATATTGATAATATTAGAAATCAATATTAATAAATAATAATCACTTAATTATTAATAATTAATAAATAAATAATAAATCGAATAATTGTATAAATAATATCAAGACCTAATAATTAATTGAATAATTTGATAACTAAAGCCAAGACTTAATAATTAATATTCAGACCTAAATTTTATTATTATTATTATTATTTAATCTTTATTATGAATATGGACTAGGAAATGGTTTAACTAATTAATAGATTTATTAATAGATCTTAATTAATATTTAACAGTGATAGTTTATAATAATAGTTAGTGATAAAAGTAACAGTTATTATCATAATTATTATTGTAAATGATTATACTTAAATTGTTATAGTACAGCTACTAACTACTAACTATTAGAATAGGGGAGGAAAATCAACCTACTGATTGCTATACCTAAGAGGTATTAGTGACCTTAATCTTCCTGATTAAGGGCATCCAGCTCCCACTAATCTCAATACCATTGTCTTTGTTAAGATTCTGAGGATGCTTGATAATTTCAAGAGCTTCTCTAATCTTTCGCCTATGATGTTGTTCTTCCCTTGCGACAATTGAGGCGCTTTCCAAGCAGACATGGTGCTTAGTTTTTTAGGAGTGTTCTGCCAAGGCTGAAGTACGAGATCTTTCATTCCTAATATCAGCGCCATGTTCCTTGAGTCTTGTCTGCAAGGAGCGACCTATTTCACCAATGTAGTTTTTCCCACATGAACAATCTATTTTATAGACTCCTTTAAGCTGATGTCTATCAATATTATCTTTGACAGACCTCATACCTTGCCTAATAGTTCCAGGAGCTGAGAATTGCGTGGTTATGTTTTTCTTCCTTAGGATTTTAGCAATCTTATCAGTTACCCCCTAAATATATGGGAGAGAAACCTTACGACACTGAGGCTGGTCTTGAGCCTTTGGTTGATGAGATGACACCCGAGCATCTGAATGAAGAAATGAAGCATTTAGTCTCAACCTTTAAAAGTATAGGCTATAAAGAAAAAGAGATTAAAAGAGCAATAAAGAAAGCTGAAATAAGGGTGTCATCTCATCAACCAAAGGCTCAAGACCAGCCTCAGTGTCGTAAGGTTTCTCTCCCATATATTCAGGGGGTAACTGATAAAATTGCTAAAATCCTATGGAAGAAAAACATAGCCACGCAATTCTCAGCTCCTGGAACTATTAGGCAAGGTATGAGGTCTGTCAAAGATAATATTGATAGACATTAGCTTAAAGGAGTCTATAAAATAGATTGTTCATGTGGGAAAAGCTACATTGGTGAAACGGGTCGCTCCTTACAGACAAGACTCAAGGAACATGACGCTGATATTAGGAATGAAAGATCTCATACTTCGGCCTTGATAGAACACTCCTCAAAAACTAAGCACCATGTCTGCTTGGAAAGCGCCTCAATTGTCGCAAGGGAAGAACAACATCATAGGCGAAAGATTAGAGAAGCTCTTGAAATTATCAAGCATCCTCAGAATCTTAACAGAGACAATGGTATTGAGATTAGTGGGAGATGGATGCCCTTAATCAGGAAGATTAAGGTCACTAATACCTCTCAGGTATAGCAATCAGTAGGTTGATTTTCCTCCCCTATTCTAATAGTTAGTAGTTAGTAGCTGTACTATAACAGTTTAAGTATAATCATTTACAAAAATAATTATGATAATAACTATTACTTTTATCACTAACTATTATTATAAACTATCACTGTTAAATATTAATTAAGATCTATTAATAAATCTATTAATTAGTTAAACCATTTCCTAATCCATATTCATAATAAAGATTAAAAAAAAATAAAAATAAATAATAATAATAATAAAATAAAATTTAGGTCTGAATATTAATTATTAGGTTTTGGCTTTAGTTATCAAATTATTCAATTAATTATTAGGTCTTGATATTAATTATCAAATTATTCGATTTATTATTTTTTTACCCTGGAAAAATCGTAATCTTTCATTAATGATTGAAAAATTACATGTTGTAGATGCCTCTTGGCATATGCTGATTAACAGATTACCAAAAATAATGCTCAAAATGATGCATAGATCCTTTCACACCACGCAGGGTGTATGGATTTCATGAAAATATACTGGTAAATGCAAAATATTTTGTACAGTTGGGGAAAAGTCAGGCTTTTCTCCCTTTTTTATTCTCAACCTTTCTCCAATTCCCCTGTGACTCTGTGGGAGTTATGAGTGCTAATGCATTTTCAGCCACACGTTGTGGGTTATCAGAATCTGATGTGTCTGATGTATGTATGCGTTTATTTCTGCCCATATCCATTTCTGCTCTTCTTGCCAATGCTGTCTCTATATTGTCCAGTGGATCTGTGTCTTCTATAACTGGTTCTTTATTCATTTGTTTGTTCTCATTTGGGTTGGCATATTCCATCTCTTCTTCCTCCTCATCATCCGGGAGTGATGATGGACTATACCAGCCTTTTGCTTGTTTTTCCGTTTTCTTTTTTCTGCGGCTGTCTTTTTTGACTGCTGGGCACGTGCTTTGTAAGTGTCATGTTTGCCTACATGTTCGGCATCTGAATGCGGCGTTTTCATAACCTAATACTTGGGTCCAGTTGCTCTGTCTATGCTTCAGCTGGATTTGGTCTGGCAGGCATTTGCTAAGGTCTACTTCCACACATATTCGTGCAAAAGCATATATTCTTTCCTCCACTCGCTGGGTGTCCATTTTAATGTAACGCCCAATTGTGTTTCCAATTCCAGTGAGTACTTGCTGGTTCCAGAGATGTATTGGGAGGTTGTGTAGCCTCACCCAAACTGGCATCTTCGAGACAACCATTGTGTTTCCATCAAATCCTGGGAACCATGGTGTAATGAAGAGTCCAGTGGATCCCCAAAACCAAGGCCCTTCCTGCATTACTATATCTCTGTCTGTTGCTGATAAAAATTTCACAATAAAAAACCCCTTGGAGCATAGGTGTACTTCGCATTCCGTGGTCCAGTTCGTGTAAATCCAAATGAACAAATCCGCCAGTTTGGGCAAATAGCAGTTAAATCTGCATATTATTGCCTGACTTTCATATATGGTGCATTGCTCGTCTATTTCTGGTGTATTTATGTTGTATTCTGGAGTGTGTTCCAGCTGTTCCACTATGTATGGCCTTGCGTCCATACCTGTTTGGTTCGGTGCTGCTCCTTCTGTGTTTTTCCCCTGTAGGGCGTTTTTGAAGGAAATGCTGCCTGGTTTTTTCCCAATGGAACCAATGCCACTTCCTCCCGCCCTGTCTGAATTCTTGTTATTGTTAGTTGCTCCTCCTCTTAGCCTCAAATTGAGGATGATTGTTGACAGAGGTGTGATTCTATATTCCCAGAGGTATTTTGTGTCTTGTAACACTCTGCCCCCATGTATCAGGTTTTGGATTCTGATGGGGTAACCCAGCTGTTGCATAATAATTTCCTGCATTTTCTCAACAGTATCTGTGCCTTTTACCCAGATTATTTTCGTTTTTCCTTCTGGGTTTTTTATAAAAACTTGAAATCTGTGATCCCTTACCAGGTTTCCAGATGTTGCTTTTGGCAGATCTGACCCTATGGTTATGCTCAGCTCCTTTTGCTCACCTTGACACAGCTTAATTGGTGTGGTAGCTTCCTGATCTAACCTATTAGAGGGTCGATCTACCACAAGAGGGTCTGCATCTATAAGTCTAAGACGCTGTCTGTTTGCCATACCGCGGAACGGTGGATTTAATGCCCATTCGGGGTTCCACGGCAATTTGCTTTCTAGATCTGCATCATAATAAAACGGATCCACGTTGATAAGCTGTGATCTAGAGGTTTTCTTCATACCTTTGATAGTGTCGGCGAAGGGCTCCATTATTGCTCCAGGCCGTTCCCTTATCATGCATTTTCTCGCAAGCAACTGCGGACTTTGGGCTGTTTGTCAAGTGCTCGATCTGTATACCTTTCCTCCACTCCTCCAAACCCTTTATGCCGCTCAGGAGCTTTCCAACTGTCTTGGCCGCCTAAGGGAGTCCTGTATTCCCCAGATCTGGGCCGGATCGCGCCTCCGATTTCCTTGTGCGCCCTGGCTTCTGCAGATAGCATAAGGGCTTTGTTCTCTGCGCGCCACTGTAGACCCACGCAGGATACACCGCTTCCAGCTCTCCAGAGGGTTTGCCGATGCGTGATAGCGCCATTGCCGTTCGAATCCCTTCTCCTCCTGCTCCCGATCTCAACAGAGAATCAATTATCTATTCGATTTATTATTTATTTATTAATTATTAATAATTAAGTGATTATTAATTATTAATATTGATTTCTAATATTATCAATATTAATATATTAATTATTATTATTAATATTATTACTAATAATTTATTAATACAATTTACTTATTAATTTTAATACATTAACTATCATTAATCTTATTTGTTAAAGTTCATTATTAATAATTAAGTGATTATTAATTATTATTATTAATATTATTACTAATAATTTATTAATAATATTTGTACTAATATTAATTATTATTAATATTAATAAATTAAATTTAATATTAATACAATTTACTTATTAATTTTAATACATTAACTATCATTAATATTAATATTAATGAATAATTTTAAAATTTTAATACAATATTAGTATTCATTATATTCTAATATTTATAAAAATAAAAATAAAAATAAATATTTATTTCACATTATTAATAATATTTAATAATTATTAATATTATTTGTTAAAGTTCATTATTAAAGTTTAATATTATTAAGAATTGTTATTGAGGTCATCCTTAGGGTTTAATAATATTAAGATAAAGAATTATAATAATAATTTTAAAAAAATAATAATAATAAAATAAATAAATAAATAAAATCTGCATAAATAATAATAATAATAATAATAATAATAGAGCCGACATTCATCTCATCCTAAAATCCCTCTCCTCACAACTATTTAAATCCCTCAATTAAGCTCTTCTTCTATCAGCATTCAAGAAAGTCCTCATGATGGATCCCAGTTGGGATTTGAAACGTTGATGAAAAATAAGTTTTACTGTGGATTCTCCAGTAACTATGTCTAAAGATATATACCACAGATGTCTTAAATCCAGAGAAGAGCAATCATTTCAAACATTTTCCCTTGTATGCAGATATTAACCAGTACATGCTGTTGCTGATAGGAGATAGTTAACAATCTCATATCCCTGAATCCAAAATTTGGATCCTTTATACCTTCAGCAACTTGAACTTCTTGATTACTGCTGTATGAAGCAGTATTCCATGGCTGATCATTTTCTTCTTCTTTTGCCACATGTTTTTCTCTTCTCATTTCTGCAATTTGAGTTTTTATTGCAGAAATTTCTGTCTTGAGATTATGAATCTCTCGACTGACTTCTCCTAGAGTAAGTGATCTTACTCTATCAGGTTTCTGTTGATGCCTTTGAAATGATTTTGTGTTACGTTCAAATGAAGCATCAACAAACAAAGATTTCTTACCTGAACTATTTGAAGCTTTTGCTTTGAGCTGATCCATAAAAGCTTCTGTCAGGCGATTTTTCATCTCTCCATCCTCCATGGCTCGGATTTGTGACAGAATCTTCAATTCTTCTTCTTCTGTTGCAGCCATAAGGACTTTTTCTTTCTGGGGCTTAGGCTTTTCTCCTTCTTCTTCACTTGATTCGCTGAAATATTCAGAATCAGAAATATATTGAGCTTGACAGGCACATTCTTCAGAGTCAGAACATAAACATTCTGAAGAACTAGAATCTGAATATTGCTCTATGTGAGCATGGAGTTCTTCTGCTGACGAAGAACTAAAAGAATCATAAGAAGACTCATCTATTTGGTGCTGCTGAGCTATTTCTCTGATTGTGACATTGGGGCAGCGTTCTGTACTGTGAGCATGAGAGCCGCATTTCATGCACACTATTGGTCTTCTTCCTTCTTGCTTTACTTGCTTGTTTCTTTGGGCAAAGGCTTGGGATTTCTTGCCTTTGTTTAGCTTTGACTCTTCGCCTTCTAGACATCTGGAGGAAGTGTGTCCAGTTTTTCCACATAACCAGCAAGTAATTTTATTCCATTTCTCCTGCTTAGTGGTGTGTAGGTGAATATTTGAGGGATTATAATAGTGTGTTCTGGGAACATACTTATAATACCCTTTCTTTGTTCTGGAGGCTTGGCCTTGCCTCGGCTTTGAATATCTTCTTTTGTTCTTTGGATAATTTCTTCGGTTTTTGTAGAAAGTTTCTTTAAACTCTCTTTTGGCTCTTTTCTTAGCCTTCCTTCGTTTTACCAAAGGATCATCCAATGTTAATCCATATTTGCTACATATGGATTTTTTGTCAGGCAATCTGGAAAGTTTTTCCAGAGATTTATTTACCTTCGAGCTAGTACAAAGACTGACCAATGTCTTTGTGATGAGAGCATATATCTCTCCCCATGTATATGACTCAAAAGGTAATTGGAAGACTTCTTGTAATCTAATGTAATCAACAAATCTAGACGGCAGGGCTGCAAGATATACCTGTTTCCATAACAGGTTCTTTGAGTCTTTAACTTCGTAAATCCTCTGCATCCAGTCTTTGTGGAAGTCTTCATATTGGGACATTTTATGGCACTTTAGATTCATCAAAATAACCTCATTTTTATCAGCAATTTCTGTTTCACTTCCACACCAATGTTCCAGAATCATTGATGTTAATGCCCCGATCATATTGCTGATAACTATGCCATCAAAATTATGTATCACATCTCCTTTTTCATCCTTAAGCACTTCTGCTTCCATTGTTTCTATGAGCTTTGGAGATGATTCTGTCTCCCACCACCTGAGGAGTGTCCCTGTAAAACACTGAATAATAGTCCTGCAAGCATCAATTTCAGTTTTCCCTCTAAGACACATGAGTTTATATTCTGTGTACATCATGTCAATCATTTGTCTTATTTGGCCGACACTCATGTTATCTATATTCCACTCTCTGTGGGAATCTGGGAAAAATGTATGTGCTTCAGGAAGTTTTCCTTTTCCTTCTATGTCAGGTGCTGGATATCTGGTGAACCTATGTTCAAGAGGTTCATATATAGGAAGGATCTGAGTATCCTGATTTTTGTGTTCTTTCTCTGTGTCTGTTTCTTCATCCTTAAATAAGGATGCAATAGTGATCTTTGGTGTAGCCTCAGATTTTGAAGATGTGGCTACCTCTTTAGGAAATAATGCTGGAAATCTGTCCACAGATTTCACAGGATTTTGAATTTTTATGCTTCTTTTCACAAGAAAGGAGTTTGGAACTGGTTTCTCAATTTTGGAGAGATTCAACTTCTCAACTTTATCTGTTAGACCAGTTATGATATGTTTAGTTGCATCTAAATGATCAACTAATTTTTCTTTGACTCCTTCTATCTTTGATAAAGAATCTCTAGCATAAGAGCGAATCATACTGGATTCAAACTGTACATTATTTAAACATCTATTTACATCATGTATTAATACTTGGATAGTATCAATTTGTTCCTCTTTTACTGCAGTATTTGTCCAGTTCAGTTGTTAACTGGTTTTAATTACTATTTGCAAAAATAAAAATAAAAATTATCCAATAAAACTTTTAATTACTATTTGCAAAAATAAAAAAAAATTATATAATCAACATAATACTGTTCTTTGCGAGAATCATAATACTGCGATTTGCAAGAATCAAAGAAAAATTACAGAACAATATAATCAAAATAACCAATAAAAAATGGCTTATTCAATGAAACTTATACCAGAATAGGAAGATTTCATTAAATTCCCCTAACAACTTGGAATATATTCAATTATCCAATTCAAATAAATACATTCAATTATATTCAATTACCCAAATCAATATTCAATTACCCAAATCAATATTCAATTATACCCAATTCAAATCTATTTATATGAGATAAATTTATATTGGACCGTTCCCATGCGATTGAAGATCGATTTGCGAAAATTTCATACCAATGGAAAATCTAACTAGTGAAAATTTAACAACTTAACTTAAACAGATATACGAACCTTTCACCACTCCTTAAATGAAAAATGATGAGATGAAAAAACTTGAATGGAGCAGCGTGGGAGCAAGGAAAAGGTATACCAGATTTACGAACAAAACGGATAGCCATTTGACTATAGGGTTTCCGGGATTATCCATAAACGCAGGCAAGTTGAATGTATATATCAAAATGAAGGGGATGTCTCGGAATTGATTACTAATGGAGTCCACAACCATCCTTAGATTCAAACTCTCTACATTCATAAATGAGATGCTCAACAAAAACAAACCAGCAGTACATTTTATCGGCCAAATTGGGATCAGGTACCTTTCCAACCCTTCTCCCGTTCATAATCCTCCTTCCTTATTCATCTTAAGATCAATAAAAACGACCAGAATTCTCCAATGGAAGCTCAGAGACGAACAGAACCTTGGAAATCGAGAACTGGCAGACAGAATTTGCAGAATTTTGACCCTAAAACGATGGGAAGCCCTTGATCAATTGCCCTCCAAAGTAACTCCCATTCATGTTGAAATTGTTCTTGTGAGGCTTAAAGAAGAGGCAGAACTCACTTTGAATTTTTTCCAGTGGGCCCAAAAACAGCCATTTTTTTACCATTCAACAAAATCTTATTGCAAACTTGTTCATATTTTAACCCGGGCAAGAATGTATGATCAGGCCCGATATTATTTAAGACAAGTTGTGCTTGATTTCAAGCCCTCAAGGGATTCAAATATGTCTCTCTTTGAAGAGCTCATTCAGGCCTACAGGAAATTGGGTTTTTCGCCCTTGGTGTTTGATATGCTTGTAAAGGTGTATGCACAAGCTGGGATGGTTGATGAGGCTTTGAATGCCTTTGGTTGTGCTTTTCAATTTGGCTTTATGTGCACAGTGCACTCCTGCAATAGTGTTTTGAATGGCCTGATTAAAATAGAGAGATTGAGGGAGGCATGGGATGTGTATGAGCAAATGGTTTGCAGGCGGATTCTGCCGAACGTCGGTACGTTTACTATGTTGATTAGTGCATTTTGTAAAACTGGTAAAATGGAGCAGGCCAATGAGTTGGTTTGGAAAATGGAGAGGAGGGGTTGTTCACCTAATATCGTGACCTATAATGCGCTTATTGATGGTTATTGTCGGCAAGGGGACATGGCAGCAGCGTCGGACCTTGTGAAAACAATGTCGGAGAAGAGAATTGATCCCAATGTCATTACTTTCAGCGTGATGATTAGGGGTTACTGCAAAGAAGGTAGGATGGAAAAAGTGGAGTTACTGTTTACGGAAATGAAGAAGCGGAATTTGGTTCCAGATAGTGTGACCTATGCAATACTTATCGATGGTTATTGCAAGGTGGGTGATATGGAAAATGCTTTGAGAGTAAAAGATGATATGGTGGGTACTGGCTTGAAACTGAATGTTGTTACTTGCAATACTTTGATTAATGGATTATGCAAGTCTGGAAGGGTGAAAGAGGCAAACAGGCTTTTCTTGGACATGGCAGATCGAGGGCTTGCGCCGGATAAAGTGACTTACAGTATTTTTGTAGATGCATATTGCAGGGAACGGAACATGGATGAAGCTTACAAGTTTTGTAATATGATGTTGCAGAATGGCATTCAACCTGGTGTTGTTACCTATAACTCCCTAATAAATGGGCTTTGCAGACTAGAAAACATGGAAGAGGCGGAGAAGCTCTTGCATGAAATGAAGGAGTTCGGTGTTACTCCCAATGTGGTAACGTATGGCACACTGATGGATGGATACTTCAAGACAGGGAAGATTGAGGAAGCTTTTAAGTTGTGGAATCATATGTCGGCAGGTGATTTAATGCCCAATCGAGTTTGTTACAATTCAGTAATCAACGGTTTGTGTAAACTGGGTAAGATGGAAGAGGCAGATAGGATTTTGACTGAGATGGCAGAGAAGGGTTGCATTCCTGATGATATCACTTACGGGACTCTTATTGACGGATATTGCAGAAAAGGAAATATTGAACAAGCTTTTAGATTGAAAAATGAAATGGTCAGAAAAGGTTTTTCACTGAGGGTCGAAACTTACAACACACTGATGAAAGGGCTGTGCAAGTCGGGAAAGAGTGCTGCAGCAAAAAAACTTTTGGTTGACATGGTTGAGAGGGCTTTAATCCCAGATGATGTTACATACAACACTCTAATTGATGGTTACTGCAGGGAAGGCTACATGGAGGAGGCTCTTATAATACATTTTGAAATGCTTGACAAGGGTTTCTTGCCCAATGTCGTTACTTTCAGTGCACTAATCAATGGACTTTGTAAGACTCGAAAGATAAAAGGGGCGAAAAAGCTTTTAGCAAAAATGGTTGATAGCGGTTTTTCTCCTGACAATAAGACTTGTTCCTCACTGATTGAAGAAATCAAAATAGAAGGCAATATGGAGAAGCTTTTGATGTTGGATGGAAAAATGGATAATGCAGGTGTTCTGCCAAACGTGGTTACATATAATACAATTCTTAATGGACTTTGCAAATTGGGGAGTATAGTGGAAGCAAAAAAGTTCTTGCCAGAATTATTAAAGAGGGGGTTTCTTCCGGATAATTTTACTTATGGAACTCTGATTAACTGTTATTGTGTATCTGGTAATATGGATGAGGCTTTCAAGCTACGGGATGAAATGCTGGAGAAGGGCATTGTTCCCAACATTGCTATTTACAATGCACTCATTAATGGACTTTGTAAATCAGGAAAAATTGAAAGGGCAACTAAACTTTTTAACAAATTGCCACGGAAAGGGGTGACTCACAATGAAATTACATATAACACATTGATTGACGGGTACTGCAAGACTGGCGATATGGAAAAGGCCTTCAAATTGCGAGATAAAATGATCAGGAAAGGTATCATGCCATCTGTCATCACCTTTTCTACATTAATTAATGGTCTGTGTAAATTAGGGAGTATGGAAGCAGCCAGGGAACTTTTTGATGATATGCTTAAAATGGGGTTGTCTCCAAATTATGTCACATACATTACATTGATTCATGGATATATGAAAGAGGACAATATGGAGCAGGTTTACAAGCTTCATGATGAGCTGTTTGGCAAGGGTGAAATTCGTAATGCTGCTGGAAAATTAGTAACTGTGGAGATGGAGTCAAAAGATTATCAAGATAGCAGCCAATATTCTTCTGCAGATGCATATTTTGCCAGTGCACATGCAAGCTAACAATAGGAGAATCGTAATATCATTTTGCCTTTGGCAGTGGTATAAAGTAACATTGGCTTTTGATGGTCATTGCCTATGGCATTGTCACCTTAAAAATGCATTACAGGTCAAGATGTGCACTGAAAAATAGGAAGCAAACATTTTGATGGTCGTTGCCTATGGAATTCTCACCTAAAAATGCATTACAGGTCAAGATGTGCACTGCAAAATAGGAAGCGAACATTTCGATGGTCTTTGCCTATGGCATTCTCACCTAAAAATGCATTACAAAATGCATTTCAGGTCAAGATGTGCACTGAAAAATAGGAAGCAAACATTTTGAAAATTTGCTCGGCCACTTTCGTTTTAAATATAGGCTTCGGTGCCTCTTTTCCCTGAGCTCTACAATAGATGGATATCATATACATCCACAGGGCTTGAACCAACAACTGGCCCTGCAAAACCCTGTGGTTCCAAAGTGTTGCTGCTGAACTGTCCTCAAAGAAATCTTGTGTACTTCATACTTTTCTCTGGTCATTCATTGGACATCAATAAAATTATCTTATCTTATCTGGATGCACCAACATCAGTTTGACTAGTTTGGGATAAATTAATGCCAGATGGACATTATTGTCGGCATGTTGCATATGCACTAAGAAGAAAAGAGGAGACTTTGACATGCAAAATGTAGGAAATGTCAAGGTCCTTGTAATGATTACCCATCTAGTTGATCTTTAAGCACATATTTAAAACACCGGAGAAACAACGCAAACACATGTTATGTTTGGAGAAAGTTTTTCCTTGATGTCTAAGCATTTCCGTGCCTTAGATATGGATCAAAAAGGAAATTGACTTGTTGGAAAGCTGGAATCTTGAAAGTTGCCACAGCTTTAATGGATTTGGACATACCATATAGAAATCAACGTTGCTCTACTGGAATTAGATAGCTGTTACCAACAGACTGGAGCATTGCAGAAATGGATGGTTAGGAGATCTGAAAATGTGTGTGCTATCTGTAGCAGTTAATCAAAATCAACATAATGAAGAAAGACACGGCTAATTGAAAGTCAAGGTGGGATTAAATAAACTATCTGCTAAATGGCACAACGGTGGCCATTATTGGTGCAAAGGAAGATAGTCATCTGTCAATCGAAGTATTAAAGATACTTTCTTATCTTTGATTAGCGAATATCTGGATTTCATGATTGGCACAGTATACAGAATGACCGGTCAGAAATGTATCCAGTTCTACTTGTTGAGAGGTAATGAATTCAGTTCTTTTTTGGCTTGTCGATTTTTGGTTATCTTTAAAGATAAATCCATTGAATAATATTTCTGTAAAGGTATTCAAATTATCAGGAGGTTTCACTACAAATATAAATTTATCAATGGTTTCACATCTTTTATTTGGAAATTATTAGAATAACCTATAAATTGGATACGGTTTCAAACTTTATTCTGTTTGGCTAGACTTGGAATTCAACAACTCAATTCTTTAATTTCAAGAGGTAGTAAATCAGTTAAATATTCTGGAAACAGGTTGGATCTGGCTCTGTCTCAAGATGTTCCCCAGAAGAAAATGAAACCATAGAATGGAAGTTCGCTAGTTGAGTGACACATACGATTTGGAGAAGGTGCTCAGGTTTACACCATTTTGATGATTTGAGATAAAGGGAAGCTGTTATATAGATAGTTTATTTGCTTGCAAATGGGTTGTGTTATCCACCATTGTGTCTGAACATTTCAAGGGGTATGTTATCCACTAGCTTGTATATGATCAGGACTAGGTAGAAGGATTCTTGTTAATTTTTGTTAACATGTTCTTTGCTTAGGTCAATTACTTCAATGATCCATATTAGCCCAATTTTCATTTCCATTTCTTGCATTAGCAATCACATAAATCGTAATCACATTGATAGTAACTGAAGAAAGAACATAAATAACTTAAGCAGGAGACAAGCCAAGACAAGAGAACACAGGAAATGGCTCAAGCCAGGGAAAAACCCCATGAAGGGGAAAACCCTTGATCAATTCTTCTTATTATTAAGATCAAATGTTCAGCAGAGAGAGAGTACAACAACTCAAGGTCAAGATTGACTTGCCAATATAGAGATCCACTATCACTGCCTTCAATCGCAATTGCAATTATGGAGCTGACAAGATGTACCCTCTTAAGCTGGAGACATAGTGCAGAAGAAGCTTGATCTGGTTAGGGCTACCTCCAGTCCATCAAGGAGCTGCTATAATCTGTCCAAACTGATCAACCATCCAATTAGCATTCCAGGCTCCACGAATATATTGAATCACAAGAGCTGAAGTTTTTTTGCTGTTGCTTACGGATCCTGGTTAGGGTATGAGGCACACTGTTACAGTCCTCACAAATCTACTGAAAACTGCCTTCTATAGCTGCAGCCTCCCTCCAGGACAATCTGTCCTCTTTCTGTTACAAATCAGGGCTTAACCCAGCCCTCAAACAAGCTTCCATACCAACCAACCTTCATCAAAATGGGTCTGCGGCTCACCTGGGCAGATGGTTACACTTTTGGCCCATTGATTTGCAAGATAAGGCCTGTGGCTTGCTTGAGAAATGCTTCTTAAAGGTAAGGCCCACCTAGAAGAGGGTTTTTACACCATAAAGATACACCCAACCACTTCAGGTCTTCCCTTATGCCTGTGGTCAACGTCAGAGCTAACTTGGACCTGCAATAGAAGGAAAATATGCTCAGAACAGTTCACAAATAAGCCCAGACTTGCCTTTAAGATGCCCGGCCTTCTGCCTAAGGGACTCGGCCCATCAAGCAGCCTTGCCATGACATCAACCAAGATCTTTCTCCTTCGCTGGAGCCAACCTTCCCTCTGTGGCCATTTCAGGGAGAAGAATATGTGATGAGGATGTGTCTAATGAGGCATGAGAACACTTCCTTTTATAGGAAATGGAGAGGGCTTTAACTTGACTAATTAACCCCAAGCCAACCTTGATGATTTACACATGAGAGGGCTTGCTTTCAAAAATATAGTTTTCCTTCTCCAAATTTAGTGATCTTTAGGTTGATTTTGGTCCTCTTGAAAAGAGGAATTTAATGCGATGGTTATCTTCATCAAATGAGCTGTCCAAAGTGGAATTTGACCCTAGTTGCCAATCTTAACACTCCCTCTCAACTAGGCAGAATTCCACCTGCCAATCCATCCATGATCATGTCATTCTGTCATCATGTACCATCTCTGCATCTCATCTCAACTCTGCTGAACACTGATGTAATAATGAAGAAGAATCAATCGAGAGTGAGTCACAAGACCTTGCCACTCTCCACTGACTGAAGTCAGCCTAGGGGTAGAACCCCAATCATACTTGATCCTAAATCAAGTTGTTTGAACTTTGAACACCACGCATCCTAGACATAGGGAGTACGGTAGTACACGATGCGTCCATTTGTAGTGCTATGGTCCCTATCCACTTTTCCCAACTTACTGGCCAGATGAGAGGTACTTCCCATGAGTCTCAGACTACATGGGTAGGATGTATGCTGGGGCATCCGCTGGAGAAGGTGAACCACTCATCTTGTTTATATGCCATAGGAGAGGGTGAACCACTCATCTTATGCATATGTCATCAATTGTAGGGGAAGGTGAACCACTCACCCTACAGTCACATGTCACAACCATTGTAAGGAAAGGATAAACCACATACTAAGCACATGCAAACTACTGATAGTAGGGAAAGGATGAACCACGTCCTACATGCATGCCAACCAACAATTGTAGGAATGATCCTACACGTGGGGAAATGATAAACCACATCTCACCGACATGTCAACCACTGATCGTAGGGAATGAGCATCCTACATGTGGGGAAAGGATGAACCACATCCCACCGACATGTCCACATGTGACAACTGACAGATGCCTATATGCATCTCTCGCTGTGGGGTAAACACGTACAAGGAAAGGATGAACCACATCATGTACATAGCGAACTCATAGGAAAAGGAGTGAACCACATCCTATGGTCGTATATAGCTCCAAAAAGTACCCTAGGTCCCCAGGAGCTCCCAGAGCTCAATGTTCAACCGGGACCCTCATAATAGGGTCTATCCACGACTCCCAACCCCTCTCTTAAGGAAGTTAAACTTGACCTTACCAAGGGGCTTTTACAGGATGACTGTAACCTGCACATCCGTCTTGAAATGATGGAACTTGATTTCTCCCAGTTGTACCATATCCCTCCCAAATGAAATGGTACCTGATGCCGATATGTTTGAAATGGTCGTGGAACATGAATTTTCTGAACAGCGAGTTCCACTGGATTATTGCAATATATAATGGAGGTTTCCAGCACGTGCTTAAATGGCTCACTGAAGATCTTCCTCAAACAGCCTCAACTGTGCTTCCAGACTTCAGTCTAAAGGAGGATACCAAGAAGTGTAGCACTTGGATGTGCTCTTTCCATTTATCATACTGCCAGCCCAGCCAATATTAAAGATCCATGGAATCTTAAATTCCTAGGGGTGTACATCAGATCGTAGTTAAATAAGAAGCTAATCAATATGAGAGGCTTAACCATACATTGTCCCAGAGACATTGTAGCAAGGCGTATGTCTGATCAGGTGTTTATCAGGAACACCAGGGTCTCCACAAGTTATTTAAATCCGGATCAGCAGCTTCTCCATTTCATCAGACCTGTCTTTCATTTTTACTTTAAAAGTCAACTCCCTCTTGAGAGGATCATCTTCTGTATCTTTGATCATGGCTTCCTCTAAATATCGGGGAAAATGATCTTGCTCGAAGCATAGTCATTGAGTTTGTCTGCAATTTTGCTATTTTTCCTGTAGTTATTCCTTTGGACCATGTGCCAAAGTCATCCATTCTGCCAGGGATTCTATAGCTCCCTCTGAACTCTTACTTCAGTTGGTCATCCAGCCTTTGCTCCTAATCCTTAAGATGAGATATTAACATGCTGCATTGGTAGTACCTCAACATTACAGGTACTTTTGACTGCATGAAGATTCCAGGAGACTTGCTCTGAGTTTTGCCTTGGAATGATCTGCTCTGTCCCTTTTTAACTGTCTGCTTCAAGTCTGATTATACCAAGGTGTCTAGCCCTTATTAGCACGGTTCCAAACATCTCCTGCCATATTCTAGATGGACCAAAGAGAACCCAAACAATGCATATCATAGATCAAATCAAGTTATGTTAAGTTACTTCTCAGCAACAGAGTTTAAACTTCAGAATATGTTATCATAGACTAGATTCATAAGGATATGTATAACTGCTGATGTACTAGATTTCTTCAAAGATTCAGTGTTGTAGCAGAAGATTGTGCTAAGTAAACAATGTACTTCAAACTGTTGATAAAAGGCTGACTTCTGCACTCAAGGTGCTGATACTCTCATTGGTAAAGACCCTTACAACTACCCTTATTACCAGACTTGAATCAAGTCATCCTTCCACCAGACTACTGCAACAATGGAGCAACTCTGAAAATGATGGGACTGCTGCTAGATAAAGCCCAGACTTGATGAAGATCTTCTTACTGTTGTACAAAACTTCTGCAGGGATATGATATTACAGTTCCAATACTGTAACCCTTCAAAACCTTAACTGCTGAAAGCCTGCTTCAACTGAAACCCTCACTGTAGAAGATTTGTTTGATTTTGTCGAAATGCTAATAGTATTGCCTGTGGATGCCAACTGTAGTACCGACTGCCAGATCAATCTTGGTGACTGCCCATGTATCTGCTACACCTCTTGTTCGACCAAAACCTTCCTTGTTTATGGCATTAACGATAAACAAGGGAAACAACACTGCAGTAACCTTTACTAAGTAAATTTGCCAATGAAACAGTGTATAGTCCTCTGCCTAGGCTTCAATATCTTATGATATTATTGACCTTAACAGCAACTCAGATTGCAAGTTCTGGTAAAAAGTACATATGTCAGAATACTCCTTTACGTAGTGTCAAGATACTTCAGATGAGAGACATACTGCTTATCATTGACTTCAAATCTTCTTGTAGAGGACACTTCGGGCTTCAGAGCCAGAGTATAGATCAATGCTTTAGTGAACAATGCAAAGAAATGATATTACTGTGATTCTTCAGGAGATTTTCAGATTGATCACAAAATTGCCAATTGCATAGGATTACAAATTGAGCTGGACCGAAAATCCTTAACTTTATGAAACGTATTCCAACAGTGGAACTGATTCTCACAACATAATTCCAAGACAGTCGGCTTAGATTTGATGGGGATGGTGATGCATATATTAAGGTGTATACATTTTATTTCTGGGCACAATGCCAGGTCTGAGACTTAGAGATCTGCTTCAGAAATTTGTAATGTAATGTCAAAACTTCATGTTGTTGTTCCAGAATACCTTCTTCACTTGATTTAATACAAATGTCTAAACCGTGTTATGGAGAGAAATTGCCTCCAATTTGGATCAAGCCTCAAGATATTCCGGAGATTCAAGCAATGCGGTCAGCTACAATGAATCACTTTTGGAGAACTTTCAATGGTAGCTGCAAGCTGTAGATATAAATATATGTCATCGTATATAATCATAATGATACATCATCACAGTAGCTTTAATGCATGTCTGGAACTACTGCAGAAATTTGAGGCTAGAACAATAGCCTATCAAATTTCGCTGCTTCAGAAGGAAGAACCAAACAATTTCTCTGTCTCAGAGATAATATTGTGCCCTAGATAAGGGTCGAATCTCAGAGATAGCAGCAACCCAAAATGCAACTCACGATGAATAAAAAATTGTTCCAGATATGTCACATAGGTTGATCTTCTACCTGCAATGAGCACCTGCCCAACGAATCCCCAAACCGAAACAAAACTCAAAAAATACAGCAAAACCCTGAACACTGATCCTTCTCAAACCCTCACGTTTGATGCAACACTTCGCTACAAGGGCCAAGGAGAATTTATTGACTTCACCTTTTGTAGCCTTACACACTTCTCTGTGTAACAAACAGTGCCCTATTACAAGGCCAAAGACATTCCAATAACAATCTGCTGAGATTACTTCAGATCAGCCTATCTGAATGAGCCCAAAAATAATGTTATAGAGATGATCTTAGTGAAAATCAAGGATTAATCTCACTGCTACAGATGCTAGGAACTCCATGGCACATATATAGTTTCACATGTGTCTTCATATAAACCTGCAACAGAGAAGGAATTCCGAGCCAGACCCCATCTCCCAAAACAAATTCAACTCAAAGACATTTTCATAAACATTGCAGTGGAAATATAAACATAACAGATGAACTCTTATCTTTTAATATGTGCAATTGGCTGCAGGCCTTCGACATTCCACCTAGCCATAGACCTCGTTGTTCATTATCTTTCAACAGTGGGTCACCCCTGAGCTTGGGCTTTGACTCCATGGGCAAAAAACGTCAACTTGCCAAAAAACTGGTACACACCCAGTACCAACAGCTACTAACCAAGGTACCAAGCACGACAGCCTCCAACCAGCGTTTCTACGGCTTCCAGGAGTTCCACTGCCTTCACAGGCTTTCCAGGTACCCTTCTAGGCCTCACACAACCAAGGTAACAAGCCCGACAACTTCCAACCAGCAGTCCTATGGCTTCCAGGAGTTCCACTACCCTTCTAGGCCTTCAAACAACCAAAGTACCAAGCCCGACAACTTCCAACCAGCAGTCCTATGGCTTCCAGGAGTTCCACTACCCTTCTAGGCCTTCACACAACCAAGGTACCAAGCCTGGTAGCTTCCAACCAGCAATCCTATGGCTTCCAAGAGTTCGATTTCCCTTGCGGGTCTTCCAAGTACTCTTACAGTCTTCTATTTCCATAACCGTCTCCATCCTTCCATGGCTGTCTGCTAGATTCTCCACAAGAATCGTCTGTACTAATCTGCCACGTAATCCCTCATAGTGGCAAACATGCCTTTTTTGTATGCATGCCTCTTTTTCACCACTTGGCAATCCCCCAAGCCGCCTCATGGGCATTGGTTATATGCCTGGGCTCCTTTTTAATGATTATTTAAAATTTAAATCAGATGAGCCCCATTTTACTCATCCCTTGAGGCTTAACCTCCCCATACTTGTTCTGTCATTGCGGTCTGCAACCATTATATTTTATTAATGTGCAATGTTACATGATTACATTACCAAGCCTTTTGGCCTCAAAATATAAAACGCGTGTACACGGGCATACCATCCCCAAAGCACATAACACTCACGCACATGGGCATAACGACCCCCATAACACATTTACACACATGCACATGGGCACAGCGACCCTCAAAAAGTTGTCCTCGACTCATTAGCCTATTTAGTGTGTCTCGGATCACCAATCTATTTCTGCTTATACATGTTATTTACATTCCAGGGTTGGATAGGGGTGTTACAGTCCCCTCCCCCTTATTTAGGCACTGTTCTCAGTAATATATATACAACATTTTCTTAAAAAAGATGAGGGCATTTCTCCCTCATCACATTCTCATGCTCCCATGTAGCATCTTTAGGACCGAAATGGGTCCATTGCACCTTACCCAAGGCGACAACTTGATTTTGGAGCACCTTGACTTTCTCGTCCAAAATCTGCACTGGTTGGACCTAAAAGTCTCCCTCGGGCTCCACCTGAATCATGTTCCAATCAATCACATGGTTAGCATTAGGAACATACTTTTTAAGCAATGAAACATGAAAAACACTGTGAATGTACATCGATACTAGTGATGCAATCCTATATGCAATCGAACCGATCCTTTCTAGGAACTCAAATGGTCCACAATGTCTCGTTGTCAACTTTGCAAAACTGCGCGATTTCAAAGAGATTTTCCTTGCCTTCACCCTCAAGAAGACACAGTTGCCAATTCTGAATTCTTTGATTGAGCTGTTCTTATTTGCATAACTTTTCTTTCTATTTTGGGCAACCTTCAAATTCTGTTTAATCTTTGTTATTTTCTCTTCCATTTCTTTGAGCAAATATGGACCAACAATGGCCTTATCAATTGGACTGTCCCAACTCACTAGAGTGTTGCATTTCCTGCCATACAAGGTTTCAAATGGGCTCATCTTCAAAGATGATTGATACCCATTATTATAAGCAAACTCCACTAAGTGCAAATATTCTTCCCATTTTGATGGTTTGTCCATCACATGCATCCACAACATGTCTTCATTGACCTAATTAACTCTTTTCATTTGACCATCTAATTTTGGACGGTACGCTGTACTAAAATTCAAATTATTCCCAAATCCCTTAAATAAGCATGTCCAAAAATTAGATGTAAACTTGGGATATTTTTTTGAAATTAATTTCCTTGGCCACACCATGCAGCGTGGTAATTTTTCTCATGTAAATGTTAACAACATTGTTTGTATTGTGTGTTGACTTGATTGGAATGAAGTGGGAAGCCTTGGCGAGTTTATCCACCACCACTATGATGGAATCATGTTGCTTCATTGTTCTAGCCAGATTTATAAGGAAATCCATGGAAACAATTTCCTATTTCCACTTAGGAATGAGTATTGGCTGCTGCAACCCCACTGGCCAAAGGTGAAGAGAGAATTAAAAAAAGAAAAAAATTAATTAAGTGTGAGCTATGCCACCTCACTTTGAGGCCAATGCCCCTAGTCCCATGCTTAAAAATGTATATCCAAAGAAACGAACTTAAATGAAAGAAAGAGAAACAAAGAGAAAGACAAAAAAGGGATAAGGGACAGTAAGAAATGATTTCAAGTAAATGGTAACTCAAAGCTAAACATTATCGCTTAAAGGGTAACACGAAGAATTAATGAAGATTCCTAGCTCTTAAAAGCTAGTCAAAAAAGATAAAAAACCTTTAGATCATCATACATGACTATGAGGGTCAACATATGAAGTTTTGCTTTCCCCTTTCGCATTTCATCCATCATATCATCTATTTCTGACTTAGTGATCTAGGAAATACATCTTTGTTTTAGGATTTGTCACATGCAATAAGGGTACAACTTCCCCCCTGGTGAAACTTAGGCAAATTAAAAAATTAAGCTAATGTTATGGTGTTGCTAAAATGTATCACTTGGTGCACGTTGCTTAATGACTTGTATAATGGGGCTTAACTCACCACTATGAGTGGGTTCCTTGCCTTAGGATCAATGTATCGACATTGGGAGTTGCATCTTTGCCTTAGGATATGTGTACTATGCAATGAAATGTGTGTACATTCATTAGTATTTGTGTTACCACATTGGGATTTGTGACATTACCTTGGAATCCATGTACCAACATATGGACCTATATATATTCATTAGGATCTATGAAATTTTCTTGGAATTCATGACACTACATTGGTATATGACATAGTGTATCTGCATTGGGATATATGTACATTCATTGGTATATTTGTCACTACATTGGGATCCATAATGGTGCATTGGATATTGTGACAGGGGTTGGAAATATTGAGGGGGGATGAATCAATATTTCATTCATTTTCAAATTTTCACTTAATATTGAAACCAAATTCACATCACATAAACAATTATTCACATTGTATGAACACAAAGATCAAAGTGCAAATTAAAACTTGAAGAAGAAACACTTATAAACAATCTTCAATTTATTACAACCTTTCATGAGGACATCAATCCTTTGTTAGCACAAACTTACAACAATTGCAAGCTCCAACATATCAAGAAGATGATGACACAAATCCTCATTGATCACTGACTTTCAACTTTCGTAGGCTCCAACCTATAGGAAATTCCAATCCCCTAGCTGAGCTCCAACTCAACAACTTCATAGGCACCGCCATACAAGAGGCTCCAATCTCCTCAGCTGAGCACCAACTCAACGATTTGTAGATCCTTGAACCTGTAAACAACAACTCTTGGTTTGTTCAAACTGCCCTTCTTCAATAGGGGTTATCACCCTCCCATGCTATCTTTAGATTTGCATCTTCAACCTTGATAACAACTACATGACCCGTGAACTCTAACTTTCTGCTCTTCAACTTGTCTTAGCTCATTAGCTTGACTCCTTGGCTCATTTTGATCTATACAAGCATAAGTCTTCTTTGTTGCACTATGCTTTCTGTGACACAATTACCAATACCCCTTGCACAAACTTCTTTGTTATCCTTAGCTTTTGGAAATTCCTTGTTAGAGGTGTGAAGCATAAATATTCTCTCCAAAAAATTCTCAGCCTTTGCACAAGAATCAATATTGTTATGTCACAAACACTTGTAATATCAATTTTGGGCTCCCTCCAAAAGACTGCTTCAACCCTCTACTCAAGCCTTAGAACCTATTATCACTCCTCTGGATCTCCAAGGCTGAGGAAGAGTCCGACTGAGGTAACCACAAACCAGTGTTTTAGCTTGGTAGCTAGCCCTACCAAGCCGGAGAGGGCTCTCTCCAAAGGGTCACAGCCAGGAGGGCTGGATAGTTTAGGGTTTTAGGCTAGATGTATAGTGCAGAGGGTCGTTTGATTTGATTTGGTTGGTTAGTTACAAGGATGAGTGATTTAGGTTAGAGGGACTAGGTCAGGGCAAATGAGATATGATTGCAGACATTCAAAGGGGCAAGGTAGGTATGAAGCTTAACACTTAAAAGGTGATTTGATGAGATGGTTTAAGACTAATGAGGAGTTAGGAAGAGCATAAGAGATGTATTCATCCTAAACTGAAGAAAAATGGACAAAGTATGATAAATTTCCCAAAACAAAGCATGAGCAAACATGTATTCTGCCTATCAACTTGAAAATTACCATATAACAGACATGAAATGGTTTATGAACTGATAAAACATTCATACAAATGATCACAAAGAAGAAACAATGCTAAACATTCATACCACATGTATCCCAGAAAAATAGCTGCAACTCATCTATTGAAACTGGCCAAAATCTGATACAATAGTCTCTGATCACTAGTACATCCCACTGAATCCAACCTGTAAAATGACTAAGAAAATACATAATATAGGCCTAAAACCAACTCATCCTAGGCTCAGGGGTTGAATCCATGAGAGGAGGAGCAGTTGCAAGAAAGGCTGAACTGATAGTTGGAGTGTAGGGTGGTCAAAGTGACTCATCCCTCACTCTAGCAAACTAATTCATTACATGCCACATAGGCCATTTAACTAATGTATCTACCCTAGATAAAAGTAAAAACATAATAATTACATCATCTAGATCAATTACATGAGTAAAACTTGAATTTCCCATAGGTAAAAGTCAACTTGGAGTGAAACAATGAAAATAGCAGAAGACTGTCAAACGTAGCGACCCGGTCCAATGTGCCTTTTTGTTGTCAAATGCGCAACACCATCTTTAGGGCTCCTTTTGGAGGCCTTCCCGGTGTCCAAATCTAGCCCATGATAGCTTATTGGAAAGCTTATCCTATCTAGTTTCCAAAACTGCGCTTGGTTTTCAAAATGGGCTTGATTTGCCCCTCCAAAATTGCAATCTCCTAAGACTACTCAAATGCGCAATGACCAGGCCAAAAAAGAGGCAGAAAGGTGATTTTTTGGTAGTTTTTGACCCTTTTGGCTGACCAATTTTGCTCTAAACACTTAGCAAAAGTACAGGGTGTATGTCCTCATCATTATGAATCCAAAAATGCTGACCATTTACTCATTGGATGCTCCAAAGAAGAGCACACCATCCAAGGTGCTGCGCGTTTGACCATGCTGAATGTGCCAATATTTCTCAGAAAACACAACAAAACATATCTTGCCAAAATTGTTCAACAATGGTAAAAATTAGTGGGTTGATAGCTGACTATATCTTTGAGGCATGGAGTGATGCCTCGGCAAGGATATCCAACCTCTTTTTCTCCTCTTGCTTGGTCAAGGCCTCAATTTTTGCATGAGCTCTTTTGAGCTTGGCCCTTGCAATTTTGTCTCTCATGGCATAGTGCTTCGCCATCCTTCTTTGAATATCATTGTCCTTCTTGGCCTTGTCTAGGAGGTTCTCCAGATGACCATTCACCCTCTCAAGCCAATGTTCTCGGTTTTCATTTACCATCTTGGCAAATTGCTCATTCAAGGTGAGCTCATTGGCTAGTTTTGCCTCCCTTTTTCTTTCTTGCTCCAAAGCTCTCTTTAGGCCTCTAGTCCTTGGCCTTCTTCTTGGCACCTGTTCATCAAGTGGCTCACCATACTACCCATATGCCTCATCAAGTAAGGCCTTTGCCTTTTCAACCTCTCTTTGTCTTTCTAAGCTGAATCTCCATGAGCTCATGTTTGACCTCAAACTGCCTGTTTTCCTGCTTATAGTAGGAAATGATCCATTTGGCCCTTTGCAAGTTGACCTCGAGCTCACCTATGAGTGCATTCTTCTCCTTGATGACAATAGCTGTGCTTTCACTGTCATCATGCTCATCTGAGTCAACTAATTGAAAATCATGCTCTATCTCATGGAGGTCTTCCTCCTGCTGCTGGATCTCTGCCTCTACAACTTTTTCCTTACCCTTCTGTACTTGCTTTGTCGATGAAGAAGGTAAGGTCCCTCCCACAATCAGTGGGGCAAACACTTGCCTATGCCCTCTCTGATAGATATGTGCCAAGGTACCTAAACCAACTCTTTTGGACTTGTTGCTCTCACCATGCTCAATATGCTCTTTCCCAGTGCCTTCATATCTGCCAGGTGAATGAATAGGCTCATGAAATGGTGATGATGGAGGTGATGGTTTGGCTGACTCATCAGATGAAGGTGAATGATGTATGGCCATGCTGAATAGGTGGGACTGTGAAAATCTTATTGGATATGAAAGTGTCCCATGCATGTTAAGCTGATCAAGGCGGCGTAGGACTATCATCTTGATGAGAGAATGGTGAAATATGCTATGCATTTGATGATCATGATCTTTCCTTCGGGCAATGTATGACATCTTGTCGATATCCCAATAAAGATAGTAGGGCAGATTGAGCAGTCTGACTCTTGTAAAATGCATGAGTAACTGAATATGATAGGAATGGAGCCTAGAAAAGTTGCCCTCACATCTGAAGTAATTCATGATGATTTTCATCATAGGAACATGTCTGTCTAGGAGGTAAGAGAAAAGGAAAATCCTCCTTTCATTCTTGTGGTTGGGTTTAAGATATGGCTCATAGTAGCAATAATCCAATTTTGCCTGTTTAAACCATTTTCCCCAACATTTGGGATCCCAGTAGCAGCTGATATGATAGCAGAAGATATAGTAAATGTGACATCGGCAAGGGTTGCTTGGTTGTCATGAAGGTTGATGATGAATTTTCTGGTCAATTCAGAACAAGGTTGCACGAAACGGGGAAACGGGTACGAGTTTCCGAAACGGGAAGCGATACGAAACGCGACCTCCCCAAATTTTGGAAACGGGGAAACGCGAATATATATATATATATATATATATATATATTAGGAATTTAAGAAATATGTGCAATCATAAAGCATATATGATACATTCTAATTTATTACATTATGATAAAATTGTCAATTGTCAATGCATAGACTATAAGTATCTAAATTTACATCACATTTACTCATGAATAATCACATAATGAAAATAGAAATATCCAAAATCAGCCACGAGAAATTTCTAATTTTTTGTCTCGTGATTGATTGGGAGTCTCCTCCTACATAGTCGAATGACCTTAGTGCTCTTGATTAAATACAAGTTTCATACCCTAGTACCCTACATTCTCTTGATTATTGGGAGTCTCCCCTGCATAGAGGGCTTTGTTCTCTCGATTAAATACAAGTTCCATACCCTAGTACATGATAAAATCCAATGGAAACATTGAAATCCCCCCAATCCTGAAATCCTGAAAAACAGATAAGTCTGCTGGATTTTGAGTAAGATCTAAAATTCTACTTTCTCCATATGAAATCCAATGACGACGAAACCACTCTCAAACATCCCGAGTCATTTCATGGTAATGTTAAAAATTTAAGTAAAAGGATGAAAATGAAAAATAAAGGAGAATATCACTTTTACTTTAAGAATTTAACATTACCATGAACTGCATATCAACACTAGGGCAAACAAATGTAAGAGATCTACATTAGAAAAAAAAAATTAAAAAACAAATGTTTTTTTTGGGGAAACGTGGCCCGTACGGCTTGGAAACGCGTTTCCGGCCTTACGGCCACGTTTCTGTTTCGGGAAACGTGGCCGTACGGCCGGAAACGCGTTTCCAGGCCGTACGGTACGGGGAAACGCGTTTCGTTTCGTTTCCCTTGGCGAAACACCCCCTAGGGCCACGTTTCTTGCAACTTAGATTCAGAATGATGTTGGATTCTTTCCACCGTCTCACAAAACTCAAAACAACCCATATGTTTGAAGCTAGGTTGCACAAACAGGGAAACGGGTACGAGTTTCCGAAACGAGAAGTGATACGAAATGCGACCTCCCCAAATTTTGGAATCGGGGAAATGTGAATATATATATATATATATATTAGGACATTTAAGAAATATATGCAATCATAAAGCATATATGATACATTCTAATTTATTACATTATGATCAAATTGTCAATTGTCAATGCATAATCTATAAGTCTCTAAATTTACATCACATTTACTCATGAATGATCACATAATGAAAATAGAAATATCCAAAATCAGCCACGAGAAATTTCTAATTTCTTGTCTCGTGCTTGATTGGGAGTCTCCTCCTACATAGTCGAACGACCTTAGTGCTTTTGATTAAATACAAGTTTCATACCCTAGTACCCTACATGCTCTTGATTATTGGGAGTCTCCCCTGCATAGAGGGCTTGGTTCTCTTGATTAAATACAAGTTCCATACCCTAGTACATGATAAAATCCAATGGAAACATTGCAATCCCCCCAATCCTGAAATCCTAAAAAATAGATAAGTCTATTGGATTTTGAGTGAGATCTAAAATTCTATGTTCTCCATATGAAATCCAATGAGGGCGAAACCACTCTCAAACATCCCGAGTCATTTCATGGTAATGTTAAAAATTTAAGTAAAATTGAAAGTGATATTCTCCTTTATTTTTCATTTTCATCCTTTTACTTTAAGAATTTAACATTACCATGAACTGCATATGCCTCAAACTTCCTGATGAACTGCATATCAAAACTAGGGCAAAAGTTCACTTTTATAAATTTAGACAGGCATCTAGAAGCAGCTAGAAGTCACTAGCATACCCTAAAAATAAATTAAAAAACAAATTTAAAAAAAAATAAAAAAAAAACATAAGTAAATGATGAAACGTGGGTCATACGGCTATGAAACGCGTTTCCGGCCGTACTGGCCACGTTTCAGTTTCGTGAAACGGGCAGTACGGCCGGAAACACGTTTCACGGAAACTGAAACGTGGCCAGTACGGCCAGAAACGCGTTTCACGGCCGTACCAAACGCGTTTCACCGTTTCGTACCAGTTTCCGCACTGAAACGTACCCTTGCCCCATGTTTCCTACAACATAGGTTTGAAGCTTGTGACAGTGATGGGAGATGCCATGAGCTCTCTAGTGTTGGTTGGCTCATATCTGATGATTCTTCCTCCTTTCTTATATTTCCTCTGCTTTTTTCTTCCTCACTCTGACTTTTGTGTTCTTCTTCTGCCATGATTTGTTGTTGTCAAAACCCTTGGGAAATGGTAGAATGGACTATGGGTATGGGAAATGTGGAATGATGTGAGGAGAGATGATGAAGAGGAGATGGGGGTGTGTGGAATGGGGGAGGTGATAGAGGATAGTTGTTAAGTGAGGGGGAATGATAATGAAAACTAGGAAATGTGTTTTGAGATGGTGGGAATGTATTACTAGGGTTTGATCTTAGGAATAACAACAAACAACTTAAACCCTATGTAGGTGAATAATGGAGGGAAGGAGTGAGTAAATTTGCCACTAACCTGATTCCCCGACGTATATGATGACCAACTTGGAAACTTGGTGGCGATGGATGGTTTCTAGCACATTTTGGTTCCTCCCAAGTGAACGCATAGCGACCCAGGCAAACGCGCCCGTCAGCGACAGGAGCGCAGCGCCGTTGTAAATAACACTGGAATCTCTGGCAAACCTGTAACGACCTAGTCAAACACGCAGTGGCCTGGCTAAATGCGCAGTGACCCTGCTAAACGCGCCCTCTTGCTCTGTTTTGCCCAATTTCGCCTTAAAATCGACAAATTTCTTTTGCTGAGGAGTTTTGAGAGTGCTAGAGTGCAAATGAAGCTTCATGGGTGTGTTTGAGAGCCTTTATACTTGGATGAAATATAATTTATGAGTTGCACACCCACTTTCTAATGTTTCTTGTCATTTCCAAATTTTCATATTAATGCTTTTTGACTTTCTGACCTTTTTGCTCTTGACAGGTGGATGATGCTTTGACAATCCTGATTTTGAATTTTGCTTGGGATGCTTTTGGCAATGGACTTGAGTATGCAGCTAAAAAGTAACTTATTACATATAATAGACATAAAATTACATAAACAAAAATAAAATTATTACATTTGTTTGAAGTTTTAATTTACAAACTTGGAATAAAATCCCTTCTTGAAATCAAATTTAGGGCTTTCAGTAACCATGGTTACATGCTTTGGAGAGCTTTATTTAACTGAAAAGGATATTATTTGCTTGACTCTAATATTTTGCTGACCTTATGCAATGAGATGGTGATTTATTGGACCTTGGGAAAATAAAACCTAGGTGACCTAATGGAACCTCAAATGACTGAATTTCAGGTGGATTTGACTGATATAAAATATGATGAAATGAGCCTTCATGTTCAATGGAAACCCAGAAGACACATGAAGGAGGGCCAACAAATACAAAATTTTGAGAGGGGAAAGTGATTTTGGATTTTGGGCTACCATCAGTGAACAAATTTTTTCATGATGACCTAAGTGGAATGCAAAAAATTTCAAACGAGACTCTAATATGATATAAAAGAGAGATTTTGATCACTGGTGGTAGTATGCAAATACTGACTCTAACAGAACCTTCACTATAGTGACTTCATAAATTCTCTAGGGTTTGCAGCAGAGCCCTTGAAAATCACCTCCTCAGCTTTAACTTTCTAGAAACTCCTTTTTTCGATTAGAGGCAAATTAAAAAAAACTAAACAAGGCTCCATAATTAAACCTTGTAACAGAGTGCAGTGTTTGGTTTCTGCATCAAAAATCACCACACAACTTTCAATTTATTTCTCTGCAAGTTCAAATTCATCTCTTTGAACCAACCATCTCCAAAACCTGCATAATCGAAGAACGAACCCTGTACCAAGTAGTTTGAAAATAAAAAAGCGACGGGCAGAAGCTATAAGCTCCAGGAGCCCAAAACAGACAAAGAAGCAGAATCTTTTGCTACATAAAGAACTCAAAAACTAAATCAAAATATTTCTTAGACTATGCAAAACCTTTCATCTTGCCTCAGAATCCTTCGCGGTTTCATTAGAAGACTTGTGATTTGAGTTGAGTTGAAATGGTGAGTCCAAGCTCGTATTTATACAAGTCTAAGCGTATATTTTTGAGCTGACCTATAAATTTAATTGAAGTCAACTTGTAAATTTTGTTTTGTGGCCGGCAGTTGGAATCATAATGTTCTTGAGGAGCCTACTTATAAACTTTATACATGTGTTTATTGTCTTGCCGGGAGGGTCGATCAGTTGTGACCAAGATCAAATAATCTCCATAACTGTAAATATCTCTAATGTTACCCCTGATCTTTGATCCCACGCTTGGAACAATTTTGTCGAGATAAGTTTTGGATAGGCAGCTAAAGTTGTTTGGAGATTCTTCTATAGCACAATCAACATCCGATCGACGAGTTTTAACATCTAATGTAATGTCTACTCCTGCTCAAATAATTGAACACTTATTCTTCTTTCATTTGTGTAAGCTTATTTGAGTAGTAGAGGGTTTAGAAGGTAAACATGTTAATAAATTTGTGCTTAAAGCCATTGAATTCTCTGATACAACGAATATTCCTCCTATTGCCATCACCATCTTTTTTTAGCTTCCGTGGGTCACATCTTTGCTATAAACAGTCCATAGTGATATACTAGTAGTTCCAGTCAAGAAATGATCTGTGCAAGAAATGATTTGTCCACTTGGATTGCAAGTCACCTGAGTCAACTTCTCTCTTTTAGAGAATTTTTTTTAAGACTTTTATATGCCTTTTCGTCTCCATTCTCCATCCCATCCTGTTCTACATTCTCACTCATGCATATTTTCCAATGGTTGTACTGAATTTAATTGATGCAATGTTAGGGCATCTCCCTCACCATAATTTGCAATGTATTTAAGATTTCTAACATGCAATTTCTACTTTCATCCCTAACAATCTTATCAAATATCCCCAACTCACCTCCGAATGGATGATCATCCTTTGATCAAATCTCTTCTGCATGTTCAAATTTATCTTCTTGATCTCCAAAACCTTCAAGTGATCAAAACCCTCATTATAGCAACTTGTCACTTGTTTTAAAGCCTTCCATTGCATTCTCCTTTATCTCCTTACTTACATTTTGCCCCTCTAACTCATGTTGATCATCGAGTCTGTGCACCTCCTCCTTTGTCTCTTCAAACTTCTCCTTGTCATCTTTAACCCAAACTAGCTCAGATGCTCCTTGGCCTCCAAAATGTTTTTCCTCTTCTCCTTTGTCTTTTCTATTCTGTACCCAACTATCATTCACCTCTTGCCTATCATCCAATAGGATTTTGGTATCTTCTTCTGTTAATTTTAAATAACAATGATATGTTCTATGCTTAAGAGCAATTTACTTCAATTTTCTTACTAGCCCAATATCAATTTCTAGATTAGCAGTCACATTAACATGACAGTAAATGCAGATATAACATAAATAAAAACAGTAGAAGACAAGCCAAGACGAGAGGACACAAGATGTGGCACACGCCCGGGACAAACCCCAATGTGGGGAAACCCTTTGATCAATTCTTCTTATTATTCTTCAAAAGTTTAGCAGAGAGAAAGAGTAAAATATGCAAAATTCACTTGCCTAATCAAAGTCAAATCTATCCAGTCAAACAACAGCTACATGAAGCCCTAACTAGAAAGTCAATGCTAGTCAACAGGGTAGAATTTCTCCTCCAAAACAACTCAATCAAACCCAGTCAACTCGACCTCCAACAGTCATTCGAATCAGCCCAAAACACTGCCGAAAAACTTAGTCAAACTTCAACGCAGAGTCAAACTTGCGGTCAAACCCTCCTGTAGTCAACGTTGGTCAAACAACTTGAATTGCCTCGATTTTTGTGCCTAGAAATGCGGCCTGCCCAAACAGAAATATCCTCAAGAAAAATGCAGTCAAATCAAGTCAATAGCTGCCCAGTCAACATTGGTCAAACCCTCCTGCAATTCGGTCAACGCCCAAACAAAAAATTAGTCTTCTTCTTCGCACATGTGGAGAGAGAGGTTACCCAGAAATGCATACCCAATCAGATGAGGAGAGAGAGATGTGTGTGAAGATGAGTGAGCAAATGAGTAAGAGGCTCCTTCTATTTATATGCAACGTTGAGGATGAAAAGACATGTCTTGTGGGCTTGTGAGCCTATGTTTGTTAGTTAGAAGACCTTGACAATTTGTTCATAATATAAATAAATTTATAATTCCATTTGTACATGTTAGAATGAGATGATCTTTAGATCAATCCCACACCTCTTGGAAAGAGGAATCCAATAAAAATATTTGCTGCATCACATGAGCTGTCCAAGGTGGAGTTTGGCCCTAGTTGCCAAATTTAACACTCCCTCTCAACTAGGAATAACTCCACATGCCAAACCATTTGATACTCTGTACCATCCCTGTCATCCTTTCTCTGCTCTGCTCTATTGAATAATGAAGAAACAATGACCGAGAATGTGTCATACCATTCTCCACTGACCCAAAGTCAGTCTCCAATAATCGAGAGTGTATCATACTACTCTCCACTGACCCGAAGTCAATCTCCATTGATTCCAGATCAACATCAAACATCTTAGCATAGGGAGTACAGTAGGACACGATGCGTCTATCGATAGTACTATGGTACCTATCCTCATTTCCCTACTCATTGGCCAAATGAAGGGTACTTCCCATGATCCCACACTGCATGGGTAGGATGTATTGGCAAGAGAAGGTGAACCACTCGTCCTGCTCATATGCCATAGGAGAAGGTGAACCACTCATCCTATGCATATATCAACATGGGGTATCACAGGGGAAGGTGAACCACTCACCTTATACATCGTGCACCACTAGGGGAAGGTGAACCACTCACCCTATGGTCATTCATCGCTCCAAGAAGTACCCCCGGAGCTCCTAGAGCTCAATATCCAAATCAAATGGGACCCTCATAAGAGGGTCTCTCCATGACTCCAAGTCATTCACGGAAGGTTAAGAATTTGACCTTCCCTAGGGGCTTCGTATGAATATTTGCGACTTGATCATCAGTCCCAATATGATGGATTTTTATTGCTCCCTGTTGTACCATATCTCGGATAAAGTGGTACCTGATATCAATATGCTTGGAGCGGTCATGAAACACGAGATTCTCAGAAAGACGAATCCCACTTTGGTTGTCGCAATAGATCACGGTGGTATCCAACACATGTCCAAACAACTCACTAAAGAGCTTCCTCAACCAAACAACTTAATAGGAGGCCATACTAGCAGCAATATATTTGGCCTTAGTGGTGCTCAAAGCAACAGACTTCTGCTTCCTGCTCATCCAAGATATCGAAGCAGAACCTAGAGAGAAGCAACATCCAAATTTTCTTTTACGATCCACCATACTGCCAGCCCAGTCAGCATCAGAATAACCATGGAGCCTCACATTCCCGACAGTGTATCTTAGTCCATAGGTGATTATGCCCCGGGAATATCTCGAGAGATTCTTGGCAGCAATCCAGTTTATGTGATGAGGCTCGACCATAAACTGACTCAATGTATTCACTGCAAAACATATGTCCAAACGGGAGCTCACCAAGAACATCAGGGCCCCCATGAGTTGATGATACTCAGAAGGATTTCCCAAATCGGGCCTAGCAACAATTCCGCATAACTTCTTGAAGTTAAGTTCCATCAAAGTAGTCATAGACTTGCAGTCCACCATCCCAAATCTTTCATGTAGCTTCACAATGTATTTTCCTTGAGAAAGGAAAATCTCACCTGGCTTTTGCCAGACCTCCAACCCTAGGAAATAATGCATCAGTCCTAGGTCCTTCATCTCGAATTCTGAAGCCAACTCCCTCTTATATTGATGAATAAGAGGGTCTTCACCTGTCAGAAGGAGATCGTCTACATAAAATACCACGATGGGAGGTCTATTATTCTCAACCTTAAAGTAAAGGTTTGGATCAACTTCACTTATTGTAAATACTAGCTTCATCAGATAGCTGTTGATCCTCTCATACCAAGCACGGGGAGCTTGCTTCAACCATAGAGGGCTTTCTTCAACCTGCATACATGTGTCTTATGATCTTAAACTTCGAACCCCTCTGGTTGTTCTACATATACTTCCTCCTTAATTGAACCATGCAAGAAGGCGGTCTTGGCATTCATTTGGTGTAGATTCCATCCTTGCTAGGTAGCAAGGGCTATAATTGAACCGATGTTGTTATATCGGGAAACAGGTGCAAATATCTCATTGTAGTCCACACCTTTATTTTGAGAGAAGCCTTGAGCAACAAATTTGGCCTTTAACTTTTCATCACTTCCATCAGCTCCATGCTTGATCTTGTAGAGCCATTTCGAGGTGACAACGTATTTGTCCTTGGGTCTAGGGACCACATCCTGGACATGATTCTTTATAATCGACTAATACTCTTCGTTCATAGCATCCTTCCAAACTTGGTGCATCACAACTTCTTCAAATGTGTAAGGCTCAGATTGAACAATGGTGCTTATGGCAGTTAAGTACACTTCGTACCTATTCGACTTCTTACTTTCACGAAATGTCCCCCTTGGTGCAACATGTCTCTCGACATGTTCGAGAGTTTCCCTACTCCATGAGGCTCTCCTTTTCGAGGATGAGGGCTCATGAGGAGGTGGATCAATGGGATCCATTGGTCCTTCAACACCAGGCATCGACTCATCCTGCAGTTCTCCCGGCTTTCTTGAATAAGCTTCTTGGTCCTTTCTTGGAATAGGAAGGTTACTAATCTTCCCAAGGGCAACATATTCATCGAAGGTGACATCATGACTTATCTCCACTTCTCTTTGACCATGCACATAGATTCTATATGCCTTAGAAGTTTCACTGTAGCCCACAAATGTTCCTTTCTTCCCAAATGCATCCAATTTGCTTCTCTTTTCTTTCGGCACATGAAAATATACGGGGTTACCAAAAATTCTAAAGTGAGAAACATCAAGTTTCTTATCGGTGAAAACTTCTTCAGGAGTTTTGGAGTCCAATGTTTGATGAGGGCATCTATTTTGAACGTACACAACAGTGTTGGTAGCTTCGACCCATAAGAACTTTGGAAGGCTTTGATCATGAAGCATGGCACGAGTGGCTTCTATAATAGAACGATTTTTCCTTTCAGCAACATCATTTTTCTCAAGAGTATATGCGGTAGTAGTCTCTCTCTTAATGCCAGCTTCTCTACAATAGTCATTGAACTCATTTGATTCATATTCGGTTCCATTATCGGTCCTCAAGATTTTGATCTTCTTCTCAGTTTGATTTTCAACCAAGGCTTTGAAAGAACAGAACCATGAGAATACTTTGTCCTTCTTCTTTAATAAATATATCCAAGTTTTGCAAGAGAAATCATCCACAAATATAGCATAATATAAATATCCTTTCAAAGAGTTCACGGGCATCATACCAGATAGATCAGAATGAACCAATTGCAATATGTCAGTAGTCTTTCTATCACTTGAGGGGAATGGTCCCCTTGTATGTTTTCCTTCGACACATCCCTGAAAAACACCTTCATGTTCTACTTTAAATTCGGGCATACCTGTCACCATCTTCATGGCATCAGGTAGAGCTTTATAATGTAGATGAGTAAACCTCATGTGCCATAATTCTGATTGAAGAGATGTGTCGCAAGATATAGCTCCTAATGGAATTCCTCCAACTTGATATAGGCTGTCAAGCCTGAATCCAAGAGTAAATGCTTCTTTGAAATTTTATTCTTTTCCAAACATGTACCTTTTCATCGATGAATGCCACCTTGAATCCTTTGTCCTCCATCGCCGAGATAGATACCAGGTTCTTCTTTAGATCAGGTACATATAGTAACTCTTGTAGATGAATGGTGTTACCTTGATTCAATTGAAGAGTAACATTCCCAACTCCCTTCACGGGATCAGTGGCATTGTCCCCAATAATGATTTCCAAATTTGTATCCTTTTCTATCAGATTTGAAAGAGCTTCCTTATACCCAGTGAAGTGCCTTGAGGCACCACTATCAATCAACCAATTTCCTAAAGTATCTGGAGGAGAGGCAGTGGAGAGGGCAAATATAAAATAAAATTATTTTTTCTTGTTATCAACAACATTAGATTCATCATCCCTGGAGTTTCTTGATCTTTTGGGAGGTCAACCATTTCCAAATTGAGTAGTGGGAGCATTCATTTTTCCTTTGTTGTTGAATCTTCCATTCCTTTGATTGTTTTTGCCCCTGAAATTGTTTTTGTTGTGGTTGTCATCATCATAAGGTATATCCCTTCTATTAGGACACTCCCTAGCATAGTGGCCAAACTTGTTGCAAATGAAGCATCTTCCCTTCATTCCATTTTTGAATTCCAACCTGCCTTGACATCGCTTCTTTGAATCTGCATTGTTCTTCTTTTTAACATGAGCAGATAATGCAATGGAATCATTCTTATTTGAAGGAATATCCATTTCCATCATCCTTGTCTCTTCTTGAGAACATCTAGTCAACAAGTCTTCAAAACCTGGAATCCTCTCATTGTTGAGAATAGTAGTGTTGAACACATGCCATTCATGAGGGAGTCCTCCAAGGGCAATGAGAGTGAGCTCCCGAGGAGCGATAGCTTCTCCAATCGAAAGAAGATCATTTTTGATTTTGGAAATCCTCATGAAGTAGGATTGAATATATTCACCTCTTCCCTTCTTTATGTCCTTCAATTTGTTCTTGAGAAAGAGAACTTGGTTTGCATTACTAGCTTTGAACATGCCAACCAACCTGTGTTAAAATTGGCAACTAGGGTCAAACTCCATGTGGGTCATCTTATTTATGGTAGCTGATAATTTTTTTGGATTCCTCTCGTCGAGAGGTGTAGGATTGATCTAACGATCATCCGATTCCGACATGTATTCTTAGAGATATGAATTTATTTGTATTTCTTGACAATTTGCCAAGGTTGGCCAACGAGTAAAAGTGTGTGGCACACCCCTAGCTAAACCTCAACATTGCATATAAAAGGAGACATTGTGTCTCATTTCACTATCAATCATCTCATCATCTTCTCTCTCCTAATCTGATTGCGCCAGCGTAGGAGCCGCTGATCTCTCACACGTGCAAAGAAGAGGACAAATTTCTGTTTTAGGGCTGTGTTGACTGCGTTGACTGTTGATCGTTGACCGAGCTGCTGGGTAGTGCGTTGATCCTGCGTTGACCAGATCTTGACTGCGCATTTCTGTTTTGGGTGGTATGTTGACCAACGTTGACCAAACATTGACTGGTTAGGGCTGACCGCAGGCTATGACTTTCGTTGACTGTTGTTTGACTATTGACCGAGGGTTGTTTTGGGCTGCCTATGCTTGCTGTTGAAGACCGAGTTCTTCAAGGTTGACCTAAGGTCAAATTGGGAGTTATTTGACCAACTTTGACCTTGTTGATTAGTGTTGTATTGTTGCTGATATAAAATCACAGATTTGTGATATTGTACTATCTCTCTCTCTTTGTTGAATTATTGAAGAATATAGAAGAATTGATCAAAGGGTTTCCCCTCATTGGGGTTTGTCCCTGGCTAGCCGCCACATCTTGTGTCTCTTGTCTTGGCTTGTCTTCTGTCGATTTTATTTATGTTCTATCAACATTTTACTTATATGTTAATGTGATTGCTATACCGAGAATTGACATTGGGCTAATAAGAAGAAATTGAAGTAAATTGCTCTAAGCATAAAACATACCATAATTTAACATGGTATCATAGCAGAGGTGAAGAAATAGCCCAAGCAAGAGCAAGAGCAATCATCGAAGATAGTTGGAAAAAGTCAAAAAGCTTCATGGGTTCCTCATCACACTTCCCTGTCGAAGACAAGCTCCGTGAAAAGTTTGACTATCACGGATGGAAGATGTCTCTTGATTTGACATTGGGGGAGCATGAAGTGTTGGATTATGTGAGAGGCAGAATTATGGAACCTCCATCAAATGCATCGACTGCTACAAGGAACAAGTACACTAAGGGTGAAGTCAAAGCGAAGAAGATCATTCGGGACTCTATTGACAAGCGTCTAGTGGCCTACGTTTCCGAGTTGAACACCTCCAAGGAGATCTACGATAGACTGGTAAGCTTGTTTAAAGTTAGTGATGCAAATCAAGTTTTGTTCCTAAAAAATAAGCTGAAGGATATTAAGAAGGGCAAGGATGAGGATATTCAATCCTATTTCTTAAGGATCATTGAGATCAAGAATGATCTCTTATCGATTGGAGAAGTCATTGCTGACAGGGAACTAACTATCACTACCCTTGGAGGGCTCCCATCCGAATGGTATGTATTTAGAACCACTCTTCTCAACAACGATCTAATTTCGGGATTTAAGGAATTGATGGCAAGATGCATTCAAGAAGAGACAAGGATGGTGGAGCAAGAAATGCCTTCAAGCAAAGGCAACCCCACTGCTTTCTCCTCTCAAGCTAAAAGGAGAAATAATTCTAGGTCTAAATTCAAAGGAGAGGTCGGATCAAAAGGTGGAAGAAAGGGAAGATGCTTCGCTTGCAATAAATTTGGCCACTATGCGAGGGAGTGTCCAAATAGGAACGACACATCTCATGACGATGATCAAAATCACTCTCGGGGCAACTCAAACCACAACCAAAGGAATGGCAGGTTCAATAGAAAAGGAAAGAGGAATGCCGGAAATCAAGGAAATGGTCAACCCTCCAAGAAAGCAAGGAACTCCAGGTATGAATCAAATGTTGTGAACAATAAGCAAGATGAATATTATCTGATATCGACCCTCTCCACTACCTCTCCTCCGGACTCATTGAGCAATTGACCTATTGATAGTGGTGCCTCAAGGCAGTTCACTGGTTACAAGGAAGCTCTTTCTAATATGATAGAGAAGGAGACAAACTTGGAGATTATTCTTGGAGACAATTCCACTTATCCCGTAAAGGGTGTATGGAATGTTACTCTTCAATTAAATTAGGGTAATACAATTCATTTGCAAGAAGTCTTATATGTACTTGATCTCAAGAAGAACTTGGTGTTCATTTCGGCAATGGAAGACAAAGGCTACAAGGTGGCCTTCATCGATGGCAAGGTACGTGTGTGGAAAAATTATTTTAAAGATGCTTTTACGTTTGGATTTCGAGTTGACTCTTTATATCAAGTTGGAGGAAGTTCGTTGGGAGTCATGTCTTGCGACACATCTCTGCAGTATAAACTATGGCACCAGAGGTTTGCCCACCTTCATTATAAGGCTCTACCCGATGTGAGACAAATGGTGACAGGGATGCCCGAGTTCAAAATAGAGCATGAAGGTGTATGTCTGGGATGTGTCGAAGGAAAGCTCAAAAGGGGATCATTCCCCTCAAGCCATAGCAAGACTTATGACATTTTGCAGTTGGTTCTCTCCGACATATTTGGTATGATGCTTGTGAACTCTTTGGGAGGATATTTATATTATCTCACCTTTACATATGACTATTTTCGCAAGATTTGGATATACTTCTTGAAAAATAAGGATGAAGTGTTCTCCTGGTTCCGTCACTTCAAAGCCTTGATCAAGAATCAAATCGAAAAGAGGATAAAGATCTTAAGGACTAATAATGGGACCGAGTATGAATCTAATGAGTTCCATGACTTTTGCAAAGAGGTTGGCATTAAGAGGCAGACCACAACACCATACACTCCTGAGCAGAATGGTGTGGTAGAAAGGAGAATCATATGGTTATGGAAGTTGTTCGTGCCATGCTCCATGATCAAAGGCTTCTGAAGTTTCTATGGGCCGAAGCTGCGAATATCACTGTATATGTCAAAACCAGTGTCCTCATCAAGCATTAGATTCCAGGACTCCCGTAGAGATGTTCACTGGTAAGAAACCTGATGTCTCTCATTTTAGAATTTTTGGAAGTCTCATATATTTTTATGTGCCGAAAGAAAAAAGGAGAAAATTGGGTGCATCTAGAAAGAAGGGAATCTTCCTCGGCTATAGCGAAAATTCTAAGGGCTATAGAATCTATGTGGCTGGTCAAAGGGAAGTCGAGATTAGTCATGATGTCACCTTTGACGAAGATATGGCTCTTAACAAGGTTGAAAATCTTCCTATTCTAAGGAAAAGTAAAGAAGCTAACACTAGGAAGCGGGATGAAAAGGAAGATGAGAGATGCTCGATGTGGAAGAACCTATGAATCCTATGGATCCCCCTCCGCAAGATCCTTCCTCTTCTAGGAAGAGGCCCTCATGGCTTAGGGGGACACTTGATGATGCCGGAGGACATATTGCACCTAGAGGGACTTTCCATGAAAGTAAGAAGCTGACCAGGTATTAGGAATACTTGAACATTATGAGCACCATCATTCAAAATGAATGAGGAATACTAGTCCACCATGAAGAACGATGTCTGGGATGTGGTCCCCAGACCCCATGACAAAACAATTGTCACCTCGAAATGGCTTTATAAAATAAAGCATGGAGCTGATGGGAGTGATGAAAAATATAAGGCTCGCTTTGTTGCTTGAGGCTTCTCTCAAAAGGAAGGTGTAGATTATGACGAGATATTTGCACCTGTTAATCGATACACCACCATCCGCTCGATCATAGCCCTTGCTGCTTCGCAAGGATGGAACCTACATCAGATGGATGTCAAGACCGCGTTCTTGCATGGTTTGATTAAAGAGGAAGTCTGTGGAACAACCAGAGGGGTTTGAGATTCATAATCGGGAATCTCATGTATGCAGGTTGAATAAAGATCTCTATGGGCTGAAGCAAGCACCCTGAGCTTGCTATGAGAGGATCGATAACTACTTGATGAAGCTGGGATTCACTAGGACTAAAGCCGATCCAAACCTTTATTTTAAGGTTAAGGATGACACGCCTTTGATACTGGTATTGTATGTTGATGACCTCTTCCTGACAGGTGTTGATCCTCTTATTCACAAATATAAGAGGGAGTTGGCTTCCGAATTTGAGATGAAGGACCTAGGACTGATGCACTATTTCCTAGGGTTGGAGGTTTGGCAGAAGCCAAGAGATATTTTCCTATCTCAAGGAAAATATGTGGTGAAGATATTGGAAAGATTCGGTATGGTGGATTGCAAGCCCGTGACTACCTCGATGGAGCTTAACTTCAAGAAGTTATGCGGTAGTGCTGCCAGACCTGCTTTGGGAAATGCTACTGAGTATCGTTAACTCATAGGAGCATTGATGTTCTTGGTGAACTCCCGTCCAGATATATGTTTTGCAGGCAACACGTTAAGCCCATATATGGTTGAGCCTCATCACTCTCATTGGATTAGTGCCAAGAATCTTCTGAGATATCTTCGGGGCACAATCACTCATGGGTTGAGATACATTATCGAAGATATGATGCTACATGGATATTTCGATGTTGATTGGGTAGGCAGTGTGGTGGACCGAAAGAGCACTTCTGGGTATTGTTTCTCTTTGGGTTGTGCCTCGATCTTCTGGATGAGCAGGAAGCAGAAGTCGATGGCTTTGAGCACCGCAAAGGCAGAGTACATTGCTGCGAGTATGGTCTCCTGTGACGTTGTCTGGTTGAGGAAGCTCTTCAGTGAGCTATTTGGACATACTTTGGATACTACCATGATTGTCTGCGACAACCAGAGTGGGACTCGTTTATACGAGAATCCTGTATTTCATGGTTGCTCCAAGCACATTGATATTAGGTACCACTTTATCCGGGATACGGTACAATGAGGAGCGGTAAGGCTCCATCATATTGGGATAGATGAGAAAGTCACTAACATTCTGACGAAGCCCCTGGGAAAGGCCAAATCCTTTACTTTCCGAGAACGACTAGGAGTCATTGAGAGACCCTCTTATGAGGGGCTTGGGGTACTTCTTGGAGTGATGAGCGACCATAGGGTGACTCACCCTTCGCTAGTGGTGTGACGTGTATAGGGTGAATGGTTCATCTTTCCCTTGTGATACCCCGTGGCGACATGCAGACAGGATGAGGGGTTCATCCTTCTCCTACCGAGACATCCTACCCATGCAGTTTGGGACTCATGGGAAGTACCTCTCATTTGGCCAATGAGTAGGGAAATGAGGATAGGGACCATAGTAGTACCCATGAATGCATCGTGTATCTACTGTACTCCCTATGCTAGGATGACATTGATCTGAGATCAATTGGAACTGACTTTCGGTCAGTAAGAGTGATATAACTCACTCTCTTTTGAAAATGATCTGGGATTAGTAAGAGTGGTATGACACACTTTCTTCATTGGGACTGACTTCGGGTCAGTAAGAGCACTATTGGGCACTCTCTTTTATCTGGGATTGACTTCGGGTCAGTAGAGGATGGTATGATACATTCTCGATCATTTCTTCTTCTTCATAGTTCAGCAGAGCAGAGCCGAGCAGTGCAGGGCAGTGCATTTGATGGCAAAGATAGTACCGACAGACAGATGGATTAGAAGATGGAGTTCTCCCTAGTTGAGAGGGAGTGTTAAAATTGGCAACTAGGGCCAAACTCCATGTGGGTCATCTTATTTATGGCAGCTGATATTTTTCTTGGATTCCTCTCGTTGAGAGGTGTAGGATTGATCTAACAATCATCCGATTCCAACATGTATTCATGGAGATATGAATTTATTTGTATTTCTTGACAATTTGTCAAGGTTGGCCAACAAGTTAAAGTGTGTGGCACACCCCCAACGAAACCTCAACATTGCATATAAAAGGAGACACTATCTCATTTCACCAACAATCATCTCATCATCTTCTCTCTCCTAATCTAATTGGGCAAGTGTAGGAGTAGCTGATCTCTCACACGTGCAAAGAAGAGGACGGATTTCTGTTTTAGGACTGCATTGACCGAGATGCAGGACTACTGGCAGTTGATTGAGCTGCTGGGTAGTGTGCTGACTAGATCTTGATTGCGTATTTTTGTTTTGGGTGGTACGTTAACCAAACATTGACCAACGTTGACTGGTTAGGACTGACCGTAGGGTGTGACTTTTGTTGACTGCTATTTGACTATTGACTGAGGGTTTTTTTTGGCTACCTATGCTTTCTGTTGAAGACCGAGTTCTTCAAGGTTGACCTGAGGTCAAATTGGGAGCTGTTTGACCAGCTTTGACCTTGCTGATTAGTGTTGTATTTGTTGCTGATATAAAATCACAGATTTGTGATATTGTACTATCTCTCTCTTTCTCTCTTTTGAATTATTGAAGAATATAGAAGAATTGATCAAAGGGTTTCCCCGCATTGGGGTTGGTCCCTGGCTAATAAGAAGAAATTGAAGTAAATTGCTCTAAGCATAAAACATACCATAATTTAACAACCTGTCATATATCTCCTTTGATGTGTTCAAATTAGAGACGTAAGCAACTAAATGCTTATGAATAGAATCCAGATGATCTTTTTGGCTTTGAATTCACCTTTCTTATACTTTGTCTTAGTAGCAGCCAGTGCATTTGAAGGAGGTTCAGTAATCTTTCTTTGCACATAGTCCATAACATCTTTCTCTTCTAAAGTCAAATCAAGAGACATCTTCCATGCATGATAATAAGACTTATCATGAAGCTTGTCATCTGATTTGAAGTAGGATGTGGAGGCCATTTGACTCTTTTCCTTGTCCAACAAATCTCAGTGATTGCTCTTTTCACTCGTGCTTGGGATTTGTCTTCATATTAGCTCTGATACCATGTTAATTTTAAATAACAATGGTATATCCTATGCTTAAGATAAATTTACTTCAATTTTCTTATTAGCCCAATATCAATTTCCAAATTAGCAATTACATTAACATGACGATAAATGCAGATAGAACATAATAAAAACAGTGGAAAACAAGCCAAGACAAGAGGACACAAGATGTGACGCATGCTAGGGACAAACCCCAATGTGGGGAAACCCTTTGATCAATTCTTCTTATTATTCCTCAAAAGTTCAACAGAGAGAGAGTACAATATGCAAAATTCACTTGCCCAATCAAAGTCAAATATGTCCAGTCAAACAACAACCATAGGAAACACTAACCAGAAAGTCAACGTCGGTAAATAGGGCCGAATTTCTCCTCCAAAACAATTCGGTCAAAGCCAATCAACTTGACCTCCAACATTTATCTGAATCAACCCAAAACAATCCTGAAAAAATCAGTGAAACTTGGTCAACATAGAGTCAAACCTGCGATAAAACCCTCTGTAAGGACCAACCCTATAATTTTTTATTTTTATTTTTAAATACTAAAAATACAACCATAAGAAAATAACATTGGGAACTCAAAAATTATGAAGCATTATATAAAACCTTCCTGAATCTCACTTTATTGAACATATCATCTAATTTACATGTTATTAACTAAAACCATAATGAAGTCATACAAAAGAATATTATAACAATATAGGTACCGTTCACCAGGAGATAAGATTCAAACTTGACTTGCTGCTATTTTCCCTCCTTTGTTGTTCGTCGCCTCCAAGTGTGAATGTCAACGTGCTTAGTCTGAATGCAATGACCCACATGTTGACTTCCCAGCCTACTGCTTGGGTACTCTCCTTCCTCGCGAACCCCCAAACTGCAATGGGGTTGTACAACGAAGGAATGTATTCGCTGGTAGAGGAGAGCACTCTTTGGCTCAATAGTCCTCTCTCTAAAGTCGTCTACCTCACCAAACTCACTATAGCTCGTAGTCACTACTCTGACATAGTCTCATGCATCCAACAATAGAGGAAAAAAAGTCCCCTCTCCCATGGCCTGCCCCTTCTTTTATAGGAGTCCTCATAGGTGACACTTGGCATTTTACGTATAATTAATTATTTTTGTTAATCCAATATTTTGATTATTCACCCACCCATGTGTCACTCTCTCATCAAGCATCTCCAAAATTGTTTACTTAAATTTTTAAATTCAAAAATAATATTTTTCCTCACCTCAACAAGATTCCTATTTATTCTCCTAGTTGTCTCTTGATCCCCCTTTTTATTCCTTAATTTGTGTTTATTACTAAAGTCAATTGATAAGTCAAAATTTGATCCCTTATCTAATCCCGAATTTAACTCAAGTTATCTCTTAGATGGATATTCTTATGTTGGTTGTTGCTACATGGAGGTTCTCTAAATTTCGCTAAAATTTAATTTATAAATCTTATTTTAAGTCACCATCCTCTTATCTTAATTAGGTTTAGCTATTTTAGGATTAATATTTATCCTTACATTTATTACCCTCTTTCCTCTTCTTACCTAATTAAATTACATTATCTACATAATATATTAAAAAACGGGAAGGGTAGAGTTTTTAAGGTAAAATATTTTATTTTTTTCTATGATCCTCTTTACCCAAGTTTTAATCTTGATTTAGTTACTTCAGTTTCTAACATCATTTACCCTTGATGTGAATTTACCTGGTTTTTCATATCTTGATTATATTTATTAATTAATTTATTTTTAATGATTCCAAGGTTGTCAAGTTTGGTCATGCCCTTCAAGAACTTCCCTTGAAGTTCCAAGGGTGTCACACCTAATAGTTTATTTGTGATGCCAAGTTGGTCGTGCCTTTCAAGAAATTCCCTTGAAGTTCCAAGGGTGCCATGCCACTTGCCCTTCAAGCATTCAGTGGCTACGAGGGAAAAGTATAGGTGCAACGACAAAGATCACTATCATCTCTTATGTTGTTTGCTATAGTGAGACTAATGGTGTCGGGGATCAAGGAATCCGCTTTGATGCGCGCCCCCCAGTAAAATCCTCATGAGCAACCCAACTTTGGGACATGCTCTCATGATATCGTGATCTTCAAGGTGAAGGTGTTTCAGCTTTTCCAACCCAAGTCACAGCGGGAGTGCTAGTGGGTGAGATCAGGGACACTGTCCACCCCTTTCATGCAGTTCCATCCATTGTACAACCCCATCACCCATATGTGAGTCATTCGGCCAAGCAACTAATATATGCTTGCAACCAATAACATATTATCTGAATATAGATAAACATATATAGCAGGTTTCAAAATTGACTTAGAATTTCAAAGACAAAATATAAATTTTCATCAAACTAGGTGTCGTCAACTCGTCATATGCAAGTGCCTCTGGTGGTTTCCTGCCATACTCAATAATCATCAGTAACAAGGTTTCTCAGTGTTAGTCATTGTCCTAATAATATCATGAAAATCGCCTAGTCATTTGCATCATTGTTAATTGTGAACCAGAACTAATGCAAGTAGATAACACAGGGGACACATCCATCATGGCTATCATCATCATAACATCAATGGAAACATACATATCTATCAAATCTATCAACATCGTAACATCAATAGAAAACATACCTATCCATCAAAGCTATCATCATCATGATATCAATAGAGAGCATACATATCATTTACTGCTATCATCATCATAAATTCAATAGAGACCAAACATAACCATTTATGCTACAATCATCATAATATCAATAAAGCACATGCATAACCATTAATGTTATAATCATCATAATGCCAATAGATAAGGTACATAACCATTAATGCTATCTTCATCATAATATCAATGGAGAACATACATAAACATCACAACCACTAATAATAGAGTCATGTGTCTGGATCCTCAACCTGAGGTCCTCAAAGAATAAAGTGTGGGCCTTAGGGCTAAATAAATGTTAATGTCGTATCACTGTTAGTCAACTAGAGCAAGGCACTACATACACCCCTTCTTAATAATAGACTTCTTCTCAGAAGTCCTTGGAATAGGTAAGGAAAACGGTGACACATCTCCCCGACGTCTTCCCAAGTAGCTGAACTGGGACTATAATTGTCCCACTGGACCTTAACCTGGTCCACTAACCATTGTTTAAGCTACAAAGTTCGTTGGTGTAGTATGCGAACTGGTTCGGCCATTATTGTTCCCTCGTTTGAAACCCGCAAATGACCGAAGTCAATAACATGGGAAGGATCTAAAATATAACGACGCAAAACAGAAATATGAAACACATCATGCATACACGCTAAAGATGGAGGTAAGGCAAGCCTATATGCCACCGGCCCTTTCTTTTCTAAGATTTCAAAAGGTCCCAAAAACTGTGGAGATAATTTTTCTCCCTTTCCAAATCTTATAGAGCTTTTTTTTTGGGCCTTACTCTTAGGAACACCCTATCTCCCACTTCATAACTTTGGTCTACCCGATGAGCATCAACATAGCTCTTTTGTCGATCTTGTGCTTCTTTTAGTCTTCCTCTAATCATAGTGATTTGTTCTTCCATCTCTTGCACCACTTCTGGTCCTATTAATACTCGGTCTTCTAATCGATCCCAACTGAGAATTGTTCTGCAAGGTCTTCTGTATAAGAACTCAAATGGCACCATTTTGATGGAACTCTAATAACTATTATTGTAAGCAAATTCCATGAGGGGTAAAAACTCCTCCCATCTCTTTTGTTGGTCCATCACATACATCTGAAGCATGTCTTCGAGGATTTGATTAGTCCTCTCTATTTTCCCATCTGTCTTAGGGTGATAAGAAGTGCTGAAGTTTAACTGGGTTCCCAAGGCTTCTTGGAAACTCGTCCAAAACCTTCCTGTAAACACTGCTCCCTTATTAGATACGGTCTTCCTAGGCACTTCATGCAATCTCATAATCTCATCAATAAAAACTTTGGCTATTTCTGGTGCCTTATATGTAGTCTCAACTGGTATGAAATGGGCACTCTTGGTCAATGTGTCCACCACTACAAATATGGAATCATGTCTTCTTGGGGTCATTGGTAGTCCCACAATGAAGTCCATTGATATAACTTCCCATTTAGATTTTGGTATCTCATAAGGTTGCAGTAATCTTGTTGGATGTCTGTGTTTAGCTTTTACGCGTTGACACTCTAAACATCTTGCTACCAAGTTTACGATGTCCTTCTTCATCCCTTTCTAAAAGAAGAGTGGTTTCAGGTCCGCACTCATCTTCTTAGCACTAGGGTGTGCCATGTATACGCACGATGTGCTTCATTCAAGATTAACTGACGTATATCTTCATTCAGTGGTACATATATCATTCCCTGAAATCGTAGTAGCCCATCATTATCAAGGGAGTATTCTTCATATTTTGGGACCCTCTTTTCATCCCCCATCAAACTTTTGCTAACCTCTTAATACCAAGTGTCTTTAAATTGTAAATCAAGCAGTTTCTCCCTCAAATTTGTCTTTAAGGGAATCATTGAAAATATCCGAGGCCTCCTACTTAAAGCATCAACCACCCTATTTACCATTCCTTTTATGTAAGTGATATCAAAATCATATTCACTAATTAGCTCAGACCATTGTATTTGTCTTGCATTTAAGTGGTCTTGAGTGAATATGTGTTGTAGCCCATAATGGTCAGTCCTAAGATCATTCTTCCTTTCTAGAAGGTAGTGTCTCCAAATTTTTAGTGTATAAACAACTGCTGTTGTTTCTAGATCATGGGTTGCGTAGTTTTCTTCGTGGGTTCTAAGTTTCCTTGATGCATAAGCTATTACTCTTTCTTCTTACATCAACACACAACTCCTCTTGAGATGACATATGAGATGACCATCCCGAATCAATATACCATGCTTCACTTTCTTCACTATGTGCCATCAAACTTGAGATAAATAACTTCTTATTCCTAATTTCTTCAACAACTGTATTAACACCTTTTCACTCCATATCTCACATTTTTGCATAACAATCTCTTTCAAGATGGCTAGATTTTTGCAATAATAACACTGTGGTCCTCCATTTCTGCCTCCATTTCTTCCTTTCCCTCTTCCACAAGATCTATCTCTACCTCTTTCTCTGAATTGACTAGGATTCCTTCCTCTACCTCTCGAAGGAGATGCATTTCCTTCTAAATTTTGCTGATTTCTGTTTTGATTCTGATTATGATATGGACCCCTACTCCTTCCTCTTCCTCTATGCTTTGCAAAAAATGCATGTTCTACTTGTTCAGATGGTTTATTCGCCTCAACAGTTAACAAGAATCCACTTAATTCATCAATTTTCATGGTTTTTAAATCTTTGGAGACCATAATATTGGTAGTGACCATCTGAAACTTAGGTAGAACACTTCTTAAAATCTTCTCAATTAGCCTTCTTTCTGGAACATTTTCACCTAATGACCTCATCTGATTAACAAGATCTTGAATTTTTGTGATGTAATCATGAATGGATTCATTACTTTGCATATGGGTATTTTCAAAATTCCTCCTTAATGTTTGCAGTTTAGCTACAACAACACCTTCATGTGTGTGTGTGTGTGTTTTTTAAGATATCTCATGCTTCTTTAGATGATATTGCACCACTAATTCTTGGAAATATGTATTCTTCAAGAGTGCTTCCTATAAGTGAAAGTGCTTCATTATCTTTCTTAATAAGTTCCTTAAGAGATTTATTTTCATCATCACTTAATGCTTTGAATTCATCAGGAGAAGGCATAGTGTATCCATCAGTTACAAGTTCTCATAAATATTTGGTGATGAATATAGGTTGCATACATTTTATCCAATAAAAATAGTTTGTGCCAACAAGTTTAGGCAATACAATAATGCTTGTCGCCATGAGGAGAGTAAGAGAAAATTAGAGAATTAGAGAGAGTGAAAAATGAACACAATGTGTCCCACTTCAACCTAGGACAAGAACCAAATGTCCCAAAAATTGAGACTCAACCCCCACCACAAAATATCTTTTTTATTAAATAGAGGTTATAAAGATGGTGCAACAAATGCACAATTACAACCAAATTCTTCTTAAATATGAATTAATCATCAATGAAAATGATTAATACTTCTCATCCTCCCTTTTCAACTTTGTTACCAATCCTTTTTACAAAATATATATTTTTTAAGAATTTGATAACCTATACCCTCAATTTAAAAAATTAAAGTACAAACTCAATTAAAAATATTCATTCTCTGATTTCTCCTCACTAATTATCTCTCCTACCTGCATTTCCCACTAATTATCTCTCCAACTCATAAATATTCACTAATATAATATCTCATGGAGAATGTAAAATTTAAAGGATATGCTATTTTTGAGGTGGAAATTGACCACAACACAAGAAAGGGATGTCTTCTTTAATGAATGTAGCAGTGAGTTTCTAGCTTCTCATTGAAGTTTGGATTGTGATTTTTGGCTTAAAATTATGAAATAGAGGTAAAGTTTGATGAATCATTTGAACATCTTGATATTGTATTTGTGGCCAGAAACGGTAGTCTTTTTCACGGAAGACCAGACGATGATACTGTCTACTTTTAGAATTTTGTGAATGCAGCATTGGAATTCAGAAGCTTTGTTTGAAACCTTAACATTGAGTTCTTTCCTGTTTGAAATCATGGAGCTTTTGCGGTTGGAATATTTCAAACTAAGGTTTTGAAGTCGCAAACGCGAAAGTGAAATATTACTTGTTCAAATTTTGTCATAGAATGCTTATGTCGTAATTCTGAAAACGAAGGCAAATTTTCTGCAGAGAATTATGGGTGAAGCATCTGATGTTTTGTAGCGGAGATTTATTTGCTAAAATGTTTAAAAATGAGTGTATCTAGGTAAATACCTAAACACAAATGTCCTCAATGTAGTATTTGGAGTCACACGAATGACCTTAATCTAGTCTATGGGGACTGGAGTCTTCGGCTTGGCCTCAATATAGTATTCAGAGTCTTCAGAATGGATTTTTTTTTTTTGAACTTTCAAAAATAAAGTTGCATTCCCCAAGGAACAAAGATTTCTTGATTGAAATTATGAAAAAGAAAATTTGCTTCGCAAAGACGCAATACTCTAAGCATTTATTCTGGATGAAAATGAAGGTTGGTTGGTCGGAATACTTTAAAGTGTTACTTGTCATGGTCCCGTCTTTGAAGCATTTCGGCTTTTGAAAATGAAAGATCTTTGCTTCAAATCTTCTTCCAGAGTAGCCCTATTTCTCAATATCTGTGGTATTTAGTTAGTTCTAAGTGTTCCTTCCAAATTTCCAAAGAAAACTATCCTGCTCAAATTTCTTCAGTGAAGAAAGTACTCTGAATAGCCCTCTGGCATCCTATTTTGAAAGTCGATGGTGGTGTTGGGAGGTCGCTTAATGAAGTTACACGGTACGAGGTCGCTCAAAACAAATTCCTTACGAAGGATCTTTGGTTTTGCATTTTTCTTTTTCAAGAGTACCCTTTCTTTTAGGATTTTCAACCTTCAGATTGCAATTTTGCTAATGTAAAATCATTACGACAAGATTTTTATTGTATGCAAACAGTGAAAGGAAATCATATTCTTTTTGAAGCTATTCAACTAGGGCGTATTTTGTATTTTACGTAGCGGATACTTGCTTGAATCCCTCAACCTTCAGTTTTTTCGCATTTCGTCCTACTTGTAAATTTACATTTTTCCTTTTCAGCAATGGACTGACTTAGCCTGATTAATTTGACAGAACTCAATTTTGGCCGAGTCTTTAACGAGATTGTTCTTCTTAAAGTCAAATTTGGCTTCGTTGTTACCTTGCCATGCCCACCATTTATTTGTGCTTGTCGTTTCGAATATGCAATCTAGCTATGTATAAAAACCATAGTTTTTCGTCAGACTTAATTGTGTGTTTTAAAGGACTTTGACATTCTTCTAGGCTTAAATACAAATTTTAGGGGATTGCGTTTTGACTTCTTTTGACAGGTCTCTAGCTAATTTCTGAGCCATGTGTATGACTCAACAATATTATCTTTTGTCATTACAGGGTATTAATTGTTTTGGGTTCCTTCCGACGAAGTAGAGCGGGCGTTGCATTGTCTCGTTAATGAAGACTCAAGTCAGGCACTTTTTCTTTAATACCTGTGCTATTGAATCCCCAAATACAAAATCTGTCTGAAATTGAAAAAATATCACTGCATCATGAAGATTTGAAAGGAAATACCTATCTAGAATATTATTCGACTGACTCTAGAATTCACTGCTTGTGGAGTCCAAAATGGATCACTATGAGGCGATGGAGCAGATTGGCAAAGAGGCCTTTGGGACTGTGATTCTTGTACATCATAAGCTTGAAAAGAAAAAGTTAGTACAAGCACAATTACATATGGTTCTGCGCGATTTCAGTTGAGTTAGAAGTCTCCCTTAATGGTATTCTCCAGCTTGACTCTTGCAATGAACAACGAGGGTTTCAGTTTGATTTGTTTTCTGAAAAAAATGGCAATTAATGCCTACATGTTTAATATGGCCCTGCAAGCCAAGACCGACGTAGCCCCTGGTCTCCTCTTCTCGTTTCCATAGAACATTATGTTGTGCTCTTGGATAGCGATCTCATTGAGTATTTTGGCTGCCTCACCTGATTTTAGCCCTTTGATAATGCTTTTGTAGTGCCCAACTGTCTCGGCGACCTTTGAAGCTGCCTGTTTGATGATCCGAGAGAGTTAGGGTTTCTTCCAAGCTATCTGCAGGTGATAAATCCCGGGTCTATTGAGATGCGTTGTTTCTTCAGGGGTAAGGAAAGTGTTTCGGCTGGTCATTCATCATGTATCTCCGTGGATGGTTGCTACGGAATGGAACGCAACCTCCAGCCGCTAACGTGGAGCCTATTAGAAAAACATATTTTACCTTGTTTGTATCGAGGGTTCGAAATTTAGTAAGGAAACTGCATTTTGAGGGATCAGGTTTATATCTATTACAACCTAAACAAGTGCATTACGAGTATTTCTTACCGGCCATAGGTGGGATTCTGGGCATTTAGTGGCAATAAATTCATGTGAATTGTTGGCATTGGTGAGTGATTTTAACTTTTGCTTTGAACAAAGCGGTTATCATGTGCTGGGGGCTTCATATAAATAGAGTTTTCAAAAATGTAGTAGATATTAACAAAACTAGTCATGTATGCATAGGCCCATAGGTATCAAGGGTTCAACATAGCTCTGATACTAAGTGTAAGGACCAACCCTATATATATATATATATATTTTTTTTTTTTTTTTTGTTTAATAGTAAAAATACAACCATAAGAAAATAGCATTGGGAACTCAAAAATTATTAAGCATTATATAAACCTTCATGAATCTCACTTTATTGAACATATAATCTAATTTACATGTTAGTAACTAAAACCATAATGAAGTCATACAAAAGAATATTATAACAACATAGGTACCGTTTACTAGGAGACAAGATTCAAACCTGACTTACCACTATTTGCTCTCCTTTGTTGTTGGTCGCCTCCAAGTGTGAATGTTGACGTGCTTAGTCTGAATGCAATGACCCACCGGTTGACCTCCCAACGTACTTCTGGGTACTCTTCTTCCCCGCGGACTCCCGAGCTGCAATGGGGTTGTACAATGGAGGAATGTATTCGCTAGTAGAAGAGAGCACTCTGGCTCAAGAGTCCCCTCTCTAAAGTCTTCTATCTCACCAACTCACTATAGATCATAATCACTACGCTCATATAGTCTCATCCATCCAACAGTAGGGTAAAAAAAGTCCCTTCTCCCATGGCCTGCCCTTTCTTTTATAGGAGTCCTCATAATGACACTTGGCATTTTATGCATAATTAATTATTTTTGTTAATCCAATATTTTCATTATTCACCCACCCATGTGTCACTCTCTCATCAAGGATCTCCAAAATTATTTACTTAAATTTTTAATTTAAAAATAATATTTTTCCTCGCCACAACAAGATTCCTATTTCTTCTCCTAGTTGTCTCTTGATCCCCTCTTTTACTTCTTAATTTATGTTCATTACTAAAGTCAATTGATAAGTCAAAATTTGATTCCCTATTTACTCCCTAATTTAACTCAAGTTATCTTTTAGAGGGATATTCTTATGTTGGTTGTTGCCACATAGAGGTTCTCTAAATTTCTCTAAAATTTAATTTATAAATCTTATTTTAATTCACCATTCTCTTCCCTTAATTAGGTTTAGCTATTTTAGGATTGATATTTATCCTTACATTTATGTCCCTTTTTTCCCTTTGACCTAATTAAATTACATTACCTACTTAATAATTTCCAACATGGGAAGGGTAGAGCTTTTAAGGTAAAATATTTTATTTTTTCCTATGATCCTCTTAATCCAAGTTATATTCTTGATTTAATTACCTCGGTTTCTAACATCATTTACTCTTGATGCGAATTTACCTGGTTTTTCATATCTTGAATATATTTATTAATTTTTAATGATTCCAAGGGTGCCAAGTTTAGTCGTGCCCTTCAAGTACTTCCCTTGAAGTTCCAAGGGTGTCACGCCTAACAGTTTATTTGTGATGCCAAGGGTGCCAAGTTGGTCTTGTTCTTCAAAAAATTCCCTTGAAGTTCCAAGGGTGCCACGCCACTTGCCCTTCAAGCATTCAGTGGCTATGAGGGAAAGTATATGTGCACCGACAGAGATCATTATCATCTCTTATGTTCCTTGTTATAGTGAGACTAATGGTGTGGGGGATCAAGGAATCCGCCTTGATGCGCGCCCCTGGTAAAATCCTTGTTGACCACGTGTCGACGACCCATAGCAGTACACCCCCTTTTTTTGCAAAAGGGATAGCGCATGATCGACATGTCCGTGCCATTCAACTATCATCATGAGCCTGATCATCATGTTATATTGTAAACCCATTCTGCATGTATATGATGTAAATAGTTTCAGTAGATCCATGTAGTGTATGTAAATACTGAGGTAAACCTATTTTTCTGGTACCAATCTTCATTTCGGGAGGTTTTTTGTCTCGCCGATCCATTCTCGAATGGTCGACAGAGTTTTCCTTCAGCCTTACCCCAAAGTCGGAATGGATTTTGTCACTGGGATCTTAGGCGAGTCCTAGTGTTCTAGAGCGAGTATATGTAAAAGTGATTTGGGAATAATCCTAACTATTTGGTTAGGTTATTTTATTACAAATTGCTCGGTCTGATGGATTATATTTGTGTTGCAAAAATGGGTAGTCGGTGAGAGTCTATCATAAATGAGTTTTCCCCCTTGAGATGTAAAAATATGAAAATTATGATGTAAAGTGTTTTGAGGGTTGGAAAAATAATTTATCCCCTCATAGATTAATTAATTAAATTTTCTGACCAAAATTTAATTAAAATCCTAAGCTAGAAATTTAATGAATTTTAGGTCCTAGGTAAATTTAAGATCTCCGAAGGCAAAATTTGTCGGTCCCTAAAAATTAAATTTTAAGAGGTCCCGGGACTAAGGTAAATTGATTGTTTTGTTAAATTTTAAGATTTTGGTCCTTGGGGTTAAGTCAAAGTCAAAATTTTGAGGAAATTAATTTAAAAATTTAATTTTTTAATTAATTAAAATGCATTTAATTGAAAAATTCAAATTTCTTCAAGAATTTAAAATTTCGACGGATGAGATTAATTTTTTTTTGATCCTCATCAACGTTTGAGATTGCATTGACGATAATCTCTCGAACTAGCCGTTGGAGGATTTATCTTTAAATAGGAAGTCATTTGTCAGTCAATTCATCCGATATTTTGATCACGTGCTAAGTGAAAAGCTCTCGTGTAACTTTTTTTTTGGATAATAAAGAAAGACTTTGGGGTTAATCTTCGCCGATGTTACTCTTCGTGGAAATACTGTAAGATGTGTTGTTTTTCATGTGATTTTTTTTTAGCCATTGATAATAGCTTTTGAAGAGCGATTTGAGTACAGATATCTTGCTCAGTCGTTGGGGCTTGAATAATAATCTAAATTTTGAACGTAATAGTAGATATCTCTATTTGTTTGAGTATTATTATTGTTTTCTCGCTCTATGTTGATGGATGAATTGATTTTTGCAGGAAAGTCTTGATTTTTAGATCATCGGGCATTTGGGGAAGTTTTCAGTTGGACCAACCAACTCCCGATCTGTGTTTTCTGGAGAGCCCAACTTAAGTTGATCCCGGGCTTATCATAAGATATTTTTTACTAGTGATGCATGAATGGTTTTGAGCTCAACACCTACTTTAAACTTTAAAAATTTATTTATTTTTTTTACGTGTGAAATTGATGAATCTGATTGTTGAGAGCCTTAGATCATCAGATCTGGGAGTGGAGTTGGACTCGCACTCCTCAAATCTAATAGATCTACCATTATTGTATATAGATCTGTAAACTATTTTTGGTTTTCTGACTTGGGTTTTTCTGGGTTTTAGTTTATCATTGTATGTATTGTTTGGGTGTTTCTTGTTGTCTTGCAGCTATAGATCCGAAGAAGAAAACTGTATAGAATCCAGATCTAGGCCCTGGAGGGTAAGAGGGTTCCTCAAAAACCATTTTTGTAGGAGCACTGTTTTTCCAGTTCAAGGTTTTTTTTTTTTTTGGTTTGTTTACGGGAAAAAATCTCATAAGGGTTTTATTAATAAATTTGAAGCAGAATATATCAACTAATTAGATTTTTCTCGAAAAGTTTTTAAGGGTTCTTTGAGCTATTATTTGCTGATCCAGAATTTCTTTTTCTCTGAAAAATCTTCGAATTTTTTGTTCTGCTGCCCCTTTTTTGGGGTTTCCTGCAAAGTCTCAAATTTTTCTTTGTGTTTTGAGGTTTTTTTGGGAAAAATATGGGTTTCATACGTCGCCCATGGTTGCCATTCCTGTGATTTCTTCATCTGTTGCCAGATTGCTGCTATTCAACTTGCCTTCTCACGCGTTCTGGCCGCAGTTCCTACTCGCAAAAACCCTTCTTTTCTTTCCAGCTCACCCTCCTGCGTAGTGCTCCTTCCTCAGATCCCTCCGTAGCCCAGTCTGCATCCTCCATTCTCCTTATCCCTTTGAATTTGCCTCGCGTCCAAGCTTGCTAAACCCTCATTAAATCGTTTCTTTCTGCATCTCCAAGCTCTCCTTCGCTCCTAAACCTGTCTGCGGCCATTTCTGACAGTCCATTCTCAGCAGATCTGTGTTTCCATTCCTCTCGTCCAGCTCCTCGCCCATCGTTGCAGCTCCCTCCTCCGTCTTCCGTCGACCTGCATAGCTTCTCCTTGCTACCACCGTCAAAGACATGCACATAGATAGCAAACCTCATTCGATAATCAAAGTGTTAGGGTTAGTTTATTTTTTCGATTTCATTTTTGTAATATGTATGGTCTCATTTCTATTTAGTTTAGGTTAGTCTGATTAGTTAGATAAAAATAAAAAAAATAATAATAATAATAATTCAATTTTTGTTCTGATTTTTATTTTTTATTTATTTTTTATTTTAATTTCATTTCACTCCACCATTCGATTTTTTGTTTAGGCCTTTGTTTTTCGACATTTTTTATTAATGATTTGAATTTGCCTTTTGATTTTTGATTTTTGATTTTGATTTTTTTTTTCATAAGAAATCCTACAAATTAAAAAATAAAAAATTTAAAAAATCCTAAAAAATTAAAATAATCTAAAAGATTTAAAAAATCTAAAAATTTTAAAATTTTGGTGTCATGAGAATTAAGAATGAAATAAATTAAGGGATTTGTTCGTAAATAATAATTTTTTTTTAATGTAGCCTATGGCCCATTAAAAATTCGATTTATTAACCTATTGATTAGTTTTACTTCGTTATTTTTGCCTAAAGAAAACTTGAAACATTAATCTAAAGTTCCTTGGTGTTATTTGGTGATTAAATGCATTTTCATGATTCTTCCATGGTCAAAGTGCGATAAATGTTTTAAATTATATTGGTTATAGGAGAAAGTGTATTAATTCTAGATCTGAATTCTTAGCGAAAATCATTTTAAATTTTCAATCTCTTGCATGTTAAAGTTTTGGGCGTTTATATTGATCATTCCTGATTGTCACCATTTGTCACATAGTGAACAATTGCTCTCAAGAACTTGTTATTATGCAGTCTTTAGTTAAATCACATTAAAGGACTGATCTGTAGTCATTTTTATCTCATGATTGTGTCTTATTTAGCTGAGACTTGCTTTAAATTCATCAAATTGTTCATCCTTAAAATCTCCTAGAGCTTGTGTTTCACAAGTTATCCTCATCCATTTACCTTAGGGACTACCCCCCTTGACTTGTTTAGGAGAGAGTCTAAACAGAGTGAGTAAGGATTAAGAGTGACAACCCTTACTTTGAGCGTTGTCGCGGTGCCTAGACACTTTGTGCGACAACAATCCTCATGAGCGACCCAACTTTGGGACCTGCCCTCATGAAATCATGATCTTCAAGGCGAAGGTGTTTCAATATTTCCTGCCCAAGTCACGATGGGAGTGCTAGTGGGTGAGATTAGGGACGCTGTCCCACCTCTCCCATGCAATTCCATCCAATTGTACAACACCATCACCCATATGTGAGTCATTCGACTAAGCAACTAATCTGTGCTTGCAACCACTAACATATTATCAGAATATAGATAAACATATATAGGAGGTTTCAAAATTGATTTAGAATTTCAAAGACAAAATATAAATTTTCATCAAACCAGATGTCGTCTACTCGTCATATGCGAGCTCCTCTAGTGGTTTCTTGCCATACTCAACAATCATTAGTAACAAGGTTTCTCAGTGTTAGTCATTGTCCTAATATCATCATCAACATCACCTAGTCATTCACATCATTGTTCATTGTAAACCATAACTAATACAAGTACATAACATAGGGGACACATCCAACATGGTTATCATCATCATAACATCAATGGAAATATACATATCCATCAAAGCTATCAACATCATAACATCAATAGAAAACATACCTATCCATCAATGTTATCATCATCATGATATCAATAGAGAGCATAAATATTCTTTATTGCTATCATCATCATAAATTCAACGGAGACCAAACATAACCATTTATGCTACAATCATCATAATATCAATAAAGAACATGCATAACCATTAATGTTACAATCATCATAATGCCAATAGATAACATACATAACCATTAATGCTATCTTCATCATAATATCAATCGAGAACATACATAAACATCACAACCACTAATAATAGAGTCACGTGTCCGGATCCTCAACCTGAGGTCTTCAAAGAATAAAGTGCGGGCCTTAGGGCTAAATAAATGTTAATGTCATATCACTGCCAGTCAACTAGAGCGGTGCACTACACCCTCATGTAGTCAACGCTGGTTAAACAACTCGGATTGCCTCGATTTTTGTGCCCAGAAATGCGGTTTGCCCAAACAAAAATATCCTCAAGAAAAATGTAGTCAAATCAAGTCAACAGTTACCCGGTCAATGCTGGTCAAACCCTCCTGCAATTCTGTCAACACCCAAATAGAAAATTACAGTGTTCTTCGAACGTGTGGAGAGAGAGGATACCCAAAATTCTGTATCCAATCAGATGAGGAGAGAGAGATGTGTGTGAAGATGAGTGAGCAAATGAGGAAGAGGCTCCTTTTATTTATATGCAACGTTAGATGAAAAACATGTCTTGTGGGCTTGTGAGCCTACATTAGTTTGCCGGCCGACCTTGACAACTTGTCCATAATAGAAATAAATTCATAAGTCCATTTGTACATGTCAGAATGAGATGATCTTTAGATCAATCCTACACCTCTTGGAAAAAGGAATCCAATAAAATATCAACTGCATCATATGAGCTGTCAAAGGTGGAGTTTGACCCTAGTTTCCAAATTTAACATCTTCATATTTGGCATTCTCCCCTTCTTCCCGCCGTGTCTCATGCATTTCTTCATTTTCTCATCAATCACTCCTATTGATTGCCACCTCTCCTCAGTCTCCACTTCCTCATCATTATTCAGTGAAAGCCCCAAGTTCTTTTTGGCAGCCTACACAACCATGTTTGCAAATGATACTTTGGGCTTATCAATCTTGTATTATTAAATCATGCTTTGTAGTCTTTAATTATTTATTTCTGTATCTATTAAATTGAACTTTGCAAATCTCTAGTTCTAGTCTTTAGGATAGTGATAGAGGTTATGTTGTGCTACTTGGAAGACGATTTAATCTATGATCCTTATTCCCATAGAATACTCTCTATAGAAGCTTTAAATAAGCAAGTGTCTCCCATTGGGGAATCACAATACATACTTAAATGTTGCATGTAACTCCAAAACTTGACATGAGGGCATAACCTCAAGTAAGACCAAGTGTGGCCCCATAACCCAAGTGAAGTTCGATACTAATCTTGTTGGTATGTGTTATATTCTTGGCATGACTTGTCCTCCATAGCGAGGGGGTAGGGTGCAGTGAAAAACCCCCTTGTTCAGGTAGTTTTGGGGCAATGCCCCCCACAAAAAAATGGGCAATTTAATGCATTTGTTTTTGGCGATTCTTCACACATTGTTTTTCTTTCTAAAAGCGGTTTTGTAGCACATGGTGGATTTTTCCATGTTTTGTAGTTTCAGTTAAGGAACTATGGTTGTATTCTAATCTAGGGTAAATGGATTGGTGGTTCATGATTTCCAAGTGATATATATTGTACATAAGAACATTATTAAAAAATCTTGATTGTTTTCCTAGTTTGAGTTTCTAGAATAAAATCTTTGTGTTATTGTGTGTTTCCCATTGCATCTTTTCTATTTAAATTAAGAATCTGTTTGCAACAATTAATTGTACAAGGTTAAAACCGTTAAAACCTACAAATATTATCTCTATTTTTTTCAACTACTATTTTTTTAAATGTGATCTTCTTAAATTAGATTGTAAATTTCAAGTTTAAAAGGCTAATGATTTCAAATCAAAATAATAGGACTTGATTTTCTAGAAAATCTTCCTCTTTCATTGGTTTATTCCCAGTCAATTTGCATATCATCTCTTGTTTTAGCAATAGTAATATCACCAAGTTAAATAAACTATTACTTTCCCATGACATGAATGGATATAGTGTTTAGACGTTGAAGGTGACTAAATTGACGTAATAATTGGTGGAACAACTTGATGGGTGGGTCTCTTTATTGATCTCTTCTTTGCTGGAATTTATTATTATGTTATGGGGTTAGTGTAAATATAACTCATATAATTAATAACATGAAGTGGATCTATGGTTTAAAACACTTAAAGATCTAAATTGATGCACCAAAAAGTTTAACAACTATTAATTTAGCTTTTACTCCTAATTCCTTGTTAGCTGGTTTATTTTCTGTACTTAAGGGTTTCACAATAGATCTTGAAAGTTAAATTTACATCTGTAATGACGTAGAATGTTTTATGAGTAGGTCGTGGCTTAATATTTATACATCTAGGTTGCTCATATGTCAACATCTCTCAAGTTTACTTGGTGGAATTTTATGCTATGGTGATTTGAAGTAATGTTCATGGTACATATTGGCACTTAATTCACAAATAAAACTTCATGAATACAAATCAATACTCCACATATTCAGTCACACATGGATGATATTAATGTTGTGCCAATGGTTTTACATTGGTGTCCATTTGGAGTACTTCCACACAAGCAATCATAATCCTAAGGAATACAACTCGCTTGTAACATCACGTAATTATTTAAGGATTATCTTTGCACTATTTGGTGGATACACCGTTTTTTGAGCAATTGTCTTGCAATTTTCATTTAAACACTTCTAACAAGAAATCAATCACTCATTAACCACATTGTCATATTGTCATCGCTCTTACATGATTAATCAGTGGAATGTGTTTTAAATGAGTTTAACGCTTTCTAGCTCATTGAGATATGAGTGGTGAACTGGTGAGTTTCGGTGGGAGGGCGCGATGGAGGCTAGGGTTTCACATGTTTTGTTTTCTTCATATGTCACCGCCGAGGTCAATGGCTCCGATACAACCCAAGTGCTTGCGCCATGGCTTCGAGAATGGATATATGGTTATCTTATGCTTAAAGTCAGATTTCATTTGTCGTCACGAAATTCAGGGGATTTTCCATACATAAGCTTCATTGCTCGATTGAACCCTGTGTTTATTTGTGGGCAGATTATCTGTTGGTATCGCCTTCCTCCGTCAGTATCATCTCTTTACGTTTACCCGATCTAAATATTTCCACGGGTCTCAATATATGTGCGTGGTGGATGTGTTCAAATGAATGGGTGCCTATTCTAGTGGGTCTTCTTCTGACCCATGTACCCTTTTCTTTCATCCTATATGTATGCATAGTTTTGAACACTGCAACGATGGGGGTGGCTCTGCCTCTTTTGCGCCCTTCAAAGGTTTCCCTTCACAGAGCTTCTCTCATTCTTCCTTGGATTGAGACTTCACTTCCATAGACAACGAACAATATGAAGCCTTCTTTTCAGATTTCTATTAAGAGTCCCGTGGGAAGACCTTGACTTTTTGGGTAAGAGAATCTCTTTCTATCTCTTCTCTCAAACGCTTATTCATGAAACATGGGGCCTTCCTGCATACTTCTAAAGTCCACAATTTGAAGGGAAGGTTATGCAAGAACCCTTTGAACTTAAAGATTATAGTATTGTAAGGAATTCAAATATCATACTAAACTCAAGGTTGTGTGGGGGCACTAATGGAGCCAGGGCTACAAATGGCTCCTCTGTCTCTTTCAAAGAAGCAGTGCAAGGGAAGTCCTCTGCACCACCAGATAAAAATCAATATATTCTAGGCCCCTATATTGTAGAATGAATGGAGAAAGTTCCAACTATGGAAGTAAATCTCCCCGAGGTACCTCCCCTTTCTCTGTTCTTCAATATAAAGTAGTTATTTGTAGTTTATATGGATTTTGACCAAAACTTGAAGCTTTAATTCAGTGGATTTTCTCTTTATGGACTTTGAACTATGACATGTACCTTTGCTCAAAGGGTTTTTTCATAGTCCAATTTGGAACACAAAAGGATCTAGATTATGCTCTTAATGAAGGGTTTTGGTTCTGGGGTAGAGCTAGGTTATTCATCACTCCATGGTTCCTCGAGTTCGATGCCAACTATATGGTTGCCAAAATATGTCTAGAACAAGGCCATTCATGAATTGGTTCAATGTTGTATTATTTCAAGTGATTAGAGCTCAATGCGGCTACCCATATACACTATGAAGGGTGCCATTGGTAGATTAGGTAAGTGCTACAATGTTCTAGGTTTACCAATACTGATTTCTACTTGCTAAATACTTGTAGAAGAGCCTTGGAACTTAGTTGAGCTAAGGGGGTCATGATTTGATGTATGTTGGGCAAGCATGAGAAGCAAGAGGGAAGGAAACCACTGATAGATTGTTGTGCAATGAAGGCCTTACAAGCTTGCTGAGATGCATCTGGAGATAGTAGGAAGCTCAGGCCCAATAGGAAAGAAGAGTTCCCTGATTATTTAATGCATGTGAAGGAGAGTTACCTTCACCCAACCAATGTCCTAAGAGCATTGATAGTTCCCCTTGTCGTATCATCGCTTGGATTGAGGATGGACAACTGTAGAAAGGTTACGATGTAGCTAAACCTATGGTTTCATGCAAAATAAGTCATTCCCAACCAGTGTGATAGCTCAAGTTTAAGATAATTGTCTTTTCTGCTTCATGATGTGTATAAGCATGAATTATGCATGTAATTTTTGTTACTACTCTTTGGTTAGATTTCATGGCATGTTTTTACTATGACAAATGCTAATAGAAGAATAGCTCTGTCTACTATGTGAAATAATGGCATGTTGAATGTATGGTATGTTACCCACCATTTTGTGGGTGATATCCCTAGGAGATTTTTTTTTCTCCAAGATGGTCCTCAGCTGGTAGCCAACAAACCCTTGTAGCCACCAGCTAGCTCATTGTGCCATTTCTCCGCCACATGAGCCAACCATGTGGTCCCTTGCCCATCTGCCATGATCATGTGCTTGAAGGGGTCTCCTGAACCTAAAGGTATGCATTTTCATTTAATAATTGAGTATTGTAGTTTGCTTATCATGGACACTTCTGGGCATGGATTAATGGGGGGGATTCGGCAGAAATAATGGGCTAGGTCTGTGCTCTTGTCCTCTACACCCATTTTTGGATATTAACCTTGAATTCTAGTCCCGTGGGATCTCTTTTACTGACCATTTGGCTTTAGAGATGGTATTTTATGGGAGACCCTGGTTTTGGTTGCGTGGTCCCGCTCCCTTATCTGCACATATTATCCCCTTTCCACTCATTATTACCCTATTCCTCATTTCTCCCACCTGGGTCCACATTCCTCCATTGGGTCCACATAGGGTTGGCTCACACCTTCCCCTTGTCCACACCTTGGGTTAGGCTTGGAATGATACCCAAAGGTTGATACAATCGAAAAGAAAAACAAAATCATATTTGGCCACATTCAATAGGAAAATGAATCACAAAATGCAAAATATGGCCATGACAAACACATCTAGCACATGGGAAAAAAAACAATACATGAGCTCTACCCCATCATCATGGCCATCACCTTGGTTCCTACAGGTTCTATCAGCCTCCTTTATCATATTGGAACCTATGATTATCCCAAACCCTGGTGGGCAATGAACCACCCTACCTTAAAAGGGGGTATTCACTGCTATATCATATGCATCATGCTCTTACCCCTTGAGCCCTGAGTAGTTAGCCAAAGAAGGCTGGAAAAATCAACACTAGGGCACCTCATGTACCACAATTTCTCCCTCCTATACATTATAAACCCAAGTGTGGGATTCCCTTTTATTAGCCACCCTTGTACTCCAAAATGTGGCCCAGGGCTGCCCTTTCTCATCCCCTACTTCATTCACCTATCTGTCACATGCCACCACCTTTTGAAGGGTGTACCTTAAGTAGAAACCACCTAATAGGATACTTGGTTAACCCCATTTAGGGTTTAGGAGACATTGCCACATCTCAAAGCCCATTGATGGAAGGGCAAGCCATTATGAAGTCCCCACCTGTGGTCAATGGTTCATAAGCTCATTCACTCCATTTCTCTAATGACTTGTTGTACTGGAAGGATAGGGGACGCATTGGATCGTATGTAGGATTGCAGATGGTCTCCATCTTAGGTTTTGTATCCCTATACAAGGTCCTAATCCTCCAAAGGGCTACATTGACACATGTAGGGTCTATGTCGAGATTCATGGGCCTCCACTGCAGTAAAAAACACTCCATGGATCCCCGAGAATGTTCAGAGATGCTGGAATGGAATGAACAAAGTTCGCTCTTCAAGTTAAACACTCTAGAAGAGTTGGAATATAAAGATCTCCATTGAGACACAAGAATATATATTAAAATGTATGAATGTGAATATGATGTTACAATTGAAATTGAGGGCTTGTTTATATACCCTAGGAAGGTGTCCCTTTATGAATGGTCATGTCTCCTTAGACATGCCTCTTTGTTTATTTAACTATTAATTAATTATATATTATTATTATTATTATTTATTATCTATATTTATTACTTTTACTAATTATATTCAAAACATCGTAACACACCTATTGGACGAGGAAGATGCCCTTGGTTTACCTTTGCCCAGCTGACCCCACAGATGTACCATGCAATTGGCAGCTGACCCAAGACTTGTAGGATGATGTGGCATTCCCTACACCATCATCAGAGCCCTTGCATATGATCTACAAGCATCTTCTACTCATTTGGAGACCCATGAGGTTATTAGTGTTCCCTCCACCCATTAGGAGCACCACATGTTTATTGTTGGAGAGAACAAGGGGCCAACCCCTTGTCCATCATTTTTGAGGGCTCTATTCTTCATTATGGCACCTGTGGACCTCATAAAGCCTCTTGGAGGGCCCTCCAACATGTATTATTCATCTCTTGACATCTTAAGAGGCTTATTATTTCATTTGTGAAGCTAGTTTGGTGGGCTTGTCACTAAAAGTTAGATTATTAGCACATTATTTTATTTTTGGGGCTTACGTAGGAAAATGAGACTAATTCAAACTCCTCAGTACTATATAAAGATAAGTGAGATGAGTTCATTTGCTCATAATCACTTTGGATTGGATCTCTTCTCTCTCTTGAGAACTTCACACTTTTTTTTGGAGGATGAATTGGAGCTTTATGGATGAATTTTGATGTTTGGATTAGGTTTATCTTATCTTGGAGCTTTTCTATTGTCAAATTGTGGATGGTTGGATATATTATATTACATGTAAGTACATGCTTTTAATGTTATTCTTGTTTTACTTTGTCATATACATTGGACTAGGATTTTCGTTATTTTTAGGGCTAATTATTGCATGCATTTATTGATTAAATTGTGGAATGTTCCCTCTATATAGCATCTCTCAATGTATGGGCCATGTAATTTGAATGAAATTTCCTAGGGATAATTCTATCAACAAATTCATCTTGATAATCCATCACCTTTTGCAAGTCGAAGTATAAAACTTGTAAGGTTGCTTCCCTTTTCCCTAGAAGGCTAGCGAGGTATTCTTAAGGCCTCCTTGAATAAGAAACAAGATCCTCATTCATATTTATCATAGAATCCATTCTCCCAAGACTAAGGCACTAATCTACTAAGAGGTGGTCACCCAAAAAGCAACTCATTTTCACATTTTTCTAGGTCTAGCCAAGTTGGGTCACCTATGACATCATTTTCCTGAAAAAGTGGTCCTCCAAAAAGTTTGATCTCATAGCCTCTCTTGCGCTAGTGTGTCCTCAAGGCCTCCTCTAATTTTGAAGCCATTCTAACAGTAGAGTTGTGAGAAAATCCAAGCCCTAGCTCCGAGATCAGACTTTACCCTAATATCCCCAAGGCTAGTACCTCATAGGATCAAATCAACAACTTTATGTGAAAATCCTTTCTTTGATCCTTTCCCCCTTCTGTTTGGGTTAAGCATATCATTGGTTGCTAAGTTCTTACCTCCTAACCCATGCTGGGTCCACTTGGTCCCTTGTGGTCCCATTCCTTTGAAAAGGAAATTCTCCGAGAACCATCCGAGATACCAATTTCCATAAGGATTTTATGGATTGGGAAATTATTTCTCAAGTCATATTCCATAAACCTAACACTCAAATCCCGACATCCTTCTGCTAGAAGAAACTGTACCTTGCTTAGAAATCAAGCAAGCTCCATTCTTGACCTTCTTTTGGAAAGGGGTATCTGGGTCACTTTAAATCAACTTGTTGATTTCTCCTTCCTTTGTGACTTCATATATACCGGGTCTCCTCCCATAAGTGAAAGTCCATAAAGAGTAGGGAGTCTTAGTTGAGGTGATGGTGGGCTAAGCCTCCATCATTGCCCTTTGATCTAACAGTTTCCCTTTAGGAGTCCCTTTTATGCCCCCTGTTAGTTTGAGCAGTAACATTTTGGCGTCGCTGTCGGGGGGGGGAGTAAGTCTACCTCCCTAGTGAATCATTGAGGAATTTATTCATTGATGACATCTATAAAGTATTCCTCCAACAACTCCACTCGTTTTCCAAACACCTTGTTTACTTGAAGGCGAAAACATTCCTTTAACTAGGGTTGTTGCAAAAAGGGGAGAACGAACTCCATCACCTGTTGGAACCACTCTTTTCTCTGAATTCGAAAAGGTTAGTGATCCATATCCAAAGATGCCATCTAGTTCAAACATTGATCCCAAACAAGATCAACCTAAGATGACCAGGAGTGAAAGACACTTGGTTAGTGTCTTTGCCCCTTTGAAATTGAGTGATGATCCCAAACCCTTACCTGAAAAATATAACTGATGGTTATCCAAATTCAAAGGGGATGTTACTTGGACTGCCATGGCTTTATTGAAGAATTTTACTGGCCAATTTTCCCGTGAATGATCTTTGATGAAGATAGACCCATTGTTAAGTTTTAGGTACGTTCTATGTTGAGATCAAATTTACTTCAATTTTGGGTATTAGATCAATATCAATTCCAGATTAGCAATCACATTTAGGATGATAGTAAAATGTAGGTAGAACATAAACATAAATCGCAGAAAACAAGCCAAGACAAGAGGAAAAAGATGTGGCGCCAGCCAGGGACAAACCCCAATGCGGGGAAACCCTTGATTAATTGTTCTTATGTTCTTCAATATTTCAACGAAGAGATAGAGATAGTACATATACATAAGAAGTCAACAATTTGACTTGCCAAAATAAGAGAAAAGATCTTCTCTAAGAAGATGTCACATGAGGTAGTTGATTTGAACACAGGTGATTCCATCACCTTGCTGTACCTATCACTGTGCTGCACCATGTTGCACCATCATACCATGTCCATCATCACTGTGCTGCACCATCACCATGTCCATCATCATTGTGCTACACCATGCTGCACCATCACCATGTCCATCATCACTGTGCTGCACCATCATTGAGTTGTATCTCATCATGTTTTACCCAACATGCTGCTCTTCATCATCATGCTACATTATTCATCATGTTGCACTATTCATCATGCTGCACTATGCATCACTGTGTTGCACCACTGCCACTATGCACTATGTTGCACCATTCATCATGCTGCTCAAAGCACCTTACTGCACCATGCTGCTCCATGCACCTTATTGCACCATGCTGTTGCATGCACCTTACTGCACCATGCTTCCCATGCACCTTACTGCACCTTCACTGCACTGCAATACTGTATCTTACTAGCCTTAGTTGCTTTCTATGGCTTGCATCCTAGCAAAGCAGCTAGGCTATAGTTACAATCTTCATGATACTTAAGGACAACGAATAATGGTTGTATATATAAGTGTCCCTTCTTGCTGCCTTAAGTGATGCGGCTAGGAGACTGAGATTACTTCCTTACTGCGGGTAGGATAGATCTTCCACGACAAAGTTTAGCATTAGGATGACAATGTTTAGCATCTATCCTTCATGACTGCATTTCAACTAGAATAGCAGCATAAAACACTTGTTAGCACTAGGACTTGCTATCCCCTTGCTCTGTGTTAAAGTTCCTTTATGCAGCGTATGGAAAAACTTCTCTTGACAACGTTTAAGGCTTGTTAGAACACCATATCATGACAACGTATGAACCCTTATTAATTGCGGCATGGAGATTGTGTTCAGGACAATGTATAGACATCTTTTGGACAACGTTTAAGGCTTGATAGAAACTCCCTCCTTGCTACTAGGAGACCCTTATTTTGACTACATATAAGACAATGTAGATGCCTTCTCCTTTTGAGTCTAAGTAGGGCTAGGGTAACTCCTCTTAGGGCAACGTATAGACTTTCTTTAGATAGAGTCTAGAGTTAGGGAAAACTCTCTAGGGTAGTGTATCCTCTTAGTGACTCCTCCTTCCACCAAAACCCAAAGACAAGTGGAGAGGAAGAGATCATATGAAGAGTGTGTCCAAAGGAATAGCAAGCCACCTCTTTTTATACTAAAACGTTGAGCACAAGTGGGGGCAATTTGGTCCGTGGCCGACCATGATGAATTGTCCCATAACACAAATAAATTCATATACCCATGAATACATGTCGGAATCGGATGATTTTTAGATCAATCCTACACCTCTCGACAAGAGGAATCCAAGAAAAACATCAGTTGCCATGAATAAGTAGACCCACATGGAGTTTGGCCCTAGTTGCCAATTTTGACACTCCCTCTCAACTAGGGAGAACTCCATCTTCTAATCCATCTGCCAGACTATACTATCTCTGCCATCAGTGCCTTGCTCTGGTCTGCTCTACCGAACTATGAAGAGGAAGTGATCTAGAATGTATCATACCATCCTCTATTGACCCGAAGTCAATCCCATATAACAGAGAGTGTCTCATACCACTCTTACTAACTTGAAGTCAGTTTCAATGAAGAGAATGTGTCATACCACTCTTACTGATACGAAATTAGTTCCAAAAGAGAGTGAGTTATATCACTCTTATTGATCCGAAATCAGTTCCAAAAGAGAGTGAGTTATATCGCTCTTACTGACCCGAAGTCAGTTCCAATTGATCCCAGATCAATATCATCCTAGAATAGGGAGTACGGTAGTAACACGATGCGTCCATCGATACTACAATGGTCCCCATCCTCATTTCCATACTCATTGGTCAGATGAGATGTACTTCCAATGAGTCCCAGATTGTATGGGTAGGATGTCGCAACAGGAGAAGGATGAACCACTCATCTTGCCTACATGTCGCCAGGGGTATCCCAGGGGAAGGTTGACCCACTCACCCTGTACACAAAAAATCACTAGGGGAAGGTTGAAGCACTCACCCTTTGACTGTGTCTTGGTAGGAGAAGGATGAACCACTCATCCTGCCTACATAGCAGACCACTAGGGGAAGGCTGAACCACTCAACCTTATGGTTTCTCATCACTCCATGATGTACCCCCAAGCCCCCCAGAGCTCCCAGAGCTCAATGTCCATATCATACAAGACCCTTATGAGAGAGTCCCTCCACGACTCCTAGTCGTTCTCGGAAATTCAAGAATTTGACCTTTCCCAGGGGCTTTGACAGAATATCAGCGACCTACACATCAGTCCCAATGTGATGGAGCCTTCATCCTCCTTGATGTACCATATCCCAAATAAAGTAGTACCTGATGTATATATTCTTGGAGCGATCATAGAACACGAGATTCCTCAATAATCGAATCCCACTTTGGTTGTCATAGAATATCACGATGGTATCCATCACGTGTCCAAACAACTCACTGAAGATCTTCCACATCCAGACAACTTCATAGGAGGCCATACTCACAGCTATGGCCTCATTGGTGCTCAAAGAAACCGACTTCTGCTTCCTGCTCATCTAGGATATCGAAGTAGAACCCAAAGAGAACTAGCACTCAGAAGTGCTCTTGCGATCCTCCACACTGCCTGCCTAATCAGCATCAAAATCATCATGCAACTTCACATTTCCGGCAGTGTATCTCAATCCATGAGAGATTGTGCCCTGAAGATATCTCAAATGATTCTTGGCACCAATCCAGTGAGGCTCAACCATATATGAGCTCAACATTCTAACTGCAAAACATATATCCGAACATGAGTTCACCAAGAATATCAATGCTAGTATGAGTTTATGAAACTCAAATGCATTTCCCCAAATCATATCCAACATCACTACCACATAACTTCTTAGAGTTAGTCTTCATCGAGGTAGTCACAGGCTTACAGTTCACAATTCCAAATCCGGAATCCAACTCCCTCTTACTTTTGAAAATGAGAGGGTCTGCACCTATCAAAAAGAGGTTGTCCTCATAAGGTACTAGTATGAGAGGTCTATCATCCACAACCTTAAAGCAATGGTTTGGATCGGCTTCACTCCTAGTGAATTTCAACTTCATCAGATAACTGTCAATCCTCTCATACCAAGCTTGGGGTGTTAGCTCTAAATCATAGAGAGCTTTCTTCAACCTACATACATGAGATTCCTGATCATGAATCTCAAACCCCTTGGGTTGTTCCAAACTTGTGGACTTGCTATATGAGGGGAATGGTCCCCTTGTAAGATTTTCCTTCGGTACATCTCAGACATGTACCTCCATGCTCTTCTTGAATTCAAGCATCTCTTTCACCATCTGACTCACATCGGGTAGGGCCTTATAATGAATATGGACAAACTTCTAGTGCCATTGAAGAGATGTGTCACACGACATGGTCCCCAATGGACTTCCTACAACTTGATACAAATTGCCAACTCTGAACCCATGAGTAAAAGCATCTTTGAAAATTCCATTTTCAAACACGTACCTTTCCATCGATGAATGCCCCCTTGAAACCTGTGAATTCCATTGCCGAAATGGACACCAAGTTCTTCTTGAGATCAGGAACATAAAGAAATTTTTGTAAATGAATCATGTTACCCTCATTCAATTGAGGGGTAACGTTCCCTACACCCTTTTCGGGATAAGTGACATTGACTCCAAGTGTAATCCCCATGATTGTTTCCATCTCTACCAAATTAGAGAGAGCTTCCTTCTACCCGATGAAGTGCCTTGAAGCACTACAATCAATAATCCAGATTCCCAAAGAGTTTGGAGGAGAAGTAGTGGAGAGGGCCAATATAAGATAATACTCCTTTAGCTTATCAGAAACAACATTTGATTCTTCATACCTGGGGGTCCTTTCTTTCTTTGAAGAGTCTACCATTTCCTTGATCACCTGCATTCCTTTCTCCTTTGTTGTGGTACCTGTCATTCCTTCGGTCATTGAAGATGCCCTTGGAATGATTGTTATCATCATCAAGTGATGTGTCCCTTCTATTCAGACACTCCCTCACATAATGGCCAAACTTATTGCAAGCAACGCATCTGCCTTTTCTCCCACCCTTAGATCTAGACTTCCTACTGAAGTGATCTTTAGGTAGGCCATCAGATGCTTCTACTGTGCCACTCGGATAATATTCTCTACTTCGACTTCACCCTTGGTGAATTTGAAGTGGGATGTGGAACCCATTTACCCTTTTGTCCTTTCGAACTGTCTTCAGTGATTGCTCTTTCACTCTTGCTTGAGCTTTGTCTTCACCTCAGCTCTGATACCATGTTAAGTTTTAGGTATGTTCTATGCTGAGATCAAATTTACTTCAATTTTGGGTATTAGCTCAATATCAATTCCATATTAGCAATCACATTTAACATGATAGTAAAATGCAGATAGAACATAAACATAACTCACAGAAAACAAGCCAAGACAAGAGGGCACAAGATGTGGTGCCAACCAGGGACAAACCCCAATGTGAGGAAACCCTTGATCAATTCTTCTTATGTTCTTCAACAGTTTAGTAGAGAAAGAGAGATAGTACATATACACCAGAAGTCAACACTTTGACTTGTCAAAATAAGCGTACTTGTCAAAATAAGAGTAGAGATCTTCTCTAGGAAGATGTCACATGAGGTAGTTGATCTGAACACAGGTGATTCCATCACCTTGTTGTACCTATCACTGTGCTGCACCATGTTGCACATCATACCATGTCCATCATCACTGTGCTACACCATCACCATGTTCATCATCATTGTGTTGCACCATGCTGCACCATCACTTAGTTGTATCTCATCATGCTGTACCCAACATGTTGCTCTTCATCATCATGCTGCACTACGCATCACTGTGGTGCACCACTGTCACTGTGCACTATGTTGCACCATTCATCATGCTGCTTCATGCACCCTACTGCACCATGATGCCCATGCACCTTATTGCACCATGCTGCTTGTTAAATTGGAAACTAGGGCCAAACTTCATGTGGGTAATCTTATTCATGGCTGATAATATGTTCATTAGATTCCTCTCATCGAGAGGTGTAGGATTGATCTAAAGATCATCCGATTCCGATAAGTATTCATGGAGATATGAATTGATTTTGATTATGGAATTCTTATCAAGCCGACCTACAACTCATGTAGGCTTAGAAGCCCAATAGTCACATCTATTCAAACATCAACAGTTGTGTATAAATACAGAAGGACTTTTCCTCATTTGCACTCACTCATCTCATCTCATCACATCTATTTCTCTCTACTGTGCAGAAAAGAGTCTCTTCTCTACTGCACAGAAAAGGGTCTCTCTCTCACACATTTGAAGTCGGAAACTGCCGAAACTGAAGCTGCAACTGGAGAAGTAAATATTGACCTGCGTGGACTAGAATATATCCTCATCTGAACTGCGCTGTAGGTCCATCTGGATCTTCTCTGAATGCTGCAACTTTTGGTGGTGGAATGAAGTCAATCCGACGGACGGTTTGCAAGATATCAACTGCCCTACTTTGAAGCCGGAAATTGCTGAAACTGAAGCTGCAACTGCAGAAGTAAAGATTGACTTGCATGGACTAGAAGATCTCCTCATCTGAACTGCGCTATAGGTCCATCTGGATCTCCTTTGAAAGCCGCAACTTTTGGTGGTGGAATGAAGTCAATCTGACAGACAATTTGCAAGATATCGACTGCCCTAGTTTGAAGCCGGAAACTGCCGAAACTGAAGCTGCAACTGCAGAAGTAAAGATTGACCTGCGTGGACTAGAAGATCTCCTCATCTGAACTGCACTGTAGGTTCATCTGAACCTCCTCTGGAAGCTGCAACTTTTGGTGGTGGAATCAAGCCGATCCGACAGTCGTTTGTGAGATATCATCTGCCCTAGTTTGATGATGAAGTTGCTAATGTTGATGCTGCTCATCTAGGGTTTGCTACTGCTGATATGAATCAGATTTAGTGTACTATTTCTCTCTGTTGAATTATTGAAGATAAAAGAAGAGTTGATCAAAGGGTTTCCCCACACATTGTGGGGTTTGTCCTTGGCTAGCCACCACATCTTGTGTCTCTTGTCTTGGCTTGTTTTCCGTCGATCGTTTAATGTTCTATCTGCACTTTACTTTATGTACGTGTGATTGCTAATCTGTGGAATATAATAAGAGAAAGAAGTAAATTGTTATAAGCATAGAACATGCCATAACTTAACACTGCTCCATGCATCTTATTGCACCATGCTGCTCCATGCACCTTACAACACCATGCTGCGCATGCACCTTACTGCACCATCACTGCACTGTAACACTGTATCTCACCAGCCTTAGTTGCTTGCTATGGCTTGCATCCTAGCAAAGAAGCTAGGCTATAGTTACACTCTTCATGATCATACTTAAGGACAATGAATAATGGCTATATATATATAAGTGTCCCTTCTTGTTGCCTTAAGTGTTGCGGCTAGGAGACTGAGATTACTTCCTTATTGTGGGTAGGATAAATCTTCCATGACAACATTTAGCATTAGCATGACAATGTTTAGCATCTATCCTTCATGATTGCGTTTCAATTAGAACAACAACATAAAAAACTTGTTAGCACTAGGACTTGCTATCCTCTTGCTATGCGTTGAAGTTCCTTTATGCAACATATGGAAAACCTTCTCTAGACAGCGTTTAAGGCTTGCTAGAACACCATCTCATGACAACGTATAAACCCTTATTTACTGCGACTTGGAGACTGTGTTTAGGACAACGTATAGACCTTTTTTGGACATTGTTTAAGTCATGCTAGAAACTCCCTCCTTGCTGTTAGAAGACCCTCATTTTGACTGCATATAAGACAACGTAGATGCCTTCTCCTTTTGACTGTAAGTAGGCTAGGGTGATTCCTCTTAGGGCAACGTATATAATTTTTTTTAGATAGAGTCTAGAGTTAGGGAAAACTCTCTAGGGCAGCATATCCTCTTAGTGACTCCTCCTTCTACCAAAACCCAAAGACAAGTGGAGAGGAAGAGATCATAAGAAGAGTGTGTCCAAATGACTAGCAAGCCACCTCTTTTTATACTAAAACGTTGAGCGCCAGAGGGGGAAATTTGGTTGTTGTCCAACCATGACTAATTGTCCCATAACACAAATAAATTCATATCTCCATGAATATATGTCAGAATCAGATGATATTTAGATCATTCCTACACCTCTCGACGAGAGGAATCCAGGAAAAATATTAGCTTCCATGAATAAGTAGACCCACATGGAGTTTGGCCCTACTTTCCAATTTTAACACTCATGATGCTTTTTGCCTTATCACTTGAGGGTCAAGCAAGATATTGGTACCTTAGCCTCCCCCCTGCATGCATACAAGACTCTGATGAATTTAAAGACCTATTCATGAAAAAGTGGTCATGCAATGCCCAAGGGGCCTTCAATATTGAAAATTTTTACCAAATAACCAAGGGAAGGGAATATGTGTGGGAATTCATTCAAAAATTTGATAGGGTAGTCAAAGACATACATGATCATTTGAAGCCATCCGAAGCCAATATTCTTGATAAGTTCATAAAAGCAGTAGGTGGCCACTTCACCTACGTGTTAAGGGATAAGAAACCTTCCACTTTAGCTGAAGCTAAAGAGATAGCAATGGAAGTTGAAGAAGCATACGAATCTCGAAGGTTAATATCAATGACCACCCTAGAGCTAGAACTGAGACCAAGAAGGAGAAGCCCAAAGATCAACATGAGGAAACTCTCATTGCCATCCTCAAGAGGATGGAAAAGTTCACTGAAGAAGTCAATGCGCCTGACAGGTTTATCATGAACAAGATCACCACCTTGAAAAAGGTCCAAAAGTCTAGTTATATCCCGAAAGGAAAGCCTTTTCCCAAAAAGCAGAGTGAAGAAGATAGGGCAATCTCTTCTCAATTCCCAAATACTTTGGCTCCAACTACTGTTGTCAAGCCAAACCCTTCATCTGAGGACAAGGAAAGTGAAGGGGAAGAGAGTGAGGATGAAAAAAATGATTAGTAGGCCAACCTTGTGGAATTTGACATCTTCAACATTTTGCTAGGGGGGTCATATACACATCCTCCCATTAGTGAGGTCACCCTTAAAGAGGAAAATAAAGAATCCATTCTTAACTCTGATAGCCAGGGAAGATTCAAAGGGGTTCAATATTCACGAAAAGAAAAGGGCAAAGACCCCTCAACTCCTAAGGAACCATCTAAAGAAGATACATCACCTAAGCAAGCCCTTTCCAAAGAATCTATCCCTGAAATTCCTCCCAAGAAGGATCCCCCAACGAAAACCAATCCGAAAAAGGATCCTCCAAGGAAAGAATACATCAAGAAGGAAAAGGGAAATAAGTTAAATTTGACATCAACAAAAGGGTTGTCGTAGGAAGAATGACTATACTCGCTCCTTTGAAGGAGATTGCTAATATTCCTGAGCAACAACCAAAAATTAAGAAGTCACTGGGAATTCAGGGAGAACTACCTGAAGAATTTCAAAAAAAATCATATTCTTGACCGAAACCTTGGGCATGAACCTTTCTTGCTCACTTTGGGTATCAATGACCTCTTCTTACACAACTGTATGTTAGACTCAGGGACTTCCACAAATATTATGCCTTTAACAGTTATGAAGCAATTGGGTCTCAACATCACTCAATTGTACAATGTTTGTGGTTTTAATTCCAAACCTGTGGAAGTGGAAGGTATCATCAAGGAACTTAAGGTTTCTTTAGCTAGGAATCCCGATATATCCCTCCTCATGGACTTTATTGTCATTGATATTCTTGATGTGTGGAGATGCTATTATCTAGGAAATGGGGGGCTACCATTGGGGGGCATATTTAGATGGACTTATCATACGCCACCATTCCACAATCTGATGGCACCCCTTTTATCCTTTATAGGGAACCTAATTGCTTACCTCATGTGATCAAGCCTGCACCTTACTATGAAACATGTGAGATCGAGAAGCCTTCTCCTATTCACCCGACTCAAGAAGTCTGTATCCTAAGGCAGCCAATCTATAAAACTAGTAAAAGTGGAAGCCTAAGAAAGAATATAAGGTTGAGGATTTAGTCTTGGTTGATAGAGATCCCATACCTGACAGGATTCATGGAAAGGTTGGGGAGGATTATTATTACATTGCTAGACTTAACGACGAACTTTGGCCTGAGCCGGTCAAATTAAGTCGTATCACCTCTTTCCTTGAGACTTGATATTATATCATATGCATGGTAGAGTAGGATACATTGCATGATGATTTTTTCATTAGAGTTAATGTCATATGATATTTCTCATGGTAGATAGATGCATATTTGCATATTTTATTTTATGTTGATTTTATGGCCTAACATTTAGCATGTGCGATGAGACTCCGCGAAAGCATGTTGCCTCGTGTTTTTCATCTATTATATGTGCATGTGGCAGGTCTACGGTAACCAAGATATTGTTGGAGTTCTCGTGACCTCTCATTCAAGTAGCTTCGTCCACTTCTTCGAGAGATCATGTCCCAGTTGGAGCCAAATGTTACCGACCATTTTGTGGGTGATATCCATAGGATAATTTTTTTTCTCCAAAATGATCCTCAATCGGCATCCAACAACCCCTTGTAGCCACCAGCTAGCTCATGGTGCCATTTCTTCGCCACATGATCCAGCCGTGTGGTTTCTTGCCCATCCGCCATGATCGTATGTTTGAAGGTGGGCCTCTTGAACCTAAAGGTATTCATTTTCATTTAGTATTTGAGTATTGTAGTTTGCTTATCATGGACACTTCTGGGCATGGATTAATGGGTGGACTGGGCAACAAGAATGGGCTAGGTCTGTGCTGTTGTCCCATAGACCCCTTTTGGATATTAACCTTAGATTCTAGTCCCGTGAGATCTCTTTTATTGACCATTTGGCTTTAAGGATGTTATTCATGGGAGAATCTGATTTTGGTTGCATGGTCCCGCTCCCTTATCCGCACATATTATCCCCTTTCCACTCATTATTATCCCATTCATCATTTCTCCCACTTGGGTTCACATTCCTCCACTGGGTCCACACAAGGGTTGACTCACCCCTTCCCCTTACCCACACCTTGTGTCAGGCTTGGAATGATTCCCAAAGGTTGATGCAACTGAAAATAAAGATAAAAACATATTTGGCCACATTCAATAGGAAAATGAACCACATAATGCAAAAGATGGTTTGGACAAGCACATTTAGCATGTGGGAAAAAGCCAATACATGAGCTCTACCCCATCATCATGACTATCACCTTGGTTCCTACAGGTTCTATGAGCCTCCTTCATCATATAGGAACCCATGGTTGTCCCAACCCCTGGTGGGAAATGAATGCCCTACCTTAAAAGGGGGTCACCACTGTTATATCTTATGCATCATGCTATTACCCCTTGAGCCCTAAGCAGTTAACCAAAGAAAATCATAAAAAGACATAGAAAGAAAGGTGGAAAAATCAAGGCCAGGGCACCTCATGTACCGCTATTGCTCCCTCCTATACATTATAACCCAAGTGTGGACTTCCCTTTTATTAGTCACCTTTGTACCCAACATGTGGCCTAGGGCTGCCCCTTCTCATCCCCTGCTTCATTCACTTATCTGTCATATGCCATCACCTTTTTAAGGGTGTACCTTGAACTTATTATCCCCTTTAGAGTAGAAACCACCTAATAGGATACTTGGTTAACTCCATTTGAAGTTTAGGAGACATTGACACATCCAGAAGCCCATTGATGGAAGGGCAGGCCATTATGAAGTCCCCACTTGTGGTCCATGGTTGGTAAGCTCATTCACTCGATTTCCCTAATGACTTGTACTTAAAGGCTAAGCGACACATTGGATCTTATGTAGGATTGCAGATGGTCTCCATCTTGGGTTTGGATCTCTATACGGGGTCCTAATCCTCCGGAGGGCTAAATTGGAACATGTAGGGTCTATGTTGAGAGCCATGGGCGACACATTAGATCTTATGCAGGATTGTAGATGGTCTCCATCTTGGGTTTGGTCTGCCTATATGGAGTCCTAATCCTCTATAGGGCTACATTGGCACATGTAAGGTCTGTGTTGAGAGCCATGGGCCTCCACAGCAGTAGACAACAATCCATCGATCCTTGAAGATGTTCAAATATGCTTGAGACTCACTTGTTGGACGAGGAAGATGCACTTGGTTCACCTTTTCACAGCCGGCCCCACAGATGTACCATGCACTTTGCAGCTGATGCAGGACTTGTAGGATGATGTGGCATCCCCTACACCATAATCAGAGCCTTTGCAGGTGATCTACAAGCATCTTCGACTCATTTGGAGACCCATGAGGTTTTTATTGTGGCCCCACACCCACTGGGAGCACCAAAGGTTTATTGTTGGAAAGAACAAGGGGTCAACCCCTTGTCCATCACTTTTGAGGGCCTTATTCTTCATTATGGAACCTGTGGACCTCATCAAGCCTCTTGGAGGGCCCTTCGACATGTATTATTCATCTTCTGACCTCTTAAGAGGCTTATTATTTCATTTGTGAAGCTAGTTTGGTGGGCTTGTCACCAAAAGTTATATTATTAGCAAATTATTTTATTTTTGGGACTTATGTAGGCTAAGGAGACTAATTCTAACTCCTCATTAGTGCATAAATACAAGTGAAATTAGTTCATTTTCTCATCATCACTTTGGATTGGATCTCTTCTCTCTCTTGAGAATTTCACACTTTTTCTTGGAGGATGAATTGGAGCTTTATGGATGAATTTTGATGTTTGGATTTGGTTTATCTTACCTTGTACTCTGGAGCTTATCTATTGTCAAATTGTGGATGGTTGGATATATTATATTACATGTAAGTACATGCTTTTAATGTTATTCTTGTTTTACTTTGTCATATACATTGGACTGGGATATTTGCTATTTTTAGGGCTAATTACTACATGCATTTACTGCATAAATTGTGGAATTTTCTCTTTATATAACATCTCTCAATGTATGGGCCATCTAATTTGAATGAAATTTCCCAGGGATAATTCTATCAACGAGTCCATCTTGATAAACCATCACCTTTTGCAAGTCGGAGTATAAAAGTCGTAAATTTGTTTCCCTTTGCCCTAGGAGCTAGCGAGGTAGTCTTAAGGCCTCTTTGACTAAGAAACAAGATCCTCATTCATATTTATCATAGACTCCAATCTCCCAAGACTAAGGTATTGATCTACCAAGAGGTGGTCACCCAAAAATCAACTCCTTTTCACCTTTTTCTAGGTCTAGCCAAGTTGGGTCACCCAAGTCATCATTTTCCCCACAACGTAGCCCTCCAAAAAGTTTGATCTCCTAGCCTCTTCTGCGCTGGTGTGCCTTCAAGGTCTCCTCCAATTTTGAAGCCATTCCGACAATGGAGTTGTGAGAAAATCCAAGCCGTAGCTCCGAGATCAAACTTTGCCCTAGTATCCTCAAAGCTAGTACCTCATAGGATCAATTCAACAAATTTATGTGAAAATCCTTTCTTTGATCCTTCCCCCCTCCTATTTGGGTTAAGCATATCATTTGTTGCTAAATTATTACCTCCTAACCCAGGCTGGGTCCACTTGGTCCCTTGTGGTCCCATTCCTTTGAAAAGACACGTCTCCGAGAACCATCCGGGATACCAATTTCTTTAAGGATTTTAGGGATTGGGAAATTCTTTCTCAAGTCATATTCCATAAACCTAACCCTCAAATCCCCACATCCTTCTCTTAGAAGACATTGTACCTTGCTTAGAAAGCAAGCAAGCTCCATTCTTGACCTTCCTCTAGAAAGGGACGGGTCACTTTATATCCATTTGTTGATTTACCCTTCCTTTGTGACTCCATATGTTTAGTCAATTTAGTGTTCCTAAATTGATGTCATTAATTGTCAACCCGGGGCTCGTAAGCTGATGAAGTGAGGGTGTACTATATGTACTTAAGCAACTTTCTTAGAGCTTTTGTCGTTTGGGAGGTTGTTTATGGTTAACTTATCTTCCTAATGATGGAGTGATGATTATAGACAGATGAGTGCAAGTGTGTGAAAAGTGAGTTCTAGATGAGTGAAAGTGTGTGTGAAGGTGATTTCTAATTACTTGCTGAATTTGTAAAGGAAAAGAACTTGAAAGAAATGAATGAATTGAAATGACTTGAAAGTAAATGACCACGTTCTAATGGCATTAGTCTCTATCCATACTGCTGCAAATAAAAGAAACAAGAAAATCACTTCAAGGATTGATATTAATGATTATCTCCTCCTAACTCCCTGCTTCTACCACATAGTACTGCGTAAAACACGATTAGGAGGTAGCTAAAGACAAATCCAAGAATTGATAAAAACTCTAATCTACTCTAATTGACAAATTGTAACACTACTAAGCCTTTTCCAACATACTGCTTCCTACATATGTGATTATGTGTAACAAGTGGAAAAAGTATTAGTATCACAAGCCAAGACTACTCAAATACAAGCTGCAATTAATTAATGTTCTGTTCTCTTGAAATATAAGCCATTCATGATAAAGAGAGCATAAATTAGTTAGCATCCAACTTGTAAAACTAAGCTAAAACTAATCTGGAAATCAGAGTAAAAAGGGCAGCATCATGAACAAGACAATTGCAACTACCATTAGATTTTAAAGCAAACACAACACACTTAATCCCGGGTGAAAACCTGCAAAGAAGTAAATCTGATCAGTGAAAATAAAGGCTGCAGCAATAAAGAGAAATCAAGCTGTACATAACTCAAGAAAGGAAATTCTGTTTGTAAAATAAAGAAATTGCAGAACTATGAACATGAAAATATTTTACAAGGCTAATACGAACATGGGCCCTCCATTCATATTATCCACAGAAAACTCAGATGCTCTTAAGAATTAAAAACAGCGTTTCCATTACTTTATATGCAGAGATACGTAATCCAAAAGAGCTGGAACAACTCTTATAAAAACAGAGTTTGAAAACGTGCCAAAATTCTCACAAATACATACACTACAGCATCTCCAAAGTTAACATCAGCGTACGCAGACGCAAGTATATATAGGCATCTGCAAGATGGCCTAATACATAAACATAAAAACAGAAAATGAACTAACTGTCATGCGTATTAAAGGTGCAATTAACACATCATAGGCTTCGTGGTCAAGCTGGAGGTCCTGGTCGATATGGGCAATGAATCTAACATTAGATCATGTCCCCCACGGCTTTCAAAACATGGACAGGTCACCTTTTCCACCGACGTGATCAAACAGCGTACGTATCCACGTTAAGCTGCCTTTATTTGACCGAAACTTGACCCCCTTTGACCAGTGGTACAAATGACGTGGCCGGCTGAACTGATGGCATAGGAACCTCGAGCACGTATATTCCAACATGCCCACGTGGCTCATTCTGCAAAATAGCACGTGGAACCTTGAAATCAACAAAATAGCTGCGGGATCATCAGATGGCTGCGGAATCAGCAGATGGCTGCGGAATCAGCAGAAAGCTGCGGAATACCTGCAAGTATGTCAAAAACTAAACAAAACAATTACCCATTAGCAAAGCTCACTTGATCATGTTTAATGACAACTAATGTAATGATCTGGGTGGAAAATGAGGTAAAAGAGAGAGGAAAGTGATGAAAACAGTAGGTAATGATGGAGGATAAGGTGTAAAGTAGGGACTCTACATACCCCCACTACGAGGGCATTGCATGTCCTCATGCAAAAACACTGATCAATCAACCTGCTGTGATGCCTCAGCCAAGACATCCAATCTCCTCTTCTTTCTCTGTGTAGATACATTTACCCTTGGCTTCTTTACTAAGCATCTGAACTTTAAGTTGATCAAGGCTCTGTTGAGCTTTTTGCATCTCTTCTTTAACTTTTTGTTATCTCTTTGCCACAGGCCCAAATGTAACATGGTGTTATCATGAATCATCTTATCCAATTTGGCTTGCTCTTTCAGCTTCTCATTTTCTTGCGTGATATGTCGATTTAGAACCTCAATCTCAAAAAGTTCATGTTTCAAGGAGTGGACTTGTTGTTCTAAAGGCTGAACATTACTAGGGCCAGCGGCTGCTTGCTCTAATGTTTCCAGATAATTATACACTTTTTGCTGCTCCGGGTCCACTTCAAGTGACTTTTTGGGACTTGGTTCATAATCAAATTCAGATCCATGTTCATGCTCAAGTTCATGTTCAAACGGACTTTCCTCACGTGGAGGAGTAGTCTCAATGTGCTCAGCGTGTGGAGGACTTGTAGCACCTTTTTGAGGTGAGCTTAAGTCAATGAAGAATGACTGTTTACCCTTTGTGGCCCCTACTTTTCTATTTTGCAATCTGCTGCTCCTTCTTACAAAGGTGGTACTCTGTTCTCCTTTTGGTACTTTCTGCTGTTTTTCTTTTGGTACTTTTTGCTTCTGTTTTTCTTCCTTTTTGGAAAGAGCAGTTTTGTGAAGTTTGGCCATTCTCTGAGCTAAGGGTTGAGTGTCTTCCTCACTAGTATCTTCAGGAATGAGGGGAGTTTCTTGGACTACAGATTTACCTTTATCTTGCTTACGTTTCTTCTTCCCTTCTTTTCTTTTCTGAGCAATTTCTTGAGCAAGTTCTGAAAGAGTTTCAGTGATAATTCCTTGGGCTGCTTGGTTATCATCTTCAGTAAATCCAGGATCAATATCCTGTTCAGGATGCTGTATATCAGTTTCCTCATCAAACTGGTCTTGAACTGTTTCCTCTTGGGCAGTTGTTTCAGGCATAGTAGTATCAGGAACAATGGTTTCTGTTTGGGCAGTGGTTTCTTGGTTAACCCCCTCTCCTCTTTTTCTTCTACTTCTTTTTGGCACTTGAGGGGATCCTCCAGAAGTTTCTCCTAACTCTTGAAAATGGTTTCTTATGAGAAACCTCTCCCATGAGTCTCTTTTTGATTTTAATTGTTCCTCTACCAGCAATTTCACAAGACCGTGATGACATAAATGTGCTTCAACATTTCTAGGGTTCTTTTGGACCATTGCACACATTTTCTTAAGACTTGAAAATAGAAAGTAAGGGAGATTAATGTCATCACCTAGAAAATGCATCATAACCTTTGCATGATAAACATATAAGACCCCAAATCTTCCTTCACAAGTGAAAAATTTCTGCACTAACAAGAGTAAAGTGGTCCACTCTTCTTTAACATAAGAAACCGGAATCCCTTTGGTAAAGATACTTGTGTCCATACCTGGGTTTTTCAAAATTCGTTTCCACTGCTGATCTTGGACTGCCCGGTTCTTAAACCACCTTTCTCCTGTCTGTGGAAGTGAGGTAGCTTGAGCTATGCTGCTTTCATTGACTGTGAATTGTAAGTCTCCTATCTCCACGTGACCATCTTTTTCTCTGAAGGACCTTGCAAAGGCCTTTGTCACCTCCTTATGGTAGCCTTTGAACTTCTGTACACATTGTAACCAATTTGCCTTTTGTAAAGCCTCCTTGACCTGAGGATAACCCTCCAAAAACTTTGAACCTTCCGGTTCTGCCCTCAAGAGCTTCCCCATTTGCTTTTACGGCTCTGTTCTATTTGAAACACGGCTTTAAAACGGCTTCACACAGTCAATTCACGGCTTTGGTTTCAGAACACGGCTTCAACAAGGGTTTTACACAGTAAATTCACAACTCTGTTCTGGAACACGGCTTCAACAAGGGTATTACACAGTGAATTCACGGCTCTGTTTTGGAGCTCGGCTTTAAAATGGCCTTACACAGTGAATTTACGGCCTCAACACAGTGGATTATGGGTTCAACTTTGAATACGGCCGTAACAGACCTCCACTGGTGTTTCGAATTAGCGGAGAGGGAAAAAAACAGAGTATGGTGAATGGCAGCGTAGTGAGTACAACATAACAGAGTGTGGTAGCAGCGTAGATGGAATGAAACATGCGATTGGAAATGGGAGTGAAATGATATGAGCGTAAGATGGTAGAAGGGTTAATGAATGAACAACGACTATGTCCCTAGATCTCGGCTTCGAAATTACACTTGGCTGCATGAGTTAATGTCGTAGAGACGTAGTACATTAGGTTACGTCACCTAAGTACGAGATCTTAATGGAAGAAGCAGCCGGAAGTGAGATTTAAAATCATGGTAATCGAGGACTGATAGTCGTGGATGATACGTGGATATATGGTCTCATGGCTAGTAATCATTACACTTAGTGGCAAGAAACATAACTTAGAAAGCTTTGCATAATGGAATAACTGTAAGCTTAGGATTTGAAACATACCTCAGATTTCCGCTTAAATTTGCCTTTGATGACTTGCCACTTAACCCTTCACTGATTTTTGCATGACTATTTTCCATTTTATTATTGATGACTACTGTGCTGTAAAGAAATTTCAAACAGACTGTGTTTTTTTATTTGTGCAGGTACAGAGAGCTGCAGAATCATTAGATGGCTGCAGAATCCTCAGATGGCTGCGGAATCTGCAGTAGTAGCCTCCAACTGCACAAAAGCAACTTTAGTTGTAAAAAAAATGACTTTATTGATGAAATGGAGTGTAGTGGGTGGATGGATGAATGAAAACTAATGAGGTGGAGTGGAAAATGAATGAAATGGTGATGATGATGAAATGAAATGAAATAAGGGAAGAAAGAGATTTTTTTTTCTTTAGAAAACATGAGGTGTCAGGTGACCCTGATTTTCACCTCAAGTTTTCTGTATGAGACTGCCAATCAGAGATTGGTTTTCAGGCTCATACATTTATTTATTTATTTTTTTTTTTTTCAAAAACCAAAGCTTTAGGCTGATGGAGGAGAAGAATCCTTCTCCACCAGCCTAATTGCAGAATCTCCTTTGAACAATTTGACAAACTCTTTTTTTGAGAATGGCTTCTGGTAGATTTTCAAGCGGTGGCCATTCACAATAAGAGGAGTATGAAATTCATCGATAGTTTTTACTCGAACTGCTCCATTGCTAAAGACTTCATCAATCTCATATGGCCCAAGCCAATGAGTTTGAAACTTTCCTTTGAAGTCTTTGAATTTTGAATCAAACAATAGAGCCCAATCTCCTTTCTGAAACTTTCTTTCTTTGATATGACGATCATGCCATTTAGATCTTTGGTGCTGAACTAGATCGGTCCTTAGAATTGCATCTTGTCTCATTTCATCTAGCTCATTTAGCTGGTCCATTCTGTGTCTTTGAGCTTCTGAGAGGCTCATTCCCAATTGGACTGCCATCTTGAAGGTCTTGATTTGGAACTCAATAGGAAGCAGGACTTCCTTCCCATAAACAAGTTCATAGGGAGAATGTCCTGTTGTGTTCTTCCATGTGGTCCTATAGGCCCATAAGGCTTCAGGGAGCCTTTCCGTCCAATCTCTTCTATGAAGATAAACAGTCTTGGTGATAATGCCTTCAAGAACTTTATTGGTAGATTCTACTTGACCATTGGATTGCGGATGGTAGGGAGTAGATGTTCTGTGCTTGATCTTATATTCCTCCATTAGCTTCTCCATCAAATTAGATGTAAACTGGCTGCCTTGATCTGTCACAATTTCCCTTGGGACACCAAAACGAGTGAATATATCCTCAAAAAGAAATTGAACAACTGAATTTTCAGTGGCAGAAGGCAATGCTTTTGCTTCTACCCACTTAGTAACATAATCAGTACAAACCAGTATATATTTCTTTTGCTTTGATGGTGGATTAATTGGTCCAACGAAATCTAGAGCCCATTTCTCAAAGGGTTCGATGCATACCTGAGGCTGTAGAGGCATTTCATTTGAAGGAGTTGGTTTCCCAACTCTTTGGTAGCTGTCACACCTTTTAACATACTGCTTTGCATCTTTAAAGAGAGAAGGCCAATAATATCCTAAAGAAAGGATTTTATAGGCTGTCCTCTTGTCCGCAAAGTGCCCGCCGCATGGTTCATCATGACATGCCTTAAGGATGTCATGCATTTCATCTTCCCGAACACACCTTCTGATTATACAATCTGGCCCTGTTTTGAACAATTCATTAGAAATCCAAGAATAATGTGAACTCTCCCACATGATTTTCTTTTTCTCATTAGGAAATAAGTGTAGAGGAAGTTTCCCTGTAACAAGATAATTAGCCATATCTGCATACCAAGGTGTCTTGGTAGTCACTGCAAACAAGTATTCATCTGGAAACTTATCTTCTACTGGAGAATCCTCATTAGTGTTTTGGATTCTAGACAAGAAATCAACTACTGTGTTTTGCTTTCCAGGTCTATCTAACACAGTAATGTTGAATTCTTACAAGAGTAAAAGCCATCTTGTAACTCTACCATTAGTGACAGGTTTGTTCATTAAGTATCTTATGGCAGAGTGATCAGTATGGACAAAGGTTTCATAGCCGGTTATGTAATGTCTAAACTTGTTGATTGCATGTACCACAACTAAGAACTCTTTTTCTGTAACAGTATAATTTAACTCAGTAGGAGTCAAATTCTTACTTGTGTAATAAATGGCATAAGGGATCAAATCCTTTTGTCCCAAAACAGCTCCTAGAGCTGTATCTGAAGCATCAGTAGAGATGTGGAAAGGGAGTTTCCAATTTGGCCCCCTTAAGATGGGTGCTTCAGATATTCTAGACTTTAAAGCTTCAAAGGCAGATTGACACTCAGGATCCCATTTAAACTCACAGTCCTTGGTAAGCAATTTGAAAAGAGGAGATGCTATTCTAGTGAAGTTTTCAATAAATCTTCTGTAATACCCAGTAAACCCAAGAAAACTTCTAACATCCTTTTGGCAATTTGGAACAGGTAACTTAGAGATGACTTCAACTTTGGATTTATCAACCTTAATTCCATCTCCTGAAATATGATGTCCTAAAACAATCCCTTCAGTAAACATCATAAAACACTTTTCATGACTTAAAGAAAGATTTGTTTCCTTACATCTTACCAGTACTTTTTCCAAATTTTCCAAAGCTTCTTCAAATGTATTACCATAAACTGTGAAATCGTCCATGTATACCTCTACACAATCATGAATCAGATCTGAAAAGATTCCTAATACAGCCCTTTGAAATGTAGCAGGTGCATTGCACAATCCAAAAGGGAGTACTCGGTAGGCAAAAGTTCCCCAAGGACAAGTAAATGTGGTTTTGTCTTGATCTTCAGGTGCTACCTGAATTTGATTGTACCCACTAAAACCATCCAAGAATGAGAAATACTTTTTACCTGCTAAAGTGTCTAGTACCTGATCAATAAAAGGTAAAGGAAAATGATCCTTTAATGTTGCCTTGTTCAATTCTCGATAATCAATGCAAACTCTCCATTTACCATTCTTTTTGGGCACTATAACCAAGGGAGAAACCCATTGGCTATCTGAGATGGGGTAAATGAAGTTTACCTTGAGCAATTTCTGCAGTTCTTCTTTCACAATTTCCCTAAGGTTTGGATTCATCCTTCTTTGTGGTTGCCTAATAGGTCTGCTATTCTCTTCAATGTAAATGTGATGAATACAAGTCTTAGGATCGATTCCTTTCATGTCAGTGTATTCCCATGCAAAGGCAGTGGAATGTTTTTGCAACAGTTTAGTTAATTCTTCTTGTTGTGGTCTTCCCAAGTTTTTGTTAATGTTTAATGTTTTTCCTGGGAGGAATTCAACTGTAGAACTACCAAACTCTTCCATTGAGAAGAGAGACATTTTTCTAGAGGAGAGATATTCAATGTCTGCATCTATCTGAAAATGTTCAGAGTCATATTCTAAAGATACTTCAAAATTTTCTAATGTATTTAGAATTTGACTATCCTCACTGATCTCAGAGATGGTTAGAACTGGTTGTATAGTATCTTCATCCTCTACCCATTCATCTTCTCCTATTTCTGTTATAGCTTTTGCTGGGGGATACAAGTTGAACTTCTTGGTGGAATTACCATCTGATATATACATGTCTCCAGACCTACAACTTATGAAAGCATCAGCTGTGGCCAACCAAGGTCTTCCTAAAATAAGAGGATGTCCTCCTAGATTGTTCTTGGGAGTTAAAATCATAAAATCAACAGGATATTCCCAAGAATCTAGAGAGACTGGAATGTCTTCCAATACACCATCAGGTTTAATGATTGATCTATCTGCAAGCTGCAGTAGAGTGGGTGTAAAGAGAAGGTTAGGAAGCTTTAACTGATCCATGGTCTGTCTACTCATGATGTTGATCGCGGCTCCTAAGTCAATCAGAGTATTTGGGATTTCAACCCCATTAATATGAGTTTTGACAATAGGGCTACCGGGATCTACATATTTTTGCATGGTAATCTTACCCATCATTATGTCTGCAATTTTTCCAACTAGATGTATCCTTTTAGTATCTCTGGTTCTTTTTACTGTTTTCTTCAAACTCAACTCCTTTATTGTCTTCGCTAGAATGGGAATTTCCTTAATGGCTTGTAACAAGGGGATCTTGATACATACATTTTTCAATTCATCTAGGAAGTTATAGTCAGGCACCCATATCTGCTTTTCCACCCCTTTATCAATTTGCAATCTTTCAGGAAAGGGAGGTGTAGCTGTAGGTGTAGGTTGCTCAACTAGGGGAGTTGTAGAGATTGATTCTTTTTCTTTTTCTTTTTGGATATTTTGGTTTTGAAGTGATACTTCAGAACCTTTATTGACTTTGAGAGATTCCTCCTCAGAAATGCTTGGTTGTTGAACACTTGTGGAAGGTTGATCTAGGATTCTACCTGATCTAAGTTGTACTTCATTAAGAGGAACAACCATATAGGTAGGGAATGGTTGACCTTCCATCATGTCAGCATTTTGAGGGTTCCTATTATTTGGATTCGGTAATGGCTGAGAGGGAAGTTGATTGGATTTCTGCTGGGATTGAAGTGCTAATTGAGAATTTTGATTTTGTGGAGGAGTTTGTTGTTGTTGAGGGTATGGCAATGATAGTTGTTGACCTTGGTTTGGAAGTTGGGGAGCTTGCTGATTCTGAAATGATGGAGGATATTGATAGAATTGTGCAAATCTCCCATAAGGATTTTGCATGCTTTGCATCCATGCTTGGAAAGCATTTTGAGGTTGAGGCCAAGGTTGTTGCCAAGGATTCCAACTTGGTTGGGATTGAGAATTCATAGAGTTGTCAAACCCTTGATTCTGTTGTCCTTGCCAAGGTCTCCTTGCAATAAAACAGAGAGATTCGAGTGTATCTGGATCCTCTTGAAAGACTGCTTTGAGGCCAAGGATTGAAGGACAATCCTTGGTCTCATGAGTTTCTGAGAAAATTACACATGTTTCTACAACGTGTGCATCTAAGGGACATTCCCTTAAAGCATGTTTCTTTCTACATTTCGGGCAAAAGATAGCCAAAGCTTCAGCTTCTGCTTTTTGTTTATTGTGAATCTTAAGGGTATCAAGTTGTTCACTGAGACTCCCTAAGATGTCAGTTTTAAATTCATCAAGCATGCTGCCGATTTCAGCCCTACTCACTGATCCTGTTGCAGATTTATTCGCCCTAAGGAGAGAAGGATCTCTAGGCCCTTTTTGAGTTTTTGATTTGCCCCTTGAGAGATGGATACAAAGTTCTGCTATGTCATTGAGAGAAAGTTGAGAAATATCCCCTTTTCCCATCATGTTTAAGATGTCTATCCATTCATCCCTGATGGCTTTTAATAAGAGGGCTTTTAAGGTCTCTTCATCCAAGGTATTCATTTTTGCTCTTTTCAAGTTATATTGAAACCTTTCAAGTAAATCTTCTAGACTCTCATCTTCTTTTTGTACCATTTTAAAAACCTCGTCCTTGTGATTAGTAGGCATGCAATAGTCTAAATACCTATCCAAAAATGTCTGTTTCATCTCATCCCAAGTCCTAATGGATTGAGTGAGTAACCCCATGAACCATTTCAAGGCTTGATCCTTCAGTGTTGAAGGGAACAACTTGAGTTTCTGAGAGTCATCCAGGTAGTCATAAGTTCGACACACCACTTCAAACTCAAATAAGAATGTTTCAGGGTCCTCAGTCCTTAACCCATGGAAGTTAGGGAGGACAGATGGTGATATGTTTTTCATAGTGGCTCGGGAATCCTCATCAACAATGGGAAACCCAAATGAATTATCACCATTTCTATTTCCGCCTCCAATGGGACCTCTACCTCCATTGTTGTTATTGTTATTTCCTCCTCCTCTACCTCTACCTCTACCTCTACCTCCTCCTTCTTCCTCTGCCATGATGATTCTCCTAGGGATTTCAAAATCTTCTGGTTTCTCTACAAAAGGTGAATGAGAAGAGATTTCTCCTTCTTCTTCAGATGATTCCAATTCCTCAATTACAATTGGTCTCCCTGTAGGAGAAAGAGAAGAGTCTCTTCCTAGTTCAAACTCAATAGAAGGTGTAGGAGAGTCAATTCTTGGCTCTTGAATTTCAGGAATTCTAGGACTAGGAGTTTCGGTTGGAGATAAGGGGGGTGTCTCTTGTCTATCCCTTGAAGCAGATGGACTTGTAAAAATTGAACTTCGAGCTCTAGCTAAAAACCGTCCTCTAGAATCTCTAGCTCTATGCATGTCATTTTTTATTTTTCTTCAAGTCAAGTTAATAGTTCTTTTTCTGATCTTCCAGTTCACTCTAGGTGCAAGAAGAGAGCATACTCAAGAGACTACTAAATCAATAACTTTCTCCTTTCTGATCCTCCAGATCACTTTAAAGTGCAAGAGGAGAGCATACTTGGATAGGTTATTAACTTCTTTCCTTGAAAAATTTTTATGTTTTTTTTTTCTCTAAGTATGGCTACTTAATTTCACTTCCCCGGCAACGGCGCCAAAATGTTTAGTCAATTTAGTGTTCCTAAATTGATGTCATTAATTGTCAACCGTAAGCTGATGAAGTGAGGGTGTACTATATGTACTTAAGCAACTTTCTTATAGCTTTTGTCGTTTAGGGGGTTGTTTATGGTTAACTTATCTTCCTAATGATGGAGTGATGATTATAGACAGATGAGTGCAAGTGTGTGAAAAGTGAGTTCTAGATGAGTGAAAGTGTGTGTGAAGGTGATTTCTAATTACTTGTTGAATTTGTAAAGGAAAAGAACTTGAAAGAAATGAATGAATTGAAATGACTTGAAAGTAAATGACCACGTTCTAATTGCATTAGTCTCTATCCATACTGCTGCAAATAAAAGAAACAAGAAAATCACTTCAAGGATTGATATTAATGATTATCTCCTCCTAACTCCCTGCTTCTACCACATAGTACTGTGTAAAACATGATTAGGAGGTAGCGAAAGACAAATCCAAGAATTGATAAAAACTCTAATCTACTCTAATTGACAAATTGTAACACTACTAAGCCTTTTCCAACATACTGCTTCCTACATATGTGATTATGTGTAACAAGTGGAAAAAGTATTAGTATCACAAGCCAAGACTACTCAAATACAAGCTGCAATTAATTAGTGTTCTGTTCTCTTGAAATATAAGCCATTCATGATAAAGAGAGCATAAACTAGTTAGCATCCAACTTGTAAAACTAAGCTAAAACTAATCTGGAAATCAGAGTAAAAAGGGTAGCATCGTGAACAAGACAACTGCAACTACCATTAGATTTTAAAGCAGACACAACACACTTAATCCCGGGTGAAAACCTGCAAAGAAGTAAATCTGATCAGTGAAAATAAAGGCTGCAGCAATAAAGAGAAATCAAGTTGTACATAACTCAAGAAATGAAATTCTGTTTGTAAAATAAAGAAATTGCAGAACTATGAACATGAAAATACTTTACAAGGCTAATACGAACAGGGGCCCTCCATTCATATTATCCACAGAAAACTCAGATGCTCTTAAGACTTCAAAACAGCGTTTCCATTACTTTATATGCAGAGATACATAATCCAAAAGTGCTGGAACAGCTCTTATAAAAACAGAGTTTGAAAACGTGCCAAAATTCTCACAAATACATACACTACAACATCTCCAAAGTTAACATCAGCGTACGCAGACGCAAGTATATATAGGCATCTGCAAGATGGCCTAATACATAAACATAAAAACAGAAAATGAACTAACTGTCATGCGTATTAAAGGTGCAATTAACACGTCATAGGCTTCGTGGTCAAGCTGGAGGTCCTGGTCGATATGGGCAATGAATCTAACATTAGATCATGTCCCCCACGGCTTTCAAAACATGGACAGGTCATCTTTTCCACCGACGTGATCAAACAGCTTACGTATCCACGTTAAGCTGCCTTTATTTGACCGAAACTTGACCCCCTTTGACCGGAGGTACAAATGACATGGCCGGCTGAACTGATGGCATAGGAACCTCGAGCACGTATATTCCAACATGCCCACGTGGCTCATTCTGCAAAATAGCACGTGGAACCTTGAAATCAAAAAAATAGCTGCGGGATCATTAGATGGCTGCGGAATCAGCAGATGGCTGCGGAATCAGCAGAAAGCTGCGGAATACCTGCAAGTATGTTAAAAACTAAACAAAACAATTACCCATTAGCAAAGCTCACTTGATCATGTTTAATGACAACTAATGTAATGATCTGGGTGGAAAATGAGGTAAAAGAGAGAGGAAAGTGATGAAAACAGTAGGTAATGATGGAGGATAAGGTGTAAAGTAGGGACTCTACACCATATATATTGGGTCTCTCCCATCGGTGAAAGTTCGTAAAGAGTAGGGAGGCTTAGCTGAGGTGACAGTGGGTTAAGCCTTTGCCGTTGCCCTTTGATCTAGCAGTTGCCCTTTAGGAGTCCCTTTTATGCCCCCTGCTAGTTTGAGCAGTAACATGATAGGCATATGCCATAATGTAATTAGTTGCATGGGCGAGAGTGGGCATGTTGAGTGGCTAGCTCCTTGAAGGAGCAAGATTCTTGTGTGTAATGATAGTTTCCTGGAGCTCTATGAATTGTACCCTTAATGTTATATGCCTTTGTGTATGGCTGGGTAGATTTAATCTGTTATTTGTTTTTGTTGGGTTACGATGTCTTGAAACGCTATATAGGTATAACCAAATGATTTGATGTTGTGTTGGTTAACTTGATAGGGACAGTGAAGTCAAACTAACATGCTTGTTTTAAATTACCTTCTGATTTAGTTGAGGTCATTAGTGAAACAACCTTAATTGCTATGGATGGCTTGACTGGTGCCCCTAAATTTAGTGGGATAGACTCATGGATGTTTGGTTTGTTGAGTGGCAGAGTTGCTGCTCTTGCAAGTTGCATGGTTTATACAGGAAAGAGATATGAATCCATCTGGTGCTGTGATGCCTTATTATTTAGTCTAGATGGAAGGACAGTGGATGGTGTAGCATGGTGGATGTTGTAACCATTATAGAAATGCATGTAGGTCAATGTATCATCTCTCTCTGAAAAGCATTAAAACCAAAGTCAGACCTTGATTTTGGAATAATGAGTAAAGTAATTTGTCTTCACAGAACATCTGAGACTATGCACAAGAATAATCACAAAGGGATATAATCCCTTACTTATCTAGATATTAATGACATTCTTAGGCTACCAGATTTCATTTTGGGTAACGAGATGCTTGGAGAGAGTAAGGTTATTGCGAGCAGCTCCATGGTGAGACAAATCGGTAGGGAGGACCTACAGTCATCCCTTTGAAACCGTTCCATTGTGGGTGCTTAAAGATAACTTCCCCAAGAGAAATGTCTAGAGATCTGAATTCCCTCACGATGCTCCTTGAGTAGGAGATAGATTGATCAAAGATAGAGGGTCATGTGCCTATCCATAACATAATGTATCTGAGTAAAAACATGTTGAATACAACTACTGTTGATGAATTTGTGTCTATGTATAAGAAAGGCTAAGAATAAGTAGAAATGCATGCCACAGTGTGTATAATGGTGCACACAAGCATTGGGTCTTTTCAAGGCTAAATGCTCAGTCTACTTTTGGAATCCTAAGAACACATGTTTTTATGACCATTATCAATAGTGGTGCACATGAATCTTATACACCAATTTCATATTTGTATTTATAGTGACATTAAAAATTAAATAATTATTATAATAATAAATCTTTAAACAAATTCATGGAATTCTCATGACACTATTGTGTGTATTATAAATGAGCTCAATGAGAGTTAGTGATGTGGATGGGAATGATCCATTACAGGGATATATTGTTCATTGTAGACACCATGTTATGAATGAGAGCCCTCAATCATCTTTCTATTTCTTTAGTCTTCTTGCTTAGTGATGGATATGGTTTAGTTTTCACGCCTTGTCAGAATAGTGAGTTTCTTGGTTACATTTGTTGGCTACATGTGAAGCTTTTGTTTTCTCCTGGTTTTGGCATCTATGGGATTTACCACCCAACGTTATATGTAACTTCTTTTCTTTCCATTAATGAAAGTCATTGTTTTTTTCTTCTAAAAAAATGTCATGAATGAGAGCCCATGCCAAAGGATAAGTGAAAAAACTAGATCCTAAGTATCTAGGTGCAACATACCTTGACCTCTGTGTTAGTGAGCTATTGAGTCGTGAGAACTATGGGGCTTTGAATTTTTGAAGAATTTTGAATTGTCGTCTGGAAAACTGTCCAAATCACATTCTCAGTGGCAATTGGGGAAGACGCCCATCACATTCAATGAAAAGCCCACGTCCGATTTTAGGCCAAAGCCCTCACTTGTTCAACAAAGTGGGTTGACTAGTACTCGCAATTTGGTATGTTGTTTAGCCATCAGAGGATCTGGGAACTTGACATGGGAATAACACGTGAATATATGCTGGTCTACTTTGCCATATATCTCTGGTCACAACTTTGGAGAATCCTTCAAGAATGATAGTAACCAAAGTTTAAATAAAATCTTTAACAAATGGTTTAATGCATGGTGATATATGTGAATCCATCTCTAAAGATGAAAATGTGGCTCCCAATATTGTTGCCCTACCATTTTGTATACACTATGATGCTTTCTAGTCTATCTTTATAACAACTTTACCAAAAAAAGTCTAAGGTAATATTAATTCTCTTATAAATGAAATGAAATGATATTTTAAGGTCCACGAGACTAAGAAAGTCTGTGAGACCATTAGTTCCATGTTTTTCGCTTTTTGCCATTCAATCCTTTTTCCGATTCAAATTGATAATGAGTTGGCCCAACCTTCCAACAATCCCCTCGCTAAAAAGACAATGCCAAGAAATTGATACTAACATTTTCTCATAACTTTCTATGATGTCTCTGAATGCATCACATTCCAAAATGAATTTTTTCCCTGATTTCATAGCCCCAAACGTGCAAAATTACACACTCGTTCTTCCCAAGCTTCTTTAGGCCTTTTCCACTGTCCTGTTTCACACCGAAGTTGATGTGATTTGGTCCTTAATTGAGCAATACGAACCTTTGCCCTCCACGAAATGCTAGCTCCAATGAACTCTTTTTGTTGTAGATCACACGTAGGGTTGAATTCCTCAATATAATATTTCTTCTTTCTACCCAACTCTTTTCTCCATACCTTTTTACGAAACTTCTCCATAACAAAATCTCTTAGCTCCTTGCTATTTGTGGGACAGGCATTGAGGAAGATATTCCATTTTTGCATCCATGTGTAGTTTTGTTTCATCCATGTTTTTTTTCTTTCACTCATGCCTTCATTGAAGATAACATTAGGCCATCTACCTACTCTTATTTGCAAAATTCTTGTTAGATATCTTATGAGCCGCACCAGAGCAATTGCTTCAGTGGGAGTTACTCCTGTTTCACTCAACATTATCTCATAAGGTACTAATTTTTTTTATTTTGAACTTGCTCATGATCAAGCGTTTTTGGATTTTCTCAATTTGTTTCCATTTTGAGACAGGAGTGCTGCTAGCCCACAATTTACACCCATATAGCATCATTGGACAAAATAGGGGTCCAAAAAGCACTTTAATCGTTTTCCAATCCCATAACTCTGTCTATCTACTTCTGTTTTGAAGAGCATATAATTCTTTCCACCCTCCTAAAATTATCTTCTTTCTGCAGTCCTCCCAATTGAGTTTGTTGTTGAAATCAATCACAAGGTACTTGCACTCATTTACTTTTTCAAAAATGTTGTCTTCAAAGAAGAAAGTATGTTGGCTTTGCTTCCTTTTATTAGAGAAAATCATTATTTTAGTCTTGCTAGTATTGACTTCCATCCCCACTGCTCTACAAAAATGCTCAAGGGCATATAAGTGCATTTGCAATCCATGGACCGATTTAGAAATCATTACAATATCATCGGCATATAAAAGAAGCTTTATCACAAACTCCCCCAATCGAACACCATCTCCACCTTGCAGATTTAATCACTCTTCCAATTTATCAATATATAGACCAAAAAGAGTAGGGGATAGAGGAAAACCTCGCTCGACTCCAATGTCACTTCTAAAGCTTTCTCAAATACCTGCTGAGGTTCTAATTTTGACTTTCACTTTTCCATAAAGTCTATGGATAGAGGCTCTATAATGCACATGAATTTCAAGTTATTCCACTCTGCGCCACAACTTATCCCTAGGGACTGTGTCAAACGTTTTTTTGAAGTCAACAAAACAGCAAAATACTTCTTCTTTGTCCTCCCAAACCTTTTCAACAATGTGTCTCAATGTGATACCATGATGCACTGTAAAATGTTTCGGCCTAAAAACCGCTTGTCCTCTTTCCCTCTTTTCTTTTACTTCTTCCCACTTACTAATTATGTCTTCTACCATGTTGCCGAAAATCTTTGCAAATAAAGGATTGATCATAATTGTTCTATAGTTGGATGAATTTTTAATATCTCCACTTTTAAAAAGAGGTATGGCTAGGCTAGTTGTCCAGTCTCTTGGGAATCCTTGCTGAATGATGTTGTTGAATATTTCCATGATGTGCGGTGCAATAGCGTTCATTCCCCATTTTAGATACTCTGTTTGAAGTTCAACCAAATCCTTTGCCTTTCTTGTTTTCAGCTTCTTAATTCCATTCTCTACCTCCTGTAACGTGAAGAGCTTTGAATTTGTGTTGATCTTATGGGGGGGATCCGCCTCAGATTCTTTCTCATAGAGTTGCCTTGCATTTTCAAACCATTGATTGACTATAATATTATTTCAATTTGCTTCTTCCTTGGTTGCAATTCTTGCAAGAAAAGCTCTGGATTATTCTTGCTTAAATATATTAACTCCTCTCCTTGTTTGCGTGAACTCATATTTTTTCCTTTTTAGTATCTGCTTATTATAACTTTACATTCATTTTTTCATTTTTTGCCTTTTTCAAGGTTCTCCTTGCCATTTTGCATTCTTCATCAAACCAAGCATTTACAAGAAAACAATTTGATTATGATTTCCTACTTTTTGCTCTTTTCAACTTCTCAAGTGCACTTTGAATTATATTTGTTAACTTATGATTGTTGAAGCTTTTGAAACCAATTTTTACCTTCTAAATTAATCTCTCTAACATTGTCTTGAAGATAGTACAATTTTCTTGTGTTAGAAGAATTTTCCCCCTTGATAGTGATTGTCAAAAGCATTGGGCTTTCCTCCTATGTTCTCTTTATTCTAACCATGATAACCTTATATAAATTAAGTTATGGTCTGATTTTAAGTTCCAAATATGATCTCCAATACTAACTTTGTCTATCTTTTCTACCAGGGTTTGTGAACACATCACATAGTCAACGACACTCGTCCTATTGTATGTGTTGCAGGTGAAGTTCCCAGACCTTTTCCATCTATCTAGACCATTGCAAATAACTAAGTTGAAAGCCCCACACAGTGTAAGCAACTCCTCTCCAAAATGATTCCTAACTTTGTCATCCTCTGAACACCTCACCCATTGGGGATTCTCCTCCTTAATGAGCCAAATAGGATTGTTATCCTCTTTGCAACAAAGAATGCTAGCTTGATTATTTGTTGTTCTAGCATTGAAATCTCCCACTAAAAGAACTTCTCCCTGTTGAGAGTACACGACAATATCTTGTTTTAAAGCTGCATACAGATTCTTGCCGTCAAGCCCCTTATTTTTGTAAGTTTTTGAGACTTGAGGGACAAAATAACATGCTGCAATTCTTATGTGATTCTCATTCTCTAATATTTTCAACCATAAATATTGTTTGTTTGCATCTTCTTTAATTCATTGAATGTGGCAACCTTCTTTTTGTTTCACTAAAACTAGTATTCTCCTATACCCTTTGCCATTTTCTACTACCTTGTTCCAAACTGTCAACTTCAAATAACTGTCAAACACAAGAGTTTTGCAACCATCATGCTCAAGCGTTTCCGTGAGACAAATTGTCTCTACCTTCCGCAAGAGGCCCTAACCCAGGTCCTCTCGTCCAATGGTAACCTCTACAATTCCAACAAACTAAACTTAGGTAGACTAGGGTAGGATTTGATCGCTACGCAGTTTGGCACATAAGACTCAAATTTGAGTCTTCCCTCATTTTTGTCCACGCTGCTCTTGTTGTTTTCGTCCTTATTATTGAATTCTCTGTTTTTTCTTTACTACTGGTTTGCTGCCTTGTTTTTCCCAGAGGCCCAAACACTGCAATAACGACTTTACCATTGTACAACCATGCCCTTTTCCTTTCATTTCTTGCTATTCTAGTTTTCTCCACTTCATCCCTTCTCTCCTTTTGTTGTTTTTTGGTAAATCTTCATCAAGGAAGAAGTGTGAGCCTTTCAAGAGTTTATTTCTGCCCAAAAGTTGGTGTTTGTCTTGTATGCTTTCCATGGTGACTTTTATGGGTCGAGGCCTCTCTTCACATATCCTCCCAACTCTCTTTGCTTGGAAAATTTTCCCTTTCCAATGTAGTTTCTCTTTCAGAAAGTCTCTTGTCAAATTGATAGTACTTTCATTCTTCCCATAATCTCTTATTCCCCTGATGGTAAAGTTGTTTTCTTGTCCTGTCTTTCTTTGTGTTCTATTTCCTGTGCTCTACGAGTACTTGCATCTTATTCTTCCTCTGTCCTTATGTAACCATTAGCGTCTTCATCTCTAGCTTTGATTTCTTTTGGACTATCTTTCCCACTGTTCATTTTTGCCTTCTTTTTGGAAATGTTTGTTTGTTGAAATACTTGTGTATATACCTGAGTTTGTTTAGAAATGATCACATTCCTGTTCGCTGTTATTAATTCTTTCATACTTTGCCACTCTATCTTCACGCTTTGCCATTCTTGTTTTACGGTCTCTAGAGCCTCTTGTAACATTGTTACGTGTTCTTTTAAAATTCTATTACCTTCCATTAGACACCGGTTTGCAACTGATCTCTGAAATTTTGCGGTCCATTTCGTGTTCTTTGGCTTCCAAAATCTCCAGCCTAGTCCTTATCTTCATGAGTTCTTGGACATATAGATCTGATGACCAAGTAAGAGGTGTAGATGTGGCACTGTAAATGATTGATTCTTCTTTATTTTTGTTTCTCTTATTTATTTTCTTTCTTTAGACCGGTTTTCTTATCATTTGTCCACATTTTGATTCTTCTTTATTTTTGTTTCTCTTATTTATTTTCTTTCTTTAGATCGGTTTTCTTCTCATTTGTCCACATTTAAGGAAAGCGCCTTAAAATGTCCTCATATTACTTTGCATTTACCAAAATCCACTTTTTTGTTTTGTGTTGAAACAATTTTGACATGGCCCAAATGATTTGTTTCTCTTAGTCATTTTTAACCATTTTACTATATTTAGTATTTGCAGCAACTTTTTTCCCTTTCCCTTTCCCTTGCAGCGATTTTTCTACAGCAACATCATAGGTATCTCTGCTCTTTACGCATTGGGTTTTCTTACGGTTTTCCATGTTATCAGCAGACACTGCCTCTCGGCAACTCTCGGTTACTTAAAAAGGACTCCTGTGTTCAAAAGATATGGTGACTGGCCAACATCCGGTTCCTGTACTAAAGTGAAATCAAAACAGGAGAGTTTGTACTTCGGTCGCTGTGTAGCGCTCCACATATCCAGTTGATAATGTCCGCCCGGGAAAGTTTTAGCGAGTGCCCAGTCTTTGAAGAGTGGTCAACAGTGCAAGGCTTGATTTGCACTGCGGCATTGGGGCAGAGTGCCGCTAATCCGAAACCATTGCCGTGAACAAAATGCCGCGACTGTGCATACGCCCCACGCAAACAGTTAACCCTTCTCGTTAAACCCTGACTCCGATTCACGGCTCTGGGCCATGATTGGCGTCCAACCAAACCACGACCAATAAAGCACTACACCGTGTGTTCCAGGAAGACGAACTACCCCTCGAGTGCAGGTTTTTCTCTAATTTGGTCGCTCATCCCGCAAATTCAAGATTGAAGAACCCAGGGCATGGCAGGCTGTCTCGCAAATTCAAAAGAAATCACAAAGCCAGGGCACGGCCTAGATGAAGCCAAAGGATTATGGAATTACTTCGGTGAAATACGAGCTCATTTTGGCGTCCCTCGGATTCGACCTTGTATCCCTGGTTTCAACCGTGCTTCCAAAATGTACAATATTATGCCTTAACATTATGGATTATTTATTGGTCGAAACATTACATTAATTTATAATTATTATAATATATTTTTTAAATTGTTGTTAATATTATGGATTATTAATTGGTTGAATCATTATTTTAAAACATGTTATTGATATAAAGAATAAGATATTGTAATTATTAAAATAAATATTTTTACAAAATTATACATTTAAACTTGGATTACATTTATTTATAATTATTATAATATAATTTTTAAATTATTGTTAATAGTATGGATTATTAATTGGTTGAATCATTATTCTAAAACCTGTTATTGATGTAAAGATTATAAAGAATAAGATATTGTAATTATTAAAATAAATAATTTTCACAAAATTATATATTTAAATGGTTAATTATTATAATTATTAATTTTTTTTTCAATGTAATATATATTAAATTGTCCCTCTAAGTTAAAAGAATTTTTGGGATAAATTTCCTTAACTATTGATGTTGAAGTGTGAACTTGAATAAATGTCTATTTAATATAAATTTTGTATATATGTTTTGTATGGCTTTTTAATGCAAAATTTAAAACCATAGCTTAATTAAAGAATTAAACATATGAATGTTGTAAATATTACTTTTTATTTATTGATCGTATGGTAAAATTACCACATTACACTCTACTAGAATGTTATAAGATAATGCTAAAATACTATATATGACTTTTCAAAATGGTTGTAGCTAATACTCAAAAGGGGAAACACTAAGGAAGATATGAGTCTATAAGAGAAGATCAAATAGGAAAAAAAAAAACTTGTTAAGTATCAATTCAATAACTCAAATTTCAAGACCATCTTTGAGTTAAACATTCCTACTTTTATATATATATATAAAAGAAATGATGATGTTATAATGAACCTTGTGATGGTATAGTTATATTTGTTAACTGAATTATGGGGTGAATTATATATATAAGAAATGATGATGTTATAATGAACCTTGTGATGGGATAGATATATTTGTTGATTGAGTCATGGGGTGAATGAGTGTGTTCCTTATGACATTTCATTAACTTAATTAATATAATTGTTATTTAGCACAATGACACTGATTATTTTTGTTAAATTTAGTGTTATTATGTATATTACATTGACACTCTTTTAAAGAATGCTTTACCCTCAAAAGATCGTAAATAGGATTCTCTCTATGTAAACATGCTTTCTTGGCAACATCATCCTTGTCTTTATCTAGCTGTAGAAGTTTGACTTCTTTTTTTTTTTTTTTTTTTCTTTTCTGATTTGAGCATTTGTGAGGTAGAAGTTTGACTTTTTTTCTTTTTTCTTTTTTCCTTTTCTTTTCTGATTTGAGCATTTGTGAGGTTTTGTTGTAGGGTATGCATAGTATTTTGAAGTCTTTTAGTTTGTTTGTTGATCATGGAACCATGATGCTCCAGAAGATGCTTCCCTTGTTGTCATTGTTGTATGTTTGATTGTGCTTCTTTCCCCTTTTATTTAGATATTGGGTCTTATAACCTTCTCAGACAAGATGGAATATATTTTTTCATTGTTCTTTAAAGGAAGAAATCTCCTTTTATGGGAATCTTTCTTAATTTTTATTTTATTGTTTGAATGAGATTGAATTGATGCTAATGACATTTTTAGTTGTGTTTCATTATCATGATATCCTAACTTGTATCTTATAGTAATTTAATTTCATAGTTTCAAGACTTATATTTCCCTTCCATACACTATTGTTAAAACAATGTAATGATGGGTCTTCACAACTATGCCCTAAAGTGTGTAGTGTTCCATTATTATGAGATCCTAACTTGTATCTTATAGTAATTAATTTTCTAGTTTCAAGACATATATTTCGCTTCCATTCACAGTTTTTAAAACAATGTAATGATGGGTCTTCACAACTATGCCCTAAAGTGCAATTCTTACTGCATCTATGAAAATAGGTCTCCTTATCCATTGATTAATAGTAATATTGTAACATTATCCCTCTCATTGTAACTAATTTCCCTGTTTGGAGGCTCAAAAGTTACCTCTTTTTGACTAATAAACTTCCTTTCAATCAGTATTGCCACACTTCTAACTTTAACTAAATTCTTAGATCATGATAAGCTCAGTCCCCTATGGATAACATGTTTTAACACCAAAACATACAAACAAATTTGCAGTTATTTTTTTGTGAAATCGAAAAATATATGTATCATCTTCTCTATCAACGTGAAATCTCTTAAGAATATCATTTGTTAATATTTGGCAGCTAACTGAGAAACCACTAGTTTTCTTGGATTACCATGTGAGCCAATTGTAAGCATCTCCTTCTACGCATAAATATGGCACTAAAACATTCTCTAATTCGTTTGTAGGTGGATTTGTTTGTAGATGACAATTTTTCAATTTTCTAGACCATTATACTTAGTTATCTTGATTTTGATTTTATTTAAATAACTTACGTTATCTAGATATATCTAGTGGACTAAGAGATGAGCAAATAATATATCTACCCTTACAATTAATTAATCAATCATTTTATATCTTCAATGTCTCATTCTTATTTGGGTTTATTATTTTTTGGAATCTTTTTGTTTTCTATATTTTTGTCCATTTTTAAACTATTTTTTTCCTTTCTCAATATTATAGAGGTAGTGTTTTAAACTATTGATTTCATCTTTGCATTTGTTAACATCTGTGTAATTTATCATTACTAACCATCTTAAGGTTGGTCTCTTTCTTAGTTGAAGTCACTTATTAATTTTATGATATATACAATGCATAGAAGGTTGGCCACTAAATTTTTATTGAAAATTTACTTTATATACACGTTGACCTTGATATGGATTAAAACGTCAAGATAAATGAGCGAAGAAGAAAAAAGAAGCTCCAGCAATGGCGCCCATAACCTAATCCTAGTGTCAGCACTCTTCGCGGCCTCCTCTGGAACGTCTAGTTTGGGCCACGTTGCGCCCTAGTCGTCATGGAGGAACCACACTTGAACCTTGGTGCCCACTCATTCAAAGATATGGTCATTGGTCGGCCTCCAAACCAAGATTCTTTCTTCACAAAGTTTGCCTCCAACTTGGCCTTCCACCCCCCAGGAGGAAACTTTGATAATGGAGATACAAGATACTCTCAGCAAAAAGAACCGCCTCAGAGAAAAAAAGAGACAGAGAAAGGGAAAAACAAAGAAACTCGCTCAACAAACGGAAAGGCCTCAGACATCCCCTCCTCCACAAACACAAACTCAACAAAGATTCAGGAGCATATGCAAGAACAAAGGAAAAAGACAAAGAATATCTGCGACCCCATAGCTAAGAAAATCTCGGAACTGGAAATCCAGGACCTAGGAGTAGTAGTATATAGAGAATACATGCACGGACACGCAATAATATGAAATTTTATGGGTATATGGCCAACTGAAAGAGCCCTGAATTGGTGGACACAAAGAAAATGGACACCTAAGGGGGAGATAAGACTTTAGCTGGGATCCAAAGGATTCTTCACAGTCATCTTTGACCTCCTAGAAGACAGAGATAGAATATTTGAAGGAGGTCCCTATTTCTATAACTCAGCCGGACTATACATGAGATTTTGGAAGGACAACTTCACACTAGAAAAGGAGGATTTCACAAGAGTTCCAGTCTGGGTACGCCTCTACTCCTTACCAACTGATTACTGGGCTCCTTCGGTTTTAAAAGGCATAGGAGACCAGCTAGGGGAGTACATCAAAATGTCAGAAGGAACCAGAAATGGTCATTACGTTTCCTATGCCCACATTTGCGTATACATAGATGTCTTTGGAGCCCTTCCAGAAGCAATAAAATTAATCTTCAGGGATGAATTTTGAGTTCAAAGTATAGAATATGAACACATCCCCTTCAAATGTAGGAAGTGCCATGAGCACGGTCATCTCTTCCGAGACTGTCCTCTAAAGAAATCCCCTCAACCTCCCAAGCAGGCAAGCGAAAAAAAAAGATAGTGAAGGATACACTAAAGTCAACTGCAGGAACAAGAACAACAAGAAAAAGGAGATCCCCAAGAAGAATCGACATAAGGAGGCAAGTCAAAACCCATTCGATGCATTGAACATCACTCAGGAACAAATGGATCCAAACTCTCCAACAAGAGATGAAGCAAGAGAAGGGGAGCCGACCCAAGCAGACATAGAACACGACCATGGTGTTAATTTTAGGTATGTTTTATGCTTAGAGCAATTTATTTCAATTTTACAATTAGTTCAATATTTTTTCCAGATTAGCAATCACATCAACATTAAAGTAAATTTCAGATAGAACATAAACATAGATCATAGAAGACAAGCCAGGACAAGAGGACACAAGGTGTGGCGCCAGCCAGGGGCAAACCCCAATGTGGGGAAACCCTTGATCAATTCTCTTGATGTGTTCTTCAATAGTTCAATAGAGAGAGATAGAGAGAGAGAGATAGTACATATACATCAAAAGTCAACATTTTGACTTATCAAACTTAAGAGCAGATATCTTCTCTAAGAAGATGTCACATGAGGTAGCTGACCTGGACTCAGGTGATTCCATCACCTTGTTATACCTATCACTGTGCTTCACCATGTTGCACCATGTAGCACCATCATACCATGTCCATCATCACTGTGTTGCACCATGCTACACCATCATACCATGTCCATCATCACTATGTTGCACCATGTCCATCATCAATGTGCTGCACCATGTTGCACTATGCATCACTGTGCTGCACCACTGTCACTGTGCACTATGCTGCACCATCACCATGTCCATCATCACTATGTTGCACCATGCTGCACTATGCATCATTCTATTTCACCACCATCACTGTGCACTATGCTGCACCATCACCATGTCCATCATCACTGTGTTGCACCATGTTGCACTATACATCACTGTGTTGCACCACTATCATTGTGCACTATGCTGCACCATCACCATTTCCATCATTACTGTGCTGCACCAATGTCACTGTGCACTACGCTGCACCATGTTGCACCACTGTCACTGTGCACTACGTTGCACCATGTTGCACCACTGTCACTATGCACTACGCTACACCATCACCATGTCCATCATCACTGTGCTGCACCACTGTCACTGTGCACTATGTTGCACCATCACCATGTCAATCATCACTGTGATGCACTATTTCAGGGATTACCACTGATGTAACCTTCATTGAGATCATGATCTTCAACTCCAAGATAATATCTTGTGCATGTGCCTTACTGTAGAGTGCGACGATGCATTGTATCAAGGCTAAGGTTGTTACTATTCCCGGAAGTACATCAAGACTGCATCATACTAGATCCGAATAATACCTCTTGAGACTGTCTGTCTCCATTCATAGGTATGTATAGGATCTCTTGTACATCTCTGGCACCTATTACACCTTTAGAGTTATGGCAAGGCTATAATACATATACATATACATAGTCTGTTATTCAATGTCTAGTCTTCACCATGATCAACATATGTCATGACTACTGCTAGATCATTGTTATACTGAGATAGATATGTTGAGAATATCAACCTGTTGTTGCGTCCTTACACATGGTCATGACTACACCTAAAACCAAGACATTGGTGCAGTCAATACCCTTCTCGGGCTCTTTGTTTTTAGGACAGTGTATAGACTTCTTTTGGACAACATTTAACATAAGGATGACAGTGTATAGTTTAGGCATCCCTTCCATGACAACGTATAGGATTTAGGCTCATTTCATGACAACATATAGGATTTAGGTTCCATAACAGCGTATAGGAATTAGGCTCATTTCATGACAACGTATAGGATTCTCTATTAGGACAGCGTAGATGCTTAGGGCACTCATTCTATGGCAACGTATACTCTTAGTGACTCTTCCTTCCACTAAGACCCAAACGAGTGGAGAGGAAGAGATCACAAGATAAAATGATTGTTACTCAAATGACTAACAAGCCACCTCCTTTTATACTAAAACGTTGAGCACAAGTGGGGGCAATTTGGTTGCTAGCCAACCTTGACGAATTGTCCCATAACATAAATAAAGTCATATCTCCATGAATACTTATCGAAATCGGATGATATTTAGATCAATCCTACACCTCTCGATGAGATGAATCCAAGAAAAATATCAACTGCCATGAATAAGAAGACCCGCATGGAGTTTGGCTCTAGTTTCCAATTTTAACACTCCCTCTTAACTAGGGAGAACTCCATCTGCTAATCCATCTGCCAGACTGTACTATCTCTTCCATCAGTGCCATGCATTTCTCTGCTCTGCTGAACCATGAAGTAGAAGAATTGATCGAGAATGTATCATACCATTCTCTATTGACCCGAAGTCAGTTCCATATGAAGAGAGTGTGTCATACCACTCTTACTGATCCTAGATCAGTTCCAAGAGAGTGAGTCATATCACTCTCACTGACCTGAAGTCAGTTCCAATTGATCCCAGATCAATATCAAAAGAGAGTGTTTCAAACCACTCATAATGATCCCAGATCAGTTTCATTGATCCAAGATTAATGGAGGTCATCCTAGCATAGGGAGTACGATAGATACAACGATGCATCCATCGATAGTACTACTATGGTCCCTAACCCCATTTCCCTGCTCTTTGGCCAGATGAGAGGTACTTCCCATGAGTCCCAGACTGCATGGGTAAGATGCCTCGACAGGAGAACCACTCATCCTGTCCATAAGTCGCCATGGGGTATCACAAGGGAAGGATAAACCTTTCACCATGTACACAACACACCACTAGGGGAGGGTGAGTCTCCCTATGGATGCTTGTTGCTCCAAGAAGTGCCCCAAGCCCCTTGGAGTTCCAAGAGCTCAATGCATGCATCATGCAGGACCCTCATAAGAGGGTCTCTCAACGACTCCAAGTCATTCGGGAAAGTCACAAATTTGACCTTTCCCCGGGGCTTTGACAGAATGTCTACGACCTGTACATCAGTCTCAATGCGATGGAGCCTCCTCGCTCATCGATGTGCCATATCTCAGATAAGGTAGTATATGATGTCTATATGCTGGAGAAATCATAGAATATGGGATTTCTCAACAATCGAATCCCCCCCTGGTTGACACAAAAGATCACGGTGGTATCCATCATGTGTACAAATAGCTTACTGAAGAGCTTCCACAACCAAGCAACTTCACACGAGATCACACTCGTAGCTATGTATTCCGTCTCAACGATGCTTATCCCAAACGACTTCTGCTTCCTACTCATCCAGGATATCAAAGTAGAAACCAAAGAGAACCAACACTCAGAAGTGATTCTTGTGATCCTCCACTCTGCCTGCCCAGTCAATATTCGAATAATCATGCAACTTCACATTTCTGGCAGTGTATCTCAATCCATGAGAGATTGTGCCCGGAAGATATCTCAAAAGATTCTTTGGCACCAATCCAGTGAGGCTCAACCAAATATGAGCCCAACATGCTAACTGCAAAACATATATATGGATGGAAGTTCACCAAGAACATCAATGCAAATGAGTTTATGAAACTCGGAAGCATTTCCCAAATCTAGTCTAGCATTGCTACCACATAACCTATAAAAGTTAAGCTCCATCGAGGTAGTCACAGGCTTGCAGTTTACCATTCCAAATATGGAATCCAACTCCCTCTTACTTTTGCAAATGAGAGGGTCTACACTTGTCAGAAAGAGGTCGTCCTCAGAAGGTGCCGGTATGAGAGGTCTATCATCCACAACCTTCAAGAAATGGCTTGGATCAGCTTCACTCCCAGTGAATCTTGGCTTCATCATACAACTATCAATCCTCTCATAATAAGCCCGGGGTGTTTTTCTTCAAGCCATAGAGGGCTTTCTTCCACCTGCATACATGAGATTCCCAATCATGAATCTCAAACCCCTCGGGTTGTTCCAAACTTGTGGACATGCTACATGAGAGGAATGGTCCCCTTATAAGATTTTCCTTTAGTACATCTCAGACATGTACCTTCATGCTCTTTTTGAATTCAGGAATCCTTGTCACTATTTGACTCACATCGGGTAGAGCCTCATAAAGTAGACCTCCGGTGCTATAGATGAGATATGTCAATTGACATGATTCCCAATGGACCATCCTACAACTTGATACAAATTTCCAACCCTGAACCCATGAGTAAAAGCATCTTTTGAAATTTCTATTTTCAAACACATACCTTTCCATCGATGAATGCCACCCTGAAACCTTTAACTTCCATTACCGAAATGGACACCAGGTTCTTCTTGCAATCAAGTAGATAAAAGAGATTCTTGTAAATGAATGGAGTTACTGTCATTCAATTGAGGGGTAACATTCCCTACACCCTTTCCAGGATAGGTGGCATCAACTCCAAGTATAATCCCACGATTGTTTCCATCTCTAGAGAGAGCACCCTTCTATCTAATGAAGTGCCTTGAAGCACTACAATCAATAAGCCAGATTCCCAAAGAGTCTGAAGGAGAGGGCCAATATAAGATAATGCTTCTTTAGAAACAACATTTGATTCTTCATACCTGGGGTTCTTTGCTTTCTTTGAAGAGTTGACTATTCCCATGATGTCCTGCATTACCTATCATTCCTATGATCATTGAAGATGTCCCTTAAATGATTGGCATCTTCATTAAGTGATGTGTCCCTACCATTCGAACTCTCCTCATCATAATGGTCGAGCTTATTACAAACAAGGCATCTGGCTTTCCTTCCACCCTTAGATCCAGACTTCCCATTGAAGTGATCTTTAGGTAGGCCATCAGAAGCTTCCGTTGCGTCATTGTGATAATATTCTCTGCTTCAACTTCACCCTTCGTGAATTTGAAGAGGGATGAGGAACCGATTGATCCTTTTGTCCTTTCCCAATTGTCTTCGGTGATTTCTCTTTCACTCTTTCTTGGGCTTTGTCTTCGCCTCAACTTTGATACCATGTTAATTTTAAGTATGTTATATGCTTAGAGAAATTTATTTCAATTTTACAGTTAGTTCAATATCTTTTCCAGATTAGCAATCACATCAACATTATAGAAAATTGCAGATAGAACATAAACATTGATCATAGAAGACAAGCCAGGACAAGAGGACACAAGATGTGGCGCCAGCCAGGGACAAACCCCAATGTGGGGAAACCCTTGATCAATTTTTCTTATGTGTTCTTCAATAGTTCAGCAAAGAGAGAGATAGTACATATACATCAGAAGTCAACATTTTGACTTATCAAAATTAAGAGCAGAGATCTTCTCTAAGAAGATGTCACATGAGGTAGCTGATTTGGACTCAGGTGATTCCATCACCTTGTTGTACCTATCCCTGTGCTGCACAATATTGCACCATCATACCATGCCCATCATCACTGTGTTGCACCATGCTGCACCATCATACCATGTCCATCATCATTGTGTTGCACCATCACCATGTCCATCATCACTGTGTTGCACCATGTTGCACTATGCATCACTGTGCTACACCATTGTCATTGTGCACTATGTTGCACCATCACCATGTCCATCATTATTGTGTTTCACCATGCTACACTATGCATCACTATGTTGCACCACTGTCACTGTGCACTATGCTGCACCATCACCATGTCCATCATCACTGTGCTACACCATGCTGCACTATACATCATTGTGCTGCACCACTGTCACTGTGCACTATGCTGAACCACCACCATGTCCATCATCACTATGTTGCACCATGCTGCACTATACATCACTGTGTTGCACCACTGTCACTATGCACTATGCTACACCATCACCATTTCCATCATCACTGTGTTGCACTGTTTTAGAGATTACCACTAATGTAACCTTAATTGAGATCATGATCTTCAACTCCAAGATCATATCTTGTCCCTGTGCCTTACTGTAGAGTGAGACGATGTATTATGTAAAGACTAAGAATGTTATTATTCCTGGAAGTACATCAAGACTGCATAATACTAGATCCGAATGATACCTCTTGAGACTATCTGTCTCCATTTATAGATATGTCTAGGATCTCTTTTACATCTCCGAGACCTATTACACATTTAGATTTATGGCAAGGTTGTAATACATATACATATACCTAGCTTTCTATTCATTGTCTAGTCTTCACCATATCAACGTATGTCATGATTGCTGATAGATCATTGCTATATTGAAGATAGATATGTTGAGAATATCAACCTGTTGTTGAGTCCTTACACATGGTCATCACTGCACCTAAACCCAAGACATTGGTGCAGTCAATACCCTTTTGCGGCTCTTTTTTTTTAGGACAGCGTATAGACTTCTTTTGGACAACATTTAACATAATGATGACAACATATATTTTAGGCTCATTTCATGACAACATACAGGATTTAGGTTCCATAACAACGTATAGGAATTAGGCTCATTTCATGACAGTGTATAGGATTCTCTATTAGGACAGTGTAGATGCTTAGGGCACTCATTCTATGGCAGCGTATACTCTTAGTGACTCTTCCTTCCACTAAGACCCAATGTTGGGTCCCTATAATACTAGTGATTACCCCATTACTATTGTAGTTATACCCCTTATTAATATTGTTGTGCCCCTATTGCCCCCATATTGTTATTACTTTGCCCCATAGAATCCCTCTATTGTTATTTTTGTGGCTTTATATTATTATTGTTAGGTCGGCTGGATTATATTGTGACTCCTTAGACTCCTATATATAGAAAGGAGGTTTTGTCATTTGAATCATCCAAGAATTGTTCATTTATGTAATGTAAAGGAGGTTTCCCCCTCGAAGAGGCTGAATTCTAAGGCGTTGATCTATCTTTTCTATCTTTTCTTGAGCTGGTTTCATAACATTTGGTATCAGAGCTTTGGATTCTAGGGTTTCGCTGCTCCAAACAGGTCATCGTGGCATTTTCGCTATAACTTTTTTTTTCTGTGACGTTTCAGAAGTCGCAAAAAAAACCCATTTGAGAAGAAATCGCGCTGAACCTTGGGTCCGAATTTCAGAGCTTTTTGCGCGATATTTGCGGAGATATGATCTGAGGAAGTTGGTCTTTTTGCAGACTCCTGAATTACATTCAAAACAGGTGACCTGGGGAAAATCGTCATAACTTTCTCTCTGGGGATCGGATTGAAATTTCGTAAGAAGTTACAGAAAGAGGACGGACTGTAGTTTTTTGTATGCATGTTTTAGATCCAAAGGTCGAAACAGTGACTCGTGGCACGTCGTACAAGTTCGCTCTACTGAACTAGTCTATAAGAAAGTCACTGTGGGAGATTTCACATAACTCTTTCTTGGAGAATCCAATTTGGGTCAGACTTGTGGCATTGGAAAGAGGACATAGAGGGCTACTACAGGTCACAAATTCAGAACTAGATGATTGGAAAGTACAGAGATACATCAGAGGCAATATCGAGCTCCTACAAAGTGAAAAAAGGTGTGTAGATTTTCTTAAATTTTTGCTTAAGCTTGGTTTGAAAATTTATTTTGAAGGAATTCAAAGGGCATAGTAGAACATTATTATCGGTAACTGATGCCCCGAGGAAAGAAAATGCAAACACCTAGTAAGGAACCTGAAAGCTCTAGCATGACTCATGAAGAAGAGGAAGAAATGCAACATGATATATCAAAATTACAAGACCAAGTGCAACAAATGTCCCTTGCACAAAAAGGAACAGAATCTAAGATGTATGGTTTAAAGAAAGATGTAGAAGCTAAGATGGATGGTTTAAAGAAAGGTGTAGAAGCTAAAATGGAATGTTTAAAGAAAGGCGTAGAAGCTAAGATGATTGACGTGGAAGCTAAGATGGATGATTTGAAGATAGATTTGAAGACAGACATGGACGAATTGAAGATAAATATGAATAAGTTGCTACAAGAAATGGTCACTAAGGGTGAAAGGGTACTAAAGGAAACTCATGATGAGAACAAAAGAAATGTTAATCATGATTCCATAGATCTAATGTTGGATCGAAGACTCACCATATTCCAAAAATCGATATGAGGAAGTTTGATGGCAAGGATCCCGCCACATGGATATTACAGATGGAGCAATTCTTCGATCTCAATAATGTGCAAAACACACAAAAGGTACGTATGGCAACTTTATATTTGGAACCAAATCAGTTTGTATGGTATCAATGGCTTTGCTCTCGTAAACAATTTATCACTTGGGCAATTTTTACGGAAGAATTGATAGCACATTATGAGGATACAAAAAGCAACACTTTTTTTAGCCAATTGATAAGTCTCAAACAAAAGGGTTCAATAATGGAGCACATTGAGGAGTTCCAAAAATTGAACATAAGGGTAAAAGATATTCCAGAGGAGCATAGGATTGATGTGTTCATAGGGTCTTTAAAGGATAATATCCAACATGATGTTCGCCTTTGGGAACCTGATTCATTAGAGAAGGCATTCAGGTTAGCAAGAAAAATGGAAAGCAAAATTATGGCAACCAGGAAGCATACCACTCACAACTATAAAGACGGAAGTGTTGTTGCCCCTAGTCTTCCACAACCTATAAGGTTGACACCACAACAATTGGAAGAAAAAAGAGCAAAAGGGCTTTGTTACAGTTGTGATAGCAAATACACTAAAGGTCATAAGTGTGCTGAGAAGAAATTATTCTACATAGATTGTGAAGAGGAAGAAGAAAAGGAGCAAGAAAGGTCAAAAGAAGAGGATATACTCCAGGAACAAAGCCTAGATGAAGAACAAATAAATCCGACCATATCTTGTAATGCATTGGCGGGAATTACCACTCCTCAAACCATCAAGATAGAAGGACAAATCAAGAAGAAAAAGGTAATAGTGTTGATTGATTCAGGAAGCACCCACAATTTTATTCATTGTAGGTAGCAAAAGAATTGAATTGCTTCCTATATCCAGCACCAGAGTGTCAAGTGATGATTGCAAATGGAGGAACAATAAATTGCTCTGGAAAGTGCCATAATATCAAGCTATCCATGGGAGAATATGTATTGACTAGCCCAATGCTTTCCATTCCAATGGGAGGTGCTGATGTTGTACTAGGAGTCCAATGGCTACAATCCTTGGGTACAATAGCTTTTAATTTTCAAGAACTTTTCATCAAATTTTCTACGGAAGGAAAGGAAGTTGAATTAAGGGGTATTGCAGGGAAACCAGGAAAGATAATCAGCTCTAATGGTATGACAAAGCTTCTAAAAAAGGAGCAAAGAGGTGTAATTGCACAATTATGTTCGCTAGATGTTTCCACATTGGAATCATCTATTTCTCCAGATCTCCAAAAAGTCCTGGACAATCATTCCAAGGTATTTGAGACTCCCAAAGGTCTCCCACCTATGCGTGATCATGATCATGCTATTCATCTGATTCCAGGAAGTGTTCCTCCAAACATCAGGCCGTACAGATATCCCTATGTCCAAAAGAGTGAAATTGAACGTATGGTTGCAGAAATGCTAGAGGCTGGTATAATTCAACCGAGTCAAAGTTCTTTCTCTGCTCCAGTAGTATTGGTGCACAAGAAGGATGGATCATGGCGCATGTGTCCGGATTATAGGGAGCTCAACAAGCTCACTATTAAAGATAAGTTCCCCATTCCTGTCATTGATGAATTACTGGATGAATTGCATGGATCAATTTACTTCACCAAGTTGGATCTTCGTTCAGGATATCATCAAATCAGAATGAAGATTGAAGACATTCCGAAAACAACATTTAGAACTCATGAGGGTCATTATGAATTTTTGGTCATGCCTTTTGGCCTTACCAATGCACCTTCAACATTTCAAGGTTTGATGAATTCAATTTTCAAACCATTCCTTAGAAAATTTGTGTTAGTATTTTTTGATGATATACTAATCTACAGCAAGTCTTGGAAGGATCATGTTGAACATGTTGACAGGGTGCTACAACTATTGGAGGAGAAACAATTATATGCAAAAAGATCCAAATGTTTCTTTGGAGTCCAGGAGGTGGAATATTTGGGTCATATTGTATCTCATGAAGGAGTTAAGGTAGACCCTAGCAAAATTAAAGCCATTAAGGAATGGAAAATCCCCACATCCATAAAGCATCTGCGAGGATTTCTTGGGTTGACAGGGTATTATCGCAAGTTTGTTAAGAATTATGGGAGAATAGCAGCACCTCTAACAACATTATTGAAGAAAGATGCATTTTCATGGACTCCGGAAGCAACAAAGGCCTTTGAACATCTTAAAGAGGCAATGTGCCAAGCACCGGTCTTAGCTACACCGGACTTCACAAAAACCTTTATTGTGGAATGTGATGCTTCAGGAAATGGAATTGGTGCTGTTCTAATGCAAGATGAAAGACCCATTGCTTTTGAAAGTCGTCCAATCAAGGGAAAGTTTTTAAGCAAAGCTATTTATGAGAAGGAAATGTTGGCAATACTCCATGCACTTAAGAAATGGCGACCCTACCTAATGGGAAGACACTTCAAGGTAAAAACGGATCATGATAGCCTTAAATACTTTTTAGAACAAAGATTATCCTCTGAAGAGCAACAAAAGTGGGTCACAAAGATGTTGGGTTATGACTTTGAAATCATCTACAAAAAAGGGAAGCAAAATGTGGTGGCAGATGCACTCTCAAGAAAGGATGAGGATGTGGAAGCATTGTTGTGCGCCATTTCTATTATCCAACCAGATTGGATAAACGAAGCAAGGGAGGAATGACAAAGAAGTGTGGGCACTTATTCGAAAGCTACAACAAGATTCCAGTACGTCTGATACATTTAGCTGGAAAAATGATTCGTTATGGTACAAAGATCGCTTATACCTCTGTAAGAATTCCCAGCTAAAACAAAAGATTCTTATGGAATTGCACACTTCTCCCTTAGGAGGGCACTCAGGATTTTTAAAAACTTACCACAGGGTTAAGAAGGAATTTTTTTGGGATGGCCTTAAATCAGATATTCAAAAGTTTGTGGCGGAATGTTTGGTTTGCCAACAAAATAAAGTTGAAACAATTAAGACACCGGGTCTATTACAACCTTTATCCATTCCAAGCCAACGTTGGGAGGAGGTTTCAATGGATTTTATCACAGGTTTACCCAAGTCTGAGGGAAAGAGTGTCATCATGGTGGTAGTTGACAGACTTACCAAGTATGCACACTTTTGTGCATTATCACATCCATTTAAAGCCAGTACAGTTTCTACTGCATTTATGGAAACAATTCAAAAGCTACATGGAAACCCAAAGATTATTGTAAGTGACAGAGATCCCATTTTCACTGGAAATTTTTGGACAGAATTATTTTCTTGTCTTGGTACTCAGTTAGCTCATAGCTCATCTTATCATCCTCAATCTGATGGGCAAACTGAGATAGTAAACAAATGTTTGGAAGGATATCTTCGTTGCTTTGTATCTGATAAACAGACACAATGGGTCAAATGGTTGCCTCTGGCTGAATGGTGGTATAACACTTCCTTCCATACAGCAACAAAAATGACCCCATTTATGGCACTTTATGGGTATCAACCACCATCCATCACATCATATTTAAGAGAAAATTCTAAGGTTCAGGCAGTGGAACATCACATCGAACATCAACAACAAGTCCTCCAACTCTTAAAGGATAACCTCGTGTTGGCACAAAATAGAATGAAACAACAGGCAGATCAACATCGCAGTGAAAGAAGTTTTGATGTAGGTGATTGGGTATTCCTACGGCTACAACCATATAAGCAAATGTCCCTCAAGCAAGCTAAGAAGGATAATAAATTATCACCAAAGTATTATGGTCCGTACAAGGTGTTGCAAAAGATTGGTACTATGGCATACAAATTGGAGCTTCCTGCAGCTTCTCGATTGCACCCAGTTTTCCATGTTTCATGTTTAAAGAAGGTTATAGGCGACAAGCTCCCAATTCAAACAATATTGCCAGAACTTGACGAGGAAGGAAAAATTATATTGGAACCGGAAGCAGTCACAGAAACAAGAACTCGACAGCTACGAAATCGATCAATTTCAGAGTATCTTATCAAGTGGAAGAACTTATCCGCTGAAGATTCCACATGGGAGGATGAGAATTTTATGCAGAAGTATCCAGAACTACTCAAGCGTTGAGGACAACACTTTTTTGAAGGAGAGGGGCATGTTGGGTCCCTATAATACTAGTGATTACCCCATTACTATTGTAGTTATACCCCTTATTAATATTGTTGTGCCCCTATTGCCCCCATATTGTTATTACTGTGCCCCATAGAATCCCTCTATTGTTATTTTTGTGGCTTTATATTATTATTGTTAGGTCGGCTGGATTATATTGTGACTCCTTAGACTCCTATATATAGAAAGGAGGTTTTGTCATTTGAATCATCCAAGAATTGTTCATTTATGTAATGTAAAGGAGGTTTCCCCCTCGAAGAGGCTGAATTCTAAGGCGTTGATCTATCTTTTCTATCTTTTCTTGAGCTGGTTTCATAACACCTAAACAAGTGGAGAGGAAGAGATCACAAGAGAAAATGTTTGTTACTCAAATGACTAACAAGCCACCTCCTTTTATACTAAAATGTTGAGCACAAGTGGGGACAATTTGGTTGCTGGCCACCTTGACGCATTGTCCCATAATACAAATAAATTCATATCTCCATGAATACTTATCAAAATCGGATGATCTTTAGATCAATCGTACACCTCTCGATGAGAGGAATCCAAGACAAATATCAGTTGCCATGAATAAGAAAACCCACATGGAGTTTGGCTCTAGTTGTAGCGCTAGAGGAAACACCAGAGGAAAGATCCATAGAAGAAGCTCTAGAGGGGGTAGACCTAGAAAATATTGCAGAGGAATGGAAGTTAAATGGAATAAAAGCCATACTAGAACACCAATTACAAAAAATTGAAGGTGCTTACCTCCTCCAAGAAGATTTAAAACTCAAGGCACTCCACCCCGCACAAGAAAGCATTGCATCAAAGGGCATCTTAGCAAACATTCTAGTAGGAGGATTCAACCTTAAAGGTCCAAGTCGGAAAAGAGGCTGAAAGACCACCAGTCAGCTCCTCCAAGAACTGGGAGCCAAGCTAATCAATGAAGGGAAGGTAAAAGCTCTAGCCCTAAACCCCTCTCCATGCTTATGAATTGCATTTCTTGGAATATTAGAGGACTAAATAGTCCCGGGAAGAAACGAATCTTGAAAAACAGAATCCTGTCTGACAATCTTGATATCCTTCTAATTCAAGAAACCAAACTTGAGTCAGTTCACCCTTCTCTCCTTCTCAACTCCTGTTTTAAGCCTTACATCTTCTTAGCTAACTCGGCCACAGGTTCGGCGGGAGGGATAATGACTCTATGGAAAAACTCTAAGTTCGACCTCATATCCTCTTTGGCCACTCATCATTCTATAACAGCGGTCCTGATAATTATTGGCACCAATGAAAGTATCTACATAACCAATGTCTATGCCCCTCACAAGGTGATAGACAGAATTAAAATGCTTCAATGCATCTCCAATCTGCTCGATCCCATACATCTCCCTTTCAAAATAATAGCAGGTAATTTTAATATGATAACTAATCTGGTAGAGAAGAGAGGTGGTATCCGGAAGCTAGATAAGGACTCAAAGGCTTTCCTTACAACCATAGAAAACCTCAACCTCATCGACATACCCACCAGCAATGACACTTTCACCTGGAATAATCGAAGAGGAGGAGATCGAAAAATTGCCTCTCAGCTAGATCGCTTCCTCTTATCGGAGGCAACTTATCTTACCTCTTGGGAAATGGAAGTGCGAATTCTCCCGCAAGCAGGTTCAGATCACTGGCCTATCTCTCTCAAGATTCAAATTTCCAATGGTCCTAAAAATAAGCCTTTTAGATTCGAAGCCTTCTGGTTGGATCACCCAAATTTCATGGATAAAATGAAACAATGGTGGACCAACCCTCCCACTAGATCCGACAACAAAATGTACACTTTCCAACAAAAGCTAAAACATATCAAAGATGAACTCAAAAAATGGAATAGAGAATCATTCGGCAATATCATCATGAAAAAAAAAAAAAAAGCAAAAACAAAAGCAAAAACAAAAACAAAAAACAAAACAAAACAAAACAAACAAACAAACAAACTTGGAGCTCAAGCTGGAGCTTCTCCAGTGAAACATTATTGAAGAAGGGCTCACAGAGAGCAGCAAGCTAGAGGAACAAATATTACAACAAATCTGGGAGGAAAGATCCATCCAGGAAGAGAAGTTGTGGCAACAAAAATCCAAAATCAATTGGCTGAAATGTGGGGAAAAGAACACTACGTTTTTCCATAAATCAATGATACAACACAAGAGAAACAACAAAATTTTGGCTCTGAAGAACCAAGAGGGACAACTCATTCACTCTCAAGAGGAGTTGGAAGCAGATCTCACTCATTACTTCAGCTCTCTTCTCAAAGAGCCTAGGAATGACCAGGATCAGGATATTAAAAAAATCACCAACCACATCCCCAAAATCCTCATTGAAGAGAATAATAAAATTCTCCTAAGAAAAGTGTCCCTCCAGGAAGTGGAAGAAGTGGTTATGGGGATGCCCAATGGAAAAGCCCCTAGTCCAGATGGTTTTACCATAGATTTCTATAAAGCTTGTTGGCCCATCCTTAAATTGGAAGTCCATGCCCTTGTGGAAGAATCCCACATTCAGAATTTTGTCCTAAGAGCCCTCAACTCCACATTCCTAACCTTGATTCCCAAGGGAAAATTAGCTGACTCCCTAGACAAATTTTGGCCTATAGCCCTCTACAATGTCATTTACAAAATTATCTCCAAAGTCCTTGCCAATCGGTTAAAATCCATCCTGCCTCTCCTTATCTCTCATCACCAATCTGGCTACGTGGAAGGTAGACAAATCATGGATAGTATCATCCTTTCTCACGAGCTCATCCACTCTCTCAAAATCCAAAAGAATCCTGGTATGATGATTCAATTAGACATGTCCAAAGCCTTTGACAAGATTAGTTGGGATTACATGAGACAAGTTCTGGCTGCGTTTGGTTTCCTCAAAGATAGTATCAAATGGATCATGGCAATGGTGTCAGGAGCATTCTTCTCCATCCTCGTGAATGGCTCCCCTTTGACACCCTTCCATCCTTCCAGGGGTATCAGGCAAGGGGATCCTATCTCTCCCTTCCTCTTTGTCATCATGGCTAAAGGGTTAAGCCGCTCAATCACTATTGCTTTGCATGCTAACAAGCTCTCAGGTCTACAACCTCATGCCTCAGCTCCCCCCTCCACGCACCAACAATTCGTGGATGACACCCTACTCATGGGGCTCCCAACTATCAGAGAAGCTTCCTCTTTCAAGACCATTATGTCTGACTTTTCTGCGGCCTCTGGCACCACCATCAACCCTGAGAAATCCAAGTTGTTCTTCTTTAACACCCCTCTGCCTACTCGTAGGAACATTAGCACCCTCCCCTCCAACTACCTTGGGGTCCCCTTGATAGACAGGCCACTCTCCCGGGCTACTTGGGAAGACCTGATCAACAAGCTAGAAAAAATAATTGCCAATTGGACCTTCAGATCTCTCAATTTGGTCGGTCGTCTCGTCCTTGTTAAATCTGTTTTACAGGGGATCCTGCTCTATTTGTACTCGGCTCTAGAAAATCCAAAAGTAATCTCCAACAAAACATAAACCCGTAGAGAAATTTCTTATGGAGAGGCGTACAAGTAAAGAAAAAATGGGGTCTTGTTGCTTGGGAAAAAATTTGCAATCCCAAAAAAGATGGTGGTCTTGGTCTCAAAGACACATACCTCCTAGGGAAGGCCCTAGGAATGGAGATGGATTGACAACCGTAACCCCCCCTGGGGAACCCATTGGAAATCTAAGTATACGCCTTCCCTCTCGCAGGAACAAATTATCAGGCTAAATGGCAGCATCAAAGGATCAGTTATCTGGAATCAAGCGTGGGAGAACAGGGCTATTATTCAAAAACATAGTTTCTGGGAGATTGGAAACGGAAACAAGGCTCTCTTCTGGGAGGATGCTTGGAAACAAAGGTCTGAACTCGATCAAGATCAATACCAACAAATCAAGACCGATATGCAAAATAAAGGGAGGACTAGAGTTAACCAGTATTGGAAACCAAGGGCGGATGAGGACAGATGGAGAATCTGGTTGGATCAAGAGGATTGGGCTCTCAGGCTTGGTCTGATCTCTCAACAAAATTCAAAAAAGACAAATCCTCCATGACTCCTCAGAGGATAAAATCCAATGGGGCAAAAATTCAGCAGGTCTCTTTAATTTAAGAGAAGCCTACAGATACATAGCCAAGCTTGATCAACTTCAACCAGACCCAAAATGGAATTCTATCTGGGATAGGAAACACTGGCCTAAAATTTCTATTTTTCTATGGCTTGTTCTGCACAGGAAGATCCTAACTTGGGACAATCTAAGGAGAAAAGGCTTCATTGGCCCCTCCAAATGCCATCTTTGTCAGCTAGAGGAAGAAACCCCCAATCATCTCCTGAATGAATGTCCATACACGTCCAAACTTTGGGACTGGGTCTTCCTGGTCTTCAACAGTTCAGATCGGGATCCCTCCTCCATATAGAACACCATCACAAACTAGAGACCTTCTTTCTCCTCTCATCCTTTGGTTAATCATGCATGGAACTTAATACCGGGTCTAGTCTGCTGGGCACTATGGAAGGAACGCAATGCCAAAACTTTCTGAGGCATCTCTACTAAGGAGGAAATTATATTATCGAAGATCAAAAGCGTTATTCGGGAAACAGTGGCATCTTCACCCACTCAGACTTCCAATGCCCCTCCCACCAATTCAAAAGCGAGAATTCTGTCTATGTTGGACCTCCTCTAGATCAGAGTTCTCGAAGTCTCCTCCCCCTCCAAGAATGATAAACAGAAAGACATGTGGAGGCCGCCGGAGTTGGGCACCATTAAGCTTAACTACGACAATGCAACTAAAGGTAACTTGGGCCAAGTCGATTTTGGAGGTGTCTTTAGGAACACAAAAGGAGAAATAATATGGATTTATGAGGGTAACATAGGTTCAGCAACAAACAATGCCGTTGAACTTCATGCTTTGGAAAATGGCATTACCATCGCGCACAAGCTAAAGCTTAGTCCTTTGATCGTGGAAGGGGACTCCACTCTGGCCACTCAGATTGGCAAAAAACTTCAGCAGGGTATCGAGGTGGCTAAAGTTTCAGACAAATGGTGCCTAAACAAAATTATATAGAGAATCAAACACAGAATAGACAACATGGCAAGCCTACACTTTCAGGCCATCAGAAGGAACAACAATAAGCTCGCAAACAGATTAGCAAATGAGGGTACAATGGGGACCCTTCGGCTGAACTCCATATCATGGAATGACCTGGAGGATAGTGATCTTCGTCAGCACTGCGCAACCATCAATGACAAAGACAACCAGACTACTGAACAATAATTGTTCGCATACCCTCCATCAATTCAAGGATGATTCTAAGTACTAGAAGAAGGATGACATCGCAGCGCACATGCCTAGACTTGTCCTTGGCACGACAGATGTGCTGGTATTTTCTGCCACCTCCGTCCTCCCCTGTGCAATTGTGCCATCCCGTCACATCCTCTCTGAAAGGCTCTTCCCCCACTTCCCCTCCTCTGTTCTTCCCACGATTCCCCTTCTCGCCCCCCCTCTCCGCACCACACCTCCCTTGATCCCCAGGCCTCTATTTATTCCCTCCTCACCTTTCTTCCTCCCATCATTCCCTCTGCTCTCACTCCCTCCCGCTCTTCCTCCACTCTCTGGGTCCTCTTGCTCCCCAACCCCTCTATTTCACTCATGGCCCCAAAGTGCAGTTCCATCCTTGCCTCCAATCAGGGGGGTGGGCGCAGTCCCACAACCTCTTGATGGAATTCTCTGGGTTCGCCCCCCACTACTCACGCTGAGACCTCTGCGAGGCGCGCAACTTTGAACTACGCGACGACTGTCAACCCAAAAACTCAAGAGTGCATCGCCAATCTGGAAGCCCAAGCTAATGTTCTTCGCAGATAGGTTATGTTTGATGAAGTAAATGTGAACTTTGCCTAGATCCCTGATCCTACCCTCACCAGAGCGTGCGAGAACCTTTATGTGCGCACCATAGAAACATGGTGGTAGATGAAAACAATCATGGGTCTTGCAATGCAGGAGCAGGAGGAGCGCACTAAGGCGCTCGAAACTAAGATTGACAGTCTTACTGAGAAGTTTGTTATCTATGTTGAAGCCATCCACCATTATCGTTTCATCACTTAGGACTCTCTGCAATACATCGTCATCAGGAAGAAATCGACGATGAAAGTCCATTCTGCAGTTGAAGGCTCACCAAGTATCAAGAAAGAGATTGTTGGAGCCTCCTCCAGTCATCTGAACACTACTGCACCACAGGAGGGGAGCACTCAAGAGACTCCCATCAGCCTGGACGAAGACCCAGTCACCACTAACCAAGAATGACTTCAGCAAACCCTTTTTTGTCTCTTTTCCCCTGCGGAGGCTTGACTGTTGAAGACTACTCAGTCTTAGAAATAAACAACCCAAACCTAGTCTGTATTGCAACAACTATAATCTATACTCTCTTTTTTGAGTATGTTGTAAAATGGGTTCCTGTTTGGTTACTCTAGTGTATCTACCATAGGCTACAAAACCCAATTTTTCCAAAGTTTCAATGTAAATAGAAAAATACTAAAACCAGAGTAGATTATTATGTTGGTCTTTATGTCAGATCTCCCCCACACAAACCGACCAATATAATTAATCACTTCTTTCAATAATATATTATATCTTATTCACAAATTTTTTTTTTACCTTAAAGTTTAAATTTCAAAATATATATAATGTTTTCATAAAAGTGAGACAATTATATATATATATAATGGTTGGGAGTTATTAACATGGTGTTTGGGTTAGTATCCCACATAGATGTATATGTATATGCTAATAATAATTTTGGCACCGTATGATGGAAGCGTTGGTTGTGTCAAGATAGAGTATGGAGAATATTGAAATGAAAATAATATTAAAGTGTATGAATTACATTGGTACATTTTTGTATTGGTTTATATGGAATCATAATGGATATGTTAGTGGGAGGTTTTGGAATACGCTCTAATGTATATAGAATTTGCTTTCGTAAATTAATTTATGAAATTAGTTGGCTATTTGAGAGATGTTAACTATGTAATGGTCATTAGTGCGCTATAATACCAAATGTAGTGTTGTCACGATGAGTCTTATAATATATTAAGATGTATATTGATTAATTAGTTATTAGGCGAATGGTGGTGTATTTTGATTCTCATTTTTTATTATTCTTATTTTATTATTATTATTATTATTTTTAAATTAGTATAAATTTTTTTATTAATAACAAAAAAATTTAATTAAGTATATGTAATTAATATTAGATCAAAAGAATTGGGAGATCATGCTTCTAATTAGATATGACATATTAAGGATTTTTCTTACATGATTACATATGTAAACAAATCTCTTAAGATATCAGAGTTTAGGGGTTTTGATATTATGATGATGATATTAACATTATGGTATATATTATAAAGATGTGGAATCACATAAATAAGAATATTGGGAAATTTGTAATTGTAGAAGTTACAAATATTTTTATTTATGCGGCATCACATAAACAATAAAAACTTGTGGAAGTTTTTCCTTTCCTTCTCTTACCTCGTGGGATTTAGCTCATTTTTTTGCATAACATACTTTGTTCCATGCCACTTTTTCCGTATAATCTTCATATTTTAAATTTACAAATAATGGTTAGCCATATAAATTAAATGGTAAGTAAACACCAATCTAAATCAATCTACATTAAACATCAAAATACTCACTACATTATAAATTTTATATGACTAAAATTAAAAAAAAAAAACGAATCATAAAAACTAACTAAATAATAATAATAATAATAAATAATAATAATTTTAAAAAGAATTAATTATAAATTAAATGTATATACATTTAAAAATATATAGAACAAAATTCTTAATTACTCATTTTATCATGGAAATTTTTAATAAGCAAATAGACTTTATCACAATATCCTGAACTAATACTATAACTTATCAATACCATCATAATAGTATAACTTAGCAATACTACAGGTCTAAAAAACCACTTTAACTGACTTCAAAAGATCAATGTGCAAGAAATGAAACGTCCACATCAAGCCGTTGGCAGGTTGAGGCTTAATATCTTTGCCATCCGGAGTTTGGATCTAAAACGGATTTCATACTTGAGGCTTAACATCTTGCCATGCTGAGATTGGAGCTAAAACAGATTTCTCAGATATAAGCCCAACAGTTTGGAGCTGAATTCTGCAAACTAAATAATAGCAGGCAACTCCCTCCATGCTTTCATCAAATAATTTCTTGCTCATCGAATCTCATCGGTATTGGCAGCAGGTCACAATGAGAATGGTAGCAATCTCAACCTGTATCTGCATCTGGGTTCTTGTCTTTTCAACTCTGTTTCTAGTCGCAGCAGCAGTTCAACAAAATACAGGCGATTCCAACATTCCTACCTCCAATTCTCCTCCTCAGCCTGAAAACGACTATACGTGCAATAACAACGACTGCAGCACCAGCCAACTAGAGATTGTTGCAGCAAAAGGGCGCTACGATCAGTGGCTCCAGACAATTCGAAACGCGAGCACCCCTTGGTACTTGGTGGATGCGCAGCGACGAGAACAGGGCATTAACGGGACTAGGCTGCCACAACCAATGCTAGTCTTGAGCGTTGCCCAAGATGGAAGCCTCGCAGATTTTCAACGCGTGCAAGATGCAGTCAATTTCGTGCCGGAGAACAATACCCAGAGAGTTATTATTTTCATTCGCGCTGGCATTTACAGGCAAGACCCTAAATCTAATCTCTGGTTCCTACTAACTGAATTCTTGAAAAGTTTCAAGAACACAAATGACGATATATTAACCAATTGCCATTGCCATCTAGTTAGATTCTTGAAGAGTTTATAATGTAGTAAACATAAATATAGTTTTTAGGGATTAATATTCTGATGATACATTTATCAATGCTCTGTAATTGGATTTTGAAAGTATCTATAATGGAGTTATGAATTATTGCAGTGTTATGAAATATTATGGAAGTTATGAAATTAAGAATAAAATTAACCTGTTTCAGGGAGAAAGTTACAATCCCAAGGAACAAGCCCTTTATCACATTCCAGGGTGAAGGCAAGCGGTCCACCATTATCAGATGGCACGACAAGGCCTATGATGTGGATAAATCTGGCAAAAAAATGGGTACCCTTCTCAGTGCATCGGTTGCTGTAAATTCTGACGATTTTTCTGCAGCCAATATGTCTTTTGAGGTATTTCTGTGAATCTGGATTTTCACTGCAATTCTTGAATTGGTATCAATATTGGGCTGGAGCACAGAAAATTCTTGTAAACTCTTTTTGTCAAGAAGATCTGATCTATTTCCTTTTGTCAGAACAACGCAAGATTCCCAGAAAATGCTCTGTACAGACAGGCCGTTGCACTCAGGGTATCTGGAGACAGGGCCGTGTTTCTGAGTTGTGGGTTTTATGGTCATCAAGATACTCTTTACGACCATGATGGAAGACACTTTTTTCACAACTGCACAATACGGGGTTCAGTAGATTTTGTTTTTGGAAATGGGAGGTCCCTTTATGAGGTAATATTTTAATTTTTGTTTCTTTATTCGACCTTTTCTCTGCAATATCTTGTTATTTGTAGACCTGAGAGATTATATTGGCATTTATTCAGAAATGCCATTTGCACGCCCTGGGCAGAGTAGGCGCCCTTACTGCCCAAAACCGTGACGAAGCCAACGAGCCAACTGGGTTTGCATTCGTGGGCTGCAGGATCACGGGCGAAGGTCGTCCATACCTTGGGCGCGCATGGGGTAATTTCTCTCGTGTTGTTTATGTGCGCTCTGTGTTGGAGTCGGATCTTGATCCTGAAGCCTGGTCAGATTTTGGCTATCCCCTGCGTAAAAGGTATTGCAAAGATTTTATAGTCACAAGGTTATTTCAAGATAAGATGTTCTACTCACTGAATATAATTGACATAGTATGTACAATTCCCTTTTTTCTGTTACATAATTACTTTACATATTTGCAGTACTGCATTCTATGGTATGTACGAATGCACAGGCAACGGTGCAGTCACGGCCATACAGTCTGGATGGACGAAGGAGTTAACATACGAAGAGGCCCGGCCTTTTCTGGATCGGAGCTTCATCGATGCTTCATATTGGCTTCGGCCTTATACTGCGGTATATATACAGTCGATATCGGTCTCTCATGCTCTGCCTTAGCGTTAATTTGCAGACACTCATTATCGCGTTGTTCTCGAATTTGACAGCTAACCCCTGAGTGTATAGATACTGTTGACCGCTGATCCCTGAGTGAATAGATACTGTTATGTTTTTGGCTTTTGTTTTTTTGTATGTACATTTCAGATTGAATGCTATGCAATATATGCATATCTGGAAAATATGTCTGAACCACAGATCCTTAGTTATGGGAAATAGATAGATGTATATTTGTACGGTCATATTTAATACAAACCAGTATTTTTTTCCTTCCGAAAAAAAAGAGATAATGTTTTCGTAGAATTCTTATTACTGTATTTTAGATTATATTTTGTTTAAAACCATATGTACATTAAATATCAAATATCTTTCTGTACATTAAATATCAAGGGATTCTTTTGCTATCTATTCTTCCCAATGGAGATCTGAATTGGCACGCAAATGAAGCTGTCCATCAAAGTTTCAAACAGACAGACAATATTTAGATTTCCTTATTTTCATCGCTGTTTCCCGAGAATTATTTTTTTGGCACGTTACCGTGAAGGCATAGTTACCAAATTCGGCCGAATCGGGCTGAAGAATTCGGAAATTCGGCGGTTCGGTTCGATTCGGTCAATAATTCGCTAAAATTCAATTCGGTACGAACGGCAACTGGGTAATTTTCATGAACATTTATCCTCCAACACGACGATTTGAAAATTGCATGTCCGAATGGTCGGTGAAATTTTCTTTCACACCTGTGTTTAATCGATCAGAGGAAATGAAAATTGTGATAACAAACGTCGTTGTTGCCTGTGATTATTCTTTTAAAGTAGGCATTTAAGGATATCTCATTGTCTAAACATAATGTATGGCGCTAGACAATACGGAAGAAGGAATGAACAAAAGAGTTTAGGAAATAAATCAACCTCAATCAACGTGAAGTGAAATAAAAAAAAAATATGAGAAGGAATATTTAAATGAAAAAAAAAAAAAAATGGCGCTAGACAATACAGAAGAAGGAATGAACAAAAGAGTTTAGGAAATAAATCAACCTCAATCAAAGTGAAGTGAAATAAAAAAAAATGTGAGAAGGAATATTTAAATGAAATAAAAAAAAAAATGGAAAAGAACGTGAAGTGAAATAAAAAAAATGTGAGAAGGAATATTTAAATGGAAAAAAAATAAAATTGGAAAAGATAATGTAATGGTACTTAAATTTTAATTGGAGAGTGAAATATTTTAAAATTTTGTGGAAATTATTTGATAAATTAAAGTAGCGATTTTTAAGTATTTTTTCTTATTTTTAAAATTTTAATATATATGGTTAATATAGCATTATTGTGTAGAGAAGTACAATGAATAATAATAGTTAACTATTTAGTTGTAATAAGATTGGTTAAAATCTAATTTTTTTGTTATTGAGATTTTTGTTAGGGAAATAATTTATATAGTTCATAGATCTTTTTTTAGAGAGACGATTTTTGATCTATTCTTTATTGTTAGTTATTAGGATCCCATTAACAATTATTTATTGATTGACTAACAAAAAAACTCTAATGGTTTGAGACATGTTATTTCTTTCTTGTTCGTGGAGAAAGGGTTTCCAATTCCATCTCATTCACTTTCAATGAGGACGAATTCTTTTTATTAATCTTAATTTCTAATTTTATTTGCAACTTCCCTAATGTGATTGAAAACAATTTTTGAGGAGCATGAGTTTTTGAATAATAAGATTTTTATTTTTGATTTTTTAAAAATTATTTAAAAGGCTCTTTTTAGTAGTGGTAGGATGGATACTTCCAAATTTTTTCCGTATTTTATATAGTCGAATTATTTTCGTACCGTACCGATTCGAATTCTAACTCGAACTTGGTAACTATGCGTGAAGGTAAAAAATAAATAAAAATAATGATCATAGATTTTTTAATATTTCAATTTTTTTAATATTGTTGAATTTAAGTTTTTGTGATCTATGTCAAGTTTTTGAGAAGAGTTTTCAAATACATTTGTTGGAAAATCACATCAAGTGTGGTTCATTGTCACGATAAGCTGAAGAACCAGATCATGGTAGCAGTTTAAATAGAGAAAACAGATCATTGAGAAAACAGATCATTGGTTCATCGTCACGACAAGTTGAAGAACCAGATCATGGCAGTAGTTTAAATAGAGAAAGCAGATCATTGGTTCATCGTCAGATCATGGCAGCAATTTAAATAGAGAAAGCAGATCATCCAACTACTATAATTGACCAGGAAACTGTTCTAGGCCTAGAGATAGGGATAATTCAATTAATTCAAAAGTTTGTCATGTTAACTTTATTACTAAATTGGTATAAATTTCAATATTTATATTAAATGAGTATAAACTAATAATAGATTTATTATTATTATTAAAATTATATAGAATAAATATAAACTAATATTATTAAATAAAATTAAAATCGTTTATTAAAGGCTAACTTACTTAGTTAGTTAGATATTAAATCAAAGGACCTAACAGAATTGACTAGGTGGCAATTTCTTACTAAAATTATTATAAAGTTATTAGTTAACTTCATTTTTAAATTCTTATTCATTTATATTAAAGATATAATGGGATAATTAGCATCATTCATTAAATTTCTTCATTAAGGTGAAACTTATTATATTAATTATTACACCATACTAATAATTAACTAAGGCTTAATTTGACTTTTAATAGATTTATTATTACTATTAAAGCTATACAAATTAAAAACAAAATAATATTATTAATATTGAATGAAATAATAAGAAATTTTAAAATTGTTTATTAAGGGCCAACTTACCTAGTTAGTTAGATAATGGCAATATCTTAAAGTTATTGAGGAACTTAAATCATTAATATCATATGAAATAATAACGAAGTTTTTTAATAATAGTTTATTTAAGTAGGTTAACTAATTGACCTTATACTAAAATAAAGAAATCTAACATATGGAAATGAAGTAATTTTTTCTAATTGAAACTAGAAAATTAAATTAAAATCATTAAAGAACTAATGAGAAAGAATATAGCTATTTGTAATAGGTTAGTTAATTCATTATTAATTATATCCAAAAGGTTGGTAAGATCAATAGTTCACAACTTTGAAATTCCTTCATCAATTTCAATTCCATTTATTTATACAATAACGATAATTAAAAGGATTATTATTACTTAGTAATCTAGAGGGAGGGAAAGTGAACTAGTAAAATTAAAATAAATTACTAAAAATCCATAAAAAAATCAAAGAGAAAAAGGAAAAACAAACAAACTAGAAGACGAGGGGGAAAAAGAAAAAGAACAAAGAAGACCCCCCAGAAAGAAACAACGAGTAGGGACCCAAACCCAACAACTACACAAACAAACTAGAAGACCCTCCCAGAAAGGAGGAGCAGGGACCCAACAACTGCCCATCATCTCTATTGAGATTGCTCTCCCTTTTTTCAATTTCAATTTCTATAGCTTCCCTAAATTTCTGGTGATGGAAATGTGCAACCTTGGCAATAACATGAGCCTCTTCAATACATACATGATGTTTAGTCTTTTTCCCGTGTTCTTCCAGGATGGAAGATCACATCCTCCCATGTTTTATGTCTAAGTGCTCATTAATGTGTGTGTGTGTGTGTGTATATATATATAATCTTTGTGTGATAAAGGACAACAATTATGAAATAAGATAATATTTTCTTTTATATTTAATAATTCTAATGGTAGTTAGGGGTTTAATTTCTTACTGGGTTCTATTTTCTTGAAATATGTTAGCTTATATGACAAAAATTTGAACATGTTTAATAATTCTTGTAAGTGTGAAGGAGAAAGAAAATCTTAATCTCTTGAACAATTGTGATTTTACACAAGGTGACCATGGTTTTGCCCAAAACAATCAATTCTTATAAGTTAGAAAGGCATAAAAATTTGAATATCTTGATATTGAGGTGAAGAGTGATAGCCGATATATATATATATATATATATATATATATATATATATTCTATCAAACAGTATGACAATGACTCTATAAACTTTGTCTATATTATAAAAACTCTATCTTTTCTAAATCATAAATTAATTGCTAAATTTTAATTTATTAGCTATTGATACATAACAATAATGAACGATAAACTTCACTCAAATAATACTAAACAATTATCAATTTCTACAAATTTCTCTCTTACATACATATATTATATAACAACTCTCTGATATAACAACAATTTAATAATCTTATAAAAAAACCTATTTTCTTTAATATTTTTTGAAATTAATATTTAAATTCTAATTTTTATTAAATCTTACCAAATTTTTGAATTCCTAACCCTATCAATTTCTACATTATCAAAATAATATAATATTAATTTAATTAAATTATTTAATAAATAAAAATTTGAATTCCTAACACTATCAATTTCTCACATTATCAAAATAATATAATATTATGGAATGGGCGACGTTTCAAACCAATAATGTGGTGACAAATGGTGAGAAAAACAATCTTAACAAAGGTTTAAATAGCATAGAAGTCTTAACAAAGGCCAACTAATGTGGTGACAAATGGTGAGAAAAACAATCTTAACAAAGGTTTAAATAGCAGAGAAATCGGGGTCTGGTTGAGAAAAACAATGTTAACAAAGGTTTAAATAGCAGAGAAGTCTTAACAAAGGTTTAAATAGCGGAGGTGTTAACAAAGGTTTAAATAGCAGAGAAGTCTTAACAAAGGTGTTTAAATAGCGGAGAAGCATCCGAGTGTTCTTAACAAAGGTTTAAATAGCAGAGAAGTCTTAACAAAGGTTAAATAGCTGAGAAGCATCCGAATCTTGAAACAGCTGTTGGGAACTAGCAATTAAAAACTAGCTGTTGGGAAAAAAGGGGGGTTAAGAAATATTTAAGGAGACAATGATATTTAAAAAGGTAGTTCTTTTTTTTTTTATTAAGGGAAAATAATATTAAATTATATCTTAATTATTTAAATATAAAATCAAGTTAGGGATTATAATAATAAATTCCAAAACTCAAGTAAATTGAACAAAGTTAAAATTTAAAAGAGCTTATATGTATTAAAAAATAATAAATAAATAAATAAAATAATAATAAAAATAACCAAATAGATCGTAATAAAAGAAAAATAATAATAATAATAACTTTAAAAAATATTAAAATTTTATAAATAAATAATAAAAATAAAAAAAGGGAAACTATCAAGAAGAGAGGGCAGGAATCCAGCTCCTGCTTAATTTCCAACTATCATCTCAATTGAGGTTGATACATTGCTTCTCAATCTCAATGGCTTCTCTAAGTTTCCGATGATGGAAATGATCAACCCTAGCGATGACCTGAGAATTTTCAATGCACACATGGTGCTTCGATTTTGCAGCATGTTCAACTAAGGCAGAGGAATGAGAGCGATTGTGTCTAATGTCTACCACATGCTCTTGGATTCTCTGGTTTATGGAGTGACTTGTCTCACCTATGTAGGGAATCCCAAATAAGCATGGAATAAAGTAAACCCCTTTCATATCTTTAGGGTCAATCGGGCCTTTGACCGACCTAAGAGAATTTCTAAATTATGGTATTAAGGGGTTTAAAAGACACAAATATTTTATTCTTTTAAGAATATGAACAATCTTATCAGTGATCCCTTGGATGAAGGGAAGCGCCACATTGGAAATGGGATCATCACGAGATGGATTAACATGAGTTTCTTTACAGGCACCCTTTGGAACATTTTGAGGCCTAGATGTCTGTTGTAGCCATTATTTTCAAAAAAATTCAGAAGATGAGATTTTTCTTCTTCTAAGTGATTCTCATCAAAAATCCTAAGTGTGCGAGTGCAAAGAGTGCTAAGCACTCCTACCTTCTGGGCAGGAAAATGATGAGAAGAGGCATGGAGATACTGTTCTGTGTGGGTTTCCTTGCGAAAAACCTAGTGAGAAACAATACCATCATCATTACGGGAGAGAAGAATGTCAAGAAAAGGGAGGCGCCCATTAATTTCAACTTCCATCGTGAATTTGATGAATTCAGATTAGGAATTGAGGTGGTTGAGAAAAAGATCCAATTTCTCACGACCATAGGGCCATACGATGCAGGTGTCATCGACAAATCTCTTCCATTTTTTGGGGCAGAACAGAGCAGAGGCCAAAGCTTTGGTCTTGAAATCTTCCATGAATAAGTTGGCCACTACGGGAGAGAGGGGGGAACCTGTCGCCAACCCACAAGTTTGCTAAAAAAACTCACCTTGGAAGTTGAAAAACGTGGAGGTAAGGCAAAGACCTACTAAAGAGGTTGTGTCATCGTCAGTAATCTGATTAATGACTTCAATAGCCTCATGAATAGGGATTTTCATGAAAAGGGATACAACATCGAAGCTAACTAACAAATCACCAGGGTCAAGCCTCATTTCTTTTACTTCATTGATAAAAGAGGCAGAGTCTTTGACGAAAGACTTAGTGCGACCAACAAGAGGTTTGAGCTTACAAGCTAAGAATTTGGCAAGATGATGAGAGGGACCACCTATCGTGTTAACAATAGGTCTTAGGGGGACACCAATTTTATGGACCTTCGGGAGGCCATAAATCCTGGTGGTAAGAGGATTGTTTTCAATCAGCTTTTTGCTAAAAGGATTAAGAGTCTTATTAGATTTTATGGCAAGCGTGATTTCTTTGGAAACTCTTTTAAGGGGATTCTTTTTAAGCTTAATGTAACTGCCACTATTATGAAGATGATCAATCATTTTATTAACATAGTCAACCTTATCAAGAATAACAACTGCCCCTCCCTTATCAGCTTTCAGGATGACAATCTCGGGGTTATCCCTTAAAGATTTAAGGGCAAGAAACTCATTCATGCTAATGTTGCTTCTGGGAGGTTTTTCTTTCCTAAGCACAATAGCACAATCTTGCCAAATAACCTCCTTGACATTATCAGGAAGGTCATGAATTCCACATTCGATGTTACAAATAATGTCATCGACCAGAATTTTCCTAAGGGCTAGGGCAAAATTGAGCCCTTTATTTAAGAGCCGAAAAACAAAAGGGTTTAAAACACAGCTAGAAAGATTATTATTATTATTATTATTCGAAGAGTGAAATAAGTTCATACTATTATTACTAATAGGAGAATTAATAGTATTATTATTCGAGGAGATATATTTGTTCCTACTATTACTCATAGTAGGAAAAATAATAGTATCATTAAGATTAATAGGATTAGAGATAGAGTGTTTAGGGATAAATTATTACTAGAATTAAATGAATTAGGATTAATATTCAAATTTGAATTAATGATTGGGGAATTAGTAATATTATTCAAGAATTTTGGATCGGAAGAATAATTAAAAACCGAGCTTTAAATTAATGAATAGGAAGGAGAGTCAGTTTTCGGGTTATTAATAAAAGGGGATGCGGGAGCAGTAGATGGGGAATTTGAACTAAGGAATCGGAGTTGTTTAGGGAAGGGAAACTTAAGGATGGATCAACTGAAAGGAAGGGAGCATTGACGAGGATGGGGGAGGAATCAAGGTTTCGACAGAAACCTAATTCACTACCGGAGATGATAGGATGGTAGAGGGACACGAAAGCGGTCTCGATGACCGAGGCAGACAGGGAATCGTGGATTAGAGAGTTGGATTGTGATGATCGGGAAAGGGTAAGGGGGCAGGATACAGAAAAGACGACAGACAAGGGAGCAGAAGATGACGAAGAGTTAAGAGGAGAATTAATACAAGAGCCAAGTCTAGCAAATTCGGAGGAAAGAAGACCAATCATGGAGATCGGTTGGTCAGCTGGAGAGAGGTCACGGTCCACAATGGCGAGACCTGGTTCAAATTTCATAGATGACCACGAAGATATCCGATGAAGAGAAGAATTAGACGAAACAACCCCATCATCTTGGCTTCTGATCCAAGAGTTATGAGCAGAAATCTGATATTGACTAATCAGGCTCAATGCTGGCGAAGAAGAGGACGTGAAATCCGAGAACCAAGAATAACTCACGGGGAATTCACTCAATGAACTTCTGACATATCATGTGCATTCGTGGCATATTAAATAATACCCTTAATTTGACTACATATTGGAAAATCCCTCTAAAAATCACATTATTTAACCCCCTACCAATATGAACCCAATACAAATTCCCAATTTAAAACCCCCCTACTTTCACTATATATTGTAGTGATCTAAAAATGAGATCTTAGACTAATATTAAGGTATTACAGACTCATGTGCATGGATTTGCCTATATTACTTAGTGCAATAGATCGATAAGATTGCGAATAATATAGACAATGAGCAGTTAGAGAAACACACATAACACAACAAGTATAATATGGAGTTCACCCAAAACTCTTGGGCTACGTCTCCTGGTCTAGCCTTCAGTGGTGACCTCTCTATTATGTCTTTAAGAGCAGAGTTTTACAAAAGTGAGCTCAATTTGAGTCTCAACACAATAGATACAAAATGGCAGGAGTTTACTTGAATCCCTCCAGTCCCTCTAAGTACACAGACTCTCCCTCTCACTCTCTGTCTCAGCACTGCTTCCCTCTGTCTCTGTCATTCAGTGGCTTTTAAACCAATCGACACTGTCTGTTCGTTTCCTCTTCTGGGCTCTTTGGCTCTTGGCCTCTGTCTGCTCAAATCCCCTCTGAGCATTAAGAAATCATTGCTAAACATCTTCAGGGATGGTGGCCACCTGTTCTGCAACGGAAGGGACCATTGGTGCCTTTGAAATCCCCAAAATAGTCGTTCTCTGTTTACACAGAGAAATACACCAAAACATGGGAAAATCCGCCAAATTGCCATTTATCGGACCTGAAATATCATTAATTCCACCTTATAACTCCATCAGGTCCGCCTTTATGTCGCTATCGCATATCCTTTGATTTTTCGTTTATTTAACGAAAATGCGAATTTACATAGAAAAAACCCCTTTTTCCAAAACTCAAAACATATTAAATTCCATTCATAACCCCGTCGGGTTCAGCTATCGCAAGTCACAAGTATATCAGCCCCGCTCCTTTGTATTGCTCCGATGCGATAATGCGATGCGATATATCGCAATCGCATATCGCATAGTCCCCGGGCCGTTGGTAAGCGCTCCTTTGTATTCTGCTGATGCGATATCGCGAGTTAACCTGGGTCGTCGATCTACGCGCTTGATCGACGGTCCTCATTGACTTGCGTTGATCGCTATCGCAACTGTCATATGGCCGCCTCCGATAACCTCCGCTTGCCACCACTGATTGTGATATGCCGATCGGATCTAGACCGTTGATCAGCCAGATCCGACGACTCCTGTGCATCATTGTTCAAGCCTCTGATAGCTCTGTTTTTCACTGTTTCTTCATGTTTTTCAGGCCTGATAGTGTAATCCGCCATTTTTAAAAGTTCATCCTTTGCGATTGTTTTTTATTTTTGAAGACTTAGAGGGTATTTTGGATCCATTTTGGATCACGCCTTCCCACTAAAAAAGCTTTTGGACCACCAAAAGTTGGTTTTTAAGCATCAATCAAGTGAGGATACAACTTCCTCACTTGTCCAATCTCTATCCATCATGCACTGCTTGGTTTTGAACCTTTGAGTCCGATTATGAGGTACTCAACATCCCCTCTGTGCATAGTTCTCACCTTCCTGTCCAGAACTATGTCTTCCTGCAACTCATTGAGATATTCAAGCAACAAATCATCAATAGAAGGCAACTGACTTTGCTCTTCGGGATCTTCAATCAATGAAGGTTCATATAGTCTCAAGTTATATGCATTAATGACTGAATAGATATGCATATAAGCTGGAAAATCAAGGCGAAAATTGTTTTCACCAATTTTCTCAAGTATCTTGAAAGGCCCATACCTTATTGGTTTCAGCTGCTTACCTTCACCTTGCATTTTGTCTTTGCTGATGTACAGCCAGACTTGAATCATCACCAACTTGGAAGCTATGCTCAACTCGATGCTTACCATGCCTTGCCTTGTACCTGGCCTGGCTTCTTTCCAGCTGTTCCTACACTGCCTGGTGAATTTCTTGGATCTGTTGAATGAACTTGGTTGCGTTGTCCACATCACTATGTCCATCAATTGCTATGTCTATACTAAAGACAAAATCCAAGGGATACTTTGGTGTAAAACCAAAACAAGTCTCAAAAGGAGATCTCTAAGTAGAAGAGTGCTTGGCACGGTTGTAAGCATGTTTCACATAACACAAATGTTCATCCCAAAGATTGGGATGCTTGCTGCAATAGCCCTTGAGCAACTGGATCACTGTCCTGTTGACCACCTCTGTTTGACCATCTGTTTGTGGATGAAATGTTGTGCTCTTCTTCAATCTGGTGTCCATCAACTCCCATAGACTTGACCAAAACTTCCCAACAAATTGGGAATCTCGATCAGATACAATGGAAGCGGGTAACCCAAAATGAACCCATACATGTTGAAAGAACTTTTTCTTTATTTGTTCAGCTGTAATCTGCTTGTTACAAGGTATTAAAATACACATTTTGTTGAACCTGTCCACAATAACATATAAATAATCATGAACTTTTTTAGATTTTGGCAATCCCCCAATAAAGTCCATGGAAACACTTTCCCGATTGTAAGAAGGAACTGGAAGTGGAGTGTACAAGCCTAATTTTCTATTACTGGGCTTGCTTGTAGCACACATGGTACACCCTTTAATATATCTAGAAATTGTTTCATGCATTCTTGGCCAATAACAGAACCTTTGCAACTGTGCAATTGTTTTACTTACACCAAAATGACCTGATATTAGAGAAGTATGTGCTTCTCGGATTATGTTAACTCTTTCAGTTTGAGGAATGCATAACTTTCCCAAATGATATAAGAGTTGGTCCTTAACATGATAATCCAATTCTTCTACTTGTTTGCCATGACTTAAAGTTGCATATACATCTTTAAAATCTACATCTTGAGCATATTGTTCAATGTAGCTTTCATGCAATACTGAGTTATGCTTAAGTATAGTGGATGCATTTATGATTGGTCTTGATAACATATCTGCAACCTTATTGTGTATTCCCTTCTTATATCTGATGACAAGATGAAACTGCTGTAGAAAACCCATCCACCTATAGTGTCTTGATTGCTGCAATTTAGTTTGTGAGTGCAAATATTGAAGTGGTTGATGATTTGTATGTATGATTGTTTCTTTGCCCATTAGGTAATGTTTCCACTTTTTCACACTCTGTACTAAAGCATACAATTCTTTATGATATGTGGGATAATTAACTATTGCAGAAGTAAATGTCTCAGAATGGTAACATAAAGGTTTACCGTGTTGCATCAACACTGCTCCCATGGCATAGTCACTGGCATCTGTTTCAATCTCAAATGGTTGTTGAAGATCTGGAAATGCTAGTACTGGTGTTGTACTAATTTTTACTTTCAAGGTGTCGAATGCTTTCTGTTGTTTGCCTCCCCACTGAAACACCTTGTTCAATCTTGTTAAAGCATGTAAGGGAGATGCAATCAAGGAAAAGTTAGAAATAAACTTTCTCCAATATTGTGCTACTCCTAGGAAACTCCTAACTTCGGTAGCAGATTTGGGTTTAGGCCAGTTCACAATGACTTCAACCTTAGAGGGATCTATCTTCAATTCACCACCTCCTACAATATGACCCAAATAATTTAAAGATGTTTTGCCAAATTCACATTTTGATAACTTCACATAGATATTTTCTCTTTTCAAAACATCCAAAGTCTGCTTTACATGCTTCAAATGTTCTTCCCATGTTTGACTGAAAACAAGAATGTCATCTAAATATACACTTACAAAATCATAAATAAAAGGTCAGATTACATCATTCATAACTCTCATGAAAGTGGCAGGAGCACTAGTTAATCCAAAAGGCATAACCAGCCATTCATACAACCCTTGCTTTGTTTTGAAATCAGTCTTTCCATGCATCTTGTTTTGCAACTTTGACTCGATGATAGCCACTACACAAGTCCAACTTGGAAAAGTAAACAGCTTCTTTCAGCTGATCTAATAGATCATCAATGCGAGGAAGAGGATAACAATTCTTGATCGTTATTTTATTTAGTGCTCTGTAATCGTTGCACATCCTCCACGAACCATCTTTCTTTCTCACCAACACGATTGGAGATCCACATGGTGATGTGCTTGGTCTTATGAACCCTTTATCGAGCAGCTCTTGTACCTGCTTGTTGATCTCTACATTCTCTCAAGCAAATAACCTGTACATTCTGATGTTAGGTAATGGAGCAGCTTCCTGCAAATGAATATCATGTACTATTTCCCTTTTGGGTGGCAGATCTTTAGGTTCTTGAAATAGGATATCATATTCTGAAACAACTTTAACTAAATTAGCTTTCTGTTTAGCATCACAACCTTCAAATACATTGGTCTTATCAGGGTTCTTTTCCTTTACAACCATTAGTAAAAATTGCTTGCATGAATTTACAATTCTTTTCATCTGCCCTGAGTTTATGAGAGAGTAGTTATTTTTGAGTTGATGAGCTCTTACAATATGTTCTATTCCATCTTTTGTGAGTTGATACTTATTTTCAGTTCTATAGAAAATGGATTTTCTATCATACAAGTAAGGACTTCCTAAAACAATACCACATATATCCAAGGGAACTATATCTAACTCAACCTCATCTACAAATGTTGATCCAATAGCAAACCTAAGTTTACATTGTATAGTCACTTGTAGCTTTGCTTTATCACATACCCAACCTAATGGATATGGCTTCTTGTGAGGTGTTGTTAGTAAGCCCAACTTCTTTACAATTGTTTCAGAAATCAAGTTTACTTGTGAACCACTATCAAATAAAGTATCAATCTTTTGGTGCTTGGAAATAACTCTAATATGGAAAAGCTCATGTCTTTTCCTCTCATTATCTTCATTATCAGTAGATTGTGCAGAATTACTTGTAGATGCTTTAGAATTTTTACCTTTTATACCTGTGGCTATGACTGTTGTTTCATCCCCTGAGTTTGACCCCAAGTCTTTCTGAATAGCAGCAGTAGTCTTTTTCTTCTTACCACCGAATTTTTAGGTTTCAGCTCCGGATGCAAAGACCAGTAGTGTTCATCATCATGTCCATCCTTCTTGTAGTGAGTGCATGAAGGTTTGTCTTTCTATACAACGTTTTCCTTCCTCTCCTTCCATTTCTACTTCTTCTTTTCCTTGTTTTTTCTTGCAGATGGTTTTGATGATCCCCCAATCTCTGGGTTCACATTCTTGCCTCTAGCCTCTAGATGTGTAGCCTGAACTGATACATTATCTAGGCTAGTGGGTTTAAACATGAGAATGGTGTGCCTCAAATAACTATGCAGACCACCTATATACTTTAGCAAAGTTCAGGTGAGTCTAGAGAAATGCCTAGAGTTAAAGCTCTTTTTCTAAATTCCTGGGTATAGCTTTGTAAATTTTGGCCCTTTAATTGGCGAAGAGTTTGCCAACTCATCATTGCTTGCTGCATATAAGCTAGTGGATAGAATTGTTTTTTAATGGCAGAAACAAATTCATTTCAGGTAGAAAGAATTTTACCATGTCTATTTAGATCAGCTTGTGTCTTTCCTTCCCACCACACTAGGGCAGTTCCTCCAAGGCGAAGGCTAGCCAGCTGAATCTTTCTCCTCTCTGAATCAATGTTCTACACCCTACAATATACATTAATCTGTCTAATCCAGTTATCTAGCTTTTCTGCATTTTTTTCTCCATCATAGATTGGAAAATCAAATTTCACATCTAATTTAATCACAGATGTTTTCTTCTTTTTCTTTTCAAGGCTAGGAGATGAGGATGATGGAGGTGATGGTGGAGGAGATGAAGGAAGATTTTCCCCTTTCCCTTTGCCCTCTAGGGCATCTAGAGAAGGTTCCTTTGCTCCTTTGTCTTGTTTGGGTGTCGAAGTATTTTCACTTCGACCTTTCTTAAATTCTCGATACATCTCTTCCACCATGGCTCTCATGGTCATGAAACTGTCCATGAACTAAGATTCTGATTCCGATGGGGTTTGTTTTTCCATTCTCCTCCTAGGATAGACTCTTCCAATTTCTGGATTAGCCTCGACAAGTTCTCCTTCTCCTAGTTTAAGCTTTGACCTAGTTAGCATTCAACAATCTAGCACAAGCTTGTCTAACCTTAGCAAACCTAAAGCTCTGATACAACTTGATCTGAAAATGAGATCTTAGACTAATATTAAGGTATTACAGACTCATGTGCATGGATTTTCCTATACTACTTAGTGAAACGGATCGACAAGATTGCGAATAATATAGACAATGAGCAATTAGAGAAACATAATAGAGAAACACACATAACACATCAAGTTTAATATGGAGTTCACTCAAAACTCTTGGGCTACGTATCCTGGTCCATCCTTCAGTGGTGATCTCTCTATTATTTCTTTAAGAGCAAAGTTTTACAAAAGTGAGCTCAATTTGAGTCTCAACAAAACAGATACAAAACAATTGGAGTTTACTTGAATCCCTCAAGTCTCTCTGAGTACACAGACTCTCCCTCTCGCTCTCTGTCTCTGTTTCTCTTTGTCTCAGCACTGCTTCCCTTTGTCTCTGTCATTCAGTGGATTTTAAGCCAATCGATGTTGTCTATTCGTTTCCTCTTCTGGGTTCTTTGGCTCCTGCCCTCTGTCTGCTCAAATCCCCTATGAGCATTAAGCAATCATTGCTAAACATATTCAGGGATGGTGGCCACCTATTCTGAAATGGAAGGGACCATCGGCGCCTTTGAAATCCCCAAAATAGTCGTTCTCTAGTTACACAGAGAAATACACTAAAACACGGGAAAATCCGCCAAACTGTCGTTTATTGGACCTGAAATATCATTAATTCCGCCTTATAACTCCATCGGGTCTGCCTTTATATCGCTATCTCATGTCCTTTGATTTTCGTTTATTTAACGAAAATGCGACTTTACATAGAAAAACCCCTTTTTTTTCCAGAACTCAAAACATATTAAATTCCATTCATAACCCCGTCGGGTCCGGCTATCGCAAGTCACAAGTATATCGGCCCCACTTCTTTGTATTGCTCCGATGCGATAATGCGATGCAATATATCGTAATCGCATATCGCATAGTCCCCAAGCCGTTGGTAAGCGTTCCTTTGTATTCTACCGATGCAATATTGCCAGTTAACCTAGGCTGTCGATCTACGCGCTTGATCGACGGTCCTCGTTGACTTGCATTGATCGCTATCGTAACTGTCATATGGTTGCCTCCGATAACCTCTGCTTGCCACCGCCGATTGCAATATGCTGATCGGATCTGGACCGTTGATCAGCCAGATGCAACGACTCCTGTCCATCGTTGTTCAAGCCTCCGATAGCTCTGTTTTTCATTGTTTCTTCATGTTTTTTAGGCCCGATAATGTAATCCGCCATTTTTAAAAGTTCATTCTTTGCAATTGTTTTTTATTTTTGAAGACTTAGAGGGTATTTTGGATCCATTTTGGATCATGTAGGTATCTATTTTTTCATTAACATTTTTTATACCTCTTTATATTTTTTCATTAACTTTAAGCTCCATTTTTTATATTTTCCAATATAAAAACCCTTTACCCCCTATATACCCCCAATATATTATGTCATTTTTTCCTCAATATATATCCCGCAATATGAACCCATGTGATATGATATTGCTCCCCAAGTGAAGCCCCTGTGGAATAACTCCTTTGCATTTTATCAAATTTTGTAGATTGTTTCCTCCTAGTGATATCATCCATATGTAGAGCCTTCCCAATAGAAAGTAGGAGTGCTTAACACTCTTGTCACTCGCATGCTTAGGATTTCTGATGAGAATCACTTAGAAGAAGAAAAATCTCGTCTTCTAAAAGTTTTTGAAAATAATGGCTACAACTCTAGGCCTCAAAGCATTCCAAAGGCTCTATAAAGAAACTCATGTTAAGCCATCTCGTGACGATCCCATTTTCAATGTGGCGCCTCCCTTCATCCAAGGGACCACTGATAATATTTCTCATATTCTTAAAAAAAATAAAATATCTGTCTTTTAAACCCCTTAATACTTTTTGAAATTCTCTTAGGTCGGTCAAAGACCCGATTGATCCTAAAGATTGACTCTATTCCATGCTCATGTGGGATTCCCTACGTAGGTGAGACGGGTCGCTCCATAAACCAGAGAATCCAAGAGCATGCAGCAAACATTAGACACAATCGCTCTCGTTCCTCTACCTTAGCTTAACATGCTGCAAAATTGAAGCACCATGTGTGCATTGAAAATTCTCATGTCATCGCTAGGGTTGATCATTTCCATCATCGGAAACTTAGAGAAACCATTGAGATTGAGAAGCAATCTATCAACCTCAATCAAGATGATGGTTAGAAATTAAGCAGGAATTAGATTCCTGCCCTCTCTTCTTAATAGTTTCCATTTTTTTTGTTTTTATGATTTATTTATAGAATTTTAATATTTTTAAGGTTATTATTATTATTTGTTTTCTTTTATTACTATTTATTTCGTTATTATTATTATTATTATTGTTATTTAATACATATAAACTCTTTTTAATTTTAACTTTTAACTTTGTTATTAAAATATATTATTAATTTATAATTGTATGTCAATTTACTTTAGTTTTGGAATTTATTATTATAATTCCTAACTTGAGTTTATATTTAAATAATTAAGATATAATTTAATATTATTTTCCCTTAATAAAAAAATTTTAACTACTTTTTTAAATATCATTCTCCCTTTAACTATTTGTTAACCCCCCTTTTTTTCCAACAGCTAGTTTTTAACGGTTATTTTAAGGCCCGAATGCTTCTCTGCTATTTAAACCTTTGTTAAGACTGTTTTTCTCACCATTTGTCTTGAATATTAGTTGGTTCGAAACGTCGACCCATTCTATAACATGTGATTTATCCAGAAGACATACTATTATCAATATAGATCACAAAAGTCTGAGATCTGATATAATATTGATTTAATTTGGACAAATTCAATTATTTAATAAATAAAAAATTGAATTCCTAACGCATTATCAATTTTTACATTATCAAAATTTATTATAATATTAATGTAATTTAAAGAAATTCAATTATTTAATTAAAACTTATTTTCTTTAATTGTGTTTTGAAAATTAATATAATATTAATTTAATTTCAACAAATTCAATTATTTAATCAAAATAATATTTTCTTTAACTTTTTTTTGAAAATTAATATTTAGAATTATGTTTATTTTATTTATTGTTAAACAATATTTTAATTATTTTGATAAATACGCATATTTTTTTTTTTGTAAGTAGAGGTAGTGCCTTTCTTTTCTATTTATAAAAACCAACGAGACCAGATACATCGTTTTGGTGGCCTCAACCTGCCCCGAAGGGAAACCAGGTCTGTTGGCCACCTTAGTTTGCTATAAGCATTCCAAAAACAAAATTTAACGAGTCTTTCCATTCTGGCTATATGCACAATACATCTGAAACTACCAATTAAGCTACTTTCATGCATAAACTGTTAAAATAAAAGGTTCACAAAAACACTAAAGAGACTCGAAAGGATCATTCCTTTCTGATGCTTGTATTCTGGTCCATGTCCATGGGAGCATCCATTTGGTCATCTTTGCTTGGGCTTGCGTGATCCATCCGAGACAGTAGCTGATGTATCTCCTCCAGTTTGTTGTTCTGCTTGATCATAATAACCTGGAAGTTCTTCATTTCTTTCTGCAGATTTGGCATGTCGTTCGTAATTTCCGCCATTTCCTTCGCCACCTATTCCATAGCCTTTGCCAGGAGGCATTTTAGTACCAAGTAGATGTGTAGAGACTTCCTGTATAGAGTCAACCTTCCCTGCGTATTCCCCGGATCTCTAATCATTTCAGCCCATTCTTCTGTCTCGGATTCAGGTTGTTCCTCCAACACATTGGTTTCCATATCTTGAATGATTCAGCGGATATCTTCGCTTGTACCTTCCCGATACACTCTTGCCGCTTCCTGGACTGCTGTCAGGGTGGACCTTCTCCCTCTGCTCTGATTTCTTGGAAAATCTGTTGGCCGGCTTTCTTGATTCCCTTGCCTTGGTCGCCTATGGCCTCCACATCCTCTGCCACGACCCGAGCGCACCATCCTATTTTCTACCTCCTCTTGTTAACAGTGATCAATCACAGGGGTTAGTTTCTTAGGTTTCTCATCAATGTCTTCCACCACAATTTTCTCTGTGATTGTTCCTCTGCTTCTGCTACAGTCGCCACCCTTTTTTTGGGTTTGAATCTATTCGCCATTTCCAGGATACAAGAAGCATATAAGGCCTTCTATCATGCATATCAATTTTTGGGCTAAGGACATGATTTTCCAATCCCCTCTTTCAAACTTCCCCTCTGCTTTTGCAGTGGATTGTTTTACATAGTCTCCCAAGCTTCTTCTCGGATCTTGCTCCCGACTACAATTCCCCCATTCATCAAGAATGCCCTCCCGATTCTGACCCAAAAGCCCCTCACAATGTATTGTTGGGTGAAGAGCAAACTCACTCCAACCCTTTTCTTCCTCAGGGGCTTCATATATATTAAATTTGTCCATTATATCTACTAAGACAGAGAAAAGGAATGCAGGGATCTCAGGTTTAACATACCCAGAATCGCTAACCTCCTTGATGGCTCCTCTTGGCTGCGCTGCGCTCTGCTCCTCCTTCGTCCCGCTTAGGTTACCCCTTCTTCTATACTCCACCACCTTCATATAATGCCTCTTCACCAGCCTTCTCACTCTTCCACTACCGCAGCCACTACTACTAATCATCTGCATTCCACCTTCCCCACTCCGATTTCTTGAGACTTGCGTTGTCCTGCTACTCATTGTTTTGTCTAGAAAGGCAGCTTCGTACCCGTGGTTGCGTCCGTCTGTCCTTCCAATATCATAACCACTCCTACCACCCTCACCCACCTTATTCCACATCCCAATCGGGAGATAAATAGGAATATATTGAAATTAAAAAAATTATATATATTAAAATGTATTTAATTTATCATCCTCCTTTTTAATTTTAATTGTCCAATATTAAACCTAGACGATAAATTTCACTAAATTATCACCCCTACGTTATTATCGTCAACATGGCAAACGTCTAAACTCCATGCATCGGTCATTTAACGACACCAAGGGCTGAATAACGTCAAAGTATCGGCTCCCCTCATCCCCATGTTTTTATTGATTCGGAGCCTTTTCTGCCATTTTCACCAGCGGCTCCTAGAAAGGTTGTTCGTAAACATTGCAACTCAGTGGTTCAAACCCGATCGTCTGCAGCGCAACTTACAATTCTCCGACAATTCGACACTGCCTGCGACCACGGCGACAACGGTTTGCTTCGCATTCTTCACACCCCTCACGATTATTTTCGTAAGAGATTGCATTTCCAAAGTTCAAACCACGATTTTTCACCCCTACCAGGATTTTGCTCACGCCTTCTCTCTGGTTTTCTATATTATATGATTTATTTATTCACCGGCGCAACGCCGATTTGTGACGAGTATAGTAGTGATTTTTTTATTCGATGAGTAATTGGAATAAATAAATTAAATGGCTAATATGGAGATACTTATATTTATTTGTTAAATTATTGATGATGATGACGACGACGGTTAAATTCTACTGAAACCAAAACAAATTATAAAGAATTATTTAGTTTGATTTAAGATTTTATTCCTATGCTCAAAAAGTTAGGAGAGAAGTCTCCCAAGCTCACTGTAATTTTGACGCTAGGAAGGTCAGAGTTGCAACAAAGATTTTGAAACTGAGATCTAATGTGGTTGTATGCGGGGCACTCTAAGAAAAAGTGATTTTCATCCTCGATGTTCGTATTCTCACAGAGATGGCAGAAACTTTCCATCCATGGTGTTTTAAGAACTGTCCAACGACCCGTTTACCATGGAACTCATAAGAGTTCGTTCTAATCTTCGCTATATTAATATTCTTCTTTGAGCTAGTTAAAATATAGAGATGCTTTTGATTTTCTAGGGTGGAGTTGATAACGTCCTTATAATATCTTAATTTTCTTTTAGCTGCTAAATCTTTCTCACACCACATTTTTTCTTTGAACTTAGAAGTAACAATATTTTTAATGTTATTAATGTTTTGCAATGCAACATTCTTGTCGATATCCCAATGGTTTAACCAGGCCCTAGTGTCTTTATACCAACCTCTTTTGAGCCTTAGGTGGTTTTGGCTAGAATTCAAAGCTAGCTTAGGAAGTCTATGGTCTCCTATGTTATTGAGTTTGTGCTTGTACAATAGAAGCCTAGTCATAGCTAGGCTCTCGATAGGGGAAAGACTCACTTCTATAAGGAGAATCAGATAGGGTGTGTTACTTTTAATTTTGAGGTTATACATTATAAAAAACTTCTGGATTTGCCCAATTTTTTTCGAGGATTTTCTAGAGATGCTACAACCCCAAACCTCACATCCATATAAGACAACTGGAGTGACTAAAGTTTCAAAGAGGAACTTCTTTCTATCCCACTGTTGGACACGTAATCCTAAGTGGGTTAGTGTGGAAGCCGAATAGACCAAAGCAGTCCAAGAGACCTTGGGATCTGAAACCCAAGAGTCATATGTTGTACTATAAATGTATATCTCTTGTTAATAAAAAATGTACTCACTGATTTATCTTTCCTATTCTATGTTTTCCATGTGTGTTTAACATGGTATCAGAGCAGGCGTATTCCTGCCCTGCATAATCACTGTGAGCCATTTGGTTTATGGCCTTTATGTGCAGGTTATTTCTGCCATGACTTCTGCATTTCATAAATATTTTCTCAGCTAAATTCTAGCTGCAACCTCTGTCAATTTTCTAGCCCTATTTTTAGAATTCCTAAAATTAATTGTAACTCCTTGACTGCGCCCTCTGCAGTCCCTGGGCTGTGCATATTCCTTTCTTGCGTGCTATTTGCACTGTCCATGAGCGTTTCATTAAAAAAAAAAAAAAAGGCGCTGTGCGTTAACATACCTATCCGCTCTATGGTATTCGCTAATTTGGGCTCTGTCAGAAAGGCGTTTTCTCATTTTTTGGCATTCTCTGCCATTGTCAGCGCTCTTTCTTTACAAAGTCCACTGTTCGCTTGGCCATTTCATTAATTATAACCTCTATCACTGTGTACGTTTTTGCTGCATGAGGAGGCGAAATAATAATCAATTGGTTTCTGGCTAAGCCTGAGAGCACATAAATGTTTTGAGTTGAACGTTTCAGCTCCTGTCCATAAACGCTCTCCTCTGCCTAACATGCCAGCGCTGTCACTTCTTGCCAGCGTGCCCATAATAGCCAAGAGGTCGAGTCCCATCTCTTTCTGAAGGCTGAGTTCTGCCATTAATAAAGGGCCGAGGTTATCTACTGTGTGCTGGACGAGTTTTGTTGACTAAGTGATTGAGTTCCCATTTCTAAAAGAGGCTGGGTTATCTCTGCTGTTGGAGAGTCAATTTGGGTTGTTAATGAGGGCTGAGTTTATATCTACTATGTTGGCTGTGTATGAACCATTTTATTGATGGTCGAATCTGAAAAGGGGCAAAGTGAGACACTCACGGGACTATTATGGCAGAGGGAGCTGCGGCAGCTGTCTGACCGAAGGAGGCGGGTATAGTTTGGACGATCACACTTTGTGCAACACATAATTTATGGTTCATATACCTTTTAAAGGTCGGGTTTGCAACTTGAATGAACCAAAGGGAGCACCGCAGAAGGATTTGCCTGAGCCTATTTGATGCCTGTAGAAGTTTCCGGAGGCATCGGCTGAGTACCGGGTATGAGAATGCTTAAATTTCGCAACTGAATGTTAAGTTTGAAATTGGAGTATGCTGCGTTTATTTGCAGAAGTTCATATTGCAGTCCGCCTGTATTTTCCCGGAAAAGGGCTTAAGAAAAAAAAAAAACTGTTTAAATTTCGTTCACTTTGCTATATTCGGTAATCGAAGCATGCGAGCTTGAATAGCGCAATCTGTTTTGGTGTCTTTGTAGCCTTTTCAAATAATATGCATTCTGACGGACCTTAAAATTAGGCGGTATCTGGTATGCTAGGTCAGTTGCAGATGTTGTTTCAGTTTTAAATTTTGTGTTTCTGGGAAAGCAATGGGAGCAACGGTTTAAATGTTCGGGAGTAATCGTTGAATTCTGGAGAATGCAACCAATTTTGCCAACGAAAGAACGATAAAAACGAATTAAACGTTTTCTCATTATTTTTCTCATCCACGACCATGCATTCGAAGTAGCCCATTTGCAGTGGCATTGCAGATCTTCACAAGGATACCTGCTCGTAGCTTGGAATCGTTCTTGTATTTTCATTTCTCGAATAGTTTCTGAAGGCCGATGTAATTGGAAATTTGAAATGAATCCATGGTTGGTGCACCATTGAAGGAAGCAGCGCCCTGTTCAAAGCACTTAAACTAAACGATGCTAAGTTGAATTGGTCGCTCCTGCAAATTGTATGTGACGCATATGGTCCTAGTCATTGGATTGACTATACAGTGAACCGTGTGGCATAACAACATATGTGAGCAAGGACACTGGTTCAAGTAAAGCCCACACAGCCTCTGACGACCTCGAGCGAGCATGCGTATATCAACGAAATTTTGTGGCATTGGGAATGTATATATATAATGTTTGATTGGTAATGGTGCATTGGTTGTAATGCATTGATTCCTTGCTAGTTCGACTACTGCATAAGAATTTGGTGAATTTTAAACTCCACGGTGGTATCATAAAGAGAAATATTCACTGACAGATCCCCAATTCTCTTGATTCTTAAGGAAATTTATCCCACTGATTCGATCTTGTATCCACTGGATGATACCAAGGTCATCGGTATTCTTTGCGTGTTTCCACCTTCTGTTATTGATGTAGCTACATTAAAGGGACTGTATGCTATCTCAGAAGTTGAATGAGTATGGTTTGATGATGATACAAGGACTGTGGTGAAGAGGGAATCTATTCTTCCATTTCCTGGGCAGCGTACATCATAAACAAATGTTGAGGTGCCATTTTGGGGACTGATAATTGCATATCTACTAATTTGTATTCGCTGACATTTAATTGTCGGGTTCTATCTTCCAATCTGTTCTTTGTTTAAGTTAAGTTTTTGAATGAGAACATTCCATTATGTAGTAGCTATCACTTAATGGTCGTTGCATTTAATCTCTGAATTTTCTACTGGATAATATAAGTTTATTTGGAGACTATTACTACATTTGGAAGCATTAAAAGACAATGGTACAGTTGTGAAATTGCCAGCGATTGAGGTTTTTAATTTGGGTAAAAAGCTGAGATGCATGTTACTAGTCCGTTTTAAAGAACCTGGATTCTAGGAACTTGTTGCTGATGCTGATTTGAAAGTGAAGGAGTATTTGAAAGATCCAATTCAATTTAAAGTTGCTGCTTGTTCAATTTACTTGTTCCTATTGTGTAGTTTGGGCATAAATTTATGTGCAACAAACAAATTTGTTTTTCTCAACAGATTCTAATGAGAAGATTGCTTTAATTGTTGGGGTGATTGTCTGCTATTTGTTGCAAGCACTATGATTATTTAGGGTACATTTTCACTCCAAAACAAGTTTCTAGTGGTGCATTTCTATTGAGAAAAATGGCTACAATTACTGAAGTATTAGAGTTCATGAAAACTCTTATACAATCCACTATTGATGACACTTTACAAATCAGCATAGGATCTCTCTCTGAAATTCAGACATGTCTACAAAATGCACAGGAAAAGATCGAATTTTTGCAGCTTGAATCTCAGCTACAGCAAGAAGAATTAAAACAGAGAAGTCATTCTGAACATGTTTCTGTTCAGAACACTAACACTGCAACCCATCAGAACCAAGTCAATAATGTTACAGTTCATTCAGATAAAGCAGCAAGGTTACATACAGATGCAGAAGTTTAGTCTGCACTTCCCAAGCCCATCATCAGACCTTGGGAACAGCTTGTCCACAACAAGAACAGAACTAGTCTTGGATATGACAAGGACTTGTCCTTTCATATTCCAGACTATGCCAAGCCCATTCAGTTTCAGAGTGCTGGATTCATTCATGACAGTTCAACTGCTCCTCATGACAGTTCAGCTTCAGCTGTTCCAGACTCTGCCCCTCTTCCATAGCAACAACAACAACAACAGATCGTGAAATGCCAACACTGTGACCGAGTTGGCCATCTGAAAGATCACTGTTTTGATCTTCATCCATGTAAGCACTGTCATAAAACCAGCCATTCTTCACACAGATGCTTCAGAAACAAACGTCCTGCAAGAACAAAGATTCATCTTGGATGGATCGCTTCTTGGCAATGGGCATCAACAGCCAAGAAGATATTCCAAACACATGTCAGAACTTGTTCCAGAGTATTGAACAGTCTTGCAGTTGAGTTTTCTCCATCTTCTCACCTTGTACCTGACATGGGGGGAAATGATGGTCATCTACAAGCTTCAAAGTCACATCAAGCGAGCCTGAGCCACACCAGTTTCAGAGTTGTAGCCAGAGACAAAGATGCCTGAACATGCCTTCAGTTGGCAATCTGGGACACTTCCTCTAGCAGAAGACTTCAGCTTCTTGCCAGTTTTGGAAGAGTTCCAGGAACAAAATTGAGAACACTTCCTCTAGCAGAAGACACCAGCTTCTTGCCAATTTTGGAAGAGTTCCAGGAATTGCATTAAGCATTCCAGAGTTGTTGGTCATCCTTAAACCATCACAGATTGAGAACACTTCCTCTACCAGAAGACTCCAGCTTCTTGCCAGTTTTGGAAGAGTTCCAGGAATTGCATTAAGCATTCCAGAGTTGTTGGTCATCCTTAAACCATCACATATTGAGAACACTTCCTCTAGCGGAAAACTTCAGTTTCTTGCCAGTTTTGGAAGAGTTCCGGGAACTGCACTAAGCGTTCCAGTGTTGGTGGTCATCCTTAAACCACCGCCCTTTATACCAACATTTCATAGAGCACATTCAGCCTTGTGCTGCCATGCATTTTTTGCACATTTTGTATTACATCTCTCTTCTTGGACTCATACATAACCCTTCGGATTAAGGGGGGGAATGTTGGACACCTAATCCTAAGTGGGTTAGTGTGGAAGCCGAATAGACCAAAGCAGTCCAAGAGACCTTGGGATCTGAAACCCAAGAGTCATATGTTGTACTATAAATGTATATCTCTTGTTAATAAAAAATGTACTCACTGATTTATCTTTCCTATTCTATGTTTTCCGTGTGTGTTTAACACCCACATTACGAGGTTTGTCGTTTTACGATTATTTTCAAGACCAAAATAAGCTTTCCATCCCCCATTAATCCTTTTCTCAATGCTATAGTTCCAGTTGAGCTTGTGAAGAATATCAATTCCTAACTACTTGTAGGAAGACACTTCCTCCAAGTTCCTGTTGTCATACATAAAATTAGCGTAAGCGTCCTTCTTGGATTTGATAATCATAACTTTTGTTTTGTCAGTGTTAACAATCATACCCATGGTAGAACACAAATCCTTAAGAAGTATAAGTTGCTTATCAAGATCAGATGGGCACCTTGTGAGAAGAACAATATCGTCAGCTTAGAGAAGAAGGATGATGACTATCCCAGCTAAGATTGTGTCAACACATCCTGCTTCCTTTAAACAACCTTCTAGCTTGTCGATGTAAATGTTAAATAGGGTAGGGAAGAGGGGCAACCTTGTTTAACTCCGATATTACACTTAATATCTTTCGACCACCCCTCATTTCTCTTTAACTTGGCAATTACATTCTCGTATAACCTTATAGCGATAACTCTCAACTCAAAAGGAACCTTTAGCTCTTCTAATTTGTTCCAAAGGTTGTTTCTAGGAACCATATCAAAAGCCTTTCTAAAGTCCACAAAGCAACAAAAGAGATTGGATTTATCATTGCAGCATTCCTCCACAATGATCTTAAGCGTAACGAGGTGGTCTGTTGTTGAGTGTTGCTTTCTAAAACCCACTTGGCCTTTAGCCCGCTTACCTTCACTTTCAAGCCATATGCTCAACTTCATTTCCAAAATAATACCATATAACTTGACTAAGAGAGGGCTGATCATAATTGTCCGATAATTAGAGGGATTATTTGTATCCCCACTTTTAAAAATAGGGATAATGAGGCTTTGAGTCCATGGTTTAGGGAACCCTTGCTTGACCGCTTGATTGAAAAGCTTTTGAATGTGGGGGATGAGGACATGACCTCCAATTTTTAAGATTTCCGCCTGGTAACCTTCAATGTCCTTAGCTTTCCCATTAGCCAAGCGATTAACCCCAAAATCAATGTCTTCTAATGAAAAAACTTCTTTCATTGTGAGCAAGGTTTCAAAGTTATCCATGACATTTGGAAAATCATAAAGCTTTTCAAGATAGGAATTCGAGTCGTGTAAAGTAATTTTATTATTATCTTTAGTTTTCCTAGTTAGAATCTGCCTCCAGAATTTCTTAAGAGCTACCTTAGAGAATTTTATTATTATTATTATTTATAATAAAAAAAAATTGATATAAAATATATGTTAAATTATTATTATTATTTATAAAATTATTTTTTAATCTAAAAGATAAAGAAATAGGTTAATAGTGGAATACTCAGAGAAAGAATCAATAAAGTCTATTTACAAATTAACAACTCTCAAAAGTGAAATCTTATTTGTTAATAAACTTGTAGGAGTGCAAACCTATTGGCTTTAACAAATTAATGGACTCAACAAAACCTATTTACTAATTAAGAGCCTATTTGTTAATAGACTTGCAGGAATGAAAACTTATTGGCTTTAACAAATTAATGAACTCAATAAAACCTATTTACAAATTAAGAATCTCTATGATTAAGAATCTTGTTATATGTTTTTTTTCAAATAGATATATGTTTAGCTCATTTACTAATTCTTCATATAATTACTAATAATAATTTAAAATAAAATTATAATTTAGTTAATTTTTATGACTATTTTAATTTTGGCAATGTGAGAAGTATCATGAAGTAAGTGTTTTGATGGTTATCATGGATTGATGTTTATCATTGTTTATATGATTGAGTGTCATTGAAATAAGACTTCCAAAATTTTAATTTAATTATAATAATTATTAGGTGGATGGTAGGTATTTAACCTCCATGGAATATTTTAAAATATTTATATTAGTATATATAAATCAAAAGACACTTGATTAATTTAAAAAATATATCATATGGATATGACTTTTTGAGCATGTGCTATTAGTGTTGGCTCATGGTATTGTAACAAGGGAAATAGATTAAATATCTTCATGGTAAAGTATTTTAAATTTTCATAGTTAAGAATTTTGTTACATGTTTTTTTAAATGTATATATATGTTTAATTTGTACATTAATTATTTATATAATTAATACATTTAATAATTTAAAGTAAAATTATAATTTAGTTATTTTTTTATTATTTTTTAACTATTTAGCAATGTGAGATGTATTATAAAGTGTTTTGATATTTATTATGAATTGATACTTATACACTTTTGTGAACTATTTAATTTATATATTATGCTAATATTTAATAATAATAAAATATAATTAATGACGTAAAAACAACAACAAAATCTAACAAATTCTTGAAAAAGACTCTATTTCATGTTTGTGTAATTGACATTCATGCAAAACATGCATTCAATAGTGGCCATAACTATTATCAATAAATCAAATCAAATTATATACACTATATAAAGAGGGTTTTGTTGTTTATGAAAATGAATAATTTTTAAATTTGAGTTTAAGTTTTCAATTTTAATATTGGATGAAAATATGATATATTAATTTATGATGAATTCAAAATTTCAACATAAAGATATAAATATTTTTTTAGATTAGAACATAAATATTTCTAATATAAATTTATCATTATCCAACTTGTATAACTAGTTTAATTTCAATTTCTTAATAAATTCTAAAATTTAAAACAATTCAAAAACACATTTTAAAAAACCTTAAATCATATTTAATAGAATAATATTTATTTAAAAAACATTTAAACAATAAAATATATAGCTATATATAAAGAGTAAATGTTTTTTTACATAAAGATTTATATATAATAAAAGTTTACTTCAACATTCTTCTTTATGTCATATATTAAATATGATTAAATTTTAATTGTTTGTTGCGATATTTTTTTTCAAGGTTTTCTATATAGTCTGCACATTGATCAATTTTATTTTATTTCTTAAATTACATTTATAGTATACTTGTTTATGAATAGTGACACTTATCTTAGGGGTGTTGTTTAAATAGGTGATATTTTGGTTTTTATGGTAATTTTTTATTGATATTTTTAATTTTGCAAAATTTAAATTTAGAAATGTTTTAATTTGGAGTTTGGAGTTTAAAGGTAAAAATAGATTTAATATTTTCAAAAACATTTAGAGTATATGGTTCGATAATTGTAATTTAGATTTTGGAAAAAAACCAATCAATTTTGTAATTTAGATTTTGAAAAAAATCAACCAATTTTGTAACTTAGATTTTGAAAAAAATTAACCAATTTTTTCTAAAAATATATTAAAAAAAATCTATATTTTTAATGCGAAATTTTCACTTACCTAAACTATTTTTATTTTATAAATCAATTTTACTTAATTTTATATATAACTAATTTATAAATAGATTTTTTCCAATGTGAAATTTTTACTTACTTAAACTATTCTTATTTTATAAATCAATTCTACTTAATTTTATATATAATTAATTTATAAATTATTAATATTTGTGTTTTTATAAAATATTAATAAATAGAAAATAATTTTAAAAATCAAATTTACTTATTTTATATATAATTAATTTATAAATTATTAATATTGGTGTTTTTTATAAAATATTAATAAATAGAAAATAGTTATAATTATAATTATTATTATCCATAGAAATCAATTCTATTTAATTTTATATATAGTTAATTTATAAATTATTAATATTTTTGTTTTTATAAAATATTAATAAATAGAGAATTGTTATTATTATATTTTGAAAGGCTTTTACGCCCGTTCGCTTGAGCCCTTCCCTTCCTCTTTTCATCTGTGGACAACCACTTACAACTTGCATCATTTTTTTTTTTACCCCATTACAATCTACCTCATGTAATTTGTCTACCTCCATTCATCCAGGTTGTTTGATGTAGAAGAAGAAGAAGAAATTATTTTAATGTTCACGAGGCTAAATATAGCCTATGGGACATATTGCTTCATCTATTTGATGTATTTGGCCATTTTTTTGTGAAACTTTACAATAAATGCTCCCAGCTTCTCGACAAACCCCTCGCTAAATAGATTATCCCAAGAGCTAGTTGCGAGCATATCTGCATAACTTTCCATGTTTTCTTTGAAGACCTCACATTCTAAAATGAAATGCTTTTATGTTTCCACTTTTCTGGAAGAACATAAAATGCATACTCTTTCCTCCCACACTTCTTTTGGCCTTTTCCATTGCCCTGTTTCACAACAGAGTTGATGAGAATTAGTCCTTAACTGAGCAATAAGGATTTGGGCTCTCCAAGAGATATTGGCCTCTATGTATGCTTTTGGTTGATGACTATTAGTGGGATTAAACACTTCAATATAGTACCTTTTCTTTCTTCCTAGCTCCTTATCCCAAGTACGCTTGTGGAACTTATCCATAACAAAAGCTTTTATCTCTTCACTGTTTATGGGACACGTGTTCAAGCAAATACCCCATTTACTAAACCATTTGTTATCTTGCTACATCCAAGTTTGTTTGTTTGTTTGTTTGTTTGTTTGTTTGCTTTTTCTCTGTTGCACAATCTGTCACTAAAGACAACCTTATGCCATCTACCCTCTTCCATTTGCTCATTTTTTTTAAAATACCTTATGACTCACACCATAGCAATTTCTTTAATATGAGCAACTCCTATTTCACTTAACAAGATAACATAAGGAACTACACTTTTAATCTTGAATTTGCTTGTAATAAAATGCTTCTAAATTTTCTCAATTTGTCTCCACTACATGTCGGATGTATTGTTGGCCCATAGTTCACAACCATAGAGTATCACCGGAATCACTAGAAGCCCAAAAAGAGTTTGAATGGTTTTCTAGTCCCATAACTCTACCTCTCTACACCTATTTTGAAAAGCATAAAATTCTTTCCAACCCCCCAAAGTTCTTTTCTTTCTACAACCATCCCAACTTAGATTTTTGTTGAAGTCAATTCCAAGGCATTTGTAATCTGCAACTTCTTCCATAATGTTGCCTTCAAAGTAAAACTTATGATGGTTATGTATGATGGCCGGTGACACCATTATTTTAAGATAGTCCCCTGGAATTTTGTTTGTCAAGAGCCATTTGCAACCAGCTCTGTGTCACAATATGGATTTGCGAATTAGTTGGGAATTTAAACACCTCTCAAATTGGTTCATTGCAATTAGTGAAGTGTTAAACATGGATATGTGGAATAGCCAAAATTTATCTATTATACATAATATACATATGTTATAAGTAGTTTAACTATATTGGGTAGAAATTGACAAATATGTATCTTAATCAACATCAAAACATTTACTATGTATGCATTTTATTGTTAAAATAAAATTAAAAACTATAAAAAATAATTAAATTTTAATTTTAATATATATGTAAGAAAATTTTTAATTATAGGATTTATCTCTATTTTATTATGGAGATTTTTTATTTGTAAATTGGTTTTGTTACAATAACATGGATAAATATCATAGTTTATCAATACCACATTCCCAAAAAACCACGTATTCTGATACTTATCATGGATTGTTATTAATTAATGTTTACTAACAATTTAATTAATATGATTGTGTTAGTTCCCCGATCGGGGTGCAAGATGGCCCTAGTGGACTTGTACCGGCCCAGGGAATAATGAAGCTCATTAAGAGTGTCCTAGCCACTCCCCGCATGCAGCCTGCACTTCCAACAACGACGACAAGCATGTGAGGGTTAATGCATGGGGGAAGTAGTGTGTTAAGGATAGATGGAGAGGTTAAAACCTTGTTTTGATTGTTGAGGAGAGCTATGTGGGTGATTACAATCCTATGGAATGAGAGGGCGAGGGGAATTCAGGACAGTTGGAGGCAGTCGACACCCTCAGAAGTTAGTAGTGAATCCTTGTATGTTATCAGTCTTCAACCTTCAATTTTAGTTATAATGGAGCTATGTATTCAACCTTGGGTCAGGGAATTGAAAGTGTTTAGGCTGTGGGATGACAGCATCTGGAAGGGCCAGAGGCATGGCCTTGTTGGGCTCCAGGTCGGGTCAATGTCCATAGTTTTTCTAGTCCTTGTGCCTGTGGAATTCAGGATTTGTTTGTCTCTCATGGGTGCATGCACGGTAGAGGTGGTCGAGCATAGTGATGGTGGGAATTCCCCACCCATGGGGCTGGAAGAGTGGACAAGAAGTTGGGTCTATAGAGATGGGGGGGGGGGTGGTTCAAACTATTGTGGTTAATGGAGAGCAAGGGGCTCAGAAAATCACAGATATACCATCTAGTGGAAGAGGGGCAAAGGAAGAGAAGCTTGGTTGGTCAAATTATGGGTCAGTTTGGTCCTTTGGTCTGAAATTTCCTAGGTTGGGAACCTTTGTTCGGATGGAATTCATCTCAGGTATCAGTGGTGGGTGTGGAGTGACGTCAAGCAATTGAAGTTGGCTATGGACAAAGTGGTCTTGATTCACACTGCATGGGCACTCTGTATAGGGTCACTAATCAAAGGGTTCGACGAATGATGGTCTTTGTCCCGTGGCTAGATTGTAACCCACTTCAATCCCCGTAATTGTTTTTGGTTGATGAAATCAATTATTGTTGCAAATTATAGCTATATTACTAACGATATGGTAATAGTTGGTATGGCCAGTTCGTTTAAACTTTGTACTGGGCAGAGGAAGGCATGCAATAATGATGGCATTAGAATCATGTGTTGGCATACAATTACTTGCAGACAATGGAGTGGGTTCCTTACTCGGCTGGTGTCTTTTGAACTTGAAGCAGGTTTGCAATGGGGGCGAGACCGCTGGTAGTGTTGAGCACCCAACTTGCGGCCCTAGACATTAGGAAAGTCGAGAGTGCAGAAAAGAGAAGAGCATTTGAAAGACAATGGCAACAAAATGGCTCGAGCAAAGGGGACAAAGAACAATGGAGGCGGAAGCCGAGGTCGGGGAGAGGGGGGGCCAGAAAAAGATAACCCCGTCACCGGGAAGCCAACCCAACTCCTCCAGTGGGGCAGCTGGGACAGGACGAGGGCATAAGCCAACCTCACGTATCATTGATGAAGCAACACAAGCTTACCATGCTAGCAGCTCCAACCTGGTTAGGCAATTGATCGCAGAGTGGGAAGAAGAAATCATATAGATAGTGGAAGACTTCGATTTGGACTTGGATGAGTGGCAAGCAGTGGCCCCAGATCCAAGCCATACTCGAGGAAGAGTAACGCAATACAAGTAGATTGTGCGCCTATTCTAGATGATGAAGAGAATTTTGGCGAAATCTCTAGAACAGTTTCCTCCAGACATGCATGCAGCCCCTCGGGGGCATTTGGTGAATTCAGATTTCACCAAAGAATTGCAAAAAATCAGTTCCAACTGCAGCAACAGAGTGGTCAGCTGAGCCGGATCGAGCAACACATCCCATACATACCTCACTCGAAGCTTCCTAGTTCTACGGTGAAGGACCCCGCTCCAATGGATTATGCTGATGATGAACAGTGACAGTGCACCCATGGTTTTCTTCTTGAATGCTTTGGTCATATAGTTTTAGAATTATTATCATTTATGTATACAATTATTTAGAGAATAGAAAGTATAAGGCCCTCAGATATAGTATGGATGGACAGTGTTGACCACTTTGTGTCAATGACCCCATAGTAGTACACCCCTTTTTCGACAAAAGGGATCCATCATGTTCGAGTATCCGTGCCATTCAGATTTCATCATCAGTCGACAATTTTATGAATATGTCAGCCCATTCTGCATATGTAAAATGTAAATAATCTCAGTATGACTGCGTCTGTATGTAATAGCCTAGGTAAACCTATGGTTTTGGTGACAATCTCCATTCTAGGAGGTTTTTTGTCTCACTAATTCATCTGTGTCTCTAGACACAAATGATCGGCAAAGTTTTTCCCTCCACTCTTACCCCAAAGCTAGAATGGATTTTGTCACTAAGATCTTAGGCGAGTCCTAGTGTTTTAGATCGAGTCTATGTAAAAGTGATTTGGGAATAATCCTAGCTAGAATGGATTTTGTCACTAAGATCTTAGGCGAGTCCTAGTGTTTTAGATCGAGTCTATGTAAAAGTGATTTGGGAATAATCCTAGCTAATTGGATAGATTATTTTATTTCAAGTCACTTGGTCTACTGGATTATATTTTGTGTCACAAAAATGAGTATTTTTTTAAGGTCTATAACAAACGAGTTTTCCCCCTTCATGTATTAAAATGTAAAATCTTGATGTAAAAAATATTTAGTGCATGGTCCCTCATAATTAGACACCATGGCTAAGTATTAGACGGTTGGAAAGTAATTTATCCCCTCATAAGTCAATTAATTAAATTTTCTCGCTAAATTAAATTAAAAATCCTAAGCTAGAAATTTAATTAATTTTATGTCCTAGGTAAATTTAATTTTTCTAAAAGAAAAATTTGTGGGTCTTAAAATAAGAAATTTTTAAAGGTCTAGGGCGAAGGGAATATTGAAAATTTTAAGAAATCTTGGACCTTTGGACCTGGGTAGTTAAGTCAAAGTCAAATTTTTGAGGTAATTAACTCAAAATTATTATTTTTGAGTTAATTAAAAATGAATTAAATGAAAAATTCGAAATTTCTCAAAAAATAAACAATTTCGACAGACGATATTAAAAGATAATCAAATCTTTTCAACAATCAATATTACTTTGAAGAGAATCAAGTGAACTAGCCGTTGGAGAATTTATCTATAAGTTGTTTTTCATTTTGTTTTGATTTTTTTGTTTTTTGTTTAAAGTTAAAGAAGAAAAGATTTAATTTATTTTTTTTTAATTGTGATTTTAATTTATTTATTTTAGGAATCAATTTTTTTTTTTTTTTTTGGTTTGCCTTTTTATTTTTTATTTTTTTGTTTTAACTTCTATCAAATAAACAAAAACTTAAAAAAAAATCATTTCCATTTTATTTGACTTTGATTTAAATCAAAAGAAAACTTTGCGCTTTCACATTAAAACAATTAATTTTTTATGTGGCCTTTGGCCTATTAAAAAGTTAAGTTATTAAACCCTTTTGATTTTTTTTTTGTCACATTAAAAAATTTAAACAATCATTTGCCACATTAAATTTTTCTCATAAAACTTAGCACATTAAAAATTGCCTAAGGAATAATTAAATTTTTAATCTAAAGTTCCTTCTTGGGTTTTTATTTGTGTTAGGGGTTTTTGGACTTTAAAATTTAAAGGGAAACTTTTGTGGTATTAATTTTTTTTTTTAATTCTCTATAGTCAAACACATTTAAATATTTTTTTCTCTAAAGATTGACTATAAGAAACCATAATTTTTTCTGGATTGTGGTAAGTTAAAAAAAAAAAAAAAAATCTGGAATTATTTGAATTGCTTGGCATTTGAATTTTATGGTTCTTCATGGTATTTGAATTTTCGAAATTATATTGCTAAAGTATTTTTCATGCTAAGGTTTAGAGCATCATTTTATGCTTGACATTTATTGAAATTGCTCGTCGTTAAATTACTTTAAATGTGGTGTTAATTGCTTGAATTGTTTGATGTTTATTACATGTTACATATTTTGCGATTTTTTCAAGTAATTATTGAAGTACTCTGTCATGGAATTGTGATAAATTACATATCTTTGGTTTCATAAGCTAATTATTTTTTGAGCATTTTATATTAAATTGCGAAGAAGATTTTGTTCTCTTTGAGCTATAATTGTATTAAAAATATTTGAAGTAAACTTGTGGTTTGGTTGTGATATAGTTTATCTTTCAATCTTTGTCTAGTGAAATGAACATTTCATTTTGGTGACTAAGAGGTTTGATAAATTGTGGAATGAACGATTTTCATCCTTGAATCTAACTTCATCTCATCTTCTAATTATATTTAAGTTAGTTCTGCATAATTAAAATTTACTTCCAAGCTTAAGCTTAGTCGATAGAGAGATAGGTACCCATCCATCTTTGCTTGAGGAACCTGCTTTTAATAGTACTTAAAATGGTGACCTTGCAGTCATCAGAGCCACAACTCTCTGCAGCACCGAAGGCACCGGGTATGTTAAATTTTCAAGAGAGGTATCGTTAATCACACCTTAGTGTGCTTCACCTTATCTTCTCTCTACCAATTACTACGAAATCATGCTCAATATAGAAAGGATCAAATGGATAAAACTTAGACAGACATTTAACTAAAATTAATCAAAATTCCTGCATCTCACATTAGTTTTAGGATTTGCATTTCATATAAGATAGTTTTTCATCCAAGCAGCAATTGTTAATCAATTACTTGGTCTTAATTTCCCTAGCAAGATTGTTCACTGCATAAGGCACTATTATCAATCGTTTAAATTTAATCAAACCCTGTAAAGTCTTGCTAAATCTTAATCAAGTACTTGGTCGCTTCATTGTGCCACCCGAACTGGTTGGTTCTCAATTAGTTCTTCTTCATTCCATTTCCGTAGGGTATACCCCCCTTAGCCTCGTGTAGGGAGACAGCTTAAACGAAGCAATTGGGGATCATGGTGACAACCCCTGATCTGAGTAGTTGTCGTGGTGCCTAGACATTTTGTGCCGCAATAAACAAACTTATATTTTTTTGCTTATGGATGACATATTTTGCAGTTAGGTGGCCAACAGACCTGGTTTCCCACTGGGCAGGCTAAGAACACGTAACTCATGGACATATGGACGTAACCTGTTTTATTTCCAAAAATTAATATAAAGATACCACCAAGCTTAATAATAATAAATAATAATAAATGTGATTGTGCTAATTTAAATTAAATTGAAAATAAAAATAGCATAATTACTATTAGTATGAATCTTAACCCTCTATCCCAAATATTCCATCGATATTCTATACAAAATAAATCCCTACACTTTATTTATTAATTATTAATAATCAAATTAAAATTCACTAAACTTTATTTCAAAATATATATACAAATACATAATTAAATATATTTACAACTATTTTCTACCCCTTTTCTTGACACTTGTTGTAACTATTGGTGGTTCTGACATCTACTTGTACAACTAGGTTTACTAAAACAATTAATTTGCTTAATGTAGATAATTTCATGTTTATCATGAAAGTTGGGCTACAGAGTGTAAATAAAACATTTTGTTATGGGGAAGTTTTGTAAGTTTATATGGGAAAAATAGTTGGGCAGAAAGAAAAAGTACTATGTTCAGTGACTCAACCCCACTTGTGATCTCCAACAAAAAAGAGTACCTTGGAGCTAGTGTTCCGTGGAGAGCAGAGATTCTTAGGGAAGGTTAGGGAAGGTGGAAAAGACCTAAAGAAACTTGGTTAGAACTAGTGTATATTTTTTTCATTTTATTACAATGGAATCTGAAAAACATTTCATTTTGAAATGTGATTTTTAGTGAGAGAATTGTTAGAAAGTTGAGTCAACTCATCACCAATTTGAATAAGGAAAATATTAAATTACAAAAAACAGAAATGCCAGTGATCTCATAGATTATTTTAATTAGAATATCATTCCATTCTCTTTTATTATAAAAAAACGCCAGCGTTCGAAAATGTGCCAAAAATGAAGTCATAAATATGGTGAAAGAAAACAGTGTTCTGCGAAAATTGAGTTGCGAGTTGTTTAATAGATATGATAGTGCAAAGAGAGAGCGCATCAGCCGGAGAGTGCCACGGAGGGATGCTAGAGAGCACCACGGACTGATTTTTAGGAGCGTGCAGGGTAGATACGAATTGTTCGAGTCTGGTGACCTGCTGCTTGAGGGAAGTTTTAGGGGGTCTTCTCTTCTCTGCGGGAGGTTGGCAGTTGGAAGTTGGCATGATCTGTGCGAAATTGTGAAGAAGTTGAAATTGATGAAGAAAACGAAGATTGGCAAGCGTATACAAGGCTATACAATATTATACATATAGATTTATCAACACTAAGCCTACCTCTCCTTCACTGAGCTGGAGAGTGCATCAGCCGAAGAGCACCACAGAGTGATTTTTAGGAGTGTGAAGGGTAGATGCAAGTTGTTTGAGTCCGGTGAGCTGCTGCTTGAGGGAAGTTTTAGGGGGTTTTCTCTTCTCTGCGGGAGGTTGGCAGTTGGCATCATCCGCACAAAATTGCAAAGACATTGAAATTGATGAAGAAAACGAAGACTAACAAGCCTATATAAGGTTATACAATATTATACATATAGATTTATCAACATTGAGCTTGCCTCTCCTTCACTGGTCTGCAGAGCACATCAGCCGGAGAGTGCCACGGAGTGATGCTGGAGAGAACCACGGAGTGATTTTCAGGAGCACGCAGGGTAGATGTCAGATGTTCGAGTGTGGCGAGCTGCTGCTTAAGGGAAGTTTTAGGGGGTTTTCTCTTCTCTACGGGAGGTTAGCAGTTGGCATCATCCGCGCGAAATTGCTAAGACGTTGAAATTGATGAAGAAAATGAAGACTGCCAAGCCTTGAGCATGTTTTTGAGATCCTTGAAGGACATAGTTGCAGTATTTTTGGTGTGCCGATTGCGGAGAAAATCTAGTAATTCTCACGATAAGGGAACAAATACAAGTTTCTTTTATCGATCTACTCGTCTTTTCAATGTCGCTTCAGATATGGGAACAAATACAAGTTTCTTTATCGATCTACTTGCATGTTCGAAATCGCTTCAAATATTGTCGAAATTTGAGGCTTATTGTTACCATAGATCAAGATTTATCCAGAGTTTGGAGTGAAAGGCATACTTGTTTAAGCAAGTGTGAGCAGTGTGGCCAGTAGTGAGAGCAACGAGCAGTGAACAATGAGCAGTGTGAGAGCAAGGATATTTTATGCAGTGGAAGAATCGAGCAATGAGCAAGGAGCAACGATAATTTGAACAACAAATAGCAGTGCCAAGTAATCTTGGCATTTTATAGACCTACATATTTGTCGAAATAGGTTGGATGACAAATGCATTCAAACATGACAAAGGGACAAGAAATTTCAGAACATGTGGAGACAAATGATTTAGGACAAGTGAATATTGTCTCATCTGCCAAAGCTGGGAAGTGGGTTTGGGTCAATTTCAAACAATACCGGAGCATTTTAAAACGAAGAATAGCCCATCTAAAATGGGAGCAGACAAGGAAGAAACGATCTAAAAAGGAAATTACTCGAGCGCTTCACAAGAAGCACTCAAACAAGTCTCCTCTACAAGCATGTGGCAACAAGAAGTCCAGAGGAAAATTCATTGACAATTCTACCTTATATAGTGCCACATCCACACCTCTCACCTAGTCATCTAATCTTTATGTGAAAGAACTATTAAATGCACAACAAAGTTTGGAGGTTTTAGAAGCTAAAGAGCAAGAAAGAGAACATAAAATTCATATAATAACATCTGAGAACAAGGCTTTAGTAGAAAGAAATAAAGTTATAAAAGAATAAGTGGCATCGCTACAGGAAGCTCTCTTGATAGGGAAGACAAAATGGCAACACATGAAGGCGGATGTGCAAAACATAAAGAAATCTGTAGTGGAAAGTACATAGGTGGTGAATGTGAAATCATCCCAAGATAAAGGGAAAATGATTGTCCAAATAAACAACCATGAAGAGAAAGCAAGATAAGAAACGAAAGGAGATTCCACCAAAGTTTCCAAAACTTGGGCTAAAGTTATTAGCAATTATGCTAATAAGGAATGAGAGACAAATATTCAGGTTGACAACATGCAATATAGTGAAGGCAAAGAAAGAAAAAATAGGGTAGCAAACATAATTATTAAAGAGGTTAAAGACTATGGGAAAAATGAATGTACTCTTGACCTTGCAAGAGACTTCTTGAAAGACAAGTTGTTGTGGAAAGGACAAATATGGCAAGCATGGAGGGTGGGTAAGTTTAACGGGGAGAGAGCCAAACCCATAAAAGTCATCATGCCTAGCTTGTGTGATAAATATATCATTCTAAGCAAGAAACATCTCTTGAGGGGTTCTCGTTTTTTCCTAGAAGAAGGTTTAACTGTAAAACAACATGAGGAAAGAAGGGAGGAAATTTTAAAGGTTAGGGCAACAAGAAATGAAGGAAAAAGAGCATGGATTTATAAAGGAAAAGCTATGATAGCACGAGTTGGACCTCCTTCCAAAACAAAGTAGCAAGATGGTAATGAAGAAGAGGTAACAAAATCTTCAACAGGAAATCAGAAAGCAAGGTCAGTATGGGAAAGCAAAGACAAAGACTCAAATATGAGTCTTGCATATCAAAATAAATAGAAATCAAGTCATACCCAGGTTTCCTTAAGATTAGTTTGTTGGAACTGCATAGGTTACCCATGGAGACAAGGACCTAGCTTAGGGCCTATAGCGGAAGATAGATACATAATTTGCCTCATAGAAACACATGAGCATGAAGGGTGCAAGACACCTCCGTTTGAAGGATACTGGAAGATGGCAGTGTGGAACAAGGTAGTAGGGAATGGAAAAGGGCATGGGGGTATCATGGTTTTAGTAAGGGAGAAAGTAGGTCGTCTCATTCAATTAGAAAAAGAAGAGACTCAAATAAGCAATTCATTTGGTTTAAAATATCATAAAATGGAAACCACATCAGAATTGCAGCATGCTATTTTGCGCTGCAGGTTTCAAAAATATACAAAGGTAGAGGGCTTGACCAAAAAGATCCATTTTCAACCTTAAAAGCAGATATTGCAACATACTCGCAGCTAGGTGAAGTCCTTATAATGGGTGATTTCAATGCTAGGACTGCAGGTGAGCAAGCTAGAATTCTTTGTTGTAAAGATGATTGCGACCCTATTTGGCTTATAGAAGAAAGTAATCATCAGTGGGAATGAATTTTAGAGGAAAAGGGTTGCATTCTTTTTGGTGAACAATTGCTTACTCTATGTGGGGCCTTTGATTTAGTCATTTGTAATGGCTTGACTAGATGGGAAAAGTCCGATAATTTCACTTGCAATACTTACAATGGAGCAAGTGTGGTAGATTATGTAATTTTCTCGCATGGTTTGTGTGAGAAAATTGAGGAAGTTTTGATTGGATATCAGCCGTAGGACTTAAAAAAAGATCACAAGCCAATTTATTTATGTTTCTCTTAGATTGGAAAGAAACAATTAGAGTCAAAATTCAGCATGTCCAACAAAATCCCCCACGGGGCAGAATTCTTTTGACCCCAGAAATTTGTAATACCTTCAAAATGACGCTAGAGAGGCTCTTTGAGAAGGAGGAAATTACAATTCACAGCCTTCATAGACATGAATTAATACATTTAATTTAATGCACACTTGCAAAGTGCAAAAGAGAAAAGATTAAAAAGTCTGAAACAAATTGCTTTTTGGTTAATGCTTGGTTTGATGAGGAATGCAAAAAGGCAAGGAGAATGTGGAAAGAGTCAAATAAGGATAACATAAAACTCAAAGCTTACAAGCAGTTATTAAGCAAGAAAAAGGTTGATTTCATGGTTTCAAGAAGGGAAGAACTAATCTTCCTTGGGAAAAATAATCCCAAATTATTTTGGAAGGAACTCCAACCGAAAAAGATACAAATTGGAAATAATATTACAACTTCTAAATGGTTTGACTATGCAAGACAACTCTATGAGCAGGTTCCCAAGGTTGACCCTCCCCCTGGTCAAAACTGATACTAAACTCTTCAAGGCACAAGAGGTAGAGATGGGTATCAAGAAGTTGGTTGTTGGAAAAGCGAAATACTTAGTTGAATTCCAAGCAGAATATCTAAAGTGGGGCTTAAATATTCTTGCACCTCACATTACAAAAATATTCAACAACATCATACAATAGGGGCTCCCCACAGATTTGACAACTAGTATGGCAATCCCTCTTTTCAAGGGTGGTGACATCAATAATCCCTCCAATTATAGGACTATCATGATAAACCCTTTGTTTGCAAAGCTATATGGAAGCATGCTAGAAAAAAAAATTAGCAAGTGGGCAGAAGAAAGAGATAAGCGCGCTAAAGGGAAAGCAGGTTTTAGACCTAAACATTCCACAGTTGATTATTGTATAACTTTAAAGCACATCATTGAAAAAGCTTGGGAGAAAAAGGAAGAAGACTTTTGTTGCTTTGTTGATTTCAGAAAATTGTTTGACTCGGTTCCTAGGGATAAGCTTTGGCACAGAATGGAGGAACTTGGGGTTCCTAAACATTTGAGAGTAGTTGTACATAGATTATATGAAGAGGTGAAAGTCAAAATTAGAACTTCAACAGGAATTTCTGAAAGTTTTAGAAGCAATATACGGGTCAAGCAAGGTTGCCACTGTCTCCTACCCTTTTTGGTTTATATATCAACAAGCTTGAGGAGTGGTTAAATTCGTAAAGGGGTGATGGTATATATTTGGGAAAGTTAAGGCTTCTTTTGTATGTAGATGACCTAATTTTGATTGCTAAATCATTTCTTGGTTTGCAAGAACACGTACTATCCCTTGAGCATTTTTGTAGAAGTGTGGGGATGCAAGTCAATATCAGCAAAATGAAAGTAGTGGCTTTCTCTAAGAAAAGAAAACATAACCAGGATAAGTTCTACTTTGAAGGCAACATTCTTGAAGAAGTTGCGGATTACAAATACCTCGAAATTAACTTCAACAAAAATCTAAGCTGGAATAGTTGTAGAAAGAAAAGAACTTTGGGGGTTGGAAAGCATTTTATGTTTTTCAAAATAGGTGTAGAGAGGCAGAGTTATGGGACTGGAAAACCACTCAAACTCTTTTTTGGCTTCTAGTGATTCTAGTGATTCTCTATGGTTGTGAACTATGGGCCAGCAATACATCCGACATGTAGTGGGGACAAATTGAGAAAATTCAGAAGCGTTTGATTAGAAACAAATTTAAGATTAAAAGTGCAGTTTCTTATGATATATTATTAAGTGAAACAGGGACTACTCCTATTGAAGCAATTGATATGGTGCAAGTCATAAGGTATTTAAAAAAAAATTGAGCAAATGGAAGAGGGTAGATGGCCTAAGGTTGTCTTTAATGATAGATTGTGCAAGAACAAAAAAACTTGGATGCAGAAAAATAACAAATGGTTTAGTAAATGGGGTATTTGCTTGAACGCATGTCCCATAAACAACAAAGAGATACAAGTTTTTGTTATGGAAAAGTTCCACAAGTGCACTTGGGATAAGGAGATAGGAAGAAAGAAAAAGTACTATATTGAAGTGTTTAATCCCACTCATAATCATCAGCCAAACACATACATAGAGGTCAATATCTCTTGGAGAGCCAAAATTCTTATTGCTTAGTTAAGGACTAATTCTCATCAACTTCGTTGTGAAACAGGGTGCTGGAAAAGGCCAAAAGGAAGTGTGAGAGGAAAGAGTGCTTTTTTTGTTCTTCCGAAAAAGTGGAAACAGAAAAACATTTCATTTTAGAATGTGAGGCCTTCAAAGACAATAGGGAAAGTTATGCAGATATGTTGGAAGCTAGCTCCTGGGATAATCTATTTAGCGACGGGTTTGTCGAGAAGCTGTGAGCATTTATTTTGAAGCTTCACAAAAAAATGGTCAAATACATGAAGGAGAAGAAGAAGCAATCTATCCCATAGGCTATCTTTAGCCTCGTGGACATTAAAATAATTTATTTATTTCTTCTTTCTTTTTATAATAATGAAAATAATATTTTGTATTTAATGATGTGTAAGCACAATTAAATAAAATGTACAGGCTTGATTTACAAATAACAAATTAATTAATTAATTATTCAATAAAATTCAAAGAAAATTTTAAATAATTGTTTTTAATAAAATTAATAATATTATTTTTTTTTAAATTGATATTTTATTTAAAATAAAAATATTAAAAATTCATTTATGTATATAGCAATAATAAAAATATGATAATAAAGTTATATTTTAAAAAAATTATTAAAAATTAATAATTACTAAAAATGGAAGGGATTTTCAATGTATCGAGCAGTAATAATAACATAATTATAAAAATACGTTAATTAATTAATTTAATATTAAGAATAAATTTTAATACAAATTTAATTTATGAGTAATCTATATGAAATTAGTACAAAAGTGAATTATGCATATATACCATTTTAAAGTGAATAATAAAATTTCAAATAGTTATTTTGTATTTGAAATGTAGATTTTTATAATTAGAGATTCTATTGTATATGGGATTTTTTTTGGGAAACTATTAATTAATGGAGAATATTTTAATTTAACAATTTCATAAAGATTAGGAATAGATTTATTTACTTAAAAAGTATTACATAATATAATATAGTTGAAAATCATTCATATATATATATAGGAATTAGGCTTAACATTTTCTTGAGGTGACACATACCTAGTAGTAAAACTTTGGAGGATTATAGGGGATTCCCTTTCCTCTTTGACATAAATCGGGCTCACTACAGGGATTTGAACCTAGGTTTGCCTTGTTTCCACCATTTCACCTATTTCGAATTAACCAATTAAGCTACCCCTGACTAAATCATATTATATATTACTCTTTATTAGATAATATTATTTATTAGATAAAAACTTATTCTCTTACTTTATCTCTCGTTGATTATTTAATTGGATCTTCATAAATTTAATAATATTTTATAATACTCAAATTGACCAATTACTAAATTGAATATGTTGGAATAGTTGTTAACATATCTCACTATTTATCTAGGTCTTGGACTCTTAACTATCTATGAAAGCTTCATTTGTCCTCAGTGATGGGTAGAGCATCTACGGAAAAGTCTACAATATGATTTCCAACTATATTGTGTTATTTCCAACTATATTGTGTTACAATGTGATTTCCAGCTATATTGTGTTAAAGTTATAGCTCAGGGGGATTTCCCTTTCCGCCTTGACATAAACCAGGCTCACTACAAGGGATTTGAATCCCCCTTTCCTCCTTGACATAAATTGGGCTCACTACAAGGGATTTGAACCTAGGTCTACCTTGTTTCCACCATTTCACTAACTTCGAATTAACCAATTGAGTTGCCCCCTCGACAAAATCATATTATATATTACTCTTTATTAGATAATATTATTTATTAGATAAAAACTTATTCTCTTACTTTCTCTCTCTCATTAATTATTTAATTGGATCTCCATATAATAATATTTTATAATACTCAAATTGACCAATTACTAAATTGAATGTCTTGGACTAGTTGTTAACATATCTCATTATTTATCTAGATCTTGCACTCTTATCTATGAAAGCTTCATTTGTCCTTAGTGATGGGTAGAGCATCTACAGAAAAGTCTACAATATGATTTCCAACTATATTGTGTTAGAGTCATAACTCTTCATTGTTTTGGGTGTGATGCTTCCTAAGTAAGGAATTTGTTTCTAGTTTTTAGGAGGTTGAGAGATATTCTTATATTGAGATATTTAGATTTAGTTAGATTGAAATATTTGCTCAAGTAATTGATTATAGTTTCTTTATGTTGATAAAACATTCATATATTTATTATATAACATTATTTGATTAATGAATGAAAATATGTTTATATAATTTTAATTTGGTAACACTAGTTTTTTTATCTTGATAAATAAATAAATTAAATTATATATTTATATTGTAAAATTATTTGATTAATAAATGAAAATATATTTATGTAATTTTAATTTGGTATTAGAACGAGCCTAAGGCTAGTCCCTAAGGGAGAGCCCACGAACATGCGAAGAAGCGTGAATAGTAAGATGTTTGTCCATCATTTAAGCATTGGTCACATTTGTTGGTGCCGTTGGATTTTGTGATGGCAGAGATCTACCAGCCAAAAAGGAAATTGATCAGCGTGAGAGTTTCGAGAGTTCTGAGTGTTAGTAGTTCTCCAAAGGAGTCATTGTCACCATTTGAGTTTTGTGTGAGTAGTAGTCTTTGCAAATACTAGAACTGTGATTGGAGAGGAGGCTGCCATTCGCAGTAGTCAACCCGGAGAACTACAGTGTAAGCAATCGAGGAAGGCCACCATGAGCGACTGTCACGATGCCCTGCTCAGCTAGAACATGTTGATGGAAGTTGTAGATTGCAAAGGCCAGCGGGACACAGGCTGGATTTGCTGGCGATGATGCTCCCAGGGTAGGGTTTTCAAATATTGGGTCATGATTAGTTAGGGTTATTTCGATATTTTTCCGTTCATGTTTTGGTGCCAGAAGTAGACACTGCTGAAGAAATGGAAAGTAGACCAGCACTATGGCAAGCATGACAGATTTATTGCTTTGATATGGTTTATTCTACAAACCCATAGTTGATATCAAGTGAAGAGAGAACCAAAGTTATGTTGGACGTGCTTCTAGTCAATAGTAAGCTGATTTTTCAAGCCATAAAGGAAGATTAGCAAGGAACGGGTGGAGGTGTCATGTTTGAGTTTGCTTGTAGCGTAGGAAAGTTCAAGTACTATTGTTGTTTACAGATATATACCAAATCATATATGAAAGAAGTGTGTTGTTGAAGAGATTGTGACACAATTGGTTCATGATTGATTGCTTTGATGCTAGTCGAGCACTTATCCCAGGGTCTGTACAATGCATCTGATTGTATGTGTTCCAGCCAACGGTATGTACAATGTATCTTATTGCATGTGTTCCAGCCAACGGTCTGCAAAGAAGGTATCTGAGCCTCTTAAGCTCTCAGTTTGTAGCTTGAAGACAATTAATTATTGAGGCATTGCTTATTCTCGTGGACAAAAGTGTTGGTGAGAGAACTAAGAGCTATTTGATAGGATGGATAACAAGTAGAAGCATTGAGGAGTTCCTGTATGGAATTTACCATTTTATGTACCATTTGCAACAAAAAAAACACGGGAGCAACAATAATGGCCATGGTGTGGATGGCACATTGATGAAGGAGACAATATAACTATCGTAGTCATTGGTACTGGTAGCTCGTGGTCAGTGGTACTGAGTTCACTGAACCTAGTGTTCTTTGTACATATTGGTGTCAATACACAAGTACGGTGGTAAAAAAATATCATCAATATCTTTGTATTTAAAACTCTTGGAAGTGATTACTTATATAGAGTTTCGCAACCGCATAGACATAGAGGTTGTTTGGTTAGAATTTGTGTTGGAAATTTGGCAACTAATTATGTAAATTTGGGTAAAATATGTTAATTAGTAACAAGTTAGTTTTATACCGAAACATTGGTTATGTAACTGAGGAGGCTCATATAAAATTGATGAATGCCCAAACTATTGTATGGAGAATCATTATTGATTGAATAGAGATTCCAATCCCTTGCCCCGTGGATGTTTCTTTGACACTTTGTGAGGGTTTTACCACGTAAATCCTGTGTTATTACTTGTGTGTTTGCATTCAGTTTTTTTGTTAGTTATATTATTTTCTTGGTTAATGTATAACTGCAAATACCTTCTTTCTTTACTCATTCACCTATTCGAACTACAAATGGTATCAGAGCCTGGATCGATTAAAAATGCCCAAATGTTTTCGTGGAGCGGGCATTGAGATCCGAGGACCATGCTCAGTAGAGCAGTTGAGCATGGTCTATGTTTTCTGTGGAGAGGTTGGAGTAGTTGACTGTGGTTTCAACTTGGGTATCATGCATGTAGACCTGGCAGTACCCTTGCTTCTCGAGACGGGGAGAGAGCCCTTGCTACATTTGCAGCGTTCGATTGCGGTGAGGTGAAGACCCAAGGAGTTTGGTCCAGTGCTGTGGGGGAGAGTGAACTGCTGCGTCTATGGTGCGAAGGTGCTGATAGTAACCCACGCCTCTATGGTGTGAAGGTACCGATAGTAACCCACGTCTCGTGTGAGGTTTCGCCAAGAATAAAAATTGTGGAGGCTTTGGAGACGTTGTTGAATCTGAAATTTGTGCCTAGATCTACGTGGACCAGAGCCATCTCTGCGTGACGTGCTGCCAATATTGTCCAGAACCTGCGTGTGAAGGGAGGCCGCTGCTCTGTCCAGCGTGCTGCCAATACTGTCCATCTCTGCATGGGAGCCACTACCCTCTGTGTGCAGAGAGCTGCGGTGAAGGTCTCTGCGTGCTGCCAGAAGTGCTGCAAGAACTGTGCCTGTTGCTGGCTTGGAGGTGCTGAAGAAGACCTCTGCGTGCTGGAGTAGAGAGGAAGTGCGTGATGGAGCAGAGATCGTGGAGTGCTGAAGCCGTGCTAGAGGGCGTAGCCTACCGCTGTCTTTGAATATTGTTGTCAGAACAGAGCCTATGTGTAGCTAGAGGCTTGGCTGCCAGGATCCGGGTAATTTCTGTTAAATTTTGAGAGAAATTTTTCCAGAAATTTGTGAAAAACAAAGGGGTGGATTTGTTTAAATTGAAGGAAAGAATTCATTTAAATTGAAGAAAAAAAAATCAAAGAGTTTTTTTTCCATTAAATTGAAGAAAAGAAAACAAAGGATTTGAAATAAAAATCTGTTGAAGGGTTGTTTTGGGGGATTTTTATTTTTTTTTCAAAAATTTTTTGAAGAAAGGAAAAATATAAACCCTAGTTGAAAGACTGAATACTGAAACCCTAGGAGAAAAAAAAATGGCCAAGATGTCGAATGCAAAATTCGAGGTGGAGAAATTCACCGGTAAGAGCAATTTTGCTCTTTGGAAACTGAAAGTTAGGGATCTGCTTGTGCAACAAGGGTTGCACAAGGCATTGGATGGGGCAAATAAGAAACCTGCAACCATGACTAATTTGGACTAGGAGGACTTGGATGCCCGAGCTTTCAATACCATCAGGTTATGTCTAGCGGATGAGGTTCTCTTCAACATTGTTGAAGAGAGTACAACTTCAGGTTTATGGGAAAAAGTGGAAAAACTCTATATGACAAAGTCATTAACCAATAGAATCTATCTGAAAAGACAACTGTGCAGTCTTCAAATGAAGGAGGGTGTTGGGCCTCACAATGGGCCCTATTTTCACTCCATTATTCACCAATATCTTCACATTTTACCTTCATGTCACCTCCATTCCACCTCCACATCATTCCATTTACCTCATTATTGGGTTATAACTATGATTTTCCAAAGTTTATTAATTCTTAACATTTTTAAGTGAATTTATCGCTAAACTTTAGAAAATAATATGCTTATACTTATACCTAACAATTAGAATGAGTTTGTTGACATGTGTAGGTACAAAGGAAGCTTCCAGGACATCTTTATGTGGCCTTGAATGATCAAATTCGAATTTGATAAGATAAGCCTCATGGAAAAGATCATGGAGAAAATCATGGACCTCATGGAGGAGATCATGGAGGATAGGGTTATGTGTCTAGATGGTTGAGAAATGTATGGAACTAAAAGAGAGATTAGTGGATCATCGTTATGAGTTTGTTATCTCATCTTATTGTATAAATAGGAGTACCTCCTCCATTCCAAGGGGAGGACTCTTAGAGCATGTATCCAAACTGATGATGGAATAGAATAAAGCTTCATTTTACATATACTTTCATTATGTAGTTTTAGATATAAATTTTACATATATTTCCATTATGTAGTTTTAGATTTAATTTTCCTTAATGTAGTATATGGAATAAATTGTCTTGTTCTTAAGAGAATTGAGCTCACTCTAAAAGGATGAGAGAAACATTTTATTTCATATTAGATCTTATTTCATTTACTTGTTTAGATGTTTGAGGATTTGCTTGTGATTGATGAATGAGTTTTAAATTAGAATCTAATCAGCGTATGAGAGGACAACTAGGGGTCTAAGTTAGACTCTCTCTCTCTATTTGATTTGCATGATAATTGAAATTCATTCTTTTGCTTTTATGTTTCAAGTATCATATGAGGAGATACCAAGAGTCTAAGTTAGGCTCTCTCTCCATTGATTTATATGGTAATTGAAATTCATTCTTTTATACTTTTATGTTTCAAGTCATTTCATTTCTTCTGCTTATGAATGAATCTTAGTTTAGTTTGGATTAGTACATGAGAGGACAATCAAGAGACTAAGTTAGTCTCTCTCTCTACTTGAATCTGAACAATAATTAAGTTCATTCTCTTGTCTTCATTTCAAGTTTTTAGTTTCATGTAATCAATGATTTCTCTATGATACTGTAGGGAAGGACAACCAGGACCTCCTTAGTTAGGAGCCTCTTCCCTTGCATATTATATTGAATCGTAAATAATTTAGCTAGACATAGAGTTAGTTGCCTACTCTTGCATATATATTGTTGGCACCATCACAAGCTTACGAGTTTCCCTAGTCGATAATTTATGCAGCAATTTAAACCCAATAAATTGCCAAACATTTTGGCGCCGTTGCCGGGGATGGTGCTAAGGGATTAGGCATTAGAATTTAATTTAGTACTAGTATTTTTCTTTAGACAAAATAACTTGTGAGACCTGGTGACAGCAGGATCTTCACAAAGGAGTTTAAGTTTGAGTTTTCTGATGTTTTAGTGTTTAGCTAGTTTTAAATTTTGTCTTTTCAAAACACCCCCCCGCATGAATAAAAACAAATCAATCGATAAGTATGCTCTCTTCCTGCGCTTCGTGCGATCAGGAAGATCAAAAATTCTATTGATTCTGTTCAAATAAAAATACTCTTGCTGGAGATCTAATTTGCAAAAAGACAATAAAGAATTTTGTGAAAAAAAAAAACATCTTTAGATTTTTTTTAGATGAAATTTAGTTTTTTTATTTTAGATTTAAAAAATAAAAATAAAAAATTAGTTTTTTAGTTTTAGATTTTAAAAATAAAAATTTAGTTTTTAATTTTAGATTTAAATAAAATATATATATATATATATATATATATATATATATATTCCATAAAATAATAATACTATTATGTATCATAACATATATTATTATTATTATTAAAAAAAAAAACTAACCATTTTGTTTTTGTTAGATATTAAAAAAATTTAACCATTTTCTTTTGTTTTTTTTTTTTTTTTTAAAAACACCACTAATCATTTTTTGTTTTTTTAGATATTTTAAAAAATAAAAGAAACATTAATAAATAAAAAATAAAAAAACTTAACCATTTTTTTTTTGTGTTTGTTTGTTGTTTTTTGAGATATTTAAAAAAAAAAAAATCGAAAAAAAATTAACCATTTTCGTTTTTTGTTTTAGATATTTAAAAAATAATAAAATAATACACAAATAAAAAAACCATTTGTAAGCGAGGCGAAATGACAATGAAAAAGGCGAGGGTCTGATTCCTTCAATCTCCATTCTCAAATGTTTGCTGATCAAGCTTAGAAATGGTCAAAAGAACGCAGAATAAACCAAATCGGAAAGGTATTGGTTTAGTGGTAAGGTCAACTCAGTGTTAAGCCTTCCACCAGGTTGTTTCCTAAACAACAGGGGCCAAGAGAAGCCTCTGCCAATAAAGCATCGAGAAGATCCAAAAATTTACAAAATTCACCAAATTGCCGAGGTGGGTTTTCAAAAAATATGTGGGCAATGCGAACCAGGCATTCGTTTGCTGGTGAGGCTGACAGAGTGTTTAAGTGGCCACCAGGCTTAGATTCTCTGTGTGCTTTGTCCAACTGGTGAGATGATGGTATCGACAGCAACCAGTGCAATCTGAGTAAAAATGTTTCTTCCTGCTCTGGCTCCATCCTTGAATCCGCCTCAACCTGCAAACAAAAATGTTATTATCGCTGACCAGTTGAGCCTTTAAAGAATGGTTTCAGATATATAGAATAACTGAGTCGGCAGTCGAATTTGTTAGAGATCCATTTTTTTAGGCATAATGATCTAAATTGAAACAAACAACTTCATGGTTTCATTTTTATTTAACAAATTTGCCCAAAAATCATGCAGTTCACTATGTTTATGCAGAGATATCAGATCCATCCCACCGCTTCTTCGCCATTTTGTCAGGTCAAGTGCTCAAATTTGTTGCGGTTGTTTATTAGCCCTTCAACATTTTGACAAACGTGGCAGTAAAGCAATGACCCACATGGCACCGCAGCATTTGTTCGCTCTATTGATGTCATTGCTCAGTCAAATTCATCATGAAATGTCATCACTCCATGACTGTGTTCTGCTCGACGAGAAATCGGTTCCACAATACCAATATCTCTGCCTGAGATACCATGGCACCAGTTTTATGGGTCATGCGCTCCCATGGGATTCTGTTTTTTTTATGAGGCACTTGTCTGGGGTCGGTATTTTAAGTGGCAGGATAGTTCCTCTGCATGCAATGCCGCTGACAGTGTTTGCTTCTTCGCAAAGCTGATTATTGCCTTCGTATTCACTAGTCTTATTTTGGGTTTCCCTTGTGCCCACAAACAGTTCGCAAGGAAAGACCAGAGGCAGAATTCGGTTTCATTCAAAGAAACAACAGTTGGTATGGAAACTGGTACAGGCAATGGAACATCTCCCTTTGCAGCAGATAGAATGAAGTTTGAGGCAGTGACCAAGTTCCCCAAAAGTACTCCGGTCATCTACAAACTCCACATTCCTGATAAACAGCAAAGCACTGGCAAGCTGCTTGACAACAGGAGACTTTGGCATTATATTTGTGCTTTTGTCATCCAAAGAACAGTGCAACTTAGATCGCAGATCTGCATAGTGTTAGTTGTGGATCCATCGATGGATTTCTTCAAATGTAGATATATCTAGCTCCAAAAGGACATCCTTAATAGTAGTCTCGATACGAGACCAGACGTGAGTAAAGGCTTCCATACGCCATTTTCCGTATAAAGCGTGCTCGTCCTTGGAAAACGGCGGCAGGCTATGCAGGGTTTGGCCTTTTCTTCCCGTTCTGAAGTCGAGTTCTGATTTCCTTTTAGGTTTTGAAGGCCGGTCCACTTCAAGGAAATCTCTGACAGAGGATCCCCGCTGCAGAACAAAACATTCCTGGAGATGCTTATCGTCGTCACTATCGCGCATGGACGAATTAGAGGAGGCGAAGGCATTCGAAGAATCCATCTCTAGTAAAGACGCGTACACAGCTTCGGCTATGTCTCTGCTTTTCGAATGCTTTGTGATACGATTGTCTGTTAATTGAAGACCTTGTAGCAATCTCTGATTTTCCAATCTTTTTGGCGCCAAACAGACATCCACGAATAATACAGGCGCACTTTCAACGGTGAGGCGATCTTCGACTTCAGTCCAGCTAAAACCTCTGCAACTGCCGACTCAAATAGAGGTAAGAAAACGACGGGAGCTTTGCGGACTTTCTCTATCAAATGAGACCCTGACGGGTTTCTCAGTCCACTCGCCCTTCACGGGATCTGGAGATGGGTGCAGTTCGAATCTCATTGGAGTCTCGTAGGGCTATGGAGTATTCTGTGCAAATAGGCTCGAAAGGAGCCGGCGGCGGCGTTGTCAACCTGGTGGCTCGATACCTAGCTCAGTCAAAAACCATGAACGCCTTACACAGAGAATGGCTTGAGGGTTTCAATATGAAATCGAAGTGCAAGCTATGGGCTCATGCGAAAGAGGCACACACCTGGAGATTGCGAGCGGTGGGAGATCGAAGAATAAATCTAAAAGATCATTATTGCTGGCGCTTGTGAGCTTCCATCATTATCGCTGGTGGTTATAACCTTACGGTTTGTTGTTTTTTTTAGTTTTTTATTTATTATTTACAACTAAAAAAATTTCTAAAAAAATCCACATAAATAATAAATTAAAAACAATGTTTTTAATTTGTTATTTTTTAAAAAATATATTGTGTGTTGTTTTTGATTTGTTATTTGAATAAAAATAAAAAATTATTTTGTAGTGTTGTTTTTTATTTAAATAAAAAAATAATTTTGTGTAATATTTTGGAAAATTAAAAAAAAAAAATCAAAACCACAGAAAATAATTTTTGTTTTTATTTAAAATAAAAAAATTTCCTTATTTTTATTTCTTATTAAAAAAAAAAAAAAAAAAAACTAACTTCATTTTAGTGATAGTTTTTCTTTATTAGGTTTTGATAAATAAAATTTTGTTGATTTTTAAAAAAAATATTTGAACTTAAATAATAAATTAAAACATTTATGTTTTTAATTTATTGTTTAAAGGAAAATCTAAATAAATAAATAAAATCAACATAAAAAAATTAAATAAATATGTTTTCATTTTACTTATTACTTTTAATATTTTCTTTTTAAATTTGTTGTTTAAAAATTAAAAACAATAAAAAATAAAAAACAAAAATTCACAAAATTCACACAGATTTGAAAATAAAAAATAGGATACTTGGAAACACATTTCGAAAACCGATTGGAGGATTCTTACTTTAAGTTGGCATCACATCTTTCTGTTGTATGCTTTACGATGCACTAATATGCAGGACACAACAGATAATTCAAATGACCATCTTTTCGCGAAGTACATTTCATGAGTATCTGACACAAACAGGGAGTATTATTTTACATGGTTGTTTTTAAGAATGGATTGAAATTGATATCATGAATTGAGTTACTTTCAACGCTTTGATTTTTCCTAAATCTGTTTTATTTGGTATGAAATTTTTGCGTAAGAATCATGAAGGACCTGCGCAATTCTTCTTGAACAAACTTATGTTTTCTTTCTGCCAAGTTTTTTTCACAGGTTACAGGATAACAAAGTGATCATTCAGGAGATTACATTGTGACGTCCATTAGTCTTCCAAAGACTAAATTCATGAAAAATTCTGAAGACAAATCCATCTCGACAACCACTACCTTCCATCTCCCTTTCTGAAAAAGATTTTGAATTCCACCACTCGTGCATCCATAAAGTGTGACACTTCCATATCCATTTTTCACAGCAAGAGTTCTTATTCATCCACCATGCATTTTCCTTACATCATTATCATTCCCCTTCATTTCCGCCAATAAAACCCTGCTTGAGTCAAAGTCTTAGAGTCTAAGTATCATTGAAAGAACACCTAGAGGCTTGCATGCCTTAATGGCAAGTACTCTTGCCAATGAACAATGGGAGTACATTAATATCCCTTGTTCGTTGGATCTTGTAGGTGACTCGACTACGACAAATTTATTCGTACCTACAAAGATGTGTTAGGCATCCTGACTCCCATTGGAATCAATGGTGGGAGCTCTTGTGTTGGCTAGGGGCATTCATTAACGGCCACTAAGTCAACAACTTCTTACTATGTTCGACATCGACACATTTAATCACATAGTAAGATTTGTGCCATCGAGCGTTGAAGACTTGAAGACCCATATTCTGTAGCAGATGAAGACTTGAAGACCCAAGTTCTTTTCATTACTTCTCAGTTTGTCATCACTTGAGGACAAGTCAATCCATAAGGCTGGGAGGGAAATGTAACTTATATATTTTGTATACCTTCCAAGCCTTATAGATTTTCAGCCATATTTAGCAGACTCATCGGATTCATCATCCAGTAGCAGAGGATCCAGCAGCCGATACGACAATACAGATCCATCTTTCATCCACAACTTGAAGAAGAAGCTTCAGAGCATAATTGTGGCAGCTGAACATGCATGATTCATCCACCATTTTCACAACCAAGTAAGGAGGACTATGAACGACATTTTTGCAGCCACACGTGCACAACTCTCATCCATTTTTGAAAGGGTAAGTTAAGGTATGATATTTTCTAACTTTTAACCATTAAATTCCTTGAAAAGTTAGAATAATAATTTTTGGAAAAACTTCACTTCTTTTTCCCTTCTTTTCCCCATTTCACATAACTACCCAAACCATCCGTTTAAGGGGAAAGATACATTTACATATATGCTTTGTCACATTCATATTCACATTCATATATCACTACCCCATTTAACCCCACTTACCTTCAAACTATATTCACTATTACATGAGCATACAAATGGCTTTGTCAAAAGCATTTAGAAGTTAATTGGATGCCAAAACAATCATTGTTGTTACACAAGAACCAACCATGACGCATTCCAACAAAAATACTCTGCCATTATTACATGAGCATACAAATGGCTTTGACAAAAGTATTTAAAAGATAATTGGATGCCAATACAATCATGGTTGTTACACAAGAACCAACCATGATGCATTCCTACAAAAATACTCTGCAATAAAAATCATACTATCAATATGCAAAGATCATACGTTGAATGCAACAAACAAAATATGGTTGAAACACAAGAACCAACCAAGTTGTAATTCATCAAAATAACGCTTTGCAAAAGTTATGTAAATGATATCATGCAGAGTTTAAGCCAAAGCTCAAGTACCAAAAAGTAATGTAATAGATTGCATGAGGACATGCAATACCTTCAGTTTGGGGCAGATGTTGGGCCTCACAATGGTCCCTATTTTCACTCCATTATTCACCAATATCTTCACATTTTACCTTCATGTCACCTCCATTCCACCTCCACATCATTCCATTTACCTCATTATTGGGTTATAACTATGCTTTTCCAAAGTTTATTAATTCTTAACATTTTTAAGTGAATTTATCGCTAAACTTTAGAAAATAATATGCTTATACTTATACCTAACAATTAGAATGAGTTTGTTGACATGTGTAGGTACAAAGGAAGCTTCGAGGACATCTTTATGTGGCCTTGAATGATCAAATTCGAATTTGATAAGATAAGCCTCATGGAAAAGATCATGGAGAAAATCATGGACCTCATGGAGGAGATCATGGAGGATAGGGTTATGTGTCTAGATGGTTGAGAAATGTATGGAACTAAAAGAGAGATTAGTGGATCATCATTATGAGTTTGTTATCTCATCTTATTGTATAAATAGGAGTACCTCCTCCATTCCAAGGGGAGGACTCTTAGAGCATGTATCCAAACTGATGATGGAATAGAATAAAGCTTCATTTTACATATACTTTCATTATGTAGTTTTAGATATAAATTTTACATATATTTCCATTATGTAGTTTTAGATTTAATTTTCCTTAATGTAGTATATGGAATAAATTGTCTTGTTCTTAAGAGAATTGAGCTCACTCTAAAAGGATGAGAGAAACATTTTATTTCATATTAGATCTTATTTCATTTACTTGTTTAGATGTTTGAGGATTTGCTTGTGATTGATGAATGAGTTTTAAATTAGAATCTAATTAGCGTATGAGAGGACAACTAGGGGTCTAAGTTAGGCTCTCTCTCTCTATTTGATTTGCATGATAATTGAAATTCATTCTTTTGCTTTTATGTTTCAAGTATCATATGAGGAGATACCAAGAGTCTAAGTTAGGCTCTCTCTCCATTGATTTATATGGTAATTGAAATTCATTCTTTTATACTTTTATGTTTCAAGTCATTTCATTTCTTCTGCTTATGAATGAATCTTAGTTTAGTTTGGATTAGTACATGAGAGGACAATCAAGAGACTAAGTTAGTCTCTCTCTATACTTGAATCTGAACAATAATTAAGTTCATTCTCTTCTCTTCATTTCAAGTTTTTAGTTTCATGTAATCAATAATTTCTCTATGATACTGTAGGGAAGGACAACCAGGACCTCCTTAGTTAGGAGCCTCTTCCCTTGCATATTATATTGAATCGTAAATAATTTAGCTAGACATAGAGTTAGTTGCCTACTCTTGCATATATATTGCTGGCACCATCACAAGCTTACGAGTTTCCCTGGTCGATAATTTATGCAGCAATTTAAACCCAATAAATTGCCCAACAGAGAGTTCAAAAGTTACAGAACATTTGAATGTTTTTAATACACTCATATGCCAATTAACAGATATGGAAGTTAAAATCCAGGAAGAAGACAAAGCTATAACCTTGCTGTGTTCTCTGCCCGAATCATGGGACCACTTCGTAACTTCAATCAGCTTGAGCACCACTGATTCTTTGAAATTTGAATCAGTTGTGGGAGCTCTCTTAACTGAAGAAGTACGAAGGAAATCCAGTACTAAAATAGCTGCATCAGAAGCCATGATAGCTAGAGGACGGTCAAAGGAAAGGGAGAAAAGACAAGGGGGTCTTCCAGATCTAAACCGAAGGGAAAGAAGTGTAAGGCAAAATGTTGGCACTGCAATAAAATTAGACACCTGAAGAAAGACTGTTGGAAACAAAAAGAATTTGATAACCCGAAGAAGGAAACGAATCAGGTCGATTCAGGTATGATAGACGAAGTTTTATCTGCTGAAGAATTATGTATGATAGATGAAACTTCCCTGAATGTAATGTCTCTCGGAGTTTAGGAAGCTGGTTGTTAGACTCTGGTGCTTCTCATCACATTTGTCCACACAGAAATTGGTTTACTTCGTATGAAAATGTAAATGGTAGTTCTGTGTTTATGGGTAATAAGTATCATGTCAGACTGTTGGGATGAGAAATATCAGGATTAAAATGTATGATAACACAGTTAGAACATTAACTAGTGTTAAACATGTACCTGATTTGAAGAAAAATTTGATTTCTTTGGGAGTGTTGGATTTGGATGGTTATAAGTTTACAGGTCAGAATGACGTGCTGAAAGTCTTTAAAGGCGCCCTAGTTGTAATGAAAGCAAAAAAGGTCGGAAATCTTTACAGACTCAAAGGAAGTACTCAGGTCAGTGAAGCAGCAGTTGCGTCAAAAAAGGAAGAAGCAGGTACTCGTCTATGGCATCAGCGATTGGGTCACATGAGCGAGAAAGGTCTTCAAATACTGATGAAATGTAAATCTCTTCCCGATCTAAAATCTTTGAAGTTAGATTTCTGTAAACATTGTGTGTATGGAAAACAGTGTAAACAGAGATTTAAAACTAGAAATCATAATAGTAAAGATATTTTAGACTATATTCATTATGATCTGTGGGGACCATCTCCTATTGTATCATATGGAGGTGCTCTATATTTTTTAATGTTTATTGATGATCTCTCCCATAAAGTTTGGGTCTTTATGCTAAAAAATAAAGTTGATGTATTCAATGTCTTTAAACAATTTAAAGCAATGGTAAAGAAAAGAACAGGCAAATCAATTAAATGTTTAAGAACGGACAATGGTGGTGAATTCACTTCAATAGAATTTAAACAATACTGTAAGGATGAGGGAATTATTAGACACAAAACTGTTGTTTATACTCCTCAGCAAAATGGTGTTGTTGAATGTATGAATCAGACTCTTATGGAAAGAGCCAGAAGCATGATTAGCAATGCTAACTTGCAAAAGGAGTTGTGGGTAGAAGCAATATCCACTGCTTGTTATTTAGTTAACAGGTCACCTTCAGTAGCAATTAATTGTAAAATTCCTGAAGAAGTTTGGACAAGTCAGTCTTGTGATTATTCACATTTAAGGATATTTGGCTGTGATGCTTATTCTCTTATTCCTAAAAATCAGCGTTCAAAATTAGATCCAAAATCGAAATGTTATGTCTTTGTTGGGTATGACTATGCATTGAAAGGATACAGGCTGTGGGATCCTATATTGTAGAAGATAGTCATTAGTAGAGATGTAACATTTGATGAATCTTCTCTTTTAAAATCAAATGTTGAAAGAATTGAATAAGAACAGGTATCGCCAAATCAACAAGTTCAGTTGGAGGCTATACCTTTCGGTGACAGTCAAAAGGAAGGAGAGACTTCTGGAGAAAAACGTGTTGAAGATACAAAGGAAGTTGTTGAAGTTTCTAAACCAGTTCAAGTTTCTAAACCAGTTCAACAACCAGTCACTCTAAGAAGGTCTACAAGGGAAAGAAAAACTCCCAAAAGGTATGAAGATTATGCTTCATCTTTTGCTTTGATTACTGAAGATGGGGAACCTTCTTGTTATCAGGAAGTAGTAGATGATAAAGATAGCGAAAAATGGAAAATGGCTATGAAAGAAGAAATGGATTCCTTAGCCAAGAACAATACCTGGGATCTTGTAGAACTTCTTGAAGGGAGAAGTGTTGTTGGATGCAAGTGGGTATTCAAATTGAAACGAAAAGCTTATGGAAGTATCCAAAGGTATAAGGTGAGACTGGTAGCAAAAGGGTATTCTTAGGTTGAAGGTATCAACTTTCATGAGATCTTTTCACCAGTTGTAAAACTTGTTTCTATTCGTACTACGTTGGCACTTACTACGTTACTTAACCTTGAGTTAGAACAGTTAGATGTTAAAACAACCTTTCTACATAGTGATTTGAATGAAGAGATATATATGGAACAACCAGAAGGTTTTGTACAAGGTCGCAGCAGAAGATTAGTTTTCAAGCTCAGGAAATCATTGTATGGTCTAAGGCAGTCTCTCAGACAATGGTACAAGAAGTTTGATTCGTTCATGGTGAGCCAGAACTTTATACGAAGTGAGTATGATCATTGTGTATACTTCAAAAGTTTCAATGGCATATTCATTATCTTAGCTTTGTATGTTGATGATATGTTTATTGCAAGCAAAAGCATGGAAGAGATCAACAGGTCAAAGGCTTATCTCTCTAGGACGTTAGATATGAAGGATCTTGGAGCAGCAAAACATATCTTGGGCATGGAGATACACAGAGACAGGAAAAATGGTAAGCTTTGGTTATCACAGCAGAAGTATGTGGAGAAAGTACTTGAAAAGTTATGTATGAACAATGTGGAACCTGTTAATGTTCCATTAGCTTCCCATTTTAATATTTCTTTGGTTTTGAGTCCTAGAACTGATGAAGAAAAGCAGTATATGTCTCATGTACCATATGCAAATGTTGTAGGCAACTTAATGTATGCGATGGTATCTACAAGACCTGACATTTCACATGCAGTTGGAGTTGTCAGCAGGTTCATGGCAAATCTAGGTGAAGAACATTGGCGAGCAATGAAATGGGTGCTTCGATATCTAAGAGGCACAAGTGACCATTGCATCATCTTTAGTGGTAGTGAAGGATCAGTCTGCGGATATGTAGATGTTGATTATGCAGGTGATTTGGACAAAAGAAGATCTACTACAGGCTATGTCTTTACTCTTACAGGTGGAGCAATTAGTTGGATGTGAAAGCTTCAAGAAACATTTGCATTGTCCACTACCGAAGTTGAATATATAGCTGCTTCAGATGCCATTAAAGAAGCAATCTGGTTAAAGGGTCTACTTGATGAGATTTGAAGAATGCAAGAGAAAGTGAATGTACTTTGTGATAGTCAAAGTGTTATTCACTTGGCTACAAATCCTGTTTATCACATCAGAACCAAGCACATTGATGTAAGGTATCATTTTCTAAGACATGTGATCGATGGCGGAAAAGTAGCTTTTCAAAAGGTCCATACGTGAGAGAATTTTGCAGATATATTCACAAAGCCAATTACAGTAGAGAAGCTGCGATGGTGTTTAGCTTCTCTTGGCTTGCAGAAAAGATGATGAACCGGCATGGGCAAGGGATTATGAAAATTGTTGTCCAGGTGGAGTTTGTTGGAAGTTTGATAACTAATTATGTAAATTTGGGTAAAATATGTTAACTAGTAACAAGTTAGTTTTATACCGAAACATCGTTTATGTAACTGAGGAGGCTCATATAAAACTGATGAATGCCCGAACTATTGTATGGAGACTCATTATTGATTGAATAGAGATTACAATCCCTTGCCCCATGGATGTTTCCTTAACACTCTGTCAGGGTTTTACCACGTAAATACTCTGTTATTACTTGTGTGTTTGCATTTAGTTTTCTTGTTAGTTATATTCTTTTCTTGGTTAATGTATAACTGCAAATACCTTCTTTCTTTACTCATTCACCTATGCGAACTAAAATTTGTGACTAACAAATGACCAGGAAAACAAGGATATCCAAGACATTCATTGAACCAATATGCCAAAGATGAAGATAGAGATACCTTGTGTGTGAATGGCTATGAAGAAAAATGAAGTTCATGTCATGCATTGTTATCTTTTGCTAGTATTGCAGTGTTGCAATAATTTTTTTGTGATGTAAACGAAGTTCTTGAGTTTTCATAATGACAGGTATTGTAGCAGGAAATGGCTGCTAGCTACAAGTTTTTCTCCATGAATTGTTTGCACTAATCATCTTTTTTTGGCATGGGTAAAGAATGTAAGATTGAGATGGATGCATCATGTATCTAGACTACTTAGCTAGATAATTGGTGAGTATAGCAGATGACACCCTTGTATCTCAATAGATGGAAGTATATCTATAGGATGGTCAACTAATCAATCTTCATTGTTAGATTAATGTTAGACCCTAGAGTACTACAAGTTCCTGGTCTATCTGAGGTATCAATGATACTTTGGTTTCCAACTGGTACATGATGACAATTCTTCAAATGAAGGGAGCAACATATACACTTTATGAGGTGGAAGTGAGTTGCATTGCTCTTTCTTAAAAAGTTCTCGTTGATTGATTGCAAGCTGCTTTTTTTTTGGAGTGAAATGGCGAGTATGTAGCTGGGAGGACAGAGAGGCCCTGAACACAACAGAGAGATTGGTACTCACATCATTATATTACAATTGAAAGAGAGGAGAAGCAAGTGATAGTACTTGTGCTAGAGACAACAAAGATAATGTTGTTGGAAGCACTATGGGAGCGGTGGATACCAGTTGGAGTAGTGAAAGCAAAGATTGGGTGATGGATAGAGAAGGGTAAAATAAAGTGTGAAATAATAAAATAGACTCATGACCATATAGTTACGTGAGTCACATACATTGTGATTTTAAGCAAGTTTATGGTGTCATGTTTAAGTTGATGCATTGGTCTTAGAGAATGTATTTACCTAGTATCTCCATGATTGATGTTTTCCGTTGAATGTATCTAAGTTAGTCATGATGTAAGCTTGATAAGGCATGTATACCCTGTGTAATTCGAGGTGATCTGAAAACTAATTTCTAGTGCAGGTTTGTGGTAATCCAAAACCACTTGAGGTGTGATGGTTTGATGTGTTGTTTGTGGTAAAGCACAAACCACATGAGGATGTGATGAAGTTCATGAGAGAGAAGGAACATATAGACAAGGATTCCTATGTAGAGTGTTTGTTCCTTGAGAATCTGATGCAAGAGCATCAAGAGCATGGTTGAGGGTAAGTCGACAAAACCTAGGATGATGATGATGGTGTTGTAGGGGATAGTTAAAGGTATAATTACATATATGAAGATATGATGGTTGAATGAACCATGTACACAAAGGACATCCTATTAGACCAATGGTTGCAACAACTAGTGACACATGCATTCCAATGGATGGTTGTTTATTTATATGAACGTCAACATTTTCATAATATTTGAAAATCTTAGGTTAGACCGTAGATAGACTTTGTTGATCAAGATTAAGACAAGTAGCCATTAAGGGGGAGTATTAGAGTTGTAATTCCTACTTGTCTTAGTGTGATGCTAAGTAAAGGAGTTTGTTCCTAGTCTTCAAGACATTGATAAGTCTAGTTAGGTTGAGGGATATTCTTCATTAACTAGATTCCTATAATGGTGTGAGGATGAGAGATTTTCAACTAGTTAATTGTGCAATCAAGATAGTTTCTCTATCTTAAAAAAAATCCATGTATCTATATTATAACATTATTTGATTAATGAATGAAAGTATGTTTATGCAATTTTTATTTGTTGTTGAAAATTGTATTTGTTTATAATCCACATAATGAATTTCAAAAATAAAATTGTCTACAAAATTATTTTTTAATAGAACTAAAAAATATTATTTAAAATAATAATAATATGTTACTTAATAAAAATATAAAAAATTATTAATAATAACACATATTTTTTAAAAACTTAATATTTTATTTTTTTAAATATATTATAAATTAATATTTAATAAAAAGTTATTAAGTTTTCAGTTAAAAGGCACTATTATAAAGTCCTATTATGTATAAATTTAACACAAACCAAAACCAGCTTAAATAAAGTCACATTATTTAGTTGAATAAATTTAAAATAAACTTATTTCATAAATAGTTTATAAATAGAAGATCTTAATTGGGTGTATTTGTTTAATAGATATTATTATATATATTTTGATGATTTTATTGTAAAATAATTTTGTTAGCAAAATGTTTTATTTTTAGTATTTGTATAAAAAGGTTGATAAAAAATAAACATTTTTAAAAGAGTTATAAATATGGGATGTTCTTTGACATTATTAAAAGAAGATGGAAAGAAAAATATATATTTTTTAATTTATATATTTTTAAAAAAATTATATGACATTTTCAATTAAAATCAAGATATGGATGATAGTAGGATATTGATTTGGTATTGACAAAACACAAGTTACTTTTTACTCGAGATAAGATGCATGAGTTTCATGTCTTTGCATTGCATTATTATTGAAACCACTTTTACTTTGCACAAATATTTCGAGCCCCTTAACATTCGATAACCCTAATACCTTTATCTTAAATTATGTTCGTGGTTTACATAAGATTTAAAAATGTGTTCGCATTGGTTTAATACATTTAGCTTCATATTAAATCACTTTTTTTTATTATAAAAGATTTATTATGTGTATGATTTTCATACATGGTTACATTATTTAAAAATTGACATAAATAAATAAATTTAATTTGTTCATTTAATATAGAATGGGTGAAATTTATGGGAAAAATAGAGTCGAATCTAGTTAAATTTCTAATTGTAGCTTGATTTTTTCATGATCATAGCTCCATGCATTTCAAAACCTTGTTCTTTGGGGTTTTCTTAAGTTTAATCAAGCTTAGATGCTTAGGAAATCAATCAAATTTTGGATTGACCAAAAATAAATTATAATTATGTGGTTGGATTCAATGAGAAAGGAAAACTACATGAATATATTTCTCCCTCAACATACATGTTATCAAACTTCAATACAATAATAATAATTGTTCCAAAATGTTAATATTTTCTAATGTTGGCAACTAGAGTACCAAGAATGTAGTGGACATCAAGCTAATCTCTATCTTACATTTATAGTGCTAGGATATAAGTGCATGAGAGAGAACAGATTAGTGCAAAAGGAAGGAAGCTAAAAATAATAGGACTTATGCAAAAAAGGGTGAAAATGGAAACCCACGAGATGATACTAATAATGAAGATGGATGTCGTACATCTCGTAGAGAAACTAGTAGCTTTTGACCATATTCATTAGTCACCTCTCTAGAAATGTACCATCATTGGCTATGCTCCAATTGTGATTCTATTTATACAACTCTTTATCCATTGAAACAAACAAAATGTCGAAACAAAACACCCCAAGGTAGCTTTCATATTCCCTCTAATCTATTTTCTCTATTTGTTGCATCATTTCATTTTATCTACCTCGCATTTTTTGTACATATAGAGATTTAATTTAATTTTGTTGGTTTTTATATCATACATAATGAGATCATACAAGAAATCTTATCATCCTTTGAGTTTTATGTCTTTGAAATGAAATTGATTTTATAAACTCTCTCCACTCTCTCTATTAGTCAAAATTGTTGGAATAAGGAATTACTAAGAGGGAGGGTGAATTAGTAATAGTGAGGTTCTTAGAAATTTAAGCACAAATATTTATTTCCTTTCATTACTGCCAATTACTTGTGAGTGCATTCATAATACTATATAAATAAACAACAACATAAGTCATTCACATGTACAATCCATCAAATGAGTAACACCCACATATTGCCACATGTATTTTTATGTGGAAATCCGAAGGGAGAAAATCACCAATTTGTTTGTTGTTATGATGTAAATTAAGAACCCACTTAATTACATAAATTTGTTTGTAAGCACCCACTCACAGGAGGCCCCAACCCCCTTCAAATAGCAAGCTACAACTTTCCAAGAGGCACCAACCTCTTATGAATGCAGGCCACTACCTACTTTAGCCATTGTTCTACTTTTCAAACAATTTTCAAACTGAAAATAAAGACTAATACATATACACAAAAATATAAATATGATCTACTGCAATACCAATTCCTTCTCTTCTGCTCAACAGTTCTCCTTTGAACTGTGTTCTTTGATACTCAACCATTTGATCTAGTCTTGACCCTCTGCTACACTGTATATCTTAGTTAACACTTGGCCTAAATTACCCTTTCTGTTCACACACTCACAGTGTTGCATGCTTCAGCTCACAACAATTCTACATTCCCCCACTTTGTTCAAAGGCAATACTGTGTTTTGTTCCTCTACTGCATGAAGGTCAATGTTGTCTCGAGTATCCTACTGTTGTCTATGTTGTCTTTATACCTGATAGTGTGCTACAACATGACACTATATGTTGTTGTTCCATCAGGCTATCTACACTTTGCAATCATATTCAATTATTTAGATGGGCTTAGTACACTTCAACCATTACAATCGCATTGAATCGGTTATTGGTTATTTGGGTGTCTCCCATACTCATAATGAGTTTTAAGTCATCCTGCACACTCCAGCAAGGCTCCCCATTCCTTCTTACCTGTTTCACAGAGACTTGAGCATACCAAAGGTGTGTCTCTCTTCCCTGCAGTAGTTGCGCCACTCTATCAGAGCCCATATATTTACTGATATGGTGTCCTGAAGTCATTCTCTTCATTTATTTCAAGGTGGCATGCAAGTAATTATCAAAGGAAACTTACTTCAGCTTTGGATAGACTTTACAGTTTCCATTACTCAAGTGCCACCAACCTCTCTATGCACATTTACTATTAGTTGTCGACTCATACATCCTCTATAAACTATGCACTTGATATGTTGACTCATTCATGGTTGTGACATGGAGAGTTTCCAACTCATACATCCTTCAAACATATGCCCAACACTTGCCCACAATGCCCCTTTTTTTCAATGTATAAATATATACATATATATACCGCCACTGAGTTGAAATCTCGGATCCCCGCATGCCCTTAACTTTTATTAATAGCATTCCTCAATATCTTACAAGCTTGCAGGGTTTCGGGCCTGGCCTACCTGGCCTTAGCACTTTTCTTGGCACTTTTCCTTTCATTTTGGCCCAAGCTCCTTCAAGTGCTTACCCATAGTGTTTTAGCCTTATTCATGGATCCAAGGCCCTTAGTCACCAGAACACATCAAAAATTTATAAAACCAAGTCTTAGGTGCGCCTTTTGATTTTTGACAGAACGTCAAATGTCGGCAAAATCTTTGTCTCCTGTCTCTGTTATTTGCCCCAAAATCCTAGCGCTTTGTCCCCTTTTCCTTATTCCTTATAGGCTTTGGGGCCTTTCGATATTCTACGCGTCTGGGTTTTGTTCCTGTAATCCCTGGTTGAATACTTATCCCATAACATTTTAAAATAAGCTTCTGGGCTTCCAGGACTTCCAGGGTTTCGGGCTTCTGGGTTTTGTTCTCGCTACCCTGGGTTGATTTCATCCCTTGTCCCCTGTTTTAAATATATCTTTAGGCTTCTGGGCTTCCCGCTACCTTGACTCACTATAATCCCATAACGCTTCTTAATTAAACCTCCAAGCTTCGGGCACTGCTATTAAGGAATTCAAGATCCTTACTTTGATTGATCATAACTTTTAATCTAGAGGCCAATTTTCTAAATTCCACATACCTTTGGAAATATTTTCCAGGCACTTTCTAGCTATGTCAGTTTTAGGATAAATCGAGTTGATCTCTTGAGACATAACCTCCTCCAAACTCTAGGATTCCCCAACCATCATAGTCATATTTCTATGGCTTCTCCACTAAGCCTGCTACTATGATGATTTTCTATAGAATATTGCAGAAACCATGGGACTCCCTCTGAACAACATCATCATCAATGCCAACATTTGTTGCTTCTATCCTTAATGATAGTCCAGTTTACATCAACACCAACACATCAGGTGCCACCAACCATTCAGACAATGCCAACTGTCCAACAATCTCCCCCTTTGGCATTGATGGAAACACACTAAGCTCCCCTTAAAACCATGCATGGTTTTCTTCACCTTTGTTCTTATTCTTGGAACTAGTAATATTATCCCCCTTTGTCATTAGTGGAAAAGGATTCTTCTAATGTCTTCCCCTGAAACAATGCAACCTACTCTTCAATTGATCCATCAAGTTGAGTAGTTTCCAACACTCATTGTAATTGAGTCATTTGGGAGGAATAGTCACAACTCCTATCTGTTGTTGAAGATACACAAAGGGCTCTCTTGCAAGCGACTTAGTAAATATTTATGCAAGTTGTTCTTTAGCGGCCACATATTCAATACGAACAACACTAGCAACAACATGTTCTCTTAAAAAGTGAAACTTGATAGGAATGTGCTTGGTCTTTGAGTGCATGAAAGGATTCTTAGAGATGTTGATAGAAATAGTGTTGTCACACATGATTGGAATTGGATCAATCAACTCTACCTTAATGTCCTTCAAGGTTTTTTTCATCTAAAGAATTTGTGAGCAATAAGTGGCAGCTACAATGTACCCTACCTCAGCAATTGATAAAGAAATGGAGTATTGTTTCTTGTTGACCCAAGACACTAAGTAGTTTCCCAAAAAGAACGTTGCACCTGAGGTGCTCTTCCTGTCATCAATATTGCCTTCCCAATAAGCATCAATGTAGGCCTTTAATATAAACTCTCGGCTCCTAGCATACCACAACCCATATTCTATTTTTCCTTGCAAATATTTGAAGATCCTTTTGACACAAAGGACATGAATTTCATGGTGGCGGTCTTGAAATCCGGCTACCAGGCCTACCACTTGCATGATATATGGTCTAGATGTTGTGAGATATAGAAATCTTCCTATCATCGATCTGTAGAGAGTCTGACTAACCAACAATGCCTCATCTTCTTTGCATAACTTACAACCTATAACCATGGGGGTGCTAACCAGCTTGCAATCGTCCAGTCCAAATATCTTCAGGGTTTCTCGCAGGTATTTGTATTGGGAGATAAATATTTTGTCTTTTAATTAAGAAATTTTCAATCCTAAGAAAAAGGATAGTTCTCCTACCATGGAAATCTCAAACTCCATTTGCATACAATTTGTGAATTGATTTCCCCACTGCTCCAGATCGTTTCCAAAGATTATATCATCCACATATACTACCATAATTAGTAGGTGGTCATATTCAAATTTTATATACATATGATGTCTACAATTCCCCTATTGAAGCCTTGTTGCTAAAGATATATATCCAGTCTTGCATACCAGGATTTGGTGGTTTGTTTGAGTCCATATAAGGCCTTCTTTAGTTTGCACACAAACCCTTCATTTTTAGTGAGCATGAACCCCTCTGGCTGCTCAATATAAACCTCTTCTTCCATATTTCCATTGAGAAATTTTGAATTCACATCCATCTAATACACCTTGATGTTTTTATGATTATTAAAAGCAAGAAACATTCTGATAGCTTGCTATAGGTGCAAAGGTTTCTTCAAAATCTACTCCCTCTATTTGGGCATATCCTTTGTAAACTAAATGGGCCTTGTTCCTAACCACTTGACCTTGTTCATTTAGCTTATTTTTGAAGACCCATTTGGTGCCTATGACATTTTTCTCTTTAGGTCTTGGAACAAGCTCCCAAGTGTCATTCTTCTTGATTTGATCTAGCTCTTCATTTATTTCCTTAATCTAGGATTTATCCTCACTTTCCTGACTGAGATTCTTGGGCTCAATCTAAGATAACAGAGCTAGATTTGTGCAGCTTGAGCTACTAAGGAACCTTCTCCTATTTTAAACTCCAAGTCTTTGATTACCAATAATTTGGTAGTCTAGATGTTTTTGTACATACCTCTAGGGAGTTTTGGACCTTGGTTTTGTACTTATTTCTTCATCTTCATCATTTTCCCTTGTCTCTGCTTGATCTGAGAGTCTAGTGGTTGAGATTTCTTTTCCATTTGAATTCATGTCTCTTTTGGAAGACTTGGATTTTGGAATTATTTCATCCACTAATATATCAATGTAATCCTCAACTCTCTTTGTTCTTTTGTTGTAGAATCTATATCCTTTACTTCGGTTTAAGTACCCAAGAAATATAGCCTCGTCAGCACAAGAATCAAAATTTCCAGAATTTTTATAATTTTTCATGATAAAACATTTTCTCCCAAACACCTTGTCGTGTTTTACTGATGCAAGTCTCCCCTTCCACAACTCGTAGCGAGTTTTATCTCTATTGGGCCTGAGTTGTGTTCTATATGATAGGTACACTGCTACTTGTGTTGCTTCTCCCTAAAAGGTGTGAGGTACATCTACTTCATCCAACAAATATTTGGCCATCTCTTAGAGTGTTATATTCTTTCTCTCAGCTACTTCATTTTGTTATGGAGTTCTGGCCATACAATACTACCTCCTTATGCCATGCTCTTCACAAAATTCCTCAAACTCTCTTGAAGTATATTCTCCTCATTTGTCTGATCTTAAGCATTTTATCTTTAGATCCTTCTCATTTTCTACCTGAGCTTTAAATATCTTAAAATGTTTAAGCGCTTCTTATTTCTCTTTTAAGAGCATGATCCATGTGGCTCTAGTAAAATCATCAATACGCAACATAAAATATATCTCTCCTCTTGGACTTTTTTCTCTGGTTGGGACACAAATGTCTATGTGAATTAGCTCTAGTGGTCTAGATGAAGAGAATTCCTTTGCCTTGAAATGAGTCCTAATCTGCTTACTAAATTGACAAGACTTGTAGATTGAATTATTAGGCTTTGACAGTCTTGGAAATCCTCTCATGGCTCTTATCTTGCTGATTTTTATCAAACTGTCAAAATTCATATGACCAAGTCTCTTATACCATAACCAAGTTTCATTTGTCTTGCTCAAGTAATAGCTTACTCTGGATTCATAGAACACATATACATTATTGTGAGTTTTGGCTGTCTTTCCCACCATATTTCCATTATTTTTATGTTGAATCTCACAATCATTGGATCGAAAGGTCACATTAGAGCCATTATCACGCATATGTCTTACACTAAGCAAGTTGTGCTTGAGACCCTCTACATACCCTAGCAAAGGTTAGTCTTTTCATCAAGACTGACCATGCCCTTGCCTTTAATTTTTGTCTGGGAATTATTGTCGAATGTGACATTGTTCCCTTTGTCCTTTTCTTTTAGAGACAGGAATTTACTTTTATTCCCAACCATATGCTTGGAATAACCACTATCCACATACCATTTTTTTTCTTGATCATGTGTTGATAGAGAAAGTCCACATTCCATGCTCTTTCCGTATGTTTCCAATTCTTCTTATCCTTTTGCAAAGTTGGATGCCAAGCATTCTGGGACTTAGATGAGTACTCAAATTTTCTTTTGCACCCACTCACATTGTGCCCAAAATTATTGCATTTGAAACATTCAACATCATTCATCAAGGGAGAGAAGGGATTTTTATTTTTGGAGTGGGAGTTTATAGATCTCTAATGTTGATACTTATTGTATTTGAAATTTTCATCTCTTTCAACTTTAACTCTTTTACAATCAATAGCCTTATGTCCAAAGATATGAAATTTATAATAGTGACCATAAAATAGATTAAAATACCTAAAGTTGGAAAGTTCATCAATTTGTACATGAAGCTACCTATATTGCCTTGTTGATTGATTCATTCTCCATTGATATGACTCCTTTGAGAAGTTGATATTATTATTCCAATGAAGGGATCCCCTCTTGCTTGCTACCTTTTTATCTTCATTAATTATTTCTTGATGCACTGTTGCATAGTTTTAAGGTCCCTCAAATCCTGTGGACCTGGATTTCATCTTCCTCATAGAAGATTCATGTGGTCTAGAATATCCTAGACCTATTTTGTTCTCTGGAGACCTTTGACTGCTTAGAATCTAATCTAGATTTCTTATCCCTTCTACAAACTTTTCATTTACACCCTTCTCAGTGTCCATTCTCTCAAGTTCCATTCTTAGAGAAACAACTTTTGACATGAGACTATGACAATTTTCTTCCCACTGATGGATCAAATTATTAGGAACTTCTTCTTTTTGCTTAGCTTCTTCTAATTTAACTTTCAGGGACAAAATTTGTTCTTTTCATGTCTCTAAGATCATCTCCTTCTTTACTTTGAATATCTCCTGCTTTAGATGATTGTTCTCTTCTTCTAGTTTCTCACATGTTTTCTATTTTTCTTCTAGTCAAAGAGACAAATTGTCTTTATTTTTAATAGCTTCTTCAAGTTTTTATTTTTTGATAAACAAATTTGTCATTGTCTGAGTTATACATACCTTCTTTAGCATGCTACAATTGTTATTTTAGCTGCATGTTCTTTATTCTGACCTTCTTTAACTCATCAAGAGCATTGATGAGTTCTCCTTCAAATTCTACTACTCCTACTTCTTCTTCTTCTTTAGAGTCTGTAATATTTTGTTTCTCGGAGTTTGCTCCAAATGACATTAGTAATCGTTCATTTGACTCATCCTCTAAGGATTTTTCACTATCTGACTCTGGAGCTAAGCTATCCTCTTTGGAGTAGAGCCACTTCTTCTTAGAGAGCCTCTTTTTTTTTATGTTTTTGAGCATTTGCTTTGAACTTTTGATCATCTCCATATTTTTTCCTCTCTTTGAAAGGGCACTTGGATGAAAATGTCCAACTCTTCCATAGTCAAAGAATTTGAAGGGTTGCTTTCCTTTATACTTTCTTGAGCCACGTTTTACTTTCTTGGCAAAGTGAGCCAACTCCTTATCAGATTCACAATTGGAGCAATCTTGATGATTTTGGTGCACCTTAGAATTCTTGGACACCTTGAACACTACCTCCTTTTTTTCAAACTTCTCTTTTCCTACACTCTTCTCATAGACTGTGAGAGTACCAAACAATTGGTCCATTGTGAGACTCTTTAAATTAGACATCTCTTCAATGGTAGAGATTTTAGCATTACATCTCATATGTAGAGATCTTAAGACTTTCTGAACAATTATATCTTCTTTGATGACTTCACCGAGACCTATAATCGTATTGGTTACTTCATCAAATCATAGGAAGTATTCTGTTATACTTTCTTCTTCACTCATTTATAAGCTTTCAAACCTCATTTTGAAGGTTTGAAGTTTGACCTGCTTGACTTTTTCATCTCCTTCATGACTCTGATTAAGCTTCACCCACACTTCCTTGGCAGACTTACAGTGCATAACTTTTACAAGCTCAAATTGACTAAGGCCAAAGAGAATGGCATTATTGTCTTTAGCATTATTTTCATACACCTTTTTATTGTCTACATTTGTGGGAGGGAGAACATCATAATCTATCAACACAAAGCTCCAATCATCCACCCTTAGAGACATAAGATAGGCTTCCATCCTAAATTTCCAAAAAACATAGTTTGTCCCATCGAAGATTGGTATCTTGCTTGAGTAAGCATCCTGACTCTCTTGCCTAGACATAATTCCTTATCGATCTACCTTCCAGTGGTTAAATTTTTCCTAAAGGAACTTGGCTTTGATACCAATTGTTGGAATAATGAATTACTGAGAGGGGGTTGAATTAGTAATAATGAGGTTATTAGATCTTTAAGCACAAATATTTATTTTTCACTAATGTTAGTTACTTGTGAGTGCATTCATAATACTATATACATAAACAACAAGATAAGTCATTCACATGTACACACAATCCATCAAATGAGCAGCACACACATATTGACATAAGTATCTTTACGTGGAAACCCAAAGGGAGAAAACCACCAATCTGTTTGTTATTATTATGTAACTTAAGAACCTACTTAATTACATCATTTGTTTTGTGAACACGCACTCACAGGAGGCCCCAACCCCCTTCAAACATCAAGCTACAACTTTCCAAGAGGCACCAACCTCTTATGAATGCACACCACTACCTGTTCTAGCCATTGTTTTACTTTTCATACAATTTTCAAACTGAAAAAAGAGACTAATACATATACATAGAAATATAAATCTAATCTACTGCAATACCAATCCCTTCTCTTATGATCAATAGTTCTCCTTTGAACTGTGCTCTCTACTACTCAACCAAGTCTAGTATCAACCCTATGCTACATTGTATATCTCATTTAACACTTGGCCTTAGTTACCCTTCATTTTAACACACTCACAATGTCACATGCTTCAACTCACAACTATTATACATTCCCCTAGTTTTCTCAAAGGCAATCCTGTGTTTTTTTCCTCTACTGTGTGAAGGTCGATGTTGTCTCTGGTGTCCTCCTGTTGCCTTTGTACCTTATAGTGCGCTAAAACATGGCACTATCTATTTTTTTTCCATTAGAATTCCTGCACTCTACAACTATATTCAAGTATGGAGATGGGATTAGTTCACTTCAACCATCGTAATCTCATTGAATTGCTGACTAGTTATCTTGGTGTCTCCCATACTCACAATGAGTTTTTAGTCGTCCTGCACACTCCAACAAGGCTCCCCATTCCTTCTTAACTGCTTCACAAATACCTTAGTGTACTAAAGGTGTGGCTCTCTTTCCTGCAGTAGCTGAACCACTTTTTCAAAGCCCATAGATTTACTGATATGTTGTCCTGAAGCCATTCTATTCATTTATTTCTAGGTGGCGTGCAAGTAATTATCAGAGGAGAATTGCTTCAGCTTGGTACAGACTTAACAATTGTCATTACTCAATTGTCACCAACCTCTCTGTGCACATTTATTAATAGTTGTCGACTTATACATCCTCTATAAACTATGTGTTGGATATGTTGACTCATTCATGGTTGTGACATGGAGAGCTAACAACTCATACATCCTTGAAACATATGCGCAACACTTGCCCACAGTGCCCCTTTTTTTTCATTGTATAAATATATACATATATATGTCGTCACTGAGTTGAAACCTCAAATCCCCGCATGCCTGTAACTTTTATTAATAGTGTTCCTCAAGTTCTTACGGGCTCGCGAGGTTACAAACTTGGTCCACCTAGCCTTAACACTTTTCTTGGAACTTTTCCTTTGATTTTGGCCCAAGATCCTTCCAATGCTTTCCTGCAATTTTTTAGCCTTATTCATGCCTAGAAGGCCCTTAGTCACTAGAACACATGAAAACTTTACAAAACCAAGTCATGGGCATGCCCTTCGATTTTTGACAGAACGTCAAATGTCAGCAAAATATTTGTCTCATGTCTCAATTATTTGTTGCAGAATCCCAATGCTTTGTCCCCTTTTTATTTTATTCTTTATGGGCTTACAGGCCTTTCAAGATTTCAGGTTTCCGAGTTTTTTCTCCCACTATCCATGACTCATTACTTGTCCTGTAACATTTTTATAAGCCTTTGGGCTTCCATGACTTCTGAGATTCTGAGTTTTGTTCCCGCTACCCCAATTTGACGCCATCCCTTATCCCTTGTTTTAAATAGACCTTCGAGCTTCCGGGATTCTAGGCTTCCTCCTACCCCGACTCACTGCAATCCCGTAACATTTTTTAATTAAGCTTCCAAGATTTCAGGCTTTTCGAGGTTCCGAGCAATGCTACTAATGACTTCATCCAAACGCCAATTTGCAGAATTCCACATACCGTTGGAAAGATATTTCTAGGAACTTTCCAAATATGCCATTTCAGGAGAAACCAAGTTGATCTCCTGAAACATAACCTCCTCCAAAGTCTAGGATTCCCCAACCATCATAATCATCTTTCTACGGATTCTCAACTAAGCCTGCTACTATGATGATTCTCTACATAATATTGCAGCAACCATGGGACTCACTCTGAAAAACATGCTCATCAATGCCAACATTTGTTTCTTCTAACCTTAATGATAATCCAGTTGAAATCAATGCCAACACACCAAGTGCCACTAACCATTCAGACAATGCCAACTGTCCAACAAGAATATCAATACGAGATACATATAGGATTTGGTTTTTGACTAATCAACCATTTTTCAAAATGGTGTGAGATTTTAGACTAAAAACTGAACAAGCATAACTAGAGCATGGAAATAGAAAAAGAATCAAAAGACCCAAACCTACCCAAGATGAGAAACCAGGCCTAGTCATAGAAAAGTTAAGACCCACCCCTAGGGGAAAATAAGGTATGCTTAGACAAAAGAATATGTTGTGACACGTTCAAGCATGTCTTAAAGGAAGCTAGGCTTGAAGGGTACTTTAATTGTCATGATGTAGTTCCCCATTGTGGTAGACTATATGCCAAAAGAAAAACATCAAAGCAAGCATTAAAGAGGGGTGGCATGACCTACCTTCTCTAACGACGACTGAAGCATAATGAGGGTATGTTGATGACTCAGGGAACTCTGCGACTATTTTTCCTCTTCTTTTCTTGACCAGCCATGAAGTAAAGGTGATCAAGAATCAATTATGCTTCTCCAACATCTCCAAGCGTGCATATATTTCCTACCTATCTTGGTCCTAAGCCTCCAAATCTTGGGCCACAAAAGTCTTCATGTAACAATACAACTTGAAAAGTCGTTGATATTTCATTCTTTGTTTTGGGTGGAGCTTGGGTCTGCAACAAAAGGGAGTATCTTTGCCTCAATCTAAACCCCATCATGGAGAACTTGAGCACCTCAATCAATTGCACTCAACGTTCTTGACCAAGCAAGGTGGAGCAATGAAATGCTTTCTCTACATTCATCACACCTATTTCAACCTTAGCCATTGTGTAAGGGAATTGCAAAGGGATTTTCCTTTGTGCCTTGAACTTTGCACCATGGAACTAAAGAGATGATATTCTACCTGAATTTGCAAGTCATTAGCAATATTGGTCGACACTATGAATGCAGGGAGAGTGGTGAATGTAGGTGACATTCCTTGTTGGTTTCCCTAAATCCCTCCACCAAATCTTTAATGAACCACATAATCAAATAGGGTGGTTTAAATTTCGTTATGATCCACCACGTTACTCTCCGTCACTTACCAAATCATTTATATGAATTCAAGTAGTGTCATATGCTCCCACATTATATTCATGTATTGAACCATCATGTACCTCGTCGTTTCCAAGCTCGCATATCGTATACCCCACTCACATCTTAACATGAGTGTCATTTGTGGTGTGCAAGGATGCAGGAATGGAGTTGAAGGTCCTGTACGTGGTATATGTTTCAACCCACTTGGGGACTTGTCACTAAATATTGTGTGTTTCTTGAAACTGCTAGCCACCCAACTTGGGGAATCTTGGCTCATACTTTGAAATTGAAATAAAGTTAGCCATGAGTATTTGCTGATTAAAGATGGAATGGGTATATCCACATGCACCATCCATTTAGAATACTTAAAAGACTAGTTTGTTCAACTAAATTAAGGTAATATTAAATGAAATTGTGACGCAACTAACAACCAAGGGTAAATAATAAAGAAGTTTTGAGTGAAATTATCGTCTTTAAATTGAATAATATTAGACCACAACACTATGTTTTCAACTAGCATTTGGCTCTAGAAAATTTAGTGATATATGATTGAAAATGGCATACTTGTTTTAAGAAAATTGTCATGTCACCATGTTGATTTCTAGAAAATTAAAGTTTCCATCCAGCAAAACTTTTCATCCTTAATACATTAAAGAATGATGTGAGGGTAGATAAGCCCTCGAGGTACTCTAAATTTGGAGTTATAATGCTTTTTCCAATCAAGTATCCAATGTCTTTCTTGATTTTTTGTCATCAAACAAATATATATATAAGGAAAGATGACATGAATATAACTTAGAAAACTTGTCGAGTCACATCATCTACTACGCTTGTCTAATTTTCATCATCAAAAAGGTTGGGCAATCCTTCAAATACCTTGAAACCTAGAGATCCAACAATGTCTATAGAGTGACCAAGCTAAATTTTTGTGCTACTTGCAACAAGATGCAAGGCAATGGAAAATCCTTTAGATGCTTCACCACTGAGTAACCCAACAAATTATGAATCATGATCAAGCTATACCTTTATGCTCATTGTAACCAGATGCAAGAGAGTAGAAATGTAGCACCATTACACCAAGAACAATCATTGAACTTAAGGAGTTAAACATTTGAAAGCACTAAGCACCACATGACTCATAAATGTCAACGTAGAGTGCATAGAGGCATTGGGTCTACTTTTATTTGTGTTGATAATATAATATATAGCCATGATATGATAATCTAACTCTATCATACACATAATTCTATAAATAAGAATAGTGCATACACTCATATTCCATATTTACATGTTCAACTTAAAAACAATTGTTGTTTTATCATATTCAGTATCAATTCTCACTCTCGCCTACAATATTCACTTGCAAAAGATACTCTGATAATGAAGATAGTGTGTTATTATGTCATGGAGAAGATCTGTATCTCAATTTTTTTCCATGGAATTTTTTTGTTTAATAATCACATCACATCATCGCTATTAGATAAGAATAGTTTATGCTAAATTCAAAATTTACTCTTTTCATTGTTTTTTAGTTAGTTCTAGTTTTTTTTGAAACCATGTTTTCCACCCACCTTCACACGTGCACTGACTACAAATTACAATTTTTTTATCAATTGCACTTAACACATGGTTAGATGTCGTCGACTTTAATTATGCTACCTTGTCATACAAATGGATGTAATATTATTCAACATTGACATATTGATGCTAATTTGTTGTACAAATGGATGTAATATTATTCATGGTTGAGATCTTTCAATATCTAGCATTTAACTAGCCAAATAAATGGAGTCAATTTTTATATTGTGCATGCATGTTGAAGTAGGAATTCTTTAGATGTTTAATCACAAGATACCATAAGACTTCATCATTGAACCATTCAACCAAGATTGTATTTTGGGTAAAACCCTTTCACCTCTTTTCACTACCTTAAATGTGGTTTGATTGTTTGTTTTTTAAACTTAAGAGGGGTTACGAACTATAAAGGGAAGACTCCATCATATGAATATATGGACTTTAAAAATGACACAAAAATAAGACGAGTTTAATAATAGTGCAACCTACTATAGTTACCAAAAAACATTTGCAACCTATAAACTTCTTTTACAACCTATACACTCTACTTTACAACCTCTACACTCTACAAGTTTCAAAAGTGGAATACCTGGTGGAAGTATAAATTGTTATATTTTACGAGCATTAAATGAAAATCAAATTCTCATTGATGGTTCCTATAGGCTTCTAATTTGTAGATTTACTCAACATGATGTCCATATTCTCCCATGGTGTAGTTAACAAGACACTAAAAAAACTCATATATTTGTTTGAAATGGTGCTCCTTGGTACCCCAAAGTGCATTCAAAGCCTCTCAAAGAGCATAATAGTTGCATCTTGTCACTTGATGATCTTTTTACAATGCATGGGGATACACATCTTATTAAATCTATCCACCCCACAAATAAATAGTTGTATCCCCGCTTAGGTCTTGGAAAACCATCTACAAGATCCATAAAGATGATTTCCCATGGCCTTGTTGGTATAAGGGATGATATAGACCTTAGTTCTTATCATTAATTTTATTAGTACAACAAAGTATGCATCCTCTAATGAATCAAATACATCTTGCATTTTGGGTATACACACACATCTACAAGTTGGCACAATTTTACAAACACCAAAAGGGCTCACAATTTTGGAGGTGTGAACATCTCATATTAATTGTGTTCTCTTACCTTTAAATACATAGATCTTATCCAACTTATACAGAAACCCATCTTGGAGAGGTTGATTAGTTTTGTTATCACCTTCTTCTTCATGAACTTAGATTGAAATATCTTGTTGAAGTTGACATCTTCTATGTTGTGTTATTTGTATGCATCATGGGTTAAAGGGTCCATGCACACGAGAGTACCCAAAGTTGTGATCTTGGGTGTTGGTGGCCTTAAATTATTTGAGAACTTGTTACTAGTATACTTCTTAGACTCGATGATGAGATGAAATCATAGCAAAAATACATCCTTGTGTAGTATCTTACTTGTTGAAGTTCATAACCATTGGGCCTAGAAATATTGTGAAGGCTAATGATTGACATGGATGATGGTCTCCATGTCAATCATGTAGTGCTTCCATTTCTTACCAACATGCAATATAGCATAGGACTCTCAGTTATATGTGGGGTAGTTTAGAACTATTTCATTAAACAATTCAAAGTGTTAACAAACTTACGTCCTTGCATCAACATTGCTCCCATAGCATACCTACTTACATATTTCTCCATTTCAAAGGGCTTCTACAAGTTGAGTGATGTGATCATTAGTGCTTGACTAATATTTCATTTAGATTCCTCAAAAGGCCTCTATTGATTCCTTCTCCACTAGTACCTCTTTCCATTTGTTGCTATGCCATGGAGTGACATAGTAATCACTAAAATGATGCTACAAAAATTTTAAGGCATTGTGTTTCTCCCACAGAGCTCTCAACTTCAGTGGCATTGGTAGGAGTTGGTCATTTGATGATGATCTTGATCTTTGCTACATCAATACTAAGTTCCCTCCACCAATCAAAAACTTAAATACACCAGGGATTGTCATAAAGCTTGCATTTCTTAAGGTTTCCTAACAAATGGTACTTTTTTAGAGTCTCTAACACCTACACAAGATGTAAGATATGTTCTTCCCAAGCAATATTAAAGATTGATATAACATCCAAGTACATTGTTACAAACCAATCTTAAAAGGAATGTAATACATCATTCATCAACCATATAAATGTTGATAGGGAATTCCATAAATGAAAAGGCATTGCCAAACATTCATATATACCATGCATCATCTTTAAGGCAATGTTCCAAGTGTCTTCTTTGATTAACCCTTAGTGGCATCCCATTTTGAGATCCAATTTGGTGAAATACGTAGCATAAGGTTGTTGATCCAAAAAGTCATCAATCCTAGGAAAAAGGCATCCATTCATAAGGGTGATCTTATGTAGCGCTTTGGATACAATACACATTCTCCAAGTCCCATCCTTCTTGTGCACTATGATGATAGGTGACCCACAATGTGAGGTTCTTAGTCATGTGCCTCTATGCTCCAAAAGTGGTTACATTTTATTCTTCACTCCATTTGTTTATAGTATGGATTCTCTAGACAATGTTATGTTTCACAAAGGAAAAACAAGTATATTTGTATTTGATGCTTCAATTCCCACCTAGGATATAGCCCTTTTAGATTTCGAACAACTTCTCCATACACTTACGAAAGCTTCTCCAACTAGTGGTCTTTCTCTTTAGTACATCTCTCCAAAGATGTTTTTACTTCAATTGATTCATTTTCTTAAGCAAAGAAGAGAAATACAATCTTCCTAATTGAGCTAATCAATTCCTTTTCTCAGTTAGCACTTAATCGAAAGATCTTTGAATTTTCCTTTATGCACATTGATGATGATGGATTTTCCATCCTTGACCAAGCAATATTGGTTTTATCTTATAATGCAGATCACATCCCTCATGTACAAGTATGGACTTCCAAAAACTACACCACACAAATAAGTGGCACCACATCAGCGTACACTTTGTCAATGTCATTTGCATTAATGGCAAATCTAATATTGCAAGTCTACTTGGTGTCTCTCAGTGACACATCCTTGTTTACCCATCTGATTGGGTATGGGTAAGGATGGTTTAAACTTCAATCCAAGCTTACTCACTATATGTTTCTTGATGATGTTGGCCTACAAACCGGAGTTAATAAAGCATCTGCATTTATCTTCTCAACTTGGGGATCTTGGTATGGAGGAGTTTAGACATATATTTCACTCTTCTTTGTAATGGGTGTTGTTGATGTTCACCTCCCCTTGCATTGTGATGCAAGCAATCTTCTTTTTTGTATATGTGTTACTCTCTATCCAATTACCCAAATTCATGCCTAGCATATTCTTCCTCTTAGCCTCCTACTTGTGGTTATTTGGCTTCGACTAAAGGTGTAGTTTATAACACTTATTTCCATTATAAGAATCAATGTTAAAATAATTACAGTGGTTGTTAGGATCTTTGGACTAACAAATAGTCGCAACAATCTTCTTACCCTTTCCTTGCCAATTCTTCTTTCCCTCCTTGGATGTACCTTGTTGATTTCATTGCTTGGATCGTTTGATTACCCTTTCTTCTTGTTTATCTCCAAATATTGTTCTTGCACAATGGCTCATTGATAGTCTTTAGGTTTAAAAAGCATCACTTGCCCCCTTAATTACTTTGTAGACCATTCAAGTACTTCAAGTGCCACATCCATATTCTAGGGAGATACTCCCAATAGAATGGTTTATTTTTTTTAACACAATAATGTACTCTTGCACACTTTTCCCATGTTATGCTCATAGTAGTGCCAAATAAGCATAGGTCCTCTTTGTACCCAATAAGGTGAAACTAGAACTTGATGAGAATTTTAAACTCCTTCCTCTTAGTTACTTGTGGATCACCCTATAGTGTAAGTTGTTGATTTGCTAGTGCTAATTAGACAAGCACATTTTTTTGTAACTGATAATTACTTCCAATTATATATGATATAATTTTAGCATGCCCAAAACATCATTAAGTAATTTCACTCAGAAAAATCAACATCTTAGAAACTTCAATGTTTTTCTCAAATTACTTCCCACATGAGAGAGAGAGAGAGAGAAACATGTGAGTGATGGGTGTGTGTGAAAATGAGAAGTTCAAGTGTCCTTTTAGAGTGATTTTAGGGTGCCTAGAGACATCTCTCTTTGCAAATTAAATTAAATTTTCTTTCTTTTAATTTAGAATTTATTTTTCTTTCTTTTAAATTCTACAGATGTGGAATACCTCCCGCAGCTACCCAAAATTCAACACCACCTCTTAACTAGGGAGGTATTCACCTTTACTTCCTCAGATATCCACTTCACTAAAAAAAAATCTCCATCCCAAGAAAAGATTGAATGAGCATGTTATATTAATGTATCCATCTACTTCATGTTCCATTCCAGAACCACGTGGAAAGCATACTGCATCAACATCATGCAAAGGATCTGGTCACCCACTAGCCAAATACCCTTTGGTGATATGGTCAGGTGCCCCTTGACCAATGTAAAACTAGTCCCGAGTCACCAACTAACCAAGTCGTCACTTGGAACCAAGTCAATTCTCCCTTACCAATGGTGAAACACTAGGCCCATTTTCCATTTCCCCACGTCATCACATGGCACTTGAATGGTAAAAATACTTGTTTGATGCTTTGAGGCACTCCCTATACCTACTAGTGAAGTAACCCTTGGCAATATGTTAAGAACCTTGAGACCGAGGGAGCACTCCATGCCCTGATGCTATCTAGGCCATTCTCCCTAGCCATATCACACAACACTTGGTCAATACCCTTGACCTAGGTTGAATCTATGCCCTGATGCTACAACATCAACACTCCCTCTCAACGAGGGAGGCATTCTCAACCACTCCAAGCTTGTCCCTGAAGTATACAAACTTCATCCAAGACAAAGGCTTTATGAGAATGTCAGCAACCTGCTCGTCCGTAGAAATGTATTGGAGCCTCACTACTCCCTTTTGTACCATGTCTTGGATGTAGTGGTACTTGATCTCAATGTGCTTCAACCTGTCATGGAAAACTGGATTTTCTGAAAGCTTCACACAGCTTTGATTGTCACAATGTATCACGGTCGTCTTCAGCATTTGATCAAACAATCCTGCAAGCAACTTATGAAGCCACACTACTTGACAACTCGCTAGACTAGCTACAATATACTCAACCTATACAATGTCGAGTGCAATAGATGTCTACTTACTTACTCATCCAAGGTATTATAGCAGAACCCAAACTGAAGAAACATCCTAATGTGCTCTTCCTATCTTCGACGCTTCTTGCCCAATTGGAATATGTGTATCCTTGAAGTTGTACTTCACGATTTTGAGACATGTCTTAATCCATAATTGATTGTACCACACATATCTCAACACATGCTTTGTTGCAATCCAATGTGCATGCCTAGGTTCCATCATGAATTGGCTCAGAGTGATCACTACAAAGCAAATATCAAGTATGGTATTAACCAGATACATCAAGGATCCAATCAATTGTCAATACATAGAAAGAGCCACCAAATCTGAGTCGGATCCTCTCAACTTCTTCAAATTGGTCAACATGGGAGTGGCCACGGACTTGCAGTCCATTCTCCCAAATCTCTGAAGGATCATAATAATATAGTTCTCTTGACCAACAAAGATCTCACCTGGTTTCTAACATAATTTTAATCCCAAGAAGTAATGCATCAAACCTAGATCCTTCATCTCGAACTCAGAGGTTAACTCACTCTAACACTGAAGCAAAGCTTCTTGTGGTAATCATTATTGCTTCCTTTATCACGAAAGCAAATCTCGCTGCCACTTGCTACTCCCTTCTTCACCTTGGCAAGTCCTTCTACTCCTGTCAGAAACAAGTCATCAACATATAATAGCAAGATCACATACTCACTTTTAACAACCTTGTAGTAAAGGTAGGGATCAACATCAATCTTCGTGAAACCAAGACTCACCAAGTACCCATCAATCTGAGAATACCAAGCCCGAGGTGCCTGCTTGAGTCCATACAAGGCCTTCTTCAGTCTGCAGGCATGAGACTCCTCATGTACCTCAAAGCCTTGAGGTTGCTCTATGTACACTTCTTCCTCAATCACTCCATTGAAAAAAATGGTTTTCACATTCATCTGATGCAATTTCCAATCCGTAATAGAAGCAATAGAAATAATAGTTCTAATAGTAGTGTATCTGGCAACTGGACCAAATGTCTTTTCATAGTCCTCTCTCTCTTTATGGGAGAACCCTCTTGCCAAGAATCTTGCTTTGTATTTCTCTATGTTGCGATCTATCGCAAGCTTGATCTTGTAGATCCACTTGGAAGTCACCACTGACTTCCCCTCAGTTCTCGGCACAATTTCCCACACATGATTCTTCATGATGGACTGATATTCCGCCATCATGGCATTCTTCCAAATTTGCTAGCTTGATGCCTCCTTATAGTTGGATGGCTCGGAATCAATGATGTGACTCATTAGTGCTGCATATCCTGAGTACTTCTTAGGATGTTTGCTTTACCTAAAAGTGCCATGGGGAGTCGCATGCCCTTCTACATCCTTCAATGTACTTCGAAGCCATGCCAACCTCTTCTTAGATTCTAGAACAATGACCCTAAGTGGGTCCACTGGCTCAATGGGCCTTTTCGAGTCTTCCTAATGATCTAAAGGATGTTCCATAAGTACAAAAGGACCTGAACCCATATCCTTGGGAGCCTTTTGAGCTTCATCATCATGAGAGACCCTTTAGTAGGCTACATCCTTCCATTCTACCTGACTATCTGCTCCCTCTGAGCTAGAAGCTCTTTAGGTCATATGGCACAGTTCTAGATGTTGTACAATTTCTCCCTCTTGAACACAAATCACTCTTGTTGAGTTTATGCTCGATCCTAGAAGAATCCTTTGAGATGCCCTTGTTAATTTCTTATGAACACTAGTGGACCTAAGTCACTATTCACCCCGCATATTCTCTAACCATTTACTCATTGAAAATATGAGGTTAAATCTCTCCTCACATTAAAATTTGTATTTTACTCCATTGGAATTAGGCTATAATCCACCCACATAGTGTTTGACTTTGTTAAATTGTTCCTCCATAATTTATGTGATTTTTTGCATAAATTTAGGTAGAAGTAAAAAGTAAATATGCAGTACATTCTTTATATTTCGATAATTAAACATATTTACCAGGAATTACTGCCCACCATAATTTATGCAATTCTTTGCATAAATTTAGGTAGGAGTAAAAGTAAATATGTTGTACATAAAGATTGTAACAACCCCAAAAATTTAACACTTCGTTGAGGCCTTTCTCCACCAAAGCTCTAATACCATGTTGATTTTCTAGTGCTAATTAGACAAGCACAATTTTTTGTAACTGATAATTATTTCCAATGATATATGATATTACTTTAGCACACCTTAGAACGTCATTAAATAATTACACAAAAAAATTCAACGTCTTATAAACTTCAGCCTCTTCCATTACTTCCCACCTCTAAGAAAGAAATATGTGAATGATGAGTGTGTATGGAAATGAGAATTTCAAGTGTCTTTTTATAGTAATTTTAGATGCCTGCAAATTAAATTTAAAATTTAATTTAATTTTCTTTCTTTTAACTTACGTAGTTGGGGAATACCTCCTGCAGCTACCCAAAAATCAACATAAGTACCTCTATAAATATTTCCCACCAATTTTAGATGTGACCCTCTAGCTTCAATAGGGAAAATGATATAGTCTCTTTTGCTATGTTTTGCAAATTGGAGTAGACCTCTAATTGTTTCAACCATTGACTCGACTTTATAGTATTAATCTCACCTTGATAGAGAATGATGTCCACTTTTGCTTCAAATTAGGATAGACACAAGGAAGATATGATGTTGGAACTTCGTCTCTCTTTCTATGGTTCTTCTTTATCTTTAGGGTTCCAATTAGAGCCAATGTCCATGTTAGCATTATGTAGCTCCCCAAAAGGTCTAAACTTGCTCTCTAGTGTGCTTACATTTATATAACCATAATGTCAGAGAGGTAGGAGACTTGCACTTCCAACGTTGCCAATCTCTCCTCCAAGTCATCCTTTGAGATGTAATTGTAACCATCTATCGTGATTAGGGTTTGACATTGTTTTCTTTACATTGACCCATGGACCTTGCAATATTCCATAAAGACCACAATAAAACTACTCAAATACCATGGTCTGAAAACTACCATGGATAATCCACTACATAATTAGTTGAAATAGATCTTAATTGCTGCTACAAACATTGTGAGGTTATACACTACTACACACGATTAATTATTATTAAAATGTAATACTAGAAGCATGCCACTCAAACTGTTGAATGTACTGAGAATATTAAAAAAAAGAAAAAGCAGCAATGGTAAAATGAAATCCAACCTCAACACATGGAACACAAGATGTGTCCTTGGGAACCCAATGTGGGAAAGCCTAACAAGAAGATGAGCATTGCATCTTGCTCTTTTCTTCTCGGATTAAAATGAAGCATTCAAAGAAAGATTGTCTCATTATGGAATATAATAGCCATTGTGGCACGCAACTAGTTGCTATAGTTTCTTGGTTTGTTATACTTTGATATCCCACTCATTTATAGTACTCAACAATGGAACAATGAATCATTACAATGGAAACATAAACCCTTCCTTTCCTTGCAACTCATTCTTTGACATGCCCTGATAACCATCCAAGGTTAGGCTTATGCATTTTTTGCATGACCCAACCCCTCATTAAGGTTAGGGTTTTGGACCTTAAATCTTCTTGAAATTCCATCAAATGACTAACCCCACATATGTAAGTAATGAGTGGTGATGTGGTATCCACTTGCTCCTGTAGTCATAAAAACATATATCAACTTGTTGAAGGAATAACTCTCACATATAAAGTTTAATTCAGGTGCTCTTTAGACTAGTGGAAAATCTTGATTAATAAAATGAAGTTGAAGTGATGAGAAATTTGTTTCCAAACTTTTTATCCCAAAAATTGTTGTTTAAAGACCAAAACAAGCTTCGAGAATTTCAAGACCCCAATCACCAAATCAAGTTCCAAACCTGAGATAGGCTTAGGAAGGCCATGGCTAATTTTCCACCCTAGAAAGTACATAAACACATGAAAAATGGTATAGTGATCCATTTTGGATCCGGTCTTCCCATGTGCCCTAAGGCATTCCTTCTACATTGTCTGATGGGTGTATAATTCACACTTCATGGAGTATGAACGCCCTTTTACATCCCCTTCCTGTGTCACAGTGAAATTTTTTGTGTCATAAATGGCTCTAGATACCACATCCACTCCCTGTTACATCAATACTTTCATTTATGTGCTAAATCGAGCTAAGATTAACTAATACATGTGTTTTTCATGCTTTCCTTGATGCAATGAATTACCTACTTTACACATTTTGTGATTGTGATTATAATTTATTGTCTGGGACTTCTAAATCTAATACTTGGATATATACAATTTAAATCTAATTTACTTGGAGATATAGTTCTTTCAAATGTGGCTCAAAGAAATTCAACACTAATATTTTGACATTACCATACGATGCACTGATTTATACCCTTATTATTTAGTTTTTTGCTTCTCTTGCCAAAATTATTTGCTAGAAATTCTCATCTTGATGCAAATTCATTTGTTGTTCATCTGCGATAGTGCAGTCTGATTTAAAGTTGACGCAACAGATTGGAAATTAACAGCGAATATACATATTACTGTGATATTAGCTCACAAATTTGTAGAAAGTTGAGACTGGCTTTTCAAGACATCTCCATATGAACCAACAATCGGTTTCTTAACACTTATTTACAAACAAGCTCCTCATCCTGCTACGAATGTACCTCTGTAAAAAGAATGTAAAATTAATTTCGTGACAGAACTTTAATCTTATTTATCTCAAATTTGTTTTCACTTAACGAGGATACCTCATCATCGTCTAAGCTCACGGCCTCATTAGTTTCTACAAGTTCATTGCTTACTATTTCTGGAATTGAATCAAGTATCCGATTCAACTCAACTGGAAAACCTAGCTTTTCCCTATTACTCTTTCCTCCAACAACAACCGTGGTTCCCTCTTGCAAGGCCCAGACCTACACATCCAATAAGCATCATTTTGTTTGTAGATCAACAGGCCAGGCATCATTTTCTGAGCGTTAGCCTACCAGTGATACATAGCTAAAACTTATAAATTGATTTGAACATCCCTAAATTAGAGAATTGCTGTATCAAGGTTTACCTGTGAATGAGAAAAATAACTAACAATAGTTGTCAACATGAGTGCACCAAATCCTGCGTATACCACAGGAACCCCTGGATCCATCTAAACAAGAAAGCAAAAGAGTTAGCCAAGTAGAAGACCGAAAATATCAAAACAGATTCTTCTAGACATCCAAAATTTGCAGTGATTTTAACATGAAAATTAGCAAGGAAATTATATGCACTAGTTTTATAAGAATGATACTAGATAGTAAGCAGTCAAAGACCTTCCCTAATACTTTACTCACTATATAGAAGACTAAGAAATTATATACTAGATCATGGTGCAAATCTCAATAATGCCAGACTCCATGAAATGTATGAATTCCAAAGCGTATGAAAGTCTGTCAGACATTTTCCTGTTAATATATTTCTGAACCAATTAAAATGCCTGCAACAGAAGAGGCAGTGGTAATCTATAACTCAACCCCTTCTCTTCTGATAAAATTCCATGTTTGAATTTGAAACATGAATGCTCAATCTTAGTACAATCCAAAACAGAGTTGTCCATGACTTCAACATCATTTCTTTGTGGGCTTATACAATAAAAGTATCTCAGGAAGTTGTGAAAGACAACAAACATGGAGAAGAAAAAGCCTAACCTTCAATTCTAAGCCAGTGCTACCAATTGCATCATCCACAACTATGTTCACACCATCAACAGTTATTGGACGATTTGACCCAGGCCGCCGAACTCCTACAAACTTTCCTTCTTGATCGTACAGCACCACTGATTGCAGATCACGAGCCAAAATTGATCTGCAGTGCCCAAAAATATTAATAGAAAACTGACCAGCTTAAACATGTTGTTAGAAACTGGTAGCTAATTACTCTAAAAGGTTTTTTTACACGTAAAGAGTGACTTTGAAAATTACAAGCCAGGAAGAGGTTTGCAGTGTCAACTCACATTCCTTTAGGTTTGGTAGAACTACTGTCATCTTCTAGTGGCAAGAATGTTCCAAAAAGCTTTTTATCCCCATTCTGTAATGTAGCCATTGCAAGATTGAATGGCCCTGCACCATCTCTGTGTACTTGAAGAGCTGAAATACCCCAATCAGTTTGATATATAGTTACCCCTCCAAATCGTAAAGGGTGGTTCACACTGATTGTCTTCCTCAAAACTTCCTTGCCATCCATATTCCGTAGAGAAAGGTCTGAGTGAAATTGGGATACCTATACAAACAAAGGAGAGTTGTATCTTAATCCATTGGATACCTGCAAACCATGTCGTAAAGAGAGAGCTGCTTCAACATCTTTGTTTCAAAAAAATTTAAATTACCCAATAAATTTTAGATTCTCAACAGCAATAAAGTCAAGTTACATAAAAGGAAGAGAAATAGTGTGGTAATAGTGGCAGCTAGCATGCCTTTCCTTTTCCTTTTTTCTAACATTTTTTTGTGTACAGGGTTTTTAAGAGGGGAAAGGGGTTGAAATAACACAAGTTCTGTGTGCTTCTCAACTGAGAAAGATAAATACCTCTCCATTTTCATAGTAATCAATGTAAAATTTGTTAACGTGGACTTCAGTCGCAAAAGCAGATATTGGCCTTGATAAAATCCCATTTGGATTAAGCACATCTCCCATCCTAAAGTTCAAGCCTTGAGGAACTGTAACTGAAGCCCGATATGCCCCCACGGAACTAAAGGTTGCTCCTGCCATTATGAGCAAAAGAGCTCCATGGACACCAATAGGCGCAAGCCTACCAGCAAGCCCTTTGAATCCATACAGAGCTGAATTACTCAAAAATACCTGTGAGCCATGAATGTTAAGAAACTGAACAAGACTAAATAATCCACAGCATTATTAAGAAATCTAGTCACATATCAAATGAAGGATACATGAGATGGCCTCATTTCCCCCAATGGTATGACTATTTTAAAAATTTACCTCATATCCTGCACCCATCAGGAGAACACCAAGATCCTGAATGCGAGCTCTGGGAAGTGAATCTGCCACATCAAGCTTTAGGATGGCTGATCGAGACTTCATGAATGACCATCTACACGAAATGATCTGTCACTGTTAGAGAAGACCAGATTTGAATAGAATTTTTTTCTAGTGACAAGACAAATATACTTTGATTCTCAGTTCAAGATTAAAAGTAAACATAGAACTGAAAACCGAGTCTATGTGAATTTCTGAACACGAGAATAGATGAGGTCATGTATACAAATTTAAAAAGATAACCAAATCCAATTGAAGAACCTAGTAGTCATCAAAAGATATTATGATAAAGGTGTGGCAAAGGAAAGAGGGCATCCCAAAATTTTTCCCATACCAACTTGAAACCTGTACTAGGCTGAGGTCCAGGATTCACAGCCTTATATATCACAACAAGAAGGTAGGAACAGCAAAGTAAATGCACTTTTTAGACAAGGTATAAGAACCAAACAACGTTGTAATTTACATTCCAATATCATCTTCCAGAACAGAGAGGCTGGTGCATGATGATACAACTCAAAAAGAGAGCACACCTGCGAGCAACTTTAACCATTGGAAGTTGTGTTGTAGTAGTACAAGCCATCAATGATGCTGCCAACAAGATGCATAGACCAAGAAAATAAGGGGCTGTGTAAACATGATCTAAGCAGAGCCCCAAGACCCAACGCCATGTGAGAAAGCCGAAAGCAGGATTGTCCTCTGGATACTTCTCAAAGTAGTATTGTGGACTTTCACCTTGCTCTATGACTGTGCCTGCATAGTATGAGAAGCATGATTGCACTTAAAACTTAAAATAACACGGAGGAAATGTCAAGCAACAAACGCACCTATTAACAGATTAGAAAGCGGAGGAACTTCCTCACTGCATCAGGCTTTATTAAATAACAAAAAACAAGATAAAATACTAGAAATCAAAGAGTTCGGGAAATGAGCTGTAAACAAAATCTCCAAAGGAAACAGTGGAATTCATTAGTCAGAAAAGAAGATAACATGGGGGAATAAGAAATAAAAAAATGGCTGAACCTCTGCTTAATCTGTCTAAACTACCACCTAAAGGCTAAAGGTGCTTTCTATGGCTTGTTATGTTAAAGAAAAATGGGGTAATAATGTACCAAATAAATCACCTATTACAGAAACATCAATGTCAGCTTAGCATAACAAGCAATGGGAGTTTAACATGCTACGTCAGTTCAAAGGTCAACCTAAACAGCATGGAGAATCCAATATAAACGAAAGATAAAACCAATTAGTCCGTGGATGGTTTGGAAGGATTCTAGCCTGTCACTCCTAAATTTGTCCATCCAGTCTAGCTGAAAGTAAGATAATTTGCTTTATTTATAAACAGGTGCTGTCTTACAATTTTCATCCTTTATCAGGAAAACATAGTGTTCAACCAGAAAATTAAGTCTGGAATGAGAAAAAAGGACTTAAATTGAACTGCCAGAAAACTTAGTGAAATCACCAAAACCAGATTCTACAAAAATGGATCACTATGATTCTGATTTCTCATTTGATTTTTTATAGCTTTATCAAGTTATTTTCAATTTGAATCAATAAAAACACAGGTGAAACATTTTAGGAACAAGAAAACGTATATAAGTTCTATCTCCAACCTTACTAATAATTCTTTCTCAATCCATGCATAACTAACACTCTATCAGACCTGGAAAAATGGAGTTTAGTTTTTCATTTTGCCCCACTGTATCCACGTGAGTCACCACATAATAGAAAATTGCATTGGTTTCAGGATTAGACCCTATTCACAACTGGATGTACAACTTTACAAAACCATAACCCCTAACATCTTAACCTACAACATGATCTAGGTCAAATTTATAGTCTGTCAAAGGCTGTGGAATGTATTTTAAATTATTTCAAATGGTTGTGATTGTCATGGATAGTTTCATCAATCTAGGAGATTTAAATAGGCTCAGACTATTGCAAACAGTTTATATACATATATATATATATATATATATAGATATAGATATAGCCCAAGGGGTTAGCTCAACTGGTTGTCACCTATGGTGCTAGGAGAAATCTGACTAGTTCTATACCAGCAGTTACATGGCTCAAATCCCCCCTGGTTGAGGTGCACTAATCTATGCCAATGGGTTTACTAGGGATGCCATCTACAAATGTGGGGAAGCATCCCTTGGATTTCCCTGTGAGATTTTCCTTGAAAAAAAAAAATACATACACACATTTACATATATATACTTCTAAACCCTTGAGGGTTAACTCAATCAATTGAAAGCTCCACCCGAGGCATGTTGCCAATGGGAGGCCATACTCATACGTTCAAATCCAATAGAGTCCCTCAAGGTCACCAACCACTATTGTAGCTAGCAGTTAAGTTGCCCTCCATCTAGATATTCCAAAGAAGAGGGGGGAAACCAGTAAGGTTTCCCTTGGGGATATATATATAGAAAGAGAGAGAGAGAGAGAGAGAAGCCGTGGATGCATCAAGCACTTCCTCCATGATCTTGCACCCCTTGTGCAGGAGCTCAAAGGAGATATCTGATAAATCTATATGGAATAATTTCTTCCTTTTACCTTACTTGATGATGTCCTATCTTTCAAGCGAACGCTACTTGAGGATTGTCAAAGTGCTTTCCAAGAAGAGAGATTCACTTCCTCCAAGAAAGGCATCCATCTCCACTCCCAACCAAAATGGAGGTTGTCCCTTCAAGACTTATACAACTACAATCACCATAAGGAGATGATGATGATGGGGCCTCCACAAGACAAGATGACTAATTGTCGCTAGGCCAGCCTTGTGAACTCCTAACCATTCGCTACGCAGGTTGGTGAAGGAGCCATTGTGAATCCCACCTGAGAGTAGTGATATTGAAACCAAAATTGCAGTTTTTTTTCATATACAAAGAACATATACCAATACCCACAGTCTAGAATCTAGATAGCCCACCCTCAAAACAACAAACCGTCTGCATCATGGGTTGACCATAATGCTGGAGAAAGTAGATTAAGAGGGAGAGAAGCTTTTTCTATTGAAGCAATCTCAATACCAAAATTATCAACAAAGAGATCAATTGGTCCACTAAGCCCATCTTTGTCACAGCAAGATTAATCTTCTCGAGCATAGTGAAAGAGTGGACTTCTGTAATAAGTTTGGAGAGATCCATGTGAAAGCATGCATCGGTATATCCTTCCCCTGTGTGATGAGACTTACCCCTTAAATCGACTCATAAACTTTTGCTCCCAAAGTAGTTGGTACAAGACATCCTACAATGTCATTGCCTCCCTTCACAGATCATTGATTATAATATGGCATCCCCACCAATGCTTTCCCAGCAAACAATTACACCACTTGAACCCCATTAAAAATTATGGACCATTAACAACACAATTCACCATTTAAACCCAAATTTGGTCTCCAATGGAAACCCAACGAATTGAAATCATGAAAAACACATGGCCATTTCATTATTAAATGAATTCACATATACATCATGCACAAATTCATCTTCATAGCAGTGTATAAAGATTTAAATTCCAAAAAAGAGCACAAAGATTGAACATTCATCTTTTAACAAAAGATAGCCCAAGAAATTAGTTGTGTATGAGCGATTCACCACCCAAACAGAGGCATCCAATGCAGATGCCACCCCTAGATTGAGATATGAGGTCACCAATGTGAAGAACCAACTATGTAATCTTACAACTCACTCAACCCAATGTTGATTTTTTGTAGCATCGGATGTGCTCTAGCCTTGAAATTTGGAGGAGAGGCTAAGGCACATGAGATCTCCAAGACCCAGAAAGCATTTTGAGAAATTCCACCCGGATAAGGAGTTATTAAAATAATTAATATTTTTAATGAGTTCCTAAGTCTAAACTTAGGAAAATAAAAATATTAATGGGTATTAATAAAGATAAGGGTGAGAAGCTTCTAAGAGACGAGGATCAAGTCTGTTTTAATCTTAGTCGTTGATTAGGGACTTAATCTCGAATGTTGATTCATCAACAAGAAAAGTATAAGAGAAGAATTGAGGATCATTTGGAGACACACCGGCAGATACTCAGTATCTCAAGGAAAATCGATTCTCAAATAGAGGAGATTGATTTCAGAGGGAGAGCTGCAGGGTGGAGGAAGAGGAGGGCATTAGCAGCAGGCAGTGACAGAGGAGGAGCTGATGCAGGGACAGTGGGAGACAGCGCAGAGAGAGACGCAATCCAGAGAAGAGACGTAGAGCCTACGCAGGCAGATGCAGTGCCACTCAAAGCCACGTTGGGCCACGTAAAGTGATGCAGGGGTGACGCAGAAGTGGGAGCAGGGTCTCCAAAGTGTCAGAAGGTCTCAAAATTTAAGTCTCAGGTGTTTTCTTTCAGTTACTCTGTAAAATCATTCCTTGTAAAAGCAATTGCTGCTGAAGATTAAGAAAGCCCTCATCTGCTGCACCGGTTTTCCCACATTGGGTTTTTCCGGAGACAATTGTCCAAAAATAACTGTGCTAATGTGATTGGTTCTTGTGCATGTATTTTTTCTCTGGATAATTGTGTGATAACTGCAATAGAATTTATTTTAATATTTACTGAAGGGATTTCGTAAATAACTTATTGTGAATAATAAGTAGGTGAAATAAATCAGTTGCTACAGTAGTAGAATTTCAGTTTAGAAATTTTCACATGGTATCAGAGCAGAGATCCAACAACAGGAGAGGAAAATCGATTATGGGTCAAGAGCATGATGCAAAGGCATCCACCCAAGAGGACTTGCGTAGATTTCCAGAAGAATGCACAAGGGGCATAAATTACGATTATTCTATGTTAGCTTCCAGATTCAAAGAAGAAGTCGCTTGCTTAGCAAGCTCTGCCTCCTCGAAGGTTTGGTATATAGACAATGGAGCTTCCTAGCATATGACAGGAATCCGAGAATGTTTTTCAGATTATCAGGAAGAAAGAATGAATTTTCAAATCACCATGGGAAATAAAGCAAAGTGTACTCCAATAGGAAGAGGTACTATAGTTTTTCAAACCGAAGCAAGAGAGCAGCTTCGAGCAACCAATGCGCCGCATGTGCCAGGATTGGGGATGAACTTACTTTCCATATCTCAACTTCAGAACGAGGGCTAGGACATTTTCTTCACTAAGGAGAAAGTATATGTCAAACACCCGAGTTGGAAAAAGAAGGCCTAGATTGGAATCAGAAGTAACAGGTTGTACAGGTTGCAGCTAGAATCACCAATGGCATTGATAGGTAGTAATGGAGACAAATATTTGAATGAACTATGGCACAGGAGGATGGGACACTTACACCATGGGGCTCTGAGAATTCTCAGGAAAACAGTATCAAGAGTTCCAGAACTAAGTACTGAACAAGATGATGTATGCAGAGGGTGCGCTCTAGGCAAGTATGCCAAAGCAGCGTTTTCCAGAAGTAACAATAGGGCTAAGAGTGTGCTAGGATTGATACACTCAGACATCTGCAGACCGATGTCCACAAAAGCTCTTAGTGGTGCCAAATACTTCGTCACCTTCATCGATGACCATTCCAGGAAGACTTGGATCTACTTTCTAAAAACCAAGGATGAGGTTTTCAGTCGATTCAAAGAGTTCAAGGCTCTAGTGGAGAATCTGACAAGAAAGAAGATAAAAGTGTTGCGCTCAGACAATGGTGGAGAGTATGTTGACAAGGACTTCATCGATTTTTGCGCTAAGGAAGGCATCAGAAGAGAGTGGACAACTCCCTACAATCCGGAGCATAATGGAGTAGCAGAAAGGAAAAACAGGACTATTGTGGAAGCAGCTAGGGCAATGTTGTATGATCAGGATATGCCTAAATTCCTGTGGGCAGAAGCATGCAGCACGACAGTTTATGTCCGAAACAAGACTCCTCACACGGCATAAGGCAAAATCACTCCAGAGAAGGTCTTCATTGAGAAGACACTTGAAGTCATTCATTTCAAGATATTTGGGAGTCTTGTGTATTGCCATATACCCGAAGAGAAGAGAAAGAAATTAGAACAAACTGCTGAGAAAGGATATCTTGTGGGATATAGCGAGAATGCTAAGGCATATAGAGTCTATCTTCCTGGGAGTAGGAAGGTATTAGTTTGGCGGGATGTAAATTTCATGGAGGATAGAGCTTTCAGGAAATCCCCAGAAATGCCTTCCAAGGAGCAGTCGAAAGATGAGCCGTTGGTCAAACCACTTCAACCAGAGCAAAATAGTACTAGAAATTTTCCTGAAGACAAAGCTTCAGAATAGGAGGAATCTCAGAAAGAGGAAGAGCTGATAGATGTGCCTACTACCAGTGGAAGAACGAACCGAGAACTCCGACAAATTCTACTAGATGCAGAAGACTTCATTGGTGCACCCTAGACCAATAAAAGGGAGAGAAGACAGCTAGACAGATATGAAGCCTAGTAGCTCAGGTTGGGGAACCTTCTAGTTTTCAGGAGGTCGTTCAGAATCAAGTATGGGTGGATGCTATGGTGGAGGAATACGACTCTATATTGGTCAATGATGTCTGGGAAGTGGTAACTAGGCCTCAGAACAGATCAGTGGTAGGTTCGAGATGGATCTACAAGGTCAAATATGATGCAAACGGCAGTGTGGAGAAATACAAAGCCAGGTTTGTGGCTAAGGGGTATGCTCATAAGGAAGGGATAGACTACGAAGAAACCTTCGCCTCAGTAGCCAGGTATACTTCCATTAGAACCGTGATATCTCTTGCAGCACATATGGGGTGGGAGATTCATCAGATGGATGTCAAGAAGACATTCTTAAACGGGATAATAGAAGAGGAAGTATACATTGAACAGCCAGAAGGTTTTGAGACACATGAGAAGAAATTTCATGTATGCAGATTAAAGAAAGCCTTGTATGGGCTTAAACAAGCACCTAGGGCATGGTACGGTCGAATTGATGGCTACTTGCAGAAGATGGGGTTCGTCAAGAGTGACGCAAACCCTAATCTCTACTATCTGGTTGTAGAGAATGAGCCTCTAATCCTAGTGTTATATGTGGATGATCTCTTCCTAACAGGATCATCCAGGCTCATCAAAGACTGCAAGAAGAACCTAGCCACAAAATTCAACATGAAGGATTTGGGACAGATGCATTATTTCCTGGGGTTGGAAGTTTGGCAGCAAAAGGGTGAGATCTTCCTTGGACAAGGGAGATATGCTACAGAAATCTTGAAGAGATTCAGGATGCAGGACTGTAGACCTATGGCTACTCCAATGATCACCAACTGGAAGAAGATTGATGCATCAGAAGATAAAGACGTTGATCCCACCTTGTACAGACAACTTATAGGGTCCCTGATGTATCTGGTCAATACTAGGCCAGACATTTGTTACACTGTCAAGATCCTTAGTCAGTTCATGGTGGAACCTAAGAGTGCGCACTGGGCAGCAGCCAAACATGTTCTAGGTATATATAAGGAACAGTTGAGCATGGACTATTGTACACCAAAGGCAATGACATCAGGATGAGTGGGTTCACTAATGCAGATTGCGCTGGAAGTTGGTAGATCGGAAAAGTACAATTGGGCATTGTTTCAACATTGGATCAAGAATGACCTCTTGGTGCAGTAGGAAACAAAAATCCGTGGCTCTGAGCTCAGCTGAAGCAGAATATATGGTAGCTAGCATAGCTTCGTGCGAAGCCATATGGCTTAGGAAATTGCGTGTGAATCTATATAGGAGAAGGAAGGAAGCGACCAAGATCATGTGTGATAATCAAAGCATCAAGTTCTCTGAGAATCTAGTATTTCATGATCGGTCGAAGCACATTGATATCAGGTGTCACTTTGTTAAAGATCGTGTCCAACGAGGGGCAATACAGTTGAGATACACTCCAACTAGAGAACAAGTGGCAGACGTCCTCACCAAGGCTCTAGCAAGAACAAAGTTTGTTTATTTCTAGGAGAAGATGGGGATGGTAAAGAATCCACTTCAGTAGCAGAAATGGATAAGAGTTAGGAGTTGCAGTGCAGCAGTTAGCAGTGGCAGTGCTATGCGCAGCATGATGCGGCATGTTGAGAGGGAGTTGTAGTACAGGTGTGGCAGTGGCAATGGCAGTGTCATGGGCAGCAGTACAGGAAGCAGCAGTGCAGGGGATGTGAAGCAGTAGGCCAATCATCAACACAAGTACCAATGCGGAAGATCAGTATGATGTTTCTATAGTGAAACATTGCTAGAGCACATTCCTCACTAAGAGGGAGTGTTGATTTTTGGTAGCATCAAATGTGCTCTAGCCTTGAAATTTGGAGGAGAGGCTAAGGCACATGAGATCTCCAAGACCCAAAAATCGTTTTGAGAAATTCCACCCGGATAAGGAGTTATAAAAATAATTAATATTTTTAATGAGTTCGTAAGTCTAAACTTAGGAAAATAAATATATTAATGGGTATTAATAAAGATAAGGGTGAGAAGCTTCTAAGAGACGAGAATCAAGTTTGTTTTAATCTTAGCCGTTGATTAGGGACTTAATCTCGACCGTTGATTCGTCAATAGGAAAAGTATAAGAGAAGACTTGAGGATCATTTGGAGACACACTGGCAGATACTCAGTATATCAAGGAAAATCGACTCTCAAGTAGAGGAGATCGATTTCAGAAGAAGAGTTGCAGGATGGAGGAAGAGGAGGGCATCAACAACAGACAGTGACAGAGGAGGAGTTGACGCAGGGACAGTGGGAGATAATGCAGAGAGAGACATAGTCCAAAGGAGAGACGCAAAGCCTACACAGACAAGATGCAGAGCCACTCAGAGCCACGTTGGGCCACGCAAAGTGACGCAGGGGTGACGCAGAAGTGGGAGCAGGTCTCCAAAGTGTCAGAAGGTCTCAAAAGGAAAGTCTCAAGTGTTTTCTTTCAGTTTCTCAATAAAATCATTCCTTGTAAAAGCAATCGCTGCTAAATATTAATAAAGCCCTCATCTACTGCACCCATTTTCCTACATTGGGTTTTTCAGGGACAATTGTCCAAAAACAATTGTGTTGATGTGATTGGTTCTTGTGCATGTATTTTTTCTCTGGGTAATTGTGTGATAACTGCAGTAGAATTTATTTTAATATTTACTGAAGGGATTTTGTAAATAACTTATTGTGTATAATAAGTAGGTGAAATAAATCAGTTGCTGCAGTAATAGAATTTCAGTTTAGAAATTTTCACATGGTATCAAAGCAGAGATCCAGCAACAGGAGAGGAAAATAGATTATGGGTCAAAAGCATGATGCAAAGGCATCCACCCAAGGGGACTCGCGTAGATTTCCAGAAGAATGCACAAGGGACATAAATTATGATTATTCTATGTTAGCTTCCAGAATCGAAGAAGAAGTCGCTTGTTTAGCAAGCTCTGCCTCCTCGAAGGTTTGGTATATAGACAGTGGAGCTTCCTAGCATATGACAGGAATCCGAGAATGTTTTTCAGATTATCAGGAAGAAAGAATGATTTTTCAAATCACCATGGGAAATAAGGGAAAGTGTACTCCAGTAGGAAGAGGTACTATAGTTTTTCAAAACCGAAGCAGGAAAGCGGCTTCGAGCAACCAATGTGCTGTATGTGCCAAGATTGGGGATGAACTTACTTTCCGTATCTCAACTTCAGAACAAGGGCTATGACGTTTTCTTCACTAAGGAGAAAGTATATGTCAAACACCCGAGTTGGAAAAAGAAGGCCTAGATTGGAATCAGAAGTAACAGGTTGTACAGGTTGCAGCTAGAATCACCAATGGCATTGATAGGCTGTAATGGAGACAAAGTATTGAATGAACTATGGCATAGGAGGATAGGACACTTACAACATGGGGCTTTGAGACTCAGGAAAACATTATCAGGAGTTCCAGAACTAAGTACTGAACAAGATGATGTATGCAGAGGGTGCGCTCTGGGCAAGTATGCCAAAGCAGCGTTTTCCAGAAGTAACAATAGGGCTACGAGTGTGCTAGGATTAATACACTCAGACATTTGCGGACTGATGTCCACAAAAGCTCTTAGTGGTGCCAAATTCTTTGTCACCTTCATCGATGACCATTCCAAGAAGACTTGGATCTACTTTCTGAAAACTAAGGATGAGGTTTTCGGTCAATTCAAAGAGTTCAAGGCTCTAGTGGAGAATCTGACGGGAAAGAAGATAAAAGTGTTGCGCTCAGACAATGGTGGAGAGTATGTTGACAAGGACTTCGCCGATTTTTGCGCTAAGGAAGGCATCAAAAGAAAGTGGACAACTCCCTACAATCCGAAGCAGAATGGAGTAGCAGAAAGGAAAAACAGGACTATTGTGGAAGCATCTAGGGCAATGTTGTATGATCAGGTTATGCCTAAATTCCTATGGGCAGAAGCATGCAGCACGACAATTTTTGTCCAGAACAGGACTCCTCACAGGGCATAAGGCAAAAATCACTCCGGAGAAGGTCTTCACCAAGAAGACACCTAAAGTCAGTCATTTCAGGATATTTGGGAGTCTTGTGTATTGCCGTATACCCAAAGAAAGGAGAAAGAAATTAGAACAAACTGCTGAGAAAGGATATCTTGTGGGATATAGCGAGAATGCTAAGGCACATAGAGCTTTTAGGAAATCCCCAAAAATTCCTTTCGAGGAGCAGTCGAAAGATGAGCCGTTGGTCAAACCACTTCAACCAGCGGAAAATAGTACTAGAAATTCTCCTGAAGACAAAGCTTCAGAATAGGAGGAATCTCAAGAAGAGGAAGAGCTAATAGATGTGCCAACTACCAGTGGAAGAACGAACTGAGAACTCCGACAAATTCTACGAGATGCAGAAGACTTCATTGGTGCACCCAAGACCAGTAAAAGGGAGAGAAGACAACCAGACAGATACCAGGCCTAGTAGCTCAAGTTGGGGAACCTTCTAGTTTTTAGGAGGTCGTTCAGCATCAAGTATGGGTGGATGCTATGGTGGAGGAATACAGCTCTATAATGGTCAATGATGTCTGGGAAGTGGTACGTAGGCCTCAGGACAGATCAGTGGTAGGTTTGAGATGGATCTACAAGGTCAAATATGTTGCAGACGGCAGTGTGGAGAAATACAAAGCCAAGTTTGTGGCTAAGGGGTATACTCAAAAGGAAGGGATAGACTACAAAGAAACCTTCGCCCCAGTAGCCAGGTATACTTCTATTAGAACCGTGATATCTCTTGCAGCACAGATGGGGTGGGAGATTCATCAGATGGATGTCAAGACGGCATTCTTGAACGGGGTAATAGAAGAGGAAGTATACATTGAACAGCCAAAAGGTTTTGAGACATGAGAAGAAATATCATGTATGCAGATTAAAAAACCTTGTATGGGCTTAAACAAGCACCTAGGGCATGGTACGGTCGAATTGATGGCTACTTGCAGAAGATGGGGTTCGTCAAGAGTGACGCAAACCCTAATCTTTACTATTTGGTTGTAGAGAATGAGCCTCTAATCCTAGTGTTATATGTGGAGATCTCTTCCTGACAGGATCATCCAGGCTCATCAAAGACTTCAAGAAAAACCTAGCAACAAAGTTCAACATGAAGGATTTGGGACATATGCATTATTTCCTGGGGTTGGAAGTTTGGCAACAAAGGGTGAGATCTTCCTTGGACAAGGGAGATATGCAACAGAAATCTTGAAGAGATTCAGGATGCAAGACTGTAGAACTATGACTACTCCAATGATCACCAACTGGAAGAAGATTGATGCATCAGAAGAGAAAGACATTGATCCCACCTTGTACAGACAACTTATAGGGTCCCTTATGTATCTGGTCAATACCAGGCCAGACATTTGTTACGCTGTCATGGTGGAACCTAAGAGGGCACACTAGGCAGCAGCCCGACATGTTCTATGTATATACAAGGAACAGTTGAGCATGGACTATTGTACACCAGAGGCAATGACATCAGGCTGAGTGGGTTCACTGATGCAAATTGGGCTGGAAGTTAGTAGATCAGAAAAGTACAATTGGGCATTGTTTCAACATTGGATCAAGAATGACCTCTTGGTGCAGTAGGAAACAAAAATCCGTGGCTCTGAGCTCAGCTGAAGCAGAATATATGGTAGCTAGCACAACTTCGTGCGAAGCCATATGGCTTAGGAAATTGCTTGTGAATCTATACAGGAGAAGGAAGGAAGCGACCAGGATCATGTGTGATAATCAGAGCATCAAGCTCTCTGAGAATCCAGTATTTCATGATCGGTCGAAGCACATTGATATCAGGTGTCACATTGTCAAAGACCGTGTCTAACGAGGGGCAATACAGTTGAGATACACTCCTACAGGTAAACAAGTTGCAGATATCCTCACCAAGGCTCCAGGAAGAACAAAGTTTGTTTATTTCAAGGAGAAGATGGGGATGGTAAATAATCCACTTCAGTAGCAGAAATGGATAAGTGTTAGGAGTTGCAGTGCAACAGTTAGCAGTGGCAGTGCTATGGGCAGCATGATGTGGCATGTTGAGAGGGAGTTGCAGTACAGGTGCGGCAGTGGTAGTGGCAGTGGTAGTGGCAGTGGCAGTGTCATGGGCAGCAGTGCAGGGGATGTGAGGCAGCAGGCCAAGCATCAGCACAGGTACTGATGCGGAAGATCAGTATGATGTTTCTATAGTGAAACATTGCTAGAGCACATTCCTCGCTAAGAGGGAGTGTTGATTTTTGGTAGCATCGAATGTGCTCTAGCCTTGAAATTTGGAGGGGAGGCTAACGCACATGAGATCTCCAAGACCCAAAAATCGTTTTGAGAAATTCCACCCGAATAAAGAGTTATTAAAATAATTAATATTTTTAATGAGTTTGTAAGTCCAAACTTAGGAAAATAAATATATTAATGGGTATTAATAAAGATAAGGGTGAGAAGCTTCTAAGAGACGAGGATCAAGTTTGTTTTAATCATAGCCGTTGATTAGGGACTTAATCTCGACCGTTGATTTGTCAACAGGAAAAGTATAAGAAAAGACTTGAGGATCATTTGGAGACACACTGGCAGATACTCAGTATCTCAAGGAAAATCGATTCTCAAGTAGAGGAGATTGATTTCAGAAGAAGAGTTGCAGGATGGAGGAAGAGGAGGGCATCAACAACAGGCAGTGACAGAGGAGGAGGTGACGCAGGGACAGTGGGAGACAATGCAGAGAGAGACGTAGTCCAAAGGAGAGACGCAGAGCCTACACAGGCAGATGCAGAGCCACTCAGAGCCACGTTGGGCCACGCAAAGTGACGCAGGGGTGACGCAAAAGTGGGAGCAGGGTCTCCAAAGTGTCAGAAGGTCTCAAAAGGAAAGTCTCAAGTGTTTTCTTTCAGTTTCTCTATAAAATCATTCCTTGTAAAATCAATTGCTGCTAAAGATTAATAAAGTCCTCATCTGCTGCACCCATTTTCCCACATTGGGTTTTTCCGTCCAAAAATAATTGTGTTGATGTGATTGGTTCTTGTGCATGTATTTTTTCTCTAGGTAATTGTGTGATAACTGCAGTAGAATTTATTTTAATATATACTGAAGGGATTTCGTAAATAACTTATTTTGAATAATAAGTAGGTGAAATAAATCAGTTGCTGCAGTAGTAGAATTTCAGTTTAGAATTTTTCACACCCAATCCATTGCTCTCATGACTTGGCCAATCTCTTCATTACAAAGACTCCATGCACCTCATCTAGCTATCAATCAGCCATGAAACCCTCCACTCAACACAAGGGAAGGTCTTTCCCTTCTCTACTCAACACTCCCTTGGGACTTCTTCCTCTCTAGTGCTCTAATGCAGGTAGAAAGAGTCCAACCGTTGATTGCCTTTCGCGAATAACATGGTAGAGTAATATTATCTCCAAAATAGTCAATGAGAAGCAATATCATTTGGGTGATGGTTTCCTAATTTGCCCAACCTCAATGTTCATTATAGCCATCTATCTCTCTTCTGAAGTCTGCAATTCACTCTTCATAATGCTAGTTTTGGTAATTTTCAAATTTGAGAACATGAAGTTCCTTCAGAGAACATAGGATGGAATTCCAAATCATGGTGATGGAGAGAGTGACCATAAGAAAATAAGTGAATTCCCATGGGGTAGGAGAATTGAATGAAGGACTTTGACACCATCCCAAGATGATTGTACTTCTCATTAGAAGTTTCTCATACTCCTCTATGTGAGTAGACTTTCCCTCACCCACCTCGTCATGCACTCTTATTGGGATTTCTAAGTCAAAGGTGATGGTGAGCTTCATTTAAGGCACATGACGGAAAAGATTGTAATATTCCATTCCCAAATTCCTTAAATTTCCATCAGATTTCTGAGTTTTTAGTGTGAACTTCAGCGTGAGGATTTGTCATATCAGCTAGTGATATTGCTACTGTTTTTTAATTTAACGTTTGAGCACACATGAGCAGGGGTACAAGTCATATTTATGTGTATAAATAACCAGACTTCATACCAGCACCACAACATCGCCAAATTCTCATAAATCACTGATATGAATGGTGCTATTAACAATCATGAATCTACAGGTACCTCATATTAAATTTTACAGAAAATTAGTAAGCAAACATGAGGACAATTGTGAGGCAAAGTTCTGATTTCTATTAGAGAACAAAGAGCAGAATTTACAAGGCCATTATAGGGTAGCATCTGGAAATTCCTCCAGCTGATGAGAAGGTTTAATATTTCTTACATACACAGGATCAATCATCCACCGCTACAGGACTATGACAGTGGACCATCAGCCTCCTTAATGACAATCTTCTACAGCACTTCCTCTAGCTTAGACTCTGCCTGGAATGTGATAGAAACAAGCTCTGCTCTTCAAATCTGGGATTGAATAAGGATACATAAATTGGTCTCTCTCGTCTCGGGAAAGAGGAGATTCGAATCAGCCTTTAACCTCTGAAATTGATGCCTTTATAACTACACGACCTCTGAAACTTATTACGTGCTACCAGCCTTCATTTTTTTAAGTGAATAAGCCACTTGGATGACAAATAACAACTCGGCCTTGAAGGGAAGGGCTGCTACAGGTTTATGGCGGAATACACCAGATCTGGAATTACATAAATAAATATATCAGCCTCTGATGAATAGGCTGCTACAGGCATATGAAAGCAATCCAAGAGGGACTACAAATCCGAACATAAGCAACCAATGACCCTCAATTCTGAAATTCGATCCCTTCTCTTGTTTGGAATTGGCACCAGAGTTCTGCTAGCAAAAACCTATTCGGTTCCTCAAAGAAATGACGCTCCAACTCTGATTATTCAGCTCCTCCTTAGTTGACTGTAAGCAGTTCGATTCCCTTGAGATAATAGGTCCACTACAGCAGGACCAAGCTGCCAATAAGATGCTGATATCTGGAGCAAGATTATCAGTCCACAATGTATTCGGCCTCCTAGTCTCACTTGTGACTCGTCCCTTGTCTGGTGGTAATTTTTCGACCCTCCTGAAGATAGGTCTTGGGCCTGATGATTTAATGCTTGGGACAAAGAACTAACTCCAGAATCCAATATTTTACTCGACCCTCCTGAAATTAGCTATACTTGGCCTCTTGGAGTGAGATGAATATCCCTGCAAACTACTAAGTTCACAATGCTAATAATCTCCTGCAACCAAAGCCAAGTACACAATCTGGAAGCTGCCTGCAAACAATGCTAATTAGTTCCGAAGATTCTCAACATTAAGCACAATGGAAGATCTGAAATAATCTTCCCCAAAATGCTAACTAGGGTGGCACTCAAAGTCCACCGATTAGCTTGAGTTTCACTTGAAACTCTTGAACTCGCTCAAGCTCCTTCAATTTGTCAATGAGATAGATAGAATGATTTGCAATTGAGTTCCCACTCCTTTTATAATTCTTCATGGAGCCTCCCTCTAGCTTCTAGATTCTCCTTTTTTCCTTATTATTTTATTGGTGGGGCCCATTCTCCACTTTTTCCGTCATTTAAATAAAATAATAATTTGTTGCCATTCCATTAAAATAACAATTTTCCTTCCTCCTCCAATAAAATATTATTTTGCCACCATTTCATTAAAATAATAATTTATCCCTTTTCTCTCAAATAAATATTCTCCCCTTTTAATACTATACAAAATTTGGCAAAACTCTTAAGTGATTTTTGCATGAATAAAATTGGGAACATTATAGTCCTCCCCACCAAAATTTGCTTGTCCTCAAGCAATATCACCATATGTTGTTGCTCCACACGCTGACATAGCTAATGCCAAGATCCCAAATACGCCACTGAACCGCTCCTTGTTGCAGCACTACCACCACCTAAATAAACCCTGACACCAGGGTCCCAAACCATCCTGATCCATGTTAGGCATCCTTCGCTCCACTCATTGTCCCATAAGATAAAGTCGATAGCAGCCCTCTGCATATCAACAGTAAGTAAAGCACCCTGACAATGTGAAATCTTGAGCAGACCCTTGAGAAGCGGCCCTCCTAAGTAAACGATCTTATGCACTTCAAGAGTAGACTCTTGAAGATGCGGCCCAATCCCTGTGGAGATGAGCCATCGACCACATGTGCTCCCCCTAATCTCGTCCTATTGGACATCCTACCATACTGGTGAAGTCCCCCATGTCATTAGCGTATGACTAAATCCCAATGGAAAATATGTGTGATCTTCCCCTATAGAAACCAACTCATCCCTAAGGGTAGCTGAATTGCCAAGTCCTGTGATGCCCGGATCCCATGCTAATCTCAAAAGGGTGCCACCATGTTGTCGCTACGCCACTCTAATCATGACTATTTGCCCATCATCCACAAGTTGTATCCCCCTCTCCTGGAACCTAAGGGAAAAATATCTGTCCCAACGCATTTGGCCTAGGCATCTCCACGATGTCAAGGCCTATCCATTCAACACTAACCCTGATTTGGAGCAACAATAAGGAAAGTCAACCTTGGCATGTGACGAAGTCCTCAGTGCTCCCCCGCATGACAAACCAAGAGTGACTTGGGTCACTCTCTACACTGATCCCGCTCATCACAAAATAGAGTGACCAATCAACCAATCGAATCCCTGGATCCCATACCCAGATCGGATGTAGCAGAGTCCCGAGTCCTGACAACTGTTGGCACCAACCAGTACCACGTCTTAGGTCTCTGCATGCAATCAGTATATGGACTCCATACATCATGAATCAATCTAGTGCATGCAAAACTGCCCTGTGCCTGCCATTCCACATAGTGGGGTCTGCTATCATGCTTCCTAGCACTCCCAATATTGGCTGGAGTTTAAACATCTAACTGCAAGAAAGGTCCACCAACCGTTGTATATGCCCCTGAGACACCTCGAAGTGTCTCGCCCAAAAGAGGTCATGCATCTCCCTAAGTGTGGGCTCAAGGGTGGAGCACATGATACTTCCACAAAAGATCAAACCATCCCCAAGCCTGCACCTGGCAACTCGCGCCCTAACCATATGCCATAGCTGGAAAAACTGCATGCACTGTGTCTTGTCCAACTAGCTCAGATGAACCTCCCAGGTCTTGTTGCCCGTGATAAGAGCATCAAGGGACAATGCCCAAGTCCCCTTTGTCAATGCATAATGTTGGAGAGTGATAAATGTCTGCGCTCCGATGGCTATTATCCAAGGATTTGTATGGAAGCCCACAATCAACCCCGTGACCAATCTGCTCTCCCAACCTAGGTATGTCAAATCCAATGGTGTGCCTGATGTCCTCATCAAGAGATCTCTCTAGTGGCAACACTCCAACAACTTGTTGCGTGACAATATACAATGTTGCACGCAGGCACGCACCCCCGCACACCTCTGCATAACGCTGACTTTGTGGCACAACTCTATGCACCACTGGACACCAATGCCCATTATCGTACCACCCTGCATCATCGGCCATCCCATATGCGTCATTGCATCCACCACTTTGCTAGTGAACCCACCATGATGTGAGCTACACTTCCTCATCCACCCTGGTAGACCTGAGCGACCTATCTCCTCACATCTAAAAGAGAATGACACCACTGTGCCTATCCTCAATAGCTCACGTGTCTAGCATACCAATGAGAGAGCACCGTCTCCATGCAATGCCCTGTCTGGTGGCCTACTAGTGCCACTTTCTCCTACCAGCTCCCACCAGAGTATGCTCATCATCCTACGACCCTACACACAATCAACATGCCAAGTCATCTCACGAGGTTTGGCAACCCCCTCGCCAATCCAACATGTCACTAGTATTGTCCGAGCATTTGATGGAGATCTGAAAGTGTGTGCACCCCCGATCACCGAATCCATCACGTAGCTACTACCATCGCCTACCGACTCCATAATGTGATGGGGAATCCCACCTGGATCCCAACAACAATCTGGCCCTCGAGCTCCTCTAGTAACCCATGTTCCCTGTTAAACTATGCCATTGGCCATGAATATACCCATACACCTAGCCCGCTCCACCGAGTACCAGCTCAATACATATCGCCATCCTATCCCAAAAGAGGGATCGAAGGCACAATCTCGTGTAAGGAACAAGCCCTCCAAGCTGATGCAGTGTCATACTCAGCTCATGTCGCTCAATCCTACTGACTTGGTCATCCCCTATGGTCTTTCTAGATAACTCTGCCTCTATTAGTCAAATGCGTAGGGGTGGGCTAATAATGTTGTGTAGGCCCATCAGCATGCCTCTGAAGTGAACTGTGCTGAAATCCCAACATGTGCTCCCTTCACTGCGCCTCATCAAGGGCTAGCCCAAAAGATGGTTGCTTATCCTCAGATCCTCCTCCATCATGGGCTCAACTTGAGCCTCCAACTGCTCCTCCATAGACAACCCATCATGCAAAACATCCTCACCAGTCAACTGTAGGTGGCTACCATCTGGAAGCTCTGTCATGGATCTGGATGCGTCTGTGCCTACTAGCATCTCATCAATGGATGGTCCTATGGGTGTGTGCTCCACTCTCTCTGCCACTGTCTCAACTCGTGCCATAAATGTGCTCTTTGATAGTGGTGACTTTGGAGTCACACTAGGTTGATCTATGTCCTCCTCGCAACCACCAGTGTCATTTGCGTTAGTTTTTGTAGCATGGGATGTGTTCTAGACACGAAATTTGGTGGAGAGGCTACAATACATGAGATCTTCAAAACCCAAAAATCGTTTCTGGAAACTCCACCTAGAGATGGCTTAATTAGATTATTAACCAGTTTTTTAAATATTTTGTAAGTCTAAACTTAGGGAATATGGTTAATTAATCAGAATTAATTAAGTCAAGGTGTGAATCATCTAGAAACTCACACGAATCGACTCCAAATGATCCTACCCATTGATTAAGTTTTAATCTTGGTCATTGGTGCTCCAACAGTGGATTATAACAGGAAGTCGATGGGCACTTGGAGAAAAAAAAACTAGAACACTAGAAGTTCGATTTCCTTGGCAGATAGATTTCCAGAGGAGTAGCAGTCAGTTGTCGGAGAGCCAAAGATCAAAGCAGTGAGTGGGGAAAGGACAGTGAGTCCAGAGGAGATTTTCTAGATCCGGAGAGTCAGCTACAATAGGGTTGAGTTTCCTCAGTGAGGCTACACAGAGGCAACACAGAAGCTTCAGAGGCAAAAGTTCAATTTGGCCAAACAGAGGGTCAATACAGTTGCTGGAGGCTGGGAAGATTTTCGGAAGGGACCAACGAGTCATTCTTAGATGCTGGATTGGGCAGACGACTTGATCAATTGCAGTTCCAGGTAGAGCATACCAATGGATGCGTAGGCTTGATGCAGAGGCTGACGCAGGGGTTTGGTGGAGCCCATTCAGAGTCAATTTAAGAATTGGATCAGTGTCGAGTTTCTCCTGTAGTGGATTTCCAATTTGTGCATCCAGATTGTACTCAAATTTTCACTGTTGCATAATAATAAAAACCCTCACTGTTGCACCGGTTTTCCCAAGTTGGGTTTTTCCAGGGACATTTGTCCAAAAATAACGGTGTCATTTTTTTGTGTGTGCTGGTATTTTCTCAGCTCCAGTGCTTTTTATTTTCGGCAGTTTTATTTGTGAAGGTTACAATGTGTGTATTTCGATGTTGCCGTAGCAATAAACTGAATAATTAATTTATCAGTTAGAAGAATACCAGTTGTTGCAATAGGATTCCAGTTGTGGAATTTTCACAATCTGCCTCCTACTTAACCTCTTGCTCAGACTCGCTCTCAGGAAGCCACTCCATGTAGTGGGCCTTGCCTTTGGTGTACCTATGCCCTAGGGTCCATGGCTCCTGACCTATTAAGCAAAAAGTTCCTCCTCCGAAGGTCCCTCCTAGTCTCATCCTCTAACTGCCCTATCTTCTCCCTCTGAGGGGGTCTGGTGTCCTCTGGATCAAATCTCTCTACGATCCTCCATATTAACTTTGTGTAGGACGTGATTCCTACATCAACCAATGGGATCAATCTGCAGTACACTCCTGGGCATCTCCATCTAAATGCAAAGTGGCATCCACCTCTCTCATGGTGTTTAGCCAAATGTATGTGTCTAGTTCCTACACTTATTCTCTGATAAAACTCCTAGCTGAACCATCAAAATTGGTGAGGGTTATTTTTCCCACCGTCTTTTGTATGCCCAGATTTGGCTGACCTCCCCTATGTGGTGTAAATGGTTTCACTCCCAAGGTATGTGCACCTCTAGGCTCCCTGTCATGAAAATGAGGAAGGTTCTGGTTTACCCTATGATTGCTACACAACCGAGCTAACATTTCTATCATCTTCTCATTGTTCCTAAGGATCTCGTCCATGATTTCCTATGTACTCCTTCCTTGAGGCACAGGAATGTCCATAGCCCCATCAATCAGTATGCATGCATGCCTAACACCTCCATGATCTTGCTAGCTTCCCCACAGTTGTCCAAGATCATGCTCTGATACCACTATAATATTCCATTCCCAAATTCCTCAAATTTCCATTAGTTTTCTGATTTTTTAGTGTGAACTTCGGCATGAGGATTGTTGAGTATGTGTTATATTCTTTCTATGACTAGTCGCACGCGCTATATGTTGCATCGGGCGCAGTGGGGGGGGGGATCACAAGGGGGGCGACAGGCACCACTGTCGGGGGGGCTACACGAGGTCCGGGGCCTCGCCTCGAGAAAAAAAATGTGGACCCAATAATAGTTGAGAAGACCCACAAATGGTGGGCAGACCTACCCATGGTTTTGTGCATGGGGTTTGCATACATGGTTTTGGGCATGATGGTTTTCTGCCCATGGTATTTTGTAGATCTGGTCAAGGGAACTACGATTATGTTCTAATGCAGAGTTAATGGATTGGGGTTTATGAATGCTTCGACATATATATATATATATATATATCTATATATATATATATATATATGTATGTATTGGGGTTTATGAATGCTTCGACATATATATATATATATATATATATATATATATATATATGTATGTATGTATTGGGGTTTATGAATGCTTCGACATATATATATATATATATATATGTATTGTAACATTTAAAGGAATATAATGAAAAATTAATCTAGTAGTCTCGATTTTGGGATCTAGGGAAAATATTTGTGTATATTTATTTTATGTTCTCGCCATTGTATATTTTTTTGTTTTAAGAATTCATTTGCAGGTAATTTTTGTACAAGGTTAAAACCTACATTTGGTATCAGAGTTGTTTCAGCTTCAAGGGGACGCCTTTGCTGTTGAGGGGTTTTTCTCGGGCTTATGGTAGACCCTGTTACAGTGGAGATCTGCGGGATCAATTCTTGCGGTGAAAGAATATGGCGAACAGTGGAAAGATAGAGATCAAGAAATTCAATGGACAAAATTTTGAGTTGTGGAAGCTCAAGATGGAGGATCTGTTGGTGGATAAAGATCAGTGGATCGCGATAGATTCGGGTACTAAACCAACGACAATGTCAGCAGAAGACTGGGCAAAGTTGGATCGGAAGGCAAAGAGCACAATATGGTTGTGTATCTCAGATTCAATATTATTGAATGTATTAGGGGAAGCTACGACGAAGGCTTTGTGGGACAAGTTAGAAACTTTGTACCAATTTAAGTCTCTGGTGAACAAATTGTTCTCGCGGAAAAAACCGTATAACATAAGGATGAAGAATGGAGACTCGGTAACAAAGCATTTGAACGCCTTTAATACTGTGATAAGTCAGTTTTTTATCTATTGATATAAAAATTTCTGACAAAGATAAGTGCATCAGTTTGTTGTGTTCTCTACCAGATTCGTGGGATAGTCTGGTTGTTGCAATAGGTAGTAATACAACTACCTTGAAGTCCTTGAGTGGGAGATCTAAATATAGAGGGAGATCTAAATCTCCAGGAAAATCTGTAAAAGTGTGTTGGAAATGCAAAAAGGAAGGGCACTACAAAAAGGACTGTAGATCTAAAGCTCCTCAAAAAGGAAAGGGAGATGATGATGCTCCTTCTACAAAGGTGAAAACCACCTCAGATGAAGGTGAGGATGTGTACTTGGCTTCTTCTTCAAGTACACATGTAGATCATGAAGCATGGTTGATTGACTTAGGTGCGTCCTTTCACTTCATTCCCGATAGGGATTGGTTCTGCGAGTACGAAAAATATGATGGTGGTGATGTCTTCTTATGGGATGATAGGAAGGCCAGAATCATCAGACGAGGAAAAGTCAAGCTTAAGTTGCAAGGTGGAAGGATTAGAACACTTCCTAGTGTTTTGCATATTCCTGCATTGGCCATAAATCTTATTTTTGTAAGCAAGATAGATGATGCAGGTGTAAACATAATTTTCGAGAAAGATACCTGCAAGATGGTTTGAGGAGCACTAGCATTGATGCAAGGAGTTCGGATTGGAACTCTATACAAGCTTCTGGGTAGCACTATTATTGATGGGTGCAACAGTTATGTGGTTCCTGAAAGTAGAGCAAAAAATCTAGTGGTCTCTGAAGAAAAGATCATGCTATGGCATCAAAACTTGGACATATTGGAGAGAAGGGCCTTCAAATACTGCATGGTAATGGTATGGTAGAATGTATGTCTAATTGCTCTCTGGATTTTGATTTCTATGAACATTGTGTATATGGGAAGCAGAATCAAGTGAGTTTCCCCTTTGGTGCTAAGGGCAAAAGGGATATTAGAGCTTGTGCACAGTGATGTGTTTGGACCTGTGTCGGTTCCATCACTGGGTAAGTTTGTGTACTATATCTCATTTATATATGATTTCTAAAGGAATACATGGATATATTTCCTCAGGAAGAAATCTAAAGTCATTGACAGATTTAAAGAATTTAAGGCTCTAGTGGAAAATCAGACAGAGAAGAAGATCAGTGTGTTGAGGAAAGATAATGGTGGAAAGTTCTGCAAGAAGGAATTTGAAGAGTTTTGTAAGAAGTGCGGTATAACATGGCAGAAGGCTACTCCATACACACCTCAGCAAAATGGAGTTGCAGAAAAAATGAACAGTTTGTTAACGAAAAAGGCAAAAAGCATGCTCAGTGATGTCGGGTTAGGACAGGAATTTTGGGCAGAGGCAGTGGAGACTGCATGTTACTTGGTTAACAAATCACTTTCATCAGTGTTGGAGGATAAGACTCCACATGAGGTATGGACTAATAAGAAACCCCCTCATTCACATCTAAGGGTATTTGGCAATGATGCATATGTACATGTTCCAAAGGAAAAAGAACCAAGTTGGATAGTAAATCTAAAAGGTGCATTTTTATTGGGTACAAGGATGGTTTAAAAGGTTATAAGCTTTGGAACCCAGAAACAAGGAATGTTGTGTACAGCGGAGGTGTGGTGTTTAGAGAGGTGAAATATGTTATTAAACATGAAGTCCTACCAAAGGAACCTGAGAAGATAGAGTTTGAGCTAAAGGAGGAAGAATCAGACTCTACAACAGAACATGAATCAAAAGTGGAAGAGCCACAAACTTCAGTTTTGAGTAGATCAATTCGAGAGAGAAGGCAGCTAGAAAGGTATAGTCCATTGGCTTTCTGTCAAATTTAGTTTTATCTATTACTAATGATGATCCCAGAACTGTCAAGGATGCAGTAGATTCAGAGGATAGCAAACTCTAGAAAGAGGCCATGGTTGATGAAATGGCATCTTTGGACAAAAATGAGGCTTGGGATCTGGTGGAGTTGTCGACTAGAAGGAAACCCATTGGCAGAAAATGGGTGTTTAAGAAAAAGATGAATGCAGAAGGAAAAGTGGAGAAATACAAAGCTCGATTGGTAGAAAGGTTATTCCCAAGTTTCGGGAATTGATTTCAGTGATATTTTTCTCCTATTGCCAAGTTAGTTTCTATTAGATTATTTTTCTCTATTGTTGTTGCTTTTGATTTTGAGGTAGAACATATGGATGTGAAGATAGCATTTCTTCACGGGGATCTGGAAAAAGAGATCTACATGAAGCAACCTGAAGGCTTTGCGGTGAAGGGTAAGAAAGAACTGGTATGCAGGTTAAAAAAGTCTTTATATGGTTTAAAACAGTCACCAAGGATGTGGTATCAGAAATTTGATACATATATATGGGGACTTGGCTTCACCACAAGCAAAGCAGATCATTGCGTATTTTAAATTAATGGGTGAGTCGTGACCATGTTATTTATTTGGTCTTGTATGTGGATGATATGTTGCTGATTAGATATGACATAAATTATCCAGGATTTGAAGACCCAATTGACCTCCAAATTCGACATGAAGGATCTTGGTGCTGCAAACTATATTTTGGGCATGGAAATTAAACGACATCAGGCAAAGAGGAATCTCTGGTTAAACCAGAGGAAGTACGTCGAGATAATATTGCAGAGGTTTAATATGTAGGATAGTAAACCGGTGAAGGTTCCTATTCTTGTAGGTGTAAATTTATATGTAGAACAGTGTCCCAAGACACAAGAAGAGGAAGAGGACATGTCATGTGTTCCATATGCGAGTGCAGTTGGTAGCCTGATGTATGCAATGGCCTGTACTAGACTAAACATTGCACATGTAGTGGAAGTATTGAGCAAGTTTATGTCAAAACCAGGGAAGGAGCGTTGGACAACAGTGAAACGAGTTTTCAGGTATTTGCGTGGCACTAGTGATTATGGTTTGTGCTACCAAGGAGGACTAGGATTGGATAGAGTTTTGGACATTCGTGGCTTTGTGGATTTACACTGGGCTAGAGATCTAGATCGGAGAAGATCTACAAATGGGCAAGTGTTTAACCTATTTGGAGCAGTCAGTTGGATGAATAAAAGGCAATTTGTAGTGGCACTTTCAACTACAGAGGTTGAATACATGGCAGCCACTCATGCAAGCAAGGAAATAGTTTGGTTGCATAGATTGTGTTAAAGTATGGAGTTGGTGCAGCAAGATACAAGGATAGACTGTGATAGCCAAAGTGCAATTTTCTTGGCAAAGAACCTTGCTTATCATTCAAAGACAAAGCACATTGATGTTCAGTATCACTTTGTAAGGGATATGGTTGAGGACAAAAAGGTGTTGCTGGTAAAGGTGGACACTTTGAAGAATGTTGTAGATGCATTGATGAAGTTTGTGAGCACTAAAAAGTTTTCTTGGTGTAGAGAAATAATGGGCATTGCAGGGATGGATCAATGACTAAGATCTCCTGTGACCCCTGTGTCAAAAGAAAACAAGTGGGAGAATGTTGGATATGCGTTATATTCTTTCCACGACTAGTTGTAAGCATTGTATGTTGCGTCGGACGCAGCAGGGGGGCTCACAGGGGGCGCGGCAACCACACCTGTCAATCTATGCGGACCCAAGGATGGGGGGTGGACCCACCGATGGTGGGTGGACCTACCTATGGTTTTGTGCATGGGGTTTGCACATGGTTTTGGGCATGATGGTTTTTTGCCCATGGTATTTTGTAGATCCGGTCAAGGGAACTATCGTTATGATCTAATCCAGGGTTAATGGATTGGGGTTTACGAATGCATCAGCATGTATATATATGCATTGTAACATTGGAATTTGAAAGGAATATAATGAAAAATCAATATGGTAGTCTTAGTGTTGGGACCTAGGGGAAAATCTTTGTGTATATTTGTTTTATGTTCTCGCCATTGTATATTTTTCTGTTTTAAAAATTCGTTTGCAAGTAATTTTTGTACAGGGTTAAAATCTACAAGGATTGTCATATCAGCTTGTGATATTGCTACTGTAGGTTTAGATTAATTTAATGTTTGAGCACACGAGCAGAGGTACAAGTCATATGTATGTGTATAAATAACCAGCTTCAACCAGCACTAGAACATCACCACATTCTCATAAATCGCTGATATGAATGGCGCTATTAAATTTTACAAACATATTAAATTAAATTTTACAAACATTTAGTAAGCAAACAGGAGGAAATTGTGAGGAAAAGTTCCGATTTCTATTAGAGAACAAAGAGCGGAATTTACAAGGCCATTGTAGGGTAGCGCCTGGAAATTCCTCCGGCTGATGAGAAGGTTTAATATTTCTTACATACACAGGATCAATCATCCACTGCTACAAGACTATGACAGTGGACCATCAATCTCCTTAATGACAATCTGCTACAGCACTTCCTCTAGCTTAGACTCTGCCTGGAATGTGATAGAAACAAGCTCTGCTCTTCAAAACTAGGATTGAATAAGGATACATAAATTGGTCTCTCTTGTCTCAGGAAAGAGGAGATTTGAATCAGCCTTTAACCTCTGCAATTGATGCCTTTATAACTACTCAGCCTCTGAAACTTATTACATGCTACCAGCCTTCCTTTTTTAAGTGACTCAGCGCACTTGGTTGACAAATAACAACTCGGCCTTGAAGGGAAGGGCTGCTACAGGTTTATGGCGGAATACACCACATCTGGAATTACACAAATAAATATGTCAGCCTCTGATGAATAGGCTGCTACAGGCATACGAAAGTGATCCAAGAAGGACTACAAATCTGAATATAAGCAACCAATGACCCTCAATTCTGAAATTCGATCCTTTCTCTTGTTTGGGATTGGAACCAGAGTTCTGCTAGCAAAAAGCTATCCGGTTCCTCAAAGAAATAATGCCCCAACTCTGATTATTCAGCTCCTCCTTAGTTGACTGAGCAGTTTGATTCCCTTGAGATAATAGGTCCACTACAGCAACACCAAGTTGCCAATAAGATGCTGATTTCTGGAGCAATATTACCAATCCACAATGTATTCGGCCTCCTAGTCTCACTTGCAACTCGTCCCTTGTCTGGTGGTAATTTTTCGGCCCTCCTAAAGATAGGTCTTGGGCCTGATGATTTAATGCTTGGGAAAAAGAACCACTGAAATTTTCAAGTCTATCGCAGCAACTGAAAATTATTCTTCTAGCTGATTAATATTAAGTGCAGTTTATTTGTTACGGCAAACAACGAATAAAATCACAACCGCAATTTTCACCATAAAAAACGCTCCAGAAAATAAAATACTAGAATTGAGAAATATAGAGCACAAGCACACAATAAAAATGACACCGTTATTTTTGGACAAATGTACCTGGAAAAAACCAATTAGGGAAAACCGGTGCAACAAATGAGGGTTTTATTATTATGCAAAAGTGAAAATCTGAGTACAATCTGGATGCCCAAAACTGGCAATCGTTTGCAAGATAATTTGGCCAAAAATTAGTGAGACAAATTTTGTCTCACCCAACATTGATCCAGCTCCAAAACTGGGACAAACAGGTCCCTGAAACTACCCCTGTGTCAACCTCTGCGCTGCCTCTGCACAGGCCAAACTCACAATGCCTGGAAGTTGAGTTGATCAAGATGTCTAGCCCAACTCAGCCTCTTAGAATGACTCACTTGACGTTCTGGAATTTCTCTCAGCCGCCAGCAACTGAACCGATCCTCTCTCCAGCTGAATCGAACTCCTCCTCTGAAGTTGCCTCCGCAGCCTCACTGAGGAAAACTCGACCCTCCTACAACTGACTTTCCGGATTTTGAAACTCCTCTGGAATCATTGTCTCTACTCCCTCTCTTTCTCTGTGTCCCTTCTGGCTTGAACTCTTCTTCCTTGCGTTGCTGCTACAACTGGATAGCTCAATCTCTGCCAAGGAACTCAACCTTCAAGAGTGTCCTCCATCTACCCATCGAGTTGTTCTTATAATCTCTCGTTGGTGAACCAACTGCCATGATTAGATCCCCGTCAATGGCTAAGATCATCTCCAACTCGATCCATGTGAGTTTCTAGAGAAATTTCACCTTTCTCAATTAATTACTGTTAATTAATCACTTTTCCTAAGTTAAACTTAGGAAATATTTAATTATTGATCAATTAACTTAATTGAGCCATCTCTAGGTGTTTTCTCCTGAAATTTTTTTATGGGTTTTGGAGATCTTGTGTTCCTTAGCCTCTCTAACCAAAGTTGAGACTAGAACACCTGTCCGATGCTACAAAAACTAACACTCCCTCTTAGCGAGGAAGGTGTTCTCTCACTCTGTCTCATAAAATCCTCCATACACGCTGCTAATGTCTTACAACTGTGACAACCGACCACTTCCCACCAAGCCACTGGGCAACTCTAATTCATTTGCCACTATGTAGTTGAACCATCTCGCATTTGCATTGCAGCTAACACTACACTATACCACTTGTACTCCTGCCAACTCTTCTCTGCACTGCAACTAATCTCATGCTATTGTTGCTGCTGCAACTACTACAACTAAGAAACAAAAAAAAACTTTGAATCATCTGTGTCCCTGGACTGGATTTGCAACTGTCTCTTGAGTCTCTAGCTGCAACTAGCCTCTGCACTGTCCACTGAGTAATTGTCTGTGCTACAGCTACTTTGCGCCCCTCAGCATCTGACTACAACTAGCTCTGCAACTACCCCTCAAGATCCGACTTACATCATCCTAAACACTAATCCATCTACTACTGAATACTGTGGACCCCTGTAGCAAAGGTGATGATCCAAGAAGAAACACCTACTCAATGCAGTATTCCTTGGACTCTACCCAAATATCTGCAAATTTGGGATCTAGAGCTCAATGTCTCCCCACCTCTCACGTGGAGGTATGGTTGCATATAGTGTGAATTCCTCCTCCAACCTAGAAGACAAATTATCTATCTTTGTCGAAGTTGTTGCTTGCTCCTGCTTCTCCTTTTTGTCCTTCTTCCACTTCGAACACTGGGTATTGTAGTAACCAAACTCACCACATCTAAAGCACTTGATCTTCAGCAGATCCTTCTTCTTCTTTTCTCCTCCCTATGAGCCTTGTCCCTAACTAGGACCTTTCTTTGCCTTCCCCTTTCATGCAAGGGCAACATTCTCCTCTTCCTTCACACCCTTCAATCCTTTGCTCTCAACTAGAGCAAGCCTCATCTCCTCTTGTGTAAAATTTGCCCACAATCAATCCCAACCTGGTAGGTTGTCTCGTCCAGTGATGCATTGGACGAAAGTGGCCCACTTCGGGGTGAAACCATTCAGAGTTGTACACACTAGCTCACTCTCTTGAGGTGTTTCTCCAACTGAAGCTAGCTCGTCTCGTACATTCTGAATCCTAGTGAGATAAGGAGTGACTCCTTCACCCTTATTCATCCTAGTGAGCCTCAACTTCTCCTTCAAGAACATATGCCTATTCTCGGAAGGATTATGGAAAAGCAGAAAAATTGCATCCCACATTTCATTCGCTGTATTCTTGGCTGGTAAGTGTGAGACAATATGATCCCAAATGCCATCAAGGATCAACAGCTTTGCCTTGGCCATATCCTTATTGTAGTTCTCTAGCTACGATGGGTCCATTAGTACGGCTACAACTCTCTCTGCATACGTCTGCAAACCATGCTCATCTAGCAGCAAAGACATTTTGCCCTTCCAAATACAATAATTTGAGGCTCCATCTAGCTTATCCTGATCTCGAAGTCCTGCTGAGGCCATTTTCTGCAAAATTGACAACTGGGAAAATAAACAGGAATCTCCTTTTCCTACTTGGTTGCTTGCTCTACTACTTGCACTCCCTCCTGGAATGTGCAGTTCTACTCGCTGCTACTACCACTTTGCAACTGAAAATCTCGAATTTCCTCCAAAAAACTGAATCCTGAATCTGGAAACCCTCTGAGAAAAAATCCCTTTGTCTGTGTTTTTCTCTTCCACCCAGGGTTGATTTGTTACTGCTAGCCTCGCTGCAAACAAACTGCGCCCAGATCTACTCAACGAACTGATTGATCTGCACACCAAAACTGCTTCCTAGTGATACCTCTACCTGTTGAAACTGCCACTGGGTTGTTCAAACTTTTCCTACGCCTACAACTGGAAATCGAACCCTTGCCCAGCAATTCGCTCTGCTTGGTTGGACCATTGTGCAGACCTAGAAATTGTGATGCAGAACTCCCTCTGAACCTACACAATTTTTTTCCTCACTTCTGAGCTTTTGATCTATCTTCAACATTGCTCTGATACCATGTGAAATTGTCAAGTCTATTGCAGCAACTGAAAATTATTCTTCTAACTGATTAATATTAAGTGCAATTTATTTGCTACGTCAAACAACGAATAAAATCACAATTGCAATTTTCACCATAAAAAACACTGCGGAAAATAAAATACTATAACTAAGAAATATAGAGCATACACACAATAAAAATGACAACGTTATTTTTGGACAAATGTCCCCAGAAAAACCCAATGTGGGAAAAACGGTTTAAGAGATGAGGGTTTTATTATTATGTAGTGAAAATCTAAGTACAATCTAGATGCCCAAAATTGGCAATTCTCTACAAGATAATTTGGCCAAAAATTAGTGAGACAAATTTTGTCTCACCCGACACTAATCCAGCTCCAAAACTGGCATAAACAGGCCACTCTAACTGCCCCTGCGCATACGAAACTCGCACTACCTAGAAGCTGCTTTGATCAATTTCCAACCCAACTCAGCCTCTGAGAATGACTCTCTTAGCCTTTTGGAATTTCTCTCGACCTCGAGCAACTGAATCGACCCTCTCTCCAGTTGAATCGAACTCCTCTGAAGTTGCCTGCGCATGAGCCTCACTGAGGAAAACTCAACCCTCCTGAAACTGACTCTTCGAAACCGGGAACTCCTCCAAAATCAATCTCTGCTCCCTCTTTGTCTCTGCGTCCCTTCTAGCTCAAAATCTTCTTCCCTGCTCTGCTGCTGCAGCTGGATAGCTCGATCTCCGCCAAGAAACTCGACCTTCATGTGTGTCCTCCATCTACCCATCAAATAGTTCTTATAATCTCTCGTTGGTAAACCAACAACCATGATTAGATCGCCATCAACGGCTAAGATCATCTCCAACTCGATCCATATGAGTTTCTAGTGAAATCTCACCTTTTTCAATCAATTACTATTAATCAATCACTTTTCTTAAGTTAGACTTAGGAAATATTTAATTATTGATCAATTAACTTAATTAAACCATCTCTAGGCGTTTTCTCCTAAAAAATATTCTAGGTTTTGGAGATCTTGTGTTCCTTCGCCTCTCTAACCAAAGTTGAGACTAGAACACGTGTCTGATGCTACAAAATCTAAAAACCAACTCCAAAATCCAATCTTTTACTTGTCCTTCTCGCAATTAGCTATACTCAGCCTATTGAAGTTAGATAAATAGCCCTGCAAACTGAGTTCACAATGCTAATAGTCTCCTTAAACCAACATCAAGTTCACAATCTAGAAGTTGTCTGCAAACAATGCTAATTAGTTTTGAAGATTCTCAACATTAAGCACAATGGAAGATCTGAAATAATCTTTCCCAAAATGCTAACTAGGGTGGGCCTCGAAGTCCACCGAAATTAGCTTGAGTATTTCTTGAAACTCTTGAACTCGCTTGAGCTGCTTCAATTAGTCAATGAGATAGATGGAATAGGATAATTTGCAATTGATTTCCCTCTCCTTCATGGAGCCTCCCTCTAGCTTCTAGATTCTCCCTTTTTCATTATTATTTTATTGGTGGAGGTCATTCTCCACTTTTGCCGCCATTCCAATAAAATAATAATTTGCCTCCCTCTCCAATAAAATATTATTTTGCCGCAATTCCATTAAAATAATGTTTTGCCTTCCTCCTCCAAAAAATATTATTTTGCCGCCATTTCATTAAAATAATAATTTCTCCCCTTTCTCACAAAACAATATTCTCCCCATTTAATATTATCCAAAATTTGGCAAAACTCCTAAGTGATTTTTACATGCACAAAATTTGGAACATTACAAAGATGCAAATTTCTTAGCTGACTCTCGGAAATAGAAGTTTTGTTTCCCATTGGGACACTTTTAGCTTTCCCTCTTGTGGAGCCATAGCCCCCTTGTACACCCCACAACCCTCTTGGACCATTACATATTATATTATATAATGGGATCCTCCCTAGAGGTGTAATAAGGGCATACAAACCCATTAATAGGAAGGGTATAGTGGACAATTAATGTAACATGGACTAGTTACACTATTAAATAAGGCCCATTAATGAGTTAGCATTGAATAAATATAACATGGCCACGTTAGAGAAGGTCCACTAGGTAGTTAGCATTTGGTTATGGTTAGGGTTTGCTCATGTGATCATGTATTGGAGCCTATCTCATTGGGAGTTTGCCCTTTAAAAGAGGTGAGTGATCATGCGCTAATCCTTCTATAACAGGATCATTGTCTAGTGTTACGCGACCTCAAGGGTTTTGATATTAAGTCAAATATTGAACATTTCTAATGACTTGTTGCAAATCATCTTTAGATCTATTAAGAAACATAACATGTGCTATCAAAGCACATTCTAAGGAACAATGAGGAAAATTTTCTCTTTTATCTTTTGCAGATTTGAAGCCATAACACTTGGGTTGATTTCTAAAGCTTCCGATGTAGAATTTCTAGAAACCAATTGTAGATTTGGACTCTTTAGACAAAAATAATCAATTTCATAAAAACAAGTTGCTCAAATAAGAGGTTAGTGAAGAAGATATGGCAGTTTCAAAATCTATTGTTTTAGGGCTTTTCTCTGTCACTGTTTCTATGTGCTTTTCTGCAAAATTTCCATAAAGCAACTGCATATTTGTCTTCTTCTCACAAAAGTACACAATTTCAAAAATAAAATCACTCAAAGCAGAGATTGAACAAACCCAATTGCAGTTTAAAAATCTGCTCTTTTTTGTAAGGCTCTTCAGTGATGGCCACAAATATTGAAAAGCATGTATCCTTTAATAGAGCGCCTAGGTTGTAGCCAGACAAAGGACTTCCAAGGCTTTGATTTGGTATATTATGTGATATACTTTTGATTGATATTCAGTATGCTACATCCCTTGCAAATTGCCACCCACAAACCCCAGTAGAACCACCAAATGTTGATTTTGGGTAGCATCGGATGTGCTCTAGCCATGAAATTGGTGGAGAGGCTAAAGCACATGAGATCTCCAAGGCCCAGAAATGGTTTGGGTAGAATCTAACCGGTTTGGGAGATATTAAAATAATTAATATTTTTTGGAGTTCCTAAGTCTAAACATAGGAAAAATAAAATATTAATGGGTATTAATATAAAACTGTGTTAGAATGGTCCAAAAGTCATGGATCAAGCCAAATCTAATCTTAGCTGTTAATTAGAGATTTAATCTCGGTCATTGATGGGCCAACGAGAAAAATAAAAGAGGAGGCTTGAGGGTCAATTGGAGAACACACCAGAGTGACTAGTCATTCTATTCTCTAGAGCGGGGTTTGCTAAGAGAGATAGAATCAGTGATCAACAGCGAGGGGTAATGAATACATAGCAGAGAGGTAGAGTTGGTACCAGAGAGACAGCGCAGAGCCCGAAGAGGTTAACGCAGAGGCAGCCAGGAGCTGCGCAAATCCAGGATAGAACAGCGTGTGAGACACAGAGGGTCTAGGGGTTGACGTAGAAGCTCCAGAAGCTGACGCAGGGCCAAGATGCAGCGTTGGGAGGATTTCGTGGGACAGAATGGGTGCTGGTGAGCCAGGTAGGGTGAAACAGTCCGTATCAGATTGACACAGAGCAATGGAAGCTGCAATTGTTGCTGTGGGATCGTTCATCCGGTGATTTATCAGTGGTAATATCTATCTCCGAGGAGAGGTACTACTGCCGAGGGCATTCTCTATTGAGTGAGCCATTTTTAGCACCCTAGTTGTATTCTGAAAACTGCATAATAATAAAACCCTCTGAATAGTTGCACCGGTTTTCCCACATTGGGTTTTTCCAGAGACATTGGTCTAAAAATAACGTTGTCACTTGTGTGCTTGTTTACTTTCAGTTGATGATCTGTATGTGTTGATACTGTACTTGTATTTATTTTCAGTATTTACATGGTAAATAACTTGTTAAGTAATTGAACAAGTAGGAAGAAATAAATCAGATAGTACAGGAAGAATTTCTAACGAGTTAAACTTAGAAATTCCAACATGGTATCAGAGCGTGGTTGCAGATCACAGGGTAACTGAAGGCATCAACCGAGCATAGCAGCAGTAGCAGAAACAGCTATCCCGAGTGACAAAAGTTGTTCCTAGCAGAAAGTAGCAAGGAAGGGGTGATGCAGAGAGCCTGCGTCATCAGGAGGAGGATCAACGTTGAGGCAGAGAGGAGCAGACCTGACCTATGCAATGCCCAGTCATCTTTCTCAGTCAGGAAGGGTCAAAGTTGTGGCGAGGAGGTGCAGATTTTGCTGGTGTTGGGATTGCGCAGAGCCTAGCGGCTCAAACCTTCAAATTATTGAGGCCTAAGAGGTTGTGGGTGAGTTGCGGAGTGAAGCTGGTGGGGCACTGTGGTCAGAACGGTACCTAACAGGGCAAGACCAAGGAGGAGGGAGTTGCTGCTGAGGATATCTGACCAAGAAATCCATATTAGTGGTGCAGTTGCACAAACGATCGGAATGGAGCATCTCGACATTGGCAGAGGGGTTTCCAAAAGGGAAATGGAGGCTCAGAGGGAGTCAAACCAAGAACTTCCAGACGAGAAGTTGAGAGACTCAGCAAGAGTCGATCAGAAGACTTCCAGGAGGGAAGTAGAGAGACTTGAAAGAGTCGAAAGAGGAGCAGCGAAATGGCAGTGAATGGGCTGAGAGATCAGGATAGACTGGATGGAGCTTCCAACTTCGTAGTCTGGAAGGCCAAGATCTTGTCCATTCTAGACAGGTATCGCATCAAGCACTTCGCCTTGAAAACGATAGCGATCCCAGTTGACCCAGCTAAAAATGAGAAGTACGAAGAGGCAATGGCTAGGGCTAAGTGCATCATCCTTGACGGGGTCAAGGATCATGTGGTACCACATATTGCCGAGAAGGGTACGGCAAATGAGATGTGGGATGCCTTGAAGAAGTTGTATCAGCATACTTCCGTGCAGAGGAAGATGCTTCTAGAAAATCAGTTGCGGTCATACCAGATGCAGAGGGGAGAGCAGATAGATATCTTCCTCGGGCGATTGACAGAGATCTGGGACCAGCTGACTTCCATAGGGGCCACGCCGGATGAGGAGATGTTGGTGAGGACTGCACTGAACGCAGTCTCAGAGGACTGGGAGGTATTTGTCCAGAGCTTATTGGGCAGGTCGAACCTTCCGGATTGGGAGGAACTGTGGGTGGCTCTTCGTCAAGAAGAGATCAGACGGCTAACCAAGGCAGGGAGTAGCGGTAAGGGGGTCAAAATCAAGAAAGAGGAAGAGGAGGATGTTGCTCTAGCATCTGCAGGAAAGCAGGAGAAACGAAAGAAGAAGGACCTCTCCAAGGTCAAGTGCTTCCACTGTGGGGAACTGGGTCACTATGCGAACCAGTGTCCAAGGAAGAAGAGCAAGGGAGAGGCTTCTGAGACCAAGGCAGTGCCAGCGAGGGCAGAGAAAGAAGTGGAGACAGATGACGACTGTGCCATGAGTGCTCGTGCACCACTTAAGAGGTAGTGGGGAGATATTGAGCTGTAGTCAGACGGACTATAGACGATGAGAGGCAGGATCCTTGAGGTACCCAACCTCTTGGATTATACCTTGCTACAGAAGCCCTGAAGAGAAGTAGCAGCATTGGCGAATGTCAGTAGAGACGGATGCAGATGGAGTGACAGAGGGTGCTACAGTGCAAAAGTCTCGGGACAGCGTGAGGCAACAATGCGAGATGCATGGAGTTTTTGCAGTAGCACAGAGGTCAGTAGAGGGAGCACTTGTCAATGACAAAGGGAGCTTCAACATCAGGAGTGCTTCTAGCCTGACAGAGATGTCAAAGTTGGGAGGATCAGTTACTTACTTCTCAATAACTGAGTTTCAGTGCAGCGGTTAGCAGTGGCAGTGCTATGGGAAGCACGATGCAGCATGATGAGAGGGGATGTAGTGTAGATGTAGCAGTGGCAGTGGCAGGGCCATGGGCAGCAGCACGAATGCAGAGGGAGTTGTCGTACAAATGCAGCAATGGTAGTGGCAGAGGGCCATGGGCAGCAGTGCAGAGGATGTTGGGCGGGGAGGCCTAGCATCAGCACAGGGACCGATGCTGGATGATCATGGTAATACTCAGTGAGGAGTATTACTAGAGCACGGTCCTCGCTAAGAGGGAGTGTTGATTTCAGGTAGCATCGGATGTGCTCTAGCCATGAAAATTGGTGGAGAGGCTAAACCGCATTTGATCTCAAAGACCCAGAAATGGTTTGGGCAGAATCTAACCGGTTTGGGAGATATTAAAATAATTAATATTTTTTGGAGTTCCTAAGTCTAAACTTAGGAAAAATAAAATATTAATGGGTATTAATATAAAACTGGATTACAATGGTCCAAAAGTCATGGATCAAGCCAAATCTAACCTTAGCCGTTGATTAGAGATTTAATCTCGGTCGTTGATGGACCAACAAGAAAAGTATAAGAGGAGGCTTGAGGGTTAGTTGGAGAACACACCAGAGTGATCAGTCATTCTATTCTCTAGAGCGGGGTTTGCTAAGAGAGATAGAATTAGTGATCAACAGCGAGGGGCAGTGAATACATAGCAGAGAGGCAGAGTTGGTACCAGAGAGACAGCGCAGAGCCCGAAGAGGTTGACACAGAGGCAGCTGGAGGCTACGCAGAGGCAGCCAAGAGCTGCGCAGAGCCAGGAGAGGCCAGTGTGTGAGATGTAGAGGGTCTAGGGGCTGACACAGAAGCTCCAGAAGCTGATGCAGAGGCTAGCAGAGCTCACGCAGGGCCAAGAGGCAGTGTTGGGAGGATTTCATGCGATAGACTGGGTGCTGGTGAGCCGGGTAGGGTGACGCAATCCTTATCAGAGTGACGCAGAGCAATGGAAGCTGCAATTGTTGCTGTCGGATCGTTCATCCGGTGATTTATCAGCCAGAATATTTGTCTCCGAGGAGAGGTACTACTGCCGAGGGCATTCCCTGTTGGGTGAGCCATTTCTGGCACCCCAGTTGTATTCTGAAAACTACATAATAATAAAACCCTCTGAATAGCTGCACCGGTTTTCCTGCATTGAGTTTTTCCGGGGACATTGGTCCAAAAATAACGGTGTCACTTGTGTGTTTGTTTACTTTTAGTTGATGATCTGTATGTGTTGATATTGTACTTGTATTTATTTTCAATATTTACATGGTAAATAACTTGTTAAGTAATTGAAAAAGTAGGAAGAAATAAATCAAATAGTACAATAAGAATTTCTAACGGGTTAAACTTAGAAATTCCAACACCAAATGGCAGTGATGGAAGCTTTCCAAAAACAAAAGAAACTATGTGACCAAACGTTGGAGCTGGTTGAGGAAATGTGGATCATAATGGCCATTGAAGGGGAGTCTACCAATGACATATATGGTTGGTCACTGGTGTGACTTAGAGGATGCTTGTGCAGAATGCTATATGGATAGTGGTTATTTACGGGAAGCCAACTACTTCCAACTTCCCTTTGATGCGCATACCCTTCATATGAAGAGCACATCCTTGAGGGGATACATGAGAAGGAGGAGCCTACCAATTTCTAGCATGATTCTCCTACAGTGGTAGTGTTCCTTCCAGAGCCATCCTTTTCCAGCCATATAGAGGATATTTTGTTATGGGGATCCTCTTTACTCAGATCCACATGACCATGGTGAGCCTTTTGAGTACCACAATTTTTTATTCAAGTGTCTTCCATTGGGAGTCAACATGAGCACTAGTACATTGAACCCTGCCATATCAACAAGCTTCTTAGACCACTTTAGTGTAAAGGCCAACACTTTTACATGGGCCCCTGGTTTCCTCGATTACTTTAGCTTTGCAGTCAGAAACCATACATGTGACCCTGATTTACAGTTGTACATCATCACTACAAGCATTAAGGAGAATGCATATCAAAGAGGGATGGAATGGTGGGATCCCCCTTGGGGTGTAATAGGGATCTATATGCTCATTATTAGGAAAAGTATGGTGGCCGATTAATGTAATGTGGATTAGGCCACTATTAAATAAGGCCCACTTAGTTAGCATTAAATAAATGTGATGTGGCCTCATTAAAGAAGGCCCACTAGGTAGTTTGCATTTGGTTATGGTTAACATTTGCTAGGTAGCTATAAATAAGAATGGAGTCCTCACACAATCATGTATCAGTACCTAGCTCATTTGGAGGTTGCCTCCTTCAAAATGTGAGTGAGCAAGAGTTGATCCTTCCATAAAAGGATCATTATATGGTGTTACCTTGAGGATTTTGATATTGAGTACAAGTATCGAACATTTATGATAGATTGTTGTGAAACATCTTTAGATCTATTAAGAAACATAACATTATATTGAAGCATTGCATTTTTATATAGCATAGAGTTGCATTGCAGTAACTCTACCACATGGTCCAACAGAAAGCATATTTAATCATTTTCTAGTCGAGCCTTGGCCTTGAGCTCTATACTATGAATCCATACAAGAAATATTGACAACATTTACCCCCCTTGAGCCCTATACTAAAAATCCATACAAGACATATTTACAACATTTACCCTATAGGGACATCACATAGCTCAAAACCTATCGTTATAACCACACATGCACAATTATACAAAATCTGATCCAACACCTTCCAAGGATCAAAACTAAGGTATTACATCTTACTCACAAGTGACCTGGGGACAAGCCTACACTAAAGAAATATGAAACTTGGATTGTGAAGATAATGGACCTGCAATCCCCTCAAAATGAGACTTTAAGATGGTGCCCACACCTTTCATTCTCTCATAGGAAAATAACTTCAAGGGGCATACACTTTATATGTCTTGTTTGATGGAAAAAATGGCAACAAAAGGAGATTCCCTCGTAGTCCAGTGTTTGCTTCCATTTTGATCCCCCGCATACAAGTGATATCAAGGTTAGGATCCCACCATTAATGTCCATCAAGATCCAACAAACATGGTACTTCTTCCATATTTAGGGTTTCCATAATCTGGATTTGTGAATTAAAAAGATCCCAAAGCATCCCCCACAACTTGGAGAACCTTGTAGTTTCATAAATGTCGTGGAAGACTCGACAAGCACACCCACGGAAGGAGATCCAACAAGTAGTGACCAAATTGAAAATTTCATTCTAAGCTCTCAAAACTAGACCCAAACACTCAAAAAACCAAGGACCCTAGACAAGACTATCTCTTTCTCTGAAGGGGATTCAAACATGAAAGAAAAAGGAATATTTATTCAGTGGAGAGATACAGATCTTATAATTTGCCAACTGCAATCAAGACTTTCCAAACCAAGGGATCAAATTCATATGAGACAATTTCTTCATACTGGAATATCAATTAGGGTTTTCTACCACAACTCTACAGCACCACCAAGAATCGACTTCATCCAAATAGAAATTGTCTTCCCACCCTTGCTAACCTAAATGCATCTCCTTCAACCTTTGGGGAGAGGCAAACTCCAAGCCCCATTTCCCCCTTGAACAATCCTATGACCTCCAAATTATGTGATGATTGAACCCTTATTTGTATCTATGAAACCAACGTTGCCAATTTCCTTTTGAAAAAAAAAAGAAACTTCTTCAAAAAGACTATGCCTCCCTATCCTTCGCTGCCTCCATCTTTTTCACATGTGTGTGTGGCTTCCTAGAGCGAATCTAGGCATTGAAGCCACTAGCACACTATTCACTACTGTTGTAGCCATTATCAACTATTCACACCTTCAATGAGGTACTTCTGATGTACATATGGTTAAGGCGTCTTCCACTTTTACAAAAGCAAAGGACTCACAAGACTTAAAGTAAACTTATTATTTCATGACGGGTCTTATCATGTTCTTTCCAATGGACAATGTCAGCCACTTACAAGATATGTACAACTTTAATCAAATTTACAGCTATTTGAATCACAGTGGATAAAAGTGTGGCAGTAATCCAATCTGTCCTCATTTTCAATGTATGTATGCTGGGGTTGAGATTTTGTCAGTCAATTTCATCATTGAACATCTGGAATCTCATGTTTGGGATTCCTCTATCAAATTAAATGATCTGTCCTAGTTGGAATCCGCACAATTTGGAGGACCCAACATGCAAAAATATAGCTGTGATAGTATATGTGTTGATAATAAAGGCATAGATGCTATGCAATTCTATTATTCATGAAGTGTTGCATAAGGATGTATAACCAACCACTTGGACTACCAGAATCTGTAAACAGGGAGCCAATATTATTGGTTGACTGGGCATCAACTAATATCATTATTTATCAACGATCTTCAACAATAAACCAAATATGTTTGACCACAATCCATTGCTGATAAAATCATAAATCCATCAAGATCATGCATGTAAAAAACTTCTTAGATTCTACATATGCCAATAATATCTTGCGGAGTGCTAGTCCCTACTGATTTCTACCATTGCTCGGGTGAAATAATATTGTGGTTCTAACATGAATTGTATTTGGCACCTTATTTCTTCTGGAATTTCTTGGACTAATTAAGTCCATGACAACTCCTGCTGGTGTGCTCTCCAATCCATTAGTTGTTCCATTTTAGCATAAGCCACATGTCGGTGGCTTAGCTGATCTACAAGAGCATTATACTTACCTTGGATATGATCTACTTCACATTCAAATGTTTTTATGAAACTTTGTCCCCTTGTAAGCCTCCCTTGCTTATTTGGACATTTTTTTATTATGGAACCCTTTGAGTCCCCAATAATTGATAGAAAGGATAAATTTGTATTGCAAGATAGATAACCTAAATGCCTTTAAAGCTTTTACAGCTACATATGTTTCTAATTCTGTACTATGATACCATTCTGCCCAACCCCCTTGATGTCATCAAGGAGATGGGGTCTTGAAGGTTTTTCATCTTAAACATCGCATAAAGGTTAATTCTAGGTAAATGGTTGTGTTCTACTCGTTGAGAGCTTTCCAAAGACTATAAATTTGTCAAATTCCAAATCCATGGCACTAGGTTATGATCTGCTGAAGATTTCTAGGGTTTGTTCTTCCTCTCTCGCTCTCTAGGCCAGGTCAGCATTTGTATCATGCCATGTGTCAGGTGACATGGCATGAAAACATGAGGCACACATGGTTGCCACATTAGGCATCCTGGGGTTAAGTCTCCATCATGCCAGGGAGGGGGTTTTAGATACTTAAAACATTGTTTTCATGGTTATGTGTTGCATTCACAAGTTCTTTGTGATGCAATGCATCGTATCCAAAGAAAAGATTCAACCTACACTAAGATCTGGCTCCTGTCCAACAAAAAACATTTGATCCATCTCACATCACATATAAATGAAACTTCTAGCAATAGACCCCTTGCCCCAATCCAGATCACAACAACCAAATCTCTGTGTGATGCTAAGTAGCTTACCCTCATCTTCAATCCATGTCACTACTAGAGTTAGATTCATGCAACATCCTCCTTGCACATTGATCGTATGGAATCCAAAGATTGCTTGTGATGCGATGAACAATCTTTGGATGCAACACTGCACATACAACAAATATTTTCCATCTTGCGATAACACATGGCCTCTCCAAGAAGAATTTTCCAAGTGTGAAGGCTCAAACCCTTCTCAAGTTGACACATAATAAATCCAAGTGTTGTGCTTTAGAGGCATTCTTCAGCAAAGATATGGAGCCTATTTAAAAGCCATAAGGAGTGGGTTTCAGGGTTCTGAAAGCCTGACACATTAAGGTCCATACCCATGGCTTATTTATGCATAATCATCATTACAACATTTAATAGTGATGCTTGTTTGTGGATGGGTCCTTTATCCAAGTAACCCTAACTGCTTATACAACAAACAGAATTTTCGTGCCTAAGGAATGACCTGAGTTCCTTAGAGTTGGTATACTTTGCGCACACGCACATATACAGCTGTTAGATTCTCTGAGAGTTTGAATGGCATCAAATACATGTTCAAATACATTAGTAATCCTCTTGATTGCCACTCTTTGACCTATGTGAGTGTCAATTGCAGAGAAAACAACTCCATAGCCTCCTTTTCCAATCACCTCTTGTATTTGGCATCAGTTGGTTTCCCCTTAATCTGAGAAGGATATGTGAGCGTCAATTGCAGAGCAAACAACTCCATACCCTCCTTTTCCAATCACCTCTTGTATTTGGCATCAGTTGGTTTCCGCTTAGTCTGAGAAGGATTCTGTCCCTATAATATTCTTTGAGAAGAATGAACAACATAGCTCAGGCCTCGATAGCACCTAGCGGTGACATAATATGTCCACAATATGATTGGAGGAGAACCGTTGAATGAGGGGCAAGGAAGACCAAAGTTGTATATCTTCAGTCTACAGTTGGAATTTGCTAAAATATTTTTGGTTTCAAATCACGGTGGAACGTATTTTCCATGACCTGAAGAAGCTGTTAAGGGAAAAACTTTGTGGTGTTCAAGATTCAAATCATTATTTGCTTTAATAACTGGTGATGATGAGATTCCATCAATTCGAAACCAACATATTACGTAATTGAATTCCCTGGGAGATGGAGGTAGCATGATGTGCTTGATTTCCACAATCTCAGGGTGCTTAAGTAGCTTTAGAAGCTTGATTCTTGATTGGTCATGCAAGAACATGAAAAGTTTATAATTATCTAGCAAGGCTAAGAAGCCAGTGCTGGCCTTCTATATACTAGTCTTACAACTTGCTCACTATGCTTTCTTTAACACAACTTAACATTCAACCTCATACATATTCTTAAGCATCATATTTCATGCAAACTTTACATTGCCAAGCAATTCATTGAGGGTAGGATGGAGGCTGTGGGTACAATTACCAAACGGCAATCCTAAGGCTTCTCAATACAATCATACATTTCCAGTCTATTCTTCAAGCATCATAGAATGGTGAGGATGACTGTAAGTACAGAATTACCAACAGCAACATAATGACTCTATTGTGCAGTCCTTACAAGCTTTATCGAGCAAACTCAAGAACTTTACTTTGAATATATCTTCATGCTACACCAAATCACTTCCTATGTCTCCATCATGCAAGGAATGCCATTCCATTTCCAAGCAAACTCAACACCTCAAATGAAAATTGTTGACGGTGTAATTAACAACATTACCAAAAACATGGCAAGATCTCAATTGAAAATAAACGCACAAGTAAAGATCATACTATCCATACATACTGCAATTCAACTGTACACCAGTTTTATACATGTACATATCTATACATTCAACAACACTAGTACCCAGCTTTCAAGCTGTCAACAAATCTCCGTCGAAGCAACAATTATACCCAATGAAATATGCACGCCAGTCATGCTGTGCTTAAATTTCCTTGCAAGTACTCCTCAGCCTGACATGGTGGTCATTCATCAAGATGCAGTGATGGGGTAAAAGCAGTTCTCATAGAGGACTCATATGCAACACAAGACCTACAGCATAGGCAGAGGTCTTGATGATCAGGAGAACAGATTTTTAGGGGAATAGATTTCTCCAATCATCCCTATCAGATCCACTCAGTCAGTTGAACTGTCCAAAAAGGCTTTGGTCCATCACTGAGCTTAATGCTTAGAATGAAGGCGGATGGCCCAAGACTACCAAATTCCAATCAACCCAGTTATTTAGAGGAAACATATGTTTTATTAGAAGAGCATTCTCAAGTCTTGTTTCAGAATTTCTGTGAAGACTAAGACACCTTGGTCAATCCCTGAGGATCTCTCCTTAGTTCTCTAGCTTCCTATTGAAGTGAGATAAGGCTACCCTGCCTATATGCATGCTTCAATGTTCCACCAAGACTCTGGTGCAGGGAGATGCACAGGGGGGACGTGTGGGAGTACCCTCAAATTTTAGGGAAATTTCGGGGGTGCGGGGGGATGTCGGGGTATATAATTTTTAATTATATATATAATTCAAGTTCATATTCAATAATGAAAGCATAAATAGACTAATAGTAATAGTAAATACATTGATCCACACATAAAATTTAAATTCATAATTGAATTAAATAATGACATACATTGATCCATCCTCATCATTCATTTTGATACATACATCATTCATATGACATACTCATCATTCATCCATACCATGAGATTCAATAATGAAATATTCAAATACATTGATCCATATCATTCATCATTCTATAATCTACATTGATTTAAAAATTAAATTCATCATTCATCATTCTAGAATCTAAATTAAAAGCAAAACAGACTAGTATATTACTATATACTATATACTAGATACTAAAGTTTGAACACTAAAATAGTAAATTACTAAATTCAAAATTCATATAACTCAAAGTATCAAACTCAAAAATAGTTAAGAGTGAGGAGTCAATAATCAGTCTGAGGTCATCAATATCTAGTGTCACAACTCAAAAGTTAAAACTGAAAAGTAAAAATGGACATTGAAGAATTTTCAAATTAATATGTGATTTTTCAATTTTTTTATATTAAATGTTATTAGACAAATTCGAGGGGGGGTGTGCCTCCCCTCAAAAGGGGATGCCCAGAAACACCCCTTTTGAAGGGGGACGCCCAGAAGCACCCTTTTTGGGGAGTCGCATCCACCACATTGGGGAAACGCACCCCCCTGCATCTCCCCACGACTCCCCAAAAGGGGTGCATGGAGAAACACACCCCCAAAAGTCCCCCGTCATGGGTGAGTGGGGTGTGAGGGATGTGTGCGCCCAACCCTGGGGGAAGCATCCCCATGGAACACTGATGCTTACAAAAGGTTGTCAATAGATGGGCAACAATCCAACCTTACCATTGAATTCGAAAAATGGATTGACATCACTCCAACCATTCCAGTTGAGGCACTACAATTGTAAGGCTTTTAAGGACTCTTCCCTACAAGGATCTCATGCACAGCATGAGAACCACTCTCAGCAATTCGAGTTTGAGCAAGGATTCAAGTAGCAATCCTACTATACATACATGCATACAAAATGCCTAATATCTACCAACATCATTACCATTTCTTCATTCTTACATTCCTTTATCAAAATATCATTAACGTATCACAAGACATCAATTACATTCACTTGCAATGCATTCACATTACAAATTAATAAACACAAGACAAGTACGGACACTTATTTGAAAAGAGAGAGTCTACCAACTGAACTAGGAATGAGTGTTTTCTCGACGACCTTAGGTTCAACTATATATCAGTCTCTCTACAATTGGCCACCCCCTAGATAGGCTATGATACCACAAGGGGAAAATCTCCAACACTCTGGTGTTTTTGGTTAGGTGAATGAAAATCTCCCTCACAACAAATGTAGATAGAGAACTCTTCCTCACTAAGCCTAGGGTCTCCACAATCTCCACCTCTTAGCTAGAAACCCGTCCACTGCTACACAGACCCTCTGCAATTTCCTTCCCTCTTGTTTGTCATGCTTGCCCAGCATGCATCAAATCATGACCCTCTCAACTCATGGAAGATCCCAAAAGTCTCCCACCTAAGTTCAAGACAATAATTCAAGTATAACAAACCTAAACTCCTTGGGCAACTTCCACACTCATGTGGGTATCTGTTGGGCGCAGGATCCCCCAAGGGTAGTTTTAGGGCTAAAAGGCCATTTTTTTGGTCAAATTTTGTAATCCAAGTGTAAAGACTCCGCATTTTGTGGTCGCGGAGCACGTAGGTGTTAAAGAGTCATAGGGTTGTCCGCCCTTATTTTGGAAATGTATGCCGGCTGTAAAAGATCTACCCATGGTCCGTGAACCATGGGATTGTATAAATAGAGCTAAGCTCTAAGTAGTCTGATAGCAAGAATAAAAGATAGACACACGAAGATATGATGTATGAGAGATAGCTCTGAGGTAGAAGTCTAAGTTTGGGTCATAGCATAGGTAGAGGCTCTGCAGCTGAGTGCGCAGAGACCTAGGGTAGAAGTCCGCAGCTGAATGCGCAGGGCAGGTCGAGTCTGTAATCGTCCAGAATTATCAATAACGAGAAGTATTCCACAATTTCTCCGTCTTTATATCTTGTTTATGCATCTTGTTATGTTGGGTATGAATTTCACTTATAATGCTTATATGATGCGCGAATGTATGTAAAAGTGTTGGTTAAGTGAACACAAGTAAGAACATTTGTTTACGCGAGCTAACTAAGATCAGTTAATAAGATAAGTAAGATACTTAGCCTAGTTTGGGAGATATTGCAGTTCGCTGCCCTAGCAGCGCGAAAGTCCCTAAGTCGCCGGTTAGGGCTGCGTGAAAGCCAATTGTACCCTTTCACGAAGGTATTGAAAGCCGGAACAAAGGGTTTGTCTTACAAGCCCTAGAGCGAGATCACCTACGAAGGCAGGGATAGAAGAGATCAAACGACATCACAACCATCTCAAGGGTGTGGAAACTTGGTTCCAGCATCCCCCCATACTGCTTCGGGTGAGACTTCAGTCCGCGCTCCGCGGGTTGATGCCGAAAGGGCTAGTAGTGTAGGGATTTGTTTGGCTAACTAACACTGAACCTGGGTCAGGCCCCCTCAAGCCAACAAATGGTTCCGTTGTCGGGACCAGAATCTGCATAAGAGATGTGTGATGTCATATCACTGGAATCCAACTAAGAAAGAGATTGGAGACTGGTTGGATAGAAAGATCCACGAATTTGCGGCACAGGAGAACAGAAACCCGCGACTATCAAAAGAACAATGGTTGGACCGATACCTGTATACAGAGATCCACCAAAATATTTTTCTTCTCTTTCCCTATTGAGCTATACGAGTGGATCGCGAAGCTAGCAGATAGCCAAGGAAGGTGGAAACTTGACGGTCCTATTGTGTGGACCCCAGAGCTAGTGCGAAGGTTGGAAGCATCAGAGGATAAGATCGCCCGCACTGTCGATCATTGGCTCGATCGCGTCATAGGAGGATTTGTTACTGAATTCGCGGTCGACACCTCAGTCAACTATAGCGAGGCGGAGCGACGCTTTTTCAAGGAACCGCGAGGTAAGTAAGGAACCACAAGGCAAGTACGTAAAATCTTTGAATACTTGGATTAAAATGTTGTTGTGCGAAAAACGGGTTATGCAGCTACCTTCATGTTCGGGACTACATGAAGCGGAAAAACTTACAGGAACGAAGGAAATAAGGGTCCGGAATATAGCCCCTTGATTTCACCTCCATGAAGAGACGAAGAAGGGATAGCAAAGGTTTCTCTGCGAAGTGCTATCTAGTTAATAAGACAAGGATTCCCGCGAATACCATCTCCACCCACACCACCTCCGACTTCACCACCATCGCCTCCAACTTCACCCGTACCACCTCCACCTCCATCGCGGTTCAGTATGGCAAACACAATGAAGTTGCCTTTGTTCAAAGGCTTGGGAAATGAGGACCCGGACCAATTCTGGTTCGTTGTGAGGGCTGTATGGGAAGCTCAGGGTGTTACAGATGATCATATAAAGAAGGCAACATTGGTTAATGCTCTGCAAGATTGCACACTAACCTAGTATATTAAGTACTCTAACGATAACCCGAATGCTGGAGTAGCGAACATCTAGGCAACCTAAATAGGGAATTTAGCAGGCCTAAATCTAAGGCGCAGTCGATTGTGGGATTCAAAGAGATCACAATGCGACCAGACGAGACGCCTTGGGAACTAGATCAGAGGTTGAAATGTACAATCCGCGAAGCCAACATGAATTTGATAGATGGACAACATCGCGAGTGGTTTGTGGCTTCGGTACTACCCCACTTAAGGAGTGCGCTATCGCAGCAGAAGATAACCACTCAGGCAGAGACCTTGGAGATTGCCATGAGATTCCGATGCAAGATCCTAATCTAGGGGTTCAGCAAATCCATGTGAAGCTGAAGAACCTGTGCCTTGAGATGCAAGGTCTAAAGCAGGACAGGACAGTTCGACTAGAGGTACGCAAGGAAGTATGGTGCTTGAAATGCAAGAGTCAGGGTCATGACAAGGATCATTGCCCGGTCTTTGCGAATTACCTTGCAGGGGGAGGACCGATGCCTTTAAGGCCGGAAGCTCAAGCAGGACCTAGTGCGGGGCCTGCATTATGGTGCACTATCTATCAGGTAGCCGGAAAACATGCCACAAATAACTGTCACTTGCTACAGAAGTATGTACAAGCACCGCAACAGCTGTTCTGCAACTTTTGTAGGTCGGTAGGACATGATGAGCGTACTTGCAGGAGCTATGAATTGATGATGGATAGAACTCCCGCCTACAGGGTTCAGGCTGAAACGCGGCCCCTTGACCAGAATGCAGGAACGACGCGAACAGAATTTCAGGGGTGCGAACAAGGCCGAGGCAGAGGAGGACCTGGTAGAGGTCGAGGACAGTTGATTTGCTACAATTGCGAAGGACCAGGACACTATGCCCACGATTGCACTAATCCAACGCGTCCGTCGTGCAAATATTGCACGTTGTTTGATCATGAAATGGAAGATTGTCCTATGCTGATAGCTAGGATACGAGACAAAGGGGCGCTACCACCTCCACCGACTCAGAACCTGCAGATGATGAGGTCTAAGCCGCGCGAGGAGGATCCGAACGTAAATATAGTGCTCAGGAGTGGGATCGCGACAGGGGATGACAAGGGGAAACAACTAGAAGACAGTACATGGGTTCGCAAAGCCCCGGAAAAAGAGGCTGAGTTTGATTTGGAGCGTGCTCGTGAAGCCTTCATGGAAGCTAAGAAGAGCTTCGCTGAGGCCTCCACCTCAGGAAGCAAGGATAAGCCTGAGCCGGAGATGGACCCTTCTATGCTCACAACTTTCCTGGAAACCTGTATGAAGTTACTGCGCGACAGTAAGGTTGTGAAAGGGTTACAAGAACTCATCAATAGATGCGTTGGAACTGCGCCAGGTGAGCCGCACATAGTACAAAAGATTGGCAAGCATAAAACAAGGACGGGACAAGAGATGAGACTGACCGCACAAATAGGAGAGTATGAAATGGATCAGGTCATTTTGGACCTAGGGTCAGATGCGAATGTCCTACCAAAGCAGACTTGGGAGCGAATGGGGAGACCTGCACTGCAATGGTCTCTGATTCAGCTAAGGATGGCGAATCAGCAAAAAATCATCCCCATGGGGCGGCTGCAGGGGGTGACCGTGGACATTGAGGGAGCGAGTGCGCTGGAAGATTTTGAAGTAATAGAGATAGTGGATGATAGCAATCCCTACCTTGTGCTCCTGGGAATTGACTGGGCTACTGATATGAATGGGGTAATCAATCTGAAGAAGTGAAAGATGATCTTTGAGAAGAAATCACTACGCATAATAATACCCCTCGATCCTGCTGAAGGATCGCGCTATATTGAGCCTGTTCGTGATTATGAGAGTGATGACGACATGGACCGTATCTATAAGATAATAGCACGAAACCAAGATTGGTGAATCCCACCGCGGATGGACAGATCACGTGGGATCGCGAGAGTTCCTGCACTTCGGACTCCGACGAAGAAATAGAACGTTGGCAAAATCAGTTACATGAAGTAACTACGCTGAATTGCAACATGATGACCTGGTCGCTGCGCTGTGTGTCGTCAGAGGTAAGAAATTTGCCTACTTATGATGGTCTAAATGAGGTAGATATCTTTTTGGATGCATTTGAAAGGGAGGTACCAGAAAAGCAACGCTTCCAGGCCTTAGACTGGGCACTGCGCTACGCCCGCAAGATGGTGGGGTACGAACAAGGGAAGCTTTGATGATTAGCGCGAATGTAAGAGGATGATGAGAACACGATTCGGGAAGCCTAAAGTGCGACTGACAGACAAGTACGATGGGCAGAATGATCCACGTGTGCATCTGGCCAAATGGACGCAGGATTATGGAGAAAAGCCCCAACCTAAGTGGGTGCACCTGTTTTGTCATACCTTGGATGTTATCCCAATGAATTGGTATATAGAAATAGAGCTCCGCCATGGGACAGGCGAATGGGATATCCTGCGCAAAGTTTTCATGATGACATTCAGTTTTGAGGACAAGTATGACAATATTGACGAAGCGCTACAAGAAGTGAAAGCAGCCATCTTTAGGATACCGCAGGATCCTTTAGACCTGATTCAGCCTGAATGGGCTACTCAGCTAAGTCACGCGCTCGAATGTTATAATGTAATTGCTGAAGATGAGGATGAGGATCCGCGGAAGATCAACATTCCAGAAACAAAAGGACACCCCAAGGTTCAAGGACTGCAAATTGAGAACCCTGATATAATCGCGCCAGTGAAAACAAAACAAGTGAACATTGGTATGGAGGTAGAACCCAAATTCGTGAAGATTGGAGACTACTGGGACGACGCGACGATGGATAAGGTCGCTGAATTGCTCCGCGAATACTAGGACTTATTCCCTACCAAGTTTACGAATCTTAAGGGAATAATTGGAGACCTAGGAGTGATGAAGATCACGTTAAAGCCCGACGCGAAGCCAGTTAAGCAGAGGCCTTACCGCCTCAATCCGAAATACAAGGAGAAGGTCCGCTCAGAGCTAGACAAGATGCTAGCGGCAGGCATCATTGAGCCTGTGGAAGAATCTGATTGGGTAAGCCCTATGGTGGTGCAAGAGAAAAAGCAGAAGGATGAGATAAGGATATGCATGGATCTCAGAAAACTGAATGACGCTTGTGTGCATGATCCTTTCCTGACTCCGTTCATGGATGAAGTGTTGGACAATGTAGGTGGCCAGGAAGCATATTCCTTCACTGATGGGTTCTCTGGGTACCACCAAATCAAAATCACATCGGAGGATAGGAGCAAGACAACCTTCGCAACTAAGTGGGGTTGTTTTCAATACACCGTAATTCCGTTTGGATTGAAGAATGCGCCTGCAATCTTTTCGCGCGTGGTTGTTGCGGCATTTAAGGAATTTATTCATAAGTTCCTGGAGGTATATTTTGATGACTGGACTGTATTTGGGCTGGTTAAGCGCCACGTAGCAAGCTTGCGCCTGATGCTGGATACCTGTCGAAGATACCAGATCGCACTCAATCTCAAGAAGTGTTTGTTTTGCGTTCCTTTTGGGAACCTATTGGGGCATGTGGTTTGCAAACAAGGACTGATGGTAGACCCCGCGAAGATCGCGGTGATACTGAACTTGGAAGCGCCGAGGAGTGTGAAACAGTTGCGCGCTACTCTAGGACATACGGGATATTACAAAAAGTTTATCAAAAGCTATGCCCAGATCACCGCGCCAATGGAAAAATTGTTGAAGAAGGATGTCACGTTCTGCTAGAACAATGACTGTAAGAAAAGCTTGGATATATTGAAAGAAAAGATGGTTACTGCGCCGATTCTAGTCTTCCCGAACTGGAAGAAAGAGTTTCATGTACATGTCGATGCGTCATGTATAGCGCTGGGGGCAGTACTAACACAGGATGGAGGCGAAGGCTTGGACCATCCTATCGCGTTTACAAGCCACAGATTATCCAAAGCAGAGAACTATTCTACCACTGAACGTGAGGGGCTAGATATGGTGTATGTGCTCCAGAAGTACCGGCACTACTTGCTAGGAGGCCATTTTAAAATGTATACAGATCACTCCATGCTGAAGTACCTGGCCAATAAGTCTGTGTTGGGGGGGCGAATCTGCAGATGGCTCTTATTGTTCCAAGTGTACGATATTGCAGTTGTTTTGAAGCCTAGACGATTGAATGCGGGACCAAATCATCTATCGCGCATCGAAACAGGGGAGGAACCTACTAACTTGGAAGAAGGATTGTCTGACGCGCAGCTATTTGCAGTGTGTGTCGCGGATGGACATTTCGAGGATATAATACACTTCCTAACAACAGGAATTGCACCGGAAGGATACTCTGTCCAGCAAAAGAAGGAATTAGTGGTGCACGCGGCAGATTTCTTTGTCATTGTTGGGCATCTATACAAGATGGGGACTAATGAGATATTGCGATGGTATGTACCTGAGTTCGAACGAAGCAGCATCCTCGCGAATGCTCATGGGGGCGCCGCAGGAGGACACTATGCAGGGAGAGCAACCGCGCAGAAGATTCTACGCGCAGGTTGTGGTGGCCAACCCTTCATCAGGATTCAAAAGCATATTGTAAGGCGTGTGATGTATGTCAAAGAACAGGCAAGCCATCGCAGAGGGATGAAATGCCTTTGAATCCACAAATGACGTTGCAACCCTTCGAGAAGTGGGCAATAGATTTTGTAGGACCCATTCATCCATAAGGGAAGATAGGAGCGAGGTACATTATCACTGCCACAAAGTATTTGAGTCGTTGGACAGAAGCACAGCCGGTGAAGGATTGCACAGGCGTGACGGCCACGAAGTTCTTATTTGAGCATGTACTGACACGATTTAGATGTCCAAGGATCTTGATGAGTGATCGTAATACACACTTCCTGAATGAGACGATCAACGCACTAACGGAGGAATTTCAGGTATATCACCAGAAGTGCACACCTTATCACCCACAGGCTAACAGGACAGTGGAGGCGTTCAACAAAGTGCTTGAAAACGTGCTAACCAAGGTTTGCAATGCTCAGCGAAGTGATTGGGACCTACGCATACTTGCAGTGTAGGCTTATCGAACAAGCAGCAAAAAGCTGACGGGACAAACCCCTTTTAGGCTTGTCTATGGCGTGGAAGTCGTAATGCCTATGGAATACATCGTGCCTAGCTTGCGCATAGCAACGCTCACAGGTATGACGGATCGCGAAGCCCTGGAAGAGAGGCTCGCGCAGCTAGATGAGCTCGAAGAAGAAAGAGTTTTGGCTGGGTTTCACCAATAGGTCCAAAAGCAACGTGAAAAGGCATGGCATGATCGACACATTAAGCTGTGCACATTTAAGGTAAATGATCCGGTTTTGTTGTATGATAGTAAGTTTGATAAATTCCCCAGAAAATTCAGGATCCACTGGTTAGGACCTTATGCTATTAAGAAGATTACCGATGGAGGAGCGGTACAACTGGTCAAGTTAAATGGAGAACCCTTCTTAGGAAAGATAAATGGCAATCGCTTGAAGCCATACACAGGCGGTCCGGCCATGTGACTAAATGAAATTAGCACAGCCTTAGCGTTCCAGGCAGCTGAAAGGAGGCGCAGGACTATAAACTACACTGCCTGGGTTGGGGAGCTCCACGATTTCAAGACTGCGCGAAGCAACTCCAGGCAGCTGAAAGGAGGCGCGGGACTATAAACGACACTACCCGGGTTGGGGAGCTCCACGATTTCAAGACTGCGCGAAGCAGGGAAGTGTCACAAGGTCTGCAACAACGCGAAGGCAGCTGCGCTACTTGTGGAAATAGCGCGCAGTCCGCCGGAAAGTGACAGTTAAAGTCACTGTTCACGATTTGATGGTCGGATTGTGGCCAAATGGAGCGGGCACTTAAGGCGAAATTTATGGATTAGATTCTTGAAAATCTGCCGCCAATCTAGCATTAATGGGCCAAATGTGGGGGGAACGATCGGATTTGAATTCAAAAGACCCTATAAATTACAAGTGGTTGTCCAGCAAAAAACACTTGGCATTTTGAAAATTTAGTTGTCACGCTATCAAGTGTGTATGGACCGTGCGCATTTTGAGGCTTTGAGAGCAAGTTCAATGTTTGAGAGATTGCCAAAGGAGATGCAGGACCTCCTGAATATAATGATGTCGACACCTGCGGAAGCCATGGACATAGAAGCGGTGACAGCCGAGGAAGCCGCGCAGGAAATTGAGGTAGTAGAAGCTACCCTAGAGAGTGCCGAAGTGGTAGTTGAAGTCCCTAAATCACCCAGGACACCAAGACCAAAGAAGGATAAGCAGACTATGCTACCGGTGCGCATCTCACCAAGAAACCCACAGAGGACCAAGCTCACTTTGCAAGAAAAGGGGAAGGCCATTAATCTAGAGGCAGACGAGGAAGAATCTGAAGAAATCCTAGCAGATGAGGAGGATTTGGAAATGGAAGTTGAAACCCAGGGTGCAGACCCTATTACCAGGTTACCAGAATATGTTCCTCCATGCAAGGGCAAAGCTAAGGTGCCAAAGGACATAAATGAGAGCAAGAGCTCCCTGCAAACTTCGTTGCTCCCGATGACATTGTTTTTGAGGGGCCACGCTTAGGGCGAGTTCCTGTACTAAAGTTCGAAGATTGGGACCTCGCAGATCACGAGAAATTCCCACATTTAGCGACTGAGCAACTAATGCGCCGACTGATTGACACGACTGCTGGAACGATCGAATTAGAGCCGCGGACATGGCTCAAGGGTGTAGAGAAAGCCGGGTTGCTCAACCTACTCTGGGTACCGCATTACCACTGCACCCCAGTGACCGTCTTCGTCATCAGGCAGCTGCTCTGCTTGGTGCATGATGGGTGTTTGTGGCTGGAGGAGCCCATTCCCATCACAAACCACTTGATCCATCGGATCACACAATTGCCTTACTCAAGGGAGGATCCAGCCAATATATCAAAAGGAAAAGGTGGTGAGTTGGCCCTTGCGGAAGCTATGAAGAAGAAATTCAAGTTGGAGAAGAAGCGGGGATATGCCATCTCCAGCGTTAACAACCCTACAATCAAGGTAGCGACGCAAATATTAGCAGGGAAGGTGATGCAGAAGTGTCGCGCGGATGAGGTGTCTGCGCCTGTGATTGCACTAGCAGCCCAATGCGCTGAAGGAGTCCAGTTCAATTGGGCGAATTATCTATGCGGCGAGTTCCTTGCGAACTGTTGCGAGGCACAGGAGCAGGGAAAGACATTCCACTACGCGTGGCTCTTGCTGTCAATTGTACTGATGGCATGGGAGCTGCCAGAAGACAGCCAATTCCCTTCGGTCGCGCCGGACCTTCTAGAGGCAACGAAGTATGCTTCGCTGTGGGCGACCAAGGACGCGCAGCGCATAAAAGAAAGCAAGATCTTTTGGATCTTGATGGAGATGAGTATCCGGATGGGGATCAATCGCAAGCCGCAGTTGTCGCCCACAGTATACACTAGTTTGCAGAGCTTTGCAGAGTTCAAAGCGGATTTCCACCATGTCTTTATCAGGGCGCGGAAGGACCCCATGAAGACATGGCATAGCTTACCTTATCTGGCAACAGATGATGTTATCTTTGCAGTCCTCGAGTCTTGGCCGCCAGAGTGGCGCGCTGCAACAGGCTCCGCGGTGGAAACGGACAAGTCCGCTGCGCAGCGTAAGAAGGAAGAAACAAAGCTCAAAATGGCGCAACTGGCTGAGAAGCGCAGAAAAGAGGAAGCGGAGGCTAAGACCCAAGCAACGCGCGACACCGCGAAATTGGCAGAACAGTAGGAGACAGGAGAAGAGCGCGAAGGACAGAAGTCACCTTCGCCCGAGGCTGAGGCAGAAATAGAGGAGCCGACAAAACAAGATGGCGCGGACCCGCAAACGACGTCCACCCAACTCAAGTGTCAGCGACCGCAAGAGAAGGCAGTGTCACGGAAGAAAACCAAGGCTTCAAAGACATCCTTGGACCCAATCACCCTCACTGAGGGGGATTTGCACGATATTGGAGAAACGGTGAGGGATGTCACCGCAGAGGCCCTCCAACAATTCGAAGAGCAGCAGCAATTGGTATTAGCGGCTCTCTGGATAGAGTTGTAGGAGTTGCAGGCTCGCACTCCACAAGCTAGCACAGTGTCCACCAGCTTCACGATCGGCACTTCAACTGCCACAGAGATGTTGCACACAAGGGTGACCAACGCAATACTACTACCAAATGGGGCACTTACTACAGAAAATGAGGCGACAAGCCCACGGTCAGCAGCCTGAAAGGGGTGGGATTGAATATGGCCGCGCTCCCTCGAGAGATGCTCCACCTCTTGCAAGATGGAGTCACCGCGGAACTTAGGGCCCGGGAGAGTCGCGCTCTGCAGGTGATGAGCGAGAAGCGCATCAATATCGAGCAGTTGGGCCTGCAGCGCAACGAGGCAGTGGAATAGAATAAGAAAATCATGCAGGTAGTGGAGGAAGCCTGTCGAATGGTCCCGGAGTTGGACATTCAGGCAGAAGAACCGGTTGAGGCGCACATCCACAAGTTGGCCACAGGGGTGCGCAACACTCAGACAGAGATGGCCAGGATTCAGCTGGAGCTGAACCTGCAAATCGCAGAATTGCAATTGAGGGCTCAACCTTCAACTCCGCCAGAAGTCAAGGAACAGCATGCCACCGCTGTTACAACAGCAATAGCGACGGTCGACAGTGCAGTAGCAGACTGCATGCGACTTTTTGAACAGTCATTCGAGGTCCTGACCACCCTGCAAGAGGACCTGAATGTAGAGTGCCTGGAGACAGAGGTGCACGAGCTACAACAAAGATATGACGAGGTCAAAGGGACCATGCAAACGGTCGCCCTTACACAAAGGCTCGCACGGATGCAAGAGGCAAAGGCGCTTAAGGAATAGGTGGATGCCGCTCGGCACAAAGAAGCGGTCCTAAAAGCGCGCCTACAGCCATGGATAGATGAGGCATATACGATCACAACTTCCATTGAAGGAAAGCTCGCGACACTGCAGGAAACTCAGCAGAAGATTCAGGGTGGCAGTTTAGCGGCAGTCACCGAGCAGAGAGTGGAAGAAGTCCAGCAGGCAGCTGCTCAGTGCGCTGCCGAGGTTGCGGTCATCCAAATGGAGCTGGGAGGTCTTCGCACTAAGATCTCCGCGCCTGCAGAGTGACTCGAGGGCGAGTCACAATGTTTGTGTTGGGGGCTTGTTGGGCACGGGATCCCCCAAGGGTAGTTTTGGGGCTAAAAGCCCATATTTTGGTCAAATTTTGTAATCCAAGTGTAAAGACTCTACATTTTGTGGTCGCCAAACGCATAGGTGTTAAAGAGTCATAGGGTTGTCCGACCTTATTTTTGTTGAGATTGCAACAAGATGATGGAGCTTAGTGAAAAGAGTCGCCTTCACTAAGTGGGCCCGCAGGCTATTTTTGGCGCAAGTCTATTTTTAGACTATGTCTATTTTTAGACATATGGATCATGTCTATGGATTGCAGGTGTTTATGGATGATTGGTCAAGTTGGGAAAAATAGATGGACTTCTATTTTTTATCAAAGTGTGAGTGATCACAGTGTGAGTGATCAAAGTCTATTTTTAGACTGGCTGTCAAAAATAGAAAAGTCAAATATTATTGTCTCATAATAATATTTGGACTATAAACTTGATCTTATTCTCTTGGAGCACTTCAGTTTGAGCTACAGAGGTGGCACATGCAGCTGTCAGAAGGAAATACGCTTTTCTTATGAGTCAGTTGAGTTGTTGCATGCATGACTTCAGTTAGAACTCAATCAGTTGAGTTTGGTGGAGTTGATTGTAGAGTTGATGGAGTTGTGTTCAGTTTGACTTAGTTAAACTAGTTGTAATTAGTCTAACTGCAAATAGACTAATGATGAGTTGTTAAACTAATTATTAACTCATGATGCAACTAATGAATACATCAGTTAACTCAGTTGCATGTCAGTGCATGTTCAGTTCAATAGGGACAGGTGGTAGAGAATTAGATTGCTATCAGTTGTGACTATAGTTGTGCACCAGATCTTGCACAATCAAGGGATTGAGTATGCCAATGAGTTTGCTCACGTATTTGCCCAGTATTGTAGCCTTTGCTCACGTCCAACAAAGTGTGAGTGATTATTTTGAGGTGAAATACGAGTTTGGTAAGCCATTCTCATCAATTCTTGAGCAGGTATTGAGCAGTGGAGGCAGGCAAGCAGTGGAATAGATTTGGAGATCAGATCTTAGCTGTATTGTGTGTAACAGGTGGAGCTAGTACTGGATTGCTTGTGATAAGCATTGTACTTTGTAATGTTACATGGTCTCAATCATTAATATACAGATAGTGTGGGGTTTTTAGCAAGATGTTTTCCCCAGGTTACATACTGTGTTAATGTGTGAATGCTCTTGATGTTTTATTGTTATTGATGTTGCTATATTGATGATCAACGTAGAGGAGTTTATGTATTGTGTATGTATTCCGCAATAGTACATGATCAGGATAATCTCTGTTGAATATGTGTTAAATTATTCAAAATTTCTACATGGTATCGGAGCTGTTGATCATCAGATCTACTATTCAGGAAGTGTTTACATTCTATTTCTTCAGGCAGAGTCTGTAATCGGGCCAGGTAGCCTCTGGATTCATCCTTCCTTTGGAAGGTGAGATATCCGGTGAATGCCCATACAGTCAATCTCTGTACGAAAAATATTGTGTTCTCACGAATCTTAGATCCGAGGCGGTTGAGTTGGTTGCTGGTGGAATTCAAATTTGCAACAGTTTTTTCTTGGTGACCACGCAGCAATGTCTTTCAACGGATTGCGATTGGAGTATGCTCTTGAGGGCAGCTCAAACTATATTGCATGGAAGGACAGGATGGAGGCAGTATTGGATGATAACGAGCTGAAGGAGTTCATAGATACGGATATCCCAAAGCCTACTGATGCTACTCAAGCTGATGCTTGGCAAAAGAAGACCGCAAAATGTCGAAGGATTCTGTTGGAGGGCATGAAGGATCACATTGTGTCCAGCCTCCATGGAAAGGCTACTCCATATTTGATGTGGAAATCATTAACAGAATTATTCCAAAGCAAGAGTGATCAGAGGAAGCTGGCGCTCAAAGGTAAACTCAGAAACATCAAATGCGAGAAGGGTGACAGTATTCCCAAGTATCTCACGAAGTTCACTCAGTGTCGAGATGAGCTGGGAAGTGTGGGGGTTACTGTCGATGATGAGGACTTGGTGAGCTTGGCTCTCCTTAGTCTTCCGAAGAGTTGGCATTCCTATCAGGACTCTGTCAATGGTCGGGAGAAATTGCCAGGATGGGAAAGACTATGGTCAGATCTTGTGCAGGAGGAGATCAGGCGAAGTACCAGGGACGGATCTTCGTCAAAGGGAGCTGATGAAGAAAATTGTGCTTTGGCTGCCAAAGCAAAGAAAGGGAAGAGCAAGAAAGCTTCTCAGTCTGGTGCGAAAGGCAAGAAGCAGGATATGTCCAAGGTGAAGTGTTTTCACTGTCACCAGCACGGACACTATGCCATTAATTGTCCGCAAAAGAAGAAGGACAAGCAGGGTGCTGGATCTTCAGCAGGAGAGGCTCTAGCCTCACAGTTTGAGCTTGATTTTTCATTGATCGCATGCTTGGTTTCAAGTGTGATGGGATCAGTGTGGTTCTTGGACAGTAGTGCGTCTTTTCACATGACGGGAGATAAAGATTTGTTCTCTGATCTGGAGGACAAAGATCTTGGAGTGCACATTGAGATGGGCGATGATGGTAGATACAGTGCAACCGGTATCGGTACCATTTCCTTTGAGAGGGAGTCTGGTAAACCCTTCGTATTGAAGGAAGTCATGCATGTTCCAGGATTGAAGAAGAATCTTATCTCAGTGGCGATGTTAGAAGACAAGGGGTATGATGTTGTTTTCAGCAAGGGAAAGGCTTTCCTGCGCAGCAAGACAACTGGTGAGACCCGGAAGATAGGGGTTCGAGTGAGGAACCTTTATCAGTGGCATGTAGATGGATGCGCAGCAATGGCAAGCAAGGCAGAAGGATTGGTGAGCCGGGATGATGGCGAGTTGTGGCACAGGAGATTGGGTCACCTTCACCATGGAGCCTTGAAGATACTGCAGCAGATCACTACAGGGCTTCCTAAAGGCACACTTGCACAGTCAGATCAGTGCAAGGGGTGTACTTTGGGGAAGTTTGTGAAAGCCACCTTTCACGAGAAGGATAGTCGCGCCACGACGATCCTTGAGAGAATTCACACAGACGTGTGTGGACCTTTCTCAGTTGCTTCGACAGCAAAACACAGGTATTATGTGATTTTTGTTGATGATTTCTCTCGTAAGTGCTGGATCTTCTTCATGCAGAAGAAGAGCGAGACATATTCAAAGTTCTGTGAATTCAAAGCACTGGTCGAGAAGGAGTCGGGGAAGAATGTGAAGGCTCTTAGGAGCGATAATGGTGGTGAATACATCTCGGACGAGTTCAAGGATTTCTGCAAGGCAGAAGGGATTCGTAGAGAGCTCATAGCTCCCCATAACCCACAGCAGAACGGGGTAGCTGAGCGGAAGAACAGAACGATCGTGGGTGCTACACGGGCAATGTTGCATGATTAGGGCCTACCCCTTCACTTGTGGGCGGAAGCATGCAATACAGCAGTTTATGTGCAGAACCGTTGTCCTCATAGGATACTTGGCATGAGTACACCTAAGGAGACTTATTCTGGTAAGAAGCCTGATCTTTCTCATTTGAGGATTTTTGGTGCTAACGTTTACATGCATGTGACGAAGGATGCCAGGAAGAAGTTGGAGCCGACCGCAGAGGTTGGGATATTTGTGGGGTACACTGATACGCCCCACAACTATCGAGTGTATTTGCCAGACAGTGGTAAAACTGTTGTGCGACGGGATATAAAATTTCAGGAGGAGAAAGCCATGAAGTGTTCGCTTGAGAGGGAGCTACACTTGCATGCAGATGAGGAGCTATTAGTTCCTAAGGATGAGCTTCAGGACGTGGATCAGCCACAGGATGAGGTTCATGGAGTGGAAGAGACCACTCATGCAGCGCCAACCATCAGAGGGCGAAAGCGCTTGACAGAAGTTGAGCCACTGACTCAAGATGCAGAGAAAGTTGTAGGACCACCTACAGCCCAACGCAGGCAAAGACAGTCACCTAATCGGTACACTGGATACATGGCTCTGATGAGCAAGTGTGTTGTGACTGAGCCATCCTCTTTCGAGGAAGCTGTGGAGGATCCCGCATGGGTAGACGCCATGGTGGAAGAGTATGATTCTATTGTCAGAAACAGTGCATGGGAGATTGTTCCTAGACCGGAAGGGAAATCAGTGGTGGGTTCGAGATGGATCTACAAGGTCAAGCAGGCAGCTGACGAGAGTGTGGAGAAGTACAAGGCAAGATTTGTTGCCCGAGGCTTTTCACAGATAGAGGGGATCGATTATGAGGAGACCTTTGCACCTGTCGCAAGGTATTCTTCCATACGGATGATTCTTGCTCTCTCAGCGCAGATGGGATGGCACATTCATCAGATGGATGTGAAGACTGTGTTCCTCAATGGAGTCATTGAGGAGGAGGTGTACATTGAGCAGCCCGAAGGCTTTGAGGTCTTCAGCAGCGAGTCGCATGTGTGCAGGCTCAAGAGAGCGTTGTATGGGTTGAAGCAAGCACCACGTGCTTGGTACACACGGATAGACAGCTATTTCACGGGACTTGGATTCTCCAAGAGCGAGGCGGATCCTAACCTATACCAAATTGTGGTGGAGGGTAAGTTTCTTATCATTGTACTGTATGTTGATGATTTGATTCTAACGGGTGATGAGCTGTTGATACTGTCATGCAAGAAGGATCTTGCTACAGAGTTTGAGATGAAGGACTTGGGCCTCCTTCACTATTTCCTAGGATTGGAAATATGGCAGTGCAGTGGTGGACTGTTTGTTTCTCAGGGCAAGTATGCTCGAGAGATACTGGAGAAGTTCAACATGCATGGCTGCAAGCCTGTTGATACTCCTCTTCCTGGAGGTTGGAGGAAGGAGGATGCCACTTCGGGAGAAGAAGTGGATGCCACTGTTTATCGACAGTTGGTGGGGTCGCTGATGTATTTGGTCAATGCACGACCCGATATATGCTATGCAGTTAACCAGCTTTCACAAGCTATGGTTAAGCCTACCAAGCTCTTCTGGAAGGCGGGCAAGCATGTATTGCACTACTTGAGAGGCACATCGGGATATGGTTTGTGGTACAGACAGGAGGATGAGGTGAAGCTATGTGGCTTCACGGATGCAGATTGGGCAGGGAGCCCAATGGACAGAAAGAGCACATCAGGAGGGGTCTTCAGTATCGGATCGACGGCAGTTTCTTGGTACAGCAGGAAGCAGAGATCCGTGGCACTCAGTTCAGCGGAGGCCGAGTATATGGCAGCAAGTTTGGCTGCATGCGAGGCTATATGGATGAGGAAGATCCTGGTTGGTTTGTTCGGTTCTCATTTGGATCCTACTGTGATTTACTATGATAACCAGAGTTGCATTAAACTCTCGGCTAATCCTGTATTTCATGATAGATCTAAACATATTGACATCAGGTACCATCATATCAGAGATTGTGTGCAGCGGAGGATCATGTTACTTTCGTACATTCCAACGGAGGATCAGGATGCTGATATTCTGACGAAGGCTCTCACCAGGAGTAAATTCGAGTACCACCGAGGCAGGATAGGGGTTGCTGATAATCCATATCTTGTCGAGAGGGAGTGTTGAGATTGCAACAAGATGATGGAGCTTAGTGAAAAGAGTCGCCTTCACTAAGTGGGCCCGCAGGCTATTTTTGGCGCAAGTCTATTTTTAGACTATGTCTATTTTTAGACATATGGATCATGTCTATGGATTGCAGGTTGTTGTTTATGGATGATTGGTCAAGTTGGGAAAAATAGATGGACTTCTATTTTTGATCAAAGTGTGAGTGATCACAGTGTGAGTGATCAAAGTCTATTTTTAGACTAGCTGTCAAAAATAGAAAAGTCAAATATTATTGTCTCATAATAATATTTGGACTATAAACTTGATCTTATTCTCTTGGAGCACTTCAGTTTGAGCTACAGAGGTGGCACATGCAGCTGTCAGAAGGAAATACGCTTTTCTTATGAGTCAGTTGAGTTGTTGCATGCATGACTTCAGTTAGACCTCAATCAGTTGAGTTTGGTGGAGTTGATTGTGGAGTTGATGGAGTTGTGTTCAGTTTGACTTAGTTAAACTAGTTGTAATTAGTCTAACTGCAAATAGACTAATGATGAGTTGTTAAACTAATTATTAACTCATGATGCAACTAATGAATACATCAGTTAACTCAGTTGCATGTCAGTGCATGTTCAGTTCAACAAGGACAGGTGGTAGAGAATCAGATTGCTATCAGTTGTGACTATAGTTGTGCACCAGATCTTGCACAATCAAGGGATTGAGTATGCCAATGAGTTTGCTCACATATTTGCCCAGTATTGTAGCCTTTGCTCACGTCCAACAAAGTGTGAGTGATTATTTTGAGGTGAAATACGAGTTTGGTAAGCCATTCTCATCAATTCTTGAGCAGGTATTGAGCAGTGGAGGCAGGCAAGCAGTGGAATAGATTTGGAGATCAGATCTTAGCTGTATTGTGTGTAACAGGTGGAGCTGGTACTGGATTGCTTGTGATAAGCATTGTACTTTGTAATGTTACATAGTCTCAATCATTAATATACAGATAGTGTGGGGTTTTTAGCGAGATGCTTTCCCCGGGTTACATATTGTGTTAATGTGTGAATGCTCTTGATGTTTTATTGTTATTGATGCTGCTATATTGATGATCAACGTAGAGGAGCTTATGTATTGTGTATGTATTCCGAAATAGTACATGATCAGGATAATCTCTGTTGAATATGTGTTAAATTATTCAAAATTTCTACAATTTTGGAAATGTAATGTCGACTGTAAAAGATCTACCCATGGTCCGCAGACCATGGGATTGTATAAATAGAGCTAAGCTCTAAGTAGTTTGATAGCAAAAATAGAAGATAGACACACGAAGATATGATGTATGAGAGATAGCTCTAAGGTAGAAGTCTAAGTTTGGGTCGTAGCGTAGGTAGAGGCTCTGCAGCTGAGTGCACAAAGGCCTAGGGTAGAAGTCCGCAGCTGAGTGCGCGGACCCCTGCAGCTGAGTGCGCAGGGCAGGTCGAGTCTATAATCGTCTAGAATTATCAATAAAGAGAAGTATTCTACAATTTCTGCGTCTTTATTTCCTGTTTATGCATCTTGTTATGTTGGGTATGAATTTCACTTATAATGCTTATATGATGCACGAATGTATGTAAATGTGTTGGTTAAGTGAATGCAAGTAAGAACATCTGTTTACGCGAAGCTAACTAAGATCGGTTAATAAGATAAGTAAGACACTTAGCCTAGTTTGGGAGATATCGCAATTCGCTGCCCTAGCAACACAAAAGTCCCTGAGCCGCAGGTTAGGGTTGCATGAAAGACAATTGTACCCTTTCACGAAGGTATTGAAAGTCGGAACAGAGGGTTTGTCTTACAAGCCCTAGAGCGATATCAGCTACGTGGAGGCAGGGATAAAAGAGATTAAACGACATCACAACCATCTCCAGGGTGCGGAAACTTAGTTCCAGCATCCCCCATATTGCTTCGGGTGAGACTTCAGTCCGTGCTCCGCGTGCTGATTCCGAAAGGGCCTGTAGTGTAGGGATTTGTTTGGCTAACTAACGCTAAACCTGGGTCAGGCCCCCTCAAGCCAACAGTGTCTTAGCATGCAAATTCAATCCTCTTCTACACTCATGCACTTTGTTGTTTGACTCAATCGCTAAATGTCACAAAAAAAAAACTAAATGAATTTTCCCCCAAAATTTTCCCCGTCCCCCTATTGTTGTTCAAATTGTACAGGAATAGTGCAACAACGACTCAGGGCGAGCATTGTCACTCTGATCCCTAATCTCTCTGTTCTAGCTATCTCCCAACAATAGGTTATGGGGCTTCGTCCCTATGGAATGTGAGAATGCGAGATTTGTTGGCAACCAACAAATCCGGGAGACACAACTGAATGGCCTAGCCACTTGGTTGATTTAGCAAGTTTTAGAGATTAGATTAGATTATTGCGTGAGACCAGTGCCTTATGGAGTCAAATACTTGCTTTATATCAATTATACACCAAATGATCGGATGAACAGTTGCTGCTTGGAGATGCTTTGCTAACCTATATGTTATGCAAGTCCTACAACCTAGGTGAGATGCAAAGTCTTGGTTTATTTTAGTTAAATGCCTAACTAGGTGTATCCCTTAATCTTCAATTGTTTTGAGGCTAGTCTCTAAAGTAGGTTGTAGAGAGAAGTCAAGGCGAAGCAAGCAATGGCTTGGTTAACGATACCTCTCCTTGAAATCTAACTACCCGAAGCCTTTGGCGCTACGGAGACTGTGGCTCTGACAACTACAAGGTCACCATGTTAACCATTAGAGAGGATCTATCCTTTGCAAACTACAAGATGAAGGGTGGCCCTATATGTCTATCAACCAAGTTTATGGTTGGAGGTAAATTTATTAGTGCAAGACTATGCCTAAAATGCAAATGCAAGGTGATTGAGTGCTTTTTAAGGTAAGATTACTTAATGTTCCTTAAGTACTTAGTTATAATTGATCTTTAGCTATGACAATGGAGTACTTAACAATAAATGAATGATAATCTCAACCACAAGAGAAAGTTCTTCAACTCAATGGTGCCAGAAAATGTAACCAATAGATAATTGCTCAAGTACTAAATAAAAGACAAGATTAATGCTCTTTATAACAATTCACCAATATGTCAAAGATAGAATTAGATTATCACAATAGGACAATCAATTTAATAACAATAATGGCGAATAAGAAAGATTAGAGCACTTATCCACGATATTACTTAGAACAATTAGCCAAGGTTCTTTAGAGACAATACAAGAATGAAAAGGGTACCAATAAACAATTGCTCAAGAGATTAACAATTTAGATGATTAATGCACAACAAATTACCAAAATGTCAATTAGATGTTCTATAGAACAATTAGATCTCCATTCAACTCTTGAGAATGATTTGTCAAGTTCTTTTATGAGTGAGTTATTTAGTGCATAATTATGACCTCTTAGATTATGAAACTCGCAAGAAAACAATGTATTAGTATTCTTATTAGGAAGTAATATAACCAAATTATCAACCTCTTTAACAATCCAATGTAAACAATCTTTTTCGCAATGTGTTATGCTTATCAATGGAGCATTAACCAATGTTAGGAACCCTTATGCAACTTATGCTCAAATTTTATGACAGCAGTAAGCTAGATATGCCACATTAAATCCAATACTCACTTCTTGAATTAAATGAGAGCACTTAGAATGCAAACAGTGAGAGATGCTCGAGTTTAGGATCATTTTCCAATGTCACTGTTATGTATGATCAGATTTTATTATGCTTTCCAAACAGTGTGACAGTCATCAAAAAATTATGAAATATGCTAAACAGTGATTACCCAATTGATGCAATGACTTGTTAATGTATTTAGGTGACTTATTAGTTAGATTTATGCCACTTAAATGAATTTTATACCACTGTAAGCAAATGATCAGAGGTTGCTAGTAAAACAGAGATGAAAATGAGGGTTTGAGGAGGCAAACCAATAGGCCTTTAAGTCTTGAAAATGACTAGCTTGCTTGCCCAAAACTCCTCCAATGAATTGACCTCTTGTAACCACAATTATTAGCTCAAAATCTCTTGAATATCCCTGCAACCACAAGGTATTAGTGACAAAAATTTAATGATAATCCGAGTAATGACTTAAATGAGGCAAAGAGGGCTAGAGGCCAATGCTAGGCCTAGGAAAGAGGTCAATAGGCCTGTCGTCCAGGGTTAGAAGGGCCAACGACACCTAGGGCAGGCCTCCAAGAGGCTGCCACAAGGCTAGATGAGGCTGCCGCTAGGGGAAATGAGGCCTTAAGGCCTGCGGTAGAGGGAGATAGGGCTGTCGAGAGGCAGCGGAGGAGGAGAAGGGCTCACGGAGGGAGGATGGAGGCCAACGGAGGGGAGATTAGGCCACGAAGGAAGGGTTAGAGACCTAAAAAGTGTAAAAATTCCTATCCTCAAGGAACCCCTACTGCAGCAAAATTAAATTTACTTCACCTACTTGATTTAATATACATTATTATTTATTAAGTTATTCTGTGAATACTGAAGCAAATTACCTCTGCTGCGTACACTACTTTAAATTTGATTTCATGAAACAGAAAACTAAGCAAAGAACAAGATACATAGGACACAATTATTTTTGGACAAAATAGTCCCCAGAAAAACCCAATACGGGAAAACTAGTGCAGCAGCTCTAAGGGTTTTCTATTATTAAGCAGTAGTTCTGAATACAAACGTTGGTTGCCCTCCCAACAAACCAGTGACAGAGAAATACAATGGCCGAAAACCTGAGTGGGTTTTACCTCACTTCACCAGGCAGATTTTGGCTGATCCGGCAGCAAAACTGGCTAAGCCCCACTATCTCGACGTTGGCCCTGCGTAGGCCCTGCGTCAGCCTTATAGGCTCTACGTCAGCTCTATGCTATCTTTTCTGCCTTCTGCGTCAACCTTCTTGGTTGTTCCGGCAGTTTCGTCTCTCTGCATGAGGGTAGCTACTACTTCTACACTAGTCCTTCTAACTCTGCGTCAGGCCTGCGTGGGCCCAGATTGGCCTAGCGTCAGTGGTTCTAGCTGTTGTGCTGCCTCCACTAGCTTCTCTCCGCCTCTCTATCAGTATTCCCGAACTATCCCTGCCCCTCTGCTGCAGAATGATCACTCAATTCGAAATCTCAACTTCCTAGCCCTAGAAATCAAACTCCAGATCAATTCATTCTCTCCGGGTGTGTTTCTAAATGAACCCCAAGCCTCCATATACTTTTCTCGTTAAGACTCCAACAGACGAGATTAAGTCTCTAATCAACGACTAAGATTAAAACTTGACTTGATCCGCTTTCTAGATCATTCTCACCCATATTTTGATTAATACCCATTAATATTTTAATTTTCCTAAGTTTAGACTTAGGAACCCCATTAAAAATATTAATTATTTTAATAAAATACAATCCGGGCATAATTTCACCAAACGGTTTTTGGGTTCTTTAGAACTCATGTGCCTTAGTCTGTCCACCAATTTTCATGGCTAGAGAACCACTGATGCTACCAAAAACTAACAGAAAGGCATGAGGCCAGGGCTGATGGTAAGGGAATAAGGGGGCACGGCAAGGGTTAAGAGGTCGAATTAGGCCAGTGGTTCACCAAGGAGGGCTAAGGAAGTTGCGGCTAGGGCTAGAAGGGCTAACGCTAGGACTAGGAGGCTAAAAAAAAAATTGAACTCCTGCAAAATCAAATCTTGACTCAGATCATCAAAAACTTGCCACAAAATTGCCATGAATTCTCCTCTGAGTGCTACCAGCTTCCTCTTTTGCTTGAGCGTTGGGCCTGGAGGGTATCCAAAGGCTAGATCTTGCCTTCCTAGGCCTAGATCTACCTCAAAACCCCAACAATTTCCTTTAAAGGGCTAGACATCTCACTTGGGTGAGAGAAACCCTCACAAAATTTGAGATGGCTTGAGAATTCACTTACACAAATGAAAGAAAAATTTCGCAAAACAACCAAATATATATAAAAATTGGAAAAACCCCAACTATTGCAAACAAGGGTTAGAAATAATTTGTAAAATTATTTAACAAAAATTACTTACAAAATATTTACAAATATATAATGTTTGTAAATTAAATTTTTTGAGAAATAAATTATGAATAATGGTAATGGATAAATGTATTTTTCGAAAAGTTAGAATATTGGCCACACACCCTTCTGCAAAGTTAGAATACCATATAAAAATTCCTAGAGCCCAAACATAGTCGGCTCTTTCCCACAGTTTGTGAACTTGGAGCCCAAGGGCCAGTGTACCTGCAGATCTCTATAATTTTTCTCAAATCGAATCGTTAGATCATATGGTGAATCAGATCACCTAAGATAAAAAATAAATTTTACCAATAGAATGTCTTATCATCGACAAATGAAATAACAATTCATATAACAATGTAGCACAATATAGGATTAGCACATAACTAGCACATACCACAAATCAATGGAACAAGAACACCATGAACTGAACCCCAAAGTCTTTCTATTATGATGTTAAAACGTTCCCAGCAGAGCAATGGCTCAGAACCAGCATTACAAATTTTACATCATCCAAAGATAGCCAAAGGTCAGAATGACTTGAGAAGCAAAATGGCTTCTATTTATAAAGAAATCCTCAAAGTGGAAAATAACGGCTAGTTGGCTTGATCCCTATCAAAATAATCTCGACCATTGATAATAACTTGATCATATTTTAATCTTTGTTATCGACAATATTTATTTTGAGAAAATTTCCAAATTTTACTTAAAACTCATCTTTTATTAATCCAAAAATTAATATTTTGAATTAATTTCCTCAAAATTTGAATTTGACTTAACTACCAAAGTCCAAGGGCTCAAATTTTCTTAAAATATCAATTTTTCCCTTTGTGGGGGACCTCCAAAATTTGACTTTTGTTTGACCCACGAATTTTTTTATTATTTTCCATTTGGAGAAAATTTTAATTTCTCTATAATTATTTTGTATTCTAAATTAATTAATTTTCTAACTTAGGATTTAATTTTGATTTAGCCAGAAAAATTAATTAATTGACACAAGAGAGGATTAATATTTTTTCTACCCTCAAATACTTTAGTCATGGTGTCTAAATATGAGCGACCATGCACTAAAATATTTTTACATCAACATATTACAATTAATTCAACCCTCAAAGGGGGAATACACCTTTAAATATAGACCCTCATGACATTACTCAAGTATAGACCAAGTGATCTGTAATAAAATAATTTATCCAAATAGCTTAAATTATTCCCAAACCACTTTTACAAAGACTCAATATAACACTAGGACTCATCTAAGACGTTGTCAATGAATTCCACCTTAGCTTTGGGGTTTACGCTGGAGGAAAAACTCTGTCGATTATCCGTGTTTATAAACACACATAATTGGTGAGGTTAAAAAACCTCCTAGGATGAAATTCATCACTAAAATCAAAAGCTTACCTAGGTGTTGTTACAAAATTAAACGGTCATACTAGCATCATTTACATTATAACTTGCAGAAATTGGGTTTACAATGATAAAACATGTGCTAGCTGATGAATCTAAATTTTGAAAAATTTCTTCATATCTTCGCACTTTGCTTCCTTGAACTGTTGACAAAAATGTGGTCAGCACCCCCCACACAACTTGTGGGTCAATTCCCAAATTTTCAAGATGGGTACTTACCCATGCCACCTATTGAAGTCTGAAGGAACTCCTAAACCACCATCCAACCTCCATAATTGTGGCAAGTGATTACTTCAACTACTAGATTCCTCGATCAATGAATATTGGGCAGAAGGGAAGAGGTAAGGTAACATTTTCAAAATCAAGTTTTGGCACAAGGATTTGGCGAGGTTTTCTAACAACTACAAAGAAGGTTAATTCCCACAGCCCCCTCACCAATGCCCACTCGTGGTATCATAGCCCATAACTACACTCATATTCATAGTGAATTGTTCAGCATATTTCATTAATAAGAAAATAATTACATACATCTTGTTTTTGAGTATCCAATTGAACTAGTCATAACAATGACATATAATCCAGGGGATCAAAATGGGGTTGTTAAAATTATGACAATGTAGAGACCCATCCATCTTGTCTATGTAGGAGTTGTTTCTTAATGGGAATCTAAGGGGTGGTGTCTGCCTAGCATTATCTTTAACTTTTTGAACTACAACTATACGACTATCCATATGTTGTTGTTGTAACAAACACCCTCCAAAATTTTGCTCACACTTGAATTTTGAAGCCTACTTATGGTCCCCATGATCTATCACCTCAAGTTGTTCAGGTCACTTCATGATTGGTTGATACTTTTCTTATAAGATTCTAACTGTCAAAGTCACTTGCTTACACGTGCTTAGCCTTTGATGCATTCACAACTGCACCCTTTTCTAGCAAGCTCAGTAATCAATGTTTACCCTTGAAGACAGGGATTGCGCAATCCTTGAGAGTAGTGCCTACACAGTCTCTCGAAGTAGTGCCTACACAGTCCCTAGATATAGTGATTGCGCAATGCCCAGTGACAGTGATTGTGCAACTCTCGATGATAGTCACTGTGCAACCCTTGCTGACAATGACTGTGCAATTCATAAAGACAGTGATTGCGCAATTCTTGTTGATAGTCAGTGTGCAATCTTAGTTGACAGTGAGCATGCAATCCTATGAGTCAGTCATTCTCTCACTCTTAGTTGCAATTGTATTATCATTCCAGTGAGTTTCCTCAATTGCCACTTTTGCGTGCTTTTGCTTTTACGAGTGTCGCTTTCACTTTCGTTATGGTCGTTTCTGCTTCCTTTCATTTTAACAAGTGTTTCTTTTGCTTTTTCTTCACTCTGGCATGTGTTGCTTTCACTTTTTTCTAGCTTTTGGAAGTGTCATTTTCACCATTACAAGTGTTGTGTTTGATTGTTTTTCACTCCTACATGTGTTGCATCTTAGCGCACCACTAGAGGCAATTCTAGTGCACTCTTTTGCATTAGCTAATCATATATATCATAAGAATGTGCGCTAGACACTCTCCCACAACTTAGCGCACTTCTTAGTTGCAGTCGACACGTGTCGTAACTTGTATTCTAAGTGTCGCAAAGCTACGTTTCAACTATAAAACTTAGGAATAAGTGTCACTTTGCTGTCATTTCAAGGTATGCTAGTTAATTTTGGGTACTACGCATTCTTTGGGCTTGTGTTGATGTTTTTTTTTTACCACATGGTGAATCGGTAACTATCAAGTTTAATCCACGGGAAACCCAGGATCAAACCTCATTGCTGCCACTATAACACCAAGAGCATAACCAACCACCTGCAAGTCGGGTATGCTAAGATCCTATGATTTTAGCAAGAGCAGACCCAGCGGTCAGGGGGGTCCGCCCCTCTAGCCGCCACCACAGCAGGTCACTGTACTCCATGAGATTTGAACTTCAGACCTCCCGGGCTTCGCCCATGTGTCTTACCGTCAAACCACACATCACTGCACAAAAGGTAGTGGGCTTGGCCACGGTTCGGTTACCTTTTCGCACGACGAGCACCAACCTTGCTCGGGATCGAACACAAGACCGGTCCGTCATAACGAGGTCGACCTTACCACTACGCCGCCTCCACGACCTTAAAAGGTAGTGGGCTTGGCCACGGTTCGGTTACCTTTTCGCACGACGAGCACCAACCTTGCTCGGGATCGAACACAAGACCGGTCCGTCATAACGAGGTCGACCTTACCACTACGCCGCCTCCACGACCTTGAAAGGTAGTGGGCTTGGCCACGGTTCGGTTACCTTTTCGCACGACGAGCACCAACCTTGCTCGGGATCGAACACAAGATCGGTCCGTCATAACGAGGTCGACCTTACCACTACGCCGCCTCCACGACCTTCGGGCTTGTGTTGATGTTATCTAAGTGTGAGATCATTATTTTAGGACTTGTTTGCATGTCTTATTCTCATTTGCCTCACTAATCCCACACTTAGCCATTTTCGAAGCTTTCACTATCTTTACAACTTATTGATCTTTTCTCCCTCCTGGAACTACACATTGTGCAGTCTTACGTAGTGAACCACCCTTACCTCTTGGAACTACACACTACGCAGTCACTGCCTCCAAGGACTGCACATTGCGTAGTCACAATGCTCAGTCGTTGCCTCCTGTCCCTAGAAAATGCGCAATTTTATCTCCCAGTTTGTCTTCCACTACGCATTGTGCAATCTCAGTCAACAGTCAGGCCTGACTGCCTCCCTGACCTGTGCAATACTTTGGCTCAGTTTTCCCTTAACTGCACATTACGCAATCACAGTGAGCAAGCCTGCCTCACTCCATTACTGTCACCATCAACTGCGTAGTTTTATCTTTTAGTCCCTCAACCACTACGCGTTGCACAACCACCCCTTCATCTCTGCCTCTTGGAACTGCGCACTGCGCAATCCCTAAGCCTCCTCTTCAGCCCTGCACTTTGTCCTAGGTTCAATCAATGAATTGCATGAAGAAGTTAGACTAGGATATTTCTGAACTGATGTCATCTTGTCATGAGTGAATTTCATCTGCAGGTATTGTATCTTGACATGATAGGATGATGCTCGAGGAGGATGCCAAGGAGATCATGCAAGAACACACTTGTGAAGTTGAAGAGACTATCAAGCAAGAAGATGAAGGGACATTAGATCACAATGGAAGATAAAATATCAAAATCACAAGGAAGACTCCATATCATCCAAGCTCTGGGAGGATGAAGATGAAACACATGCAAGACTTATCATGAGCATACAAGGGAGGTCATCAAGAAGAGGCTACATGAGAGCACTTGCGAAAAAGAAGCACCGGAAGAACCATCATGAAGACACAAAGAAATCCTTGACCATGACAGAACGGTGGCAACTCACGCTGACTTGGAAGGTTGTGACACTCATCTAGACCCTCTGGAGGGTGAAGATGAAGAACAAGCAAAGATCCATCATGAAGAAGATACAAAGATGGCAGCTAGGAGAAAGGCCTAACCCGAACACATCACAATGAAGTTCTATATCATCAATGTCAAGTCATGACTTGTCCAAGTGTCAACACAAAGCCATGTGTTAATGTATCTTGCCACGTCTTTTGTAAAATGCAATTATTGTATATTCAAAAATGAGAAAATGTAAGATGTGTGCAACGTGAAAAGTCACTAGAAAGTCCTAGAGTCATTAGAAGTTCAAAGGTCATATAGGAATTTGAAAATTCATAGTAAAAGCTCAAGAGTCATGAGGGAGGTCAAGAGTCACATGGGAGGTGAAGAGTCACCTCATTTGTTATAAATACACCCTAATAGCTCAAAGTAAGGAGGACTTTGGGCTTTTCCCCTTGGCTTCTCTAGCTTGGCATAAGAGAGAAGATCTTTCTTTGGAGCAAGTGGTGACTTAATGTTTCACTACTGGGACTAGTGTGGCAACATTGTACTTGTATATTTTGGGGCTTTCACTTAATATATGAAGCTCTCAGAGTCGGTGCACTTTATGCATATGTCGTGAATGATTGTAAGACTATTCTTTCATTGTTTGCAATGTATGTTTATGTTAACACATACTAATGAAAATGAACTATTTCGATGGCTTTGGTATGCATCTCGTTGAATGTGCATTGTTACTTGCTTTTATGATCGTTGTTATCTTGTGAACTACTTTGCAAGTTAATCAACAATTCTCCTTTCATGCCCTCGTGGGTCTCTTTTAGGATAGTACCATTTCTTTCCTTCTAGAGGCTCACTCTTTCTTTCTTTGTTGTGAAAGAACCTTATATATATTGCAATTGTATGTCTCACAGTGTCAACTTGCTTGTTTCAAAGATTGTTTGTATAATCTCTTATGTTAATAGTTGCAACCAAGGAAGATTCCTAAGAATAATGGTAACTGACCGTATTTTTGGTTGGGGCTCCTACTCCAAACAGTGTGAAGTCTAATTGAGACTTCATACCGGGGAGACCCCTTTGGTTGATGGATTTTTAGCATCGTCAACAGCTGGCGCTAAAAGGAGGGCCAGATGACAAGCTGTGCCCGTTGAGTCTGTTTTAAATCTCTTACCTTCAATGGCTTATTCCCAAATCATACTCTCAGGATGTTTTTCTAATAGATCCAATCTTAAACTTTCAATCCCCGTGGAACTTTTTTACAACTCATCTCAACCAACGTTTGATGGCAAGGATGAAATATCCATAGTTAAGCATACATCTCATTTTCTCAAGTTTTGTGAATCTCATGAAATCAATTGTGAAGATGTTGCTTGTAAATTATTCACCCTCACTCTTGAAGGTCGAGTTAAGTTGTGGTGTCATACTTTACCAACTTCTTCCATTCATTCATTTGAACAACTCTTCAAGGAGCTTCACCAAGCCTTTGGCAATCATGATTACTGAGATGTTTATAAACGGATTAATCAACTTAGAATGAAATCTAATGAATCAATAAAGGATTTTGCTAATAGATTTTGTCACCTATGTTATGAGTTTCCTAAAGAAGATATGGATTGGGATTTCTTTAAGGAAAAGTTTCATCATTTAGCTCAAACCTCCTTGAAACAATCTGAATCTAAATCCTTGGTTGATTGTGCTCTTCCAACTTTCATCAATCATGACACATCTTTAATCTTAGAGGAGAAATCTACCACTCCTTTTATCCCCTCTCCTCCTTTCGATGTTGGCATTGGGAAATCTGAAAATTGAATTGTTGATCCATTTATCTTACCTATATTTCCTTACCATGATCAAGATCTCATCCAAGAAAACTTTGAATGTTATCTTAATCCCATGAAACCTAGTCTGAAGGTTGATCCCTTGGCTTTCCAGGATGACATTAATGCACATAACCATGACATTAATGCACATAACCTTAATCCTGAATAAGATTTAATTGAAAATAGTGCTTCTTCAACGGATACATGTCATCCTCTATCATTTACACCTCAATATTCCCTGTACCTAAATTCACTTAATCAATTTGCCCTGCCAGTAATTGCTCTGGATACTTCTAATTCTCGATTTGTTGGTTTATATGGTGATCAGGAACAAAATAGTTATACCTCATAGATAGAGGAGCAAAAGGGTGAAGATACTTTCTACATTGATTCCCTCTTTCAGATTCCTTCATTTCAAAATGATAATCAATCATCTTGTGACCTTAGTAATCAGTCAAATGATCTAAAGATCCTTACTCAAGTTGAAATCTTGGACAACCACCTTAATATTCATGTTTCTTCTGATATAAGAAGTGATGAATGCCCAAGCATAGTAAATGATCTTTTCTTTTCCTCAGAAGACTTAGACCTACAATCTGATTTGATTGGTTTGCAATCTCCAGTTGTAGGATGGGATGATCTTTCAGTTCCTTCGGTCCATATACATCTTCAGATATTAAACTAGGAGAATCAGATGGTCTGGTTGTTGAAGCTTTAATGTATCATGTTGAAGAAGAGCAATGTCAATCTCAGAACCACATTTGTATGCCATTCTTTGACCATTATCTTGATGAAGATTATGTTGATCCACCGTTATTGCAGGGTGATATGAGTATGCAAGATTTGAATTTTGAATCAAATTCAGCTACAACCAAAGCCTCTCCTCTTGAGTATTCTCATCTTTTTCCACCTCCAACACACTATGTTAGGATATTTTGACACATAAGAAATAGTTAAGTATAACTTGGTCTAGTGTAGAGTTAGGTAAAGTGTGTTTTTTTACTATATACATTTGTAACTTACAATCTGACGGTCACGATATGTTCTAGACATGAAGTGATCTGACGATTCATTCTCTCCTCAGTATTACCGACACTTGATCTGTGGCTTAACACCCAATTGGTCTGTGATCTCTATTTAAAAAGCATGGAGGGTCATTTGTATTGTGACCGTTCATGAGAGAAGCTTATGTAAATTTTCTTTCTTTTATTAATAAATTGCCTGAAGTGCCTGCGTTGGCTCAGGCCGTGGACTGTTTCCCTCTTTGAGGGTTTTAACCACGTCAAGAATGCTGGTGTATTGACCTGTGATCTGTTTGTGAGAGGTGTCCTTTGGTGTTCTATCTGAGGAACTTACCCTGTAAATTCCTACATGGTATCAGAGCTATTTGAGGGCCGCATCCGTTGGTGATCCAAATCCGAAGCCGGTACAACTACATCCCACTGTCGTGTCCTATATATATATATATATATATATTGTTTCTGACCACTTTTGGGCCGAAAGGACTGCTCTATTGTGTTAGGAGCATCTATTCCAGTGAAGAACCCCTTTTGTTTCACGCGAAAAGGTTTTTGGTAGCCCTAGCTACGTCATTTTTAAGATCTGAAGGTATACAATCTTTATTTGCAGTTTTAGTTATTCATCTCTCTATTTATTTCGATTTATTTAGCTCTCTGTTTTTTATTACCGGATCTATACCTTTCATTTTTGCGTATGCTCTTTGCCCTGTGACTCTGTGTGATCTGGGCAAATCAGAAACAGAAAGGAAGGATTTTTCTCGTGCGTATGTTGTTTTCTGTTGTGCCTTAGTGTGTTCTCGGAAAATCAAAAACATTAAGGAAAATATTTAGGTTCTAACGAAAGCTAACTTCAAGCAAGAAGGTTTAGTTTTATTTGTATGTCCGTGTTGGGTTATGTGGTTTTTTTTTTGTAGGCAAAAACTATTTTTTCAAGTAAGCACGCACCCCAAAGCTTCAGTGACTAGGAAAAAAAAAAACCTTCCTCTTTTCCAAAAATTACTAACCTTTTAAACTAGCTCACTTGGTCCAAAGTTACTTTATGAGAATAGAGGTCTTGAATTCAAGTTTTTCTTTTTGTTGAGTTAACTTTTTCAAAAAGCACATGTAACTTATGTTTTAAAAGTTACTTTATGTAAAAGTGTTCTCACCCATTATAAAAAGTGAGTCACTTATAGTTCTAAAGTCTCTTTATCTTTTATTTAAGTTACAATTTAGTGGGTGGCTCATAAAGTACCATTGTAAAAGTGACTTTCACTTATTTATAAAAGTGGGTCACATAATTTTTTTTTAAGTGAGCTAATTAGATTAAGCTTGGAAGGGGGGCGGCTTTAAATATAACATTATCATTTACTTCTGCACATTCACGCACTTCATCGGCATCTTCAACAACTTTTCTTCAAAAAGCCATAACTTCTTCATCCGGAAGTTGTTTTCAGAGCCATTTTTTTTTTAATCAACCTAATTTTTCAAGATCTTTCCATTGAAACACTTTAGTTTCAGCACCAACTACTTCCAATGGTGGTCCTACATTGTGGATTTACTTAGAAGTAAAGGTCTTTACAGAATAGCCTCAGGCCAAGAAACTAAACCTAAAGATGAAGATAAGGCAGTCAAATGGGCAAATAGGCGAGATCAAGCACATGGGTTGATAGGGATGTCTATTTCTTTAGACCTTAGATTCCATATCACAAAACTTGATACCCTTAATGAAGCAATGAAACAGCTCACTAAAGTTTTTGGAATTAAAAATGAAATTAAAGCCCATCAACTCGAAAATGACTTGCTTATGTTGGACCCGAGTAATTTTTCTTCAATTGAAGATTTTTTGTCCAAGTTCAAGACCCTTAGACTTCTCAAAGAAGGTGTTAAGGTTAAGAAAGAAGATGATAGGCTTATCTATTCCATTCTTACTAAGTTGGGACCAGCCTACTCTGTGTTTGTTTCCACCTTCCATTCTACCAAAGAAGTCTTTATTTCTCAAGGACAAGACTACAAGTCCCCCTCTTTTGATGCCTTTTGTGATTCTTTAATAAGAGAACAAGAAAAACTCTTACATCTTGGTCTTCTTAATCTTGGAAACTCTTCTAAGAAAGCCTTAGCCACCCAGAAACAACCAAATTCAAAGAATCCTAAGAAGCAGTGTCATAAAAAGAATGGTCCTAAACCAAACAAGGGTCCTAAGCAATTTCAGTCTCAAAATGAAAAATCATTTCAACAAAATGATAAGGCAAATAAAAACAAAGGGAAGAAGACTGATAGACATTGCCACTTTTGTAATTGAGATGGCCACTTAGAATCCAAATGCTTTAAAAAGATGGAAGCCTTGGAAGCAGCAATGAAGAAGCATAACATCCATTTGGAGCACTCTTCAACTTCAACTTCATCTTCAGGAATATCACTTTCTGCATGTGGTTGTCAAGCATCACGGTCTAGTTATGCACTAAATGTGTCTTCTTCCTCTAATTCTCATGAGTGGCTCATTGATTCTGGAGCTTCTTATCACATGGCCAAAAACAAAGCCATGTTTTATTCTTTGAATGATTGTAACACCAAAAATATATATGTTGGTGATGATAAATCTCTTAGTGTTGTAGGGACTGGAACTGTTCATCTAGATAATGGTCAATTTAATGATGTATTATGTGTTCCAACCTTATCCTGCAACCTTCTATCTGTATATCAGATAACTCATTCAGGTGAAGGTAAAACCGTTGAATTTTCACCTCACGATGTTGTAATTAAGGACCTAAAAGATCCTAAACAGATTTTAGCTACTGGCATTGCTGATGATTCTACAAGGTTATATAAGTTTAACAACTTTGGGTCATCAACTCTTCCCTCGGGGTTTGTTGCTCATAATGATGAAGTGGACAAACTTTGGCATGAGCGATTTGGTCACTTAAACTATCACTCCCTTCAAAATCTATGTAAAGAAAATATGGTGACAGGTCTTCCTATGGTATCTTGCAGAGATGGTGTTTGTTCCGGATGTGTACTCGGAAAACATCATCGAGATAGTTTTGAAAAACGTGCCTCTTGGCACGCCTTAGCCCCTTTACAGCTTGTGCATAGTGATTTATGTGGTCCATTTCCAATTGTTTCATTCTCTGGCTACAAGTATTTCTTAACTTTCACTGATGATTTCTCCAGACGCACTTGGGTATACTTCTTAAAACTCAAGAGTGAAGTATTTAACATGTTATTGGCCTTTAAGGCCTTTGTTGAGAAACAATCTGGACATCAAATTCTTAAGCTAAGATCTGATAATGGCAGAGAATATGTTAACAACAAATTCATCAACTTTTGCACTGAGCACGGAATTCAAATGCAACATATTGTTCCATATACTCCACAACAAAATGGTGTAGCTGAAAGGAAGAATCGGACCTTAAAGGAAATGGCTAATTGTATGCTTCAATCTAAAGGACTTAGTCTTAATTTTTGGGCAGAAGCAATTAACTATGCAAATTACATAGTAAATCGCACTCCTACTAAGGTTTTAAAGAATACCACTCCAGAAGAAGCATGGAGCTCAATTAAACCAGGTGTAACTTGTAAGTCACTTTCGTGTTTTTGGAAGTGAAGCATGGGCCCATATTCCCGATGAGAAACATAAAGCCTTAGACCTAAGAGTGAAAAATGTATTGTTGTTGGATATTCCAAAAATGTTATCATTAGAAGAGATGTAAAGTTTGTTGAAAATATATCGGCCTATGAGCCTAGTTCGGCGGATGTGCCACCTCTCTCTATCCCTTCTACTTCTGATAATATTTCTTCTTCAGATGATGACAGTGAGGATGACAATCCTCCTCCACCTTCTCAGGATCCTCCTTCAGCTCCTCAACTTCCAAAATGGGTTCGTGCTACTCGGGATGCAACATGTGTTCTTGCAGGTGATCCTACAGATCAATGACGTATGCGTTCTCAGTTCGATAGAGCCTCTTCTTTACTGGCTCAAGCTTCAACAAATTATGATCCTGACACCTTTGCATAAGCTTCATGCCATCCAAATTGGGACGCAGCTATGAATGAAGAATATCGTTCATTATTGGCAAATGATACATGGGATCTTGTTCCTCTTCCAAAGGGACGAAAACTTGTTAGATGCAAATGGGTTTAGAAAACCAAGTATGGGCAGATGGAAAAGTTGATAAACATAAAGCTCGTCTTGTTGCTAAGGGTTTTTCACAAGTTGAAGGCATTGACTATACTAAAACCTTCTCCCATGTTGCCAAAATGAACTCTATCCGCCTTGTTCTTTCCCTTGCTGCCTCTTTCAAATGGGAAGTCCATCAGATGGATGTTAAATCTGCCTTTTTGCATGGGGACTTGCATGAAGAAATCTATATGGAACAACCTCCTACTTTATACAAACAGACTCCAACCTTGTATGTCGGCTTAAGAAATCCCTTTATGGTCTCAAGCAAGCCCCTCGGGCTTGGTATGCCAAAATGGATAGCTTTCTTTTAGATACTGGCTTTTCTAGGTGTCATTCTGACAATACTGTCTACACCAAGAAAGTGGGTAAGTCTCTTATCATTATTGTTCTTTATGTTGATGATCTTATCCTTACTGGTAGTGATCCCAACCTTATAAACCATGTGAAGTCCAGCCTTAAAAAGCAGTTTGAAATGACAAACTTAGGACACTTGCATTATTTTCTTGGTCTTCAAGTCTTGCAATCCAAGGAAGGTATTTCCCTTTCCCAGTCCAAGTATGCCTGTGATCTTCTACGCCACTTTCACATGGAAGACTGTAAGCCAGCCCCTTCTCCCTTTCAGTCTGGAGCCAAACTTTTAGTCACTTGTACTTCCCCTGAAGTTGATGCTACCTTATACCGTCAGCTTGTAGGAAAACTTTTGTATCTAACCCATACTCGTCCTGACCTTTCCTTTGTTGTTGGCCTTATTGCTCGGTTTATGCAAAACCCACATGAAAGTCATTGGAAAGCAGCTAAAAGAATACTTCGTTATGTTTGAGGTACAGTTCAATTTGGGATTCATTACAGTGCAGAAGCATCTCCTCTATTGGTTGGTTTCACTAATTCTGATTGGGCTGATGACCCTGATGATCGGAAGTCTACTGCAGGTTATGTCTTCATTCTTGGTTTTGGACCTATTACATGGGCTTGCAAGAAACAAAGTGACATTTCTCTTTCTTCAACAGAAGCAGAGTATCTTGGCATCGTAGAAGCTAGTAAGGAAGCCCTGTGGCTTCGTCAGATCCTATCATAGTTTGGCTTTCAGCAACAGCATTCGACCACACTTTGGTGTGATAATCAAAGTGCCATTCAACTATACAAAGATTCAGTCCAACATCAACGCAGTAAACACATTGAACTACACATGCACTTCATCAGAAAGCTCATTCATGACCATGTTCTTGAAGTGCAATATTGTTCAACCGATGATCAAGTTGCAGACATCTTTACAAAGGCTCTCACAGAGATGAAGTTTACTAAACTTTGATTTATTGTTGGAGTTCAGAAGTTGTCACTAAGGGGGGATAGGCTCTAATGCCTCCTTCCTTCTCCTATTGTGACATATTTGTACATCCTTCAATCCTATCCCAAGTTGTTCTTAAGGGGGGATGTTAGGATATTACGACACATAGGAAATAGTTAAGTATAACTTGGTCTAGTGTAGAGTTGGTAAAATGTGTTTCTTTACTATGTACATTTGTAACTTACAATCCAACGGTCACGATATGTTCTAGACATGAAGTGATCTGACGGTTCATTCTCTCTTCGATATTACCGACACTTGATCCGTGGTGGCTTAACGCCCGATTGGTCCATGATCTCTATTTAAAGAGCATGGAGGGTCATTTGTAGGGTGACCGTACATGAGAGAAGCTTATGTAAATTTTCTTTCTTTTATTAATAAATTGCCTGAAGTGGCTGCGTTGGCTCAGGCCATGGACTGTTTCCCTCTTTGAGGGTTTTAACCACGTCAAGAACACTGGTGTATTGATCTGTGATCTGTTTGTGAGCGGTGTCATTTGGTGTTCTATCCGAGGAACTTACCCTGTAAATTCCTACACACTATTCATTGTACCCAGATGTGTTCGATGAGTTTGTTATACCAGATCATTATTTCGCTGACCATGATCGCAACTTGGTACAGGATGGTGTGGTTTCACAATTAGATGATGAAGAGATTGAATCCATTGTTCATGATTTGTTTAATCATAAATCTCTCATTGGTCAGGAGGGAGATGCACCAACTTTAAATCTTCAAGGGAGTTCTCCAATTGATGTATCCAAATTCTCTATCCATCAAGAGTCTCATATGCTAAATGTTAAATTTGATCAAATCAATGGCATCAAAAATGTTTTCATCGACACATCTGATGATAGTGGTATGTACCTACCTGTTCATCTTTCTAAGCCACCCAAGTATGATGATCCACCACCTGAAATTTCAGGGACTTGTCAAGGAGTTGAGGCACTTCAGCTTCCGTTGATGGTTATGTCAGGTTCTCACAACCCTGATGAGATCCCTAAAATAGATTGGATCCACACCTTAGAGGATTCTTGGTGTTTTCAAGTTAACCTTCCTAATCCTCAAGATAGAGATTTTGATCAGATAAAAGATTCTTGTTTGGTTAATTCTCCTTCATGTGAATCCCTTGAATCAAACCCAGCATTGGACTGCATATCTTTCTCAGATGTACTTGGCTTTGAAGCCTATTATTCTAACTATCAAGACAAAGATCACCAGCTACAAGATTGCTCTATGTTGAATCTTTCAGTGAATGATCAACTTCTTACCTTTCTGGTGTTGATCATTTTGCTGGCACAGTTGATCATCATAAGTCTAACTCAATGTTTGAATCTTTTGGTGAACCTAATCCTTCAAGATGATATCAATGTTGGATTTGATTCGACTCAATTTTCCAATCTTTGGTCAACCTAGTTTTACCATTCTTTGTATCTTAACTGGTTTTTGGATTGTTGGATACAAAGTGAAAATCTCCTACACTGGAAAAGAGGAACTAATCATTTCCAAGCATTTTCACACAAAGGGGAAGATTTTTCAATTCAAAGCTCTTATGGAATCTCTCGAATCGACACATCCTTATCTCTAAATAATGGAACATCTCATATATCGACTGTCAGATTCGATCAATATAATAAATTCAACAATTGTCATCTTATCAATTATTTTTCCATAAACTTACCTGATGACAGTTGTTGGTTTGTATTTGATTCATCTCACTATTCAAATACTTGTCAAGTAATTGAGGCACTTCAGAGTTTGTTGATGGTTATGTTAGGTCTCTGCAGTCTTGGTAAAGTGTATGAGCGAGAACAGTTTATGTTATCCCTGCCCAATCTTTCTCATAATATGGATTTGATGATCAAAGGCTTATCTTTGTACAAATCTCAACCTTTTGAAGTTGGTGTTTTCCATGATCCAATTGCTAACTGGTTAGAGGAATCATATCTGACGAGTTCAATTGCTAAAAATAAGTTCCAACGTTATCTTGGACTTAGCATGTACAGATGTATGTTTGAGAGTTGTTTTCAAGGAATTCATGTTCATCATCCATGTTATTTTGGCAAGCCTGCAAGTTGGATAGAGTGAGCTTCTAAAGAACACCTTTATGCTTACAACCTTGACCTTCATTCTTGTGTACAAGTAATTCAGGTAAGCATCTTTATTTTTGTACATTGTTTCGCATGGTTTTCAATTGTTCACATAATTCAGTTTATTGATTAGGAGCAACTTGAATGGTTACATTGGAAAATTTCACTTCACTTAGCCCTGACCCTCTAGCTGATTAGATTAGGAGTAGGAGTAGCTGCATTTTACCTTTTCTTTGCATTGCATCCACCCTACATTTGCTCTCTTTTAGTCCTTGCTTTGTTTTCTCACTTTGGCCTCACATGTTGCTTTTCAGTTCAGTCTTTCATTTTCGTTGTCTTTTCAATCTTGTTCTCTTGTTTTTATGTCTTTTCTTTCGTGTTTGTTTAATAAGATCATGCATGAAAATCACCCTTGTCTGGCTCAAGAGAACAATGTGGCAAAGTTTTGAAAAGGCAATTGTAATGACGAGCAACTCTTGGCTAATATGTCTTCCTCTTCTTTGTTTGGGCCTACATATCTTTAAGGTCAATGATGTACGAATGGAAAATACGATTCATTCTAATGGAAAACTATAAGCAAAACCTCGATGCCTGTATCTATTTTAGGATCTTCATTCCTTGACTCGTTACTATAATTTCATGGTGTTTTTCTCGCTAATCCAATCGAGTAGAGAAGGGAAAGGGGAAAACTAAGAGCAAGCATATTAAATTCAGAGCTATATAACAATCTCTGAAGGAACAACCTCTCTTGCTCTCAAGAAGTCGGGATCCCTCTTCCACCCTGGCAATATAAACATCGATAAAATGCTAATGAGCATGTTGAAATAAAGGGTGAAAGAAGAGAAAGGCTTCCTGCACAAAGAGGTGAAGCAAGCAACTTCGTTGGGGTACTGAACAGGGTCACTGGCAGCAAAGCAAAGCTTGTCTTCCTGTAGTGACTCCGTCAAGGTATTGAACAGGCTTGCTGGCAGTGGAGCAACATCGGAGATGGAACTAAAACTCTGATCATCTTAAACTTGTGAATATATACTATCCTTCTCCCGAATCAAAACAATTGAGATATGGCAATCCTTGTAAATGTGTTTAGTCGAGAAAAGGGATAAGAGAGACTATACTTATAACCGAGATAAATGGGGAAGTTGAGGTGGTCCACGCAATGTATGAATACTCCCTGAAAGACTAAGACATTGTGCTCAAAGGTAGACCTAAACAGAAAAGTTGGAGTTCTTCCAGTGTGTCGCCAAGTGTTGTCGCTACAACAAACACCCTCCAAAATTTTGCTCACATTTGAATTTTGGAGCCTACTTATGGTCCCATGATCTGTCAACTCAAGCTATTCATCGTCACTTCGTGATTGGTTGATTATTTTTTTATGAGATTCTAACTGTCAAAGTCACTTTCTTGCACATGCTTAGCCTTTGATGCATTCACAAGTGCACCCTCTTCTGGCAAGCTCAGTGATCAATGTTTACCCCTAAAGACACACATTGCGCAATCCTTGAGAGTAGTGCCAATGCAGTCTCTGGAAGTAGTGCCTACACAGTCCCTAGATATAGTGACTACGCAATGCCTAGTGACAGTGATTGCGCAACTCCCAATGATAGTCACTATGCAACCCTTGCTGACAGTGACTACACAGTTCATAAAGACAGTGACTGCGCAATTCTTGTTGATAGCTAGTGCGCAATCCTAGTTGACAGTGAGCATGCAATCAATGAGTCGGTCATTCTCTCGCTCTTAGTTACAATTGTATTATCATTCCAGTAAGTTTCCTCAACTGTCGCTTTTGCGCGCTTCAGATTTCACAAGTGTCGCTTTCACTTTTGTGACTGTCGTTTATGCTTGCTTTCACTTTAACAAGTGTTGCTTTTGCTTTTTCTTCACTCTCGCATGTGTCGCTTTAACTTTTTTCTAGCTTTTGCAAGTATTGTTTTCACTGTTTCAAGTGTCGCTTTTGATTGGTTTTCACTCCTACATGTGTTGCATCTTAGCGCACCACTAGAGGCAGTTCTAGTGCACTCTTCTGCATTAGCTAATCATATATATCATAAGAATGTGCGCTAGACACTCTCCCACATCTTAGCGCACTTCTTAGTTGCAATTGACACTTGTGTCGTAACTTGTATTCTAAGTGTCGCAAAGCTATGTTTCAACTATCGCATTTAGGAATAAGTATCGCTTTGTTGCCATTTCAAGGCATGCTTGTTAATTTTGGGTACTGTGCATTCTTTGGGCTTCTCTTGATGTTATCTAAGTGTGAGATCATTATTCTAGGACTTGTTTGCATGTCTTGTTCTCTTTTGCCTTACTAATCCCACACTTAGCCATTTTCAAAGCTTTCATTGTCCTTACAACTTGCTGATATTTTCTACCTCCTGGAACTACGCATTGCGCAGTCTTAAGTCGTAGTGAAGCACCCTTGCCTCTTGGAACTGCACACTGCGCAATCACTGCCTCCAAGGACTACGCATTGTGCAGTCACAGTGCTCAGTCGTTGCCTCTTCTCCCTAGAAAATGCACAATTTTGTCTCCCAATTAGTCTTCCACTACGCACTATGCAGTCTCAGTCAACAGTTAGGCCTCACTGCCTCCCTGACCAACGCAACTGCGCATTCCTTTGGCTCAGTCTTCCCTGAACTTCACATTGCGCAATCACAGTGAGAAAGCCTGAAAGCCTGCCTCATTCCATCATTATCTCCCTCAACTACGTAGTTTTGTCTTCTAGTCCCTTAGTCACTGCGCATTGCACAGTCATAGTGACTAGACCTTCATCTCTGCCTCCTAGAACTGCGCAATCCTTAAGCATGCTCCTCAATCCTGCACTCTGTCTTGGGTTCAATCAGTGAATAGCATGAAGAAGTTAGACTAGGAGATTTTCAGATTAATGTCATCATGTCATGAGTGAATTTCATTTGCAGGGACTATATCTTGACATGACAAGATGATGCTCAAGGATGCTAAGCAGATCATGCAAGAACACACTTGTGAAGTTGAAGAGACAAAGAGACTATCAAGCAAGAAGATGAAGGGACACTAGATCACAATGGAAGATTGAAGATCAAAATCACAAGGAATACTTCATATCATCCAAGCTCTGGGAGGATGAAGATGAAACACATGCAAGACTTATCATGAAGATACAAGGGAGGTCATCAAGAAGAGGCTACAAGAGAGCACTTGCGAAGAAGAAGCATTGGAAGAACCATCATGAAGACATGAAGAAATCCTGGACCATGACAGAATGGTGGCAACTCATGCTGACTAGGAAGGCTGTGACACTCATCTACACCCATTAGAGAGTGAAGATAAAGAACAAGCAAAGATCCATCATGAAGAAGATAAAAAGATGGCAGCTAGGAGAAAGGCTTGGCTCGGTCACATCACAATGAAGTTCTATATCATCAATGCCAAGTCATGGTTTGTCCAAGTATCAACATAAAGTCATGTGTTAATGTATTTTGCCACGTCTTTTGAGGAATGCAATTATTGTATATTCAAAAATGAGAAAATGTAAAATGTGTGGAAGAACAAGGGTCCCACATGGAATGTGAAAAGTCACTAGAAAGTTCTAGAGTCATTAGAAGTTCAAAGGTCATATAGGAATTTGAAAAGTCATAGTAAAAGCTCAAGAGTCATGAGGGAGGTCGAGAGTCACATGGGAGGTGAAGAGTCACCTCATTTGTTATAAATACACCCTCATAGCTCAAGATAAGGAGGAGGACTTTGGACTTTTCACCTTGGTTTCTCTAGCTTGGCATAGGAGAGAAGATCTTTATTTGGAGGAGCGAGTGGTGACTTAATGTTTCACTATTGGGACTAGTGTGGCAACATTGTACTTGTATATTTTGGGACTTTCACTTAATATATGAAGCTCTCAGAGCCGGCACACTTTCATGCATATGTCGTGAATGATTGTGAGACTATTCTTTCATTGTTTGCAGTGTATGTTTATGTTAACACATACTAATGAAAATGAACTATTTCGTTGGCTTTGGTATGCATCTCGTTGAATGTGCGTTGTTACTTGCTTTTATGATCATTGTTGTCTTGTGAACTACTTTGCAGGTTAATCAATGATTCTCCTTTCATGAACTTGTGGGTATTTTTTAGGATAGTACTATTACTTTTCTTCTAGAGGCTCACTCTCTCTTTCCTTGTCGTGAAAGCACCTTATATACATTGCAATTGTATGCCTCACAATGTCAACTTGCTTGTTTCAAATATTGTTTGTATAATCTCTTATGTTAATAATTGCAGCCAAGGAAGATTCCTAAGAATAATGGCAATCGGCCTTATTTCCGGTTGGGGCTCCTACTCCAAATGATGTGAGGTCTAATTGGGACTTCATACTAGGGATACCCCCTTGGTTGAAGGATTTCCAACGACGTCAACACCACATATTTCCATAGTTACAAAGTTCAAGTTCGAATATTTGATATGAAAAAAATTCGGTTGCTTAAAATTCAATATGGAAAAAATTTGGAAGTATGCCTCTAATAAATATTCAAATATATTATTTTTCCAATATTTTAAAAAATCAAAATGGACAATTATAACATTGGAAACCTCAAAAACTCCCTAAAATTCGTTTTCAATCATAATTGTTGCAAATAAAATTATATATTGGAACAAAGCGGGTAGCTTTACATTTAGAATAGCAGGTTGTGAGAATTTTTGTATTCATCCATACACCCAACTACACCATAGATTATATGATACTCAATATAAACTGAATTTCCATACAAATTCCTCATTACAGTGAACCATATAAATTCCACATTAGCAAGCATTTTATGTTTGGAATCAAGTTATATATTAGGTGTGTGCAAACATTCTTTCAAAATATACACTTGTATTCTCAATTGCTAATTACTCGTGAATTAAACCAAACTAAGCTCTAATTTTTAACAATTAGTAACAACACTTGTTCTTCTGTATGATACAAAATGTGAAGCCTTATAGTTTTATACTTACTCAAAATCCAATCAAGAAAGTCCGCCTTGAAGAAAAGTTATGAGATTTTTGAATTTTTCCTCACAAAGATAAGTCATGAAATTTTTACCCTCATTAAGATATTTATGTTTGAATTTGATAGATTCGCAAGTTATAAATTTATAAATTACACATAACGCATGTTCTTACTTTGCTTTAGAACACATTCTCTGGATAGCCTATTCTATAACTGTTGTATACATCATAAGCCATAGATTACAATAGATTCCATTAAAAACTTGCTACAAAATTTCCTGTGCAAAATCTCATTGTATAAAAAACCAACCAGCATTATCATTTACTAACAGTAACCATATGCCATTTCATGGATCTGGAGGGGATTTCTAAAGAGTAGATGGACTGTTAGAAATTTATATTTCTAATTAGAAATTTTCTCTGGTCTTCCGACATTATTTCATGAACCTAATATCTCGTATACTGTACCAAACTTTGAATCAACGTATTAATTCACCAACCGAATCGAACCATCAAATTTTCAAACCTTTTCTAGCAGTACGACCAAATTTGGTAACTATGCATATTTCCATTCAAAGTTGGTGATGCTCAAGGCTCAAGCCTCAAATGTAATTGCATGCTTATTAGGCATTGTTACCCACCAAAAAGTGGGTAACCCATAGGAGAGTTTTTTCGCCTCTTTAGACAGCTAGCCAACCAGCAACCCTATTGATCAGCACATGACATGATGCCATGGAGCTTCTACATATTTCTCCGGTCAGATTTCTTTCTCCCATCCGACATTCCACCTTGAAGGAAGGTGGATCATCCATAGGTAGGTACTTCAACCATTTTGTAATCATGTGCTTTTACTTATTGTTTTGGGGCATAATAATATGAATTAAGGGGTGATCCATATGATTGACCGATCTTGACTATATTCTTGTTCCCTTACTTCACCTAGGAGGTTAGTCTTTGATACTAGTCCACTGGGAGCTATTCTAAGACCTTAGAGTTATAGGAAGGAGAATATTGGGGAGACTCTAATTGAAGTAACATGCCCATGATATTCCATGCTTACAAATTTTCATCATTCCTTCTATTCCATATCCATTCTTTGAGCTGGTGGTCATTGGTCATGAGGATTGACATCTTCTCACCCTCTACCTTGGGTTTGGGCCGAGAAACTTTGCCCTGGAGGTTGATGCATCTAAAAGAAAGATAAAAGCAAAGAAATCCACAATGAAAGAAAAAGATAAAATGCAAAAGATCACTAGGACAAAAATTAGTGCATGGGCAAATGCATAGCATGAGCTATACCCCCTCTTTAGCCATCACCTAATTCCTAGAGCAATTGATGCTCCATCCATAAAAAGGAATCAATGTATTGTCCCAACCATGATAGGCGATGAATTGCCTCATGATTAAGGGGTAATAAATGCTAAATCTCTCAAATGCAAGCTTGGGCTCCTGAACTATGCACCCATATCAAAGCATTATCATAATGAAGTAAAAGCCACACCAGAGGGGTGGAAAAAGCAATCCAAGGAAAGGGGTAACTCATCCCTCCACGATTTCTCCCTCCTTACATCTATACACTCAGGATGTTGGACCACCACCAGTCGATCACTTCGCTATGGCACCTTGCGCTAAAGTCATGCCCACTTCATCACCACCATCTTCACTTACATTTATAGATTGATGGGTTAACCTAGGACTTGTCACTTACCACTGGAGGTTGTAAACACCTTATAGGGTTATCCATCTAGCCATCCCTAACATAAGAGGGGGAACCCTTATATGGGACTTGGTCTAGTTAGATATTTGAAGGTAATCTTTGTGTGAAGTATTGGATGTGTCCCTAATATTAAGTATGGTCTACAATAATGCATCTATGGTTTTAGTTACCTAATGATTGTTGATTTACACTTGACCTTGAGGAGGCTTTTTAAGGTTGTTCACATCACAACAACAGAGGCTTCTTGAGGTGATTGCCCCACCTCCTCAGCAAAGTAACAGAGGTCGTATTATGCAATGCAGAGAGAGACAAAGAGAGATTGACTTTGATGGTGCAATGTTGCCTACACAAAGCAGAGCATTGGGCTATTTGATGACTTCACGTGATCCTTGACACCCCGAGGGAGCCCCCAAATGCTAAAACGCTAAGCCCATGATGCTTAATGTTGGAGATATTGATGATGTGCCCAATGGACCCAGGATGCGCCCAACAATCCTTGACACTAGTTGATGGGCATCACTAGTTCCAAAGCCCAGATGATGATGGTTGTCCTTGAGATGACAACGGAGGTCTTGTACATCACCTTGGAGCCCCAACACTTGAGTTATTTAGTGCCAAGTCACCCCTTTTCCTCCTTTGAGGGTGACGTAGGGCACCCTGGACATGACATGTTGACATGGAGTGACTTTTGATGGCTTGCACATGATCCTTGAGATATTTCTTAGAGTTATGGAGCACTTATTAATACTTATCTCACATTTTGATGGCTTATTGAGCTCATTTGGAGTGTGACGTCATTCTTTTGGAATATCTATTCCCACAAATGTGGGATTTTATGACATATTTTTTGTTGTTGTTGAGTTATGAAGTTGACTCGTAACCTCTTTCTTGTGGAACACTCAAAATGAACTTGTCAATAGGGCTTCTTAGTTATTTTATTTGTAAAGTGAGTGGGAGAAGGCTCATATAAATAGAGCCTCCCCCTCACTTCTCTTTTCATCATCACACACATGTAATTCGACCTCTCCAAAAGAGAGTGTGAACTAGCTACTTTTTTGCTACTTAAGCATAATGTGATCTTTTATGGATGCGACTTGCTATTGGATGAGACTTTTGCTTGGAGACATTATTCTAGGATTGAAAGAAGTGTTATTGTGGAAGATTTTGTAAGTTTATTGCTAATTATTGATATTTTGCATGCTTTCATGTTTAAAGTAGGGTTTCTCTTGTTCCATGTCTAAATGTTTATCATTATTGAAACTTTGCTCCATAATTAAATGTAAAATTGTCTTCTTCATAGCCTATAAGGAAACTCTTTATGTGCATACCTTATAATTAATTTCTCCCCTCATAAGAATAATAACTAGGGTTTTAAAAGTGGATGCCCTAGAGCATTCCCCCTTACTCCATCATTGTCCATCCTTGGTATTTTGTTCCATTAAGACTCCACTTTTCCTTGTAGGTTAAGGCACTGATCTATAAGTATGTCAATCGCCATAAAACCAATTAAAAACCTCTCTAAATTTCTCTTTCCTAGACGGCTAGGGCAGCCGCTAGGGTTTAGGAGCAGATTTGTGTGTAAAAGTGTTGTTTTATTGATTGAAAGTGGCTCTAAATTGTAGATCAATCCCTATAAACCCTCTAAAAGTAAAATATATCATTGCAGATTGCTTTGCATGTCCTAGAAGGGTCGACATCGCCTCTTTTCTTGTTGTGTATACACATCTAACAACCCTGAACCTATTTTCTTGAGTTTAGCCCTAGTCTTTATTGGAAACCCTTGTTCCTTTCTTATCAAATATCACTTGGACGGTTTTTTAGGCTGTTATATGCCATTGCATGCCCTAATATTATCATTCAAACCCTAACTTATAGCAACCTTGTTATTGGTCTAACCTTAGAGAGCTTGAACCCTAGCTTTGAATACCTTGGTCATCTTTGGCCTTGCCAAGCCCTCTATCCATCCTTAAACCTTCAAAAATAAGTCATCTTGAACCCTAGTGTTAGAATATCTTATAGGTGATATAGGGAAGCCTCCCTTGTGGTTGAAATCCCACTAAAGAGCAAGAAACAAGTTGTTGAGGTGATAGTGGAAACCCTTCCTCATTGTTTCCATGAGGTTTGGCCCCTCAATCAGTGGATCCTTTCACCAGACCTGCTAGAATTTGCGACAACATGCACCAATGTTCTCATCATGGCTTGGGAGGTTTGTGTCTACAACATACAAATTTCAATCATCATGGTTTATGTGCTTATGATTTTTCTCATGGAGGCCCTTATGACTCAAAGTGCTTTCCAAATCACAATCTGCCCACACCCACCCCCACCCCCAAACAAAAAAAAGAGAGATTCTAACAAAATTGTCTAAAAAGGATGTCGCACCTTTGGTATGTTCGAAAAAGAGGGCATGCCCTGCCCTTATGGAGGATGGCTCATTTAATGCAAAGGTAAAATTGGATAGCTTATCCGAATTGGTTGAGTTTCTAACACTAAACAACTCATAGAATTCTGCACTTTTTTATGTTACCAAAAGCAAAAACATAGGTTCAAATTGAGAAATGGGAATCTAAGTTTTCAAAGATAAGAAATGTTTTAGGGTTTTTTATACATCCATAAGATTAGCCCATAGGGCATAGAATAGACAGTGACATAGTGTTCTTATCGATTGGAGTAGAGCAGCAAGAGTTATGCTTGCCTAGGTGCCAAGGCTAGTAGAGGGACCCACAAGACAGACACTTAGCATATTATTAATTTAATTAATTGTTTCCTAATGTTGAATCTAGGAAAAATTAAAAGGCCCAAAGTCAACATGTAATTAGATCTCAACCCTTCATCAAGATATAATCTCAGTCATTGAAGGTGATTGTGAGCCTAGGTCGACTTGTAAGGGGAAATAAGGTGTAGAAGTGGCTAGTTCAATTGGCATAGAGTGTGTGTGTTAGCTCAACAAGAGGAAGTTAGGGTTTCAACAATCTGTAAGCAAGATCAGTAACCAAGAGGGAGGGAACGAGAGGGTTGAACAGCTCTATCTCATCCTAGCTACAGCGCAACCATACAACAGCACAAGTGCACAGAGAAAGGTCGTATTGCACGGCCATACAATAGCATAAGTGCACAAGGAGGTCGTACTGCATGACCATACAGCAGCAGAAGTGCGTTGTGGGTGAATTGTTTTTGCTTGGGAATTGTTTAGAGGGTTTTTGTTGTAAAAGGGAAGTGCTCCCTTATTGTAATAATATCTGAAGATTATTTTATTTAAGCTAATAGAAAAGCACATACAATTTGCAGGTTGTCCCCGAAGTTGGGGTTTCCTGGGTATATCCAATGTTTCATGTGTTGCATGTGTTTGTCTTCAGTTCTATTTACTTTTGTTGTGCATGTTATGGTTAGAAAACTCACTTGTATTTGTGATTTAAGTTTCAGAACAACAATTTAGTTGTTTTCTGGTTACATGCTTAGTAAATCATAGATCAGTTATTGAGTTTTAAGGAAATCTAACATTGTATCAGAGCGTAGCCTCTGATTGAAGACCAAGCATGTGTTTTATCTTCAGGAACAAGTTATACATTCAGAGGGAGGGAGTTCACCAATTCGACTCGGTCGCTAGGGTTTTTGAGAAGTGTGAATTGACATAATGGTGTATCAGGGTCTTAAATTTGAGGATAGGTTGGACAAAGCATCCAACCTCTGCTCATGGCGTGAGATAATTGGTGTGGTGTTGGAGGAACAAGACATATAGGAATTTGTGGATAATTTCTCAGTCGCCCCCAATGACCCTCAATAGTTGGCTCAGCATAACAGAAGAGATGCCAAGGCGAGAAGAATCATCTTGGAAGGAGTCAAAGACCACATTATTCCTCACTTGACTGGAAAGAAGTCATCCAAAGCTATGTGGACGACCATTATTGGCCTCTATCAGGGTTCGAGTGAGGCCAAGAAGCTAGTGTTGAAGGATAAACTGAGGACCATCAAGATGTCCAAGTCAAATTATGTTGTGTCTTACCTCACCAACTTTACCCAAGTAAAGGATGAGTTCGTTGGTGTAGGTGAGACAGTTCCAGATATAGACCTAGTGAGTTTTGCCCTAATGGGTTTCACCAAGGCTTGGAAAACTTTTACGGATGAAATATGAGCTAGGGAGAAGCTTCTGAACTGGGAGTGATTGTGTTCAAGAAGAACTCCACAAACATGCTCAATTAGGATCTTGCACCAAGACCGAAGATGAGGAGAACTTTGCCCTAGCTAGTAAAGGGGGCAAATTGAAGGTGTAATGACCCATCTCGAGTTACAGGAAGCATAGGAATATTAGCATGCATGTGATAGCTACATATGCATGTATCACATGTATTGCACTAGTATATATACTAACTCATTATGAAAATACCCAAGTAAAGGATAAATGGATTCATTATTGAAATACTAAGTAAAAACTTAACTCTCAAAAATATATTGAGTGGGATACTTAATGTGTGTACCACCATCATAATGCATATAACTATATTATATAAAATAAAAGGTAAATGCAATATATTGTACAAAATACAAAGGAATTATAATATATATATATATATACTAAAAAAAGAAACTATCCTATATGTATTTGCAATTAAACACATATAACATAACATATATATGGGAATATATTAAACATATATAACATAAAGGGAATTAAATATATATTAATTTGTTATTCAAACTAAAACCAAAAGAAGTCATAATATATTAACTAAAGGTAATGAAATACAACCAACTAAAAAATAACTCATTAAGGCATTTTATGAAGTCTCGTTGTCAAAAGAAGACAGTGACCTCAAATAATGAACCCACTGTGTTCAAGGGCGGTAACCGCCTACAAATTCCCAAGAGGATTTAATTGAAGGCAGTGGAGAGATTGGGGCAATGAAGAAACCTTGGCGATATAAGGAGAAGAGGAGGAATTTAGAAGGGGAACCAAAAAAATGAAGGATCATGAAAGGAGGGTTTGATTTCTAACTGTGGGAAGAGCAAAGACTACAAAAATATGGAGAGAAACACAGAGGCTTGAGCAATTGTTCTTGGGGTTTTGGGCATGGGGGCCAGAAGACTTCAAATACGGAGTCTTTTGGATCTAAGAATGAGATAGGTTGATCCCAGATAGGCTAGGAGGAAAAGATCGGTTTGGTAGCAGAAGCAAGAGCAACAACAAACCAAAAATGTCTTCAAACAAGAGTTTCAGGAAAGTACTTGAAAATGAATTTGTTAGACACACATGGAATGTGAGTAGACATGAGTGATAAAACAGTGAATTGCTTTTACTATTAACATAGATGTACATTTATAATACATTCTTGTGACTGTTGGATTCATCTTCCAATGTCTCTTGGACTCCTTTAACAGTTTAACTTCTACAACATAACCCTTAGAGGATTAGGTGTACAACATTCCCCCCTTAATTTGAAGGGGTATGTATGAGTCCAAGAAGAGAGTTGTAATACAAAATGTGAAAAAATATGGATGGCAGCACTAGGCTGAATGTGCTCTCTGAAATGTTAGTACGAGGTGGTGGTTTAAGGATGACCACCAACACTGGAATGCTTAGTGCAGTTCCTGGAACTCTTCCAAATCATGCAAGAAACTGAGGTCTTCTGCTAGAGGAAGTGCTTATTAATGTTTTGAAGAGGGAGACCTTCAACCTGAAAGAAGGGAGGTCTACAACCTGCATAAAAAGGGAGAACCTCAACCTGAAAGAAGGGAGGTCTACAACCTGCATAAAAAGGGAGAACCTCAACTTGAAAAGGGAGGTCTCAACCTGCGGTGGTTTAAGGATGACCACCAACTCTGGAATGCTTAATGCAATTCCTAGAACTCTTCCAGAACTGGCAAGAAGCTGAAGTCTTATGTTAGAGGAAGTGTCCCCAATTCTTTGAAGAGGGAGAAGCTCAACCTGAAAAGGGAGGTCTCAACCCCGCATAGATGGTTTAAGGCTGACCACCAACCAAAGGCATGCTCAGGGGCATCGTTGTCTCTGGCTATAACTCTAAATCTAGTATGGCAAGTTGTGGCTCAGGCTTGCTTGATGTCGCTTTGAAACTTGTATATGACCATCACTGCCCCCCTGTCAGATACAAGGTGAGAAGATGGAGAAAACTCAACTGCGAGACTGTTCAATACTCCAGAAAAAATTCTGTTATATGACTGAAATATCTTCTTGGTTGTTGAAACCCATTGCCAACAAGCAATCCATCCAAGATGAATCTTTGTTCTTGCAGGAGGCTTGTTTCTGAAGCATCTGTTTGAAGAATGAGTGGTTTTATGACAGTGCTCACATCGATGAAGATCAAAACAGTGGTCTTTCATATGGCCAACTCGGTCACAGTGTTGGCATTTAACAACTTTTGGCTGCGAATGTGGAGGAGTAGAATCTGGAACAGGTGAAGGTGAACCGCCATGAAGAAACCCAACACTTTGAAATTGAATGGGCTTGGAATAGTCTAGAATATGAAAGGACGCCTCCTTATCATATCCAAGACCTGTTTTGTGCTTGTTGTTGACAAGCTCTTCCCAAGGTCTAATGATTGGCTTGGGAAGTGCAGATTGAATTTCCACACCTGTATTCAAATCTGCTTCTGAAATGAGCACTTGATCTGAATCAACCTCAACATTATTGACTTGATGACTTGTTGGTTGCTGATAGGATCATGTTTCAAAGTCATAGAGGGGATTGTTCTGAACAAAAACAAGTTCAGAAGGATGCCTTTTCTGTTGTAACTCATCTTGCTGAAGTTGAGATTCAAGCTGCAAAAAATCAATAATGGATTGTATCAAGGTATTCAATAACTCTAATACATTATTAATTCAGGCCATTTGCAAAATAAAGATTCAACAAATGAAAAATATCATCTTTTATATAAAATACACCCAACATTGCTCTCAATCTGCCTTGTCTATATATCAGTCTTGTGCGTTGACAATGTCACAATATCTCATGAAGAGAATTCTAATCTTTAGAAAATTTTGTTGAAGAAAATGAAGTCTGACATCCAAATCCTTTTGTGAATAAATCCAAGATATCAATGACCAACTTTATATCCTTCCTAGTAACAATAGATGCTTAGAAGTATTCAAACGTTGGTAGCTCAAAAAACCATTTCATCCCAATGCATATAAACTTTCACCACACATACAAGGTTAAATACTCAACACACATACCATTGCTCAAACTAAGCAAATGAATCACTGCTTCAAGGAAATTAAACACATATATCAACTGTGACCTTCAATAAACTCACTGCTCACTTCATTCAATGTTTTCTAAAATGTTGTCACCTGGCCCGTGCAAATCACTCGTCTCCCTTCGGAGGACATGGCTTCAAAGTTGGTTCAACTACAGAACAAGGCAGTTGTGGCTTCACAGTTTGTAGCAAAGCATGGTAGTGCCTATTACAAGCAACTATTGGAGTAGAACAAGCAATATATCCAGGAACCGACTACTGTGGAGAAATGCAATGAGCTTTCAAAGCGCTTATTCTACACACGATTAGCAAGCATTCCTGGCCGATATGAATCATTCTGGAAGGAAGTGGACCTTAGGATACTATGTTTGAGTAGTGCCCAAAGCATTTCCACTAAAAAGATTCAATTTTGCTTTACAATGTTAAACATGAGGTGGACACCGTTCAACATATACCATTCAACGTAACCAAGCCACGAGGGAGGTATGATTGTGGAGAAATGTTATATGGACAGCGTGGACTGTGGTATTATACTGGGAGAAAGGGTGTGTAATGCATTCAACGTAATACATACACTAGGTCAATGTTATATACTTTATGTTCTGGATTGGGCCAACATTAAATACTTTGCAACGGGGAGAGTGTTATATATTCAGTGTATGGTGAGGTGGAGTGTTATACCAATCAACGTATGGCAGGGTTATACCATAGTTAAAAACCCAACGTTATAGACCGATGGAGAGGATTGTGGTATGCGGGTAGAGGATTGGCGTTCAACTGTGGTATGTGGGCAAAGGACGGACGTTCAACTGTGGTATGCGGGCAGAGGACCGGCATTCAACTGTGGTATGCAAGCAGAGGACCAACATTCAACTATGGTATGTGGGCAGAGGACCAGGCGTTAACCGAAGAGCAGTAATATATATGGAATCATCGGGTGTGAAGACAGAGTTGGGCCGGTTCAACAGTGTTTAACACCAAAGAGCAAGGGCAGTGCTCTGGCTCTGGTGCTTGATAAAGATAATGAGGGCCTGGATCCAGCTAACAATCAAATCCATTGAAATTAAGGGAAGGAAACCAAGTTAATGGACTTAGTAACCTATCACCTACAATCCTCATAATTAATGTGATTATGTTGTTGACAATGATTATGATTATTATTACAATGAGTCTGCATTTACAAATATGCATAGCATCAAAAAATAAATACCATCAGCATTGGCATCGACACCCAAGCAACAAGATGTGCCCTGGAGAATTTGAAATGTTTCACTTCCCCTATTGTGCTTCCCCAAGCTTCACGCTGAGTAAGAGGAGAGTGTCGCTTTTTTTTTGCTATTTTGGAACTGTGGACAGAGAAATATAGAAACAGTTTGGTGCAGGTCTGCAGCCTGACAAACAGGGAAGACAAAATTGACATGTAGAGAGGCCACAAAACAAGTGGCTCAAATTGGAGCAGGGCCAGAATTCTCCTGTAGCTCTGATACCATGTTAGACACACATGGAATGTGAGCAAACATGAGTGATAAAACAATGAATTGCTTTTACTATTAACATAGATGTACATTTATAATACATTCTTGTGACTGTTGGATTCATCTTCCAACGTCTCTTGGACTCCTTTGACTATTTAACTTCCACACCATAACCCTTAGAGGATTAGGTGTCCCACAGAATTGCCAAATTCTGGCTAAAATTGACTGTCTGGTTAAATATGGAATCTGAGCATAAGTTTTATTAATTATCTTGTTACTTGTCAAATTTAGGGCATTAAATTATGTTATTTTGTTAATTGTCAAATTTAAGGCTTTAGAGAAGGGCAAGAAGAACATTGGTGGTGGTGAGTCGAGCTCCAAGGGCGAAAAGAAGATATATCTCAACAAGATCAAATTCTTTTCGTGCCACTAGTTTTGGCACTAGGCAACTAAGTGCCTAATAGAAAGAAAGGATCCAAGAAAGACCAAGTAACAACCTCTACAAAGACAGATGAGTTTTCTTCTCATTTTGAGGAGTTCTCACTTATTGCTTGCATGGCAAGCTCAGTGACTACCAACTTATGGTATGTAGACAGCGGTGCATCTTGTCATATGACGAGGAACAAGAACTACTTCAGCAAACTGACAAAGAAGGACATGTAGTTCCATATTGAGATGGGAAATGACTAAAAATATCGAGTTAAGGGCACTGGTACAGTCAGATTTGAGAGGGAGTCGGGAAACCCTTTGTTTCTCAGAGATATCTGTTACGTTCCAAGGCTCAAGAAGAACATCATTTCAGTTTCAACATTGGAGGATAAAGGGTACGAAGTGTGAAATTTTTAATCGCAGCAACTAGAAATTATTCTTCTAACTGATTAATATTAACTGCAGTTTATTTGCTACAACAAATAACGAATAAAATCACAACTACAACTTTCACCATAAAAACGCTATGGAAAATAAAAATGTTGGAACTGAGAAATATAGAGCACACACAAAAATTTGACACAGTTATTCTTGGACAAATGTTCCTAAACAAACCCAATGCGGGAAAAACAGTGCAGCAAATGATGGTTTTATTATTATGCAACAATGAAATAATTTGAGTACAATTTATGGATGCTTAGCTAGCTATCTAATCAAGCAAATATCAGACAAAAAATATTAGAGAGAAAATTCTCTCTCTCCACAAGCAATCAACACTGGGTTCCTCAGAAAATTTGATCATCCAAACCCTTGCGTTGGCCTTCTGCGTTGCCTCTGCGCAAACCCTCACACGTGTGGCTCTGTTCAGCCTCTAATCAAGCCGTTCTGCCTATCTCTACTGCTGGAAGTGACTCTTCGGCCCTCTGGAAAATTATCCCGGCCCCTGGAAGCTGAATCAACCTCCCTCTCAGCTATATCGAACTGCTCACTAAAGCATCTATGCAACCCCGGCGCAACTTCACATTAGAATACTTTTGTCACTTGTTGTTGCCTCTCCGAAACTGGAATCTCCTCCAGAATCACTGTCTCTGCCCCTCACTGACTTTGCTTCCCCTCTGGCTCGAACTCCTCTTCCCTGCTCAGCTGTTGTTGTTGGATAGCTCAATCTGCCAAGGAAATCGATCTCTTAGTGTCTTGCTCCAACCCCATCGACCTCCTCTTATAATCTCTCATTCGCTCACTAATGGCCATGATTAAATCCTCATCAACGGCTAACATCATCTCTAAGTTGATCCATGTGAGTTTCTAGAGAAATATCACCTTTCTCAATTAATTTCAGTTAATTAATCAATTTTCCTGAGTTATAAAATATTTAATTATTCACTAATTAACTTAATTGAGCCATCTCTAGGTGTTTTCTCCTTAAAAAAATTCTAGATTTTGGAGCTCATGTGTTTCTAAGCCTCTCTGACCAAATTCGAGACTAGAACACCTGTTCGATGCTACAAAACTAACACTCCCTCTTAGTGAGGAAGGTGTTCTACTATCTCATAACATCCTCCCATACACGTTGCTAATGTCTGACAACTGTGATAACCTGCCACTGCCCACCAACTACTATGCATACTCTAATCCATCTGCTACTCTGAGCTGAACCAACCTGCATCTGTGTTGTTGCTGACACTGCATTGTACACCATGTACTGCTGCCAACTCTGCACTGCACTGCAACTGATCTCATGTTGTTTTTGTTGCAACTACTGCAACTAAGAACAAAAACTTTGAATCAACTATGTCCCTATGCTGCAATTGTCTCCTGAGTCTCTGATTGCTACTAGTCTTTGCATTGTCCACTAAGTAAGTGTCTGCATTGTTGCTGCTCTGCGCCCCTCAACATCCGACTGCAACTAGATTTGCAATTGTCCGTCAAGATCTAGTTGCGCCATGCTGACACTGATCCATCTGCTACTGAATACTGTGGGCTCCTGCAGCAAGGGTAATGATCCATATGAGTAATCTGCAAATGTTTTTGCTCCTCTATGGACCCTGCCTAAATCTCTTCAACTCTGGCGGCTAAAGTTTAATGTCACCCCACTTCTCTCCTGGAGGTATAGCTGCATACAAAGCAAATTCATCCTCCAACTTGGAAGACAAATTGTCGATCTCCGCCAAAGCTGCTACCTGCTCCTGCTTCTCCTTCTTGTCCTTCTTTCTCTTTGGACACTGGGTATTGTAGTGACCAAACTCACCACACCTAAAGCACTTGATCTTCGACAGATCATTTTTCTTCTTTTCTCCTCCCTGTGAGCCTTGTCCCTGACTAGGACCTTTCTTTGCCTTTCCCTTCGATGCAAGGGCTACATTCTCCTCCTCCTTCACACTCTTCGATCCTTTGTTGCTGCCACTGAGACTACTCTTGACTAGAGCAAGTCTCATCTCCTCCTGCGTGAAATTTGCCCACAATTGATCCCAACTTGGTAGTTGATCTCGTCCAGTGATACCTTGGATGAAAGTAGCCCATTCCTCAGTGAAACCATTGATAGCTACATGCACCAGCTCATTGTCTTGAGGTGTCTCTCTAATTGCGGCAAGCTCATTCCAGACATCCTGAATCCTGGTGAGGTAGGGAGTAACTCCTTCTCCCTTTTGCATCCTAGTGGTTCTCAGCTTCTCCTTCAAGAACATCTTCCGATTCTCGGAAGGATTTTGGTAGAGTGATGCAAGAGCATCCCACATTTCTTTGGTCGTATTCTTGGCCACTATGTGTGAGACTACATGATCTCGAACTCCATCGAGGATCAACCACTTCGCCTTGGCCATCTCCTTATTATAGTTCTCTAGCTGTTGTGGTTTTGTCAGTAAAGCTACAACTCTCTCTGCATACGACTTCAGACAAAATTTATCTAGCAGAAAAGCTATTCTGGCTTTCTAGATACAAAAGTTGGATGCACCATCTAGCCTGTCCTTATCTCGAAGTCCTACTAAGGCCATTTTCTACAAAGCTCACAACTGGGAAATAAACAAGAATCTCCTCCTTTCCTCCTTGGCTGCACACAATTCTACTTGCACTCCCTCCTGGAATGCGCAATTCTCTCTGCTGTTATTGCCACCTGCAACTGGAAATCAAGAACTTCCTTCAAAAAACTGAATCTGGAAGCCCTCTGAGAAAAATCCCTCAGTGTGTTATTTCTCTTCCACCTGACGCTAATTCTGCTATTGCAAAGTTGCTGCAAAAACATCTATGCCTAGATCTACTCAACGAAATATTTGATCTGCTCCCCGGAGTTGCTTCCCAGCTACACTATTTCCTGTTGGAACTACTACTAAACAAATCGATCTTTCCTACACTCTGCAACTAGGAAAATCGAACCCCTATCCAGCGATTCGAATTGCCTAGCCAGCCTCGCGCAAATCAGAAGAAATTCGCTCAGACTGCCTCTGAATTGCGAAATTTCTCCCTTTCCATCTTTGAGCCTCTGATCTGTCAAACTTGCTTTGATACCATGTGAAATTTTTAATCTATTGCAGCAACTGGAAATTATTCTTCTAACTGTTTAATATTAAGTGCAGTTTATTTTCTACAGCAAATAACGAATAAAATCACAACTGCAATTTTCACCATAAAAATGTTGCGGAAAATAAAAATGTTGGAACTGAGAAATATAGAGCACACACACAAAAATTTGACACAATTATTTTTGGACAAATGTCCCTGGAAAAACCCAATGCGGGAAAACCGGTGCAACAGATGAGGGTTTTATTATTATGCAACAGTGAAATAATCTGAGTACAATCTATGGATGCCCAGCTGGCTATCCAATTAGCAAATATCTAACAAAAATATTAGAGAGAAAATTCTCTCTCCACAAGCAATCCCAGCACTGGGTACATCAGAAAATTTGGTCATCCAAACCCTTGCGTAGGCCTTTGCACTGCCTCTGTGCAAACCCTCCACGTGCGGCTTTGTTCAGCATCTGATCAAGCCATCATGCATGTCTCTACTGCTGGAAGTGACTATCCAACCCTCTAGAAAATTATCCTGGCCTCTGGAAGCTGAATCGACCTCCCTCTCAGCTATATCGAACTGCTCACTGAAGCATCTGCGCAACCCCTGCGCAGCTTCACAGTGGAATACTTTTGTCACTTGTTGTTGCCGTTCCAGAACTAGAATCTCCTCCAGATTCACTGTCTCTACCCCCTCACTGACATTTCTTCCACTCTGGCTCAAATTCCTCCTCCCTGCTCAGCTGCTCCTGTTGGATAGCTCGATCTACCAAGGAAATCAATTTCTCAGTGTCTTGCTCCAAACCCATCGACCTCCTCGTATAATCTCTCGTTGGCTCATCAACGGCCATGATTAATTCCTCATCAACGGCTAAGATCATCTCTAAGTTGATGCATGTGATTTTCTAGAGAAATATCACCTTTCTCAATTAATTCATGTTAATTAATCACTTTTCCTAAGTTAGACTTAGGAAATATTTAATTATTGACTAATTAACTTAATTGAGGTAGCCCCAACAGTTAGCTCAACCAGTCAAATCCCCATTGTTAAAGTACCTCGCCGATCAGGAGGTCACAGGGTCAATTCTCCTCAACGCCCTTGGGGTTAGGCTCAGCTAGTAGGCCGCGGGGCTTGATCACCTTTGGGGTTGATCAGCTCGGTTCTTTCCTATGGGAAACAAACAAACAAACAAAAAAACTTAATTGAGGCATCTTTCGATGTTTTCTCCTTAAACTTTTTATGGGTTCTAGATCTCTTGTCTTTCTAAACCTCTCTAACCAAAGTCAAGACTAGAACACATATCTGATGCTACAAAACTAAACGAGGTGACCTTCAGACAACATAGGGTTTTCATAAAACCCTAAAACTCCAAGGTGGCCAAGCATATTGGGGCTAGACATAAGAACCTGTATAGATTGCAGTTTGAGACAGTTGCAGCACTGACCAGCAGAGTGAGTTGTGATTCAAGTAGGGAGCTAGGGGAGTTATGTCATAGGCGTATGGGGCATTTGCACCATGGTGCGCTAAGAATTCTCAACGAAATAGCAACAAGGCTGCCAATGTTGCACACTTGGCAAGTATGCCAAAACCTCTTTTCCTAGCAAAGACAACAGGGCCAAGGGCATCTTGGACCTTGTTCATTCAGATGTTTGTGGTCCCTTCTCTTCAGTATCCCTCATGGGGTACAAGTACTAAGTCACCTTCATAGACTTGTTAATTGAAGTTAGAGAAGGAGGGGTTCTCCTAAATTTAGAAGAGCACCAAATTTGGTAGAAGAACGCACATGTGAAGCTAAGGCGCAATCTTACTTTCTCTTAGTGTTGACTTAGGAGAATTCTCTTAATTTTCCTATAGTCAAAAAGAGTAAATCAAACTCAACATGCATGGAGATTTTATCTCAGTTTGACTTCAATTTAGTGAGGCAGTTTGACTCAAGTTCAAGAGGCTAGTTTACTTGAGTTCAAGATGTCAATTAGACTTGAGTTCAGTGAGGCAATTCGACTTGGATTTAAGGAGCCAGTTCGCTTGAGTTGAAGAGCAATTTGATTCTATATAGAGAAGGGCACAAACTTGGTGAGACATATGATTATGCACTAGCAAGAATTTGTGTGTTTTGAGCTCAAGAAAATAGTTCCAGATCAGCACGTGAGTTCAAAAAGAGCTAGAGTGCATCACTTGAGGAGGTTGAGATAACCTATGCAAGGAGGCAGTTCAGCCTGTACAATTTGTACAGTTGCGCAAGAGAGGCGGATTGAATTGGTCTAGGGTGTGCAGGATATTGTGTTGAGGAACAGAGAGTTGGAAAAGAATTTTTCTAGTGCTTTGTAATTAATTACTAAGATTTTTTTGAGCAGATCAATAAAACACACAAATTAGCAAGGTTTTCCCCAATTGAGGTTTCCTGGGTATTTCTAGTGTTTTGTTAATTGTGTGCTTGTGTCTTCGTGAATTTATTTTCCGTTGCAATTTCATTAGAATACTCAATATATTTGATCAGTGAATTTCGCAGTTCAGTTTCTAGTTCTTGCATCTCAGAATATTGTTCAAATTAGTTGTTGGGTATTAGAAAACTCATAAGATGATCAATCGAGAAAGACTTGGATATTCTTTATGAAGAAAAAGGACAAAGTCTTCTCGAAGTTTCAGGAGTTTAAGGCCTTGGTTGAGAACCAATTTAGCAAGAAAATCAAGGTGTTGAGGTCAGATAAAGATGGGGAGTACACCTCAAATGCATTCAAGGAGTTTTGTGCCAAGGAAGGCATTAGGAGGGAGTTGACCACACCATATAACCCTCGGCAAAACGGGGTGGCAAAGTGCAAAAATAGGGTCATGTTGGAGCAGTGAAACCCATGTTGCATGACCAGTGGCTACCCAAGTTTCTTTGGGTTGAGGCATGCAATACAACAGTTTTCTTGTGGAATTTCATCCCACATAGGGTGTTGGGTTGAGTTACACCAAAGGAGGCATTTACAGGCAAGAAACTAGACATGTCACATTTCTGGATATTTGGCACCCTAGTGTACTGCCATGTACTAGCAGAGAAAAGGTCGAAATTGGAGCCCACATCAGAGAAGGGCATCTTTGTGAGCTACAGCGAGACAACCAAGGAATACAGTATTATGTACCAGCACTTAAGAAGACATTCATCAAGAGAGATGTGAAGTTTGAGAAAGAAAGGGCTTTGAGGAAGTCCTTAGAGCGTGAGCAGGCTATAGTGCAGGAGGAGGAGGAGCACGCTCCCAAGCAGGAGGCTCAGCCAGCACCTCAAACTATAGTTGTACACATTGATGCATAGGTCGAGCAACATGGGGACAAGGGGGACATGTTGAAATTTCTAAGTCTGACACATCAGAAATCCATACTGCATTATCTGGTTTATTATCTCCTACTTGTTCTTTCCATTAACAAGTTATTTATCAATATAAATACCGAAATAAACACAAATGCAGCCTTAACTCATATACAGATCAGCAATTGAAATAACTGAGACAATCACACAAGGGACACCGTTATTTTTGGATCGTCCCCGGATAAAACCCAATGCGGAAAAACTAGTGTAGCAGATATGAGGGTTTTATTATTATGCAGCTTTCTGAATACGACTAGGGTGCCAGAAATGGCTCACCCTTTAGAGAATTTCCTTGGCAAAAGTACCTCTCCTCGAAGACAGATATTCTGGTTAATCAGCAACTGGATGATTGATCCCACAGCAACTTCGACAGTTCCTTAGCTGGACAACGAAAGCTGCTCCAAGCTTCTCTCTAGAATTGCGTCACCCTCTTCTGCTTTGCGTCTGCCTCTCAGCTCCCAGTCTGCCCCACGAAAGTTCCTCAGCGTTGCCTCTTCAGCCCAGCGTCAGCTCTGCTAGCCTCTGCTGCTTCTACGTCAGCCTCTTAGCCCTCTGCGTCAACCCCTTGGCCCTCTGCGTCACCTACGCTGACCTCCTTAGCCTCTGCATCAGCCTTCCAAGGCTCTGCGCTGTCTCTCTGGCACTTTCTTTGCCTCTCTGATATGTATTCTCGGCCTTCTGTCGAACTACCCCTTGCTACATTAGATCACTAACTCGATTTTCTCACCAAACCTTGCCCCAGAAAATTGAATTCTTGATCAACTTGGTGTATCTCCAACTGACCCTCAAGCCTCCTCTTATATTTTTCCTGTTGACGATTCAACAGCAGAGATTAAGTCCCTAATCAATGGCTAAGATTAGATTTGGCTTGATCCTCGTCATTTAGAACTTTCTCACCCATCTTATATTAATACACATTAATATTTTAATTTTCCTAAGTTTAGACTTAGGGTCTCATTAAAAATATTAATTATTTTAATATCTCTCCATCCGGGTGGAATTGCCCCAAACGATTTCTGGGTCTTGGAGATCTAATGTGCCTTAGCCTCTCCACCAATTTTCATGGCTAGAGCACGTCTGATGCTACCACAAATCAACAGGACATGCAAGTGGACGAGATAGTGGAGCCCACTCAGGCCGTGACTCCTAGCATAGGGAGAAGGAGAGTGAGATGGGCAGAGTAGTTGATCGAGGAGGCACAAGAGTGAGTTGGTGTTCCTAGCACATCAGTTCGACAGAGAAAACAACCACAGAGGTATACAAGGTATATGGCACTCGTGGCGAAGTTATTGGATGTTAAGCCTTCAAGCTACCAAGAGGAAACCACTCAGCAGGTGTGGAGAGATGCCATGGTGCAGGAATATGCCTCCATCATGAAAAATGATGTCTAGGAGGTGGTACCAAGGCCTAAGGGTAAATCCGTGGTGGGTTCTCATTAGGTCTACAAGATCAAGCATGTGGCTTATGGGAGCATTGAGAAATATAAGGCAATACTTGTGGCCAAGGGGTTCTCACAGGTTGAGGGCATTGATTGCGACAAAACATTTGCCCTAATGGCTAGATATTCGTCTGTTAGGACCATTATAGCCATTGCAGCACAGTTGGGGTGGAAGATCCATCAAATGGACATTAAAATAGCATTCCTCAATGGGGTTGTTGAGGAGGAGATTTATATTGAGCAGCTAGAGGAGTTTGAGACATGCAACAAGGAGACTAACATGTGCAGACTCAAGAGAGACTTGTATGGGCTCAAACAGCCTCCACGAGCATGGTATGCTCATATTGACAGTTACCTTTCAGGGATTGGGCTTCACTAAGAGTGAAGCGGACCCTAACCTCTACTACATTGTTGTTGAAGGTGAGTTGCTCACTCTAGTGTTGTATGTGGATGATCTAATTTTGACAGGGAGAAATAAGCTCATCCAGGAATGCAAGAGAGATCTTGCAAGCGAGTTTGAGATGAAGGATATGGGGCTAATGCACTATTTCCTAGGGTTGGAGGTTTGACAGAGAGATGGGAAGATCTTCTTCAAACAAGGAAAGTACACCCTAAAGATTATGAGGAGATTCCACATGCAGGATTGCAGGCCCATGACCACGCCTCTAGTCACAAACTAGAGGAAGGTAGACACATCTAGATCGGAATGAGTAGACCCCATGCTTTACTAGCAATTAATTGGCTCACTAATGTATTTGGTGAACACACGACCTGACATATGTTTTGCAGTTAACTCCTTGAGCCAGTTCTTGGTTGACCCTACCAGGGTGCATTAGGTTGTTGCAAGCACATATTGAGGTATCTTAGGGGGGCAATAGAGTATGAATTGTGGTATAAACAGGTTGATGGGGTGAGGCTTGAGGGCTTCACTGATGCAGATTGGGCAAGGAGTTCCACAGACAGGAAAAGCACCTTAGGCTACACATTCAATGTTGGATCAACTGTTGTTTCCTGGTTTAGCCGGAAGCAGAGATCAGTTGCATTGAGTTCATCAAAGGTCGAGTACAAGGCTGCCAACCTGGCAATATAAAAAGCTCTCTGGTTGAGAAAGTTGCTAGTGGGCTTGTTTGGATAGGAGCTAGAACCCACCATGGTCCACCATAACAATCAAAGCTATATCAATCTCTCTGAGAATCTAGTGTTTTACGATCACTCAAAGCACATTGGGATACGTTATCATCACATTAGGGACATTGTTCAGAAAGGTACAGTTAGACTTAAGTACATGCTAATAGAGGAGCAAACAGCAGACATTTTGACCAAGGCTTTGCCAAGGGGAAAATGTGTTTACCTCTGAGATAGGTTAGGTGTAGTGCAAAACACCTTCTTCTCTAAGAGGGAGTGTTGATTGGAGTAGAAGCAAGGGTTCTGCTTGCCTATGTGCCAAGGCTTGTAGGGGGACCCACCAAATACCCACTTAGCAGATTATTAATTTAATTAACTGTTTGCTAATGTTGGACTTAAGAAAAATTAAAAGGCCTAAAGTCAACATGCAATTAGATCTCAACCCTTTATCAGCATTTAATCTCAGTTGTTAAAGGGATGGTGAGCCCAATTCGACTTATAAGAGGAAATAGGGCGCAAAAGTGGCTAGTTCGATTGGCATAGAGTGTGTGTGTTAGCTTAACAAGAGGATGTTAGGGTTTCAACAATTAGCGAGCAATATTAGCGACCAAGAGGGAGAGAAAGAGAGGGTTGAACAACTCTATCTTAGCCCAACTATAGCACAGTCATACAACAGCACAAGTGTGTAGAGAAAGGTCATATTGCACAATTGTAAAGTGGCACAAGTGTAGGTTTGAACCCCATACAGAAATTACCTGCATACGAATTCTAAAACACAGAAAATAAACAATGCGAGAGCATAACACATGAAACACATATACACAGAGATTTTCCCCTGGATCCCAAAACCGGGACTACCAGCTTGATTTTTCATATATTCCTTTCAATGTTACAATACATATTTATACATGTTGAAGCATCCAATACCATGGACCGAAAACCATCGCGTTCAAAACCATGGACCAAAAACCATAGGTAGGTCCGCCCAACCTAATATAGGGTCCAAAAAAAAATTTCCCGAGGCGCTGCCCCGGACAAGGGTGGCTGCTGCCCCCCTTGTGACCCCCCCGTTGCGCAATCGGCGCAACAAAGGGGGGGCTCTACCCCCCCTCTAACCCCCCAGTTAACTACGTAGGTTAGTCGTGGAAAGAATATACACAACCCAACAACAAGTGCACAAGGAGGTTGTATTGTGCAACCGTACAACAGTAGAAGTGCGTAGTGGGTGAATTGTTTTTGCCTGGGAATTGTTCAAAGGGCTTTTACTATAAAAGGGAAGTACTCCCTTGCTGTAATAATTTCTTAAGATTATTTTTCTAGAGCTAATAGAAAAACACACAATTTGTAGGTTTTCCTCGGAGGTGGGTTTTCCTGGGTATATCCAGTGTTTCATGTGTTGCATGTGTTTGTCTTTAGTTCTATTTACTTTCATTGTGCATGCTATGGTTAGAAAACTCAGTTGTATTTGTGGTTTAAGTTTCAAAACAACAGTGTAGTTGTTTTCTAACTGCACGCTTGGTAAATCATAAATTAGTTACTATGTTTTAAGGAAATCTACCAATTTTGTTAAGATGCCTTTTGGTGAAAAGGTCACTGGTTCAAAACTCTATGGCTAAAATCCCAGTCATGCTAAGGGCTAGTGTGGCCTGTCGGGTGCGATCCCTAGGTGATTTTTGACAGCTTAGATGCACTTGGGTCAAGGTTACTCAAGTTGCAAGTTAGGCGTCCCAGTCATCTCAAGACTCACATTACCTAACAAACAAATAAAAAAATACATATACAAGATTAATTATAAAATGTAAGTTTCAAATATGCACAATATTATTTATGGTATTAAGCGAAAATTTGTAAATCAATCAAATTCCTACAAATACATAGGTATATCATATTCATATCAAACGCTACACAATCCTCAAGATTGCAACAATGCAAATTTCAAACAATCCATTGTTTAGTTCATAATTCTACAAGCCCACAAATAGACTCATATCCATCCATCTCATGTGTTGATTCATTAGAGTGTAAATGCCAAAGACACTACCACATTCACTTGCCACACCTCCAAAGTTAGCTCATCCTTGCCATCATCTTACGAACTTCCATAACCCAACATCCTAGTGGTTCCAACAAGGTAGTCTCCTTGTTGTCAAGATAAAAGGTAAAGATTTGAGTGAGCATACACTGAATCTTAGATTCTTAAGCCTTTTGAGAAGTTAGGCAATTCCTCTTCACAAAATTAATGAAGGAATACTCACTATGTTTTCTCTTGCATATTGATAAACTAGTCATAGGTGAAGCAAAATGGAAATCATGTAATTAAATTTCAATATTATAAACTTGAAAAAAATGTACATCCAACTTTGAACTTTAAAATAAAACATTCAACATTCCTTTGGAATTACATATGAAAGTGGATGAAGAGCTTGGCAACAAAGCAAGGGAGTATTAGCCCCATACTGCCCCCAAAATTCTATGGGCTCGAGTCTTGTCTTGCTAAATGCATGGTCTTGATTTGCAAAGTAACCTCCAAATGAAAATATTCCCCAACTCAACTTGTGTTAATATGATCATCACAAACACTAGCAAATATGCTCCAAGTGTCCATAACCTCTTCATCTTCTTTCCAATTTTTATAAAATCCTTTGGGATTGAGCACAAATAGAACTATATGAAAGGGTTGTGAAGATCCTCCATCTTGGGATACTAAGGTCCCACACTAATCCGTAGTTGCATTATCAATCCTAGAATGTTCATCAAACATAATTTAAGGAAGCCTCTCCATCATCTGAAGAATGCCTTCATGTACATCCCCTAAGAATAGTTTATAACAATCAAACATGTAAAGGGCATCCACAATACGAACAATGGTCACTATATCATACATCTAAGGTTCTCAAATGGTTTACTAGCACCAAGGTATGATCCCTTCCACCTATGGCACTAAAGGAAAACCACCATCTCTATAAGTGATCAGTGCACTTTTAGAGCTGCTACAAATAATAAAGATGGAAGCCTATACAGTCTTTGCACATCGAATAATATACAAGGTGGCATATTCCTTGTAGATTATCATAAATGTTTCATTATTAATAATAAAACTATTAGGCCCCCATACTACTAGTGTAACCCCTTATTGTTATTAGTACAACCTCCTTATTATATTGTTGTACCCATGTAGTCCCCATATTGTTACCATTGTGCCCCATAGAAGCCCACTATTGTTATTATTGTGCCCTTACATTATTATTGTTATGTCGGCTCTGATTATATTATGACTCCTTAGACTCCTATATATAGAAAGGAGGTCTTGTCATTTGTATCATCCAAGAATTGTTCATTTATGTAATGTAAAGGAGGTTTCCCCCTCGAAGAGGCTGAATTCTAAGGCGTTGATCTATCTTTTCTATCTTTTTGTGAATTGGTTTCATAACATTTGGTATCAGAGCTTTGGATTCTATTGTTTCGCTGCTCCAAATAGGTCATCGTGGCATTTTCGCCATAACTTTTTTCTGCAACGTTTCAGAAACTAAAAAAAAAAACCCATTTGAGACGAAATTTCATTGAACCTTGGGTCCAAATTTCAGAGCTTTTCGCGCTATATTTACGGAAATATGATCTAAGGCATGTTAGCTCAAGGTATACCAAAAGAAGAACATTGCACTCCACAACACATTGAGCCACACTTAGAAGAAACTTCTAACTCAAGGATATGCACCCACCCACCCACAACCCTCTTTAGGTTTGTATAGCAATAGACCAACGCATAATAACATATGGCACCATTCTCCTAAGGTGGACTTGAATAAGTTTGATGGTTCTGACCTGCCAGAATCAATTGCCCAAATGGAACATTACTTCGCCCTTCAGGGCATTACTAAGGACATGATGAAACTCAGGGTGGGGGTCCTGTATTTAGATCTAGAATGATGGAAATGATGGGAATGACATATAAAATCCTATTTGGGCTACATCACTTACAGTCAATTTGTTAAATATATCCATGCACATTTTGAGAGGGATAATCACTATTTGGGACAACTTAGCAAGTTACACCAAAAAAGCTCAATCATCGACTTTAGGATAGACTTTGAGCAATTAGTTATCCATACAAAGAACTTAACAAATTCTTTCTATAAAAATATGTTTCATTAGGGGCGTCAAGGAAGAGATTCTAGCACAAGTCAAAATGCAATGCCTTCTACATGGCTAGAGGGAAATAGAAGCCAAGATGGTGCTCAATGCGCAAATAAATAAATAAAACATCATTCATTCCCTGCACTCATCTTCCCCAAGCACAACCCCAACTCGTCCCTTCGAAGTACAAAGGTTTTCTCCAATTTAAATGGCAAACTGCCAAAGATGTGGACTTTGCTATAATTGTGATAAAAATTATGCTCCAAGTCGTAGGTGCTAAGACTGAAAATTGATCCAAATTTATATGGCCATGCAGGTCCTCACTGAAGACATAACTACCAAAAAGACACTAGAGTTACAAGTTGAAGACACCAACAATTAGACCCAAGCAAATATGGAACTTCTATTTCCTCACGAAGAACCCCTAATCTCCCAACATGCATTATCAAGCATTTCAACTCAACAAACATTGAAACTCGCAGGTTACATCAAGCACCATAAAGTTGTAGTCCTAAATGACAATGGAAATAATCACAATTTCATTCACAAGATAGTGGCAAAAGAAAACCAATGTTTTGTACACCCTGAGCACAACTTTCAAATCATGATCGCCAATGGAAATATGATAAAATGTGGGGGTAGAAGTGAAAATGTCAACCTTCATAAGGGAGACTATCAATCAAAATGCATTTATTTGCCATCAATATGGGTGGTTGTGATATAGCATTGGGGGCAAATTGGCTACACACATTGGGGCCAATCATAATGGATTTCAAAGAACTTTATATGAGTTTCACTAAAGAGGGACATGTACACACCCTTCGATGGCTTCAAGAAAGCTCCCTCGAAATAGTCAACTCCCATTGTATGAAGAAATTATCAAAGGAAGGCCACTTTGGCATTATTTCCCAATTTGATGCCATATAGGTTATGGAAAATCCGACACAAGAAATCCACCCAAATTTGCAATTGGTCCTTGACAAACATCATTAGGTCTTTGGACGCTAAGGGTTTATCCCCTTCTCGGGTAGAGAATGACCATGGGATTCCCCTAATTCCAAGAAGTCAACCACCAAAAGTACATCCTTATTTATGCCCTTTTGCACAAAAGAATGAAATAGAATAGATCATTCAAGAATTGTTGGAGGTAGGGGTCATATGGCCCAACACAAACCCTTACTCATCATCAGTAGTCATGATGTTAAAGAAGGAAGGCACTTGGTCCATGTGTCCAAATTTTAGGGCTTTGACAATCAAGGACAAATTTCCCATGATAATCCCATCTCAATTATTGACGATCTCCTGGATGAACTTCATGGAGAAAACTTTTCACTAAGCTTGATCTATGTTCAAGATACCACCAAATTAGTATGAATGATACAAAGGTTCTTAAGACAACCTTCAAAACACACGAAGGTCATTATGAATTTCTAGTAATGCCTTTCAAACTTTGCAATGATCCATCCACCTTCCAGAGCCTCACAAACAAGATTTTCAAACCCTTCTTATGCAAGTTTTTGCTAGTTTTCTTCAATGATATCTTGATCTATAGCAAAGCGCGGAAATCATAGATAGAACTTGTTTATAAGTCCTTACAACTCTTGAGTGACAACCAGTTATTGTTGAAGTTCTCCAAATGTGCTTTTGAGGCTCCTCAGTTTAAATATTTGGACCACATTGTAAGGTGAGAAGGAGTATGAGTTGATCCTAAGAATGTAGCAGTTGTGTAAAATTGGCCCCATCCCAAAACACTAAAGAGCTTGAGGGGATTCCTGAGACGTACAAGCTACTACATGAAATTTGTGAAAAATTATGATAAAATTATAGCTCCTCTAACATCACTCCTTAAAAGGAATGCCTTTGTCTGGAGTAAGGAAGCAGCACAGGAATTCACTACTTTAAAAAAAGCCATGTGCACTACTCTAGTATTAGTAGTGCATGACTTTAATAAGCCTTTTGTCTTAGAATGTGATACCTCAAGTAGAGGTATAGGAGCAGTATTGATGCAAGGACGCCCCTTGGCATTCACCAATGAGCAATTGTGTGACCAAAATTTGGGAAAGTCCACATTTGAGAAGGAAATGAAGGTTTTCCTTCATGCAATGGAGGCTTGGTGACCGTATCTCATAGGGAGGTGTTTGTAGATAAAGACTCACTATCATAGTATAAGGTAATTTCTCAAACAACAATTGTTTTCACCAAAGCAACATAAATGGGTCACCAAGATGTTGAAGCATGATTATAAGATCATATATGAAAAGGGTAAAGAGAATGTTATGGTTGTTACTTTATGTAGACAATTTGAGGAGGATGGATCATTCCTTTCCTTATCATTGCCAGCCCCATGATATCTTAAGGAATTCCATAGGGAATGACTAACAAACAATACTTTAAGGCAACTCATCTTGTCGTCACAATATCTAGCAGGTCTTGTAGAAGGGTGCTCTACAAGGTAAGCACTAGACTAAGTTACAACAATGAGGTATGGCCCACTGTCACCACAACCACTAATCCCTATTGTTTATGGACTTTCACCAATGGGAAGCTTCTCGGTATATAGGTCACCTATGAGATATCTTCTAGGCTTTAAGGGTTCAAGGTGACACAATAGGCTCCTAAAGGATGGCTCTACTTAGGTACAAGGCCCAATCAATGAAAATGAGGTAATTCACATCCTCTAGAAAAGCCTAATTAGGGCACGCTAGACCTAGGGCTTGAGTAATAGCATGCAAAATGGAATATCCTAAGGTCAATGTGCCAAGGAAAAGGTTTCCAACAATGAGTATTAGCAAGAAAATGGCATATGAAACCTTCAAAAAGTCCTCAAGTTGAAGCTTAGCCAACCTAGGGTTTCTCCTAGGGAAAATTACCTAGGGCAAGAGAATCAAAGCTCGAAAGGGAAAGATTAGCCACCAAAGAAGGCTGATTTTGAGGAAACCAAGTGTTACCTTGACGTTGAATCCTTCCACCACCGAAACTTTCTCTTCCAAGCAAATTCGTTCCAAGCCATAGTTAGGTCGCTTATTATTAAGAAGGGCGAATTAAGAGACAGAAAAGAGTGTGAAACTCAATTTAAGGATGAGACGAGGTTTGATCACCAATTTGACAAGGCCAGTGCTTAGTCCTTGGGTTAATGGAGTCTATGGATGTTATAGATTAGTTAATTCTTGCAAGAGTAAGGATGTTTTGATGCCCTAACACAAAACCCTAGCTATTATCTTTGTGAGGGATCAAAGACACTTGGGAGAGCTACAACAAGAGTTCACCAAGGGGATTATCATTCACATTAAATATATGAGTAATGCATACAATGAGGATATCTAGATTCTATACAATTAATCTTCAATAATCAATGGTGCAATAGAAAAACCCTAGATAACCAATACATTCCATACATTAGACATAAGATCAAAAATTCATCAATAACAAGGTACACTTACAAGATGAAATGCATGTATAATCCAATATTGATCCAAGATAACTTCTCCAATGATAAGAAAGTAGCTCCAATAGACAAAGTACTCCATAGATCACATCTTCTCCAAGATACAAAGAGGTTGAAATCTCCTAAGAGGGCCGAATTAGTCACAAGTGATGATGAATAGAATGAATGATCCTCTCCTCTATTTATATGAGGAGGATGACATCTAATTAGCCTAATAAGCCCCTAAAAACAAGTTTTATGACAACATATTCTTGGGTTACAAACCAACCCACTAGCTTCAATCATAAATGCTCCAATAAACACACATGTGTGAGCCACTAGACTTCTAGGGTTGATGTCATGCATGAAATAGCCTCCAATGCCATGTCCAAGTGCTATAAGGTGCCAAATGTGATGTAGAAGCATGTAAAAATCAAGATTTGAGGGTTAGCCCTCAAATCCATCTCAAAGGCTCCCTGTGGTCATAAGATCCGGCAAGAGCACCATAAAGTGGTCTTTATGGTTCTCCAATTGCTCAAAGTGTTCATCTTTGCTCCACCGTTGAGGGCTTTCCAAGTGCAACTAGCCTCCCATAGTCTCGGAAGGTGACACCATCCTCATCTAGGTCCTGAATCAACGTTCATCTATCAATTGGTGCTAAGGCCGACCTAGGGGCATGTTGGTTTCAAGTGTGTCATCCTAAAGAATCATCAAATCCAATGCAAAGTAGTACAACATCCTTGGTGCAAAAGGTACCTTGGTACATGTGTCAAATGTTGTTGCTAATAGGAGGCCCAAAAGTCTCAATGCTTCACCTATTTGTGCCAATATGTTTCTCTAACGACCTAGGTACCTATGGAAAGGTGCCCAGTACATGGGTTACTAAACCACTTGACAATCACAACACAAATTCTTGTGAAAGCAACCAATCATTAGGGACCAAAATCATTATTGCATCTAAGTGAACAAAGCTTGAGTGTCATGGGCTATTTAATAATTCATATAAGGATCCCTTACCAAAATTAGGGCCTTGAACTCGCAATGGTGTTTTCTCCCTGGGTAGGAGTGGCTAAAGGAGAACCCTATTAAGTGTTTCCATCCCCTAAGGGAAGTAACATTTCCTCAGTCCACCCTTCAATTGATAGGTGTCAATGAATAATAATGATGGTAACGGAGGGGATAAGACTTCATGGCCAAGTGCCATAGTCAAAGGGAATGGCTGATGGGGGTATCCACATCCTTAGTGTATAGATGTGAGAAGGGAGCATTCGTGGATGCATGAATTACCAACTTGGCCATTATTTTTCCACCCCTCTTGTGCGCCTTTTAGTTTTTCTTGATTTTTCTTTGTATTACTACTCATAACTCAAGGGTTAGAGCTTTCTTTAAATGATGTTGCAGTTGTATTACCCCTTAGTGATGAGTCATTTCATTGCTTATCAAGGTTGGGACATTGAAGGGTTCCTTCTTTTGATGTAATGGAGCAACATCTGCTCAAGAACCAGGTGATTGATCCGGATTTAAGCAGGAACGCAATAGATTACAGAGATAACCATAAATACAGAGATGCGATAACCATAAAAACAGAGATGCGGCGGAAATAATACTTCATTTCATTAATGGAGAATACTGAAATATGCTTACAAATAGAAATAACCCAGCTAGGGTGATGGTAGCTTATCTCTGAGAAGAGATGTGTCGGCTACATGCCTCTGAACTGTTTCGAACTGTGTTTACAATGAGGCTCGAAGGCCTATTTATTATTGAGAAACAATGGAAAACCCTTAACATTCCAAAACCTAACCCTAGAAGATGAAACGCCAAACTATGGGCCCTGTTTGGGTAAATTGGTACATCAACTTCTCGGGGTCGTAACTTTGGCATACGATCTCCGTTTGACGCGCATGATAGCCCGTTGGAAAGATCTCTCCGAGGACTACGACGGAAAAGACGATTTTTTACCAAAAAAATCGCGGGAGGTAGATTTCCCAAAAAACGTCGTTTAGGGCCTCAAAACGGCTCCGGAAGTTTAGGACCCGAAAAACTGCTAAAAATAGTAAACTGCGCTATAATTAAGGAAACTGAAAAAACTGAAAGAGACAGTTGTGGGGGTCCAAATGGGATAGGTGGGTGGCCACCAACATCCACCTGGATCATTCCTCCCCCCTTAGGAAGCAATGGTCCCCATTGCGTTGAGTTCCTCCTTGAGATGAGGAAGCTTCTGCTGAGCTGGGTCTCCAGTGAGCTGTTCTGCAATCTCTGATGTGTCCAGAAATGGTGGGAAGCATGGTCGGCGATGGTCCACATTGAACAATCAGTGCAAGCGAAGGAATGGAGGAATGTTGTGCTTCAAAGCATTGTTGCCCACAGCCTTGTTACTGGTGTAAGGACCATGTCGAAGCGGTCTGAGTTTCTGATGGGTTCTAGTAAGGCGTTCTCTCTGCAGATGTAACCAAACTTTTTCGCCCACCTGAAACTTGTGTGGTACCCCTCTGGGTAAGGAGAAGTTGTTCCTGTGTTCTGTCATGACTGTATCCCTATGTTGTTGCTGCTGCGTGGAGGAACCCTTTGCGGGGGTCATGGATGTAGCAACGATCTTCCCCTTACTTTGGGAGCGAACCAGACAGAAAATAAATTTCCTAGTCTGTGAGATGAGCTTGCTGCCTTTCTTAGCAATGATCAAAGAGGTGGTGGTAGGTGGAGCTACCTCTGGTATCCTGTATAATGAATTATCCAAAGAAATAATGATAGCGCGAGGCCTTGACTCATACACAGCATGTCGCCTCCACAAGTATGGCTAGCCTAATAGTACATCACAAACATCCAGAGGTGTAACATCACACAATACCTCATCTGTGAAGGGCTTGATGCTGTAGGGAAGGCGGCACTGCTGGTGAAATTTGAGATCTCGTCCTTCGTGAAGCCACCCGATACTGTACGGTTGTGGGTGTGGCGTAGTTGGTAGGCCCAACCGCTTCACGACCTCTGTTGAAACGAGGTTCTTTTCGCTGCCACTATCGACAATGAATTGCAGCGGTGAACCCTTCACCCACATCTGTGAGTGGAAAAGACGTTCCCCCTCCTCTGGCTCTTCGGGCTCATTCTTCTGGATCTTGGCAGTGGCAACAGTGGCACTAGGATCCGCATCAATGATTTGCTTCCCTTTGCCATCCCCCTTGTCGGGTTCCGGCTCAGAGTCAGAACATGCATCTGATTTGGAAGCCTTCAACTCGGCCACCAACAACTGCTTGGTCCAACACTCACTTGTGTTATGAGTGGGACTCTTGTGGAACTCACACCACTTTCCTGTGTCCTTCTTCGGCTTCGTGGTGTTGTTCTTTTCTTGCAGCTTAGAGGGGTTGTCTTGGGTCACCCCGCCTTGGCTTTGTCCTTTGGGCTTCGGATTTGCAGATCCAAAGTCTCGCTTCTTCTATTTGAACTTTTGCTCGATTTTGACAGCGTATCGGTATGCTGTGCCGAGTGAGGAGATGTTCAAGAACTCCATCTCTTCCTGGATGTATCTGTGTAGGCAGCCGCAGTATTTGAGTACCAGATGCAGCTCAGAATCTTTGATACCCAACTGTGTGCGAAGGGTATGAAAAATATTTCTCTGGTACATCTTGGTCTCGTCCCTGCCGCAGTGTGGCCCATTTGATGTATTTGTCCTCATAGCTTTTGACAGGGTAGTACTGCTCCTTGATGGCATCCCGGAAGTCATTCCAAGTGGGGGCGGCTGAAAACAGTGAACCTGTACTTTCATCCTTCTGCTCGCAGTATGTTTCCCACCAGTCCTTGACGTGGGGGGCTGCTTTGAGAAGAGCGAAAACAATCTTTTCCCGACTTGAAAATTCATGAACAGAAAAATACCCATCTAGCAGATTTAACCATTTATCTACGGCATCTGCGTCTATTTGACCCTCGAAGATGGGGATTTCAAAATTAACTTGTACCTTAAACGGTGTGGCGTTTCCAGAGTAGCTGTTGGAAGCCGATGCGTCGCCTCTGGGTAGCCGCTGAAGGATCTGCGCAAAGCTATCCATCATCGCGTTCCTTTGCCGCTCGAGGGCTTCTTCGAGCAAGATTCTGATAGGATCTCCTGCCCCCTCGTCTTTCTTCTCATCCGCCATGGGAGGTCGTCGAGATTTGCGAGGCTGGTCTTGCAAAGGTTCGACCAATTCAAGCCCTAACTCCTTATATCCCGACCTCGTTGGGGACATGCAAAGAAAAACAGAGAAAAAGCAGACCGCTCTGATACCACTGATCCGGATTTAAGCAAGAACGCAATAGATTACAGAGATAACCATAAATACAGAGATGCGATAACCATAAAAACAGAGATGCAGCGGAAATAATACTTCATTTCATTAATGGAGAATACTGAAATATGCTTACAAATAGAAATAACCCAGCTAGGGCGATGGTAGCTTATCTCTGAGAAGAGATGTGTCGGCTACATGCCTCTGAACTGTTTCGAATTGTGTTTACAATGAGGCTCGAAGGCCTATTTATTATTGAGAAACAATGGAAAACCCTTAACATTCCAAAACCTAACCCTAGAAGATGAAACGCCAAACTATGGGCCCCGTTTGGGTAAATTGGTACATCAACTTCCCGGGGTCGTAACTTTGGCATACGATCTCCGTTTGACACGCATGATAGCCCGTTGGAAAGATCTCTCCGAGGTAGATTTCCCAATAAACGTCGTTTAGGGCCTCGAAACGGCTCCGGAAGTTTAGGACCCGAAAAACTGCTAAAAATAGTAAACTGCGCTATAATTAAGGAAATTGAAAAACTGAAAGAGACAGTTGCGGGGGTCCAAATGGGATAGGTGGGTGGCCACCAACATCCACCTGGATCATTCATGGATGCATGAGTTACCAACTTGGCCATTATTTTTCCACCCCTCTTGTGCGCCTTTTAGTTTTTCTTGATTTTTCTTTGTATTACTACTCATAGCTCAAGGGTTAGAGCTTTCTTTAAATGATGTTGCAGTTGTATTACCCCTTAGTGATGAGTCATTTCATTGCTTATCAAGGTTGGGACATTGAAGGGTTCCTTCTTTTGATGTAATGGAGCAACATCTGCTCAAGAACCAGGTGATGGCCATAATGAGTGAGGTAGAGCTCATGCTAGGCTTTTTCCCATGTGCTAATTTGTACGTCCCTAGCCATCTCTTGCATTTTGATATTTTTTCTTTTGATTTTGTTGTGGCAATGATATGCTATTTCTGTTTTTTTAGCTACGTCAAATTCCTAGGGCAAAGTTTTAGGCACTACGCAAGCATGTGGACATATGGGTGTCAAATCCCAAAGATCCAATGGTCAGTTGAACCCGAAGAATGGAGATGAGATAAGGGATTGTAACATATGATGGAAAGTGTTAGGTATGGCATAGGGATAGATGGAATTACGCTCTCTCAATCAGGGCTTCCCAAGTAGTGCCCCTCCTATACCCATTGGGCCATTAGGGGAGGTCCCATTGAACTAGGAATGAAGATTAACCACCCATTTTAGGTGAGAGAACAAGATCACGGTCAAAGCCCATCCTTCTTATAAATCACCCCATAATCCATACCAAATGCCCAGAGACAAACAAGCATAAGCACCCAATTGCAAAATTATCAAAATACCTTTTGAGAGGAGGCCCACCTTCGTCCATGTGCTCATGTCGAATGGATGATAAGCAAATGGTTGATGCAAGTGGCAGAGATATATGGCATATCATCAACTAGTGGTGGCTATCAGGGGTTGTTGGCTGCATGGCTAACCAACTGGCTATCACAAAGAGGAGAAAAGTTTTTCTCCTGTAGGGTTACCCATTTTGGTGGGTAACACATCCAACAACTTCAAAGAGATCCCAACCCATCTAAAAGTTATACATGGAAACAAGATACATTACGCTACGAAAGGCCAATTGTTCTAGCAAAACATTTGATCCTAAAAATATGAGTCCTAAAGGAGTTACATTCGTCTTTGGTAACATGTCACTCTACTTTTCATAAAACCTATGAAATAACTAAACGTTCATTCTTTTGGGAAGGCATAAAAACATATATCGAAGATTTCGTAGCATCCAATGATACTTTTCAAAGAAACAATGAAGATACCTAGGGAATTGCTACCTTTACAAATCCCAACGTAGATTTGGACAAACATTTCAATGGATTTTATTGGGAATCCAAATAGCAGGAAACAAATTAGTCATCATGGTACTGATTGATAGTCTTTCAAAAGCTGCTCATTTTTTGCCCTAGCTCATCCTTTCACTCCTTTTTCAGTTGCCTAGGCCTTCACAGATCAGATCTTTAAGCTACATGGTATGCCCTCTTCCATTGTCTTGGATTGCGACTCCACATTCACTAGCAAAGTTTGGCAAGACTTCAAGGTACACAACCAAATATGAGCATTACATATCATCCTCAAAGTGATGATCAAACAGAAGTGGTCAATAAGTGCTTAGAAACCTATTTGAGATGCTTTGCTTCTGAAGAGCCACACTAATGGGCACAATGGCTTCCCCTTGCCAAATGGTGGTACAATACCATTGATCATGGAGATACCAAAATGACACCATATGAAGCTATTTATGGCCAAATCCCTTATCGATGAAATCCTATGTACAAGGCACATCCTGTTGGCATTATGATACAGGTATGACACAAATGTTGTCCTTGATGGCAACTCTCTCAGATGGAAGATCATAGTAGGGTAGGTAAACAGCAAGAATGAAGAAAGTAAGATATATGCAGGTTCACTATAGACCAAGCTGCGTGTACACGCGGGCTCGCAGACCAAAAGTCGCGTACAACGTACACATGCACTTTCACAGGAGGAAAGGCGCGTACATGTTGGAAAACTAGGTTTTGGTCCGTAGTATTTGGTCCATCATATTTTGGTATTGGTCCGAGGTATTGACCCCAGGTATTGGGTCCAAGGTATTGGTCCTACGTGGTTTTGGACCATGGTATTAAGAGAGGCCTAAACCTATATAAGGAGAAGAAGATCATTAGGCCAAAGAGCAAGTGTGCAAGCAATGAATATCTAATGAAGTGTGAATTCTAGTATGTTGGTTATGGGTTTGTGATGCTTTGCTTGATCTGAACCAAGGATGCACCTATGTGGTGAATGAAGGTTGATGGACCGGGATCATGAAGACTAAAATGCATTATCATTATATGGTATGATCATGAATAGTTCAGATCTGAATACTGACGCATGTCTTATCCTTTATATCTGATGATCTGGGTATATCTGAAGTAGAAAATTGCAGCGAAGGTATAAGTAATTATTTTTAGATCTGTACGCTGGTTCCCTTTGGTGAAAGAGCGTATACATGCTGGTTCGACACAGCCAAGTAGCGTATACATTATGAGATTTGATATTTGAGGTGGCTGTTGGTTCTAGTGATTGTTGCAGGGTTCCGGGTTCTGCTATGTGTTCTGGTGACTGTGGGTTTCAGTGATTCAGTAGTTGGGTGATTCAGAGATTGATGATGCAGATATAGTTGATGGTCGTATTGCAGTGGTGATTGATTTTGTATTGATGGATCCAGTCTGAAAATTTATGAAACGTGGTCCCTGGAAGAAAAGAGAAGGTTGTAGCCTTCTGTAGGTCAGCACCTACGTACTAGTACATCAGCTAGTACAAGAGCTAGGGGGTTGTAGCTCCCTTCCAGGAGAAGCTGGAGAACGAGAGAAGGTTGTAGCCTTCTGCAGGTAGAAGCCTGCGTACTGGTATAAGACTGCACCAGTACAAAATATTGTAAAAAGAAGTTTCTTATTAAAAGGAAGATAGAGACGATTGCAGCAGGTGGTTTTCACCCACATTGGGTTTCCACCTTATATCATGGTGTTCATGTGTGTGTCTTATGTGTGATGATCTGTTCTGTTTTTACTGCACCTGGTTACTGTTTATATGGTTAATGAAGTACTGATATGATGAATTAACTGAATCATAAGTTTACTGAATATACGCTAGTTGCATTAAACACAGTCGCGTATACACGCAGGTTCCCTTAACTGAAGTAGCGTATATGAATTTGAATATGGAAATGAAAAGTTACTAATTTGATAATACTGATTCAACCCCCCCAGTATTATTTCCAACACATCCAAGGTTCATGTGGTAGATAAAACATTTAACACCAAAGAAGTCATCTGTATCCTCAAAGATAACTTGGTTATGGCACAAAATCAAATGCAACAAGTTGTTTGGCATAGATATGAACATTCTTTTCCAAAGGGGGTCAAGTGTTCCTTCACTTACAATCTTATAAATAGACATCACTAAAAGATAAAGTTCCCCAAAAGCTAGATCATAAGTTCTATGGTCCATATCAAATCTTACAATGCATTGGTCAGGTCACGTACAAGCTAGATCTCCCAACCCATTCCAAGATTCATAGAATCTTTCATGTGTCTTGATTGAAGAAACTTATGGGATCAAATTGCAAAGTACATACCAACCTATTGGAACTTGATGAAAAAGGTTCCATTTGGCACCAAACAAGAGCAATATTGGATATAAGAGAGCATTAGTTGCATCGATGCACAATCATGCAGTATTGATTGATCCAATGGAAAGATATCATCCAAAAGATGCCACATGGAAACCCAAAATAATTCTACAACAATTTCCTTACCTTTAGCCTTGGGAACAATGCTACTATTGGAGGAGAGCATGTTAGGGTCCCACTCTAACCTTCGTATTTAGATACTTTATTAATTTAAGTATTAGGGGGTTTACGCAGTGCATTATGTTAGATATAATTTTTGGGATTCAAATGCGTTAAGTCATTCACGTATGACCATTTCCATGAGAGGTAGTTGTAACTAACTAATTTCTCATGATTTTTGAATAGTTCACTTAGCACTCATTGCATCGGGTGATGCTCACAGGGATGAGAAGTGGGATTGGAACTAGTGACATGAATCACATAGTGTCAATCATCACTTCTAGGGCTTGCACCCGGTAACCAAGACTTCCTAGGAGGTCACCCATCTCAGATCGCCTCTGGCTCAAGCGCGCTTAACTGTGGAGTTTTCCCCACAATCAAGCCCACTTAGCTTGCTAACCCATTTGCAAAACCTTAGCAAGTATTGTGCCTCATGAACCATTCAAGTAGAGATCCCTTCACTCTTTTTGAATTTAAGTATTAATGTATGAAATCACCTTCATTATATAAATCTCATTAAATAGTTAGTTAAGTGTCACTAATTATAGAAAGGGTCCTCTTTATTTATAAGGCCCAAACTAGTTAGTAGGCTCTCATTATAAGTAGGCCCATAGGTAGTTAATATTCTCTATGGATAGATATATACTAAGTAAAAGGTTATGTCATACTTTGTCAAAAAATATTATCTTGGAAGCATTCTTGAAGATGCAAGTGAACATAATTCTCTATTTTTTATTATCAAAGAGATCTTTCTTAGGGTTTATCTCTCTTTCCTCTTGCGTTTATGGGTTTTTCACTAAATTTATGTGAATACTTTGAAGTTTTGGGGTTAATTTAATTACACTTTTGGTTCCACTGGCTACTTTTGTGGTCATTTGTTGGACTAATTAAATTATCTTCTCTTTAGAAACCATGCAATGTGATTAAAATCTTCCAATATGAGGTTCAAGTAATGAACAACACAAAGAGTCCAAAATATATTCAAGTAGTCATCCTCAATCATTTCCCTTGCAAGTATGTCACTGGTTGCACTATCTACTGCAATTGAACAAAATTATCTAAATCAACCTCTTCATATACCTCTTTGAAGAAGCCCAACAAATATGAACCATCCTTGGGACCTTTCCAAAACATGACCCTTCATGGACTAGAAACCAATTCGTTAATAAGAGGTTCATGATGGACATCTGTCTAACCATCTAAAACAATGAACACCCCAAAATCCCCCCACTCTCTCTAATGTCGTGAAGTCTTACTTCAGTGTGAGCCTTTTTGGTTATCGACCAAAAGGGATCTCCTCATTTTTTTCATTATTAAGGGGGTCGTGTATCCTTCGAGTGCATTGTTGACCAATATATTTACCATCTTCATCCAAGGTGACCTACAGGCATTAAATGTCATGACATTTGCATTGAAAAACCATCCAATTGATGCATCATTGCTCGATCAACATCTAACATCCCATAGATGATAACGTGGGGAAGACCACAGCATTGACTAGTACTACTATGAGGTTGAGTCCTTGGTAGATATTGGTATTCGTTCATGAGTTCAAAAGTAGTGGGTGTGAGTTGTTTTCAGCTTTTCAACTTCATTATATCGTTTTATTAAGGATATCCTCTCTAGGTTGGGAACTTTGTCACATATTTTCATTTGCTCCCTTTTCCCAACTACAAATAAATACCACCAAACGACACGTGCAACTGACTCAGTACTTGGAAGCTTGTAGTAAGGGCATATTCATGCTCATGTTCCCATTGTCCCACTCTCTACCACTATATGATTAAGTGCATTGTAATGCAACCCAGAACCTAGCTTTGAAAAAAACTTGGATGCAGCAAAATAACAAATGGTTTAGTAAATGGGGTATTTGTTTGAAAGTGTGTCCCATAAACAGCAAAGAGATAAAAGCTTTTGTTATGGAAAAGTTCCACAAGTGTACTTGGAATAAGGAGCTAAGAAGAAAGACAAATTACTATATTGAAGACTGAAGTGTTTAATCCCACTCCTAGTCATCAACCAAAAGCATACATAGAGGCCAATATCTCTTGGAGAGCCAAAATTCTTATTGCTCAGTTAAGGACTAATTCTCATCAACTCCGTTGTGAAACAGGGCATTGGAAAAGGCCAAAGGAAGTGTGGGAGGAAAGAATATGCATTTTTTGTTCTTCCGGAAAAGTGGAAACAGAAAAACATTTCATTTTAGAATGTGAGGTTTTCAAAGACAACAGGGAAAGTTATGCAAATATGCTGGCAGCTAGCTCTTGGGATAATCTATTTAGCGAGGGGTTTGTCAAGAAGCTGAGAGCATTTATTTTGAAGCTTCACAGAAAAAGGGCCGAATACATCAAGCAGATGAAGAAGCAATCTGTCCCATAGGCTATCTTTAGCCTCGTGAACGTTAAAATAATTTCTTCCTTTCTTTCTTCTTCCAAGTATTCTTTCAATTGGATGCTAGTTTGTCTTGAGTTAGTATGGAACCTCGTAGTGATACTAGTGATTGGGTACTTGGGCTTTATGCCATAATAATGGATTGGAAACAGCAGAAATCTAAAAATTATTGAAAATTCAACCAAAAGAACTTCAGACTCCAGAGCCAACTTGGTAAGCAACAGTAGCACTCTTCATATACAATGATGCAGTCCAAATTCCTCAAGCTTCAAACCTCCACAGTCTAAGGCTTTAACTGTGCAAAAATTATGGCTACAACATCCAACTTCAAACAGTTTTCAGTGCAGGAGTTTTCTTGGTCTCACAGCTCTCTTTGCAAGAAAACAATGTTAAGAAGGTTACTTTTAGGTTCTTTAACATTTTAATGGATACTTCTGGTCAACACAAGAAAGAGGACAATTTTTTCTAATATGAGAATTCATTGCAATGAAGCAAGTTTCGCATTCTCATGGCAGGAATTAAGATATCCATTGCCCAGTTTCAAACAAAGAAATAATGCTAGTATTACTGTAAACTCAACCCAAAAAAAAAAAAAAAAATCATACCTAGAGCCAATAGTCCAGCGATAACAAATAGTTCTCCAATGGCAAGGGGAAGGGATGACAGAAATTTCAAAGCTTTCTTCCAAAGTTTTTTGAAAATAGGAAATCCTCCAAAGGCCACTTGTTGCGATTGTTCCTTTGTAGAATTCTCATTTGCCATGGTCGTGTCTGAGAGAGAAGGGGCTGTTTGTCTTTCCTCCAATACATTTTTTAACTGAGAATTCCCTTTCTTGCGTAGAATCTCAGGCTCTTTGGCTTTGGCCCTGACTTTGAAACTTTTCCGAAGTATTCCTCTTTGTTTAAGCTGAAATATCTTCAGGAACCCATTGCTAAACTCATGTTTTCTAAATGCACATGTTGCTGAAAGCCTATTTTTCAAAACCCAATTCCTCGTCCCACACTCTGGCAATGAGAATGTGGAGCTCTGTAAATAATGCAGTGCTTGGCAGCCATTGCAGTAGCCCATTATTGGGATATCAGATTAGCAAGCCTTGCTTCGTTTTCGCGCATTGAGTCGTGAAGACATCTCAAGAAGCTTTACCAGGCTGCTATCACCTATAAAAACGCTGTAAAGAAAGCCGTAATCGTGATAAGGGATGCATACATAGCATCCACACAAGACATGCGTAAAAGAGGGATACGCATTGAACATGTATCCTTCAAAATATGAACGCGGAAAATATCTCTCTTGGCCAAAAGTTCAGTTCTTAAAATTAGTAGTGACTACAGTAATTATTGGTTGATAGTTATATCTGGATATTCATTTATCAATCAAAGAAATTAGAAAGAAATTATTTTAACATTCACAAAGCATTCTATATTGGATTATGGTATCATGTTGAGACATATTGTTGAAAAGGTTTGGGACGATAAAGAAGAAGTTTTCGCTGCTTTGTTGACTTCAAAAAAGCATTTGACACAGTGTCTATCAATAAATTGTGGCATAGAATGGAAGTGCTTGAAATACCTGTGCATTATAGAGTCGTTGTCCATAGACTTTATGAAGAAATGAAAGTCAAAATTAAAACCTCAGTAGGTATTTCAAAAAGCTTTAAAAGTGATATTGGAGTCAAGCAATGTTGTCCTCTATCCCCTACTCTTTTTGGTTTATATATTGATAAATTTGAAAAATGGGTAAATCTGCAAGGTGGAGATGGTGTTTGGTTGGGGGAGTTTGTGATAAAGCTTTTTTAATATGCCGATGATATTGTATTGATTTCTAAATCAGCCCATGGATTGCAAATGCACTTATATGCCATTGAGCATTTTTGTAGAGCAGTGGGCATGCAAGTCAATACTAGCAAGACCAAAATAATGATTTTCTCTAATAAAAAGAAGCAGGGCCAGCATACTTTCTTCTTTGAAGACAACATTCTTGAAGAAGTAAATGAGTACAAGTACCTTGAGATTGATTTTAACAACAAACTCAATTGGGAGGACTGCGGAAAGAAGAGAATTTTAGGAGGGTGGAAAGCATTATATGCTCTTCAAAACAGATGTAGAGAGGCAGAGTTATGGGATTGGAAAACGATTAAAGTGCTTTTTGGACTCCTAGTTTGTCCAGTGATGCTATATGGGTGTGAATTGTGGGCTAGCAGCACCCCCGTCTCAAAATGGAAACAAATTGAGAAAATCCAAAAACGCTTGATCACAAGCAAGTTCAAAATAAAAAGTTTAGTACCTTATGAGATAATGTTGAGTGAAAGAGGAGCAACTCCCATTGAAGCAATTGCTACAGTGTGGTTCATAAGATATCTAAAAAGAATTGAGCAAATGAGAGTATATAGATGGCCTAATGTTATCTTCAATGAAGGCATGAGTGAAAGAAGAAAACATAGATAAAACAAAACTACACATGGATGCAAAAATGGAATATCTACCTCAATGTTTGTCCCACAAATAGCAAAGAGCTAAAGGATTTTTTTATGCAAAAGTTTCGTAAAAAGGTATGGGGAAAAGAGTTGGGTAGAAAGAAGAAATATTACATTGAGGAATTCAACCCTACGTGTGATCTACAACAAAAAGAGTTCATTGGAGCTCGCATTTCATGGAGGGCAAAGGTTCTTATTGCTCAATTAAAGACCAAATAGCATCAACTTCGGTGTGAAATAGGACGGTGGAAAAGACCTAAAGAAGCTTGGGAAGAACGAGTGTGTACATTTTGCACGCCTGGGGCTGTGGAATCAGAAAAACATTTCATTTTGGAATGTGATGCATTCAAAAACATTAGAGAAAGTTATGAGAACATGTTAGCATCAGTTTCTTGGCATTGCCTTTTAAGTGAGGGGATTGTTGGAAAGTTGGGCCAGCTTATCATCAATTTGAATCAAAAAAGGATTGAATTGCAAAAAGCAAAAAAACAGGGAACTAATGGTCTCATAGACTATTTTTAGTCTCGTGGACCTTAAATATCATTTCAGCTCATTTCAAAGCTAAAAATAGTCTATGGGACAGGTTGTTCTTCTATGTGGTTCTTGTATTTGGCCCTTTTCGCGTGGAATCTCACAATAAATGCTCCCAACTTCTAGACAAACCCCTCGCTAAATAGATTATACCAAGAGCTTGCTGTCAGAATATCTAAATAACTTTCCATGTTGTCTTTGAAGGCTTCACATTCTAAAATGAAATGCTTTTATGTTTCCACTTTTCCGGAAGAGCAAAAAATACATATTCTTTCCTCCCACAATTCTTTTGGTCTTTTCCAGCACTCTATTTCATAACAGAGTTGATGAGAATTAGTCCTTAATTAAGTAATAAGAATTTTGGCTCTCCAAGAAATATTGGCTCTTATGTACATTTTCTTTTATGATTATGAGTAGGATTAAACTCTTCAATATAATACTTCTTCTTTCTCCGTAGCTTATTCTCCCAAGTACATTTGTGGAACTTATCCATAACAAAAGATTTTATTTTTTGACTGTTTGTGGAACACATGCTCAAGCAAATACCCCATTTACTAAATCATTTGTTATTTTTTCGTATCCAAGTCTTCTTTCTTTTGCACAATATATCATTAAACACAACCTTGGGCCATTTGTGCTCTTTCATTTGCTCAATTTTTTTAAATACCTTATGATTTGCATCATAGCAATTGCTTCAATAGGAGCAGTGCTCTTCCATTCGCTCAATATTTTTTTAAATACCTTATACTCACATCATAGCAATTGTTTCAATAGAAGCAGCCCTTGTTTCACTTAACAAGATGGCATAAGGAACTACGCTTTTAATTTTGAATTTGTTTATAATCAAACGCTTATGAATTTTCTCAATTTGTTTCCACTGCATCTTGCATGTACTATTGGCCCACAGTTCACAACCGAAGAGAATCACCGGAATCACTAAAAGCCCAAAAAGAGTTAGAGTGGATTAGTAGCTGGTGGTTCTTAATGGCTCAGGTTTCACTCTTGCAACATTCCTCTATGGACCTTTAAAAGGTGTTTTTTAATAAGGAAGCATAGCTCTTAGCCAAATACAAACACTTTTACATCTAGGCTTACAACATATTTATGTTAATATATTTTATTAAATTTATAATTTGAAAATTATACCTATATTTATAAAATTATAATTTAATCATCAAAATATATATATATAGAGAGAGAGAGAGAGCATGTTTATAAAATATTTTTATTAATAATTAGGATAAAGATGTGAGATTTATTCTAAAGAGAATTATATATTTTTAGCTTTTCAATTTAATTAAAAAAATCATATCCAAAAGTATTAAATTCAAATTCCATTTTATTTTTATTTATGGCATTGAGCTCTTATTGCTTATTGTTGCCTTAAAAAATTAGGTTTCGCTATTAATCTCCTTGAACCATAAATAATATAAGGCCTTTTAAAAAATTCTTCATTTGATCTCCAAGAAATTGTCTTCCTAGAAAGAACATAATGTTCTTAGAGGATTTATATTGCCTCAGAGACCTATGACCCAAGTTAATTCACAGGGTTTTTTGAATCCACATATGTGCAAATCATCATTTGTGGCATGTGGGAAGGGCTCGTGCGGCTGCAACAACATTTGAGAAAGGGATTGATCGTCGATTCATGTGGCAAATACGTTGGTCTCGTGGAAACAATTAGAGGGTTTCAAATGGTCCTTTCTAGAGAATTAGATGGTCTTACCGAAGTCTTTTTATTTGGTGGGTAATATTTCAATTGTGAATCTCATTGAGTATATATATGACCTGTTGTGTCTTGGCTAGAAGAGTAGGCGACCCCATAGCGGACGTCTCGGCTCTTGTTGAGGCATAAGTTTCCTGCTATTGTGCGGCTTGCAGGCGGTTGCACGTAGCCTAGGTTTATAGTGGCAGCCAGTTAGATTTGATCCTGGGTCTGTTCAGGATAACTCTCACCAGTTACCGATTGTCCTAGATATATATATATATATATATATATATATATATTTCGATTGTGAATCCACGTTAAAAGTATATTGGTTTTCTTTCCAATAGACGAATGCTTGCAACAAATGTATATTAATATGTTTCATTAAATTTATAATTCGAAAATTAAAATTATGTTTAAAAAAATAAATTTAATTACTAATAATTATTATGTTGATTGTAGAATTTAATTTTGCATGGTATGTTTATAAAATATTTTTAAGAATATGGATAAAGGGTTCAAATTTATCTTAACGAAAGTTATATCTCTTTAACTTTTCAATTTAATTAAAAAAATCATATTCACAAATATCAAATTTAGATTTCATTTTATTTATATTTATAGCATTGAACTCTTATTGCTTATTGTCGCTTTATTAGATTATTATTATATATTTTACTAAACTCGTATATTAATTCTTTTTATAATGAATAATAATAATAGTTTAAAATAAATTTATAATTTAGTTAATTTGTATGTTTTTTCATAATTTTGGCAATGTGAGGCGTATCATGAGATAAGTCTCTTGAGTTTTATATGGACTGATAGAAAGAAAGAAAATATTTTAACGTCCATGAGGCTAAAGAGAGCTGATGAGACAGATTGCTTCTTCATTTGTTTGATGTATTCAACTCTTTTTCTGTGACGCTTCAAAATAAATGCTCCCAGCCTCTCGACAAACCCCTCGCTAAATAGATTATCCCAAGAGCTAGCTGCCAGCATATCTGCATAACTTTCCCTGTTATGAAATGTTTTTCTATTTCCACTTTTCCGGAAGAACAAAAAATGCATACTCTTACCTCCCACACTTCCCTTGGCTTTTCCCAGTGTCCCGTTTCACAACGGAGTTGATGAGAATTAGTCCTTAACTGAGCAATAAGAATTTTGGCTCTCCAAGAGATATTGGCCTCTATGTATGCTTTTGGCTGAAGATTATGAGTGGGATTAAACAGTTTAATATAGTAATTTTTCTTTCTTCCTAGCTCCTTATCCCAAGTATGCTTGTGGAACTTTTCCATAACAAAAGTTTTTTGTTGTTTATGGGACACGCATTCAAGCAAATACCCCATTTACTAAACCATTTGTTATTTTGTTGCATCCAAGTTTTTTTGCTCTTCCACAATCTATCATTAGAGACGACCTTAGGCCATCTACCATCTTCCATTTGCTGAATATTTTTTAAATATATAAATTGATAGCTATAAGCATTTATCAGTCACAACTCATTTTTAAGTACTAAATGTTTTGACTTTTTTGTAATACAATTTTGGATGAGATAGTGATTTTGTGTTATTTAAAATGCATTTTTTGAATACATAAATAAACCCTATTTTTAATTATAGGTTCTTCTCACATAGTGGTTGTTTGACATTATAGGTTTTTACATGTGAGAAGGCCAAGGGCTAACCAGCTTGTCATAGGGCATTAAATGCTCAGGTATATGTATGCTCTATAACAAAATAACACACAGTCTTTACTTTTAATTTATGTAGCCACCAAAGACTGTGTGTTATTTTGTTATAAAGCATGCATATACCTGGGCATTTAATGCCCTATGGCAGGCTGGTTAGCCCTTGCCTTCTCACATAGTAGTTGTTTGACATTGTACAGATTTGGATGACGTGTTCCTCCCAGGTCAAGGAGTGTTAAGCAAAACTAATTGTTGGGGTTAGGTATTTCCTTCCTTGTTGCTCTGTACACGCACAAGTGGGGTTACGTATTTCCTTGCTCGCAGGCACCAACACTGGAACTTATCGTTCTTTTTATCTAAAATCTAGCCTTACGAGTGCTTCTAAGTCTGCCTTTGCTGAGCTTCATTGGAGCTTTTTTCATTTTAAATAAACTCTCGCCTTCTTCAAGACATGGGGTCACACCAAGGGTGCCATAAGAACGAGCTACAGACACAAAAGTACTCGGTGCGAGTTGGAGTTACGTGCATTCTTTCGATGCTCTAGGTGGAAAGAGATATGCTCTGTAATAAACAAGATTCTTGCCTCCTCCTTTGCATCAGCCACCACGAGGCTATTGGACGGAAGCCTTCAATATTGCTAGGCAGGTTGTTTTTTTCTCTCAGGGGCGGCCATTAATGGCCCTGCTGTCAATGTGGCCATGCTCATCGTCGGTCGCATATTTCTCAGCATTAGCATTGGTTTAGAAAATCAAGAATATTGCTCAGCATTGACATTTGTTTTTGCAATCAAGTTAGTCAATTAAGGCTCTGAACTTTCTTTGTTAATGCTCCCATCTGAATCTAAGTCTAGACCATTTTTGCAGTTTGTTCTGGTTTATTTGTTGGAAATGGCGCCTCTAAGGTTGCAAGGAGCGCTGAAAATTTTGCTTCCAGGTGTTCGTCAACACTGGAATCTTAGCGGCGAGCCTCATAAACTACAACAACCAGAGACTCCACAATTGGGGATGGCACCTCTCGCTAGCTATGGCAGTTGTCCTGACAGCCATAATGGCGATGGGACCGTTCTGGTTGCCTGACACGCCCAACAGCTTGATCGATAGAGGGCATCAAGAAAAACAAGAACCATGTTGGAGAAGATTAGCGGGACGCCTGAGGTTCAAGAGGAGTTCGATAACCTAGTAAGGACTTTTCTGACTCATTAATGTGCCATGTAATGTTTTTTTCATTCTCACAGGCTATGATTGAACCCAACTATGGCAGTGATGCAAGCTCTTTGAACACAACAACAACCAAGGTATGTTGTCATTCATGTCATAGGGATTTTCCCCTCGAATGTTGTCTTGATTCTTCATTAATTATCGTTTCAAAGAACAAAATTAGTGGCATAACTCATCCCATCCATTTTAGAAAATAAGGAAAATAAATTCTAATATCTCATCCATTGTGATGCCATTTGTTGGGTAATAATCATAACAGGTGGAAGGTGGTTGGAAGTTGGATGGCCAAAAACGTTGGATAGGAAACAATACCTTTGCAAACATACTAGATGTTTTTTCTAGGAATACAACCACAAATCAAATCATTGGGTAAGAGAAATAGTAGCAAAGATAAGTTGAATGGGCTATAATAGGTATTAGATCTTACTTATTTCATTTGTACCTTATGTATCAGTTTCTTTGAATAGTATTATTTAACGAATAATCTTGACCTACAGCTTTTGCCTACGAAAACAAATGACAAAAATGAAAGCATGCAAGATGAATTGCATGAAGAAGTACCAAGATTCCTTTTAAAGAAGAGGCTTCATATACAAAAAACATTTTATGTCATATGTATTGAATTTTTTCCTGTATATCTCATTTCCATGGATTTTCCACAGGTTCATTGTGAGCAAAGGTACTCCTGCACTGAGGGTAACCAAAATAGAAAATAAAATTGTGTTGAGGTGTGTTCAAAATGGGGACATTCATTTGAAAGGAGTTTTTGTTGCTAACAAGGATAGATTGTCAGGCATCGATTCCTTTCAAGACACAAGCAAGGTATGTTTCTGATAGTTGGCTGGTAATATTTGGATCTTTGAAAATCATTAGGAAATATGCATAAAGGAAGGTGACATGTACCAATGCATTTTCTTTTGGTGGGTCCATTTGATATAATCACCCTATTGCACTTTTATAGATTTTATATGCTCGTAGGTTAAACATCTATAATGTATGCTAATATTGTCCTTCAAATGACAGTTAAATAGTTGTCTGCAATTAGCAATAGTTTCATTTGTGTGCCTGGTTTAAAATCCACAGTGAGTTTATGCCTTTATTGTATTTCAGGTGCTTGTTGTATCATGTGTAATAGTTGCTTGGCAGCGCATTGGTATTACAATGGGTGTCTATGATGTGTCATAGGTGCAATATTGGTTTTTCTTGGACATTGACCTTGATTGGATTCCCTTAGTTAAAAAAAACGACGGGTGTCTATGATGTGTCACAGGTGCAATATTGTTTTTTCTTGGACATTGACCTTGATTGGATTCCCTTAGTTCATTTTTGTGTAGTTTAGTTGGGAATAAACCTCTACATCTGTTTTTCTCCGTATAGGTATTTACAAGAAATAAATCAATTTGGAGTGTCAATAAATTATTTCCAAATCAGCCACTAAAAACTTATTTGTATATAGTTGGGTAACATTCAAGTGATGAACTTAATGGGATGGTGGCTGTGCAAGTTGTATGACGATGGGAAGATGACTAAGGGCATGCCAACTTAGCCAAGGCATTTGACTTAATTGCAATAATAATTCTATCGAGAATTTGGCTATAATCATTTGTTTAAGGAGAGCACTTTTTGAGAATCTGCAGATATATGTTATGTTCTGAGATTTGTATAGGCTTAGAATACCTTGAAAGCAAGGGAGGTAGTGTCTTTGGGACGAGAATTACTTGGTGGCAATGGAATCTTGACCGACTTTCTAGTGGCTAAGGTATGTATTACCCCCCAGGATATGTACTGATGCCTGAAACCTTTAACACTAAAATGTAAGATATATTAACTAGTTTGCAAGTATAGTTTTAACTTTTCCTTAGAAAGTGTATATAGAGAAAGAGAATCAGAGGCTTGTATAATGTAGCATCTCACTACTTTTGGTGAAAAAACATGTTATCTTTAGTAGGACTAAAATGGTGGGAAGTTTTTCTAATTGCCTTTTCCCTTTTGGCATAGAACCTCAAAATACTGGATTAGCATTTTAAATTTCTATTGAAAGAAGAGCCCCTTTAGAATTTTTTATTTTCTCTTGGTTCTATACGTGGTGATTCTTTTCCTCTAGAGTGTGCATTTAATTACATAGATTTGGAAATCAATCTGCAATGTGAAAATTTGCATGAACATTGCTTTTATGTACTTAAATGCATGTTTGGTATTTTTGCAGGCATTTTGTGATTTGGAACCTATATACTCATACAAAGGAACATATGAAATAAATTTGTTGGTCACTAGGTGAGAAGTTACTGGAACTGCAAGTTTTGAAGCACTGACTGCTCGTAAACAATTAACTACAAAATTGTAGGTACAATTCAGCACCATGGAAAACTTCTTTATCAATATTTTTGGTTATCTAGACGCATTGTTGATAAGGCAAACATTTAGGTTTATAAATGTCAGAGTTGAAAATGGAAATGCAACCCTAGGAACTCTAGTAGCAAATAATCATGGACCAGCCTTTGTACGATGTTTATGATAGAACAATGCCTAAATGAGAGACCTCCAAAATGGATAAAAATGGAATTGAGATAGACATACAAAGCAAGAGTCCAAATGCAGGCCCATCTAAATTGGCTCAAAAAGTGTTATCATGTGTGTTATTGATTGCTTTTCAAATATCAAGTTTATGTTTTTGCCTTAACCCTTTTGATCTCCTCTCATGTACAGTCATTTTACAAGTAATTTTTCCTGCATGGCTTGAAGTAATATCCTAATTTGTGCAATATAGAAATATTTCAATATGTTATTTTAACTTGATCAGATATTTGTTCACGACAATAATAATCTTTCATGTGATCTCAAATTTTCCCCTCCAATCAAATCTACAATTAATATGGGAGCCTTTTTGTGAACGAATTCACTCTCGCCTCTAGTTTTGCCATCAGTAACTTTTATCTGGAATCGTTGAAGGTGTTCTCTATGTTTTTTGTTATGTATAAAATAATCATTATTAAAATATGTCAAAAGAGGTTTCAAACATTTATGCAATACATTTTTTTCCTACATAACATTTATATCAAAAACCATCCTTTATCACGTTAAAATTCATTTACATACAAAACATTTACATCAAAAAACATCTTTGATCATGTTAAAAGACAAATGAGCATCACTTTTCATTTACAGATATATATCTTCTCTGTTTTTTTATCGTGTCAAGCATTGCTTGTGGAAATCTGCATAAAGGAAGGTGACTTGTACCAATGCATTTTCTTTTGGTGGGTCCATTTGATATAATCACCCTATTGCACTTTTATAGATTTTATCTGCTCTTAGGTTAAACATTTGTAATGTATGCTAATATTGTCCTTCAAATGACAGTTAAATAGTTGTATGTAATTAGCAATAGTTTCATTTTTGTGCCTAGTTTAAGAACCACACTAAGTTTATGCCTTTATCGTATTTCAGGTGCTTGTTATATCACGTGTAATAGTTGCTTGGCAGCCCATTGATATTGCAATGGGTGTCTATGATATGTGTCACAGGTGCAATATTGTTTTTTCTTGGACATTGACCTTGATTGCATTCCCTTAGTTCATTTTTGTGCATTTTAGTTGGGAATAAAGCTCTACATTTGTTTTTCACTGTACAGGTATTTACAGGAAAGAAAGCAGTTTGGAGTGTCAATAAATTCTTTCCAAATCAGCCAATAAAAACTTATTCATATGTTGGGTAACATTCAAGCGATGAACTTAATGGGATGGCGACTGTGCAAGTTGTATGATGATGGGAAGATGACTCTAGGGCATGCCAGCTTAGCCAAGGCATGTGACTTAACTGCAACAATAATTCTATCCAAGATTTGGCTATAATCATTTGTTTAAGGAGAGCACTTTTTGAGAGTTTGCAGATATATGTTATGTTCTAAGATTTGTATAGGCCTAGAATACCTTGAAAGCAAGGGAGGTAGTGTCTTTGAGACGAGAATTACTTGGTGGCAATGGAATCTTGACTGACTTTCTAGTGACTAAGGTATGTATTGCCCCCCAGGATATGTACTGATGCTCGAAACCTTTAACACTGAAATGTAAGATATATTAACTAGTTTGCAAGTATAGTTTTAACTTTTCCTTAGAAAGCGTATATAGAGAAAGAGGATAAGAGCTTAGTATAATGTAGCATCTCACTACTTTTGGTGAAAAAGCATGTTATCTATAGTAGGACTAAAATGGTGGGAAGTTTTTCTAATTTCCTTTTCCCTTTTGGCATAGAACCTCAAAATCCTCTATTACCATTTTAAACTTCGATTGAAAGAAGAGCCCCTTTATAATTTCAGATTTTCTCCTGATCTCGTACGTGGTGATTCTTTTCCTTTAGAGTGTGAATTTAATTAGATAGATTTCGAAATCAATCTGCAATGTGAAAATTTGCATGAACATTGCTTTTATGTACTTAAATGCATGTTTGGCATTTTTGCAGGAATTTTGTGATTTGGAACCTATATACTCATACGAAGGAACATATGAAATCAATTCATTGGTCACTGGGTGAGAAGTTACTGGAACTACAAGTTTTAAAGCATTGCCTTCTTGTAAACAATTAACTACAAAGTTGTAGGTACAATTCATCTACTATGGAAAACTTCATTATCAATATTGTTGGTTATCTAGACACGTTGCTGACAAGGCATAAATTTAGGGTTATAAATGTCAAAGTTGAAAAGGGCAATGCAGCCCTAGAAACTCTAGCAGCAAATAATTATGGACCAGCCTTTGTAAGATGTTTATGATAGAATGATGCCTAAATAAGAGACCTCCAAAATAGATAAAAATGGAATTGAGATGGACATACAAAGCAAGAGTCCAAATGCAGGCCCATCTAACTTGGCTCAAAAAGCGTTATCATGTGCATTATTTATTGTTTTTCAAATATCAAGTTTATGTTTTTGCCTTAATCCTTTTCATCTCCTCTCATGTACAATCATTTTACAAGTATTTTTTCTTGCATGGCTTGAAATAATATCGTAACTTGTGCAATGTAATGACAATATTTCAATATGTTATTTTAACTTGATCATATATATGTTCACAGAAATAATGATCTTTCATGTGATCTCAAATTTTCCCCTCCAATCAAATCTACAATTAATATGGGAGCCTTTTAGTAATCAAGGAATCAACCAAAAAATTTGTGCTTAATCATGTTGATGGAGTCTACCATGTATATGTTGTTGGCAATTTGGATGTGGCTAAAACACATCATTGTGGATGTAATGACAAACTATTCCACTACTTGCAATGTCATGCCATGGATACACCTCTTGTAGATTAAGAGTTGATGAAGAGTGGGGACTTTATGAGTTCATGGATTGAGCAAAGCATAGTTATAGAAAATCTATGTGATAGGGTGCATGTCAACATTTCCATATATGTCTTCTTCCACTTTCGTCTCGTTATTTCAACAAATTTAATTTCTTATTCTTTACTTGTTTGGTTCATTGTCTTCCCTATTAGTTTTTGGCTATCTCTATCTCCTCGGTGCTTTTATGAGGGTATTTGATTGCCCTGACAACTCTCTAGATTTCGATAACACAACCATGTTCCACACACATCCCTCTACTTTACTAATTCCTTCCCATTCCCCTCTTAATTCCTCACGCCTTCCACGTCCACATCTTTGTTTCTTGCAATGCTACCTTTACGTCACTCTACACTCATCTACACTTCTATCGGAGTGTCTTTGCACCCTTTTTGTGCAAATGCTACTATTAATCCTTGACCAATTAATTTTCTTGCAATGAAGGCTTCTCAACAATCAATTAATCATCATCAAGCTTTCTCGTCCTTGATGATGAATGGAGTGTCCACCCAAAACATTGGACAAACTAAAATTCATACAAAAATTTCTACCAAATGTTTTCAACACTATAAACAACTGTGAAAGTCTACATTCTCTTATAAACTCTAAAATACTTACATTTTGCAAATTTTGAAACTCAAACCTACTATTCTAAAAAAATCTCTACACAATTTGAGAAAAAATAATTGGAAAAAAATTAGTTAATTAGACTACACTGTTAATTACTTGGTTTGCCTTTTTCAATGAAAAAAAAAATTGGCATTCTCTTAAATTGGCATATATTTTTCATGTCTTTTCCAAAAAAAGAAAAAATAGTAATTTTAGAAAAGGAAAAAGAAGTAGTAATTTTATCAGGTAAACCATTAAATAATATATGTTTAATTTAAATGTATTTTGGAAGTATTATATTATTTTTTGTGAGAAAAGTAATTTACGATAATATATGTGTTTTATTATGTTATGATTCTAATATTATTGGGGTTATTATGGTGCTTGTTGTTTGATTAATTGTAATGTGATTATGCATGTTAAGTTTAGTATGACTAAATAATATAACATTTTTTTAAAATTAATTTTTGTTTTCCTTTAATTTTATTAATATTTATGATAATTCTATAATTTCTGTAGAAATGTTGAACAATTTTGATTATGCATGTTAAGTTTAGTATGACTAATTAATATAACATTTTTTAAATTAAATTTTGTTTTTCTTTAATTAATCATTTTTGTTTCAATTTTATTAATATTTATGATAATTCTATAACTTCTGAACAACTTTGAGTTGCTTATGAATGTAGTCAATATTTTTTCCCAAAAAAAGCAATATCCTCAACATATAAGAGAAATATAGCAATATGTATAAGCATGTTAATACTACGCTCCCCTCTTCTTTTAAACATTACTTAATTTTTTCAATAGGGGTATTAAAAATTGGTGGGAGATAGGAAATATGTTTATTAATGTCTCTTGGCCACTATTTATAACATTTTATATTCACGTCAATTTTTTCATAGAGCCTAATCACAACACTATGAAGTTTAATAAGACCCCTATTTCTTCCAACATTTTTGATATCTTGGCTTCAAGAATAACATTGAAGACTTCTCTAAAATCAAAAAATCAATATAGAAGATATTTGGAAAATATCGCTTTTATTTAATGAAAAATGTGAAGCTTTAGATTGGTCGGATCCTCTTTATGTGGATATAAAAGATGAGTGTTCGTTATTTGGTGAACAATTTGTTTGAACTAGCTACCTATTTTATATGAAAGAAAATAAGTGTCACAAAAGAAGGGTGTCATCCTTTATTTTTTTTACAAAAACGCCTCTGAAATAGGACTTCCAAAAATGATGTTATCACAATTGGTGAAACAAAAAATATATTTTTCTTGAGTCTTAGTGGGGACATGGTTATGAGTGTTAGTCACCAGTTTGTAGCATCAACACAATTTCTTGTAAATTTTTGATTCGGGGGTTTGGAACATTGTTAAAGTGAGTGCTTATGCTCAATCTAAGCAAGATGATTTGATTCATCGAAGGTGGATCATATTCACTTTTCTCTTTGGATGGAATTTATGAACATGTTCAATCAAGTGAAATCTTGTGTTAAAAAAGTTTCAGAACATTTTGGGAAGGTGCTTATATGCAACATATTTTTTCCCACTTACAGGGTAAGTTTGAGGGTTTGTCTTGAAGTTGATATCACCAAAGACATTCTTGAATCTAGAAAATTGATGGATGGTAAAATAGCATTCAATCAACAACTTTGCTACTTAAACTTACCCAATGCCTACTTTGCACGCCAAGAATGGAACCATCATGTCAAAATTTTCCTCAAAAGAAGGAATCCCAAGCATAAGAATGATAAGTATGTGGACCATTCTCAATTAATGTTTATGGATATTCAAAAGTAATCCCTTCCTCTTTGTTAAGATAAAAGGGTTACTTCAAACACTCCTAGTACCTCTAATCCAAATTCTCCCTCTTAAATAGGCGATAAAGATGGTTCGATGATTTTGTAGAGTGGGAAACGAAAAGGATCTAAGAATGCGAGGAAAAGAGTAAACTATCCCATTAAATTATGTAATGTGATGGGAAAGTGAGAAAAACATCTTACAAATATGTAGTTGTTGGGTACACCCCTAGTTAGGGAGGTTTTGAGGGGATGAGGATTTGCAATAGAAATTATCTCTCTCCAAATGGATATTTCTATAACTTCACTACATAAGGAGGTTGATTATCCACTCCAAATAGATGATGGTCAAATAATTTATTTTGGCTCCAAAACTAGTATTCTTTGTCTCCAAGAGGTTAACAATATTGGTTTTGATCTTCATATTAGGATGCTTTTTTTAGGAATGACCCTTGTTATCACCCCAAGAAACTCTCCTAGGTTGTATCTCAGAGATGCTTGGGAACATTACAAACTCAACAAAATGTTGGAAATGGATGAATGGAAGGAATGATGCATATTCAAGCCAGATAACCACTTCTACTATGCTTAACTCCAAACATGGGTGAACACCCCAGACTACAAGGCTTTAGACCACCAATTACTCACAGTTTGAAGATTAAGTGAACATGGAGAATACTGACCACACCAGCAGATGCACAAGACCATGTGATGGCCGGCTGCAACCAATAAAGAGGTCTGCAAATCTATTTCCTAATGCACAGACATGATGACAGCTCTCTGGCACTAAGTAAACAGAAACCTGCATAACACATTCAATGATACATACTAGACTTCAACACAGAGGTGGGATGACAGCCCCTCTAATGCTAAAAATCAAGAGCACATGAACAATACATAGCAGGCACATCCTAGAACAGAATAGAAATGGAAAGTGAGCAATTAACAACAAAAGAAGCTTGTATTAGCTGAAAATGAAGACCAGACGCTGCAAGTATCACAGTAGTTACAGTCTCCAGAAGTTGAACCTTACATCAAAACTACAACCATCAACCTTGATTACATCTGTGTTTTGGGTATATATAGAGTTTCATTGCAAAGATATTTTGCTATTCTATGCATGGAGGGGTCATAATTGACCACCAACTGCTTTAACTGTCTGATGGAGTCTCTGCTACGATCCGCCTGCTTTAATGAATGGATTTGATCTTTCTGTTGCTCGGCCGTCCTTCCTGAACAAGTGGAGTGTAATATGAAACAAGCTCCGTAACTGATAAATGGGTTTATCTGCTCGAGCTCTGTACTTTTCTTCCTCAGCCATGCTGCTTGTTGAATGCGGTTGTTGAGGATCTAATGCACAGAGTGCTGGTAGTTGATCACCTTCGTCCTTCGGCGGCGCAGAATAGGCTATGGGCACGGACAGTATGGTGGAGGCATGGTGGAGAAAGATCAGCCGTTGAATTGTGTGAATTGACGGCGGAGAGCGCTTGCTAAGGAGTATCCGGAGGTACGTGAGCGGGATAAACAAGGGCCGTCGGATCTTATACGGGCAGATCTAACGGTCGTCGGGGGCGGAAGATACGTGGACGATAACGAGCGGGGAAAGGTACGATGGGCGGTAAGCGGTATTGCCCGCACCGATTTAGGGAGGCTAGCGATATTCTTACAAACCCGCATGATCCCATTCAATGCGCGACACGTGGCAGACGTGACGGGAGGGAAACCGCTTTCCCGACGCGTTATCATGTGGTTAAGTTACGGGCACGGGACGTGCGTTCACGGTTGGATCTCACGGTGGATGTGATCGAAGGTGGAAGGTGTACCCGCGTTAATAAGCGAGGAAAGCGACGGATACCGTTAGATTGCTGAAGGACTGGATCGAACAGTGTGGGTTACATGGTGAGGAATAGTTGGAATAGGAGCGCGGTCAGGTTACCATGGTCACATGACCGTTTGAACTCGGCGCCCGAGGGCTAAGGAAATATGGGTTATGCAGAGTTTAGAGGAACAAAACAGAGGCAACATGGTGAAAGGAAGTAAGCAGGGGAATAGGGAAAGGCGAGGATAACCAGTGTAGACCATCTCTGAGCCAACAACCAAGGACCGAGCTTATTCCTCCTCCTCGAAAATCAGCAACATGTAGCAGAGCTAACACTGGCTCCTTCTGGGGATGAGATCCTCCCTGTGAGGTCTCAAGAACTGCAGACCAATGCCTTCATACAAAACCAACTTAAAAACTTTGCCTAGTATTCCATTAGGCATGGAGTCTAATTAAGCCTATGCTAAAACCTGTAAAAGAACATGCTTATAATTGTTAAGGCTTGGAAACCTTAAACATAAATCTTCAAAAATTGGCCATCTGCTGGGCCACCAACATCATTCCCCTCCTCTCAGCCAGTTCATCAAAGAGTTGCAAAATTGGGTTTATTTGATCCTCTACCTCAAAGAGTTTAGGGCATTTGACCTTATCTGGTAGATATGGATCAAATTTCATCCCCTTTCTGTATACTCTCATCCTTGGATGTTCTTCATGGGAGCCTTTGTACACCTGCTGAATAACCATGGTTGCTGTGTACTTCTCTGTGTCATCTGTGGCCTGCACAACTAATATGAATGGTGAACCAATGTATTCTTGTGCGGGGGACACAGAGACATCATCTGCTCCTTCATTTTTCTTAGAACAGTCCACATCCAAGGAGGAGTCCCAAGACTATGCACCCTCTTCCTCTGTCATCTGGCAAGCTGCCTTTTCAATCTGTGTGGAGGCTACCTGAGCAGGTTTCAGAATATCAAGACTGAGGTGATCAGTATCAACCTTGAGAATGGAGCTATTACCTGCCTCAGTGCCTAGTGGGAAACTGTGAGGGATTCTCTTTTGAGCAAACAGAGAAACATAAGATGATGGGGAGCTTTCTTCTCCCTTATTGATCACTGAAATGGGGATAAGAGCAGGTTGGTCAATCTACAAACCTGCATAGTCATTAGAAGATGTGTTGGCTTTAGGCTCGGATTCTTGGAGGATGGTAGGACCTGCTGCTAGCTGCTTTTGTTGATCAGCTTGTTGTTCTGTAGGTACAACAAACTGGTGAGCAGTGCCTATAGATAATGACCTCTCATAGGCAGCTCTGGTTAGGAAAGGGGCACTGCCCTTATCTTCCAAACCGTGGACCTCCTCCTCTTCTTCAGGCTGCTCTTCTTCCATGACTATATTCTGAAAAAGGGTCTTCACCCTTTGATCTTTGTTTGCATCTTGATTTCTCTTATCCCCCCAATGCTTTAGGAACACATCATCTAAAGCCTCAATGTCTACAATAGACCTAGGGGGTAATTTTCTGAACCATTTTCTAGCTTCCCCATCTAGGCTTTGGACAAAAACCCTCATCCACACATCCTCTTCATAAATATCCAGGTTATCAGCATAACAATAAAAAGACTCTAGGTGCTCTTCAGCTGTTACTCCTTCTGTACCAGTAAACTTAGGCATATATTCTTGATAATCTCCTGCAGGCATGGCATTCAAAGGGACAGGCAAGACCAAGGGTCCATACCTAGCAGCAACGATTCTTTCTATCTTTGTAAGAGCTTGCTGACCTGCCATGACTGGGGTATATGAAAGGATACTGGTAGACTGAGTGGTATGGATCAATGAAAAGGATGACAGAGACAGAGGAATATGATGGACAACATGGATGCTTCTTTGGACTGAGATCCGAAAGGGAAATGAATGAACAAGGAGCTTTATGAATCTCTGAAGGTGATTTCTTCACTAGCAGAGATACATGGGACTTTTAAGGCTTACCTGATCCTGATGCTCCTTTCTGCAAAGTTTTCTTCTGCTTAACGATCTTCTCAGGATCAGGCACTGGTCAGCTGGTGATTTCTGAGGATTTCTCTGAGCATGCCTCACAAAACTGCGCCAGAACTGCAATGTGGAGTCGCCAAAGGTTGGTCTTCCTCTAGTGGAGTCGCTAGATAGATGATTACAACCAGAAATGTGTCCAGACCTTGTCTATCATCAAGATCTGGAACTGTGTCGTCTCCTAGGGAAGCTGAGCTTCAATCTCCTCTCCTCGGAAACGGCGCCATTTAATGTTATCACCCTAAGAAACTCTCCTAAGTTGTATCTCAGAGATGCTTGGGAACATTACAAACTCAAAAAAATGTTGGAAATGGATGAATGGAAGGAATGATGCATATTCAAGCTAGAAAACCACTTCTACTATGCTTAACTCCAAACATGGGTGAACACCCCTAGACTACAAGGCTTTAGACCACCAATTACTCACAGTTTGAGGATTAAGTGAACATGGAGTATACTGACCACACCAGCAGATGCACAAGACCATGTGATGGCCGGCTTCAACCAGTAAAGAGGTCTGCAAATCTATTTCCTAATGCACTGACAGGATGACAGCTCTCTGGCACTAAGTAAACAGAAACCTGCATAACACATTCAATGATACATACTAGACTTCAACACAGAGGTGGGATGATAGCCCCTCTAATGCTAAAAATCAAGAGCACATGAACAATACATAACAGGCACAACCTAGAACAGAGTGGAAATGGAAAATGAGCAATTAATAGCAAAAGAAGCTTGTATTAGCTGAAAATGAAGACCAGACACTGCAAGTATCACAGTAGTTACAGTCTCCAGAAGTTGAACCTTACATCAAAACTACAACCATCAACCTTGATTACATCTGTGTTCTGGGTATATATAGAGTTTCATTACAAAGATATTTTGCTATTCCATGCATGGAGGGGTCATAATTGACCACCAACCGCTTTAACTGTCTGATAGAGTCTCTACTATGATCTGCCTGCTTTAATGAATGGATTTGATCTTTTTGCTGCTCGAACATCCTTCCTGAACAAGTGGAGTGTAATATGAAACAAGCTCTGTAATTGATAAATGGGTTTATCTGCTCGAGCTCTGTACTTTTCTTCCTCGGCCATGCTGCTTGTTGAATTTGGTTGTTGAGGATCTAATGTGCAGAGTGCTAGTAGGTGATCACCTTTGTCCTTCGGCGACACAAAATAGGCTATGGGCACAGACAGTATGGCGGAGGCATGGTGGAGAAAGATCAGTCGTTGAATTGCATGAAACAATGGCGGAGAGCGCTTGCTAAGGAGTATCAGGAGGTACGTGAGCGGGATAAACGAGGGCCGTCGGATCTTATACGGGCAGATCTAACGGTCGTCGGGGGCGGAAGATACACAGACGATAACGAGCGGGGGAAGGTACGATGGGCGGTAAGTGATATTGCCCGCACCGCTTTAGGGAGGCTAGCGGTATTCGTACAAACCCGCACGATCCCATTCAACGTGCGACACGTGGCGGACGTGATGGGAGGGAAACCACTTTCCCCGCGCGTTATCATGTGGTTAAGTTACGGGCGTAGGACGTGCGATCACCGTTGGATCTCACGGTGGATGTGATCGACGGTGGAAGGTGTACATGCGTTAATAAGCGGGGAAAGCGACGAAGACTGTTAGATCGCTGGAGGACTGGATTGAATGGTGCGGGTTACATGGTGAGGAATAGTTGGAGTAGGTGCGCGGTTAGGTTACCGCGGTCACATGACCGTTTGAACTCGGCGCCTAGGGGCTAAGGAAATATGGGTTATGCAGAGTTTAGAGGAACAAAATAGAGGCAGCAGGGTGAAAGGAAGTAAGCGAGGGAATAGGGAAAGGCGAGGATAACCAGTGTAGACTATCTCTGAGCCAGCAACAAAGGACTGAGCTTATTCCTACTCCTCAAAAATCAACAACATGTAGCAGAGCTAACAACCCTTCTAATCTATTAATAATGAGTAAGGTTAGGGTTCCAAAGGTGTTCTATTGGTAGTCCCCCCTTAGTTAGAATCAACCATTGTTTCATCTATATTGGCACATCTAATATGTGTATGGATCACTAACTTTCCACTAGGTAAAATGGTGTGTTTTTTCTATATTCATGCTCCATATTAGTTGACATATTATGTTTAGTGCTAGGGCTATATCATAGATTTTCTTCTAAATCTTAAATAGATTTTGATTAATGATTTTAACATGGTTAAAAGGCGAGGTGATAGGGATGGCAATGTGGCTTTTGTGATTTCATCAAAGGAAAGGGATGCATGTGCATGTTGTAGGGCCATATTTCAAATAAATAATTTTGGAGGCAAAACCCATGGATTATAGAAGTTAGTATACATGGTCAAATGAACAAAGAGTTATTGATAGAATTCAAGCAATATTTGATTGAATCTAAGTTATTGATAGAATTCAAGCAATATTTGATTGAATCTATCTCCTAAGGGAGATTTTTCTTGTTCTGTTTGATTGACCAGTGTGTAGGGAAATACTGAGGGGGGTTGTGAATCAATATTTCTTTCAACTGTTATATTATGCTAGATAAAAATCATTTAACAAGTTAAGCTAGAATGCATGAAGTAGAACAAAAAATAACTTTATTGTTAAAAATAATGAGGACTCTAATCCTAGTTTACAAAGACAAGCTCAAATCTATAATATAAGTTCTTCAATTCTTCAAGGCACCAACCTAGTTAATACGAGGACATTAATCATCTTAGGCTCCAACCTTCAACTATACTTCTATTGTAGTTGCTACAACGCCCTTCAAAATTTTGGCCTATACCCAATTTCGGAGCCTTCCTTAATCTTGTTGGTCATTGTTGCAAACTTTGAAACTCATTTCATTTGTTTTCTTAGAGTCTTGTGTTCCCTTTTGCAAGATGGGCAAAGTGTTGTCTTTTAGCATGTTGGTTGTCGTGTCTTGCGTATAAGCCCGTTCAGGTGGTTCTAAGAGATCATCTTTGTGCAAATGAGTTGTTCTAACCTTGTAAGTACCTGTCGCACTCATTTCAAAAGTTTTAAGTATTGTCGCACAAGTGTCGTTGCAAAGTACATCTCCGATGTCGCACTTGTCATAAACTTATCTCATGGAGGGAAATTCTTTGTTCATGTGTTCGGACAATCTATGTCGTCATGTCATCAAATATTCTAAGTGTGTGATCATAGTGAAAGTTCATCATTGTTCGCATCGATCTCACTGATCCCACACAACCATTTTCGGAAAAACTTCCCAACTGGGAAACCTAGCTTCACCGGGCCTCCCTTGAGTTGCACACTGTGTAGTTTCAATTCTCTAGCTATGACCTTGCTACTTGGCACTGCGCAATGTGCAATTCCTACATCCCAGGACTGTTGCACTCCGTATTTTTTGTGCCCAAACCCCGACCTTCACCTCCAGAATTGTGCAGTCATTCCTCCCAGCCCAGCCTCCACTATGCACTGCGAAATCACAAGCCTCAAGCTCATCCCTTGATCCCTTAAACTACATAGCTCTGTAGTAGCCATGCCTCCCTTCTCTCCTAAAACTGTGCAACGTGTCCTCTCAGTGCTCATTCCCTCAACCTGTCCCATTAGCTTCCAAAATTGCGCAGTCTTCTCGCCCATTCCGGCTTAAACTGCGAACTTCGCAACCTCAAGCCTCAAGCTCATTCCCTAAGCCCTTGAACTACGTAGCTCCGCAATAGCCCAACCTTCCTTGACTCCCAGAACTACGTAGTGAGCTCTCCCAGTGCCCATCCCTTCAGCTTGTCCTACTGGCTCCGGAAACTGTGCAATCTTATCCCTTAGACTTGTTTGAACTGTGCACTGCGCAGTATCGGGGCTAAAAATTTCCCCCTGGCTGCTGGAACTATGCAGTAACTGAGTCCCTCTTCCCATCATGTCTCTTTTTTTGGCTTAGTTGGTGGATCAGGATGCATCATCTTAGACTAGGGGGTTTTCGGATTGATGTCGTCTCGTCATAAGTGAATTGCAGGAATGGGTACCCTATCATTTCATGACAAGATGGTGAAGAAGGATAAGAAGGAGGTAACCATGCTCAAAGACTCTCTCATAGCTGAACTTATAAGTTGATCGATTAAGAGAAAGTGAAGGGACACTAGTTTGCGACCAATATTCAAGACTTGAGATCAATGAAGATTCCTCATCACCAAGCCACGCAAAGGTGGAAAAAAAAGCATATTCAAGAGGACATCCAACACTTAGCAGTAGTAGTGGCTTGACATTTCCACATCATCAAGCAGTCCATGACATTAGCGTCATGTCATATTATGTCATGAGTGGTCATATGCCACCTTACTATTGCAGATCATGTATATTGTATACAAAATTTATTGTAAAGTGGAAGTCAAAAGGACACACATGGAATGTAAAGAGTCATGTAAGTTGAAAAGTCATAGGAAGTTTAATAGTCATGAGGGTAGTCAAAGAGTCACAAGGAGTGTGAAGCATCACCACTTGGCTATATATACACCCACATTGTATGAGCAAAGGACTTTTCACCTTGGCTCCTCCCACAAGGCATTAGAGAGACATATCAATTCTTTGAGGAGAAAGGGATGGCTCTAATGCTCCACTACTGGAGCTAGTGATGTACATTGTAAACATGTGTCATGGAAGTTTTACTTAATAACATAAGCCTTTAAGGCCAGCACATTCTTCATGCTTGGATTATGAATGTTTGTAAGACTATTATATGGATGTTTGTATTTCATGTTTGCTCTCACATGTGATAAGATAGTTGAACTATTTCAGTTGTTTTGGTACTTATCTTATTGAGAATATGTTGTAATGGTTGTCATTTTTTTCCCATCCTTGTGGACTATTCCGTAGGATATTAGACAAATATTTCTTCATTGGTTGGTTGTAATGACCGTCGCATCCTCTGTTGACTATTCCGCTGGATGTTAGACAGATCCTTCTGGTTCATGTGTGTCTCTTATTGGGTGGTACTACTACCTCTCACTTGGAGGCTCACTTTTCTCTCCTCTTTGCAGTAGAATAACCTCAACACATTTACAACAGAACACTCAACATGCACACTCCCTCTCTCTCTCTTGCCAATAGTTAGAGCCAAGGCATATCTTTAAGATATATGGAAACCGATCTGATATTCCGGATGGAGCTCCTACACCAAATGGTGTGAGGTATAATTGGGACTTCATATCGAGGAGACCCCTTGGTTGATATATTTCCAGCACCATCAATAGTGGCGCTAGAAGGAGTGCCACATGACAAGTTGAGTGCGTAGAATCTGGTTTGAATCTCTTATCTAAAACAGCTCATACTCAAATATTACTCCCGGGGTGCTTCTCTAATTTTTCCCTTTATCAATTTTCGATCCCCAATGAGCCTATTTATCACTTTTCCCAGTTAAAGTTTGATTGTGAGGATGGAACAGCCATAACCGAGCACATTTCTATTTTTCTTAAAATTTTTGAATCTTACGAGATCAATGATGAAGAGTTTGCTTGTGTGATTTTCTTCCTCACCCTTTAAAGTCGTGTTAATCGATGGTGCCATGCCTTACCTCCCGCTTCCATCCATTCCCTTCCTCAGTTCCTCGGGGAGTTTGATCAAGCCTTTGATAGGTATAATTACCGAGATGTTTGTAAAAGAATCAATCTCTTAAGAATGGAGCCTAATGAATCAATTAAGTGTTTTTCTTATTGATTCATTCACCTTTGTTGTGAAATTTTTTAAGAAGACATGATTCAAGATCTCTTGAAACAAGAGTTTGAGTGCTTGGTTTTTATCTCTTTACACGGTGACCTTGAATCCCATGGTTTTCCTACTTCCCCAACTCTTGTGAATCATGAGACACCTCTAATTTCAGAGGAGGAATTTAATGCTCCTTTTTTTCTTTGTCCTCCTCCTTTTCTGTGTGATGGTAATAAAGTTGAAAAATCCACAAATCAAATTCCTAATCCATCTTCTCATTCTTCTTTTGTTTCTCATGACTCAAATTCAATGAAGGAAATCCCAGAATGGCTCATGAAGCCCATGGGGAAGACTAACTTCCCCATTCCGCAACATGATGTTATCATTCATAACTCTAGCCTCCAATATGATCTAGATTTATGTGATCCTCTATCATCTACATGCCATGACTCTTTGTACTGTGATTCACCCGATCAATCTACTCCACCAGCTAGTCTTTCACACTCTCTTGATTTCACATTGCTGGTTCAAATTGCAATCATATACAAGGTAGTCACTTTACACAGGCAGAGGAGCAGGAAGGTGAAGATGCTTTCAATCTTTCTTCTATTTTTAAAAATCCTCCATGTAAAGATGATGTGCTTCCATTCTTGGATGATTTTCAATCTACTAATCTCGGTAGTGAATCAAATGTAATTAATTCTCTCAATCAATCTGTAGCCTCGAGTGACAATCATTATAATGATGATGACTTTATTGATGTATGCGATCACAAATGCCCAGGTGCATCAGCTAATATTTTGGTTTCTCATGAATATTTTACTTTGGATCCAAAATCTGATTCAGTCAAAGAAGATGTGCTTATTAAAACTTCCTCTTTTGATCTTACTATCCCTTATGCTCTATCATCTGTGATGCATCTATTTGTGATGGGGTTACTCCATGTTCTTCAAGTCCATCATCCGATGAGTTAACCTCTCAATTGGCACAAGTTGGTGAGATTATCCATGAGGAAAACGAAAACAATCAAATCTTTGAGTACTCTTCCCAACCCTCATCATGTCTTCACTTGCATGAAGATAACTCTTAAGATAAGCTTGCTCATGAAATTTCCTCGATTCCTTTATCCTTGAATTTGCGATCAAAAGAATCTTTCGACTTGAGTAATTTGGTTGTTGAAGTTGAAAAATCTGGTCAAATTAGTGACAGAGATGGATGCCATATGGTGAGCAGTGGCTTTATTGAAACTAGTGGTAACATCTATCCTCAAACCATGCATGATCTGGTTCAATCTCCAAGATGCGATTTTACAATCCTTGAATGTTTCGAGACCTACCAGGGAGTCGAGGCACTTCATCTTTTGTTGATGGTTATGTCAGGATCTTGTGACTCTGGTAAGCCCCCCAAACTAAGCCAGATCTAGTTTCTACCACACAACCCTTCTCTCTGCGTGGTTTCACTCGATGTAAATTTATTTTTGAAAAATGTTTGGTATTTTGAGTATGATCTTTCAAATTTTCAAGATATTACTTTTGACCAGATTCGGGAATCTTTTCCAGTTTATTCATCTTCATGCAAATCTATCGCATCAAACTCGGGGTTGGAATGTATATCTCTCACAAAGTCACGGGATTGTGAAGTTGATCATTTCAAATACTATCTTTGGCCAAAGGAATCATGCCTATCATATTCATCTATTAATAGTTAGCTCCCCCTTTTTCTTGTGAATAAAATCCTCTTGAGTAATAATGAATGCATGAGTCATCGCACAAATCAAGTTCTTCTTCGTTCACCATGTCCTGACCGGTCTCATGTGTTTGTGGTGCTGACATCCCTTTTAAATTCTTTTCATGATTACGATTCTTGCACAGTTTGTCACCAGTTACAGGAAACAATTTGTCACATTTATCTTGTGAGCAACTTGGTTCGATTGTTCAGAGCATTCGTAGAACTGTTCAAATGAGTTATCTTCATTTATTACAAATCGAGAATCTTATTCTTTAATCAACTCATCTGATCATTATTGTGTCTTTGATGGTTTTCATTCATGTTATCATTTTCCCACCAGTATATCTAATGGAAGTTGTTTTGCATCCTTCGATCTTCATCGTTCAACATCTCACTGTTCAGATTTTTGTCCAGCGGTTGAGGCACTTCAGTGCCCACTGATGGTTATGTCAAGTCCTCACTATCTTGACATGACTACTAAATATGATTAGATCTATTTTCCCTCACAATATTCTTGTTATAATCCCGTGCCTCTAATTGAAAATCCATCTTTTCAAAGATTTCAGGGTTTTCAATAGGATCATCATGAATTTTATGATCCAATCATTGAATGGTTGGAGCAATCTTACTCGACAAGCTCCATTGAAATAAACAAGTTTCAGCCTTTTATCATGCTTGCTAAGCAGGATGACACAGAAGAAGGTGCATTCACAAGAAGTATTCAAGGTTTGTTTGATTATGCTTTCTGTCAGAGAGGTAAGAGTGTGAATTGGATGAAAGTAGTGGTTGTGACACATCTTTCTGCCCACAAGTAAGACCTTCAAATTTTTGTGCAAATTATTCAAGCTCTCATATTTTCTCTTGCACATTGCTTTATATTTGTTTTAATCGATCGCATATTTGTGATTGCAGGTCGGGAACGATTACGGTGGCTACATGGAAATCCCATTATACATGACCCTGATCTTCTAGTCGTTAGGTTAAGAGTAGGGTTAGATGCATCCTAGTTTTCCTTATCTTGCACTCATCTTGTGTTGTTATCTTGAGTCTCTCTTGTCTTTTATTACTTTTCTCTTTCATTATGCTTTGGTTTAGCTTCTTTTTCTTGTCTTCTAGTTTTGTTTCCTTGTTGTTTGTTGTCTTTCCTTTTGTTTTCATCATGTGAATAACTGTTGTGCCTAAACCTGTTTTTGGCCTTAGTATGTGTGTGGCTAACCTCGAGTCCATCTTCCTTGTGTCGGTTATATCTTTTGTTCGATGAAGTTCTAATGGAAAATACGATTTGTCTGTAAGGAGAGTTTTGGTCCAATCATGAACTTGTGTCTAGTCAGGAAACCTTATGCCCACGGTCGGTTTTGTGTTTCAGTGTTTTCATTCTTATCTGATCAATAGAAGAGTAGAAGGGGAAAATCTAAATGAGCAAACCTATATCATAGGTCTCTATATGCTTCTCTTAAGGAATGACCTATTCTGCTCTCAATAACTCGGGATCCCTCTTCTGCCCCAAAATAAATAAGTGTTGATGCACAGTCCTCTTAAAATAAATAAATAAAGGTGAAAGAAGAGAAAGACTTCCTATGCAGAGAGGTGAAGCAATGCAACTCCGCTGGGGTACTTTCCAAGCTCACTGGCAGTGGAGCAATATTTGTGTTCCTGCATGACTCTGCTAGGGTATTGTCCAGGCCTGCTGGCAGCAGAGCAACACCAGAGATGAAAAATTATACAATGAAATATTAAGCTCGCAAGCTACACTACCCTTACCAACTTGAAACATTATGATATCATTGAATCCTATGTTGTGTTCAATCGAGAAGGCATAAAGGGGACCATATCTATTCATGGGGTAAGTGAGAATACCAAAGTAATCTGCACGATGAATCAATACTCCCTGGAGAACCAAGGCCCTGCATAGAGAAAAATTAACTAAGAAAGAGAAGTTGAATTATACCAGTGTGTCGCCAAGTGTTGTAGTTGCTACAAAACCCTCCAAAATTTTGGCCTATACCCAATTTCGAATCCTTCCTTGATGTTGTTTGTCATTGTCGCAAACTTTGAAACTCATTTCATTTGTTTTCTTAGAGTCTTGTGTTTCCCTTTCCAAGATGGGCAAAGTGTCATCTTTTAGCGTGTTGGTTGTCATATCCCATGTAGAAGCCCATTCTAGTGGTTATAAAGGTCATATTTGTGCAAATGAGTTGTTCTAACCTTGTAAGTACTCATCGCACTCATTTCCAAAGTTTTGAGCATTATCGCACAAGTGTCGTCGCGATAGTTACAAAGTACATCTTTGGTGTTGCACTTGTCATAACTTGTCGTAAAATTGTTGCACGGAGGGAAATGATTTTTTCATGTGTTTGGATGATCTATTTTGTCGTGTCTTCAAATATTCTAAGTGTGTGATCACAATCAAATTTCATCATCATTCACACCAATCTCACTGATCCCACACTTAGCCATTTTTGGAAAAATTTCCCGATCGGATAACCTAGCTTCACCAAGCCTCCCTTGAGATGTGCCTTGCATAGTCTCAGTCCTCTAGCTATGACCTTTCTACTTGGCACTACGCAATATGCAATTCCTACCTCCTAGGACTGTTACACTACTCAGTTTTTGTGCCTAAGCCCCGACTTTCACCTCCAGAATTGCATAGTCATTCCTTCCATCCTAGGCTCCACTGCGCACTACACAATCTCCAAGCCTAAATATCATCCCCTCAACCCTTTAACTATGCATCTCTACAGTATTCTTGCCTCACTTGTCTCCCAAAACTACACAAGTGTGTCCTCCTAGGTGCTCATTATCTCAGCCTGTCCCACTAGCTTCCAAAACTGTGCAGTCTTGTCCGCCAACCCTGCTTAAACTGCACACTTTTCAACCTCAAGCCTCAAGCTCATTCCATGATCCCTTGAAATGTGCAACCCCACAACAACCCAACCTTCCTTGACTCCTAGAACTATGCATTGAGCTCTCCCAGTGCCCATCCCTTCAGCTTGTCCCACTAGCTCTAGAAATTATGCAATCATGTCCCTCAGACCCGCCTAAACTACACACTATGCAGTCTAAGGGCTCAATTTTTTTCTCTGACTATTGGAGTTGTGGATTGCGCAGTCAATGAGTCCCTCTTCCCAGCCTATCTCATGTTTTGGGCTTAGTTGGTGAATCAAAATGCACCATCTTAGAATAGGGGGCCTTCAGATTGATGTCATCTCGTCATGAGTGAATTGCAGGAACATGTACCCTATAATGTCATGATAAGATGATAAAGAAGGAGAAGAGGGAGAGATGCATGCTCAAATTCTCTCTCGCAATTGAACTTACAAGTTGATCGATCAAGAGAAAGTGAGGGGACACTAGTTTGCTACCACTATTCAAGACTTGAGAACATTGAAGATTCCTCATCACCAAGCTATGCAAAGGTGGAAAGAAAAGCATATTTAAGAGGACATCTAACACTTAGCAGCATTAGTGGCTTGACATTGCCACATCATCAAGTAGTCCATGTCAGCAGTGTCATGAGTGGTCATATGCCACCTCACTATTGTGGATCATGTATATTGTATACAAAATGTATTGTAAAGTGGAAGTCCAAAGGACACACATGGAATGTAAAGAGTCATGTAAGTTGAAAAGTACCAGGAAGTCAAATAGTCATGAGAGTAGTCAAAGAGTCATAAGGAGGGTGAAGAATCACCCTTTGGTTATATATACACTCTCATTATATGAGCAAAGGGATTTTCACCTTGGCTCCTCCCGCAAGTCATTAGAGAGACATATCAGTGCTTTGAGGAGCAAGGGGTGGCTCTAATGCTCCACTATTAGAGCTAGTGATGTACCTTGTAAACATGTGTCTTGGAACTTTTACTTAATAATATAATCCTTCAAGACCAACACATTCTCCATGCATGGATTATGGATGTTTGTAAGACTATTATGCACATGTTTGCTTTCACATGTGCTAGATAGTTGAACTATTTCGGTGGTTTTAGTACTTATCTTATTGAGAATGTGCTATAATGGTTGTCATTGTTGTCCCATCCTTTTGGGCTATTTTGCTGGATATTAGACAAATCTTTCTTCATTAGTTGGTTGTAATGACCGTCGCATCCTATGTGGATTATTCTGTTGGATGTTAGACAGATCTTTCTAGTTCATGTGTGCATCTTCTTAGGTGGTACTACTACCTCTCACTTAGAGGCTCACTTTTCTCCCCTCTCCACAGTAGAAGAACCTTGACACATTTACAACTGAACACTCACCAAGCACACCTTCTTGCTTTTCGAAGACACCATTGCATCCCTCTCTCTCTTGCTGGCAATTAGAGCCAAGGCATATCTTTAAGATATATGGAAATCGGGTTGATATTCTGGATGGGGCTCCTACACCAAACGACGTGAGGTCTAATTAGGGCTTCACATCGAGGATACCCCATGGTTGATGGATTTTCAGCACCGTTAACAACTTCAAAAACTTTATCAAAATATTTCAAAATCCTTCTTCAATATGTCTCCCATAAAAACTGCTTCTAGGATGACTTCCAAATATGGATTCAATATTTTTGATCAAGGATTGCCTGAAGTATGCTCCAAATCTTCAAGAATGCTTCCAAAAAGGCTACTACCCCCGAGGATTCTTTGAAATCAACCCAAGTCTGCTTTAAAGAACCTTCAAGGTCTACAAAAAAAATCTTCAAGAGTTCCTTTATAATTTGGTACAAAGTATGCATCAAAACGGATTTTGGATTTCTCAAATGGATACGTGAAAATAAATAAATAAATAAATAAATAAAAATAAAAAATCAACCCAAGTCTGCTTTAAAGAACCTTCAAGGTCTACAAAAAAAATCTTCAAGAGTTCCTTTAGAATTTGGTACAAAGTATGCATCAAAATGGCTTTTGGATTTCTCAAATGGATACGTGAAAAAAAAAAACCAAAAAAAACAAAAAAACCAAAAAAAAAAAAAAAAAAAACTTAATGTCTGCAACTAGGGATCTCCAATATTTGCTCCAAATTTCTCAACAAACTAGGATACAAGCCTGCTCAAAAAATGTATTTAAAAGGTTGCTTCAAGATCTCCTATAGTTTCTCCAAAAAGTCTTCAAGAAGTACTCCAAAATTTCTTCACAAGATGTTTCACGATCTGGTCCAAGGTCTGCACAAAAGGCTTCAAGACTGCTTCCTTAAGAATACCAAGTCTCTTCCAAACAAAGCCGAAATCACAGGCCCGAATATACTCCAATCCTCAAGACGAAGTCTGTTACAAAAGGTCAATTTGCAGACCTTGAATAAGTCCACAAAAGTTTGAGTTTTATTCCTTACCTCAGGGTTGAGCCTGTTCCTCAACAAAGGTCAACGTATGTCCAAAGGAAGTGCTTCTAAAGGTTTGAAATTTGTGCCACAAGAGGTTCAAGTTCTCAACAACATATTGCTCCAAAATGCTTCAAATACTGGTAAGACAACCCTTCAATAACCCTTAAACCCTAACAGATATAATACCCAAGGAATTTTCCTTCAAACTGTTGTTAGGTTCATGAGATATGAACCTTTTTCCTTTTCTTCACAATTATGAAGTGAAACTTGCTTCCTTGACTGAGTTCTTTTTTGTTCCTTTCTTCACCAAATTGATATGGCTGAAATGGGAAGAGCATGGCCTAAATTTATACTAATTCAATCATATATTAAAATGACATGTCTGTTTGGGAGACATGTCCGACTCATTTTTATCCTTTGGAGCCAACATGTAATTTTTAATATCATTTTTTGTTCATGTTACATTTTATTTTGGGGACAACCTTTAATTTATATATCTTTAAAATTGATGTTTTGAATTCAACATAGTATGTTGTGGCTAGCACAGGTCCTTTACTAATTTTTTTCCATTCTGAAGTGTGCCAAATAAAATAGGTTTTGGTCTCTCATTGTTGCACAAACAAACTGTGAATATGTTCATCCATGAGCGTGGATGTTTGAAGAGAAAAATATGATATATGTTTCCTATTTATAAATTGCAATTTTAGTGTGTAAGTCATTGTCCTACTTTCTGAACTTTTCATGCAATGTTGTATACATTTTTAGATCCCTAGCTTCTCTATCTACAATAGATTCTCCTACTAAAAGATATTATACCCTGCCCATCTCACATACATTTTTATAAATGTAATAAACTTAGCTTCTTGTTTGTACTTGGCATTAGGGCACTCCTCACACCTGCTTTGTGATTTGTTGGAAACAATCTTGGACCAATCTACCTTTGACCAGGAGTTGGCTTCACAAAAATATTTCCCCTTCAATCTTTTAATGAGCTCCCCATATAAAGATCTTTAAAAGTTGCGTGCAAGTTAATTATGACATCATAGTCTAAGTAGCCATTACTTTCATAGTTACTGAAGGACTAATTGACCTTTCATAGTTTAATTAGGCATTGCCTTCATAATTACTGAAGGATAGTCAACACAATGGCTCCTTGGTCAACCATATGACTTTAACCACATTTGGTTGTCCCTTAATTTGACATCAATGACAACATCTCAACAATATCCCCCTTTGTCATTGATGGCAACACACCCGTCATAACTCCCCCTGCAATAATGCATCTCTTGTTGTTATGCTTCTTGATCTTTCTCCCGCTTTGACATCGATGGAAAATGGGGTGCTCCTCTTGACTAAATTTTCTTCTTTTCTGACACTAAGTGCTACCCCCCTTCAAACTTAATTTCCATAATTTGTTAGTAGTTTTGCATATGTATCTTAATTAGATGTGGCATTGTTTCTTTGATGGCTAGAAACATCCCTATCAATTGTCTCGTCCAATCTATTACCCCCATATGATGATTTTTATAGTAGTTGTGAATGCAAAAACTTCAATCCATGATCCACAATAAGACTTACATGCATCTAAAACCTACGTTGCACAACTCATATTTTCAAATAAGCAACTATTGAGCATCCCCAAAGAAGACACTGCAATTCCATATACTGATGTCAGAGTGAGACTCACAAATATGGTCATTGTTATAACAATTGCATAAAATTGATCTCTGATCATAATTAGTTTGATCCACATGAAGAACATCAACAAACTAAGCTCTTTTATAAGGATAGTAGCAAGCATTCATGAATTGGAATAATGATGTATATAACTTGTCTACACTATTGTTTTCTTCCTTCCACAAGCACTTCCTAAAGTAAATTGGCTCTCATCTCACGGGACATCAACTTCTTATATACAACTTCACTGTAGATGTTAGAAGCTTTGTCTACAAGGATTTTTTCTTACGGGAGCATAAACAATAAAGAGTCCATATTTATGCAGGAGATGAAGTGTTAGCTCCTCCATTTCCCCCATTCTTGGGTGCCCAAGTTGAAGCAATATAGAGTGGTTGATTTAAGAAATCAAGTGTAAGCCTCCCATCTTATACTTTAATTCTATATTTCTTGTAGAGAAACATATCAAACAATATATTTTCCTATCAATACTTCCTCTCTATAGAAAATTCCTCTATAATTGTTAGTCCATGTTATTTTTAATGTTATGCACTGTACTTTGCAATGCAACCTCCAAGAAAATATCCCTTGTAGGAAATCATAGCAAGATTAGGTTCCATACAACACTTAAACCTTGAGTAACTTGATCACCACTTAGCACTTCCTTGCCATCCATCCTTCTAGCATTCTTTCATCATGACAATATTGCATAGTAGTAATGAGTTCCCCTAATTTAGACTTGTATCTTGCACGTATAGAGTTAATTCATGATTTTATGTCTTTGGATTTACTTGTTTTCTTCTCCAAACCTTGGTAGGATTTTCATATATCTTTTGATTTTTTATTTGTTTAGGATCCCACTTCATTCTACTTCTAAAATCTTGTGCTATATGTCCAAAATTGTGACATTGATAGCATTCTACGTTGAATAATGGAGCAACTGTGCTATAATTTTTGCTGTGATAGCCATTAGGAATTTTTTCATGTCTACTTGAAAGCTTACTTTTATGGTTTTAATGATAGTGTTTAAGTCATTCTTGTAGCATGTTATACGAACTCTAGCTTTATTACTGAAATTAGTGCAAGAATAACAATAATTAGAGAATAAGGATTGATACCTGGATGAGAAGAATTTCCTTGATGTTTTTCTTAAATTTCTTTTCCTTGATTCTCATTGTTACTTGGATGGAGAAAATATTCCTTGAGGTCATCATCATAACTTTCAGGAAAGTGAAAACTTGCAACATTCTTCTGGCTTTCAGTGTGATTTGGCCTTTGGAGAATAATGATATCACTTTCAGGTTTTTCTTCCAATTTTGTCTTTGGAGATTCACCTATATAACCAAGTCCCCTTTTTTTTAAATAATGATCTCTGATGGCTAAGAATATCATCCAATGATTGAGAACTCTTTAGACACTTGCATAATTTGTCAACTTCATTTTTCAATGAGACAATTTCTTCTTCAAGTTTCTCACAATCTTCTTTTTTCTTTATTAATTGTATCTTTATTACTTCCATTCTCTTTGCTTCTTCTAGTTGAGATGTTAGTGAAATGACTTCTTCTTCATGTCTTCTTTCTTGTTGACAAAAAATTTCCTCAATCTTGTTAAAATCCTCAGATATTTCCTCTAATTGGGATCTTAGAAGGACAACTTCATCCCTTGTACCATCAAGTTCATGATTCTTTTCTTCAATAGTTTGCATTTGCTTCTTAAGTTCTTCATTTTCTTTTTCAATCTGTTTATTTCTTTTATAGTATCCATAATCTCCACTTTAGGATATAATTCAACCTCTACTTCAAAGTCTTCTTTATCCTCATAGTTTTTCAGGTTTTTGGTACCTTCGTCTATTTCCTTTTATTCTTGATTATCTTTGCGCTCTTGTTCCACATGCTCTAGTTCTGGGTTAGACACAAACCTAAATTGTCCATAAAAAAAATTAGTTTTTCCCAAAGTCTTTTATCTAAGAACATTGTCGCACCTTGATTTTTACAAAATTCGACAGACTACTCAAGATTGCTTTCATCACTTTTTTATTGTATTCCTTTGACTTCTTTATGTTTGTGCTTCCAATAACAACTTATTCCCATACTTCACAACCAAAAGCCATAAAAAATAATTGTATTCTCCAGTTCCATAATACAAAGTTTGTTTCATCAAACAAGGGAGATTTGCCAACCTAATTGAATTTTGATTTCATGGCCAAGGAGGAGATATCTTTAGAGAGTTTGGAGGCTTTCCTTCTTTACCTTGCCATTTGTTCTAGGGGATCTTCCTTTCAGTTGCGAGGTTGACACAGAAGGAATTGGCTCTAATACAAAACACTGAGAAGGTGGGTGAATCAATATTTCTTTCAATTGTTATATTATGCCAGTTAAAAGTATTTTTACAAGTTAAGCCAAAACACAATAAGTACAATAAAAAATAACTTTATTATTAAAAACAGTGAGGACTTCAATCCTAATTTACAAATATAGGCTCCAACTTGTAATATAAGTTCTTCAATTCTTCGAGGCACCAACCTTGAATGAGGACACTAATCCTCTTAGGCCAATTCAGGCACCAACTTGGTCAATATGAGGATAACAATCCTCTTAGGGCAATCCAGACACCAATATGGTCAATATAAGGACACCTATCCTCTTTGGCTCCAACCTTCAACTATACTTCAAAAACTTTATCAAAATACTTCAAAATCCTTCCTTCAAGATGTATCCCATAAAAACTACTCCAAGGATGACTTCCAGAGATGGCTTCAAGATTGTTGATAAATACCAAAGTCTGCTATAAATCTTTAAGAATGCTTCCAAAAAGGATGCTACAAAAGGTCATCAAGCATGCTAAAAAAGAATTCTCCAAGAGTCCTAAAAAATGCTCCAAAATAACTGCCCCCAAGGATGCTTTCAAACCAACCCAAGTCAGCTTCAAAGATCCTCCAAGGTCTACACAAAACTCTTCAAGAATTCCTTTAGATTCTGGTACAAAGTCTACTTCAAAATGGCTTATGGATTGCCCAAAAGGCTGCTTCAAAACAAGCTTCAAGTCTGCAACTAGGGTTCTCCAACATTTTCTCCAAATTGCTCAACAAACTAGGATACAAGTTTGCTCAACAAATGTCTTCAAAATAATGCTTCAATATATCCAAAAGTTGTTCCAAAGACTCTTCAAGAAGTACTCCAAAATTTCTTCACAATCTACTTCATGGTATCTTCAAATATCACTTTAACATATGATCAGAGTCTCATTCAAATATGGTACAAAGTTTGCACCCAAGATAACTTCAAATATGGTCCATGATCTACTCCAAAAATCATTTCAAGGATTACTCAAGATTTGGTCCATGGTCTACTACAAAAATCACTTCAAAGATTACTTCAAGATCTAGTCCAAGGTCTACACAAAAGGATTCAAGATTAATTCTTTGAGAATACCAAGTTTGCTCCAAACAAAGTCAAAATCACAGGCCTAAATATGCTCCAAGCCTTAGGATCAAAGTCTGTCACAAAATGTTGAATTTTAAACCATGAATTAGTCCAAAAAAAGTTCAAGTTTTTCTCCTTACCTCAGGGTTGATTTTGTTCCTAAACAAAGGTCAAGGTTTGTCCAAATAAAGTGCTTCTAAAGGGTTGAAATTTGTGCCACAATAGGGTTGAGTTCTCAACAATAGATGGTTGCGAAATGCTTCAAAGACTGGTAAGATAATCCTTTAATAACCCTTAAACTATAACAAAGATCACACTTAAGAAATATTCCTTCAAACTGCTTTAGGTTCATGAGATATGAACCTTTTTCCTCTTCTTCATAGGTCCGAAGTGCCTTTTTCTTCCTTGACTAATTTCTCTTATGTTCCTTACTTCACCGAATTTATCTAGCCGAATTGGGAAGAGCATGACCTTAATCTTTACTAATTCAATCATACACTGAACTAACATGTTTGATGGGGAGAGGACAGACTTGTTTTTATTCTTTGGAGTCAACCTGTAATTTTTAACTTCATTTTGTGTTCATGTTACATTTTATTATGGGATAACCTTTACTTTATATAGTTTTAACGTTGATGTGTTGCATTCAATATAGTATGTTGTGGTCAACACATGTCCTTTAATAATTTCTATCCATTCTTAAGTGTGCCAAAAAAAATAACTTATGGTCTCTCAGTAAACAAACTGTAAATATGTTTAGCAATGAGTGCAGAAGTTTGAAGAGTAAATTATGATATATGTATCTTATCCATAAATTGTAACTATACTGTGTAGGTCATTTCCCTACTTTCTAAACTTTTCATGCAGTGTTGTATACAGTTTTAGATCACTAGCTTCTCTTTCTACAATAGATTCTCCATCCTAAAAGATATTATCCCTTGTCCATCTCACATACATTTTTCTAATAGTAATAAACTTGCATTGTATTCATACTTGGCATTGGGGCACTCCTCACACACATGCTTTGTGATTTGTTGGAAATAATCTTGGATCGATCTGCCTTTTACCAGGAGCTTGCTTCACAACAATCTTTTCCCTTTAGTCTTTTAATGAGCTCCCCATATAAATATCTTCCAAAGCCATGTTCAAGTCAATTATGACATCATGGTCTAAGTACTCATTGCTTTCAAAATTACTAAAGGGCTAACTAACCTTTCATAGCCTAAGTAGGCATTGCTTTCACAATTATTGAAGGATAGTCAACACAATGGCCCCTTGGTCAACCATCTAATTTTGACCATGTTTTGAAGACCCTTATTTTGACATCAATGTTAACATCTCAACAATAGGTACTTTTTTGCAATAAGAAGGGTTCTATCACGTTCTAATTACTTCTATAATGAAGATTGGTCATGAAATTTATCTACCATTGACATCACTCTTTAAACTAATTGTTTCTCATCTTGATTCAGAGGAATATTAAGAATTGAATGTTGAAGTTTGGAATTTGAAGCCAAAGCCTTGGGGTGAAGGTGGATGGATTTTAGGTTGGGAGAAACCAATTGGCAAAACCATTAAGTTCCTTCTTAGATTGGGGAAGATCGTGGCATTGTCCGAAAGGAAAAGAGAGAAACAAGCAAGCCAATTTTTGGCAGATATTCATATTGTTGGAGGAACATCTCCATAATGTCGTGTTACATGAAGAAGAATACAAAGAGGAGCATTTCCTTCTGTATATGGAAGAATATCATACTTGTGATGATGCAGGAATTCTCAAAAATCAATGTTTGGTTCAAAAACCTATTAAGTATATTTGCATGAAATAGTTTTACCAATTAGAGCATTAATAAAAACATGAAGTCTTTAAGGAGAAATTTGTAGAAACATAAAATGAGAACAACAAACCACAAGAAATAATACACCAACAAATTTGATAAGGGAGTTCAACTTCAAAATAAAAAAATCCTATGTCTTTGGGCCCTTTAATCTTCAGTGGGGAGGCCTCTTCTATTAATCTTCAAAGTGCTCAAAGTACATGAAAAATACATAATATGGATCTCTGCCTGGTTCCAATATGTCTTGATTGACCTCAGAAATCCAAAGCAACTGACCACACTGAACAAGATAGTACAACTCCTAGTATTGCCCTGCAAAGTTTTGCTTGGTAGCAGTCTCCTTCTCTGCATAAAATGACACTTTGGATGAACTTTTAACCACCCTTGCCTAGCGCATTGGTGTAACTTTTATAATAACATGAGGAGATCGACGGTTCAAAATTGCTTCTCATTTCTCTGTGATAAAAGTCTTGTAATATACATGGTTTAACAACTATATATTATATTACCCTACGAAATTATATGGTTAAAGGCCAACGTAATAACAAATGCTTAAATTTAAACCATATTTAATATATGGTTATAACCATATCTCATGAGTTAAGACATTCCAACGCTAGGCGAATAAATTTTAAACATATAATATATGGCTTTAAGAACCATATACAAATGATCCATTATATAATAAGTAGGTTGATAGTTCAAAACTTCCTCCCCTTTTTATATGATACAAATCGTGTAATATATATGATTGTGCCAAGAGGTGCTCTACAACCGAGTAGGGAGATGTTGTCACGTAACATTACATTAAAAAATATATATGTCAGTGTTAGAAATTAATTAATGGAGCAATGAAATACAAAAAATATTGCAGAAACACAAATACAGAAATGCATAGAACAAGAGAGACACATATATACGTGGTTCACCCAATTTGGGCTATGTCCACGGAGAAACAACCAGTCCTTCCTTTTATATTATCTAGCAAAATGAAGAGATACAACCTACAATAGATCCGATGTAATTTCCTCTTCACTCTCACACAATCTCCTCTCTCTTTCTCGCTCAGAATAATAATACACATCTACAATACAATTCCCTCATATAAACTAAGGGGTTGCCTTCTAGGGCAAAAAACCCTAAATTAACATAACTTCTACTGTCAGATCATGCGCTTAATGAACGACCCATATTGACTACGAATTTATAATATTTTACAAGGCAATCTTTCATCTATTTTTAGCTTCAAGGGCGTTGCCCACGAACCTCCACTTGGGGGGTGTAGCCCGCCCTTGGACCCCTTAGGCAACAATAGTGGGAGGGAAAGCCCTCCTACCCGTCGGGGATTGGGATATAAATGTGACTGAAATAAGACCTCTAAATCAGGAATTTAATCAGGCTCCACATCCAATAATTAACTAATTAATGAATTTGTTAGCTCAGTTAAACAATTTAACAAAAAGAACATATATACAATAATATTATTTATCAAAAAAGAAAATTAAGCGTGAAAAATTTTCAATAAAACAAAAAGAATATACAATTTCTTTAGCTATTTGTCTGCAAATTATGTATCCCTTCACAATGGGACAACAAACACTATAAATCTTACCAACAACCCATTCCTCAATATGTTTTTCTTTGATCCCTCACTTGGAATTATACAAAAAATATTAGATTGGGTTTTTTTTGTAATGTATAAGATTATTTACCAAAACATGAAACTGATTAAACGTAAGTCAACTGTTATTACATGTAAAAACGTTGCATGAAATTGGAATACATATACAACTAAAATTCCAACTCTTATTACATGTAAAATGTTGCATGAAATTGAAAACCCTAGGAGACCGGGAGCTCCGCTTCCTCTGTTGCCAACTTCACTGATTGCTTCAATGCCCTTGAGGAGGGGGAGGCTCCCCTCCACCCCTCTATGACAACTCTGTTGATGCTGCCTTCCAATACTTGGTGGCATCCCTTCCCAAGTGCATGCGATTGAGTGTTGCTGCGTCCAAATTTGTTAAGACAAATGACGAGATAAAGAATGTTTCCTCGTCGGATGGTGCATGTTGCACTTCCGTGATCTATGTTGAGCGAGCCCTAATAGGGAAATTCACTGGTATGTGGCCTTCTCCAAGGTTGATGGAAATATGGCTATGTAAAACATGGAAGCCAATGATGAAGGGAGAGATTCTCTCTCGGCTATTGGTAATGGGTTCTTCATTTTTTTATTCGAAATAAAAGAGGACAGAGACATAGTGTTTCTAAATGTGCCATATTTCTTCGGCTCTAGAGGAATGTATCTGAATAAATGGACTCTGGAATTCAATCTAGATGAGGAAATCCTCACTACCATTCCAGTGTGGGTCAAACTTTTGTGGCTCCCAATCTCCTGTTGGAGCGATGACTATCTCAGAGCTATTGGTAATGGGGTTGGGAAATACTTGGACAAATCTGAACCCAAAGGCTCCCAATTTTCATGTGCCAAAATATGTGTAGAAGTAGATTTGGAAAAAGGATTGCCGACGGAAATCAATCTAAATTTGGGAGAATGGAAGCATAGACAAATTATGGACTATGAACAAATACCTTTCAAATGCAGACACTTCCATGACTATGGCCACTTTGCTAGAGACTGCGCCAAAGCTGGGAAAGATAAACTGATGGAGGCTCCCTCTACTCATGAGGAGTAGTGGAAAAAACCAAAAAAAGGAGATTTGGAAGGAAAATGAATAATTCAAAAGCCTTGAGAAATTTTAGCCAACGTCACAACACCCTCCTCTTTGAATCCCTTCAAAATCCTCAGTGAAGTAGAAATGGAAACTCCCCTCCAACAAGAAGAAGGGAAATTCTTGGAGGAGGATTTGGTAGTTGAAGATGGTGAAATAGTAGCATAGAGTAACCTGAATGAAGTTGGGTGTAAAGCCACTCCCTCCAAGGCAACCCTATCCCCTGAACCTCTGAGTGTCATTCCTGGCAGTATGAACAAGGAAAATATAGAAAGAGTCACCACCCATCAAATGACTCAAAATTTATCTTAGGTAGATGATTGCAGCAGTCAGGAAACAAGAAACTCAAAGAAAAAAGGTAGACCAAAGAACAATGAATTGCAAGAAAAAGAAGTTGAACAAAACAAAAACGGGGAAACCAAACAGTGATTTTAGAAATTCTCAAAGGGAAAGGGAAAAAAAGCAAAGAAGGACACGATGGTGGATTCTCCCAAATCATTCCCAATTAATGAAAGTGATATCTTGGAATATCAGAGGACTAGGAAACCCTGCTAAAAGCCTAGTAGTGAGAGACATAATTAAATAAGAATCTTCGATGGTGGTATTTCTTTAAGAAACAAAATTAGAGGAAACAGAGGTCCTTAGAACATCTGAAAACTTCTGGAAAGATTGCTCTGGGTCCGTCTAGTCGTCTAGAGGAGCCTCTTGAGGGCTAGGTATTTTTTGGTCAAAAAAGAATTTCTCCCTAGTGGAAGAAATAAAAAAGAAATCCTGGGTGATGAATCTCTTGGAAAAAAGAGATATAGGGGAAAGAATCCCTTTCATAAATATTTATACACTTGTTCTATACAGTGAAAAGGATGAATTTTGGGACTCTTTAGAAGTCCTAAATGAGAGGAACCATCATCCCAATAGTGTGATGGGAGGTGACTTTAACACCGTCCTAAATATCACAGAGAAAAGAGGAGGGACTTCGATTAAGGATTCGTTCATAGATAGAATGGAGGAAACGATAGAGAGATGGGATATGATAGATATCAAGCCTAAGTATGGGAAATATACGTGGTCCAACAGATGGTCTGGAGAACACTTTATAGCATCTCGCCTGGACCGCTTCTTGATTCACAATAGTTGGCTTCTCAAAGGCCTTGATTTTTCTTCAACTAAAGAAGTGCAAGGAGACTCGGACGATCGACCCATCATGATCAACCTAGAGAAGATAGAAATCCTAGGGTCACTGCCATTCAAGTTTAATGTAGACTGGAGCCTCTTCGAAGAGTTTAGGGAACTGGTGAAGCAGGCTTGGATGTCTCCTATACAGGGCTCCCTGAGTTTTGTTTAGGAAACCAAGTTAAAAAATTGTTAAAAAGGAATTAAGGAAGTGGTTGAAAGACAATTATCAACCTTTAGGGAAAAAAAGGTGAGACAAAGTTCAAGAATTATACACACACTATAATATGATGGAGGAAGCATAAATAGAAGAAAAACACATCCAAAAGGAAAAGGACCTCTCCAATCATATTTATAATTTAAGTTAGCAAGAGGAAAATCTAAGGAGATTAAAATCTCATAGTCTTTGGTTAAAAGTGGGGGACTCCAACACATCCTTATTTCATAAACAAGCTATGTCTTGGGAGAATCGAAATAGAATAAGGGAGATAAATCCTAAAGGAAGGAAGAAGGTCAACACCTTTGCAGAAATAAAAAATGAGGCCTTTAACTTTTTCAAAGCTCTTCTCAATAAAGATCATATCCCTCTCGACAGTGCTAATGATTTTTTGTGGGCAATGCCACAAGTAATCTCCCCATCTGTCAATCAGTCTCTTTTAGGCAAAATAATGGAAGAAGAAGCTCGAAAAGTGGTTTGGTCCTTGGAGCCTGAGAAAGCACCAGGTCCAGATGGCTTCTCCATCTACTTTTATCGATTATACTGGAACATTATAAAAAAGGATATTATTAGAATGTTGAACCATAGCATAGTCAAAAAGAAGATTGGAGGAAGCACTAATTCATCCTTCCTTACCTTAATTCCAAAGGAAGCCAATCCCTCATCTTTCTCAAGATTTCACCCTATCTCGCTGTGTAATTCTTCCTATAAAATCTTGACAAAAATCATAGCCAACAGGATTAAGCCTTTGCTTCCTTCCTTCCTTCATCTCTGAGAATTAAGGCGGGTTTATGCAACAACAAAATATACTCGATAATATCATTTTGGTTTAGGAGGAAATCCACTTTAGTAAAGAAGTTGGAGAAGTTGGAATGGTTATCAAACTGGATATGGCAAATGTGTTTGATCGGGTAAATCATTCCTTTCTATTTCTTGTCATGGAAAAATTAGGTTTCAACAATGAATTCATTTTATGGATTAACACGTGTATTGGTTCTCCTTCGATTTCTCCTTTGATAAATGGACGACCAACCCCTTTCTTTGCTTCCTCCAGAGGCCTATGGCAAGGATTCCCTCTGTCGCCTCTTTTATATATAATAATGGTTGAAGCGTTGAGTCACAACCTTGAGTCTGAGAGGCTGGTCGGATCTCTCCTTGGCCTAACCGTTGCAAGGATTGTTCGTGAAATAAATCATTCTCAATTTGTGATCACACCCTCTTGCTTGGAGGTTCCTCCTTAGTGATTGACTTAAGATTCAAAAAGGTTATGGATTGGTATCTCCTTTTATCTACGGGATTCATAAACAAATTGAAATTTCAATTCATCGACTGGAATTGCCCAGAGGCGAGTTTGAGGGAAATCATTCACTTGCTGTATTTTCCAATGGATGTTAACTAAATCTCTTTTTCTTATCTTGGAATCCCCATATCATTTAAGTAGGCTTCAAGGGAGGATTGGGAATTTGCTATGCAGAAAATTAGGAAAAGAGTGCAATCCTGGGGAGTAAGGTGGCTCAACCTAGCGGGGAGAGTTATTCTCATCAAATTTGTTCTCTCCTCTCTTACGGTGTACCTGGGAGGAAGCCTTTTAGCTCCAAAGAATATAAATCAACAAATAAGTAGGCTAATTCGGAAGTTCTTATGGCAAGGGGGAAAAAGTAATGACCACAAATTCCACCTTGTCAATTGGAATTTGGTAAGACAACCAAAGAGCTTAGGTAGATTAGAAATCAAGAACCCTGAATTTATGAATTTGGCTCTTGGGGCAAAATTGGTATGGAGACTCCTCTCGGAATCCAATGAGTGGTGGAAAAAGGCTTTCACAAGAAAGTATTTTCACAAAAATTGTATTATTAGACCGGAAGGAGAACTATGGGAAGGTAAAGGCTCAAAAATTTGGAGACTATGTAAAGCTTCGTCACCGTTTATGATGGAACATCTGGGTTGGAAACTAGGCAATGGGAAACGTATTCACCTATGGAAATATCGCTCTCCCTTATCTGACCTCGTCTCTAGTCCTGGGTTTGTGGATTTCTCTAAGTGGATGGAAGAGCATGGTTACAACTGTCTTGCAGACATCTCCCACTGGGATGATCAAGGTATGTGATGTGGGTGGTTGGATTTAGACCTACCCATCCATTTGCTTAATTATTAGCATTCCATGATCAATCGACTAAAGGGGTTTGTGCCTATCATTATGAGCAAACTCAACAGTCGGGTATGGTTAGGAGGCAAGAGTAAAATATATACAATCAAAGATGGTTACGCTCTTCTCATTAAGAACCCTTCCTCCCCCCCTCCCTCTAATATCTGGGGGAAGATTTGGAATAGGGATGGGCTTCCTAAGGTCAATATCTTTTGCTGGGAAATGGTGCATGAGAAAATCCTCACGTAGAAAACTTAAGGAAAATGAATATAAATGGTCCCTCTCGCTGTGTGCTCTGTGGTAAAGTGGAGGAAACTATTAAGCATCTTTTTTGTCAATGTCCTTTCTCTATGGAAACCTAGAAGTTTACTTTAGCGCCCTTGGTTCATTCTCCCTCCATTGCTGAGGATTGGAACGAGATGTTTATACATTGGAAGCACAAATTCCCCTGCTCCAAGAATTCCCTCTTAATGTGTTGCTGGATGGCGATTCCCAAATATCTTTGCTGGTCGATTTGGCTCTGTCGAAACCAAGCGATCTTTCAAGATAAGTGTTATGTTCCATAATCTACAACAATAAAAGGAAAAATGCTTCTTTTTGAGGTGATTTATTCTAGGGGTTTGATGATTCAGACTTGAATGTTTTGACTACTAATGAAAAATAGTGGCTCAGGATTTCTAGTTCCAACTCCCAAGCTCTCAGTTCAAAATTTCATGTGGTTCCTCCTTTTTGTATTACGCTGATCGGGGAGTCCTTTGATGAATGGCAAAGAAATTGGTTAGATCTAACTCCATTTTGATGGAGCTTTGAAAGGTGACCTTGGGGAGGTTGGAGCGGGAGGGTTGATTTTAAAGCTCGAAGAAAAGATTGAATTAAAGTTCGCATGGGGACTCGGCAAAGCCACGAACAATCAAACCGAAGCGCTTTCTCTCTAGCAAGGCTTGAAAATCAGAATCTCCAAGGGCATCAAGAATCTGATCAATGTTTATGATTTAATGTTGGTTATCCAAATATGTTTGAGTCTTGCCTAGCATGAGAACATCATTGAGTCTGAAGCCTATCGAATACTCATAAGGATAATGTATCTCCTTAGAAAAAATGAAAAATTCAAAAATTCCATGTTAAAAGAACCAACAATCAATTGGTGGGCACTCAAGCCAATATTGGAGCGGATTTAGAGCTAGGATCCATAAGAATTAACAACATAAGTGATATATGTGATATCCCATAAATTTTTTATATAACACAATCCCTTTGGAGTACGGCTAGAGTATGGGAGCTCATAAGAATATGCAGGCAATTAAGATTGATAGTATTCTGAGGAGGCGAAGGAGAGCATCAGGAGAGGGGAAGGTAGGTTGGAAGTTAATGCACAAGTGGGAATGTGGTAGGAAGATGGCCATGAGCCATGACAAGTGGGAATTCTGCCCTTGTTTATTCTCCTAGTTAATAAATATGACTTCAATCAAGGGCAGGTATGGTACCATCACATTTCGAATCAAGCAGGATTTGGCGGTGATGGAGAGGGAGGAAAGTGGCTTCGCAATGTTGCAGAGACGATATTCATTTATGATTGACAAGATCATAAGGAATGTTGGGAAGGACCGAGCACTTATTTATAGTTGTTGGTTGAGGCAAATTAACCATTAGATATCTATGGTGTAGGGGAGAATATCCAGGAAAATGGCCTCAACGAGCAATGGAAGTGGCAGCGACGTAGCGGATTCTGGGCGCAGTGGGAGTATAGGGGATATAATTGATAGTTCCTATAAGCAAGTTGTCAAGCAAATTGTGAATGAAATTAATGAAAATATGACTGTCGTGTATACTCAACTATCTGGTCTCGGAAAGGATATGGAATTTCTCCCAAAATCCATGGAACTTCTGACTACAAGTGTTATGAACCTAAGACATAAGGTGGAGAATATTGAAATGCAGGTGGAGACAACCACCGTGGGTATGCTGAAAGAAGTTTTAGGTTTTGGTGAGGGCTCTACTCCTCCAAAAAAGGGTTACGTTGGTGCTGCAATTCGTGGCTTGGATCCTGGGGCAGGCGGAAACAAGGAACCAGGTATGCCTCCTAAAGAGGATCTGGGAGAAGTCGACCTTGGAAGTTGCAGGTAGTATCTGTCTTTTTCTTTTTAAATGTATGTTTTGTCGAACAATAGTGTACTGAGGATTTTTTTGAAGATTTACAATATAAAATATGTAAAGAGTATATATGTGAATAATATAGGTAGCAATAGGATCTATCTGCTTGTTAATATGCTGAACAATTTTGAGAGTAAGCTCTCCATGAATGTAAGGGACCTGGACCGTTTCCAACTTTATTAATGAAAAATGCTACTTGTTCTATTGAAAAAAAAAATGTTGCATGAAATTGAAATACTTACAAAACGAAAATGTTGCCTAAAAAAATTACTTTGGTATGGGTGAGGTAAATCTTATCAAAGTAAAAAAGTAATTAGTATTTCATATATATAAATTAAGTAAATTGATATCATAACTAAAAATGCTTTTGTGTGAGTTAAATTTTCTCAAAGTAAAAAATAATAAGTATTTTGGTATACAAACTAACATAGATCCATCTTAACTCAGGATCTACCAAAAGCAAAGAGGGATCAAATATTCTAAGAATCAAACCTCTTTTTGAGTACAAAACTTGAGCAAAGATTTGCACCTCAAGGTTTGATCCCTCTCGGCTCTTGGTAGATCCAGAGTTGAGATGGATCTATGTTGGTTTAGCAACCATGTAATATATTACCTTGCAGAATCATATGGTTAAAGGCCAACAAAACAACAAATATTTAGATTGAAACCTTATTTAATATATGGTTATAACCATTATATCTCATCAGTTAATACATTCCAATAGTGGGCGAATAAATTTTAAACATATAATATATGGTTTTAAGAACCATATAAGAAATGATCCATTATACATTAAGAATGTGGAAATGTATTTCACCTGTCACATATTTTTTATACTATATAGTGCCAAGGTTGTCTTTAAGTGTGACTTTTTGAAAAAATTTCCCATTTATTTTCCGATCAAATTTGTTTGGAATCTAGTAGGGATTCATTGAAATCACAAGTTTGACAGGTGAACACTTCATAATCGAAGTGCCTGATGGGTTTTTGAGGGTGTTGAATCCATATATGCAATCAAAAAACTAGTTTAAACAACACAAATCAAGATTTGACCACAAATGTTTTCGCCTCATTTCGGCCAAAAATCCACTGAAGACACCAAAAAATTTCACTTAAAGAATACTCTTAGAGTGCCATGCATTGGCATGGTCCAATATGTTTCATTTCATTTGGGGGAGGTGTGACTATGTGTTGGTGGGGTTGTTATGTAGGTTGGAGGATCTTTAAGTATGGTGGAGCAACCAGATTTAGTGGGCTTCGCCAACCCCTGGGCACCATAATAAAGTGCTAATAAATTTAAAAATTCCAGCATGGTTTAACAAATTGCATTTGTGGTCTAAAATTTGAGCCGCTATATTTAGGGTGGGGATGTCTTGTGTTCAAACCTTATTGTATGCATCCTTACTTTCTTTTGACTTACATGTGGGCTATTTTGGTTTCCAACATGGTGCCTGTTAGCACTCTGTAATTTCTGAGGTTGTGAAAGAAAACACAAAGATAACCACAAACCACTTTGGAAGCTGGTATCTAGCCCTACCAGCTTAGAGAGGAGTCTCTCTGTGAGATTTAACTTTGTTTTATTTGTATATTAGGCTAGCTGTGAAAGTTCAATGTTTGGTTTATGAATTGGTTTGGTTGGGATAGCAAGGGAAGAGCCATTGGGCAATGGAGTCTGAAAACTTAACAGGGATCTGTCTCAGATTTTGAAAGGAGTTTCACAGGGCAAGGTAGCTGAACTAACAGGATCCTTTAGATTTAAATGAAATGTAATAGAGGAAAATATATAGGTTCAATTGAAGCTAAAGAGCAGTTAAGAATTCTTTAACTTGATATCAAAAGAAAACATTTAAATTATCCACAACCAGAATTAGAGTGTATCTTTCAACAAATTATGTTCATCAACTTTTTGTAAAATAATTCAGATTTAAGAACACATAAGTATGGAAACAAAGAAATAAACACATAGACAGTAAGAGAATTACTTCACCAAATATTCCAACACATGAATCTTGTGAAGAATGTCCTTTTTATTACTGATCAGCCCACTAAGGCTTGGAAAATATACAATAGTATTTTTTTGTGAAAAACCAACCCTTCATACTTCAAAAAGAGAAGTATTTATACAAATTCTATGCTAAAATATCTTGAAAAAATATCAAGATTTATTACAAATATCTATACAAATATATTAAAACATAATTCAAGATTTTATTGCAAAACATATTAAAATAGACTAAATTGTTTAAAAAATATCAGTCGCCTGAGTGTTGGCGCTGTTTCTGGGCCTTTAAATGAGCAATGTTGTTTGTCCTGTTGACGGATGTGTTGTGTTGTCTCACTTTTCACTACATTCTGTTTTGATGAATGTGCAATGTTGTCCTTGTCCTTTAGCTGCTCGCTGCTTAAAACGTGTTGGAAAGGTCCTTGCTGTCTTCTTTTCTTTTGCTTCTTCTGGTGTTATTTCAGTTTCACCATTTCCCCCTTTTTTTACATTAATTTGATTCCATTGATATACTATTGGGAAATTTTGGGAAATAGTTTTTAATCATAATATATCCGGAGCAAAGGGGCGATTCTTTTGGAAATCTCATCGTGATCCATTTTAATGATGAAAGCCAAGGGGGCCGATTCTTTCGAATTATGAATGGATGCACCTGGAGGGGCCACATGATAGTTGGGGACTGGAGGAAATGAACATACTATTGGGACAGTGGAGGCGAGAGGTGACATGGAGGTGGGAGATGATGGCGGGAGGGTGTGGGACGAGTGGTTTTCGGAGGGGGGTATGAGCAGTAAGTAGTAAGTGGTGGGGGGGTGCGAAATGAGGTAAGAGGGACACATCACAGTAGGCCCGGTGGGGAAAACCACTTTTTCAGACCCCCCCCCCCCCCACCCCGCTGATAAAGGTAGGATGGCAAGGGGGGGCCGAAAAACACTATCGGTCATTGATCCAGGCAGAGTCAATATGGGTTGTTCAAAGATGAGGATATTTTAATTAATACGCGGCCTTTGAAAAAGGACAGACCCGCCAACCCTTTAAATCCACCCTATAACATATCACATCCACCAGGGGCTTTCACTTGATCGCAATCGCATTGGAGGGGAGCACATAGGAATTTAATGCAGACGCGGACCCGAAAGCCTCTCAAATCCACCCTATAACATATCTCATCCGGACTGGGACTTAACCACAAACTCGGACCCGAAATCTTTCAAAATACAATTTATAATCCTGTCAGGTCCGGAAGGGGGCTGTGTATTACATGGGGGGGCATAGGATAGGCGGACCCGAAAACTTTAAAATATAGCGTAAAATCCTTTCTGATATGTCGCAATTGCAATATGGAGGGGGATGGCAAAGTTTGTTGACATCTAGGAATTGCGATTGCGATCGCAATAGGCAGAATGAGCAGGAGTAATAGGGGCCGTGACATAGAACTTTGTGATATGCGATAGCGGGATTGCACTCGCAAAAGAGAAGGGGAGACGGGTGATTTTTATATGAGCCTTTGCGAAATGCGATATGGTGACATGTGGCCTACGGGGTTTATGTTATAATGTATGGTTGGGGCTTTTAATAAACATGTGATATATAATGCGATGTGATATAATAAAAGGAATTTTGCCATGGTTTGTGATATATGTTGGGAAATGGGGAACATAGATAGAGCTATACAAATAGAATGGAAATGGGACCATGGTTAGAATGATATATTATGGAAATGCAGCTAGAGTTGGATATACAAAGGGCAGATGGATTAAGGCTAGAGTTTGGGAATTAATATGATAACAGAGGAAAAATGGATCACGACTGGAGTCATACGGAGGAAATAGGAATCTATGAAAATGGGGTGGTACTTTGTGGGTCTTGACTAGAGTTAAAAATCATAATTTCATATTCATAATGGGGGAAATATTTTAACAAAGGATAAATGTAAATAAAATTTAAAATTGTAGTAGAAACAGTTCTCGGGCCTTTATCTTCTTTTGAAGTTCAAACTTCGTCATGGCCTATCTTTCAATCCATGAATCGGATTTGAGCGTAGGATATATCGTTGGAAAGTTGCTTCTGAGAATTTTCTGATGAAAGCACTTGCAGTCTGATCTGTTCCAAACAATGGCATGCAAAAATCTCCTTAAATCCTAGTACTTGGTGTCTCTTTGGAAATAATTTTCAGGTTGAAATATTATTTACAACATCTTAAACATAATAGATAAAACAATAACTCATCCTATAAAATTTATAGGACCCTAAGAGTGGCTCCAGTTAGAGATGGCACTCTCCTTGTGAGGTGTCAGGAACACCATAGACTAGTAGTTTGATCCATTGGGCTGATCCCAAATCTGCAACCTCTTCTTCCATAAAATTTATGTGACTAAAACTCTTAAACTGAAATCAAAACCATTCTAAAAACTGAAATATGAAATACCTACTGAACTAAAAGTTGTACTGCTATCTAAAATTGAAACTACTGGAAAAATATGCTCAGAGTTCTGAGCTTATTTGCACACACCTACTGAATCTAATATGATGAAATGACTGTAATATCAGGTAATAACAAATTTCCAATGCAACTAGTGACGTAGATGACTACTAATTTGAAGCTTGCATTCCATTTCTCCAAATAGAAAAATAAACACAAAAAATGGAAACTCAAAATTCTGATTGGAGCCTTCTTCATAATCCATAACCAACACAGAATTAAGTTTTGTTAAAGTTTCCAATAGGTTTTCCAAAGGATCCTCAACATCATGGAGAATTTCTCTTGGTTGTACTATGCTTGAAAATATACTTCCTAAAAAATGTATCTATCCCTTTTTGAATTTTCTAGCATTGTGTTTTCAAGGGATGTAAGATTATAAATACTGTGTTTATCATCTGTAGGATGTAAAACAACTTGTTGTTCTTCAACATCTCCTTGAAACTCAATGATACAATTCTTTTGTATTGAAAAGATGATTGGTAGAATTTGTTGGCAATTATGTTCATCTTCATGTGAATTTGTTTTTAAATTGGCTTGTGTAGGTTCACTATATACATTATCCACACATACAACTTCAGAAATCTGAACTTGACAATATTCTCTTTGAAATAAAATTTCAGAAAGTGTAAATTCAGAAGAAAATTTTGAAAGACAATCCTCATCCATATCATGATTAGATAAAATTTTGCAAGGCTGATGTAAAGTATTAAGTATTGGTTCTGAGGAGACCATGTGATCTTCAATCTCATGGTTACTTAATAATTGTGGTTTTTTAATAAAGAAGTCTCCAATGTAACACAAAACAGGGTCATCATCTATATAAGAAGGTTGTTGCCCTGTTATGCTCGTTTCATCTTGCTTTCCTGCTTCATCAGTGATCTTATAATTTTATTTCAACTCTTCAAATGTAGCATAACATAAAGGTAAAGATTTATTATGACTTTCTTTCAACACCTGAAATGTGGCATAACATAGGGGTAAAGAGTTACCATCAGCATAATTTGCATTGTTTTCTTGATGTTCAATGTCTAAAATATATGCATGCTCATTTGTTTCAATATTTTCATCCTGTTTTTCATCGTTGTCATAAGTAACACACACATGGTGACTATTTTCCTTAACTGGCTGAAATTTAACATCCTCTTGCTGATAACCTTCCACTGGTTGTTGTTCTAAACTACTTTCAAATGAATACACAAAACAACCAGTTTCTAACTTTTGGTGATGTGACCCAACAACCTCTCCTTCTTCTTCCATATCTACTTGAAAAGGAGGTATCTTTTGTTGTCCACTAACAACAGGTTTATCTTGCAAAATAAATGTGTTCATAAACCTTTCCATGGTTTTCATTAATGTCTCTAACTTAAGGTTTAATAAAGGAGGAAACTCCTCTTTAATTACTTTCCTTCTTTCAACTTCCATTATGGATCTTTTAATCAATAGGTTTATTTCCACATCAATAACACTTTTTTGCATGTCCTCCAAAGTGGAAGGGTTTCTTTCTCTGAGATAATAGGCAATCTCAGCATCAAAACCATCTAGATAATGAAGCATAGCCAATCCTGGGGGAGGCTTTATATCAGTAGGTATGGAATCATAAACACTATTGAATCTGGTTGAGAAATCTTGGACTGTCTCATCAGGCTGCCTTTTTAGATTCCAATACTCATCCATAATCTAAAAAGGGTTCTTTTTAACCTCCCATCTATTAAGGAAAATGCTTTGAAATTGTTGGAAATTAGGAATACTTCTAGATGTCAAACTTCTATACCATTTCCTAGATTTTCCTAAAAGGATTTGAGCAAACAACCTCAATTTGACATCTTCATGATCGACTTCCTCCAAGTCAATGAAGTCAATGATTTTGTCTACATGTTTCCTTGTTGTGATATTAGCTGTACCATCAAATTGAGGTAGCCTCTGATCATAGTTCTTCGGTAGCTCATGCAAAGGGAATGACAGATTTAATGATGCATACTAGACAATGGTCATAACTGAGGTCTAAGATGAATTTGTACTAGATGGACTATGTTTGTTATTTGGATCTTGTTTGAGACAACCAATATTAAGATGAGATGCATTTGCAGCTTCAAGGGAAGGATATACATTCGCAGAAAGGGGCTCATGTGCAGATTCATAATCTTGATTTGGATTTAATAGACCAAAGAAAATCCTTAAGATACTTTCAGGGAAAGACAGAAGGCGATTGACAAAACATAATACTATATCCTGAAGTAAATTCAGGTCTAAATACCTGACTTTCACATGTTGTCTTCCCATCCTTGTGTTGACAAGGCATGTCCTTCTTTGAATCTGATTTGAAGTTTCTTGGAACTTGGTTTGTGAAGCCATCGATTCTAGATTATTTGACAGTGGAGTCGCCATGAAAGCTTTGACCTTTGGATACTTTGAACATGGAGTCGCCAGGTGAATGATACAACCTTCTTGTGTCTGATCACTGTCCACCATCAGTAATTAGATCTGGAACTTGATATGCTTTTCTGAGGAACTTGAAATGTTCAGGTCCCCAGTATGGTCGCCAGAATGTTAGCACTCAGTAATTTCTGAGGTTGTGAAAGAAAACATAGAGGTAACCACAAACCACTTTGGAAACTGGGATCTAGCCCTACCAGCGTCAGAGAGGGCTCTCTCTGTGAGATTTAACTTTGTTGTATTTGTATGTTAGTCTAGTTGTGAAAGTTCAAGGTTTTTTTTTATGAATTTGTTTGGTTGGGATAGCAACGGAAGAGCCATTGGGCAATGGAGTCTGCAAAATTAACAGGGATCTGTCTCAGGTTTTCAAAGGAGTTTCATAGGGAAAGGTAGCTAAACTAATTGGATCCTTTATATTTAAATGAAATGTAATAGAAGAAAAGATATAGGTTCAATTGAAGCTAAAGAGAAGTTAAGAATGCTTTAGCTTGATATCAGAAGAAAACTTTTAAATTATCCATAGCTAGAATTAGAGTGTATCTTTCAACAAATTATGTTCATCAACTTTCTGTAAAATAGTTCAGATTTAAGAACACATAAGTATGGAAACAAAGAAATAAACACATAGACAGTGAGAGAAGTATTTCACCAAATAGTCCAACACATGAATCCTGTGAAGAATGTCCTTTTTATTACTGATTAGCCCAATGAGGCTTGAAAAATATACAATAACTTTCTTTTGTACAAAAACCAACCCTTCATACTTCAAAAAGAGAAGTATTTATACAAATTCTAAACTAAAATATCTTGAAAAAATATCAAGATTTATTACAAATATCTTGAAATAGAATTCAAGATTCTATTACAAAAATATATAAATAGACTAAACTGTTTAAAAAATATCAGCCACCTGAGTGTTGGTGTTGTTTCTGGGCATTTAAATGAGAAATTTTGTTTGTACTGCTGGCAGATGTGTTGTGTTGTCCCACTTTTCACTACATTATGTTTTGATAACTGTTGTGATGAATGTGAAATTTTGTCCTATGTTCTTTTGCTGCTTGCTGCTTAAAACGTGTTGGAAAGGTCCTCATTGTCTTCTTTTCCTTTGCTTTTTTTGTTGTTATTTCAGTTTCATCATTTCCCCCTCTTCTACATTAATTTAATTCCATTGATATACTATTGGGAAATTTGGGGAAATAATTTTTGATCATAATATATATGGAGCAAAGGGGTGATTCTTTTGGAAATTTCATTATGATCCATTTTAACTATGAAAGCCAAGGGGACCGATTCTTTTTAATTGTGAATGGATGCACCTGGAGGGGCCATGTGGCAACTGGGGACTGGATGAAATGAACATACTATCGGGATAGTGGAGGTGAGAGGTGACATGAAGGTGGGAGATGATGTCGGGAGGGTGTGAGGATGAGTGGTTTTTGGAGGGGGGTATGAGCATAAGTAGTAAGTGAGGGGGGAGGGGGGAGGGGGGGGGGGTGTGTGGGGGTGGGGGTGTGAAATAAGATAAGCGGGACACAAAGCAATAGGTTCGACAGGGAAAACTTCTTTTTCAGACCCCCCCAACCCGCCAATAAAGGTAGGATGGCAAGAGGGGGCAGAAAAACACTATCGGTCGTTGGTCTAGGCGGAGTCAATCTGGGTCGTTCAAAGATGAGGAGATTTTAATTAATACGCGGCCTCTGAAAAGGGATGGACCTGACAACCCTTTAAATTCACCCTATAACAGATCGCATCCACCGTGGGTTTTCGCCTAATCGAAATCACATTGGAGGGGAGCACATAGGACTTTAATGAAAACGCGGACCCGAAAGCCTCTCAAATCGACCCTATAACATATCGCATCCCGACTTGGACTTAACCACAAACCCGGATCTGAAATATTTTAAAATACAATTTATAATCACATCGGGTCTGGAAGGGGACCGTGTATTACATGGGCGGGCATAGGATAGGCGGACCCGAAAAATTTAAATATAACGTAAAAATCCTTTCGGATCCGTTGCAATTGCAATATGGAGGTGGTTGGTAGAGTTTGTTGACATATGGGAATTGTGATTGTGATCGCAATGAGCAGAATGAGAAGTGTTGGGTGTGGAGCCTAATTATCTTCTATATTCAAAGGTATCGCCACATTGGACCCCAGTTCGAAATGGGGGCGGCAACGCCGCCCGTAAAATATTCGCTGCAGGGGGGGTCCAGGGGGGGCAGCTGCGACCTTTGGGAGCCCCCCCCTGGCGGGGGGGTTTCGGGGGCAGCGCCCCCGAAGCTAAAAACAACTATAAAATTGCCTTGTAAAAGTATAGTAATTTCTAGTCAATCTGGGCCGTTCATTAGGCAGATGATCTGACGGTAGAACTTATGTTTAGTTTAGGGTTTTTTGCCCTAGAAGGCAACCCCTCTCTTTGTATGAGGGCATTGTATTTGAGGCTGTGTGATAGATGTGTATTCTGTGAGCGGGAAATAGAGAGGTGAGACTGTGAGAGAAAACAAAGGATATTACAGTGGATCGGCTGTAGGTTGTGTCTCTTCATTTTGCTGGATAATAGAAAGGAAGGACTGGCTGTTCGGGGTGGACGTAGCCCAAACTGGGTGAACCACATATATCTGTGTCTCTCTTGTTTTATGCGCTTTCTGTGTTTATATTTCTGCAATATTTTATGTGTTCCATTGCTCCATAATATATAATTTTCTAACAAGAAGGAGTAATAGGGGCCATGACATAGAACTTTGCGATATGTGATAGCGAGAGCGCACTCTTAAAAGAGAAGGGGAGGCAGGTGATTTTTATATGAGCCTTTGCAAAATTCGATATGGTGACACGTGGCCTACGGGCCCGGTTTATTGCATCGAGAGTGGTGTGGGGTTTATGTTATAATATATGGTTGGGGCTTTTAATAAACATGCGATATATAATGCGATGCGATATAATAAAAAGGATTTTGGCATGGTTTGTGATATATGGTGGGAAATGGGGAACACGACTAGAGTTATACGAATAGAATGGAAATGTGACCATGGTTAGAATGATATAATATGGAAATGCGGCTAGAGTTGGATATATAAAGGGCAGATGGATTAAGGCTAGAGTTTGGGAATTAATATGATAACAGAGGAAAAATGGATCATGGTTGGAGTCATACTGAGGAAATAGTAATCTGTGAAAATGGGGTGGTCCTTTGTGGGTCCCAACTTGAGTTAAAAATCATAATTGCATATTCGTAATGGGGGAAAATATTTTTAACAAAGGATAAATGTAAATACAATTTAAAATTGTAGCAGAAACAGTTCCTGGGCCTTTATCTGCTTTTGAAGTTCAAAATTCGTCTTGGCCTATCTTTCAATCCATGAATCAGATTTGAGCGCAGGATATACCATTGGAAAGTTGCTTCTAAGAACTTTTTGATGAAAACACCTACAGTCTGATCTGTTCCAAACATTGGCATGCAAAAATCTCCTTAAATCCTAATACTTGGTGTCTCTTTGGAAATAATTTGCAGGACGAAATATTATTTACAACATCTCAAACATAATAGGTAAAACAATAACCCATTCTATACAATTTATAGGACCCTAAAAGTGCTACTCGGCGTCGTTCCATTGGCCGATGTGTCACACACCTGTTGGTCCACCCATGCCTGTGTCAGTGCCCATTCACCCTACCACGCATTAGCCTACTCATACGGTCAACTCAGTCAACCTACCCACATGTCATCTGTAGAATTTTCCACCTCATTCTAAGGTACTACCATGTTAGCAGTACTAATTGCCACATGGAGGTCAACCTTTGAGTTTTGCATGTGTTGACCAAATCTTCAAAATACAATAAATTTCACATACGAACTCGGTTTGAGCCTGTTCAAAATTGCACCGAAATCGATTTTTCAAGCTCTACGCAATGGCACTAGTCTTACTCGAATCTAAGGAATTTAAATTTTTTACCATTCTAAGTTCCGCCTAGGTCATGTGATCACAAAATAAAATCTTCATTACAATGGATCAAAGAAGATGATGGATCTTTTAAGTTTTATTTTGACTTTTGAAGTGAAAAAATGCATCATAATGAATTATGGGTTTCTCTTCACTTTCGTGTTATCTTTAGATGTTGAATATAACTTCACAAAGAAATGTCATAACTTTAGGGAAGATTTTTTGAGAAAGTGATTTTACCAAAATTTAAGATCACAAAAGGGATATATTTGGTGAAAAACATCACAAAAAAAGGGTCTTCTTGAAGATTTTGATAAAATAGGAGATGGAAAAGCATATCACATGGATGGATAACCTAGTAAATTCCTTGATATGATGTGGAAGATGATGGGAAAAGGAATGTCGGCTATGGAACAAGAGGTTTTTTTTTATAGGAAGAATGGGACTATACCAAAATCAAGGTTTAATTAATCTCATTCCTAAGAAGTCAAGTAGAGACTCTATTAGTGCACAACAACCTATCACTTTGTTAAAGGTTTCTAATAAAATTATGGCCTAAGTCCTTGCTTTGAGCATTAAAATGTGGCAGCATTGTCACATCCCTTTTTCCAATCCTCACGTTAAAATATGGCAACATTGTAACATCCTTTTTTCCAATCCCTAAGTTTTGTAATGTAATTAAAAGATGATAATGTTTGAGAGCCAACATGGCTATATTGCCAAGACTATTTGATGTAAATATTTATTTTTATTAAATGTAGGAAATATGGAATTTCTTTGAACCCTAAGAAGTCATTGTTTGGATTAGAAGAAGGAAAGTTACTAGGTCATATAATTTCAAAAGATGGTATCCGAATAGACCCTACAAGAATAGAAGCCATCTTACAGATACAACATCCAAGGAACATCAAAGAATTACAAGCTTTCTTAGGGAAAATTAACTTTCTTAGGAGATTTATTTCTAATTTAGCAGAATTAATTAGATCACTGAACAATATGTTGAAAAAATATTCGACCATAAAATGGACTGTTGAGGCCAAGAAATCCTTTGAAGACATTAAACTGGCCTTAACAAGAACACCAGTTTTGATCAGTCCAAAATTTGACAAAGATTTCATCTTATTTTCCTTTGCTTCTGAGCACACAATTGCTGCAGTTTTACTGCAGAAAAATGACCAGGGCTATGAACAACCTATTGCTTTCTTTAGCAAGGCCCTGAGAGATGCCTCTTTAAAATATAACATAATGGAAAAACAAGCTTTTGCTTTGGTCAAAGCTATCAAGGACTTTAGAGTATATATTTTATATTCTCATATAATAGCCTATGTTCCCAATTCAGTTGTCAAAGACATCCTAACTCAGGGTGGTCCAGATGGAAAGAGGGGAAAATGGATTGCTACTATTTTAGAATATGATATAGAAATCAGACCAACTAAGTTAATCAAGGGCCAAGGTTTAGCCAAGCTTATGGCTGAGTCAAATTGTCAGGCCCTGGATATAAACTTTATTGCACAAATAGATAATGAAGAGGAGATGGTGACTCCACTAATCAGCCAGGACTTTATTGAATCACCATGGTATGCTGATATCATTTATGTTTTACAAAATTTACAAGCTCCTCCAGGATTATCTAAGACCAAAAGTAGATTTTCGAAGATGAAATCCTTAAAATTTTGTATATTAGACAATGCATTGTTTTGGAGGAATCGTGAAGGTATTCTTCTCAATTGTTTATTAAAGGATGAATCTGACAAAGTACTACAAGAGTTTCATGCAAGTGACTGTGGACGACACATTTACTAGAAAAACACTGCAGATAAAATTCTTAGAGCTGGTTTTTACTGGCCAACTTTGTTCTCTGATGTAAAGAAACATGTGACCCCCTGTTACAAATGTCAAATTTTTGAGGGAAAGAAAAATCTTATACCTTTACCCCTAAAACCGATTTCTGTTGAAACACCTTTTCAACAATGGGGGTTAGAATTCATTGGTGGAATTCACCCACCTTCCTCTGCCCAACATAAATGGATCCTCACTGCCACAGACTATTTCACCAAATGGATAGAGGCCATACCTTCAAGGCAAGCCACTGACACTGTTATCATAACCTTCCTTGAAACCAACATTCTATCAAGATTTGGATGTCCAACTAAGCTCATTATTGATAATGCAACAACGTTTCAATCCAAAAGGATGATAGATTTCTGGAATAAGTATCATATAACCCTGGACCATTCCACAACCTATTATCCTCAAGGAAATGGACTAGCATAATCCTCAAACAAAAGCCTGGTGAACATCATAAAAAAGCTATTGGAGGAAAATAAGAAAACATGGAATAAAAAGCTAGTCAATTCCTTATGGGCAAATAGACTAACCATAAAGAAATCAATTGGTACCTCTCCCTACCAACTAGTTTATGGGATGGAAGTTGTTTTCCCATCTTCCTTGGGAACACCAGTAATGAAGCTGCTCCAAGAGTTGTAGGTTGAACCAAATGACATCCAAAGAAGAATCAACCAAACAATTCATTTAGAGCAAACCAAGGAAGAAGTGTACATAAGATCTCAGGTTGTGCAGGAAAGGATCGAGAAGATTTTTTATAAAAGGACCAAGGTTGAGGATTTCTACCTTGGTGAAAAAGTCCTAAGATGGGATTCAAGGAGGGAAGATAAAGGTAAACATGGGAAATTTGATTTCCTATGGAAAGGCCCATATGTCATTTATGCTTTCAGAGGTAATAATGCTTTCTTCCTCAGAGAAATGGATGGTACAGAAGTAGAAGGTGGACCAATGAATGGTCGGATGCTCAAACACTATTTTGAACCTAACTACTAATTTTTACTTTCCATTGTACATATTTCATTTTTTTTTTCAAAAAGTTTAGTTTGGATTGGATGGTGGTCATTGAAGTTGAAGCCCGGAGAGAAGGCCCTAAGCTTTGAAGGATTCACTATCATAAGTATCAATAATGCAGAGGCATAGAGGATAATTTTGCAAGGAAACATCAAAAACAATTCAAAGGCTACTGATTTACAAAGTTCTTGACATTTCACCAGGAAATGCCATCCCCAAGTGGAGCCACTATTAGGTTCCTATACCAATAGGAGTCATAATTTTGATTGAACAAGGTTAAGCCTTGTAATATTGTACATACCTTTGCTTTCTAAAAATGTTTTCCATATTAAAAAAATTAAAAAATGTAAAGAGGGATGTCCTAAAAGAATAATCAAAGGACAAAAAGAATAAAAATAGGTCAGAAAAAATGAAAAATATGAACCCCAAGAAAACAAAAAGACCATGAAAGTGTGCAAGTCAAAATGGCACTACTATTTACTTTTTATGCTTAATGAATGTTTGTGTTGATCTGAAAATGGGGGACTTAGGCTTCTTGTCTAACTTACAAGAACCTCTCCCACTTCCAAAGCTTTAAATTTTCCCAAGTCTTAATGATTAACCAATGTGGAATTAAGAAATGCTTGAGAACATGGGTGTATGCCGATATTTGTTTTAAGCTGATTATATGTTTTAAAATCTGTTGTTTGTGTTAATATGTGAATGTTCTTAAACTGATATATAAATGCATATAACAATGAATAAAACATTAGAGACAATGCAGCAATGAAATACACACAGAAACAACAACTTAATTTGGACTTCACCCACAACTCTTGGGCTACATCTCCGTGAGCTCTAGTCAACTCAACAAGGCTCTCTGGGATTATGGTATAAGTCCTTTTTACAAGCTCTTGACTTAACTCTTATTGTTTTTCACATAAATAGTGGGTTCAGACACCATGTTATCCCTGGCTCTTGAAGCTCTGGCTCTGGCTCTGGCTTCTCGGTCCTCCCAACCTCTACTGGCCCTCCCCCTAATCCTCTGTCCTCCGTATTATTTGTGTTTTTATAACCTGTTCGGTTACTGTTTTCATTTTTGCGTGGAAACCCGACTGTTCATATAAAGAATTAGTTCACAAATAAATGAAACGGCAGGCGTGGGTAACCCGATCGCCCTGGCCTTTTTCCTTTATTAATCCCCAAATAGAATACATAACGGATTACATAGAAGACTCATGGAAATCCGACCTGAATGCCTCAAGCCAGTTGTCAAATGGCATTAGCCGCATCATAATCCTTTTCGGGTCCACATATTGCAAATCACTTGTTGCATGGTCCACGGCCAAACCTGAACAAAACCCCAAATAATGGAATATATGGGAAATACAAAGAAATCCGCCTGAAACGCTCAAGGCTAGATCTCAAATGGCATTTAACTACATTCATAAATCCTTTCGGGTTCGCGCATCCCCATCGCATATCGCAATCGCTTTGCGCATTGGATACGAGTCATGGCCATCTCCCATGGCACACTGTGATGCGATAACATATCGTCGATCGCAATCGCATATCGCATATCGCCCACATTGCATGTCGCATATGTAAACGGCCCGAGGTCCATTCAACGTTCAATGGAATGTTGCGATGCGATATCGCGGCGATCGCATATCACAATCGCTTGAGGCCTAAAGGTCCAATCCACTCCACTGGCTTTTCTCCGATGCGATAAAGCGAAGATCTCAATCGCATGTCGCTTGTGCTTCAAGCGAAGATCGCATATTTATAGATCGCATCGCAATAATATAAAGGGCTGCGATGCGATCTATATATATATATATATATATATATATATATATATATATATATAGATCGCATCACAATAATATAAAGGGCAGACAACAAGCTTGAAGCACAAGCGACATGCGATTGCGATCTTCGCTTTATCGCATCGGAGAAAAGCCAGTGGAGTGGATTGGACCTTTAGGCCTCAAGTGATGTCGCTTGTGCTTCAAGCTTGCTGTCCGCCCTTTATATTATTGCGATGCGATATATATATATATATATATATATATATATATATATATATATACAAGCCCCTATTCTGCACCGTCAACTGGTCCGCTGCCTTATTAAGGATTGATTGTAAAAGCATTTATCTCCATGATCCTCCACCTTTGCCCTTATGTTTATCCGAACTCGGATTTACATACATTTGTGCCATTTAGCACCCCTTTTCTTTCCTTTGTGAAGAAGATTTTTAGACTTAGAAGTCTATGCTAGATCCATTTTGGATCATGCCTTCCCACTAAAAAGCTTTTGGACTCCAAAATACTGATATACTGATCTGAATAGTAGATGAGAGTAACTCAGCCTCTTCTTTCAGCCTCCCTACACTTGCATTTGCATAGTGCCTCTGAACCAAAGTTTCTGACCACTTCCCTTCTTGAATGGGCTGGTCCTCCCAGGAAGAGTTGTCTTCCTCCTTGCCTTTCTGCATAACTTCTACTGAAATTGTCATAGAAGGTAGTTTGAGATTCTCTGCCTTGATCATTGATCCAAGGTGGCTCAAACAAGTGTGAAGTACATCTGCTCCACAAAACTTTCATTTGTACCTGTTTGACAAGCTGTCAACAACAACTATTAACAACAACAGAAATACAGACAACAACAAGATGGCCTAAACTCCTGCTTCAACAAAGAATAGATTTCACTTTTTGTGAACACCTCCATGTCTTACATCTGCATACAAATGATGGACTAGGTAACAAGCCCACAAAACATGCCTTTAAAATAAATGACCCTTCAAGTCAAGCATGTAGAAAAAGACCATTTGGACTCTTTTTCAAAAGATGAAACACTTCATCATTATCTCCATTTGGAGACCAAGTTAACTTCTCCCAAGTCAACATGGCATCACATGCATGTCAAAGAAATCAACCCTGCAAGTTAATTACACATACATGTTCAAAAACAAGGAAATCATCAACATCCCTGTGTTCATGCATCTCATGCTCATGCATGCATTTCATCCTTCAAATTTCACTTAAGCACACTGTACTTTCGAAGCTGAAATGAAATATAATGTAGATGCATCAATAGACATGTAATCTCAATCGGATAAAAACTCTAATCGTTCCTTACCAATCCCTTTAAAAGGTACTACCTTTGTCTAGACATCAGCATCATCATGTGAATCATTCTGAGACACATTATTCATGGAATCTTCACTTCCATTTCTACCATCTTCTCTTTCTGCTTTCTTCAGCTTTGGTGGAAGCATTGTTGGATTTAGTGTCCAACATTTTGTAGCAAGATGTCCTTTCTTATGGAAGTAAGTGCACTGCATGTGCATCCTCTTGATAGCATGATTTGTCTTGTCCAATGGACCTTTGGCTTCTTGCTTCTTTTCCTTCAAAAGTTTACTGTATGTGGCCATTCTCTTCCAACATCTAGAAACATCATGGTTATGCAAACCACAAAAGGAACATGCAATTATTTTCCCATACACATGTGGAAACTTATCATGCTTTGCACAATCAAAAGTAGAATGCTTAGAACCAAATTTATGCCTTTCTCTTTCACCTTTATAGCCCTCATGAGGAGGTGAATCAAATGAAGAAGTGGCCCCCTTTAGAACACCATCAATCTCTTCAAGGCTGTTGGAGTCTCCCCAACTCTCTGGTTCAAGTTTGTGCTTCTGAACACTTGCATCCTGCAAATGATGTTTCAAGCTATTGCATTCCTCCTGAATACAATCTTCACTCTCTGTAATGCAACTCCTTCTTGGAGCTGTTTCAATGGCCTTCATGGCAGCTTTGGAACTCTGTCCATAAGGTTTTCCATAGCCAAGACCCAAATATTTAGGCCTTTCCTCAACCATTATTGGTTCAAAAATACCTTGTGCATGCTTTCCGAAGCCCTTTCCTTCATAGCCCATCTTGGACATTAGCTTGGAACCTATGCCTCTAGTATGATTTTCAAAAGAACCAATATAAGCATCCTTAGAGGAATTTGAAGACAAACTGGAATGGTTTACCTCTTCTCCAAGCTAATACTTGACTAAGGCTTCTTGGGAAACAAAGAGCCGTGTCTCCAACTCATGCATCATTTTTAGGTTCATATTTGCGATATGAAGTTGCCTCTCCATTTCCTGCAATTTGTTAGCAAGCAACTACTTCTCTTCCTTCATGGAATTCAACTGCTCTCTAAGTCTGCCGCTCTTCCTTCCATCCTCATACAATTTTCTCACCATATCCATCATGGTGGACAATTCTTGCTTCATGTCTTCATCAAAGAATCTTGCGAAGAAGGCATAATTTGAGGACCCACTTGTAGAAGTTGTCATTATGCCAATGAACAAAAAAACTTCAACAAGATAAATAAAGAGCTTATTTAAGCAACCTCTTACAACAAACCTCTTGTGCTTTGGATTGCCTTGAGGTCCTTTGGGATAGAAGAATGCCTTCAACCCTTCTTCCTATTTGTCCTTCCTGGACTGAGCTAGCAACAAATTTCCCTTTACCTCTGCAAACTCAGAAAATAGTCAGTCTGTAAAACAAGCATACAATCAGCCTCTTGCTGTTCAAACACCTTTCAGACAAGCAGTCTTTGCTTTGTCAATCAAGCATTCTGATAATACCTTCTTTGAAGGTGGGGGTTAATCAAGCTTAAGATTTGATACCACCTAATCTGAAAATGGGGCACTTAGGCTTCTTTTCTAACTTACAAGAACCTCTCCCACTTCCAAAGCTTTAAATTTTCCCAAGTCTTAATGATTAACCAAAGCGGAATTAAGAAATGCTTGAGAACATGGGTGTATGCTGGTATTTGTTTTAAGCTAATTCTATGTTTTAAAATCTGTTGTCTGTGTTGATATGTGAATGTGATTAAACTGATATATAAATGCATATAACAGTGAATAAAACAACAGAGACAATGCAGCAGTGAAACACACACAGAAACAACAATTTAATTTGGAGTTCACCCAAAACTCTTGGGCTATATCTCCGTGACCTCTAGTTAACTCAACTAGGCTCTCTTGATTATGGTATAAGTCCTTTTTACAAGCTCTTGACTTAACTCCTGTTGTTTTTCACATAAACAGTGGGTTCAGACACCATGTTATCCCTGGCTCTTGAAGCTCTGCCTCTTGGCTCTTGGTTTTGGCTCTTTGGCTCTGACTCTGGCTCTTCGGCTTTGGCTCTAGCTCTGGCTCCAACTCTGGCTCTTCGACTCTGGCTTCTCGGTCCTCCCAACCTTTGGTGGCCCTCCCCCAATCCACTGTCCTCTATATTATTTGTGTTTTAATAACCTGTTTGGTTACTGTTTTCCTTTTTGCGTGGAAATCCAACTGTTCATATAAAGAATCAGTTCACAAATAAACGAAACGATGAGCACGGGTAACCTGACCGCCCTGGCCTTTTTCCGTTATTAATCCCCAAATCGAATACATAACGGATTACATAGAAGACTCATGGAAATCCGACTTGAACGCCTCAAGTCGGAACTCAAATGGAATTAGCCGCATCATAATCCTTTTCGGGTCCACATATCGCAAATCGCCTGTCGCATGGCCCATAGCCAAACCCGAACAAAACCCCAAATAATGGAATATATGGGAAATACAAAGAAATCCGCCCGAAACACTCAAGGCCGGATCTCAGATGGCATTTAACTGCATTCATATATGCTTTTGGGTTTGCGCATCCCCATCGCATATCGCAATCGCTTTGCGCATTAGATACGAGTCATGGCCATCTCCCATGGCACACTGCGATGTGATAACATATCACTGATCGCATATCGCCCATGTCACATGTCGCATATGTAAACGGCCTGGGGTCCATTCAACGTTCAATGGAACGTTGCAATGCGATATTGCGGCGATCGCATATCACAATCGCTTGAGGCCTAAAGGTCCAGTCCACTCCGTTGGCTTTTCTCCGATGCGATAAAGCGGAGATCGCAATCGCATGTCGCTTGTGCTTTAGGCTTGTTGTCCGCCCTTTATATTATTGCGAAGTGATATATATATATATATATATATATATATATATATATATATATAGCAAGCCCTTGTTCCACACCGTCGATTGGTCCACTGCCTGATTAAGGTTTGCTTGTAAAAGCGTTTATCTCCATGATCCTCCATCTTTGACCTTATGTTTATCCAAACTCGGATTTACATGCATTTGTGCCATTTAGCACCCCTTTTTTCCTTTGTGAAGAAGATTTTTAGACTTAGAAGTCTATGCTAGATCAATTTTGGATCATGTGTGGAGCTTGTCACTTATGCCACAATCCATGAATAGCCAAAATGTTTAAACTTGGCTATTTCATGTTTTCAAGTTCATGTCAATAGATAGAGAATAAAATCTGACCAAACAATGTAATCTTGACAGATAATTAGATAGGTAGAGTAAATAAAGGAGCTCAAATGTTTAAACTGAGTCCATGGATGAAATAAGGTTTGATTTAGATAGTTTGCTATGTAAAGAAAAGAAAATATTGATAAGGGTTTGCTAGCTTAAATGCACCCTAATAAAGTGAAGAAAAAATGGTAGAATGAGTAGATGGGTAAGTAGAAGAAAGGTTGCAGAAGTATGGTGATTAATTAGACAAAAGCATATTTATCATTTTTCATCATATGTACCAAATATGAATGGACAATCAAGCATGCAAATGGATTTCAAAGTCAATTAATTAACCTCCCCCATTCATTTCACCTCTTTACTTAACTAATTTCCCATAATAAAGTTCAAAGTACTCAAAAACCTTTAAGTCAAAGAGGCTCAGAGCATTTCTCTAACTTTTGGAGGGACCAGACCCTTGGCTCAAAGACTTATGGATATCAAGTACTAGAATCCCCTCATAAAAGTTCACCCCCACTTTAATTCATTCAGCTTCCTAATAATACTCCTTTTCCTAAGGTTAAAACACTTTTCGCCTAGGAAAAAGCAATTCTCCCCCCATATAAAACACTTTTCATACCAAAAACCCCACAAAAATGTTTTACCCTAAGTATTAATGTAAATATGTGGAAACATGTAATTCACGAAAAAGCATTTTGCTTAGTGTTTTTCCCTTTTCCGCCCATTTTTCATATTAATGACTAACTTTATTATAGTAAATCTCAATAAAAACCCAATTTCTCGTATATATTTAACTCCTATGTATTAATTAACCCTACACCCCAATTTAATTATAAACTAAGATTTTCATCTAAAACCTGACCAAAACCTTTAACTAGTCGATCTACGATCAAGTTAATTAAGCCCCCTTTTAATCCTCCGTTAATTATCCCGATGGCCTAATCTCACTTTAAGCCATTATTAACCCTGATACTGCCATAATTAAGTGCCTGCCGGGCCCCCCACTAGCCTCCGCACAGCTTCTCCACCCGATCACCGTGCGATCGTCCCCCCTCCTCATCTGATGACCCTTATCCATATCGGGCCAACCCGACGTCCGTCCTTTACCCACCTGATAAAGTGGTTTCCCCCTAGCCCCCAGTGCTACGTGTCATCCGATGAGTGGAATCGGGCGACCCCTCCCAAATACCACTGAGCGCTCAAAAGCAGTGCGAAATAAACTGCTTACTACCCTCCCACTACACGACAAATTAACCATTATTCACCCCGTACCGGCCAAAAAATAGCTTTTCGTTTATAAAAGCCAAAAGCCCCAAAATTGTTTGTTTTCACTGAAATTTCATCTGCAAGCCTCTATACGCATGCACGACACTTGCAAATGTCGAAGCTGTCAACCCACGTACAATTTCACTCCAAAGACGCCATAGACAACCCAGTCGGCCTTGCAGTCTATACAAAGCCCATTCAACCACTTGCAGTCACCACCCTGCTCAGAACCAATTAAGCTCACTTCCAAGTATTTAAACTAGAATTCACCAAATACCTTGTCAATTTCAAAGTAACAAGTTGCTGAGTGTTTAGTTAAGTTAAAAATTAATTAAAAATACTCAAGAGCTTGAGCCAAAAACCACTGCGGAACACCTCCTGGATGCGGGTGCCCAACAAAGACAGTAAGCTGGCGGCAGAACAGGACGGCACGTGGCCATACCACATGGCCCTCTGTAATCTGGCACATCAGTCTAAAAATGGCATTAACACCAGCCATAAATGGCATTTAAGTGGGCGCCGTCTTCAACCAGTCTGCAACTACCCACCTCGGCTCCACGCAAAGATGACCTCTGGTGATAATCATACCACCGCACCTGTCCATTATCCTCTGCCTCTGCAATGTCTCTGCCCTCAGGCTGCTGCAACACCTAGTTCTCGCACTACCATGGGGAGGCGCTGCAATCTTCTCTGCTCCATTAACTTAGGCCCGGGAACTCACTTCACTCAAAGCCTAGTTTGCCATTTCGCCTTCCACTCGACCTCAACAGCTAGTCCCTCCTCTGAGCTGCCCGCCAATTCTACTAAGCCCTCTCACGCTCGAAATTCCTCTGTTCTTCCTTGGCATAACCAATTCAATCCCCAAGAAACCTTCACCTCCCCACCTACAAATCCTACAAATCCTGAAATCATCACAGTCATGGTGCGCACTCGACATCGCATGCGGTGTAGACGTGGGGGTAGTCGAGGCAGAAGCATACGCCCCCCCACAATGCCCAGCCCTGATTCTGCTGCTCCATTCTCCTCCCCATCCATCACTCATTCCCGTGGTCCCTTCTCCGGAAGATACCCTGATACGCGCAGTGGTAGAGGGCAGTCACAGGCCCATGGCATCCAAAGCGCAAATGCAGCTACCCAAACAGAGAATTCCCTCACCCCCCCACCCCTCTCACCATACCACCCAATTTCGCTTCCAGAGTTCGCTGATTCGGCCAGAAATCTTAGCCACGGTTAACATAACCTTCAGTGAGGATACTAGTTCGCAGGCTGAGCAGGATGCTCAGACCCACGATTGTAGACCAGGGAAAAGGAATAGTGGCGCAAAGCAGAAGGCAGCTAAGAGGAACAAGGATGACAGTGAACCAGGAAAGCAACAGAAGGTAGGGAAAATTGAAATTCTGCATGGCAAGGAGCTGGCTGGAAGCGAGCATGCAGCTGAGGGCAGAGCGGGTGGCACGAAGGCTACTGGTGGCACCCCGGATGACACATCAGGCATGCATGCAGCGGAGGGTAGCTCAGCAGGCATTCAAACAACAAGTGGCATCCTGCGTGGCACGTCAGCAGAGGATGAGTACGCGTGTCGCATTGTGGAAGAGCCCAACCCATACGACATCGAGGGGGTCCCTTGCATGGTCAGAGCACCCAACCCATATGTCTAGTTGCCAGGTGTCGCCTTGCAGATCAACGAAGGTTTTACAAGCTTGCTGTTTGAGGTTTTTACTGCTATTTTTCAAACCTTTTGGTATGTTTTAATTGTTTTTGAACTAGGACCCTTGTGTGGGTTTTTTGTTGTAATCTCACTCGAACTGGTTTCCCCTTGAAGGGCAGTCGAGTTTCTTTTTTTGACAATTATGACATAATGCTGTTACGCACCATAGAGGCCGGAGCCTCGATGTATTATTATTTTGCTTATTTTCAATAGAATAGTTTTACTTAGAAAAAAAAAACCACTGCGGAACACCGTTACCCTAAAAACTTTGAATCCCTCCCCACACTCAAACCCACAAGAAATAAGTATGGATGGCCCAATTGCAATGGATGTGAGGCCCATCACTACACCTCATTTAGACCTAGATCACCTTCCCCTGGCAGACAGAGACTTCCATGTAAAAGATACCACTATCATAGAGCTCCTGCTCAAAGTTCATTGCTAAAGTAGGGACAAGTTCCTAAACCATGCGGATGAAATTGGTCTCTTTGGGAATCAAATTTTCCCAAGTACCAGTTCCCCCAAGTCCAGATTTTTCCTGAAATTGTGCATATGTGCTATGCTTGCTACGTCCCCAGTCATAGAACCATCATGTCTCATGACCAGAAGGTCCTTTTCACCATTACCGTCAAATCCATCAATGAAATGCTGCAGCTCCAACCAGGACCAAACCTAACTCCCCTCTCAATTGGAGACCTATTGGACTTATACCCCAAACTTAGCTCTGCCAAATTGGCCCAACTGTTCCAAACCTTCATCGTAGAAGAAAAGCACATCCCTAACAACCCCCCTCCATATGTAGCAACTATATTTTCCCCTTGGGGCCGAAATATTGTAGCCATGATATCTTGTGTTTTGGGTTACTCCACAAGTGAGTATATTGATGAAATTATCCTGGCTTTCATGTCCATCTATACCCCAGGACAACCTCCTGCAACCATTTATGACTTTGCCACATTCATAGCTGACAGGATGCATGAGCAGTTCACAAGAATGGGAAATGAAAGGGTCTTCAAATACTCTTCAGTGTTATACCATATGTTCTTATATTATCAGTCTGATAAGTTCCCATTCACCCTCCAAAAACTAGACACCAAGGGTCAACCAAGGTCAGTCATTTTTTGGACCCCATTAATCCACGAGTATCAGTCTCCATACTCTTATTCAGACTTTATTGACTTATTTGTACATCCAGTTATGACAATGTTGACTGGAAACCCTCCTCCAAGAATCAGTCCAGAAATAAAGAGAGTCCTTCAACTGTCAAAGCAGACCAAAGTGGGTGATTGGTACCTTTACTAGAACCACATAGAAATCAGGATATATGGTTGCATGCTTGCACCATACAAATTGCCAAGATACCTCCCTATGAGGTTGTTTGCATTAGAATACTACAGGCAAATTATTAATGCAGATGAGATAAACTTTGTAAATGCTAAGAAGAAGGCCAATTTCAAAATAAAATACCAACTAGGCCCCTTCATATGTAACTCTAGGGAGGTTGGGACAGAGGTAGAGTTGATACTATAGAAGATGAAGTTCCAGAGAAGTTTTGTTTGGATATATGACCCTTTGGAATTCATCACCAGGAAGAGGCAAAAGGTTAATCTATGACCTTTTATTCACCATCCAATAATTGAGATTGAAGCCTCTGCTAACCAATCAGAATGGGTGGAAGGAACCCTAGTTGATCAAGACAACACCAGAATAGACATAGAGAACGCTCTAATTGATCTTGAAAAACAACTTGATGAGGGTTCTTTCCTGCAGGTGCCAGAGCAGTCGGACATGCCAGAGAAATCTTGCAAACCACAGATAACCATGAGTACCCCCTCAGTTGTGCAGACTCCTCTAAATGAGGAGAAGAGTCTAAAAAGAAGTAGGGAGGAGGCCACCACATCAGCAAGGGCCACTTCACATACTTATATAGAGACAAGCCAAGCAAAAAGACAAAGAGTGAATCCTGTCTCTGAACAGGAATACACAGAAAGAAATAGGAGCAGGCCCATCACCCCATCGGAAGGCACTCCTTCCACATCACAAAATCAAGGATTGGAAAGGCAGCTCAGTCTTGAGGTATCTTCCTTAAGAATGCCTGCTGACAAAGACCAAGACATCAAGGAGAGGTACAGGGAAACAAATCCAAGGAATGAGAAGCTTAAGGTCCAAACTTATGCCCAGTACCTGAAGATGATCCCTAATAAACAAACAAGGCTAATGTCAGCCTTTGATATCAAAGAGGGGAAAATGCAGCTGATTTTTATCAAGCCTACAACTCAATAGCCAAAAATTGACTCAGATTTTAAGAAAGTAGATTTTAAAGTGCTGACAAGGGATATCCTTCCCATAAACCAGATTGAGCTACACAAGCAAATAGGGGAGATGATATACTCCACTTTGACTGGAAAGGCCATAGCTGCCCACCAACTACAAAATTCCTTAAACAACATATTTGCATAATTCCAGTTGGAAAAGGCCTCCTCACAGGCCAAGGACACAAGAATCAAGTCCTTAGAGGACTTAGTAATTGAATTGGGACACAATCCCAAGGATATAAAAGCCACAAAGTAGCTAATTAAGAAGAAAAACGATGATATTGCTGCACTCAAGAAGCAACTAAAGATACCCCAGCTACATCATCCATAAACATTAGAGGTCCTGGAAGCCCAGCAAGGACATGAAGAGCTCATGGACTTGGTCCTGAAGCTGAATGATCAACTCAAGGAGACAGAGAAGGAGTTGGACAATTTAATTCAATCAAAGCAAAGTGACTTGGCCACAACTTCCAGAACTGTCATCCCCACGGTATCCACAATAGTTCCTTCTACACTAGCAGCATCATTGGCACCCACAACTCCACCTGCAACAACATTGTCAGTAACAGCAGAATCTACTACAACAACAGGAGCACCAGGGGACAAAGCAACAAAACTTGTGAAAGCCATGGAAGATATGTCTATCTAGGCTATGGAGAGAAAAGGTTAAAGGAAAAGGTGGCAAGTTTGGAAATTGACTGCAAACTTTCCCAACTCAAGCAGAAAGAGGAAACACAAAAGGCCCAAAGAATGGGTGAGAGGATCAAAATCCTAGAAAAGGATTTGACACTTGAGAAGCCACTGGGACAAACCAAGGAAATTCTGTGGGCCAATATCATTGACTCTGTCAATGATATTTGGCCTTCAATCCAAGTTATTTTTTAGCAAACAGAGCTAGTGAAGATAGCTACTGAAGTTATCCAGAAAATGAAGGAGGAATTGGGAAATAAGCCTGAGGATGCAAATGGACTCATCCATTTCCTTAATAGCAAAAATAGGTATGAGCTACATGAGCTGAACATTGAAGAAAAAATTGCCACCATTTTAGAAATAAGAAAGGTCCTTTCAAAAAGGAACCTTATGCTTAATTTGGAAGAAAAGTGCCACAATATGCAGGTAGCCATTGATAGGTTCATGGCTAAATTTCAGATTTTGAGGGAGAAGGGTCTGCCCAGTCCTATGGTCATCAATGATAAACTCATGACACAATTGGACTATGGCAACAGACTCAAACAATTGGCTAAGGAACAAGCCAGCTCTTCATCCATTAAAGCCTTGTCAACGGGCAAAGTATTATGACACACATTTGAGAACTTGTTTTTCCTTGAGCATGAGGTAAAACATTTGTTCCTCACCAAGACAAATTTTGCAAAATATACCAAGGATGATGAGGTTTACAGGAGAATGGTAAATGTGAAATTACCAAGTGCAGAATGGTGGGAGACAATGACAAATTTACTGTGATAAATAAACAACTAAAAGTTACTATGTAGTAAAAATGAAGGCAGCATAGTAAAACAGGTAAAAACAACACAACAGGGTCAAAGAGTATCAGACGAAAGATCAAAGTAAAGAAGACTCCAGCGTAAAAACGCCACAACTATCAGCTAGCATAAAGGGCTACATCACAACCCTAAAGGCTAGCACAACCATAATGAAAGGGACAACAAGAAACAGTTCATTAACTGTCTCTATCTTCTTGCTAGAAGATATTTGCATTTCCTAGAATAAATCTCAAGTTGTTTGAGATATTTTGTAATAAGTTTTTGTATAAATACTTCACAATTCGAAGTATGTAGGGTGGATTCCAAGACATTTCTATAGACTTTTTCTCTCGAATTAGAAATTCTATTGTATCAATGACTGGATTGACTTACTGGATCAAGGAATAAAGATTAGATATTTTACAGGATTCTTGTGTAAAGCGAAATACAAATAAGTATTCTCTCATGTTCAATGTTGTTTTCCTTCAAGTTTTTCATAATCTTTATGTATCTCTAAAATCTAAATGTTATAACATGGAATGATATTTCAGAAATTGCTTAAATGCACTCTGTCTTGACTGTTATGCGTGATTATATGTTTTCTTCATAAATCTAAGTTAAGGAATTCTTGATTGCTCCTTAGTTTAGGTGACTTCTTGTGATCTGTAGCAAAGGATTCTTAATTGCCCTTTGTTCATGATTATCCTCTGTTCTCCATTCTGATCCCGGTCTAAGGATTCTTGAGTGCCCTTTTACCCTGGTTGGAGTTACTTCCCCCATTACGCCTAAAGATTTGCATTTTTCTCTGCTAGCCTGCCCTGTGAACATTCCCTTTAATGAATTGATCCAGTCCTGCTATCCATTTGTTGACTCCATAGCCCAATGGCTTGAAGACCTAGCTCTATCCATCTACTCTAAGAATTCCACCACCCAACCTTCAAATCAAAACCAAAACCCCAAAGAACACTAAGAACTAGCCTAAAATCCCATAAGAAACAAAGCTAAATTATATAGAGAGAGCCCTCTCTAAGTCATAGGTTGGCTAGAGCCTATACTTAAAAGATTGGTTTGTGGTTACCTCGATTTCTTCCTTCTTCTGATAACTTCTAAGGAAAATTATGAGTGATAACAGATCTAATACGAAAGTATTATGTATTGATGATGAAGCATTCTGTTGAGGGTTACCTTCACCCGCCCTTGTTGAGGAGTCAAAGGATTTGCAACCATATTTTGTTGCTAGGCCAAAATGTATTAGTTAATACAATGGTCTGATAGTCAAAGCTATATTAGGAAAATTGCCTATCAATCTTGTCCACTGGGTGGCACTCATGAGTAGGATGGTCTCCCTTCTTCTCTTTTGTACCACCACCAACATTATCTTGGGTTTGATATGCCCCTTATTCATTATTCGAATTATTTTTTGTGTCTTATTCTTCTTACCTCTAGGTTATTAAGGGTTCTTTTATTGCATGGATTACACTAATTTCACCTTGGATATTTGAGTGAGAGCACTAGTACTTTGGGTGGTAGGCACAATAGTCGAGGCATTAGAAGTGATATTTAATTGGCCCATCTGAGTAGCTATGGCCTACATTTTTAGATGACACAGAACCAACCATGCCATTTCCATGGGATCCTAGCTTGGGTTCCTCTAATGGCCAAGGAGCATTAGGGATAATTTCATACAAGGTGTCTACTTGAGAATAGATCAAGTCGAGTTGATGGGCATGCATGATATTCTAATATTTAGTTTTTGATCCTACCTTAGTGATGTATCAATGATTCTAGGCACTAGATAATTAGTAAACCACTCTCAAACTAATTCATCATGAAACTTTATTCAAAATAAACTTTTTCATCACCTCCACTTGTGTATATGATCAAAGATATGGGTGGAAGTATCTTGATGGAAATTTGTTAAGATGTTAGGTCCCATATCATACCTAATAGAAATTGATAACGATAAAGAAAATCTTATGTTGAAGAAAAAAAGTTATCATATGTGGCGCTCTCAAGATCAATGTACCAATTGGTTGTATTGCCCGTAATATTCCATTAGAAAAGTTTTAGATGGATACTATCATCCATGAATGAGTTAGAAAAACACCACAAATGATATTTCATGACATGACCTGTGGGATTTCTCCATGTTTTCCATCGAATTTGGGAATATCAACATATAATTTTGTGGAAACTATTGGCGATGTAGGATTATGCTTGATGGGAGAATTAATTAAATTTAATGAATCAACGCAAGCATCACTAAGAAGGGTGATTTGAATGAGTTATGGGGATGATGCTGTGCCCCCAATGACCCAAATGGATTTTGTGATCCTCTCATAGCTTTGTTTCCATAATCCAATTAGCCTCTTGAGGAAGGTGGACTCTCAGAAGTATTAGCTTTGGGATCCATGGTGGTCGCACAAGGATTATTACCCCCAAGGGTTGGGGTCCTATTGACAAAGGTACTCCAAATGGTTGATGACTTGTAAGACCAAAGCGCGTGCCAAGAGGAAAATCTCTTGGACCAAAGGGGTCACTATAGAAATTAACACCCCAAGGATAGAACACATTGCTAGGAATATTTCCCCTGACCCCCTAGACATTCCAAAGAAAGGTTTTCAACATATGCATGATGCAAAGTATTCATTCAATGAAATATATATTATAGTAGAGAATATGATATTTCAGTTGAATTCAAGTGTGATCATTTCCACCCTTTCATTTCCTTCTCTAAACATTTAGAAGAAAATCTAAAGCAAAATATGAAATCAAACAATCTAAAAGAAACAAAAACATAAACTACCCATGATCGTAAAACCCACCTACTATTAACTATGCAATATAAGGAGTAATCAATGGAAAAAGAAGACTCGACACACTAAATAGAAATAAGTAGAAATAGCGAGTATAAGAAAATGATAATATAGCTTCATCGAGCCCCAACATCACTATAGGGAATGAAACCTAAGGCTGAGTTTGAAATTCGTAATTAATAACACAAATTCAAAAAATCCAAGTGGATTTGAGGTGCGATGATTGTGGATAGGATTTTACTAGTGAGATCTAGACCATATTTAGGCTCTATGCCTAGGATTTGTAGAAAAATCTAGAATAAATACATTAAATTCACTAAAAAAACCTCATAGTGGAGGTATCGATATTTTGTTTGTGATTGGTCATACCATTGCAATGCTCTAATAACACTATATTAGGGCAATGGACATAACTTTAATGCTTTTTTAACACTTCATAAGAGAGTTTATCTAGGATTTTGGCCTAGATATTCAGTTTTTAAGAAAAAACCCTAAATCTAACAGTTATAGAGACCATAACTAATACTCAAAGGCATTGAAAAGTAAGAATGATAAAAAATCAAGCAACAAAAGAACCAACTAAACACACTAAGGAATTGAATCTTTGAAGATCTTCTCCCTAGTGAATTCACTAATTCTATTTTCTTGGATCATCCCTTTGTTGGCAAAGAGTCTTTCCCATAAGTTTTCCCAATGATCTATGACAAGAAATAACATATCGATTTACTTACTTGTAATGACCTACACACATGCACTTGAAAAATGGAAAGAGATGAGAGTAGGGACACTCTTATCATTAAAGGGTGGTCCTAGCTATTATTTAACAATGTTTTTCTCCAATATTTCTCTCCTTAGCTCCTAAAATCTATTACCTACAAACATAGACCATAAGGTTCCCAATCTCTACTTTCCTATGTAAGTGTTAGCACTAGAAGCCAAAACCTCTTCATACATAGACAAAGATGCATTCATTTACCAATAATAAGACATAAATGACATGGGGGAAGCATTAACATTTAATTAGACAACGATACTTACAACATATGCAATACCTATGGGATCTTCAATTAGAGGATCCTCCTCACACCTAGACTTACAATTAGGCTCACTATGAGTACCCTTATCTCAATTTGGTTTCCTCTAGTCACTTTGACGACATTACCTTACTTTCACCTTTTTTTCTTCCCTTTCTTCATGGTGACTGTTTATTTTTCTATTGATTTTGAGAGCTGGAGGGGATGAATTATACATATTTAACTTTATTGACATGATTTTGTCATCCTTATCCTCCTTTTGATCACTACTTTGACCCCTTCAAACCTTATCCTATTTCTCCACAACCCTAGCCATGTCAACACTTTCTATCTAAAGGATAGGAGCATTCAACACCTTCTGGATATGCACAAGGAGCATTGAAACACCCTTTTGTAGCGTACCATTAGTATTGAAAGATTGATTTGGGTTATCTTTAGGTTTTTTCATGAGGCAGATGCAATATCTGCGTCTTAGTTTGCAATTCTTCTCCAATGGTCTTAGGGAAGGGCTAAATTAAACTATAACAATGATGTCTTCAAGTACTTAATGAACCTATGGAGTAATGAGATTGGTCCTTATCCTATGTAGATTGTCTATATTGTCCCTTAGAGAGAATATTTATAATATGAATATTAATCATTATCAATGTCATGCCCTCACAACCACAATAGACTTCTCCAAAACTAAATCTTGGCTACAATGACCTAAATCATGAATATCTTTGTATTTTTCCAATAGGCCCCAATATTGAAACCTTTCTTGAATTGAACCTCATCACAATGCCCAAGAACACATTAAATTCAATCTCACTTCCCATGATTACTCATATTTTCCCAAAGCCTCAATAATAAACATGTCATGCAAGACTCATGAATCAACTCACTAATGTAAGTATTTAACATGACAAAATTAACATAATGCCCACTTAGACCATTTCATAAAATAGTTAGCATACAACTACGAACTCCATCATACAGTTACATGATTTTCTCATAATAGCCCAATGTTGTAATTAGGATTTTAAGATGCCAAACCTACCTCTCCTGTCGATTAAGGTAGTCAATCAAATTTCTTCTACCAATAACCTATCAAATTTCCTTTTGTGAGCCAAATTCACCTCCAACAACCACATAATATATTTCACATGCAATAAAAAATGTGGAATTAAAATTGCATAATAGAAATCATAAAAGAAATCTAATTAGATTTATAAACATGCTTATAAATAGATTTTCCATCATTCCACACCCTTTAATTAATAAAAATCACATAGGTTGTAGATTTCAAGAAATTAAATGCAGATATATATATCTATATATAATAATAATAATAATAATAATAATAATAATAATAAAAAGAGATAGGGTATACACATGTTATAAAAAAACCTACCTTTATTCATGAATCCATCCACCAAATTGGCTACAAAGAAGGAATTAACTGGCCATATAAGGATTTATTATGGATTCCACCACTTGTAACCACCCCTCCCACATTTACCCAATTCACCGGCCTAACACGGTAAAATTGAGACGAAGAGTTACTATGACATGACCCGACCTGTAAGTTCTAGTTTGTTAGCCTCACTCTCTTAAAAACAATTATAAATCCAAATAAAATAATTAAGTAAATTAAATCATGAGAGTTAGTTTCCCAAACTAAGGAGTTTAGTTAGGAGGAGAGATTCTCTCCAACTAGTTCTCCTAAATTAGTGTGTAAGTTGAGAAAATGTCTCAACCAAGTGAGTCTAAGATAGACGCACTATCTTAAGACCACTTGCTCATGTATTTAAATGTATTATTAAATTATTTGAATAAGAGAGAATTACATGAGTATGAGAGACCACATGATGGCTCTCTGCCTTTTCCGCCAGTTTGTCTTTTATGTGTTGCTGGTTTGATTATTGTGTGTTATTTGTTGTGTGTGTTTAATATGGTTGAGTGGTTTCAACATGTGGTATCAGAGCTACGTGAGACCCGTGTGAGGTTGTCTACCTATATTAACTGCTCGAGAGCTACATGAGGCTGCGTACTTGTATTGGCGTGAGAACCGCGTGAGAGCTATTGCTAGGGAGGAGGCTGCATTCAAAGCCTTCAACGGGAGCCTGCAGTTGTGGAGGTTTTGGCTACCATGGTTGAGGTGACATTTAAAGAGGAGCGCCCTTCGGATGGTAAAAGAGAACAAAAAACTTCTATTCGGGTTGTTAAATGCTGATAATCAGATGGGGAATTGTAATTTCGTTTCTTCTGATTTACTTCCCAAGGATTTCAACACCACAGGTATTCTAAATTAGAACTTCTCAGTTCTGCAGCTTAATTTTTTTCCCTTTTCTTCCAGAAATTGCTGCCTATATGAAACGGTCGTTCTTACTAGCTGTTTCAACATTAGGGAAGTTGTTAGTTGCCCAAGGTCTTTTTATTGAAAGCAAAAGGTAGCCTTATGCAATAACTACCGAGAGACTCCGTGTGGCAGTCAGTCTTTTAACAGTAGTGTTGTTTAGTGAGTAAGTGAGTAAGTAGGGTTGATGTAGAGTAGTCGCAAAGATGTGGTTTAATGGTTAGATGGGGTGTATACTTGAAAACCGCTCCAAATAAGATTTCTTCGGTTGAAAAAATAAGATTTCTAAAAGTTAATGCAAAAGTATTTAGTGAGTCTTCTCGACTTCAAGGGTTATAAATTTGGTATTTGACAAACCGAAGTGGCTCAAAGCTGCCAATATGTGCCGAAAATTGCTGCTTAACATAAGAGGAACTCAAGCCAGAAATTACGAGTATGTGAAAATTAAGGGTTTTGATGTAGAATGAAAGAAAAATGAAATCTTCCACTAGCTATGATTCAGTGTTTTCCTCCTGTTCATTGACTAATTTGTATTGGGACATGTACAGATGTAGATCTATGATTGTGTCTAATGGTTTTTGCAAGAAGATATACTCTCAAATGTAAATGCAGAGCTCTTGTTGTATAGTTGTTTTGGTAAAGAGATGTGTTCAATGCCTTTGATCATTTGATGATAGAATATTAAATGAAATATCATTTTCCTGTAGAAAGACTTTTAATGAATGCGTGGAGCTTGGTGTGTGAAATTTTATTGTGTGGAGCCAAAAGAGTTGAAACTTCCAACATTTTACAATTAAAGGACCAGAAGTCGAAAGCCAGAGGAAGATAATTTTGCGTATAGAGTTGAGAGAGACACAATCTTCTTAGAGAGCGTGAAGAGAAGGAATATGTTTGTGTTTTATTGCTGCAGATGGGAGACATGAGTGATTTTTAAAAAGTGTAGATATGTTGAGATTGACAATCTATTGTCTAAAGTTAGCGTTTCCAGAAGATTCAAGGAGCGTAGCATTTTCATTGTTTGCGCAATTTATTTCATGATGAAGGAAGGTGAAAATTGATGTACTTCAATATTTAATAAAGACATAATTTTTGTGGTGCTTGTGTCCTAGATCCGCCCGAAATTGAATAAGGGGATCTTAGGAACACCGTGTGTATGCGTGTGCATGACTTGTGTCGATTTTGTAAAATGCTCTTTTTCTTATGCTTCAACAAAACAACTACATGCACATAAGAAAAGTTTACATCTACAAGTCATCAATCAAGCTCCTGAAATTAAAGCTCCCATAATCAATTAAGTTCATAAGCACAAAGCGTCACATCATCGACTTGATAAAAGCTGCTACAACATTTCACATTATGTAACCAAAGAAATCAAGTTAAGGACGCTACAAAATCAAGCATCTCCAGTCAAGACATTTCTGCATCAACATCCAATCAAGCTGTCATCTACATCAATTTTTTTTTTTTGGGCAGCAATTTAACAACAATTTTTTGGAAATTGCACTTGGGCCATTTCTTTAAAAAGCTCAATACAAAACTGTAACTTGCAAATCATAATTTGTAAGTTGAATTGTAATCAAAGTCAAATTCACTTGAATTGTAAGGGTGAATTTTTGGTTGTAACCGACACCCTCATTTGATTTGTTACAGTGCATACATTAAGTCAAGTCAGTTGTTACTTTAACATTCAATTTATCATTTGTCATTTGGGTGCATTTTCAATAGTGTTCGACACCGTTTCCTTTCTTTTACCAATCATCACATTCAGGGAGTGCATTCAAGAAATCACAAGTGTCAGTAATAAATCAAGCATGTTCAAGTGAGCATCAAATCAAGCCAGTGTTTGAAGCAATCATCATTCAAACAATCAAAGCAAGCAAGTGTGAAAGCAAGCGAGCGTGACAAAATTAAGTGTGAAAGTTCTACGCACGACATCTACAACAAGCAAGCCAGTGTGAAGTTGATTGAAGCATTCACAAAGTGTGCGTGAAGCGTTCAAGCAAAGCGATCGTCATCAAGCGAGCGTGAAATCAAGAGTTCAAGAAACCAAGTTATAAAACTCTAGCAAGTAAAGCATCAACAATAAGCAATAGTACAAGCGAGCCTGAATTCAAAGTGAGCAAGCTAACATGGCGACACACATTCAACTGTCCCAACTTCTTAACAATTTGATTTTATCATCAGCTGGCGACATGGTGCACATCAGCAAAACGTTACCACTCTTACTGAAATTCAAGTGCATATTCGACATGCACATGAAACGATTGAGTTCCTTCAACTGGAGTCGCAACTGCAGAGAAATGAGTTGCAAGAGAAGTGTGTTGCTTCCAAGTCTTTGACCAATCCAGAGACAGTTGATCATTCGACTTCATTCATCCAACCAGCTTCAAGTGTTGAAGTTGTTCCAGTTGAACTTTCTTCCAAACCCATCATCAAGCCATGGGAAGAAATTCAAAGTAATCGAAATCGACGCGGCTTAGGATATGTCAAAGATAACAACAACTTACATATCCCTAATTATTCAAAGCCCATTCAGTTCGTCAGTGCCAGATTACTTGAACAAATCACCTCAGCAAGTTCTCAACAACTTGCAGACCGACGTCAATGCACACAAATTGAAGTTGCAGTCAAACCAATATGCCTTCATTGTCAAAGAACCGGTCATTTGGAAGATCAGTGTTTTGATCTCCATCCTTGTCACCATTGTGGCAAGAAGAATCATACATAAGAGAAATGCTGCAACCAATGACAGTCAGCCAGATTGAAGATAAATTATTCATGGATTGATCCCTGGGAATGGTCATCCATAACCAGAAGATTGTTCAAGTTTTACAATCGGATTCACTCACACATATTGCAGCCAATAGTCAAATGACGATGGTACTCTCGTGCCGTTGAACGGGGGAGTACAACAGTGAAAATCTCCTACACCTGAAGGGGGGGAGTTCAGATATCAAATGCAGATGACTGTCTCTCCTTTCAGCTAACAAAGGGGGGAAAATGTCAATGAAATTGACAAGTGGTTGTCAGACTGAAAGTCTCGACAACATCAGTGAAGCAGCCAATGAGCATCTTCATCAGCCAGTGGGCATCTTCATCAGCTAGTGGGCATCTTTCATTAGCAGTGAGCATCAGCAAATTCACCAGTGGGCGATCGACATCAAAATTAGCAGTGAGCAACTTTCATCATAACAAAAGCAACATTGAGTTGTTTTTTGACATCTTCAGCGAGTGGGCGATCATCATCAGCAAATACACCAGTGGGCGTTCATCAAATTGTGTCAGTGGACATCAGATGCTGTTTTCAAGAAAAGGACAGTTGGATCCTTTTGCGGCTTGGCACATGATGGAGTTGTCAAGAAATATTCAGAGATGAATCAGACATACAACTGATTCATGTTCTCTTCAAATTTGAGTTTTTCCAGCATCCAGATTTGGCGGTTTTTTCAGGCAAATGATTTTTGAGGAGCAACTTGAGAACTTGGAAGATGGTTCCTTGTTCTTTTTGGATTTATCATTGAGGGGGGGAATGTTAGCCTCACTCTCTTAAAAACAATTATAAATCCAAATAAAATAATTAATTAAATTAAATCATGAGAGTTAGTTTCTCAAACTAAGGAGTTTAGTTAGGAGGAGAGATTCTCTCCAACTAGTTCTCCTAAATTAGTGTGTAAGTTGAGAAAATGTCTCAACCAAGTGAGTCTAAGATAGATGCACTATCTTAAGACCACTTGCTCATGTATTTAAATGTATTATTAAATTATTTGAATAAGAGAGAATTACATGAGTATGAGAGACCACATGATGGCTCTCTACCTTTTTCGCCAGTTTGTATTTTGTGTGTTGCTAGTTTGATTATTGTGTGTTAATTTGTTGTGTGTGTTTAATATGGTTGAGTGGTTTCAACATAGTTAAGGAAGTGGGGCCTACAAAATGACCACAAACTGATAAGTCACAACAACCCTCAGGGCTACGGGACACTCAGGGACTAAAGGACCACCCCAGGTGACCAAACCCTGAGCTGGGGCTCCTTTTCACTGACCTAAGCCCCAACCACATGCATGACAAGGCATGGGTATGACTGAAGGCCTCCAACCACATACACAACACTATATGAGTGCAATTGTTACCCAAATTGTCTAGTTCAGAGGGGGTGGTCCTGATATCTAAGCCAAAATTCTAGGTCAGCCTCCATACCATTGCCCATAACTCCCTGAAACTTCTTAGGATCATCAATGACATGACAACAAGGCTAAACATACAAACTTGAGTCATAAATTTAACCTGGACTGACCAAAAGAAACTAGGCATTTCATCAAACACATGGCAAACACGTAAGCTATAGGTCATGATGCATATTTGATCATAAAGGTCTGAGATTTATCTAAGAAGCACCAAGAAGGGCCTATGACCTCTCCACATAGCTGTAATAACATTTTTTAGTCCATACATTAATCAACTGATCAATAACTAAACAATTCATGACAAGATCCATAGATGATACACATCATATAATCAACATATAACTAGTAAATAACTAGCATGTAAACCATGGAAAATCAGCGATAATATCACCAACATAATCACTACAAGTATACGTAAATCACAATAGAAGAATAACTCTTATTAACATATGAAAATACCAACCAAGTCAAGGAATTCCACGTACCACTAGACCATAGATTGGGCTGAACCAAATATTTCTTTTGGTCAATGACCCTTGTGCCATATTCCAAGCATGGATGTGGGATCTCATGGAATAAACAAAACAAAACCAGACCAAGGATTTTAGAGGTAAAACCACTTCAACCCTCAACCAGTGATTCCACCTCACAGTTGGATAAAACCAACCAGATTGGTCTCTACTTAAGATATCCAAGGCTCCCAAAACTAGTAACTCAACCCATAGCTTTCTAGGGCTCTAGAGCATTTGTCCAACCCGACACCTGGGACTATTAACTCAAGCCACCAAGGGCTCCAGAGTGTTTGTCCCAACCTAAGCTCCATGACTAGTAACTCAACCCAAGTTGTTCCAGGGCTTCTGGAGTGTTTGTTCCAACCCATAACTATAAGGAATTATGAGCACCAACCAAAAAAAAATCAAGTGGAAAAAACCCACAACACTATGGCTATTTAGGAAGTGGAAAGGCAAGGCTAAAGGCAATGTCAATCCAGGCAATCCTCCATTCCAATGACAACACATAACCATAAAACCACATGCATATACCATGCATCCATAAATCAACAAGGAAATCACACACGCAACCTGCTACCTACACAACAATCCAGCTGTAGTTGTTGATCCACCTATTCCCTTACACTTTCTTTCTTTCCTTAACCTTCTTTATCCAAATCCAAGTGAAACTAGAATGCTACAAGCATGATCCAAGAATTCTTTAAGTGTGCAAAAGTATAAGAGAATGAGAGAATGAATGAGAGAGCCAAAAACTGAACTAACAAAAGCCAAACCAACAAAAACTGTGAACTAATACTCAGAAACCTTTTTATCATTGAGGCCTCTACTTTCTTAATTTTCCTTCAATTTTCCTCACATGCAAATCTATGACCCTTCATCTCCATTTTGTCCTATTTTCCTTTATTTTCATAAATAAAATGCCAATTATTGTCACTTTGCCTTTGTCAATTCCTTTTCCAATTTCCATAGCCTTGATTAATCACCAGTGATACCCATCACTATGTTTTACCCAACATTCAACTTGGAATGCGTGTCCCATGACCTTGGTCTTATTTTTATTTACATAGAAAATCAACTAGGGGTTGTTACAAACCCCTCCCCCTTGGGGGAACACCATCCTCAGTGTTCAATGACACTTATAAACCAACAAAACACATGTTGCCCATGGAGCTTTATAACACAACTCGATGCAACATTTACATCATATCATACTGCTGAGATCATGACCATCATAACATGAACACCATATTGCTTATTGGAGCTTTATAACAAAACTCGATGTGGTTGTTACATACATATGCATATATATAGACATAACTAAACACACCATCAAACACATATATCAAAATACATTCACTCAACCAGTGAATAGAGAAGGATACATAGCTCGCATCTGATCAACCATCTCCCATATAGCTTCATCTAGCCCAAAGTGCTTCCACTACAACTTTAAGTTGCTCAATTTCTCGATTCCAAAGCATGAGCATCTTTTGCAGCAAAATTCATCGAGTTTCTAGCTGGAATTCTCCTTCTAGTTCCACCTGCAATACAAACCAGTCAATCACATTATCGACATCCTTCACATATCTTTCAAGAAATGACACATGGAAAACATCATGGACTGTAATAGCCCTGGTAAAAATTCCATGTAAAAGTTAATAAAAGCAAAAATAAGACTAAGGTCATGGGATACGTATTCCAAGCTGAATGGTGGGAAAAACATCCTAGTGGGTGTTCATTTCAGTTATTATGGATAAATGAAATTGGCAAAGGCAATGAAAAAGGGTTTGGAAAGGCAAAGAGGCATTATTGACATTTTATTTATGAAAAAATGGAAAATAGGAGAAAAGGAAGGTGAAAAGTCACAGGTTGTATGTGAGGAGGAAAATGAAGGAAAAATAATGGAAAATGAAGATTAGAGGCCTAATTATAGATAAAAAGGCTTCTAAGGATCAATTCATAGGAATTTTCCAGTTAAGTTTTGGAGCTCTCTCTCTCTCTATTATTTCTCTCTCACACTCTTGGACACTTAGAGTTTTCTTGGAACACTTCAACATTGGATCAAGAAAAGCAAAGAAGGCAAGAGGAAGCAAAGATCAAGTTCAAGTGGCTACAACAGGATATTTGCAGGTATTGAGTTGCATGTATGGTTTCCTTGATAGTTTTGGCATGCATGGTTATGCATGTGTGTATTTGGTTATCTTGTTGTCATGAACATGGATTTTGCCAAGTGTGACAATGTTTTTCATCCTAGCCTTGCCATTTCCAGATAGCCATGATGTGGTGGGTTCTCCTGTATGTGGTTGAGTTGGATCGCCTAATGGACTCGAAGCTAAGTGGGGTGGTCCCAGGATTATTAACAAGGCGTAGGAATCCCAAGATGGGATACATGGTAAAGCCTGAATGTGAAAACCTCAATTGATCCTTGGAATCCCTTGACCGGTGAATGGCAGGATACACGGTAAATATCAGTGGTGAGTACCCTTGATTGGGCTTAGGAATCCTCAGATGGGATACACAGTAAATCCCAAAGGGTGCAGACCTCGTAGGCCTAGGAATCCCTTGACCGGTAATGAAGGGATACACAGTAAAGTAGAGAGGTTGGGACATACAAATCCCTCATGATGTCGGTGGAGAGATTCAGTGGCATCCATGTCTGTTTTTGGCCTAGTGATCTGGTGAGGATTGTGGTAAAGCCTGGTATTGTATGTTTATTGTTTATGGCCTACTGATTTGGTGGGGATTGTAGTAAATCCTGGTTCTATTGTTGAGGTTGAGGTAGTGTAGCCTCGACAAACCCTGGTTGACTTTGGTTATAAGTCCTACATTCATGATTGGAATATGGCATGAGGGTGATTGGTTGAAAGAAATATTTGGTTCAACCAATCTATGGTCGGGTGGTACATGGAAGTCTCAAACCTGGTTGGCCTAATCATTCATTAATAATAACTATTTCTCCTTGTTATTTTATGAGCAAATGTACTGGTTCATATGAGGCATTTATGATTGATGTCCTTGTTACTTTTGTTGGTTATGTGCTAGTTATGAGCATGTTTTATGACAATGATTATGTATGGCTCTCATCATGTTTTGATTTGTAAATGAATTTACAATGAATATATGACCTAATAGATGATAATGCAACTAATGTGATAAGGCATCAATGCTTCTTATTGATTCTCATATAAGTATGAGACCCCTACGCTTAGATATGTTGTTACGATCTTTAGAATGCATATTTGTGACATGTTTAACGAAATGCCTATCATGGATAGTAAGGATCCATCCAAGTCTTCGTTCAAGTACTTGCATTTATATCATTGTTTCGATGTTACTTTTCATTTCGGAAAGTTTCATGGAGTTTTGGGCAACGACCCAAGTCTTAGCCCTGAAAAGTGGCACAAAATCCAGGGTCGCAAGCTCAAAACTAGCTGAAAAAGACCCTAGTCGCTTGCATTCCCATGCTGTGAAAGCGACTGGAGAGCCCCCGTCGCATGCATTCCCATGTCAAGGGAGAGACTAAGGCTTTAATGCAACAAAATGTCAATTTGTCTAAGGGGTTAGTCACCAGGATGAGATGGATGGCTCTTGCGGGTTCTGTTGCAGGTGTAGAAGTTCAAGTTGTCTGTGTTCCGTCAGTTCCGCTTCCTTAACTGTACATTGGGATTTGAATCAGATTGTAGTAGCATCTCGTCACATGTTTACCCTAGTGGGATGGTTAACTTGGTGTTGTAGTTTCCGCAACACCATCCAAGATTTTGACTTGCACTCAAATTTCAGAGCCTTCCTTAGTCTTTTCGTTGATTGTTTCAAACACTCAAGCTCATTCCATGAGCTTTCTTGAAGTTATTTGGCCCCTTTTTCTTGTTGGATTAATTGTTGTCTTTTGGCATGTTTGTCTTTTGTATAATGTTTGTGATGCTTTTTTCTGGTGGTTTCGAAGGCCAGTCTTTATGTATATGAGTTGTCCTAACCATGTAAACATCTATCGCATCCATACAAAAAAACCTTGAGCGTTGTCGCACAAGTGTCGTCACAGTCATCCCAAAGTTTATCTTAAGTGTCACACTTGTCACATCTTGTCATGAGGCAGTCACACAAAGGGGAATGCTTTGTTTGTTTGTTCCAATGATCTATGTTTTCATGTCATCAAAGTATGCTAAGTGTGTGATCACAGTTCAAGTTCATCATGAGTCCATCTCCCTTCCCACACTTAGCCATTTTCGGAAAATCTTCCCAACCGGGAAACTTAGCTTCACCGGGCCCTAACTGAGTTGCGCACTATGCAGTCTCATCCCTCTTGGATGTGACCCTGCTACCTAGAACTACATAGGGCACATTCACTTTCCTTCAGGGCTGCTGTTCTACGCAGTTCTGGATTCTAGCAGCCACCTTGACCTCGAGAATTGTGCATTTGTGCCTCACAGTCTGTCTTAAAATACGCACTTCACACCTTCAACCCTCAAGATTTTCCCTTGCATGTTGGAACTATGCAATGCATAGAGAGCCCAAACTCCCTTGGCCTCGAAAACTGTGTCAATGCTTCCTACAATTCCCTTCCCTAAGCCAGAGCTCACTGCCTTCAAAAACTGCGCATATTTGCCCTTGAGGCCCCTCTGTTGCCCAGTCCCCCTTCCTGAAACTGCACAATATGTCCTCGTAGGGCCCCATCCCGTAGCCTCCACTCCCTGCTTGAACTATGGAATATTTTCCCTCAGTGGCCATTGCGCAAACTTTTCCCTCAGTGGGAACTGTGAAAATTTTTCCCTAAGTGGGCACTGCACAAATTTTTCCCTTAATGGGCACTATGCAAATTTTTCCGTCAGTGAGACTGCACATAAATTTCCCTTAGTCTGGCCTAAGCTGCACCCTGTGCAGTCTTAGTGATCAAGGTCTCCCCCTGTCTGTTGGAACTACGCAATGCGTAGTCACTAAGCCCTTTCTCCCAGCCTGTGACTTGTCTCGGGCTCAGTTCATGGATAATAATGCATCATCTTAGACTAGGGGGGTTTCGGACTGATGTTGTTCCGTCATGAGTAAATTGGAGGAACAGGTACACTTTCGAGTCATGGCGAGATGATGAAGAAGGAAAAGGAGGAGGGAAGCATGCCTAAAGACTCTCTTGCAGCTGAACTCACAAGTGGATCTATCAAGGGGAAGCAAAGGGACACAAGTTTGCAACTACCATCCAAGACTTAAGATCATTGAAGACTCCACATTACGAAGCCATGCAGAGGAGAAGAGAAAGCATATCCAAGAAGACATCTAATACATAGTGTTAGCGCTTGAAATTTCACCTCAGGCTGAGAAAGGTAAACTCCAAGGCAACATCAAACCACTTAGCCTCGTAGCTAGCCCTATGGGGCAGGAGAGGGCTCTTTCCGGTCTATCTCAGTAAAGATCTTCAATGAGCGAGATGACCAATAGGGAAACACTGATTTTAGGCTAGTAAACTGATCAAGAGGTTTAATTTGGGATTTTTAAAGTTTTGGTGGAAAATTGGGGAATGGCAATTTCGGGTGCGGGGATTGGACACAGTTTTCGCAGGGGTTTCTTTGGGGCGAGGTAGGAAACAGTATTGATGCCTTTGATAGAGATGGATGGATGAGAATGACCGATGAGGAGTTAAGGAGAGCAAGCAATAACCTTGAATTCCCCTTAAACAGTTGAAAACATTGATATTAAGCAAACTTAAAAGCAGAGCATGACAGTCATGAATTCTACTTTAACACTTCATTTGCCTAATTTGCAGAAGGAAAAGTAAGGAAATGATTCACATAACACACTTACAAGTACAAAGAGAAACACACCATCAATACATGTGACCACAAGAATCCCAAAAAGGACTGCAAAACCCTGGTCTTCCTTTGCCAAAAATTGCAGAGATACAGTGAGTAATACAATAAGAGCTTCTCCCTCAAGAGTCCAACCATGAAAATGAGCCAGAAAGTACATAATATAGATCATCTAACATCTTTCCCTGCCTCTAGAGGTCGAGCTCACTATCCTAGGAGCTGTTTCAACCACTTCTAAACTAAGCAATGAAAACTAGGCAGTCAAAACAACTTGCTTCTATAAACTAGGAAACCAATTCATTCATTTAATTTTCACCTATTTCATGAATGAATCTTCTAGAAGAGATACATGAGTGTAAAAGTGTCAAAAAATTACATTATTTACATCAAGGAGGATAACAATCCACTCCAAAAAGTCAAACATGTTCAAATCTGCGTTTTTCTGAGCTGTACAGTGAAATTTTGAGAAAATTGCCTGATAGGTCGCGCGCCTTTGGGACCACTTTTGGGGCACTTCCAGGTGTCCAAATTGAGCAAGAGTAGGCTTGTTGGAAAGGTATGTGAGTCTACTTTCCAACCCAACTGGAATTTCTGAATTTGGTGGTCATTTGCCCCTCCATGAAATCTCCCAAGACTGCTTTCTGTGTCTCAAAAATGTGGCAGAAAGTCATTTTTTGCTTGTTTTTTGACCTTCTGGAGGCCCAAAACTTCATAAAATCTCTTGGAAATGGATGAGCATGTGTAACTTTTCATGAAAAATCTAGAAATGCTGAGTTTTTGCAAAATGGAGTTGCCAAGTGAAAGGGTCGCGCGGGGGGTGAGACCCGTTAATGGAGAAAACCTGTAAATTGCCTGAAAAAACCAAAATTTACCAAAAATGCTCAAAATTTCTTGGGATTTTTGCTGTGGCTAGGCTATTTAGTGCTTTGTTCCTTCAGTGAGGCCTCGACCAAGATATGGAGGGGATCGGGCCTCTTTCTCCTTTTTTGTGCCTTGGCCAACCGCCTTTGGAACATCTTCATCTTTGCCTTGCACACATGCATTCTCGCCCAATAATGGTTCTTCATGTTTCTCAACAATTTTTTATCTTGGTTGGCCTTAGCCAACAACCTCTCCAAGTGAGCATTGAGCTGGATAAGCATGGACTCTCGCTCAGCGGGCAATGGATCACCGGGTCTTCTTCGATTCAAGTTGCGGTCACTACGGATCCTCCACAACTCATCAAGAGCTTGCTCATCCTCCAACTGTTTGTTGCGCTGCTCTAGATATGAGATTGTCCATTGTGCCCCCTCTAATCTCCTCTGCAATGCATCATTTTCAGCTCTAAGGTGTTGAATGATCTCCTTTGACTCTCGGCTAGGAGAACTGACATCAAGATCAATAAGCTCTATATCTGGAACACCTGATGGTCCCTCATCAATCTTGGGCTGCTTGCCCCTCTGTGCTGCCTGTGCTACTGAAGAAAGCGAGGCCCCTTCCACCTGCTGTGGAGATAACACTCGCTGAGCTGATGAAGAAGGCGAGACCCCTTCCACATGCTATGGAGAAAGTACTCGCCGAGCTGCTGCAAATAAGGCCCTCTGGCCTCTCTGATAAGTAACCAAAGGTGAGGAGTTGACATGTCTAGTGACGGGGATGTCATGCTGCTGTGATGGTCCTCCCTCCTCGTGAATAACCTCAGGATGTGGCGGTGGTGGTGCTGTGAAAAGCTCACGAGAGATGAACTCCTCCCATGAGATGCCCTGCTGAGCCAACTGATGTAACACCACAAGCTGAATCAAACCATAATGGTAAAGGCTCCTATACTGCTGTGCCGGGCTCTTCCTCTGCATCATGGACACCATCCTCTCAATGTTCTGATAGAAGAAAACAGGGATGTTCATCATCCGTACCCGTGTGAAGTGCATCAATAGGCGAATATGGTACGAATATACCTGTGAAAATCTGCCCTCACAGGTAAAATAGAGCATGATGAGCCTCACCATGGGAGCATACTCACTCCTGAGAAATCCGAAGGGAAACACACCTGTCAAGTGTCTCATGAGTGTTGGTCTAACGAAATGCTCAAAATGAACACTGTCCAACACCTTGCGCTTATTCCATACCTCTCCGACATTAGGTATCCCTGTGGCCTGTGCAATCATCTCGGGTGTCAATGTAAAGTCCACCCCGGCAAGGTTGACATGTCCATCATGCAAATGTAAAACAAATAGGCGAGCCAACTCTCTGTGATGCTGAATCCGAGAGATCCTCTCGCAAAACTCATAACAAGACATATACTGGAAACATGATACTGCCATAGGACAAGCCTGTACATCTGCCAAAGAAGTGGGCTCCTCTCTCTTATGATGACCACCCTTTCCACCCTTATGAGGCCTCCTCTGTACCTTAATCTCTGAAGCTGATGCCTGGTCATCACTCTGCTCATAGGTTTCGGTTTCTGACATTGTTTAAGGAGCAGAGTGGCCAAAATGTACTGTTGTTTCTACCTTGTAAAATGCTGATTTATATGCTGTTTCAAGGGGACAAGGAGCACGAGGGGAATGTTAGGGGAGGGACACCTTTAAAGGGAAAATGGGAATAAATATATAAAATAGGGATTTAAGGGAAAAAACATTGCAAAAATCATTGCATATGCATCATTATATACATTGTTTACATGGGTATAATGAGAGGTAGGGTTAAGGCTTGATTCTTCATTTTTTAGGGAAAAGGGGTAGGGTTTAGGTTTTCTTTACAAATTTAAAAGGGAAATTTATATAGAAAGACAAGGAAAATGACATGGGAAATGGGAAAAATGATTTACAAGGGAAAAACCTTAAAACAACATAAAACCCTAGGCATATTTTACAATTTTAAACCACAGCCATATAGAGCTTTTTCTCTTGCACAATGAGATCTTTAAAACATGTATTCATGATGTCTTTAACCATAACAAGCAGCAATTTGTAAGTTGGAGGGCCTACCTTAGGCAATTTGGCAATTTTGTTGGCTCCTTGGATGAATTTGCAGGTGATTTGGTAAGGAGGGCGCTGACGGGTCGCGCGCCTCACCCAACGGGTCGCGCACCACTGACGGGTCGCGCGCCTCACCCAACGGGTCGCGCACCACTGACGGGTCGCGCCCGTTAGAAAATAACACTGCTGGAAGGCGCTTGATGGGTCGCGCGCCTCTGACGGGTTGCGTGCCTGGTCTGACGGGTCGTGCACCTCCCAAACTCACCGAATTCACTCAAACGCTCTTGCAACTGATTTCTCTATCACTTGGATGCACAATGGAGCTTGATGGAGGGAAATAGAGCCTTTATAGCCTGGCTTTGAATAAATTTCATGTCACAACCCACTTTCTAATGTTTTTCCATGACACTTTTTAAACTTTGAATGCTGTTGTCTTTTTGATTTCCTTTTGTCCTGAAATTGATTGATTTGATGTTTTTCCTTGATAATTTTTGCAGGGATAGCTTCTGAGGGGTCTTGGCAAGGGAGCCAGGGTTGCGTGTTGTCCTTTGAAGCCTTGTGATTTTTTACCATTTTTTACAAAATTTTGAGAAATAACCTTGGCTTTAAAAATAAGGTTTTTAAATCCAAGGTGAAAATTAGCTGCACAAGATAGAATCTTTCGAAGAAATACTTTGAAAATCATCCCTCTAGCTTGCTGGGCACTTATTGACCTTCAGAGACGTGACCTTGAAGATAAATTTGACCTAAACCCTAGACCTAAGACTCTGACCTCAAGACAAGACAAACAACTTTGAAATAGTTTAATGACTAAAACAACCTGATCCAGCAGTGTCAAGAGGGGAATAAAATACCAGCTCCTCCATCAGGGTTATGGCATGCCTAATGGAATGCAAGACACTGATGAGACACCTACTTATGCAAATGCAAAGAGCTCTGATCACTGGAGGAAGGCTGAAAAGATTGACACTAACACAAAGCAGCAACAATGACCTAACATTGCCACATCAGCAAGCATTCCATGTCACCAGTTTCATGTCATGAGTAGTCATATGCTACATCACTATTGTGGAACATGTGTATTGTATCCAAATGTATTCTAAAGTGGAAGTCCAAAGGACACACATGAATATGAAGAGTCATGCAAGTTGAAAAGTCATAGGAAGTTGAATAGTCATGATGGTAGTCAAAGAGTCGCAAGGGGGAAGCATCACCCCTTGGTTATATATACCCCTCATTGTATGAGAAGAGGACTTTTTCACCTAGGCTGCTCCCGCAAGGCATTAGAGAGAAAAGCTAGTTCTTCAAGGAGCAAGGAGTGGCTCCAATGTCCCACTACTATGGCTAGTGATGTAAATTGTAAACATGTGCCTTGGAAGTTTTTCTTAATAACAAAAGCCTTTCAAGGCCAACATGTTCTTTATGCATGGATTATGAATATTTATAAGACTATTTTGTGATGGTTTGTATTTCATGTTTGTTTTCACCTGTACAAAGATAGTTGAACTATTTAGATTATTTTAGTGCTTCTATTGTTGAGAATGTGTTGTAATGGTTGTTATCCCCGTCCCATCCTTGTGGAATATTCTGCGGGATACTAGACAAATCTTTCCTTGATGTTGGTTGTAACAATCGTCACATTTGTTGTGGACTATTCCACTATATGTTAGACGAAGCTTTCTGGTTCATGTGCATCTCTTCCTGGGTGGTACTATTACCTCTCACTTAGAGGCTCACTTTTCTCTCCCATTTGTAGAAGAAGAACCTTGACACGGTTGCAACTACACAGTCACCAGGCACACCTTCCTTGCTTTTCGAAGACACCATTGCATCACTCTCATGTGTTGACAGCTAGAGCCAAGGCAGATATTTGAGGATTTGGCAACCGAGCCTTTATATCGGATGGGACTCCTACACCAAATGGTGTGAGGTATAATTGGGACTTCATATCGAGGAGATCCCCTTGGTTGAAGGATTTCCAGCACCGTCAACACTTGGGTAAATGTGCGAGGAGGGTGTTACAGAGTGGGATCAGAGCATGGTTCAACACTTGGACTAGATGAGCAGAATGTAGTTGTCATGCATGCATGTAGGTTGTATATGTGCTTGATGTGTATGCATGATGATGGTCATTGTTGCAGTTTTGTTTTCATGTAGGAGTTGATGATGTTGTTGTTGGGATGTGGTTATCATGAATGCATATTGGTTGTATATGAATTTTTTATGCATTGAGTGTCATGGTTATAGTTATACATACATATTAGGTCAAACATGTATTGTGAGGTCACTGTAGGCATTTTAGGTCATCATGATGTGGTTGCTATGTTATGATGTTGATGTGTTGGTTGAGATAGAGCAGGAGATGCAGATCATCAGAATGAGGTTGGAGCACTAGACTTCGGGGTAAGAGTAGATCATCATACATCTATTTAATGTTTGGAATGCAGTTATGTTAGTTAATGGATTGTTATATGCATTAGGGTTATATATATGTTTGTCATTTTATTGTTGTTGTGGTTACATACATGGTAGATGATAGTGAATCATTGTTGTCATATACACACATGTCGAATAGTCATGAATGACAGTAACTTGTTGTTAAATGCATTGTTGTTGATGTTATATGCTAGTTAACTTGATGATTATGTAATATGTTGATAGGTATGTTATATTTTAACTCCTTATTGTTATATGTTAGTTTACTTGATGATTAGGGTTATTGCATTTAATATCTTGATGTTATATGTATAGTACTAATTTAGATTGGTCTATGCGGATGATTGTGGTTATGATACTTAGGTATGAGTCAATATAATTGTGATATTGTTTTGTACTAATCTAGACTAGTTATGCATGACTGATAATTGTTTATGAGTTTATGATGTGAACATGTTAGCTAGTTATTGTTATGAACATCATGACCTTATTTGTGTTTGAGTTGATATGCTGTGAAGTTATATTGTGCTAATCTAGATTGATTGTGTAGAAAAGATAGCATCCCCTTAGATACATCAAGGTATGAGTTTTCTTATGTAATTTATTTGGTGTTTGAATGTTTGATTATGTCGTTTATTTGGTGTTTGAGTGTTTCGTGTCTATTATGTCATATATCTATTGTTTGAATGTTTGATTACTTGCATGATATGAGTAGGTCTCTATAAGACTGCATGAAGGAATGATCTTGTTTTAAGATTATTGTAATAATACATATGCATGAGAAAACTCACATGTACTTGAGTGTAAGTAGGTGATAGTTGTAAAATTATGTATTATGACTCACGAATGTGAGTTGATTGTTGATTATGACATGGTTGTTAGACTTGGTAAAGGTTGATTTTAGATTAATAGATATGTTGTCTTGATATTTGGAACATGTGATCGACATGTGTGAGCAGTTGCAAGGAAACATGCTTGGTATTAGTGTGACAAGGTAATAGTTGATGTGTTTATATAACTAACAATTGGGTGATGTGACAATACATAGTAGGACTCGATTGCAGCAAGATAAAAGGAAGGAATTGGGTGAGAATTCCTTTGGGCTATGTTTGGAACCACAATTCCAAATGAATGAGTTCTTTGCATACAAGAAGTATTCTTAACCCTAATTTGTCTGAAATTATGGGGATATGTGCTATATTTATGGAGATGTATTTGACAGGGATAACAAGTCTAGTTATAGCAAAATTTGTCAAGGGAATTGGAGTGCTTTGAGAGATGGCACAAATGTGTTCGGTTACAAGGCGACGTGCTTGGCACAACAAGACCAGGTAACTGGTGTATTGTTGGGTTTATTTATCCATTGACAGTTGTGTGTTTATGGTAGTATGATGTAGCAGATTACATGACAAAAGAGACTGCCATGAATTATTGAAGAAGGTCCAGGTTGAGCTTTCCCTTGGAGGCTTTGGGAACCATGGGGATTGAGTCATGGTTTTTGTTGCTAGTCTTGTGCTTTTGGTATTTTGCAATTTTTTGTGCTTGATTGTGGATTTCTTTACCTTTGGTGTATGACCATACCTCTATGTTTGTGGTGTCGTATTGTTATCGGTTTTCATGGTTTTCTTCTTGTTTGTTCTTGCTATTGTCTTTTATGTTGTGAGAGTCTTGGGAATTGGTTTGGGAAAGAGTAAAGTTAATGGAGTTCAGGAAGAGTCAAATGAAAGCCAACAAGTAATGCAAGGCTCAAATGAAGCTCGGTGCATGAACAAGGGTAGCTAAACGTAAGAATGTGACAATCGGTTGACTTGGTTGGGTCCACTGGAATAAATGGATGGTGGTAGGACAATCATGAGAAAAGTAATCAAGAAAGGTAAATTAAATGGATTTGAGGGGTCAGATGCCTTGGCTATGTTGGGAATCATTGTTCTCAATGTTGTGCATGTTGTGAATAAATAAAGGGAGTTCTCTTAACATTGACCTTATGGTATTTGGTAATGATGTGGTGATCATGATTGTGATGATGTCTATATATGTATACATGTATGTCATGTATGACAGGGTCACCACGGATCATGATTTTTTATGCTAATATATATATATATATATATATATATATCTATATATATATATATATATATATATATATATATATATATATGTCACTGTCTGAAAAGGTTGTCAGGGATCATTCTTGTGGAGGAATGATTGCTTATGTAGGTGAATGGCATGAAGGGGTCCTTGGTCTTATGGGGAATCAAGTGGGTGTGACAACCGATTTAGTGTGCGTACAAAAAGGACAAACGATAATGGTAGAAGCTAAGGATCGATTACAGGATAAGTATCAATATTTTATTTTAGTTTTATTATGCATGTGATTTATGATTATGATTTATGATAGTTACATGTGATCTATGATTTTGGTTTATGATGATTCCATGCAATTCAAGATTTAGATTATCATGATTGCATTTTGAGCTAACATGATGTGATATGTTTATACCTGATAATATGGTCAAGAGATGGTTTGACTTGTTGTGACAAGAAGTGAACAGAATTGCAAGTGTACCTTATTGACAAGCTACCAATGAGGTATGAGTTGGATTTATTTTAATTCGTTTTGAATCTAATGAGAATTATGTGCTTGGTACAGGAAAGCATGGAAATGCCCGATTTGGCTAGTTGAAACCGACTACAAGAATTAGTAGCACCAACAAAATGAATTAGACCATGAAACAATATGTTGGTAAAGTATTTAGGAGCAGGGCCATTGTGGGACACTGGTACCCAATAGTTTTCATTGATTTCCATGAGCATGCTATGATTGGTATGTTGGTTTTGAGGAGGGATATGCCTTGGTTTTTTGTACCTTCCGATGGGAGGAAGCCTTGCCAAGGGATGGATCACCTGAGATAGGGGATGTTGGGGAACTTGGAAGGTGAGTGACTGCATGAAAGGGGGTGTCCGAATCGCCCGAGGGACTGTGTAACAGAGAATGGAAGGCTGAGGATGGATTTGTTTTGGTAAATAGCATTGCAAGATGGAATCAGATGCATATTGGCAGTGTGCCTTGGAACAATGAGCCGATAACTGTACACTAAGAGGACAACAATGCAGTATTGTAGAGGTGGAAATTTGGTGGTGGATTTTGGACTCCCTAGGAAGGAGGTGAATCTTGACACTACTTTTGAGGGTGGAGGTGTAAGCCTCTAGATTCCCTTGTTGCTGATATGGGTATCGTGTCCTTCTATTTGATGATTGAGAAAATGTGCATATGTGTATATTATTGTAAATACTGTATCTAGGTGGATTTATAAAGCTCCATAGACAATATGCTTATTTTCTAGTTGAAGGAAATGTACATAAGTATATGTGGTTGTTATTTTAAATACCATAATGAGATATGTTATAAATCTCTAATAAATGGTATGTTTGTCATGTTTCAGCTGGTAGTCATTGTAAATACTGCAACGAGTTGTGTTATAAAGCTCCATAGGTTGTATGTTTTGTTTTCAGCCGTTGTTGGTTTATAGGTGACATTAAACACTGACAACGGTGTTCCACCAAGGGGGAGGGTCTTGTTACAACCCTAGTAAAATTTCCATGTAAAGTTAATAAAGGGAAAAATAAGACCAAGGTCATCGGACACGTATTCCAAGTTGATTGGTGGGCAAAACATCCTAGTGGATGCTCACTTCGGTTATTATGGCTAAAGGAAATTGGCAAAGGCAATGGCAAAGGGTTTGGAAAGGTAAAGAGGCATTACTGACATTTTATTTATGAAAAAATGGAAAATAGGAGAAAAGGAATGTGAAAGGTCACAGGTTGCATGTGAGGAGGAAAATGAAGGAAAATAATGGAAAATGAAGAAATTAGAGGCCTCGTTGATAAAAAGGCTTATGAGGATCAGCTCATAGGCTTTTCCCAGATAAGTTTTGGAGCTCTCACTCTATTCTCTCTCTCTCACACTCTTGGACACTTATAGTTTTCTTGGAACACTTCAACATTGGATCAAGAAAAGCAAAGAAGGCAAGAGGAAGCAAAGATCAAGTAAGGAAGAGCAGGTTTAAGCGGTTACAATGAGATTCTTTGTAGGTATTGAGTTGCATTTATGGTTTCCTTTCTAGTTTTGGCATGCATGGTTATGCATGTGTGTATTTGGTTCTCTTGCTATCATGGGCATGGGTTTTTCTAGGTGCGACAGTGTTTGTCAACCTAGCCTTGCCATTTATAGATAACCATGATGTAGCGGGTTCTATTGTATGTGGTTGAGCTAGGTTGACAAATGGACTTGAAGCTGAGTGGGGTGGTCCCAGGATTATTCACAAGGCTTAGGAATCCTGAGATGGGATACACGATAAATCCTGGATGTGAACACCTCGATTGAGCCTAGGAATCTCTTAACTAGTGAATGGCGGGATACACAGTAAAGCTCAGTGGTGAGTACCCTTGATTGGGCATAGGAATCCTGGGATGGGATACACAGTAAAGCCCAGAGGGTGGAGACCTCGTAGGCTTAGGAATTCCTTGACCGGTAATGGCGGGATACATGGTAAAGTCGAGAGGTTGGGACAGACAAATCCCTCACGGTGTAGATGGAGAGATCTGGTGGCATCCATGCTTGTTTTTGGCCTAGTGATCCGGTGAGAATTGCGATAAAGCCTGTTATTGTATGTTTATTGTTTATGGCTTAGTGATCCTGTGGGGATTGTGGTAAGGCATGGTTCTATTGTTGAGGGTGAGGTGGTGTAGCCTCGGGAAGCCCTAGTTGATTTTGGTTATAAGTCCCACATTCATGCTTGGAATATGGCACGAGGGTGATTGGATGAAAGAAAGATTTGGTTCAACCAATATATGGTCAGGTGGTACGTGGAAGTCTTGAACCTGGTTGGCCTAATCATTCATTAATAAGAACCATTTCTCCTAGGTATTTTATGAGCAAATGTACTAGTTCATATGAGGCATTTATTGTTGATGTATCCTTATTACTTTTGTTGGTTATATGATGATTATGAGCACGTTTTATGATAGTGATGATGTATGTATCTCATCATGTGTTGATTTGTAAATGAATGTACACTGAATATATGACCTAATATATGATAATGCAACTAATGTGATAAGGTATCAATGCTTCTTAGCGATTCTCAGATAAGTATGATACCCCTATGCTCAGATATGGTATTATGACCTGTAGAATGCATATTTGGGACATGTTTGATGAAATTACTATCATGGATAGTAGGGGTCCATCCAAGTATTTATTCAAGTATTTGCATTTGTATAATTGTTTCGATGCTACTTTTCATTCTTGAAAGTTTCATGGAGTTCTGGGGAGTGGCCTGAGTCTTGGCCCTGAAAAGTGGCACAGAATCTAGGGTCATAGGCTCAAAAAGAGCTGAAAAAGACCCCATTTGCTTCCATGCCCATGTTGTGAGAGTGACTGGAGGTCCCAAGTCACATGCATTCCCATGTTTTGAGAGCGAATGGAGGGCCCCAGTCGCATGCATGTCCATGTCAAGGGAGAAACTGAGGCTTTAATTCAACAAAATGTCAGTTTGTCTTAGGGGCTAGTCACATGGATGAGATGGATGGTTCTTGTAGGTGTAGAAGGTCAGGTTGTTTATGTTCCATCAATTCCAGTTCCTTAACTGTACATGGGGAGTTAAATCAAATTATAGTATCCTCTCGTCACATGTTTACCCTAGTGGACCGATTAACTTGGGTAAATGTGGGAGGAGGGTGTTGCATGGACTTTCACTATCGGAGGCAATGCAAGTCAGTAGGCCATTGGTCCAATCCTCTCAAGGATCTCGAAAGGATTGTAATACCAAGGTTCTAGCTTCGAACATGATCCAATCCTCAAGGAGCTCCTCTTGGGCTTGATGTGAAAGTACACATGTTCCCCAACCTAAAACTCCTTAAATACCCTATGTTGATATGCATAACTCTTCTACATGTCGTGCGTTGCCTTTAGGTTCTTCTTGATAACCTATATTTCCTGTTCCGTATCTACCAACATATTCAGTCCAATAAATACCTTGTTCACTAGAACACTCCAATTGATTGGAGTATTACAACTCCACCCATAAAGTGCCTCAAACTGAATCATCTTCAAAGACTCTTGATACCCATTATTATATGCAAATTATACCAGTGGAAGATACTCTTCCCACTTCTGCTGATGATGCATGACATACATCCTCAACATATCCTCCAGAATATTGTTAACCCTCTATGTTTGTCCATCCTTTTGCAGATGATAAGTTGTACAAAATTCCAACTCTATCCCCAAACCTGCAAACAAATCTTTCCAAAACCTAGAAGTGAACTTGGCATATTTTTCTGACACAATCTTCTTAGGAATATCGTGCAACCTCACAATCTCCCTAATGAAAGTCTGAGCTATGTCACTAGCTGAGTTCGTAGACTTAATTGTGATTAAATGAGCTACCTTAGTCAACCTGTCAACCACAACCATAATAAAATCATTCTGCTTCAATGTCCTTGACAAACTTGTAATGAAGTCCATGGAAATGACCTCCCATTTCCACTCTAGATTCAAAATCAGTTGCAATAAACCACCTGGAAGCTTACACTCTGCTTTTACTTGCTGACAATCCAAAAATTTTGCAACATACTAAGCCACCTCTTTCTTCAAGTTCGACCAATGATAGAACTTCTTAACTGTTGTCAATGTCTTATGATACCCTGAGTGACCTGATTATAGCTGGACATGAAATTCCCTCAAGATAGGCTTCTTGAGATTGTTGTTTTTTTGCACATAGATCCTGTCTCTAAATCTAACCAAACCATCTATCATGAGATTATAATCCACATCCTGATCACTTGTACCCTGTTTTTGTAACTCGTTGTTAAGCTGCTGGTACTTGTCATCTTGTTTTCTTGCCTGCAAGATCTGCTCCTGTAAGTTTGTCTCATATGAAATCACTATTGTAATGTGATTTACCTACACTCTTTTGCTAAAATCATCTGCAACCATGTTCTCTTTACCCTTAATGTACCTAATCTCAAAGTCAAACTCATTGAGTGTGGCCAACCACCTAGCTTGCATGACATTCATATTAGGTTGGTCAAACAAGTACCTCATTCCACTATGTTCACTCATCAAGATGAACCCCCTGCCAAGAAGACAGTGACTCCACATCTTCAAGGCATGGATGATAACTGCCAATTCAAGATTGCGAGTCACATAGTTCTACTCGTTCTCATTCAATTTCCTTGACTCATAACATACCACCTGTCCTTCTTACCTCAGGACCCCACCAAGTCCCCTCTTACAAGCATATGTACAAACCACAAACTCTTTGTCAGGATCTGCAATCTTCAAGATCAGAGAATTTGTAAGCAATTGCTTCAACTGGTCAAAACTAGCTGCACGTTCCTTTGTCCATTCAAACTTATTTCCTTTTCATTGCAAGGATGTAATAGGATAGGAATTCTGTGAAAATTTCCTAATGAACCTTCAGTAATAACCTACTAACCTCATAAATGATTTGACCTCATCCACATTCCTAAGAGCTTCCCATTCCATGATAGCCCTAATATTTTTCGGATCCATTGCTATGATTTCCTTGGAAATAACATGTCCCAAGTACTGTACATTTATCTGAAAGAAACTGCACTTACTAAGCTTGGCATACAACTGATTATCTCTAAACAATTTTAATATTGTTGTTAAGTGTTCTGCATGCTCTTCATCATTCTTCGAATATATCAATATGTCATCAATGAATACTATCTCAAAATTGTCCAGATAAGGACGCAACACACTATTCATCAATCACATGAAAGTAGTTGGAGCATTAGTAAAGCAAAAAGGAACCACAAAAAACTCATAATGCCCATACCTGACCCAGAAGGCAATCTTGTAGATGTACTCTTCTTTGGTGCGTACCTGATGATATCATGATCTCAAATCAATATTCGAGAACACTTCTACTCCCTTCAACTGATCAAATAAATCTTCGATCCTCGATAATGGATATCTATTCTTGATCATTACCTTGTTCAACTGTCTATAATCAATACACTATCTCAGAGTACCATCCTTCTTTTTCATAAAAAATACTAGTGCACCCCAAGGTGACACACTTGGTATAATCTATCCCTTGTCAAGCATTTCCTTAAGCTGCAAATTTAGTTGCACTAACTCTAGAGTGCTCATCTTGTAAGGTTCCTTTGATGCTGGTGCTACTCCAAACTTCCCTATGTGGTGGTGTTGTGGCCACCAACAACCCCCCTCTTTATTTGGTATTAGCAATAACACCAAGCAAATGGGGACCCTTAATAAAAATCCAAAAAACATTTTATCAAAATTTTTTGTATTTTAACTCCCTAGAGCTGTATCGCATCGCGAGAAGAGAGTGAAACGTTTTCCTATGCGCATAATAAGCTGCGAAGAAGCGACGTGAAATTCATCGCATCGCATATATTATGAAGCACTCTTAAATGAAAAACTTAAGGAATCTCCGACGGCCGATATGCGACGTCGCATATCGCAACATCACATAAGCAGCACATAATAATTGGATGACTAAGCGCGATTTGCGATATTCGCAATCTGCGATGAATGTGATCATCAATTCCTGCGATGACACATCTTGATGACGCAATCCTCGATATTGTGATGCGAGTCGTAGAAATCACCCATCACAAAATTTCCTCGGCACAGTATTCAAGGAAAACTATCTGTAGACCAAAATTGGGCGCGCGCCTTAAAAGAAATTAATGATTGTATGACAAAGTATCCAAGAAGGATTGTGTTGTATTTTTTGAAGAGTCAGTTCATTATGGGTGTCATGATTATGCATTCATTAGAGCTTAAAGCTTTCATGTCAATATTTTCATCATTACTCTTTTCCTTTGCGTAAACTGTAAGACAACAAATAACATAAAGCAATGTGCAGGAAACATCTAAGGAAAAGGGGAAAGCGTCAATGCTCGGAGAACAGAGAAGAGATGCCTTCACAAACGGATGCCGCATGCAACAGGACCACAGATTCCAGAGTATCACTCAACAGATATTGATGTCAATAGGCCATCCAAAACTCAGAATCAAAGGCGCACAAAAGCAACATGTTTGCAAAAGATCCTGAAGCTTATGCCCGGTAAAGCAAAAAGAAAAAGGCGCTAAAGAGGGAAAACGCACCAGAAAAGCCCGGAACAAAGAACGGAGGCAGTTTTCAATACAGAAAATTGTTCAGAGAGCAAAGTCCCTAACTTATTCAGTCATTCGCGAGGCCAGAAACCGAAATAGCAAAAGCAGAATTAGTTTGAGAGAAATTTGGGTTATTACCAAGTATACACACAGTGAATACACCAAGCTAGAGGAAGATTTTCGAAAATATCTTCTAGTTTACCAGAAAGTGGTGCCAACGCTTGTTATTTCTATTTTCGTAGCTCAAATGAAAGGAGAAGACGACCAGCCGACTCTTCCCAAGCGAATGTTGCATGCTTACAGCACTAAGGAGCAAATACAGAAACGGTTAGGAATTAGATTCAATTTTTAGAAATAATTTTGCTTTAGTAGAAGGGCGGTCATTTAAAAGCGTGCCTAAATTTATGTAATTAAGATTAATTAGTTAGCAGTATTTAAACCCTTCTCAGGCATTTGGAGAAGGGTCCATAAATTTGTCAAAAAACTTGTCCTCAGAACATGCACTTTTGCACCCTCGGAGGGGGTTTTTGATGAATGGTTGGATCGAGATTTATCAATGTTTGCATTTGATATCTGCTACTGATGTTGCACTTTTGTACTCTTAGTAGATGTTAGAACAAGTAGAGATAAATCGTTGTTGCTTGAAGCTTATGAGTGGAACCAGTCATAAATGGTACTTTTATCTCTTGACCATTTCTGCTTATATTCTTAAAGTGATATACAGTTTTCAGTTGTTTATATGTTAGTGCATGAATGTTTGGGTTACCATTTGGCACTTCTGTACGGTGGATTCATTTATTTGTGTTTGATATATGAATAACTTATTATGCGATATGCTGTTCACAACTGTTTTGCTTAACTTTTTATGCAAAGTGGTTTATCTTAATTGATTTCTATTCTTGTGATAGCTGAATGATCTTTATTACCAGTTATTATTCGAAATCTCTTTAGATCGCATAATAGAAGAAATACACCCCGGGTTAGCGTAGATTAGATGTGTTGTTTCTCGTTAGATTACAATAGCATAGAGTTAGTTTAGAAGTTTGAATTAAATTAGCTTTAAGTACTCCTAAATCAGCATCATCCAACTCTACACACACACACACACCCCTAGATTGGGAAACTGGTCCCATTATCCCTAGTCGGACCCGCTATACCAAACGGATAAGGAGCTGCCAACCAAGGTCCGGACCGGGTGGGTATCCCCCTTGTTGTCGACCCGATTTTCGGGGCTTCAACATATTTGGCGCTAGAAGGAGGGCCCGAACTATGAATGGCACCTAAATCAAAATCTAAATACCATTCTGAGAGTAAATCGCCCTCATCAACTCCCCCGACTTCCCCAGTACGTTTAAATCCAGAGTCAGAAGTTACTCGAGTATCAACCGCTGCTACATACCCTAATATTTCAGACCAATTTACCATTGAACCCCCTGAAGTTCAAACTCTGATTCGCAAACTCCAGGGATTTTCTATTTTTACACAGAGGTCTGATAAATCTCAAAGCAGTGTGACTTCGCAGTACAATCCTGCTCATCCCCTGACCAGATTAAAGAGTGAAAAATTTGGCATCAAGCAAACTGAATTCCCTCTCCCCGCCAGGAAAAGAGCAAGGAAAACACCTCCAGAGTCTGACAGTGAGACTCTTTCATCTACGTCGTCCATTTCAACTCCCTCACCGCGAAGTCAGCCACCCACATCTTTATTCCAAACCACTCATCCATCTTCCACAACCCCTCCTCTTCAATCATCAAAGATCATAATATCTTCATCTTCCCAGCCTCAGGGATCATCCTTTGCACTTTCATTTACTAGTAGCTCAACGATGGCCCAGTCTCCATGGAACAATCCTGGGGCAGTTTTAATGCCTCCACCCCTGAGCCAAATACCGGCCCATCCTGAGAAATGGATACCCCAATTCAATCCAGAAGCAGGCATGCTAGCTGAAGAGCATATTAATAATTTCATGCTTTCTGTCAATCTCAATGGAGTTACCAACGAGGATGCTGTTGTCCGGATTTTTCCCTATACAATGCAAGGAACAGCCGGGTCATGGTACTTTTCATTACTTTCCGGGTCTATCACAAGTTGGGACATTTTTCAAAGTCAATTCCTTACCAAGTTTGGTGATGACAGATCAACGGTGACGTTAATCAATGACCTATCCAATCTTGAAGCCGAGGCTAGAGAACCCATCAAAGATTTCAATTTACGGTTCAATAAAATCCTAAACAAAATTCCCGCTGCTTCCCAACCCAACGAAGAAGTAAGATGTGAATGGTATATTACGGCCTTACCATCAAACTTGGCAATCTTCGTGGATAGGGCAAATAAGACAACCTTAGTTGAAAACTTGACAGAGGCGATAGCAGTAGAGAAACACGTAGTAGCCTTGGAAAAAAGATCCGCGATATAGGAATGCAAATCTAAGAAAGTCTCCTTCAAAGAAGACCCTAAGAAGAAACAAACGAAAGACCCTTTCGATTTGGAAGGATTACAAAAAGTGTTAAAAACCATGTCCAATGAGATGATTGACATAAAAAAACAAGTAGCAGAAACTTCTTTAAAATCTAAATACCATTCTGAGAGTAAATCGCCCTCATCAACTCCCTCGACTTCCCCAGTACGTTTAAATCCAGAGTCAGAAGTCGCTCGAGTATCAACCGCTGCTACATACCCTAATATTTCAGACCAATTTACCATTGAACCCCCTGAAGTTCAAACTCTGATTCGCAAACTCCAGGGATTTTCTATTTTTACACAGAGGTCTGATAAATCTCAAAGCAGCGTGACTTCGCAGTACAATCCTGCTCATCCCCTGACCAGATTAAAGAGTGAAAAATTTGGCATCCAGCCAACTGAATTCCCTCTCCCCACCAGGAAAAGAGCAAGGAAAACACCTCCAGAGTCTGACAGTGAGACTCTTTCATCTACGTCATCCATTTCAACTCCCTCACCGCGAAGTCAGCCACCCACATCTTCATTCCAAACCACTCATCCATCTTCCACAACCCCTCCTCTTCAATCATCAAAGATCATAATATCTTCATCTTCCCAGCCTCAGGGATCATCCTCTGCACTTTCATTTACTAGCAGCTCAACGATGGCCCAGTCTCCATGGAACAATCCTGGGGCAGTTTTAATGCCTCCACCCCTGAGCCAAATACCGGCCCATCCTGAGAAATGGATACCCCAATTCAATCCAGAAGTAGGCATGCTAGCTGAAGAGCATATTAATAATTTCATGCTTTCTGTCAATCTCAACGGAGTTACCAACGAGGATGCTGTTGTCCGGCTTTTTCCCTATACAATGCAAGGAACAGCCGGGTCATGGTACTTTTCATTACCTTCCGGGTCTATCACAAGTTGGGACATTTTTCAAAGTCAATTCCTTACCAAGTTTGGTGATGACAGATCAATGGCGACGTTAATCAATGACCTATCCAATCTTAAAGCCGAGGCTAGAGAACCCATCAGAGATTTCAATTTACGGTTCAATAAAATCCTCAACAAAATTCCCGCTGCTTCCCAACCCAGCGAAGAAGTAAGATGTGAATGGTATATTACGGCCTTACCATCAAACTTGGCAATCTTCGTGGATAGGGCAAATAAGACAACCTTAGTTGAAAACTTGACAGAGGTGATAACAGTAGAGAAACGCGTAGTAGCCTTGGAAAAAAGATCTGCGATAGAGGAATGCAAATCTAAGAAAGTCTCCTTCAAAGAAGACCCCAAGAAGAAACAAACGAAAGACCCTTTCGATTTGGAAGGATTACGGAAAGTGTTAAAAACCATGTCCAATGAGATGATTGACATAAAAAAACAAGTAGCAGAAACTTCTTTAAAAAAGCCCTACAGAGCTTTTAAAAGAAGTCCTTCAATGGATGTGAAACCACCCAACGCTATCTCAAACGTCAAATCCGAAGAAGAGGAAGAAGAAGAGAATACCACTGAAGGGCAGACCGATGACGAAGAAGTTGTGGAACTACAAGGAATGTGGGATTTCATCCTCCCACAAGAAGAAGATCAAGAAGCATTTCCGGTTAGCACACGAAGCAAAAATCAACTTGATCCTCCCCAAACTACCCCTAAGTAGAAGGGCGCAGGCCCTGCAGCAAAAGATAAAGTCGCAACAAAGAAAACGACCGCTAAAGCGACTCAATCTAGCCCAGTCCAATCAGATCAAACACCTTCATCAAGAACACTGATTGTGTCAGATGAAATGGAGTACACTATTATTGATGACATGAAAAAGATTAGGGCTAATATCACTCTTTATGAATTAAGCAAATTGAAACATCAACAGAAGATAATGATGAAAGAATTACATGCCGTGCCTACTACATCTTTGCCTACAGCTGTAGCTTCCCACAACATGGGAAGACCTCCAACCAACATGATCAATAAGGTTGATCCAAATGACATCGCCTTGATTGGAGGAAGATCAAGGTCTCACACTCCCCCTTTTCTTCTCACTTATGAAATTTTCAATAAAAATGTGCACAATTGTTTGGTAGATTCTGGTGCTTCAACGAATATTTTACCCAGATCAATATGTGCCAAGTTGAATGTTCAACCACAAAAATCCGCAGTGCGCATAGTTCAGCTTGATCGATCTCAAGTCGAAGTGATTGGTGAACTTAATCAAGTGACCATAAGATTGTCGTCTAACCCGAAGGTATGTCAGGTTATTGACATTCTAGTAGCTGATATCCCAGAATTCTATGGCTTGATTCTTAGCAGGGATTGGTCCGAAAAGCTCCATGGATACTTCTCAACCGACTGGTCGCACATGTGGTTACCCTACAATGGTAAACCGAATCAAATAAAGGTTGAACGAGAGTTACACCATAAGTACATAGTAAGGGAATTAGAGGGAGAAAATGAAGCAACAACATACAACAGCAGTATCATAGGCAATTACTCGGTAGATTCTTTCCTCAGCAATTTCAATGCTCATACCTCACCTTACTTAGAAAATTCAGTTTTGTCCCAATTTGAAATTTTTTCCCAAACTGATAATTCAAAGTGTGTTAATTTTTTAGATAAACCTGTAAATACATCTTTGTTTTGGAAATTATATTTTGATGGCTCTAAATCTAACGAAGGAGCAGGAGCAGGATGCGTTCTGATTAGCCCAGAAGGAAATAAGACCATGCTTACGTGCAGACTTGAATTCGATTGCACAAACAATACAGCGGAATACGAGGCCTTGGTGCAAGGCCTATACAAAGCAATCGGGTTGAACGTTAAGTACCTTCAAGTCTTCGGAGACTCTGAGATTGTCGTCAAACAGGTACGTAACACCATACATTGCCTATCAGGTCATTTGAAACACTATCAATATTTAGTACAAGATCTGACTGCACATTTCATAGCATTCAATATTTCGTCAATCCCAAGACTCCAAAATGCGAGCGCATACCTGTGAGCTAACGTAGCCTCTAGACTTATTCCCTCCGAAGATTTTAGTCTAGATAGATTCTCAATAGAATTAATCTTTAGACCGTCCATCCCTGACAACATTACAAACTCGAGAGTATTCAATGACGATCCTGACATTGTAAATTTCCTCACTTCTGAAGGATCCTACTCCAATCAAATAATTGACGAAGACCATCATGATCGACAAATACAACAAAATAGCATTGATAATGCTATGCATAAATTGGTGGTTAAGTTAGAAGACTTATATGATTTGAAAAGTCAGTTTAAAAGGTCTACCAATTCTAAGCTCTACAGTTCAACTATGAACTACGAATTAGTAAACCTAGGAACCAATGATAAACCACAAAACGTTAATCTAGGCCACGGCCTAGCCCCTGAAGAAAAATTAGCGTATATCCGTCTTTTGAGACAATACAAAAATGTTTTTGCCTAGAATTACAATAAGCTGAAGACATACGACACTTCTATCATTCAACATACTATCCCTATGATTGACAATGAAAAACCTGTCCAACAGAAGCTCAGAAAAATCCACCCCAATTTAGAAAATCAGATAAAAACTGAGCTAAATAAGTTATTAAGCGCCAGAATAATTTTCCCCGTCAGACATTCCAAATGGGTCTCCAATATGGTACCCGTTAGAAAGAAAAATGGAGATATTAGAATCTGTATCGATTTTCGGAATCTCAACAAAGCCTGTCAAAAAGACAATTTTCCCCTCCCACCTATGGAGCAGATATTACAGGCAGTAGCAGGCTCAGAATTAATGTCTTTTTTGGATGGATTTTCAGGATACAATCAAGTGCTGGTACATCCCGATGATCAGTTAAAAACCACATTCCGAACTAAATGGGGCACGTACGCATATCGGAAGATGCCATTTGGTTTGATCAATGCCGGCGCTACATTTCAGAGAGCCATGGACATCGCATTCAAGGGTTTAGTCAATAAATCTGTAGTGATTTACCTGGATGATATAACAGTGTACTCCAAGAAGTGAAGCGACCATCTCAAAGACTTGAAACAAATCTTTCAACGATGTTTAAGGTATGGGATTTCACTTAACCCAAAGAAATCTTTTTTCGCATTAAGTGAAGGAAAACTTCTAGGATTCATAGTGTCAAAATCTGGTATTCACATTGAGCCTGACAGAATCCAAGAAATTTCTGAAATATCCATGCCTCATAACAAAAAAGCCATGCAATCTTTCCTTGGTCAAATCAATTTTGTGAAGAGATTTGTCCCAGATTTTTCACGTATTGTTTCTCCTTTGCAAAACATGAATAAAAAGAATTCAAATTTTAAATGGGGTCAAGATGAGCATGAAGCATTCAACCTAATCAAACAAGCTATCATTAACGCTCTATCTTTAGCAACCCCAAATTTTTCAGAATCTTTTATCTTATACACATTTGCCTCAGAGAAATCATATGCCGCGATTCTAACTCAAGCAAATCAAGAGAAAGCGAAAGCTCCAATCGCATTTTTTAGCTCGAATTTACAAGGTGTTGAACTCAACTATTCAGACATGGAGAAACAAGCATATGCTGTTTTCAAAGCGATCAAATATTTCAGACCTTTCTTACTTAAAGCCCATACTAAGGTCATAATACCGTTTCCAGCGGTAAGAAACCTTCTAATACAGAAGGATGTGGGTGAAAAAAAAGCAAATTGGATCACCGCTTTACAAGAATACGATCTTGAGATCAAACCAACAAGCATTGTAAGAGGTCAAGGCTTCTGCAAAATGTTGGCTGGAGCATCGCAAATTCCTGAGAATTCATCTGAAGAGGTACAAACGTATGAGGTAAGCCTAAACGATGCAGAATCATTATATGCTGACACCATTTATTATCTTAAGAACGGGTATGCTCCATCACACCTGGATCACACCAAGAAAAGAGCTCTGAGACTGAAAGCTAAACAATACCAACTCATAAATGATGTTCTGTTTAAAAGGAATTACGATTCTGTGCTTCTTAGGTGTCTTGAGAAAACTGAAGCCGAAAAGGTTTTGCAGGAACTCCACGATGGACCAGCAGGCGGACACTGTGCTGGAGATGCTACTGCACATAAAATCTTACGTGCAGGATATTATTGGCCCACGCTGTTCAAAGACTCACACAGTTACGTGAGGAAATTCCAAGTCTGCCAGACTGCTACAGGGAAACAAAAGAAACCGTCCATGCCACTACAGCCGGTAAACATCGAGCAACCATTCAGTCAGTGGGGCTTGGACATAATAGGTGAGATCATTCCTCACTCTTCTAAGCAGCATAGGTACATCCTCACAACAACAGATTATTTTACTAAATGGGTAGAAGCAGTTCCTCTCAAGACAACTAATTCTGAAAACATTATTGAATTCATAGATCAATTTATAATCACTAGGTTTGGATTGCCAACGACCTTAATGTTTGATAATGCCTCATACTTTTCTGGAAATACAATGACTGAGTTTGCACTTAAAAGAGGGTTCAAACTGAAATATTCGGCCAACTACTATCCGCAAGGTAATGGATTGGCTGAATCGACAAATAAAAACCTGATCAGGATTATTAAAAGAACAGTTGACCAGAACCAAAAGAATTGGCACAAAGCGTTGGTAAATGCTTTATGGGCAGATAGAATAACGAAGAAAGCTTCAATCGGCACTTCTCCCTTTAATTTAGTTTATGGGAAAGAAGTGGTTCTTCCAACTCTCTTAGTCATCCCCTCTTTGTCTTTAGTACAACACATCGATGAGGTATCTACTTCCTCCATACAACTAAGACAAATGGAAATAATTAAATTAGAAGAACGACGAGAACAAGCTAAGAAAACCCATGCTCATCACCAAGCGCTGATAAAATCCTCCTTTGACTCAAGCATAATGACCAGAAAGAATTTTCAGATGGAAGATTTAGTTTTGAAATGGGATAAGGCTCATGAAGAAAAGGGCAAACATACAAAATTTCAGAAGATGTGGCTTGGTCCTTTTCAGATTGTAGAAGTCGTAGGCCCGTCAACGTTTGTGTTGCAGGATTTAGCAGGTAGAAGGGATTCTTTGCCTGTTAACGGACAGATCCTTAAAATATATTTTCCATAGAAGATCACTCTTCTATTTTGTAGGATAGTTTTAGTTTTTATTTGTTTTTCTCTTATAAATAAAACCAGTTGTAGATGGTTACTAAAGGGGTTCACGAAAAAGACACCAATTCTCTATCAGATTTTGAGTTTTTTCGCTTATACAAGTAGCAATTTTTTTTCGAAAAATCTGATCTTTATTATTGACAGGTAGAGTTAACTTTAGCCTAGATATGATACTAGTTTCAACTTCAAAAAATTTGATGAAAGCAACCTTTGGTAAAAAATTGTTTTATATCAGCACAATGAAAGGTATCAATAATAAAATAAATATTCCCTGTAAAACTGCTATTTTCAAACTCTATTATTGTCGTCCAGAGCTTTCTTAAGGAAAAACAATGACTTCCTCCCTGCTAAAGGAAATCGCAGCATTCAGAGGAACAATCCAAGAAAACACTATATCTCAAAGAATAAGAGGTCTCATCACGAGCTGGCTTATCATGATCACAGATATTATAACTTGTTGAATTTGCCAATACTGTCCACCAAAACAGGGCAACGACTCAAGATTGTTGCAATCAAAAGACAAGGGGTCTCATCACGAGCCATCTTGTTCAGCAAAAGTGTAAATCAAGTGAATGACTGTGTCATAATTTGGCCACCAAACCAAGACATTGTTCTTTAGAGAATAAAAAAGGGAAAAGTGTCAAAAGGGGTTTTTCTCTGAAAAGTTGTAAATAGCCTTAAGCATGATAAAGGATCATTTCTGGGTAACAAGTAATCCTGTCGAGGCTATGGACGCTTGCGGGCAGCATAGGCTCTACCTACGACAAATGAGCATATTTTAAAAGCCAGCACGCAGAGAAGACCTTATTTTATCTTTAAAAGACCAAGTAATGTCTGGTGTGAATACAAGGACTAAGCCTGAGGAAACAAACAATTGGAATATGAAAAGGTTGAGACAAAATGTCATTGATAGGATAAGGCGTAATGTACTCTATCTGTCCATAACAAAATTTAGACGTATGAAAATTTTTCTGCTTTGGAAGTTAAAATTCAATAGAAAAGCAGAGATAACTGGTTCTTCACAGTGAATCGCCATTGTTGTGGCCACCAACAACCCCCCTCTTTGTTTGGTATTAGCAATAACACCAAGCAAATGGGGACCCTTAATAAAAATCCAAAAAACATTTTATCAAATTTTTTTGTATTTTAACTCCCTAAAGCTGTATCGCATCGCGAGAAGAGAGTGAAATGTTTTCCTATGCGCATAATAAGCTGCGAAGAAGCGACGCGAAATTCATCGCATCGCATATATTATGAAGCAGTCTTAAATGAAAAACTTAAGGAATCTCCGACGGTCGATATGCAACGACGCATATCGCAACATCGCATAAGAAGCACATAATAATTGGATGACTAAGCGCGATTTGCGATTTGCGATCTGCGATATTCGCAATCTGCGATGAATGCGATCATCAATTCCTGCGATGACACATCTTGATGATGCAATCCTCGATACTGCGATGCGAGTCGCAGAAATCACCCATCGCAAAATTTCCTCGGCACAGTATTCAAGGAAAGTTGTCTGTAGACCAAAATTGGGCGCACGCCTTAAAAGAAATTAATGATTGTACGACAAAGTATCCAAGAAGGATTGTGTTGTGTTTTTCGAAGAGTCAGTTCATTATGGGTGTCATGATTATGCATTCATTAGAGCTTAAAGCTTTCATGTCAATATTTTCATCATTACTCTTTTCCTTTGCGTAAACTGTAAGACAGCAAATAACATAAAGCAATGTGCAGGAAACATCTAAGGAAAAGGGGAAAGCGTCAATGCTCGGAGAACAGAGAAGAGATGCCTTCACAAACGGATGTCGCATGCAACAGGACCACAGATTCCAGAGTATCACTCAACAGATACTGATGTCAATAGGCCATCCAAAACTCAGAATCAAAGGCGCACAAAAGCAACATGTTTGCAAAAGATCCTGAAGCTTATTCCCGGTAAAGCAAAAAGAAAAAGGCGCTAAGGAGGGAAAACGCACTAGAAAAGCCCGGAACAAAGAACGGAGGCAGTTTTCAATATAGGAAATTGTTCAGAGAGCAAAGTCCCTAACTTATTCAGTCATTCGCAAGGCCGGAAACCGAAATAGCAAAAGCAGAATTAGTTTGAGAGAAATTGGGTTATTACCAAGTATACACACAGTGAATACACCAAGCCAGAGGAAGATTTTCGAAAATATCTTCTAGTTTACCAGAAAGTGGTGCCAGCGCTTGTTATTTCTATTTTCGTAGCTCAAACGAAAGGAGAAGACGACCAACCGACTCTTCCCAAGCGAATGTTGCATGCTTACAACACTAACGAGCAAATACAGAAACAGTTAGGAATTAGATTCAATTTTTAGAAATAATTTTGCTTTAGTAGAAGGGCGGTCATTTAAAACCGTGTCCTAAATTTATGTAATTAAGATTAATTAGTTAGCAGTATTTAAACCCTTCTTAGGCCTTTGGAGAAGGGTCCAGAAATTTGTCAAAAAACTTGTCCTCAGAACATGCACTTTTGCACCCTCGGAGGGGGTTTTTGATGAATGGTTGGATCGAGATTTATCAATGTTTGCATTTGATATCTGCTACTGATGTTGCACTTTTGTACTCTTAGTAGATGTTAGAACAAGTAGAGATAAATCGTTGTTGCTTGAAGCTTATGAGTGGAACTGTTATGAAACTAGCTCAAGAAAAGATAGATCAACGCCTTAGAATTCAGCCTCTTCGAGGGGGCAACCTCCTTTACATTACATAAATGAACAATTCTTGGATGATTCAAATGATAAAACCTCCTTTCTATATATAGTAGTCTAAGGAGTCACAATATAATCTAGTCGACCTAACAATAATAATATAAAGCCACAATAATAACAATAGTGGGCTTCTATGGGGCACAATAGTAACAATATGGGCACTACATGGGTACATCAATATAATAAGTGGGTTATACTAATAACAATAAGGGGTTACACTAGTAGTATAGGGGCCTAACAGGAACCAGTCATAAATGGTACTTTTATCTCTTGACCATTTCTGCTTATATTCTTAAAGTGATATACAGTTTTCAGTTGTTTTTATGTTAATGCATGAATGTGTGGGTTACCATTTGGCACTTTTGTACAGTGGAGTCATTTATTTGTGTTTGATATATGAATAACTTATTATGCGATATGCTGTTCACAACTGTTTTGCTTAACTTTTTATGCAAAGTGGTTTATCTTAATTGATTTCTATTCTTGTGATAGCTGAATGATCTTTATTACCAGTTATTGTTCGAAATCTCTTTAGATCGCATAATAGAAGAAATACACCCCGGGTTAGCGTAGATTAGATGTGTTGTTTCTCGTTAGATTACAATAGCATAGAGTTAGTTTAGAAGTTTGAATTAAATTAGCTTTAAGTACTCCTAGATCAGCATCATCCAACTCTACACACACACACACCCCTAGATTGGGAAACTGGTCCCATTATCCCCAGTCGGACCCGCTATACCAAACGGATAAGGAGTTGTCAACCAAGGTCCGGACCGGGTGGGTATCCCCCTTGTTGTCAACCCGATTTTCGGGGCTTCAACAGGTGGTAACTCTGAGATCTCTGCTTGAAATACAACTTGAAACTGTGGAAAAACTAGATACCTCTTAAAGACTTCAACATCCTCAACACATTCTCAACATCCTTTCATTTGTCACTAGAAATATGAATTGAAAACAATACATTTCCTTTATTTCTACTGTGCTTTTCCTGCATTGATGTAACCATTCTCACTGATGTAGGCTTATTCTTACCCTGCAAGATTCTCCTCTCTCCATCATCATCCAAGCACTCAATAGCCTTATCATAGCAATCTACCTTAGTCCCATGTATGTAGAACTAATCCATACCCAACAACATATTGTATCATCCCAATGGAAGTACATTTAGATGTGCTAATGTAGACATACCCAAATGCACAATAGCTTACCCAATGATGAGCTCTTTTCTTAGTACTTGTAGCCAATTGCACCAACCAAGACTCTGTGTGCACTTCTTTATTCAAGCAACACTTATCCACCGTGTTAGGACTTATATAAATATAGTTAGATCCAAGGTAAATTAAAATAGAAACAACTTGATCACAAAGCTTACCTTCCATTTCCATAAAGATGTTTGATGATAAGCCCGCGTATTATTCAATGCTACATAAATTCAAGGAATAATTTTCCCAACATCCCCAACTATCTGTGCCTCCTAAGCATTGTAGATATGAGGTCTGCCACCCTGATGTTATGGAAAATCTCTCCTACGGTGATCCTTACCACAAGTCCAAGACTACAAAGGCTTTTTTCCATCACCCTTGTTATGCTCCTTAGACTGAAATCCTTGTCCTATATCAACTGCATTGAATTTCTTGTACGATGTTGCATTCTCCTTGTCATTTGTATCATGAGGTTTTCCTCTCTTCTTAGACCACTTTCCTTTATTCTTCTCATTATGTTTCCAATCCTACTAAGACTCAGTCTTGCACTTCGATTGCTCATAACAGTGCTTCAACTTTATGATGGCTTCTTACATCGATCTAGGCTCATCAAACTCAATCATGTGTTTGAGTGATACCGGAAACCCACTGATGAATCTCTAAATCTTTTCTTTCTCCTATTTAAGATAAGGAACATATCTCAACAACTCCAAGAATATGCTAGTATACTCCTCATCTACCATAGATCCCATCTTTAACTCATAGAACTCCTTTTCCATGTCATCCTTGTATCTTTTATATAGATACTTCTTCCTGAAAAATATCTTGAATTCACTCCAAGTCAACTCCTCTTCTCAAATGGCTCTGACATTATTTACATCTTTCCACCAGATGTCTGCTTGTTCTTTAAGACTAAAAGTAGCTATCCTGGCTTTCATATTTTCTGAATAATCATGTAATCTAAAAAAATTAATCATCCTAAGCAACCAAGCTTCTACATCTTGTGACTTCTTCATTTATCCATCAAATGTAGGAGGATTTTCTTTATTGAACTCCTCTGAAAATTACTGCTTCTTACTCCTATACAGTTGGTGGCAGTGACGATGATGATGTCCCTCTGAAATAGAACTAGAATAGAATCCATGATCATTACCCCTCCTGTCAAATGTATCCAAGAACCTACCATCTTTAACTATGTCATACCTTACAAACATGTATCTTGATTGAGACCTGCTACCATATGCCCCACTGGTCCTTTCCTCTTGTCCATGACTAATCCTATGCGGTTCCTGTATCTATAAATTTGATAGACTCTGAAGGATGGTTACATTAACTTCTGCTTACTTCTCCTGTGTTCTAGCAAGTCTTTCATGTGACTGAATGATCCTGCGATTATTCACCTTACAACTTCTGATCCCTACTTTCAAACTTCTTAATGTATTTGTTATCGGGGGAGTACTCATCGCCATGTTGTTCATTAGATCTGTACAGAGAATCATGTGAACCGTGGTCCACCATTTTGTTATTAATCTTGATCTTCTTATTCTTCCTGCAAACATACCATGTCAGATAAACCAAATATAAACATGATCAAACATACCTCAGGGAAGTTCAGAGGAGGCTATCTCATCTGCATAATAAATCCATATCAGCACAACATATGTATATGTAGTGAAGTCAGCATATCAATCATCTCAACCTCAACATCAAAATGACAAAAGACCACAATAGTGACCATCACAATGCAGACATAACAAACACATAGACAACTAAAATGCATGCATGACAAACACATTATGCCCATCTAGTCCAAGTGTTGAACTTGGGAGCTCTGATACCAATATGTAACCACCCCTCCCACATGTACCTAATTTCACTGGCCTGCCAGGGTAAACATTAGACGAAGAGTTACTATGACATGACCTAACCTCAAAGTTCCAGTTAAGGAAGTGGGGCCTACAAAGTAACCGCAAACTAGCAATTCAAAACAACCCCAAGGGTGCAGCATACTCTGGGACCAAAGGACAACCCCAGGGGTACAGGATACTCAGGGGAAAAAGCACAACCCCACAGGATCAAACCTTCATTTAGGGCTCATTTTCATTGACGTAGACCCCCAAATTCATGCATGAAAAGGCCTGGGTGTGATTGAATGCCTGCAATCACATGCACAACATTGCCTAAGTGTTGTTGTGACCTAAATTATCCAGTTCAGAGGGTGTGGTCTCGAGTCCTGAGCCAAAATTCCAGGTCAACCTCCAGACCACTACCCAAAACTTCTTAAAACTTCTTAGGATCATAAATGACATGACAATAAGGTTAAACATACAAACGTGAGTCATAAAATTGACCTAGACTGACCATAACAAACTAGGTATTTCGTCATACACATGGAAAACATGTAAGCTATAGATCATGAATGCATATATGATCATAAAGGTCTGAGATTTCTCTGAGAATCATTGAGAAGGCCCTACACCCTCTCCACATAGCTGCAATAATATTTGTTAGTCCATACATTCATCAACTGATCAATTACTAAATAATTCATGACAAGAACCATAGATGAGACACATCATATAATCAACATATAACAAAAAAAAACCAGCATATAAACCATGGAAACTCAATTATAATATTGCCAACATAATCGCTACAATTATATGTAAATCACAATAGAAGAATAACTTTTATTAAGATATGAAAATACCAACCAAGTCAAGGATTTCCATGTACGACCCGACCATAGATTGGGTTGAACCAAATCTCTCTTTCAGCCAATCACCCCCGTGCCATATTCCATGCATGAATGTTGTATCTCATGGAATAAACCAAGCAAAACAAAACTAGGGCTTCTAGGGGAAAAGCCACCTCAACCCTCAACCAATGATTCCACTTCACGGTCGGACATTACTGAAACTAACCAGATCGGTCTCTACCCAAGCTGTCCAGGGCTCCAGGAACTAGTAACGCAACTCACAACCTTCTAGGGCTCTAGAGCATTTGTCCAATCCAACTCCAGGGACTAGTAACTCAACCCACTAAGGGCTCTAGATCATTTTTCCAAACCTAATCTCCATGAATATTAACTCAACCCAAGTTGTTCTAGGGCTTCCAAAGCATTTGTTCCAACCCACAACCATAAGGAATTATGAGCACCAACTAGAAAACAACCAAGTGGAAAAAACCCACAACACCATGGATATCTAGGAAATGGCAAGGCAGGGCTACAAACACTGTTAATCCAGGTAAGCATCCATGCCAATGACAACACATAATCAGAAAACCAAATGCATATGCCATGCATACATAAATCAGTAAGGAAATCACACATGCAACTTGTTACTACAAAGCAATCCAACTGTAATTGTTGATCCACATGTTCCCTTGCATTTTCTTGATTTCCTTTTCCTTCTTTCTCCAAATCCAAGAGAAACTAGAATGGTACAAGCATGCTCCAAGAATGCTCTAAGTGTGCAAAAGTATGAGATAATGAGAGAATGAATGAGAGAGCCAAAACTTGAACTAACAAAATCTAAACCAGTAAAAATTGTGAATTGATCCTCATAAGCCTTTTTGTTGTTAAGGCCTCTATTTTATTCATTTTCATTCATTTTTCCTTCAATTTTTATCACATGCAAATATGTGACACTTCATCCCCCTTTTTCCTATTCTCCTTTATTTTCATAAATAAAATTCGAATTATTGCCACTTTTCCTTTACCAATTTCCATAGCCATTAATTAATCACCAATGAAACCCATCACTATGTTTTACCCAACATTCAGCTTGGAATACGTGTCCCATGAACTTGGTCTTATTTTTATTTACATCGGAAATCAACCAAGGGTTGTTACACCCCAATCCTAGCTACAAGATTAAAATGGCAAATGATGACCATTGGGATTGTTTCTCGGTCAACCCATGCCACAACACTCACAAATTAGTTTTATTATTATTATTATTTAATTGGAAAGATAAGCTATGTAGAATCAATAACTTTAAAAGATCGACTTCCATTATTACATGAGATACAAGTATTTAGTAAACTACATAGATGGGCTAGTTATGACATGTCTCCAGAGACTTAAACCCATGTAGCTGGGGAAACAAATTGTTCACCAAACCACTCAAGGTAAGTAAGTCCGTAGAGCTAAATAGTATAAATCATTCATCCAGAACGGCAAGATATTGATTGAACTATGCCTAGTTAAGCTAAGGTCAAGGCTTATGCAACTAGTTGGAATCGTGAATGTATGGGGGGGGAAACAAGGTTATCTCAGAATAAGTACTAATCCACATACATGGATTGACTCTTGGGGTCGAAATAGAAATATTAGAGCTCAACCACTAGATGCACATTTCAATACAGACTTCAGTGAAATGAATCAGTTCAATTAAACAGACATACACAGGCAGGGGACCTACATAGCTGATAGACATGTTGAACAACCCACATACCTTTGACAAAACCCATAAATTCTTCCAAACTATACTTATTATGATTTCACTTAGGGAAAGTCTTATAAGAAACAAACCTCTTTTATACAATTCTCAATAAATCTATCTTATTTTGATCCAGGTGGATATTGGTGGACACCCACCTATTCCACCTAGACTACCCAGTCAGTTTCATCTATTTCCTTGTTCATTTTAGCATTTATTATTTTTAGTAGTTTTTCGGGTCCTAAACTTCTAGAGTAGTTTTAACCCCCTAAACGATGTTTTTTTGGGGTCCATGACTGGCCCGTGACCAATGGTATAATCTTGCACTGAAACCTATAGTATAGAAAGAGACATTTCCAACAAGGTATCGTATGCGCCAAACAGAGATAATATGACCAAGTTACGACCCCAGAAAGTTGGCTACCCAACTAACCCCAACGGGGCCAACAAATTCTTGTTGGTACATCTCCTGGGGTTAGGGTTTTGGTTGTTTAGGGTTTTCTCATGTTTTCCAATAATAAATAGGCCCTTGAGCCTCATCGTAACATAGTTCAGAGGCATGTAGCTGCCACATATCTTCTCAGAGATAAGCTATCATCGTCCAAGCTATCTTATTTCCATTCTATTTGTAAGCATAGTTCCGTATATTAATGAAATTAAGTGTTTTTCTGTTGCATCTCTGTGTTTATGATTATATCTATAAGTTGTTGCATTCTTGTTTAAGTTCAGATCAGTGGTATCAGAGCAGTATGCTCTTTCTCTATTTTTCTTTACATGTCCCCAACGAGGTCTGGGTATAAGGATTTACGGCTTGATCTGGTTGAACCATTGCAAGATTAGCCTCGCAAAACCCGACGAACTCCCATGGCGGAAGAAAAGAAAGATAAGGGGGTGGTAGATCCTTTCAAATTGTTTCTCGAGGAAGCCCTAAAGAAACAAAGGGACATGATGATGGATAACTTTTCCAGATCCTTTGACGACTACCCACAGGTGATGCATTTTCATATAGCAGCCACTCTGGAGGCGCCACTCCTTTTAAGGTACAAGTTAACTTCGACATGCCCATATTCGAAGGCTTGATAGATGCAGGTGTTGTAGATAAATGGTTAAATCTTGGAAGGATATTTTTCAGTTCATGACTTTTCCAATCGGGAAAAGATTAATTTTTCACTTCTTAAAGTCGCCCACATGTCAAGGATTGGTGGGAAACCTACTGTGAACAAAAGGACGAGAGTGGACCCTCATTGTTTTTAGCCGCACCCACTTGGAATTATTTCTGAGATTGGTGTACATGTGGACCCATCCAAGGTACAAGTCATTCGAGATTGCCCAACCCCAACCACTATAACAGAGCTCCGTAGCTTTTTGGGTCTTGCCAATTTCTACTATAGGCTCATGTTGGGGTTCTCTCATATCACTTGGCCTCTAAGTCAAGTCACCAAGGGTGGTGTGAAATGAAAGTTTTTTGGTCGGAAACTCAACAATGAGCATTCTCCGAGTTGAATAATTGCCTCTATTCTGCACTAGTTCTCACATTACCAGACCTGCAAGAACCATTTGAGATTGATACAAATGTCTACGACTATGCTATTGGTGCGTTCTTACTCAGCATGGGCATCCAGTGGCTTACCACAGTGAGACACTTTCAGACACAGTTTGAAAGTACCCCACATACAATGAAGAAATGTATTCCATTGTGCAGGCCTGCTATCAATGGAAGCATTACATTCTTGGGAAGGAAATGGTCATCCACACAGACCACCAACCTCTATAGTTCATACAGACACTAGGGAAGTTGTAAAAAGATCGCCATTAGGAATGGTCTACCTATTTGTAATAGTTCCATTTGAACATTAAGTATAAGAAGGGAAACACCAATAATGTTGTTGATTTCCTCAGCCGTCCACCGGTCATGGCGCTGATCACTATGCTCGACTCCTATGGGCACAAGACATCTGGTTGGCCGCATCTTTACAAGAGCAATCCAGAATTCGGTAGCATATACCAGACACTCCTGGAATGGAAGCAAGTAGCAAATTTTCACCTTCAGGATGCACTATTATGCCACCTGTGACACATCTATGTTCCTTCAAGTGAGTGTGCCAAGATGATTTTGGAGGCGCACTATAGTCGGGTCACTAGACATTTCAGAGTAGAGAAAACAATGGCGGTATTGCAGAAGTATTTTTATTGGCCGAAACTTCGTCAAGATGTTGGGAAGTACATTAGATCCTGCACCGGCTGCGCCTTTTCCAAACCAACCATCAAGAAGCAAGGCATGTATACTCCTCTACCTACTCCTGGTCGGCCTTGGGAATCTGTCTCCATGGATTACATGTTAGGCCTTCCTTCTACTAAATACGACAATGATTGCATTTTCCTAATCGTCAACACATTCTCTAATATGGCCATCATGGTAGCCTACAAGAAGAGTATCATGGTAGAGGCCACTGCTAAGCTCTTCTTTGAGCGAGTATGGGTACACTTTGGGATCCCACAGTCTATTGTCTCATATTGGGATAGCTGATTCCTGAGTGCATTTTTGTCAAGTCTTTGGTCGATGCTAGATACAAAACTTACTAAGTCCATGAATTTCCATCCCCAAACTAATGGCCAAACAAAGGTTGTTAATAGGATGATCATACACATTCTGTGCATGTACAACTAGAAGCATCCAAAAATGTAGGATGAAGGTCTCCCCTATTTCCAACACAGCTACAACAAATCTCTCCATAGCTCAACATGCCATAACCCCTTTCAGCTAGGGTTGGGATTTCAACCATTATGCCCCATTGATGTGGCCATACCATTTGCAACCACTCAGGTAGATTTGGCTCACGTTCAGTACAAAGCTGAAAGGGCTAACAAATTCATTGAGTGCATTCAATAGATCCGCCAACAGGTCCATGATATATTGGACAGAGCCAATGCTAAGTACAAGCAACGCCATGGTTAGCATTGAGTGTCGCACAAGTTCCAGGTGGGTGACAAAGTTTGGCTACATTTATAAAAGGAGCACCTTGTTCGACCCCACTGCAAGCTTCACCCGCTTTGATATGGGCCATACACCATCACCAAGGTCGTTGGTGACAATGCCTTCAAGCTTAGCATCCCACCCTTCCTTGGTCTGCACCTAGTGTTCAATGTAGATCGCCTTCGACCATACTTTCCACCATTTTTGGACACATTTGACATCACAGAACAACTCACACAAACAGATCTCAACCCAGACTGTACGGAACATGCCACAACTGATCAGATCATGGACACACAAATCAAGAACACTCGCCAACAAAGGATACAACTATATCGATTTGTCAAAGTAGGCCAAATCCTTTGCCAGGGTAAGTGGTTCACCAAGGACCAGGTTCAACAGAAATTTCCTCACCTCATGGAGGCTCTGCACATAATGGGGACCATTGCTTCCTAAGGGGGGAGGAATGATCCAGGTGGATATTGGTGGCCACCTACCTATTCCACCTAGACCCCATAGTCAGTTTCATCTATTTCCTTGTTCATTTCAACATTTACTATTTTTAGCAGTTTTTGGGTCTTGAACTTCCGGAGCAATTTTGACCCCCTAAACGACATTTTTTTGGGGTCTGCGATAGGCCCATAGCCACAAGCACAAGTAGGGGCATGCGCCAAGACCTATAGTACTCAGAGAGACCTTTCCAACAAGGTATCGTATGCACCAAATGGAGATAATATGACCAAGTTATGACCTCGGGAAGTTGGCTGCCCAACTAACCCCAACGGGGCCCACAAACTCTTGGTGTTACATCTCCTGGGGTTAGGGTTTTGGTTGTTTAGGGTTTTCTCATGTTTTCCAATAATAAATAGGCCCTTGAGCCTCATTGTAACATAGTTCAGAGGCATGTAGCCACCACATCTCTTCTCAGAGATAAGCTACCATCGCCCGAGCTATCTTATTTCCATTCTATTTGTAAGAATAATTCAATATTTTTCTATTAATGAAATTAAGTGTTTTTCTGATGCATCCATGTCTTTATGATTATATCTTTAAGTTGTTGCATTATTGTTTAATTTCAGATGAGTGGTATCAGAGCCGTCTGCTCTTTCTATGTTTTTCTTTGCATATCCCCAACGAGGTCAGGGTATAAAGAGTTAGGGCTTGATCTAGGTGAACCATTGCAAGATTAGCCTAAAAAAACCCAACAACCTCCCATGGCAGAAGAAAAGAAAGATGAGGGGGCAGGAGATCCTTTCAAAATGTTGCTCGAGAAATCCCTCGAGCGACAGAGGGATGCGATGATGGATAACTTTGCACAGATCCTTCAATGACTACCCACAGGCGATGTATCTTCATCCAACAGCCACTCTGGAGGCGCCACTCCTTTTAAGGTACAAGTTAACTTCGATATTCCCATATTTGAAGGCTTGATAGATGCAGACATTGTAGATAAATGGTTAAATCTATTGGAAGGATATTTTTCAATTCATGACTTTTCCAATCAGGAAAATATTACTTTTTCACTTCTTAAAGTCGCCCCACACGTCAAGGATTGGTGGGAAACCTACTATGAACAAAAGGATGAGAGTGAACCCTCGTTGTTTTTAGCCGCACCCACTTGGAATTCTTTCTGAGACACCATCAAGGAACAATATTACCCTATTGGGAGCTATGAAGACAAATACATAAAGTGGACCATGCTACGACAGGGAAGGGACCACGATGTACTAGAGTTCACAAATACTTTCCATACCCTTCGCATGAAGCTAGGTATTAAGGATACTAAATGAAATTTGGTGCTCAAGTACCACAACTATCTACACAAGTAAATCCAGGATGAGATGGAGTTCCTTGACATTTCCTCGCTCAGCACGACGTATCGGTATGCTGTCAAGATTGAGTAGAAATTTAAATAGAAGAAGCATGACTTTGGATCTGCGAATCAAAAGGAAGGTAAAGGCACCCCCAAACCACAAAACAAAGGACCAAGCTAAGGCGACGCTACCTAGGACAGCCTGCCAGAGCCGCAAGCAAAGAACAACACCCCGAAGATGAAGAAAGACATAGGAAAATGGTGTGAGTTCCATAAAAGATCCACTCAAAATAGAAGTGAGTGTCAGGCCAAGTAGTCACTGGTGGCCGAACTGAAGGCTTCCGAATCAGACGTAGGTTCCGACTTTGAATCAGAGCCCAATAAAAGAACTGACAAAGGGAAAAATATCATTGATGCAGAGCCCGGTGCCACTGTGGCCACCCCCAAGATCCATAAGATTGAGCTTGAAGATCTAGAGGAGGGGGAAAGACTCTTCCACTCATAGATGTTGGTGAAGGGTTCTCCGTTGTAGTTCATTGTCGATAGCAGGAGCCAAAAGAACCTCATTTCAACATAGGTCATGAAGTGGTTGGGGCTAAAGACTATAACGCATCCACAACCATACACCATCGAGTGGCTTCACCAAGGACAAGATCTTTGTGTCAACCAACAATGTTGCCTTCCCTATAACATCAAGCAATTCATGGATGAGGTACTGTGTGACGTTTCTCCTGTTGAAGTTTGTGATGTATTATTAGGAAAACCATACTTGTGGAAGCGACATGTTGTATATGAGTCTAGACCTCTCTCTATGATTATTACTTTGGTTAATAAGTTGTACAAGATACCGGAGGTAGACCCGCCTACTGCCATCTCTTTGATCATTGCAAAGCAATGCATTAAGATAATTTCCCATACCAGGAAATTTGTTTTCCTTATGATTCGCCCCTAGGGCAAGAAGAAGGTTGTGGCCACGGCTTCCAGGTAGGGCTCCTTTGCACAACAACAATAGATGGACAAGGCCATGGAGGAATACAGGGATATTTTCGCCTCACCCACAGGGTACCTCTGCACTGTCAATTCAAGCACTCCATCAATCTAACCCTAGGCAAGTCGCTGCCTAATGGACCGATCTATCGACGCTCTGTTCTGGAGAACGATGAGATCAAGAGGCAAATTGAGGAACTATTGCAGAAAGGGCACATCAGGCCAAGCTCACATTAGGAGAATTTTGAGGTTTAAAATGGGCCTCCTAAGGAAATTATAAAATAATAGTGGAAATAATCAAATAAGATTAGATTGCATCATCAAAATTTAGAGGGTAAAAAGAAAAACTATTTTTTCAACTCGTATTTTCAACTTATCTCCCTATGGGTTTACTCAAATTTTGAGCAGAAACACTCGTTGGATGAAAAATTTGGTTCCTCATCCAAGGAGTACCCATGTTGCATACTTTGGATGGACCTTACTTCATGAAAAATGAGAAATACATGAAAAACGTGATTGCAATCAAGATTTTTCATATATTTCTCATTTCTCGTGTAGCAAGGTCCATCGAAAGTATGTAACATGGGTATTCCTTGGATGGGTAATTAAATTTTTCATCCAAGGAGCACTTCTGCTCGAAATTTGAGTAAAACCTTAGGGAGATAAGTTGAAAATACAAGTTGAAAAAGTAGTTTTATTATTTTATTATTTCTTAATATTTTTACTTTTTCAATCCAAAAATGGTTAATCATCCCCCATGGTTGACATCATCATCTTGAATCCTATTGGTTCTTATAAAGTTTATTTTGGTTGTAAATTTTTCTTTGGAGGCCCATTTTAGACCTCAAAATCTCCTAATGTCACCTTGTGGGGGCCTGATTGTATTGGTACAGAAGAAGGATGGGACCTGGAGACTCTGTATTTATTATCGGGTGCTAAACAAGATCACTGTCCAAGATAGGTACCCAATCCCGCGGATTGATGACCTTCTAGACCACCTCAAGGGGGCGAAATATTTCAGCAAGATTGACTTGAAGTCAGGTTATCACTAGGTACCTAACCATCCAATGTGTGGAAGATTGCCTTCAAATCTAAGGAGGGCATTTTTGAATGGTTGGTCATGTCGTTCGAATTGATGAATGTCCCTGCAACCTTCATGATACTGATGGAAGACATCTTGTGACCCTTCATCAATGAGTTCATGGTGGTTGTCTGTCCAAATAACCACAACGGGGCCCATAAAATCTTAGTGTTACATCTCCTGAGGTCAGGGTTTTGGTTTTTTAGGGTTTTCTCATGTTTTCCAATAATAAATAGGCCCCTGAGCCTCATTGTAACATAGTTCAGAGGCATGTAGCCACCACATCCCTTCTCAGAGATAAGCTACCATCACCCGAGCTATCTTATTTCGATTCTATTTGTAAGCATAGTCCAGTATTTTCTATTAATGAAATTAAGTGTTTTTTCTGCTGCATCTCTGTGTTTATGATTATATCTGTAAGTTGTTGCATTCCTATTTTAAGTTCAGATTAGTGGTATAAGAGCAGACTGCTCTTTCTCTATTTTTCTTTACATGTCCTTAACGAGGTTAGGGTATAAGGTGTTAGAGCTTGATCTAGTTGAACCATTGTAAGATCAGCCTCGCAAACCCTGACGACCTCCCATGGCGAAAGAAAAGAAAGATGAGGGGGCAGGAGATCCTTTCAAAATGTTGCTCGAGGAAGCCCTCGAGCAACAGAGGGACATGATGATGCATAACTTCGCTCAAATCACTACCCACAGGAAATGCATTTTCATCCAGCAGCCACTCTGGAGGTGCCACTCCTTTTAAGGTACAAGTTAACTTCGATATTCCCATATTCGAAGGCCTGATAGATGCAAGCGCCATAGATAAATGGTTAAATCTATTGGAAGGATATTATTTAGTTCATGACTTTTCCAATCAGGAAAAGATTACTTTTGCACTTCTTAAAGCCACACATCATGGATTGGTGGGAAACCTACTGTGAACAAAAGGACAAGAGTGAACCCTCGCTATTTTCAGCTACACCCACTTGGAATTCTTTCCGAGACATCATCAAGGAACAATATTACTTTGTCTGTAGCTATGAAGACAAATACATAAAGTGGACCACACTACGGCAAGGAAGGGACCAATATGTGCCAGAGTTCACAAATAATTTCCATACGCTTCGCACGAAGCTAGGTATCAAGGATACTGAGTGACATCTGGTGCTCAAGTACCGCGACTGTCTACACAAGTACATCCATGGCGAGATGGAGTTCCTAGACATTTCCTTGCTCGACATGGCGTATCGGTACATTGTCAAGATTGAGCAGAAGTTTAAACAGAAGAAGAGGGACTTTGGATTTGTGAATTGAAATCAAGGAAAAGGTGCCCCCAAATCACAAAACAAAGGACCAAGCCATGGTGCCGCTACCTAGGACAGCCCACAAAATCCGCAAGCAAAGAACAACACCCTGAATATGAAGAAGGGCATAGGAAAATGGTGTGAGTTCCATAAGAGCCCCACTCTCAATACAAGTGTGTGTCGGGCCAAGCAGTCACTTGTGGCTGAACTAAAGGCTTTTGAATCAGACGTAGGTTCTGACTTTGAATCCGAACCCGATAAGGGAACTGAAAAAGGGAATCAGATCATTGATGCAGAGCCCAATGCCATCTTGGCCACCACCAAGATCTAGAAGATTGAGCTTGAAGATCCAAAGGTGGGGAAATGCCTCTTCCACTCATAGATGTGGGTGAAGGGTTCTCCGCTGCAGGTCATTGTTAATAGTGGGAGCCTAAAGAACCTCCTTTCAGTAGAGGTCATGAAGCGGCTTGGCCTAAAGACTATAGCACATCCACAACCATACACCATCGGGTGGCTTCACTTAGGATGAGATCTTCGTGTCATCCAACAGTTCCAACTTCCCTACAACATCAAGCCCTTCACAGATGAGGTACTGTGTGGCATTGCTTCTCTTGAAGTTTGTGATGTATTGTTAGGACAACCATACTTGTGGAAGCGACATGCTATATATGAGTCTAGACCTTGCTCTATGATTATTACTTTGGATAATAAGTTGTACAGGATACTGGAGGTAACCCCGCCGACCGCCATCTCTTTGATCATTGCAAAGCAATGCAGTAAGATGATTTCCTAGACTAGGAATTTTTTTTCCTTATGATTTGCCCCCAGGGAAAGAATAAGGTTGTGGCCATGACTTCTAGGTAGTGCTCCTCTGCACAATAGAAATAGATGGACAAGGTCGTGGAGGAATACAAGGATATTTTCGCCTCACCCACAGGTGTGCCTCCGCACTATTAGGTCAAGCACTCCATCAATTTGACATCGGGAACATCGTTGCCCAATGGATCGATCTATCGATGCTCTGTTCTGGAGAATGATGAGATCAAGAGGCAGATTCAGGAACTATTGTAGAAAGGGTACATCAGGCCAAGCTCATCACCTTGTGGGAGCCTGATTGTATTGTTACAGAAGAATGATGGGACCTGGAGGCTCTGTATTGACTATCGGGCGCTGAACAAGATCATTGTCCAGAATAGGTACCCAATCCGCCGATTGATGACCTTTTGGGCCAGCTCAAGGGAGCCAAATATTTCAGCAAGATTGACTTGAATTAAGGTTATCACCAGGTGTCTATCAAACCCTCCGATGTGTGGAAGACTGCCTTCAAATTCAAGGAGGACCTTTTTGAATGGTTGGTCATTCCGTTTGGATTGACAAATGCCCCTGCAAACTTCATGAGACCGATGGACGACATCTTGCGACCCTTCACCAATGCATTCATGGTGGTGTATTTAGATGACATATTGATCTTCATCTAGATTTGGGAAGAGCACCTCCACCATATTCGACAGGTCCTTCAAACCCTGTGCCAACATAATTTGTGTGCTATCTTGGAGAAATGCACCTCTGGCTTGACCCAGGTTCAATATCTGGGGTACATCATTGATGAGCAGGGTGTACATGTGGACCCATCCAAGATACAAGTCATTCAGGATTGGCCAGCCCCAACCACTCTAATAGAGCTCCATAGCTTTTTGAGTCTTGCCATTTTCTACCGTAGTTTCGTGTTGGGGCTCTCTCATATCACTTGGAATTTAAGTCAAAGTCACTAAGGGTGGAGTGAAAACAAAGTTTTTTGGTCAGAAACCCAACGACAAGCACTCTCCGATTTGAAGAATCACCTATGTTCTGCATCAGTTCTCACATTACCAGACCTGTAACAATCATTTGAGTTTGAGACAGATGCCTCCGACTATGATATTGGTGTGATTCTTACTCAACATGGCCATCCAGTGGCTTACCACAATGAGACAATTTTAGACATAGTCCGAAAGTACTCTACTTATGACAAAGAAGTGATTTCCATTTTGCAGGCCTTCCATCAATGGAAGCATTACATTACTGGGAAGGAAACTTTCATCCACACAAACCACCGACCTCTACAATTCATGCAAACACAAGGGAAGTTGCAGAACAATCGCCATGAGAAATGGTCCACCTATTTGCAATAGTTCCATTTGAACATTAAGTATAAGAAGGGAAGCACCAATCATGTTTCTGATTTCCTAAGCCGACCACCGTTCATGGCACTAATCACTCTACTCGACTCCTATGGGCACGAGACACCAGGGTGCCCGCATATTTACAAGAGTGATCCAGAATTCGACATCATATACCAGACACTCTTGGAAGGGAAGAAAGTTCCAAATTTTCACTGTCAGGATGCATTGTTATTCCACTTGGGACACATCTGTGTTCCTTCAAGTGAGCGTGCCAAGACGATTTGGGAGCTACACTATAGTTGGGTCGCTGGACATTTCGGAGTAGACAAAATAGTGGTGGTATTACAGAAGCATTTTTATTGGCCGAAACTTTGTCAGGATGTTGGGAAGTACATTAGATCCTGCACTACCTGCGTCATTACCAAACCAACCATCAAGAAGCAAGGCCTGCATACTCCTCTACCTCCTCCTAGTCAGCCTTGGGAATCTGTCTCCATGGATTACATGTCTGGCCTTCCTTCTACTAAGAACGACAATGACTACATTTTCGTGGTCGTTGACAGATTCTCTAAGATGGCTATCATGGTGGCCTGCAAGAAGAGTATCACAACAGAGGCCACTGCTAAGATATTCTTTGAGTGAGTATGGGTACACTTTGGGATGCTACAGTCCATTATCTCAGATAGGGACAATAGATTCCTGAGTGTATTTTGGTCAAGTAATTGGTCGATGCTGGATACAAAAGTTACTAAGTTCATGAATTTCCATCCCCAAACTAATGGCCAAACAAAGGTTGTCAATGGGATGATCGTACACATTCTGCGCATGTACAACTTGAAGCATCCATGCACATGGAATGAAAGTCTCCCCTATGTCCAACACAGCTACAACAGAGGTCTCCACAACTCAATAGGCCACAACCCCTTCCAAGTAAGGCTGGGATTTCAGCCTTTATGCCCTATTGATGTGGCCATACCATTTGTAGCCACTCACGTGGATTCCTCTCACGTTCAGTCTGAATCTAAAAGGGCTAAAAACTTCATTGAGCACATTCAACACAGTCGCCAATAGGTCCATGATATATTGGACAAAGCTAATGCTAAGTACAAGTACCGCCATGATCAACATCGAGTGTCGAACATGTTCCAGGTGGGTGACAAAGTTTGGCTACATTTGTAGAAGGAGCGCCTTGCTGGACCCCATCATAAGCTTCTCCCACTCTGATATGGGCCATACACCATCACCAAGGCCATCAGTGACAATGCCTTCGATCTCAGCATCCCACCATTCCTTGGTCTGCACCTAGTGTTCAATGTAGATCGCCTTCGGCCATACTTTCCACCATTGTTGGACACATCTGACATTGCAGAACAACTCACACCAATAGAGCTCAACCCAGACTGCATGGAACATGCCACAACTAATCATATCATGGACACACAAATCAAGAACACTTGCCAATAGAGGATACAACTATATCGAGTTGTCAAAGCAAGCCAAATCCTTCACCAGGGGCTAGGTTCAACATAAATTTCCTCACCTCATGGAGGCGCTGCACATAATGGGGACCATTGCTTCCTAAGGGAGGAGGAATGATCTAGGTGGATATTGGTGTCCACCCACCTATTCCACCTAGACCCCCCAGTAAGTTTCATCTGTTTCCTTGTTCATTTCAACATTTACTATTTTTAGTAGTGTTTCGGGTCGTGAACTTCCAGAGCAGTTTTGACCCCCTAAACAACGTTTTTTGGGGTCCGTGGTAGGCCCACAATCATAGGAAGGTTTCAGCACCGAAACCTATAGTACTCAGAGAGACCTTTCCAACAAGGTATCATACACGCCAATCGAAGATCATATGACCAAGTTACGACCCTAGGAAGTTGGCTACCCAACTAACCCTAATGGGGCCCACAAACTCTTGGTGTTACAGCTCCTCGGGTTAGGGTTTTGGTTGTTTAGGGTTTTCTCATATTTAAAAATAATAAATAGGCCCTTGAACCTCATTGTAACACAATTCGGAGGCATGTAGTTGCCACATCTTTTCTCAGGGATAAGCTACCAACGCCTAAGCTATCTTATTTCCATTCCGTTTGTAAGCATAGTTCAATATTTTTATATTAATGAAATGAAGTGTTTTTCTACTGCATCTATGTATTTATGATTATATATGTAAGTTTTTGTATTCTTGTTTAAGTTCAGATCATATTTAATGCTCTGGTGAAAGTAAGGAAAGTACAATTATTAGTTGTCTTGTAAGTTCTTTACTTGGTAGACCTTCATTGAAATACAGTCATAACACATTTGATACAAGTGGGTAATGGGTTCACAACCATGGATTCTCCCTAAAATGAACCTAATATGTCTTTTACCATCCACGAAACTTCTTAGCATACCACATGCTCATACAACTCTCAAGATCACAAGTTTGTTGGTGCAAAATGTAAGTAATGGAAAGCATCAAAAACCATTTGGGTTCCTTGAAGTGTGAGGGACTCAAAGTGCAATAATAATAAAATAAGTGGTTTTTCAATAGAATATTCATAGCATGTATAGCGAATGAGGAATACACACCTTTCAAGTGACATCATGTATTTGGTTTCTCACACCTTAATTTAATAGTAGGTGAGATAGATGTTGGATAAGGTATGAGCAAAAAGGTATAACTTCCCAAAATGACTCATTGCAAGGGCAATTCATCCATCAATCCCCTTTCTTCTTTCCCTCTCTTGGATTCAAAACCCCTTTGTTTCTCCTTAGGTAACACTATTTGTGCTTGATATATTATTCATTATGCTTCATTTTATAACATTAAACATACAAACACTATAACCAAGCCCACAACTTGGACCCATGGATATTAACTAGTTAGGCGTTTTCCTTACACTCTAAGCTAAGAATTCTCACCAATCATATTTACATTTTATGTTATAGGGTCATTACAACTTATCCCTCCTAGATTGACACATGTCGAAATAGCCACATACTAACAAAATTACATGATTTAATCTAATATATTGGGATCAAAACTAGCGTATTACACATAAGCATGAAAGGGGTTATTTATATCAAACATATGCCATATTGAACACAACCTTAGCCCATGAGATATGCCCTTTGACACAATCATTGGCCTAAGGGTGTGGTACATGATAAATTACAATGTGTGATGCACTAAGTGTATGCTCATCCAAGACATGATTTCAAATCAATTCTAGTGGTTTGGGTGTTAATGGAACTATTTATAAGGCACATAAGCCATGAACATGGTCTTCGACCAAGAGATAAGTCCCCCAAATGGATTCTTTTGCTTAATATTGGGAAAATGATCTAATTACAAGGTTTTGTTCACTAGGGAAGGGCCTTTTCATCCAAAGTATGCTTTCAAACTAAAATTCAATGGTTTCAACCTTAAATAAGGTACTTATAAGGTGCACATTCTATGAACCCCCAAATGGATTCTTTTGGTTAATATTGGGAAAAGGATCTAATTACAAGGTTTTGTTCACTAGGGAAGGGTATTTTCATCCAAAGTATGATTTCAAACTAAAATCCAATGGCTTCAACCTTAAACAAGGTATTTATAAGGTACACATTCCATGAATGGGGACCTAAACCATCAACAAGCCCTTTGTATGGAATATTTTTCTCAATAGTGGGTTATATCCCCAATGATAATATTTTCATACCATGGAAAAGGTCTCCTTATATAAGACATGATTTAGGGATGACAAATGATTCCTTGGGCTCAAAAAGAGCTACTTCTATGGCACTTGGAACATAGACTAGGCTTCATGCCACAAGACATTCTCTTTGAATGCAATCATTAGCCTAGGAGTGGGATACATGTGTATTTTGAGGTTTTATGCATTATGGAAGAGTACACTAACCAAAGGCATGATTTGAGGTCAAAATCCAATGATGTGATCCTTAAATGAGCTAATTCTAAGGCACACGGTCCATAAAGAGGGGCCTAAATCATGATACAAGCCCTTACGAAGGAGTATTTGGCTCAAGAGTGGGATACAATCCTAATTTTAAAGTTTAACACACTAGGAAAAAGTGTCGTCTAGAATATATGCTTTAATATTAAAATACAAGGGCTAGTTCCCCAAAGGATATGCTTATATAAGGCACTTAGTCCATGAATGGGGACTTAGACCATGAAATAGACACTCTAAATGGAACCTTTGGCCTAGGAGTAAGATGTGGGCCCAACTTTAAGAATTTGGCACTAGGTAAGGGTTTCCATATCCAATACAATTGAGGCAAAAAATTAGGAGTTTGTACCCTATAAGATCTATTATTAAGGAAAATGGGTCATAATCATGGCCATAAACCATGAGATACACCCTCTAGATTGAATCTTTAGCCTAATATTAGCTTCATTTCAAGCTTTGGAACACTAAGGAATGATCTTATTATCTAATACATATTTTAAGGATATAAAAAGAGATTGATCCCTGAAGGAGATATGTTTCAAGCACATGGGCCATGAACAAAACTCGAGACCACAAGATAAACCCTTCAAATGGAATACATGGACTAGAATGAGATCAAAGCATGCTTCCAAGGCTTACAATGTTAGAGGGAAGTGTGTTCTCATATACAACATGATTTGAGGATGAATTCTTATGGGTTGGTCTCTAGAGGATCTACTTCCAAGTCATAAAGGCCATGATCATGGTTGTAAGACATGATACAAACACTTTGAATGGAATATTTTCAATATGAGTAAGATATAGGTGGATAATTAGGTGTTTTAACACATTAGGGAGGGATATCATTACCATTGTCCATACACCATAGAATGGTCTCCTTACCACAAACATGTTTCAATTAGGAGATGCTTAGGAACTATGTGTGAGGCTAAAACCAACATATTAGCCCAACACATTAGTTTTATCGATCATGGGATATGAACATGACCCTAGACCACAACACAAGAACTCTAGTAGGAACATTTGGCCATTGAGTAGGAAAGATGGTTACTTCTAAGGTTTGGTGCACCAAGGATAGATCTATTTGTTGCATTATAAGTACTAGCACAAGATTTATTGTGTAAAAAATACTACATTATTAATTGCATAATAAGAAAGAAGAGAAAATGAAATTGCACTGAAAAAAGACTAAATAGTTAAAGATACCAATTCAATTTTTAATTTTTAATTTTTTTATGTGTATTAGAGAGGAACTTAACAGCCCACTTGACACGTAAATACTACTAAAACTCTGGGGGTCTATGAATTGTCCTCCTCTCCGTAAATTGGGTCACAAACGAGGGGATTTGAACTTTGGATCTCTAAGTTTTCAGAGATTTCACATTACTTTGATCACCAATTGAGCTACCCCCTTGGGATGAGACCAATTCAAATTACTCATAAACTCTTGTGTGTATTTTTTCTTGACATGTATACAATTAAATAACCCTCCTTGAGAGGGAACCAATGTGCACCAAGTTTGGGTTCCATAGCGCATGGACACTAGAAAATAGAAAAAACAATTTCCCTTATTAGCTACTAGCTTGAAATTAGAGTAAGAGACCCTAAAATAGAGTGAGAGTCTAAAATAAGGTTGAATAAATATAAGTGGAGTAAAGATAAGTTATAATTGAAGTGAAGATTCCCTCATGCAACTCCTAACTAGAAAATAGTAAGAAACATCCGAAAACAAGATTGAAAGTTAAAGGATAATGTTGGAAGGTGAGTGGATAAGGTTATGGATAAATCAATCTCCTAAAATAGGAGAGGAAGAGTGCATTAGTGATTAGGGTCCCTATGGATAATGTAATGTGCACTAGTGGATAGGAAATAACCATGTTAGTGCCTAGTCACTACCACATGTCATCTTAGGTGGTACCCGACTAAAAAAAGAAAAATGTTTTCTTTTTTTTAAACAAGAATAGAGAATAATTATTATATTAAAAGACATTGAGCTAAAGTTCAATTTAGATACATGATTTACATAAGGAAATTGAAACCAATGGATATGGTTAGAATGGAGTATGTATCAATGACAATTTACAAAATTATGACCTTGAAGCTTTTGAACAAAATGTTACAATACCTACAGTATTCTACTTATACATTTGCCAATACTGACATAACAATTTTTTTTTTAAAAAGCAACAAAATGTTACATTAAACCATCATGAATTATTCCTCTACTTTGATTTTTGAGTCTCATGTTAACCATTAAGGAAGGGGTACATGCCCCTTTTACCCCTGCCACCAAAGTTCACCTTGATTTAACCTTGGCCAAAATTAGCCATGTGATCAACCTTGGAGTTGTTTGATTTGAGAACGTGGAGATATTTATTCTTTGGGATAGATTGATACAAATGATAAATTCACTTGAAAATATGACTCAACTTTGTATCTGAGGGGAGAGATCCTAAATATAAATAGTTAATTATATTCAAGGAATCACTAAAAACAATCACCTCCTAAATTCCCAGATTCACAATTTGCCTCAAACCTTGATATAAGGCATAGGCTTTAGGAGCCCCAAGGGATAGATCAGTTGGTCGAGTTCCCATTGCTAAGTAATTTCCCAATTGGGAGGTCATGGGGTCAAAACTCTTAACGCCCTTGGGGTTAGGTCAAACATATTAGGTCGGCGGGTTGATCCCTTCGGGTGGGTTTGCCTGGATTATTTCCCCTGGATGTAGTGGCCACTCAATGACCAAGAACCACAATTGCAAAATTCATAGGATTTAGCAACTTTGTTGGAATTGTGACCAAAATCACAAGCATACCTATGTTCTTCTTACTATCCCCCCCCCCCCTCCACCCCCCCGTTGCACTCCTACCACCCCTAAAATAGAAGGTGATCCCAAAATGGTAGGGAATGTTTAATAGATGAAGAAAAGTGGTCCTATTGTGACCCAATAATGTATGTATGAGACCTTGAGTGTGCATTTACGTCAACATTAAACCCATGACATTAGCCAGGTATTTCATGGCTTTGTTAATTTTTTTAATGTCTTAAAAATATTAAAACATTAGGAAAATGTTTACAAAAATGGTTCCTTAATCATTAAATATTGTCCTCTACATATTTACAAATTCATATAGGTAAAGACCATTTTCTAGTCACATGAATATTTACATTATACTTTGGAGTATATCAAAACAACTCTACTTTCAAACACTTACATATTTTTTACATTAATACACTTTCACATGAACACACACACACACACATATCAATTTTAGAAAACCTCTATTTCACATACTTAGACAATTTTCACATAAATAAAATTTATGTATTAAGAAAGATAATTTGATTTCATACATCCCTTTAAGTAATGGGATTCTTATCTATTCAATTTTCCATGGCAACACAAACACACAAGGGACGGTGTGTTAATAGTGTGTCCTTACTTCTTCTCCCCACATCATGTGATTATCATGGTTGATAGTGGGATATTAATGGGACATGATGGGAAAGGGTGGTGGAGGCTTGTTCCCTCATCCACATGGAATGGGTATCCAAGGCCTCTCCATGCATGCAATGAGTCTCATATTTGGAATTTTTTAGTGTCCTCATGATTCAATGCAACAATTGGCTCATCCTAACATCATCATTTGAAACTAATGCATCTATATGGATTGTTTTGATAACAACAAAAAGAGTTCTAGCATGGATACTAAGAATTTTTTGGATTTATTTAATAGGAATTCCTCCTAGAGTTTAGTTAAATAAGGCAATTTGCATATATCTAGGCTACTTGTTTAAGACAAAAAGCTTTTGTATCATTTGGAATTTCACACTCTTCATACCTAGTCTCATATCTTGGGTTTATAAACACTCCTAGGAAAAGGGTTATTCATACTAATTCTGTGAAAAATAAGGGAAAGTGGTTGGAAGAAAGAGGACTTGAGAAATTTCCTTCATTTGGGCAACAAAAGATATCCTATGGGTGGTTATTACAGGTACGGGCACTAGGTTATAGGCTCAAATTTCATTGACACAGTTTGAGGTTCTGGTTAGCTTTTCCACCTCTCACCTAATTATTCTCTTAGGTTATATTCATCCTCTCTTTTTTGTCTTATCTCTGTTCACTAGGCATGCTTTCTATTTCCTATGTATTTTTTTGGTTGAAGCTATCCCTTCATGACCCCCACTTTGAACTTCTAGTTTGCTTTCATTTTTTCCTTAACTGTTTCCCTTGGATTCAACTCAAAGAGGGTCTTTTATCTATTGCTATTATTGGTATCTAGTGAGTCTTTCTATTTTTTTTAAGGTGGGGACATTCTTTTTTCATCCTTTCCTTTCAGTTTAATGTTCCACATCTCTGTCCCTGGTTCCTTGTGAAAAATTTCCTTGGTTTTTTTTCACATCATTTTTTTTATCCATTTCCATGTTGTGCACTTGATTTGTCACTCAAAAATCATGGTTTCTAACTTGTTCAAGAGGTCACAAGAGAAGAAGAGCCCAACTTACTCCCTCCTATTTGGGGGATCAACACTTGGTGGAGAGGTTAGTATCTATGTATATTAGGTTTATCCATCCTCATAATCACAAGGATATTGTAGATGCATAATGATAAGCTAAAATTGATCGATGATTCATTATTGAAGTTGATATAGTAGAAGATATCAGAGGTTGGGTGGCAGACATTGGGAATACTAGGAGTAGATGTGAAAACTATTGCAATTAACTGGTAATTATTCTCCTATCATTTTAAAGATAATTTGTCCCAACAAAGTAATTTACTACAAATAATGAATTCCAACACTATTGCAATATTCACCAATTTAATTACACAAGGACTAAGAAAACCACACACATAAAAATAAACACCGAGATTTTTTGAAAAATGTCCATGGAAAAACCTCAATGTGTGGAAAACTAGTTTTGTAGATGAGTTTTATATTATTCTTCAAAAAAATTGTAATTGAATTTTTTTACAATTACTTGCCTTAAACTGGAAAATCTTCAACAAATATATGTCTTCACTTCCACTCACTAAATCGAACCTTTGTAAATAAACTCGAACTCCAACTAGCAATTCCAACTTCCTTCCAAAATTCGCATTAGCCAACTAGAAATTCACACTGTCCTTTCCAGCAACTCGCACTACTTCCTGAAATTTGTTTTGGCCAGTTAGTATACCTACAATAACTCTCACATTCCATTCACACTAGCCCCAACAAATTTCTCTGGCAACTGTCAACACAATCTATAACTTTGGCAACTCGCACCAGCAAACTCGACCTCCCTCTCGAAAAATAATTTGGTTTCCTTTTGATTCTCAGAATTTGGAAATCACTGTGAAGAAATCTCTCCAACAAGCATCTCCTCAGTCACTGTTGAACCCTATGTTGGTGTTAACCCACACTATTGCTATGCCCGTTCTCATTCTCTATGATCTCCAACGTGCCCATCGACTTCCTCTTATAATCTCTTATTGAGAAATCAACGACCAAGCTCTAATCTCGATCGATGTATAATACCATCTTGACTCCATCAAAAACTTTATTAACTTGTCTTAATTAATATTGATTAATTAACATATTTTCCTAAGTTATACTTAGGAAAATAATTAATAATCTAATTAAGATATCTTCCAATAGAAAAATAAATCAGGCTTGGAGACAATTAGTTCTCTTGTGCTCTTAGCCTCATTGACACCTCCTAAGACTAGAACACATGTCCAAACTACAAAATATAACACTCCCTCTTAGCAAGGAAGGTGTTATGCATAACACCCAACTTATCTCTAAGAAGACGAATCTCTCCTTCCCCTGGGCCTTTGTTAGAATGTATACTACATGTTGATCTATAGGCACATATGCAGTTGAACTATCCCACGTTGTACACAATATCTTATGAAATGATATATGATGTCTATATGCTTTGACCCGTCATGAAACACCAGGTTCTTATATATCCTGATGCAACTCTGATTGTAATAGTGTATCACTGTCATATCCACCTTCTGACCAAACAAGGCTACTAACAAATTTCGAAGCCAAATGGTCTTACATGTCTCCATGCCCTCTCCTATATGCTCCATTTTTGTAGAGCTCAGTGCCACAGATTTCTGCTTCCTGTTGTACCAAGAGACAACTCCCAATCCTATGTTGAAGCAACACCATGAAGTGATATTTTTGTCCATTGTACGACCTACCCAGTTTGCATCAGTATAGCCCATCAACCTAACACTATCACCTCTAGTATATCTAATCCCATACTCGATTGTACCTCGTAATAATGCAACACATGATGCATTGTTGTCTAGTGCACCCTCTTCAATTCAATCATGAACTGATTCAGAGAGTTTACTACAAAGGATATATTTGGCTTAGTGTTGACTAAATACATAAGAGATCAAATCAATTGCCTATATAATGTGGGGTCCACATCCTTCTCCTTAGATGTATCTACCTTCCTATAATTGTTTATCATGCATGTAGACATGGACCTGCAATCTTCCATCATGAATCTCCTCAAGATATTGATGAAGTATTTCCCTTGTCCAAAGAAAATCTCCCCATCTATTTGCCACATCTTATGACCTCGAAAGTAGTGAATTAACCCCAAGTATTTCATCTCGAACTCCACTACAAGATCCCTCTTGCATTATTCTATGATCCCTAATGAACTTATCAAGAACAAGTCATCCACATACAGAATTAGAATGAGTACCTCATGCCCAACCATCAAATAATAGAGTTTTGCATTTTCCTGACTCTTAACAAATCCCATTCCCTTCAAGTATCTATCGATGCATTCATACCACATGTGGGTCTCATTGTTATGTGCTACAAATCCTTTTGGTTGTTCAATTTACACATCCTCTTCCAACTCACCATTAAGGAACTTCGTCTTGAAATCCATGTGGTGGATATTTCATCCCATTTGTGTTGTAAGTGAGATCATGGCCCTGATGGAAGTATATCTGGGCATGGTAGCAAATGTCTCCTCATATTCTATTTCTTCCTTCTTAGAGAACCCCTTGGCTACAAATCTTTCCTTGTATTTCTCGAAGCTACCATCTATGCCATGCTTGATCTTATAGATCCAACATGATCCAACCACTACCCTATCTGTCAGTCTAGGTACCACCTACCAAACATCGTTATGTATGATTGAGGTCTACTCCTCAAACATAACATCCTGCCTCCTGATAACTGGAGGGCTTGCTATCCATGATTTGAATCACCAATGCCATGTTGCTAGTGTACCTGTCTGGTTCTCTCCGCTATCTCATGCCTATCCTAGGAGTCCCCACAAATTCCCAAGAATCCTTGAGTGTCTTTTGAACCTATTGGTTCCTCCTACCAACTGTATATGGTGGAATTTGAACTTCCACATCCTCTTGATCCATCTCATGTATCTGTTGCATTTGCTACTCCATGCTTTGTGAACTATTTGGAACATCTGTACCTGAGCCTATGCTCATACTAGTAATAATAATCGTACTATCTTGTCGCTAATTTTTCTATTCCACCCTTGGAGCTTCTGTTGGTTGCTCATTATGATCAATTGCCACTGGAAAATCTATGACCTACGATATGCCTTGTCATTCATGAATAAAAAATCTCTCTTGACAATTATCCTCCTGATCCATGGAATAAATATCATATATGCGTCATAAGTCTTATTATACTTGACAAAGTATCCCCTCTTTGTAGTCTGATCCAACTTGGAACATGTTTCTATGGAATGTGGCAATAATCCAAGATGCCAAATATCTTGAAGTTGTTGACATCTATCTTTTTCCCTGTAAACACTTCCTTTGGTGTCATCTTTCCCAACGCCTTATGCGGGACCTTTTTCTAACTATATACCACAATGTTGCATGCCTCTGCCCATTAGTATCTCAACATATCCTGATCATACAACATATCCATTGTTGCCTCTGATATGGCATGATTCTCTCTCAATAATCACATTCTCCCGAGGGTTGTAAGGAACCATCCACTCTCTATCAATACCCTCCTTGGTACATAACTCTTGGAATTCTTTCCCCGTGCACTCATCTCCATTATCTAACCGAAGAATCCTTATCTTCCTACATGCCGAATTCTCCACAAGAGCTTTGAACTCTTGGAAGCAAGTGAAAACCTCATCCTTAGTCTTCAGAAAGTAAATTCAAGTCTCCCTGGAGTGATCATCAATACAAGTAGCAAACTATCCATACTTTATGAGAGACTGAGTCGACATCGAACCACATAATACAAAATTAATCAAATCAAGAATACCTTTGGATATGGTGTCACTGCTTGGAAAAGTTTCCCTAGCAAACTTCCCTAATATACATCTCTCACACACATCATTGTGTTATCTGCTCACCTATGGAACACTGTCATTATCTCCCTAAGCAACTTAAGTGCCCCATGATGGATGTGGCTCATCCTCCTATGCCAAAGTTCTCACTGATCTCTTGGATTGTAGTTGCTTATTAGTGCCTTTCGAGTATCCATCTATAACCTATAAATTTTGTCGCTCCTAACTCTAATTACTATCGGTGACTTCCACTCATGGCACTTAATCAATACCTTCTACCCTCTAAATAGTACATTATACCCCTTATCCCGAAGAATAGAAATGGAAATAAAATTCATCCCCATTCCTGGCACATGCAACACAACCTAGATTCAAATAGGCGTGCTAAACTCCCTCTGAAATAAGTCTGTACCCCTCCTAACTGGATTACACTTGAACTTATTACCCATCTCAATATGGAATCTTATTTACTCCTCCTTGTAGCTAGACAAGTACTCTCTAACTCTTTTCATATGTAATGACGCCCCACTATCTATATACCGTACACTCTGTGAGGTTGAGCTAGTCAGGAAAGCTATGAGTGTGAACTTATATTCCATCCTACTTGAAAACTCATTTTCATTCATTGAAGATTTTGTCTGCTTCTTTCCCTTCTTTTCACCATTATTTATTTGCAGGTAATTGCTGACATAGTGGGAAAATTCTTGATAGCCATAGCACTTAACCTTTGAAAGGTCCTTCTTACTATCTCCTTTGGAGTTGGACCCTTGGTTGGATCCCTTTTTCACTTTTTTCTTTATTCCAAGAGCCACGTTCTTCTGTTCTCCCTCACCCTTCTAGTGGCTACTATTGGTGCCACTGATGAGACTCTTCCTAAGTTCTTCTTGGGTAAAATATAACCATAGTCTTTCCTAATTTGGAATATCCTTCCTTTCTATAATAACTTGTACGAAGATATCCCACTCCTTAGTAGACCCATTTAGGGCTATCGTGACGAGTTCATTGTCATCAATTTTCTCACCAACACTTGCCAATTCTTCCTTGACACATTTCATGCTGGCAAGGTAAGATACAATAGTTTTTCCCTTGTTTTGTTTCATACTTAAAAGTTTCTACCTCAGGATCAACTTCATGTTTACACTGTAATATTGATAGAGTTTACAAACTTCATCCCGCACCTTCTTCCCTATATCTTCGTCTGTTATATGAGGAAAGATGTGATCCTTGACCCCATCCAAAATAATGCATTTAGTTTCAGCATCTTCCTTCCTATAAGTGAGGAGATGTGATGCATCTGCCAGTATGGCTAAAACATTAGTCACATATTCCTTTAGACCATTCTCCTCCAATATTAATAGGGTTTTGCATTTCCATATCCCAAAATTAGATGCTCCCAATGATCTATCCTAATCCTGTAAACCAACTAAAGCCATTTTTCTGAAACCCTCATAATAATATAAGAAATATCTAAGTAAATCTAGAACAAATCGATATGGGTTTTACAAAGCCTCGGCTTTCTCTCCTACACCGTGCATTGAGATTCTCAAATAATCTTATGTGCTTTAGATATGCTCTGATACCATGTGAAAACTATTGTAGTTAATTGATAATTGTTCTCATATCCTTTTAAATATTATTTTTCCCAGCAAATTAATTTACTACACATACTGAATAAAAACACTACTACAATATTCACCAATTAAAATACACTGGAACTAAGAAAACCACACATACAAAAATAGACACCAAGAATTTTGGACAAATATCCTTGGAAAATCCCTAATGTGGGGAAAACCATTTATGTAGATGAGTGTTTATATTATTCTTCTACAAATCGATAATTGAAAATTATTACAATTTCTTTCCTTAAACTAAAAATAATCTGGAAAATATTTTTCTTCACTTCTACTGACCAAATTTAACCACTACAAATAAACTCAGCCTCTAACTAGAAATTCCAACTTCCTTCCAGAATTTGCACTGGCTAACTGGAAATGTACATTGTCCTTTCCACAACTCATAGTGCCTCTATAAATTCATTCTGGCAAGTTATTCTTCATCCAATAACTTGCACAGGCCACTCACACTACCTCCAGTGAATCACTCTAGCAAATGGAAAATCGATCTATTCCTTCAACAACTTGCACTGATAAATTGAACTTGCACGAGAAAACTCAACCTCCCTCTGCAAAAATAATTCAACCTCCTTTTGTCTCTTAGGAACTGGAAATCACTATGAAGAAATCTATCTGGAAAATCTCTCCTTAATAATTTTTGAACCCTTTAATGGTGTCAAGCCACGTTATCACTATGCCTTTTCTCATTTTTTATGATCTTTAAGATTTCCATCGTCTTCCTCTTATAATCTCTCGTTGAAAAATCAATGGCCAAGATCTAATCCTGATCGATGGCTAAGATAATTTTAACTCCATCAAACACTTTTTCTAGAAGTCACTAGAGAGAAATCAACTTGTCTCAATTAACACTAATTAATTAACCTATTTCCCTAAGTTAGACTTAGGAAAATCTTTAAAAAATGGTTAATAATATAACTAAGACATATTTTCTTAGAAAAATAAACTGGGCTTGAAGATAATTAATTCTCTTATGCTCTTAGCCTCATCGACACATCCTAATACTAAAACACCTGTCTGAGCTACAAAATCTAATAGTATACATACAAGATAGATGCACACTATGGACATTTAGTGGTAGCTAAAAGCCATTATGGGAATTTTTTTAGTATAGTGTTCAAAAACCTAATAGGAAATCCTCTTGTGCATTGATGAAATGAAAAAGTAACAACCCTAGTTAAAAATCTATGTAATAAAGTTAATAAAGGAAAAATAATAACCAAGGTCATGGGACACATATTCCAAGCTGAATGTTGGGCAAAACATCCTAGTGGGTGTTCATTTGGTTTATTATGGCTAAAGGAAATTGGCAAAGGCATTGGAAAAGGCAACAACAAAGGAAAAGTGGTATTAATTAAAAATTATTTATGAAAATAATGGACATTAGGAGAAAAGGAAGGTGAAAGGTCATAGGTTGCATGTGAGGAGGAAAATGAAGGAAAATAATGGAAATAGAAGAAAATAGAGGCCTCACTAATAAAAAGGCTTATGAGGTAACAAAATTTTCACTTCAGTTTTGGATCTCTCTCTCTATTCTCTCTCTCATACTCTTGGACACAATATTCTTGGAGAACTCTAGCATTGGAGGAAGGAAGGCAAAGGAAGGAAAACAAATAAGAAGCGAAGCAAAGATCAAGCAAGGAAGAGTTGGATCAAGCAACTACAACGGGATTACTTGTAGGTATTGAGTTGCATGTATGATTTACTTGCTAGTTTTTGCATGCATGGTACATGCATGTGTGTTTTTGGTCCTCTTGTTGTCATTGGCATGGGTTTTGCCAGATGTGACAATGGTTTTCAGCGTTGCCTTACTATTTCTAGATAGCCATGGTGTGATGGGGTTTCTCTTATTTGGTTGAGCTGGATTGCTGGATGGTTTCAAATCGAGTGGGGTGGTCTCAGTGGAGAAACAAAAGACCTAGGAATCCCTGGACCAGTGAAGGTGGGATTGTGGTAAATTCTAATTGTGTATGCCCTTGTTAGGCCTAGGAATCCTCAACCAGTGAATGGCGGGATATACGACAAAGCCTAGATGGTGAAGCCTCGTTGGGCCTAGGAATCCTCAACTGGTGAATGATGAGATATACGATAAAGCCTGGAGGTGGAGATAGACAAATTCCTCACATTTTAGGTTGAGGGATCCAGAGGCATCCATGCTCGTATAGGCATAGTGATCCCTGGACAATGGGATTGTGGTAAAGCTTGGTTGTATAGATGATGATTTTGGGCCTAGGAATCACTTGGTTGGATATACGGTAAAGCCTGAGGAAGCCTTGATTGGTTTTTTTGTAAGTCCCACATTCATGCTTGGAATATGGCATGGGGGTGATTGGCTGAAAGAAATATTTGGTTCAACCCAATCTATGGTTGGGTGGTATGTGGAAGTCCCTGAATTGGTTGGCTTTTTCATATATTAATAAGATATATTTTCTTCTTGTGTTCTATTTGCAAACATACTTGTTATTATGTGGTTTTAATGGTTGTTCTATCATTGTTATTCTGTTGGTTATATGTTGGTTATGAACATGGTTTCATGATAGATTTTAGTTATGGCTCTTATCATGTTTGATTAGTAAACGAATGACTATTGAATGAATGACCTAATAGATGTTATTTCAACTATTATGAGAAGGAACTAGACCTTCTTGGTGACTTTCATATAAGTATTAGACCCTTATGTTGAGATATGCATTTATAGCCCATAGATTACATGTTCATAATGTGTTCAACGAAATGTCTGTCATGGTTAGGTTTGGTAATCAGGTTAAGTTCTTGATCAATTTTTTTACTAGAGGCTTGTCTTGGTGTCCTTTATTGTCTTGGAAAGTTTCGTCAAGTTTTGGGCATTGGTTTGAAGACTAGCCTTGAAAAAGTGCCTTAAATCTCGCAGTCTCTGGCACATAACTGGCTGAAAAAGACTGCAGTCTCTCCCTTACAGGCTTGTGGGAGAAACTGGAGCGTTTCAGTCACATGGAGGCCTTGTCATGGGAGCATCTAGGGGTTTAGTTGAGTTATAAACTAGGTTAACTCAGGGGTTGGGAACTTGGGGTGGTGGATTAGCTCATGGGGGTCATGTAGCACCCAAGGGAGGTATGCAAAGTGTTTGTTCGTTGGTTCCACTTCCTTAACTGCACTTAGGGAGTTGAACCATATCATAGTAACTATTCATCACATGTTTACTTTGGTGGACCGATTAGCTTGGGTAAATGTGGGAGGAGGGAGTTACAAAGTGGTATCAGAGCATGATTCAACCCTTGGACTTGATGGGCAGAATTTGTTTGTCATGCATGCGTGAAGCTTGTATATGTGCTTGATGTGTATGCATGGTGGTGATCATTGTTACAGTTGTGTAGACCTGTAGAAGTCGATGTTGTTGTTGTTGGGATGTCTTTGTTGTGAATACATGTCAATTGTATATGAATGTTAGTTGTCTATGTGATTGTTATGCATGCATTGTCACAATTATGGTTATGCATGTATAGTAGGTCAAAGATGCACCGTGAGGTCATTGTATGAAATTTAGGTCATCATGATGCTATTGGTATGTTATGATGCTGGCCGAGATAGAGTAGGAGATGCAGACCATTAGAGTGAGGTTGCGGCACTAGACTTCGGGTAAGAGGAGATCATCATATATGTATTGTATATTTGGAATGCAAGTATGTTAGTTAATGGATTGTTATATGCATTAGGGTTATATACGTGTCTACCATTGTATTGTTGTTGTGGTTACATGCATGATAGACGCTAGTTGATTAGTGTAGCCATATGCACATGTGTTGGATAGTCATGAATGATAGTAACCTATTGTTGTATGCATTGTGGTCATATTCCTGATGATTATGGTCATTGCAGTTGAGGTATTGATGTTATTATGTTTTGTGCTAATTTGGATTGACATATGTAGATGATTATAGTTATGAAATTCAGGTATGAGTTAATATATTGTGATATTATGTCATACTAATCTAGACTAATTTGTGTAGATGTGATAGCCTCCCCTAATACATTAAGGTATGAATTTTATTATGTTGTCTATTTGGTGTTTTAGTGTTGATTATGTTGTCTATTTGGTGTTTGAGTGTTTGATTATGACATCTATTTGGTTATTAAGAGTTTGGTGTCTATTATGTCGTCTATCTGTTGTTTGAATTTTTGATTAATTGCATGATATGAGTATGTGTCTATAAGATTGCATGAAGGAATGATCTTGTTTTAAGATGCTTGTACTAACATAATATGTTCTGAGACAATTGATATGTACTTTAGTTTAAGTGGGTGATAGTTGTAGTATTATGACTAGAGACTATGAGTTGACTGTTGATTATGACATGGTTGTTAGTCTTAGTAAAGGTTGATTTCAAATTCATAGACATGATGCCTTGATTTTTGGAACATGTGACTGACATGTGTGAATAGTTGCAAGGAAACATGCTTGGTATTAGCATGACAAGGTAATAGTTGATGTGTTTATATAACTAACAATTTGGTGATGTGACAATACATAGTAAGACTCGATTGAAACAAGGTAAAAGGTAAAAGAATAGAATTGAGTGAGAATTCCTCTAGCTATGTTTGGAGACCACAATTCCAAACGAATGCGTGATTTTCATACAGGAAGTATTCTTAACCTTGATTTTGTCTGACATTATGTGGATATGTGCTATAACCATGAATAAGTATTTGATAGGTATATTAGCTAGTTTCTAGTTGTAGTTGGATTTGTCAAGGGAATTGGAGTCCCTTAAGAGATGACATGGATGTGTTTAGTTATAAGGCAGTGTGCTTGGCAATGTGACTGGTATATTGCTATGTTTATTTATTCACTGACAACTATGTGTTTATGACAACATGATGCAGGGGATTGCACGACAAAGAGACTTCCATGGAATTTTGGAGAAGGCTTAGGTTGAGATTTCCCTTGGAAGCATTGGGAACACATGGGGATTGATTCATGGTTTCTGTTAAGAGTTTTGTGTTTTCGATTCTTTGTGATTTATTTGCGCTTGATTGTAGTTTTGTTTATGTCTGGTGCAAGGCCCTGCCAATTTATTTTTGGTGTTGTTTTGTTGTTGGTTTTTCATGGTTTTTTTCTTGTTGTTTCTTGATCTTGCCTTTTATGTTTTGAGTCTCGGGAATTGCTTTTGGAAAGAGGAAAGTTAATGGAGCTTGGGGAGAGTTGCGTGGAACCTAACAAGTAATGTAAGACTCGGATGAAGCTCGGTGCATGTATAAGAGTAGTTGAAGGCAAGAATATGATAGCCAGTTGGATTGGATTCGGTCCATTGGGGTAAATGGACGGTGGAAGGATAATGATGAGAAAGGTAACATGAAAGGTAAAGTGAATGGATTTGAGGCATCAGATGCCTTGGCTATGTTGGGAATTGTTTTTCTCAATGTTGTGCATGTTGTGCATGGATAAAGGGAGTTCTCTTAACCTTGAATTTATGATATATGGTAATTATGTTATGATCATGATTATGTTGATGTATATATATGTATATAAATGTATGTATGAATGTCATTGTCTAACAGGGTTTTCAAGGATCATGATTGTTTTATGCAGATGTTTATATGTATATATGTATGTATGTATGTCGTTGTCTGACAGGGTCGTTAGGAATCATTCTTGTGGAGGAATGATTGCTTATGTAGGTGAATGGCATGAAGGGGTTCCTGGTTTATGAGAATCAAGTGGGAAGAGTAGCCTTGACAGATCTATGAGGTTAGTATCATGTGGATATGAATTAATATTATGTGTTTATACTATGCCTATGTTTATGTTATGGACATCCTATGTTGAGGGATACATCAGCTGAATGAAAGTAGTCCCATCTATGGCATGTTGTGACAAACACAGATAGTGGAAAGACACTAGAAGTAAGGTTGCTTAGTCGAGACAATGCAGTTATGGATGTGTAGTACTATTGTTGTGTATATGTTGTACATGTTGTACCTGTGATGTTGTGTACATTTGGTGTTTTGTATATATGATGATGTCTACATGTTGTTTATGTAGTTTTGGTATTAGATGGTGTTGTGTATATGTTGTTTATGTAGTCCCGTGTACAAATGGTGTTGTGGGCATATTGGATATGCAGTGTTGTGTACATATTTTGTTGTGCACATGCTGGATATGCTGTGTTGTGTACATATGGTGCTTTGTGCATGTTTAATATGTGGTGTTGTGTACATATGGCATGGTGTGCATGTTGTACATATGGTGCTATGTACATGTGGTATTGTGTGCATGATTGTACATGTGGTGTTGAGTGCATGCAATGTTGTGTACATGTTGTACATGGGGTGTTATGTGCAGGTGGTGTTGTATACATGTCGTGCATGTGGTGTTGTGTACACGTCGTGCATGTAGTTTTGTGTACATGTGGTCTTGTGTACACATTGTGCAGGTGGTGTCATGTACATGTGGTGTTGTGTACATGTTGTGCAGGTGGGGTTGTGTACACGTTGTGTAGGTGGTGTCATGTACATGTGGTGTTGTGTGCATGTTGTGCATGTGGTGTCATGTACATGTGGTGTTGTGTACACGTTGTGCAGGTGGTGTTGTGTACATGTTGTACACGAGGTGTTGTTGTACATATGGTATTGTGTACATATCATACACGATTGTGTTGTATACATGTGGTATTATGTTATGTGTAGTCCTTGTATCGTGACGTGTGTATTCATTGTATTTTACTATGTGTATGTATATGTATTGTGTTGTAAACCGGGTGTAGGTGTATGTATTGTGTGGTGTCGTACACCGAGTGTAGGTGTATTTGTTGCATTGTACACTAGGTGTAGGTGTATGTATGTGTTGTGTTGTACAACGAGTGTAGGTGTCTGTATTGTATTGTGCTATACACTAGGTGTAGGTACATGTGTTGTGTTTCCGATCGGGTGTAGGTCTATGTATTGTCTTGTGTTATACATCAGATGTAGGTGCATGTGTTGTGTTGCCCATTGGGTGTAGGTGTATGTATTGTGTGGTAAAATTGTGTGTGGATGTATACATGTGATTTACACTGTGTGTATGTGTATGTGGTTGAAGAGAATAAAAGGCATTGGGTGTTTGCTGGGTGTGGCAACTGATTCGGTGTTTACATGAAAAGAAGAAAGGTAGAAGAAAGGACCAATTAAAGGATAAGTGTAAATATTTTATTTCAATTTTATTATGCATGTGAGCTATGATTCTGATTTATGATGGTTACAATGATCTATGTTTCTGTTTTATGATGATTGCATGCGATTCATGATTTTGATCTATGATGGTTGTGTTTTGAGCTAACTAGATGTGATGTGTTTATACATTATGATTTGATCAAAGAGTTAGTTTGTCTTGTTGTGACAAGAAGTAAATAAGATTGTAGGTGTACCTTGTTGTCGAGATACCAATGAGGTATGATTTGAATTTATTTTGAATCTAAAGGAAGTTATGTGATTGGTACAAGAAATCATGTAATAGTCAATTTGGGGTGGTTGAAACTGACTGCAAGAATTAGCAGCAACAACAAAAGGAATTGGAACAAGTAATATTACGATGGTAAAGCACTCCAGGAGTAGGGCCATTGTGGGACACTAGTACCCAATAGTGTCCATTGATTTCCATGAGCATGTTATGACCAATATGATGGTTTTGGGGAAGGGATATGTCTTGGTTTTTAGGTCTTCCTATGCGAGGAAGCCTTGCCAAGGGATGGATCGCCCAGTTTAGGGGATGTTGGGGAACTTGAAAGGTGAGAGACTACGTGAAAGGGGGTGACCAGATTGCCCGAGGGGCTGTGAAACAGAGAAGGGAAAGCTGAGGAGTACATTTTTTTTGGTCATTAGCATTTACAGATGGAATCAGATACACATTGGGATTGTGTCCTGAAACAATGAGACGATAGCTATTCACTGAGAGGACAAGTGGCGCAAGATTGTAGCATTGGAAATTGGATGCAACTGTGAATTTGGTAGTGGATTCTAGACTTCCTGGGAAGGAGGTGAATCTTGGTACTACTTTTGAGGGTGGAGGTGTGAGCCTCTGGATTCCCTTGTTACAGATGCAGGCATTGTATAATTTTATTTGTCGATTGAGCAAATGTGCATATGTGTATATTATTGAAAATATTGTATCGCGATGGATTTGTAAAGCTCCATGAACAATATGGTTATTTGATGGTTGAAGCAAATGTGCATAAGTATATGTGGTTGTTATTGTAAATACAGTAATGAGTTGTGTTATAAAGCTCCAGCAAACGACATGTTTGTCATTTTTTCCAGCAGTGATTCATTGTAAATATTGCAACGAGCTATGTTATAAAGCTCCATGGCAAGTATGTTTTGTTTTTAGCAGTTTTCGAGTTTATAGATTTCATTGAAAAACGAGGATGGTGTTCCCCCAAGGGGGAGGGTTCTATAACAACCCTGGTTAAAAATCCATGTAATAAAGTTAATAAAGGCGAAATAATAACCAAGGTCATGGGACACGTATTCCAAGTTGAATGTTGGGCAAAACATCATAGTGGGTGTTCATTTGGTTTATTATGGCTAAAGGAAATTGGAAAAGGCATTGGCAAAGGCAACAAAAAAGGAAAAGTGGCATTAATTGGGATTTTATTTATGAAAATAATGGAAATTAGGAGAAAATGAAGGAGAAAGGTCACATGTTGCATGTGAGGAGGAAAATGAAGGAAAATATTGGAAATTGAAGAAAATAGAGTCCTCATTGATAAAAAGGCTTCTGAGAATTAGTTCACAGACTTTTGTTGGTTCAATTTTGAAGCTCTCTCCATTATCTCTCTCTCATGCTCTTGGACAATTAGAGTATTCTTGGAGGACTCTAGCATTGGAGGAAGGAAGGAAAAGGAAGGACAAGAAAGCAAAAGGGAAGCAAAAATCAAGCAAGGAAGAGTTGGATCAAGTGGCTACAATGGCATTACTTGCAGGTATCAAGTTGCATGTATGATTTCCTTGCTAGTATTGGGATGCATGGTACATGCATGTGTGTTTTTGGTCCTCTTTCTATCATTGGCATGGGTTTTGCCATATGTGACAGTGGTTTTCAACCTTGCCTTGCCATTTCCAAATAGCCATGGTGTGATGGGGTTTCTCTTATTTGGTTGAGATGGATTGCCAGACAGTTTCAAAATTGAGTGGGGTGGTCTCATGGGAGAGAAAGAAGGCCTAGGAATCCCTGTACCAGTGAAGGTGGGATTACAAAAAGGTCTGGTTGTGTATGCCCTCATTAGGCCTAGGAATCCTCGACCAGTGAATGGCGGGATATACAGTAAAGCCTAGAGGGTGGAGCCTCATTGGGCCTAGGAATTCTCGGTCTGTGAATGGTAGGATATATGGTAAAGCCTAGAGGTGCAGTCAAACGAATTCCTCACAGTTTAGGTGGAGAGATCCAGAGGCATCCATGCTTGTATAAGCCTAGTGATCCCTGGACGGTGGGATTATGGTAAAACCTGGTAGTGTATGTTTCTTGTTTGGGCCTAAGAATCCCTTGGCAGGATTGCAGTAAAGCCTGGTTATATAGATGAGGGTTTTGGGCCTAGGAATCCCTAGGACATACATTAAAGACTAAGGAAGCCCTGGTTGGGTTTGTTGTAAGCCCTGCATTCATGCTTGGAATATGGCATGTGGGTGATTGGCCGAAAGAAATATTTGGTTCAACCCAATCTATGGTCGGGCGGTACGTTGAAGTCCTTGACTTGGCTAGATTTTGCATATGTTAATAAGAGCTCTTTTCCTCTTATGTTATATGTGTAAATGTGCTTTTTTTTGGCTTAATGGTTGTCAAGGATAATTTTAAGGATGGAAAATTTTCTTGAAGTTTAAAAACATTGGCGAATCTCACTAATCCCTAATATGCAAACTATAAAATGTGTATTGATATATTTGTGAAAGTATTCAAATCTATAGTGATTTTATATATAGTCTCTATATAATGTTGGCGATTTTTAAGGTAAAATAATTTTATATTCTAAAATTTGGGCGAATCATATTTTATAAAAATTGGTAATTGGCGAATCTTTTTTTGGAAAAATCAACGAAAATTAGCCCACTGGGCGAACATTAGCCCCTAAAATTTTCCATGATGGTTGTTCTACCCTTGTTATTCTGTTGGTTATATGTTGGTTATAAGCATGGTTTCATGAAAAATTTTAATTATGGCTCTTATCATGTTTGATTGGTAAATGAATGGCTATTGAATACATGAACTAATAGATGTTATTGCAGCTATTATGAGAAGGCACTAGACCTTCTTGGTGACTTTCAGATAAGTATCAGACCCTTATGTTCAGATATGCATTTATAACCTGTAGATTACATGTTCATAATGTGTTTGACGAAATGTCTGTCATGGTTAGGTCAAGTCCTTGATCAATTTTTGTATTAGAGGCTTTGTCTTGGTGTCATTTATTGTCTTGGAAAGTATCATCAAGTTCTGGGCATTGATCTGGAGACTAGCCCTAAAAAAGTGGCTTAAATCTCGCAATATCTGGCATAGAAATGGCTAAAAAAGATTGCAGTCTCTGCCTTGCAGGCTTGTGGGAGTGACTAGAGGGTTTCAATCACATGGAGGCCTTGTCATGGGAGCGACTAGGGGTTTAGTTGAATGATAGTTAAGTTAACTCAGGGGTTGGGCACCTAGAGTGTTGGATTAGCTCCTGGGGGTCTTGTAGCACCCGTGGGAGGTCTGCAAAGTGTTTGTTCATCAATTCCACTTCCTTAACTGCATTTAGGGAGTTGAAGCATATCATAGTAACTCTTCATCACATTTTTACCTTTGTGGACTGGTTAGCTTGGATAAATGTGGGAGGAAAGTGTTACAACAAAGGCATATAAGGAAGTTGATTGGCAAGGTATTGATCCTAACTAAGAAGTTGGTATACCTTGAGTTCTCCACCTCTAAGGAGGAGGGTGATATACCTGACACTATTCAGGTCAATTCTACATCTAAATAGATGCTCTTATGCTTTGTTTTGATATACATGTTAGTAGCATCTTGGTTGCAATCACATGTGTTGATAAATGTACTTAATTTAAAAATTTGTGGTTATACTATTTAGACTATATTATCTTTTGGTTTTGTTTTCCAATTTAAACTATTTATATGGAAAAAAGCTATATTATTATGCTACTTATCTGATTTCCCTAGTGGTATACCAACAATCATAGCATATGATGTATGCATTACATTGAAGGATTAATATAATCACTAATTGATTTACCAAAAGAAAAGAAAAAATGTGCCAATACTTCTTTAAATGCCTACGTTGACATAAGGATCATGGATGTATATTGGGGAATTTGTTACATCATAGAAGAATCCTCACAATTAATGTGGCATATGAGAGAAGAAGATTTTATTAAAAGTCATTACAAGACACCACAACAGAGATATATCCAACTATTATCATTTTTATTATTAATATTCATTATATTATTCACATATTTTGTCTCATCGTGATGTTTGGGAAGTAGTTGGATCATAAGGTAGTATGATGGAGCTCGTGTAGTAGAGAGAGATAATGAAAACTAAGGTTTTTCCTTAGTTGCCTATGTAGGCTAATATCCAACTCATCTTGGCGCACAATATCGCATGGCTAACCAATTCTCCATGGACTACATTACCAGGTATTCTTTAAGTGACATTATGAAGAATGTCTCGCATTCTCTTCATCATTTTTTTCATGGAGCTCTAGTCATAACTATTCCTATAATGAAATACGTTGTAGTATAGGTAGTCTGTTATAGTACGAATGGTATTGTGTGCAAATTCAATGGTCTTTGGCCTCATCTAGTTGATTTGCACAAAGACTCTTAGAAACCTAAGTTAGAACATGATGGCTTTGTCTATGTCTATGCAATGGGGTTCTTCATTTTTTAATTTAACCTTGTAGAAGATAGGGATTTTATTTTACTTAGGACCCTACTTTTGGGGAAATTTTAGATTATGTATGAAACCCTAGACCCCATCCTTCAACCCTATGATAGATATTCTACCCTCAACTCTTATGTGGGTTAGACTTCCAAATATATATATATATATATATATATTAAATTTATTTATTTATTTATTATTATTATTATTATTATTTTTAATGTTTAGACTCCATTCAAGCCATTAAAAAATCTCTTGGAAGATACCATTATAATATTACTTAAAGTAAATCAAAGTAACACAAGATATGCTCATATATATTTGGAAATGGACTTCAACAAAGGGCTTATTGGAAAAAATAATTTTGATTGGTGAAAACTGGACTTGGACATAAAATATTGATTATGAACATGTTTCTTATTGATGTAGAGCTTGTTTTGAAATAGGGTATTTAGTAGCACATTGCACAAAAGCGCCAAGGCAAGTTAGGAAGCATTGACATAAATGAACATGATGGGCAAGAGCTATAGAAGATCATCAATTAATTAACAAAGAAGATCCTTTTGATTTGGACCCACCCATGGAAGAGTGGAAAGTGGTGGCAAAGTGGATCCAGAGGAAATTAGGGACACACCATCAAAAGAATACCTTCCATTATAGTAATTTCCAACACAACAGGGCCTAATGGAAGAAGAATATACTTTTCTCATCCTATAGATCAAGAAGTAGAGGCCCCATTTAGCCCTCAAACTAAGGTGAGCTAGGTAGATATAGTTGAACAAGATGAGATTCTAGAATAGCCAAAACCCCCAAATCAAGACAAATTGGATTTAAAGGAAAAACAATGATTTCATTGAATGAAAAAGAAGCTTGAACAATAACAGTAAAGAAGAAAAAATATTCGTTAATAACTCAACCAATGGTGACAAGAAGTCACACTCATAATCAATTTAGCCATGTTCTACTTTTGTCTTTTGTTATGTAAGCAATTTGTTAGAATTTATTCATATAAGAAATATCTAAAAGTAGTTTTTACAGACTGAAGTATTTTTTGTATTCGGTAAACAAAAGTTAGTAATTTTGCTTGAAATTTAAGGGTAGCAATTTTTGTAATATATTTTTTAGCTTTAGCTACAACCTTTATATATATATATAACACATGGAGGGGGAAGGGGAAGGTTGAGCAGTAAGCATAATTATCACTCTATAACAAATAAATCATTATATTAGTAGGAGGGTCTCTACATTAGTCGGTGCGCTCATCGATGTAAGGATTATAGTATGCTATGTTAAGTTTTTACTATCATGCAATAGTTCCAATCACATTCACAAAAAAAGTGGAACAACATACTATTATCATACGTGAATAATTTTTTTTGTATATAGAGGATATGAAATTTATCCACTATGTGAATGGTTGTTCTTTCAAATAAATATTTATAATCATTGATAGGGCTCAAATAAATATTTATAATCATTGATAGGGCTCAATTAGAATCATGGTCCTAAGTGAGGCTTACTCATTTACATCAATAATTTTACTAGGGATATCATTCATAAATATAGGGATAAAACACCCCTTGAATTTCTACATGAAATTTCTTTGGAAAAAAATATAAATATGTGAGAAATTAAAGATCCATAACTTTAAAAACAGGAAATCATTCACCAAATACAAAATTTAGAAAATATCCCAATAAACTCCAAGAAATAGTACCTCACATAACTAAATGATATTCCTAACAAACTTATAAAAATACATTAATACAACTCATTAAAAAAAATGAATGAAGTAAATAATAAATTAAATACTTATGAGAATATTTTTCGGCGTAAATCACATTATGATATAATTGTCGACACATTTTGAACCAACGAGTGTGGTTCATCATCAGGACAAATTGAATAATCAGATCATGGCTGCATGTTAAATAGGGAGAGCAGATCTTCCAACAGCTAAGCTTGACTAGGAAACGACTATATGGGCCTGGACTAACGACTATATTTGACCATGTAACGGCTAACTTTGACCAGCCAGTCAGACTCGACTGGATTAAGGATATGGACCAAAATTCTATTTAATATTATTTTAATTATAATAATTTTATTTATTCAATGAATTAATATCTATTATTATAATATATTCAGGGTTCTTGAGTGTTAAAATAATAATTTTATGAATATTATAAAATTTTATGATTATGTATACATTAGATAGCTTTAGTTTTATATCTAATTAATAAGCCCTTTTAATAAGTTATACGATACATTAAAATTAATATCATTAAGAATAATACTACTATAAGAACATTATGATAATAAAAATTATAAAATCAATATTAGAGTTATAGTAATAAGTCCATAAGTTTTGGTTTTTGTCTTTTTAATCTTTTTAAGAATTTTCCATCTTATTCGTTCCCTTAAATTTACTAGATGACCCCTTATATAACTAATCTAGAATTTATTAGGCTCTACTTATAAGATATACAACCCTCTAATAACTTAGGATTATTAATTATTAGGTAATAATAATATAATAATATAATTTTAAAGTAATAATTAAATCTATAGTATTAATATTATAGTTATAGGGATATTATAGGTAATATGTACATAATATTATTAATATTAATCATTATTAAACATTTTAACATAAATAGTGTTTCTTTAGTATTACCTAAAACTATTCTTACTACAAGTTTAGTAAATTTTTTTTATAATATTCATAAAATTATTATTTTAACACTCAAGAACCCTTAATATATTATAATAATAGATATTAATTCATTGAATAAATAAAATTATTATAATTAAAATAATATTAAATAGAATTTTGGTCCATATCCTTAATCCAGTCAATTCTGACTCTCTGGTCAATGTTAGCCGTTACATGGTCAAATATAGCCGTTAGTCCAGGCCCATATAGCTGTTTCCTAGTCAAGCTTAGCTATTGGAATATCTGCTCTCCCTATTTAATATGCATCCATGATCTAATTATTCAATTTTCCCTAATGATGAACCACACTCGTTGGTTCGAAACGCGTGGACAATTATATCATAATGTGATTTACACCAAAAAATCTTCTCATAACTTGATATGGAGCACAAAAGTCTTAATTCAACAAATTAGATACTTAATAATACTAAATTAACATATTAATATATATAAACATTCTTAATTAATTAAATTTATTTATTTATTTATTTTTTACAAAAAGTATAAAGCAAATAATTATATTCATTTTCTTTTGAAGATAATCGAAGTTCATAAAAAACAATATGTACTACCTATGCTTTAAGAAGTACAAAGTCATACTTGTACTATGCCTAAACAATTTACAAAAATGTGAATTTTAAAAGTGTGATTTTTACTCTAAATTTAGTAGGAAAATTGTTTTTATAATTTTAAAAGTATATATTAATAAAAAGAATTAAGAATTATGTTAAAGAAAATATATTTTATAATTAAAAAATTATTAACTAATTTAAAAAAATATGACTCCGTGTGTGAGATAAAAGTAACAAATAAGAATCTTGGTTAAATATTAATATAATAAAAATAATTTTTAATAATTAGTTAAATTAAATTTTAATAGTAGTTTTAATGATAATTTTGAGTAATATTTTTTATTTCATGTATTAATATAATTAGTACAATTATATAAATTAAAAGGGTAATAAAGTTGATAGCTATCAAAATATTTATGTGCCATTTAATATGTAATATTGAATATTTGTAAAGCTAGAAGAGGGTGGAGTATTTGTAAAGTTAGAAGAGGGTGGAAGTTCCAAAAACATCACATAAGAATATTCTCAAATTATTAAATCTAGACTATCTAATAGAAATTCTGTAAAACCCTGTCATTTTAAACCCTATTCCAAAATAGACCATCTCTATCAACATAAATATATCAATATGCTACTTTAAACCCTATTCCAAAATAGACCATGGCCAGTGACATAAATATATTAGTACTAGTACGTTAGTTTCTACAATGTAATTGATGTAACAAGTGTATATATATTTCAAATTTGTATTTAAATTAGGGAGTATTTTTAATTAACAAATGGAATCTAACATATAGAAACATAACATAATTGGATGACATATAATTTGATTTGTAAAGGAAATTAAAACGCGTGCATTATGGAAAAATTCTACCATATTTTAATGCCTCACTTACATGATAACTTAATTGGATAACATATAGTTTAACTTGTTAAAAAAAGAGTTTAAAAACATGTATTATGGACAAATTCTACCATATTTTAATGCCTCACTTGCATTTTCATCTAGATCAAGGTGTCTCATTTGATGCACTTCATCTAAACTTCATTTTTTATCTGAACAGATTCAAGGGGAGGAGGTATTAACCATGTAGTTTGGAGGGGGAGGAATGGCAACACCTTTCGAAAGACTGCCCATTCAAAGTACCTCGTCAACCCTAGTTCTTAAGGAAAACCTTATTTTGTTCAACTTGTATTACTTTTGCTATTGAGAATGCATGATGAGCTTCACCTCCACTATACCTTGATCTTTTTCCTTTTGCTCAATTAATCACCTCTCACAACATTTTTGGTTGAGCACCATAATTTAAACTATGGTATAAAGCTTTTCTAATTCATATTTGCACCACTTAAACCCTCTCTCCTTCCTCATAGGGTTGTAGGCCACACAACAATGGTTAGCACAATGATTGTGGGCCATTATATTCCAATGCACATAAAAGGCATAGGTTAAAATTAACAAAATGTTGCGCATGATATTTATAACCATAATTTGAACCTTGTTAAGGCTACAAACATATGCAGAGCTATTATCAAGGACTACGCTAAAGCAAATGGGTCAAACCCTTGGGATAGGCAGAACGTATCATGAGCTACCACCATAAACTACTCTATAATGAATGGGTAGAACATTTCAGGGTGAAAATAATCCACATGCATACAAATGTGCCAACATATAACTTTTAGTTTCTTGAGTTAATGGAGTAATGTTGTGGGTGTGGCATTTAATTCCCTTGCCATTCCTTCTACATGCATTGGCATATTCTTGGAATTAGGTGCTATAAATTGTTTGATTAACTAGGTCATGGAATTAATTTATATGTAGGTACTTCTTTTTTTATATTGGTTAAGGTCATAAGAATTCAAACATTGGTTTGGTTTATTTATTTTGTGACCTAACTATGTGAAAGAACTCAATGTTTTGAAAATATTTGGAAAAGTCTAATAGTTTGAAGATTAGTGTAGCTAGACTTATATTTCTTGGCCAATTTGAGTAAAAAAATGCTTTAATAATAATAAAGGAATGTTCGACAACTATTAAATCCACAACATTATATTCTCTTAACACAACTTTGACAATGATAAATTAATCCTCCACAACTATTGTATCAATGATATTCTATTCTTTTAATATATACACATTTTGATAAACTATTATCATCTCACTTTCATTGTTGGTAGAAAATATACGTTTTCCAGGGAAGGTTGATAATTATTAGCTTACCCTTTTTTTTCTTTCATACCAACCTTATTATGGCAATGACATCTAGTATCGTCGTTTGTCTTTTAGTATAAATCGTATTGTTAAGCTAACCAATGGTTTTGATATTCTTATAACTAGTGACATCAGCACGCTATCGCATCCCTGACTATTGTTTTTTAGGATGAACATCATACTGATCTAGGTGGCTCTAGAAATAGAAGTGGCCTTGAAAAATCTCAAAAATCAAAGTCGTGATATTGAAGAGAAGCTAGGATCAAATCGTAGTACTCATCGTCTTGATTCCGACGATGTGAACGAAACTCAAATATGAGTTCGTATGCTCAAGATATAGCCATTCAAAGTTCTGGTCAAACTAGGCCCAATGGCAGACACTAACGAAGCAACAATTTGGAAAAAGTTCAGCGCACAGAATCCGACAGTCAGAACAGGAGAATTTGTCGTCTCTTTAATTTGCCTAGTGACCCTTAAAAACTTCCATCGAAATTTGGACTATATTATTATAAAAAAAAATTAAAAATATATAAATCTAGGGTGGCAGGTTGCCACCCTTACCATCCCCCAACAACAATGGTTATTATAATCAAAACATTAAACATATGGTCGGGCCATCGAAGACCTGGGCCCACCCGACCCATGTGGGCCGACTCGCCAATAGGCGGCCCCATTTTCAAATAAAAATCATTATCAAATCATTGTTGAAACGATATGTCGTCCGCTCCAAAATTAACACGCGGAGGTGCAAAAAATGGGAGTTTTGTTGTTTAGAACCCATGACCTCCCAACCAAAAACTTCTTATTCCAATGATGCCAACCAATAGGTTGTTAGGCCTTTGTTGGAAGGTTCGTCACCCAACTATTATAAAAACCTCAGCATTCCATTTGACCGGGGAGGAGTCGCAGAACCGAGAAGCAGTGGAACGAGTTTGTAGGTGGGACTAGGAACGACCAGGCCATAAATGCACCCAAGAAGACACGAAATTCAAGAAATATTCCTAGGGAATTTTGGAAGAATCTTTTTGCAAGGAATATTGAGGTAATCTAAAGATTCCTTGGAGCTCCAGAAGTCACTTGCTCAGAATATGGTCAAGTTTACAATCATTTGACATGATTTCACGGCACGAATCCAATGGTGGTGTCTGTTTCTCCATTTGAGCTTTGAATTTTTCATCCATGATAGAATATGGAGGTATAAGAGTCATTTATGTAAAGGTGATTGTAATTAATTTTTGTTGCCATTTAATGAAAGAGGCCTCCCCATTTTGAGCAGGGCCCGGAGATGTAACCCACACTAGGTGAAATCCATAATCAAATCATTTTGTGCCTTTGATCTCATGGTTGCTTTATTATTTCCACTTCTTTTTCATGTGTTTAAGTTACTTGGTTACATTCTCTTTTATATGCAATTATGTATGCATCCTTGAAGTAAAAGATCTGGATCAAGTTTGGTATCAGAGTAGGTCTTCTTGATGCGAGTTGCATGAGTGAATGCTAACCAAGAACAAGCTCCAAAGAGGAGAAGGAAAACTTAAATTCTTTGATCCCGAAGTGGGGTGTGCACCACGAAGACGAAACATGGCAGATGAAGAAGCTAGAATGGAGGAAGAGCGAAATTATCACAACATCTTCTTCACCATGGCAAAGAAAGTTGACAAGTTGTTTGTAGAATACGAGAAGACCATCAAACATGAGAAGAAAGAAATAGATGACCATGCCTCGATAAATCATGAAGGTGGAAGAGGAGAGCCTCCTGAACTTCCCTCTCCATCCTCTAGTGAAAATTCTTCTTCTTCTTCTTCTTCTTCTTCTCATCACTCTAACAGGCATCACAAGAATACATCTAAGAAGCCAGTTTTCAAGCTAGATATAAAGTTTGATTTGCCCATATATAATGGAGAATGTAATGCATAGAAACTAAACAATTGGATTAGGCAGATCGAGGAAGATGATGCCAAGATCCAATTAGCATCTCTTCAGTTGAGTGGAACCGCTCTCATTTGGTGGGAGAGCAAGTTGCAGAAAGGCAACAAAAACTTGGGTAATCTCCTTTCTTCTTGGTCCAATTTTGTTTATGCATTAAAAGATCAGTTTTATACTTTAGGTTATCGACAAAAGGATTTAATGGAATGGCAATATTTAAGAAAAGGAAAGGGTCAAAATGTACAAAACTTCACAGAAGAGTTTAGAAAACAAGCTTTGAATTTGGGAATTTCACGTGATTCACCAGAAACTGTGACAAAGTATATTTGTGCTTTACACAGTTACATAAGGCAATCTTTGTTGTTATTTGAGCCTACTACTATTGATGCGGCCAATGTGAAGGCCATTCACCCTAAAAGCAGGGTCAAGAATGATAAAGAAAAAAAACCAAAGAAATCATATTTCAAACCTCATCATGGCAAGTTCAAAGGAAAAGGAAAGGGAAATGACAAGAAGGCAACTACAACCAAAAATGAGGAAGGATCAAATCCATCTTGTACACATTGCAAGAAGGAAGGCCATGATGATGAAAATTGTTGGAAGTTGCATCTGAAGTTGAAGCAAAAGAGATTTGGTGGGAAGAACAAAATAAAGGCGGTGGAAACCATACAATAGGACCTTGGATCTGATTCTAGTGACGAGACACAAATCACAGCAGTGGGAATACAAGGTACTCTTTCTCTTCATGCTAATGAAAATTCTGAATTGCATGCAAGTACAAGTTCTTCAAATGAGTCTCTTGTTAATGAATGAAAGAGGACTGAATTATTCCACATTAGAGTCATAATGAAACATACTAAAGTGGAAACCTTGTTTGATCTGGGCTCACAAGCAAATTTGATTTTAGAATCCTTGGTTAAGAATTTAGGGTTAGAAACCAAGCCTCATCTGAAACCCTACCCTCTTGGTTGGGTGTGTGATAAAGCCAAATTACATGTAACCAAGCAGTGTAGAGCTAGATTTGTGATTGCATCCAAACTAGTAGATGAGGTTGATCTTGATGTTGTACCCTTAGATATCTGTGGTATTGTATTGGGGATTCCATACTTGTATGATAGGAAAGCAATTTTCTTTTTCCATGAAAACAAGTATCATCTCACGAAAGATTAGGTGGAATACATTGTTAGAGCTCATCGCGCCAAAATCAATGCCAGTATTGTAAGTGCAGGTCAAATGAAGAGATTGATCAATTCCAACAAAGGGTGCATGCTCATGGTTGTGAGAGAAAAAGATGTGGAGACATCTGAAACTTTCCAAGGTTGTGATCCCACTCATAAAAAGGATTTGTATGAAATTGTTTCTAACTATAATGGCCTTTTTCAGGAACCAAGTGGGTTGCCTACAAAGCGTGAGATCCAACATGAGATTCACTTGTAGCAGGATGCTCCTTTACCCAACATTGGTATGTATAGGTTGTCAGCCATTGAGATGGAGGAGATAAAGAAGCAGGTGCGGGGAACCAAGGGGTCATAAGGTCAAGTTCTTCTCTATGTGGCTCACCCATCATGTTGGTGCCAAAGAAGGATTGCACATGGAGGATGTGCATGGATTGTAGAGCACTCAAAAAAATAATGGTGAAGAATCGGTACCCTCTCCCTCACATTGATGATTTATTAGATCAATTGAAAAATGTTGTCTATTTCACAAAACTGGACTTGCGCAGTGGCTATCATCAAGTCAGGATTGCAGAATAGGATGTATGGAAGATTGCATTCAAGATGAAACATGGGTTGTTTGAATGGCTGGTGATGCCATTCAGACTATGCAATGCTCCGACCACATTCATGAGGGTGATGAATGATATTTTCAAACCTTTTCTTGATGATTTTGTACTTGTGTATCTTGATGACATTCTTGTTTTCAGTAGGACATGGGAAGATCATGTGAGTCATGTTAAAAAGGTGCTTGATGTTTTGCAAAAATAAAAATTGTATGTCAAAATGTCTAAGTGTGAATTTGGTAAGACCTCTTTGGTTTACTTGGGTCACATTGTCGGAGGTGGACAATTAAAAATAGATCCTTCTAAAATTGATGTGATTGTAAAGTGGCCTAAACCCACCAATGTTACAGAGGTTTGTAGCTTTTTAGGTGCAATACAATACTGGAGAAGGTTCATTTCTAACTTCTCCATCATTGCACCCCCCTTACATGAATTGACAAGTGTGAAGAAAATGTTTCAGTAGGGAGGAAAGTAGTAGAAAGCCTTTGATACACTGAAAGAGAATATCATTACCACACCAGTTTTGGCCTTACTTGACCTCCAACATACTTTTGAGATTGAGATAGATGCTAGTGGGTACGCCATGGGAGTAGTGTTGATGTAGTGGAGGAAACCTGTATGTTACCATTCAGAGACATTGTCCCAAGTTGTTGTGAAATATCCCACATATGGAAAGGAGTTGCATGCCTTGGTTCAAAGCGTGAAGAAGTGGAAGCATTATTTGATTGGCAATGAGACCATCATTCATACAGATCACCAGCCCTTACAGTACCTCCAGTCGCAAACCAAGCTTCAACAAGCACGTCATTTCAGATGGATGGGATTCCTCCAACAATTTCACTTGGCAAAAAAAATACAAGAAGGGAACGAACAATAAAGTGGCAGATATGTTTTCTCGCCCTCCGATTTCTGCATCTATAGTTTTTCAAAATGCTTCCTTATCTTTTGAAAGTTATGTTGAACAATATGTCGATGACGATGATTTTAAGGAGATTTATGAAAAGCTAACTCATGGATCGCAGGTGGGAAATTACCATTTGCAGGGAAATTTGTTGTACCACCTTGGCAAACTTTGTCTCCCCACCAATGAGAAAACACATGTAATCAGAGAGGCACATACCTCTCTTTTGTCAGGTCATTTTGGTGTAGGGAAAACTTTGTGTCATTTACATAGGTTTTTTTATTGGCCTCACATGAAAATTATTGTGACTCGATATGTAAATGGATGTGTGTTGTGTTCAGTTAGCAAGCCCACTAATAGAAAATTAGGGCTCTACACACCACTCCCTGTTCTGAGTCGTCCATTGAAAAGTGTGTCAATGGATTTTGTAGGTGGTTTGCCCTTGTCTAGGAGAGGTCATGACTATTTGTATGTCGTTGTGGATCGATTTAGAAACATGTGTGTCTTAATGACTTGTAAAAAGTAGGTCACTGCAAAGGAGACTGCTCATCTCTTCTTTCAATTTGTATGGGTCTACTTTGGGCTGCCCACATCCATTGTGTTTGATCGAGACTCTCTCTTTCTTAGAGAGTTTTGGATGAATTTGTGGAGTATGATGGACACCAAGATGAACAAGAGCACAACATTTCATCTACAGACCGAAGAACAAACAGATGTTGTCAACCACACAGTGATACATTTACTCCGAGCCTATTGTGGCAAGCATCCCAAGTAGTGGGATGAACAACTTCCCTATGTACAACATGCATACAACCGAGCAGTGCATTCATCCATTCATAGCTCACCATTTGAGACATGCTTTGGATATTTTCCAGAGGATCCCTTAGACATGGTCTTTGGGAGAGATGAATATTTCAGTGGGCAAGATGATAGGGACAAAGCAAGGAAGTTCATTCCATGAATTCAAATGATTCACTAGGAAGTGCAGGAACAGTTGGAGAAAAGTCAAGCTCAATACAAATCTTGACATGACAAGCACTGAGTTGATCACCAATTCCATGTTGGGAACAAAGTGTGGCTCCACATCAACAAATATAGAATGAAAGGGGAAGGAAAGAAGTTGAGACCAATCTGATATGAACCATTCACCATATTGGAAAAGATTGGAGACAATGTTTTTTGTTTCGATTTGCCAGCATACATGCAGATGTACTCAGTGGTGAACATTGAAAACTTGTAGCCTTATGAGCCTACGTTGATCCTGGAAGCCGAAGAGGTTAGACAGGTTTCTATAGTGGACAAATTTGCACCCAAATACTTGGAAAAGCTACCTGAGGATATCATTCTTGACAAGAAGACTAGGACTTCATGATGGGGAGACGTGGAGTACCTTTGTATTGGTTTCAAGGGATTGCATCCAAGTAAGGCTTGATGGATTGAAAAGGAGAAAGTGATGGAACAATTCCCTCACTTTCCAATTGACTGGTAAAGCTTTTGGCGGCCTAAATGCTCATTAGTGGGGAGAAATTATCCAGGTGGCTCCAGAAATAGAAGTGGCTTAAAAAAGCTTTAAAAAAAAAATCAAAGTCATTGGATTGAAGAGAGACTAGGACCAAATCATAGTGCTCATCGTCCTGATTCCAACGACATGAACAAAACTCAAATCCGAGATCGTATGCTCAAGATATAGCCAGTCAAAGTTCTGGTCAAACTAGGCCTAGTGGCAGTTACTAATGAGGCAAAAATTTGGCAAAGGGTCGACGCATGGAATCCGATGGTCAGAATGGGTGAATTTGTCACCTCTTTAATTTTCCCAGTGACCCTTAAAAACTGCCATCGAAATTTGGACTAGATGTTATAAAAAAAAAAAAAAAAGATTAAAAAAAATATAAATTTAGGGTGGCGGCCACCACCCCCCAATGACAATGGTTATTCTAATAAAAACATTAAACATATGGGTTGGTCCACCAGAGACCCGGGCCTTCCCAACCATACGACAACGACACATGGAGGAGGTTGGCGACCCAATTTTCAAATAAAAACCGTTATCAAATCACTGCCAAAACGATATGTCGTTGCCCGCTCCTAAATTAACACGCATAGGTGCCAAAAATAGGAGACCCGTGGTTTGGAACCCATGACCTCCCAACCGACAATTGTTGAAAATGGAAACAAGAAATGCTAAAAATAGAAGTGCTAAAAATATCACTGCTATAAATAGCAGTTCGGGTACTAGTGTTGGACATAGCAACAAGGAATGAAAAATGGAAGTGCTAAAAATAGCATTGCTATAAATAGCATTTCGGGATACCTTCCTATTTTAGTTAGTCCCTGAACTAAAATAGAGAAGTAAAAATTTGAATTTGATCTTAGCAGTTGTTTGTAAAATAATTAATTAATTCATCTTGAGTTAATTAGTTGTAGAAAATCAAACATGAAGTCTATGTGGGGACATGCAATAGTTTCTCCATTGATTGAGGAATTTATCCATCAGTTAAAGAGATAAGGATGAGTTGTAATTAGTTGGCTCAGTTAACTGAGTCAAGTCCAGTTAGATTAGTTCAAATAGTTTGTTGAATTAATTGTGAGTTCAGTTAGTTAATGCTTGCATGCATGTAATTGCTGCTCTCCAGATAACTGAATATTCTCTCATAAATAACTCATGCATGTCAGTTCAGTCAGAGACCCAGTTGAGATTAGAGGATGGGACAGTGTACTATCAGTTGGAGGATTTTTCCTATATAGGAAACTCATCCATGCAAAAGGAATTATCTCCTTCAGGTTTGTGCAGTTATTTCTGAGCCAAGTGAGCAGTGTGAGGTGGGAATTCACACAAGTGGAAGCACTGGACCCCAGGAAAAATTGTGCAAGGAAATAGGAGGCTTGGAGGGTAGAGGAGAAGGTTGTGAGAGCCTTTGACTATCTATGAGAAGCATTATTTGATTGAAGAGAGAGCAGGATAGCTTGAGAGCTGAATCTTTTTGTAACTTGAACATATTTCCACTTGTATGATAATACAGAGATTGGGGTTTTTAGCTGAGGCTTTCCCTAGAGTATTCTTCTGTGTTTCATGTGTATGATTTCTTCTTCTCTGTTATATGTGTTCTATTTGATCTTGCTCAAAATTGATTAAGCTTCCGCAAGTTTGTTTGTAGAAGTAGATCAAATGTTTTGCTTTAGTATATTGCATTATCAGGTGATCTATAGTGGGAAATTCTACATGGTATCAGAGCAAAGGTGATAAAAGTAGAGAACAGTATACAAGAAGGGAGAAGTTCAAAGTTTGAGGTTCCTGAATATAGAAATCGAGTTCTTATCACATCTCAATTTCACCAATGGCGTTCAACGGTTTAAAACTCGAGTATTCCCTTGATGGCAACTCGAATTATATAGCCTGGAAGGATTGCATGGAAGCAGTATTAGAGGATAACGGTCTAAAGGACTTCATTGATCAAGAAGTCCCCAAGCTGGTAGTGGCTAATGCTATAGAATTAGCGGAATGGAAGAAATGTGTGGCTAGAGTAAGGAGAATCCTCCTAGAGGGAGTTCGAGACCACATGGTCTCAAGTCTCCATGGGAAGGAGACATCGTTTTCGATGTGGAAAACATTGAAATATCTATATCAGAACAACAACGATCAGAGGAAGATGGCGCTGAAAGACAAGCTTCGGAAAATCAAGTGTGAAAAGGGCGACATGATCTCTACATATCTGACCAAGCTCACCACCTGCAGGGATGAGCTTGGAAGTGTAGGGATCATGACCGCTGATGATGACATGGTGAGTCTTGCACTCCTCTACCTTCCTAAGAGCTGGCATAGCTACCAAGACTCAGTTAATGGAAGAGAAAAACTGCCAGATTGGGAACGACTTTGGTCAGATATGATGCAGGAGGAAATAAGAAGAAGCACCAGAGATGGATCCTCATCGAACCAAGATGATGAGGAAAATCTAGCCTTAGCAAGTAAGGCGAGGAAAGGGAAAGGGAAGGAATCCCATCCCAAATCTGGTTCTTCCCATGGTGGGAAGAAGTTTGACAAATCGAAAGTGCGATGCTTTCATTGTCATGAAGTGGGCCATTATGCAACAAATTGTCCATTGAAGAAATCCAAGATGGGATCCAAGGAAGGATCTGAAGGTGAGGCATTGGCCTCATAGTTCGAGTTGGATTTCACCCTCTTCGCATGCATAGTTTCATCCATGGTGGGATGTGGTTGGTTTCTTGACAGTGGAGATTCTTTCCACATGACCGGTGACAAGAGTTTGTTCAGTACCTTGGAGGAGAAAGATCTCCAGATACTCATAGTGATGGGTAATGATGAAAAGTATAGTGTCTCAGGTGTATGCACGATTATTTTTCAGAGGGAGCATGGAGCTCGCATTACCTTGATTGATGTCAAGTATGTACTAGGATTGAAGAAAAATTTGGTGTCGATCGCAATGCTGGAAGACAAAGGCCATGATGTAGTCTTTAGTAAGGGAAATGTTTTCCTTCGACACATCACCACTAGACAGGTGAAGCAGATCGGTTCACAAGTCAAGAACCTATATTCTCTTGAGGTTCAAGATGCATGCAAAGCCTTGAGGAGCAAGGAAACTGTTGGAGACTTCGTGGTTGAGAGGGAAAGTACATTACCTCTCAACATGCAATGTCAGAATAAGTCTCAGACAATTGTGAAGGAGGCACAATTGGTGAAGCAGCTTCAGGAGGTTGTGGAGCAGCCATAACTAAAGAAGCCTAGAGGAGATCGAGTGGAGGCATCCATTCATGCAAAGACCTCCAGTAGGGGGAAATTTCGAGCCAAGTGGGTAGAGAGATCACATGCATCCATACCTCTAGGTCAGAGGTGGGACGATGTGGAGTGACAGTCCCAAGAAGGCTGAAATAGGGGTAGGATCTTTGAGGTACCCAGCCTCTTTGATTAGACCTTGCTACGGGAGCCCTGACGAGGAGTAGTAGGACTGACTGAGTGGGTAAATACAGATGTGGATGGAGCAGCAGAGAGAGCTACAGTGCAGGAATCCCAAGACAGTGCAGAGCTAGCAGGTTATAACAATGCGAGAGGCACGGGAGTGTTGCACCAGTGCAGGATGGCACTGAAAGGTGTGCAACAGTGCGAGATACATGGAGTGTTGCAACAACTCAGAGGTCAGAGAGGGAGCACTTGTTAGCGGCAGAGGGAGCTTCAACATCAGAGGGTGTTTCTAGCCCAACATGGAGGTCAGTTGGGAGATTTTTTGTTTCTAGAGTTGCTGGAGCAACAACATTTCGGAGAAGTGTTGCATGTAGAACATTCCAAAGGTTCAGGATTGGGTTTGAGTTGAAAGCCTTTCTTGTTGAGAGGGAGTGTTGAAAATGGCAACAAGAAATGCTAAAAATAGAAGTGCTAAAAATAGCACTGCTATAAATAGTAGTTCGGGTATCAGTGTTGGACATAGCAACAAGGAATGAAAAATGGAAGTGCTAAAAATAACATTACTATAAATAGCATTTCGGGATACCTTCCTATTTTAGTTAGTCCCTGAACTAAAATAGAGAAGTAAAAATTCGAATTTGATCTTAGCATCTGTTTGTAAAATAATTAATTAATTCATCTTGAGTTAATTAGTTGTAGAAAATAAAAAATGAAGTCTATGTGGGGACATGCAACAATTTCTCCATTGATTGAGGAATTTATCCATCAGTTAAAGAGATAACGATGAGTTGTAATATTGAGTTGTAATTAGTTGGCTCAATTAACTGAGTCAAGTCCAGTTAGATTAGTCCAAATAGTTTTTTGAACTAATTGTGAGTTTAGTTAGTTAATGCTTGCATGCATGTAACTGTTACTCTCCAGATAACTGAATATTATCTCATAAATAACTCATGCATGTCAGTTCAGTCAAAGACCTAGTTGAGATCAGAGGATGGAACAATGTACTATCAGTTGGAGGATTTTTCTTATATAGGAAACTCATCCATGCAGAAGGAATTATCTCCTTCAGGTTTGTGCAGTTATTTTTGAGCCAAGTGAGCAGTGTGAGGTGGGAGTTCACACAAGTGGAAGCACTCGACCCCATGAAAAACTGCAAGGAAATATGAGTTTTGGAGGGCAGAGGAGAAGGTTGTGAGAGCCTTTGACTGTCTATGAGAAGCATTGTTTAATTGCAGAGAGAGCAGGATATCTTGAGAGCTAATTATTTTTGTAACTTGAACATATTTCCACTTGTATGATAATACAGAGATCGGGGTTTTTAGCTGAGGCTTTCCCTAAAGTATTCTTCTGTGTTTCATGTGTATGATTTCTTCTTCTCTGTTATATGTGTTCTATTTGATCTTGCTCAAAATCGATTAAGCTTCTGCAAGTTTGTTTGTAGAAGTATATCAAGTATTTTGCTTTAGTATATTGCATTATTAGGTGATCTACAGTGGGAAATTCTACAACAACGTCTTATTCCAATGTCACCAGCCAACAGGTTGTTAGTCCTTTGTGGGAAGGTTCGTCATTCAACTATTATAAAAGCCTTAGCATTCGATTCGACCGGGGAGGAGTTGCGGAACTGAGAAATAGCGGGATGAGTTTGCAAGTGGAACTAGGAGTGCCCATGCCGGAACCGTACCTAGGCAGGCACAAAATTCAAAAAATATTCGTAGGGAATCTTGGGAGAATCTTTTTGCAGGGAATCTAAAGATTCCTTAGAGCTCCAGAGGTCACTTGCTCAAAATATGGTCAAATTTATGGCCATTTGACATGATTTTGCACCACGAATCCGATGGTGATGTCCATTTCTGCGTCTGAGCTTTGCATTTTTCTTCCATGATAGAATATGGAGGTATAAGGGTCATTTATGTAAAGTATATTGTAATTCATTTTTGTTGCCATTTAATAAAAAAGAGGCCTCCCCACTTTGATCAGGGCTCGGAGACGTAACCCACACTGGGTGAACTCCATAATCAAATCATTTTGTGCATTTGATCTCATGGTTGTTTTATGACTTTCGCTTCTTTTCATGTGTTTAAGTTACATGGTTACATGCTCTTTTATATGCAATTCTGTATGCATCCTTGAATACATGCTCTTTTATATGCAATTCTGTATGCATTCTTGAAGTACAAGATCTGGATCACATACCCATGCGACAACGAGTTGTTTTATATTTATTTTGTACTGTGCTTGGTAAATGCTACATTTACAGACCTCGACGTGCCAGAACTGACATAACGGTATTCATGTGAGTTGGATGAAGTGACTCTAAAGATGTGCCCACCAAACAATAGATTTGAAATCACACAAAGTATAACAATGATCTCTAAACATGTCTCTGCTTAGTTTGGTTCACATATTTTTTGTTTTGAAGTATGAAAGGTATATGTGAGCTGTAAATTATAACATATTTAAAGTTTAAACATTTTAATAATTAATCATTATTTGTGGAAATATAATAGAAGCCTCTATCTCTTCAACCCAGTATGGAAGATGTTGTAAGGTTAGGTTATGTTATGTACACATTTTTACTTTGTCAAATTACATACCAATAAAAATAACAATAAAATACATCTTATCTTTTAAGGTGCAAACCTTTTGTGATGTCTTGTTATGTTATGTAAACATTTTATTTGGTCAAATAAAATAAAATAATAAAATTAACACTTTTATTTATTAATAAAGATATAAATAACCCTACCCTAAACATTTTTACTTGATCCAAATTAAAATTAAGAAAAATAAAAATAAATTTATATTAAAACAAAAATAACTTTAAACTAAAATAATAAGGTAAATTAAAATAAAGAAAAATAAAAATAATTTTACATTAAAAATAATTTTAAACTAAAATAATAAGGTAAACTTGCATGGTGGTTTTTGAGCTCTAGGTTTAAGAGAACCCATGATATTCATTTGAGATATAGCATGTTGAAAAGAAGAAATTAAACCAACATAGATCCATCTTAATTCCAGATCTACCAAGGGCCAAGAAGATCAAATCTCTTTTTACTCTAAAGAGGTATAATTCAGGTATAATTCTCAATAGAGTTGATCCCATCTACCAAGGGCGGAGAGGGATCAAACTCTTTTCACTCTAAAGAGGTATAATTCTCAATAGATTTGATCTTAGGCTTGGTAGATCAAGAGATGAATCTATATCAGTTAATTAATTATTAGGTATAGAAATATGTGCAGATTGGATTATGCTTAGAATATCATTCATCAAATCTCTTTTCACTCTAAAGAGGTATAATTCTCAATAGATTTGATCTAAGGCTTGGTGGATCAAGAGATGAATCTATATCAATTAATTAATTATTAGGTATAGAAATATGTGGAGATTGGATTATGCTTAGAATATCATTCATCATTGGAGTATTGCATTTTTTATTTTAAATAATTTTATTTATTTTTTTTGAATTAAATTTTCTTTTAATTTAAAAAATTAATATTTAATTTTTATACATTTTTATAAAAGTGTAGAAATCTCAAAATTTATAAGATATTTAAATAATTTTAAAATAAAATATAAATATTAATTTTGAAATGTTTTTTTTTGTAATCTTGGTAGGACTACATCTTGATCATGTCTAACTTCTCACCTTGATTTGAGGATAGCACAAGATTTGGAACCAAGACTTGTGGGGTAGCCCAATTGGTAATGGTCGTAGAAATGAAGTCTCGCAAAACCAAAAATCTCGGAGTTCAAATCTTGTGTTATCCCCACATAAGAGTGAGAAGTTGTACATGATGAAGATGTAATTCTACCAAGATTACAATATATATATAGTGAATAATGTAAAGTGAGTGATTAATTATTAAAATAATTTTTTATAATAATTTTTTTATTATAAAATTTTCAAAAATTTAAAGTTTTAGGTTAAAAAATCTAAGACCTATAACTAAGATATAACTAGGATATTTGAGTGTGACTATACAAAAAAGCAATGGCATGCCAGCACTTAGCTCTTATTTCAATTTTGAACATAAAGAAATATAAAAATTAAGAGAGTGTATATTTCAACCATTAACAAAATTCTTTATTGTGTGAAAGAATTTTAATACATTACGTTTCGGCTATGTGAACATGAGTGGAGTGTCCACAAATATTGGATAAAATTCTCAAGTCCCTGCAAATGAGTGTATCCTGGCTACAAATTAGATAAGATTAAAAATCTTTCACACACATTAAGCTAGAAAATTTTCCTATCATTATTTTTTAATATATTTTAACTATAAATTTCCTTATTAATATAAAATAATAATTATAAATTTCAACCATTGAAAATTAAAAAACACTTTTGAAAATATAATTTTACCACACGGACAAAACTTTGCTTTCCAGTGGTTACTGTGACAATATCTGAAATTTTTATGCGATTCGCATAAAATTTGTAAATACTTAAGAAGGTTTCATCAAATAGTTTAATTCTGGGATCATGGTTGACCTAAATATCGACATTATTTTTACAATTTGCAACTGTGCCTCGGTCACGATACTAGTACTCCTCGTATGCAGTACCTTTGTGATTATGTCAACATTGCTCGCTGAAACTACCATTTTCTTATGCTCTAAGCACGAGACAGGTAACGCTAATAAGATTTTAATAGTGGAGAAATACAATAGTTTTTGGTTAATGAATGAAATTGTACCTGAAACAAAGTGAAGAATGTTGTCATGCAGTTACCATCCCCTTTGTCATCCACATGATTTTAAAAGTGTTATGCTGTGTCCACTAGCGAGCTTGTCTGGTGTCCTTTCCTTTGCTAAAGATTCGACCTGTGAAGGAGATAATGGAGATGCCCTGAAAATACCAATCATATTCACACATCACATAATCCGTGTTACTGATAAGACGAGCCGATTCATCTATAAATTCAAAGGGCCATGCCATGTTTTCCTGCACCAGATTTCTGAGTTTCAGGTGCTTTTTTTGGGTCCAGGGAGAAACACCATTTGCATTATCATTGCATTTGCACGATCATTGCAGAGATAGCCTGGTTACTGGGGCCAAAAGGTAAACGTATTATCATCTCCATTTTGGGTTTCAGTTGCATATTTGTAGGATCCATGAATATAGTAGGAAGATAATAAGTGAGTGTAGATTTTTACAGTTATTGTTTATGGTTTGGATTTTTTTGGAAAACACTATGTAAAGGATTTTTTGAAATTGACATCTTACACTTTCGAGTTCCTGACGATGGGTGCCAGAAAAGTTAGACTAATTAGAAATCCTTGCTCTTACCTAAAAAATTCCACAACATAATATGAAGATTTCATTTTAATATCAGGTGTTCAACTCTTAGATTTACGAACCAACAGATTTTGAAAACTTTAAATTTTAATCATGGAAGTTTCTAATCGGTTTTCTATCCCTTCCTCCATTATGATTTAAAGTTTTGATATGGACTTTTTTGTAAATGTTGTTAGTTCTTTTACTTCACTAATTTTACAGTAATATGGTTAACGTTCTTGGGTCAAAATCATCAATTTGTTTCCATTTTATTAGGGTTACATACCTGACATAGACATCTCCATGCATTTATGCCCTAGTTGGTGATTACCATTTTTCAAGGGTTACAGACCTCTCACATAGACATCTCCGTGCATTTATGATCTAGTTTGGGTTGACATTATGATAGTTAAAAATTTAGAAATCACAAATTTTTCTGTTAGGGTTACAGATCTGACATGGAGATCTGCACAACATGTCTAATTTTGCTTCTCTGGGAGCAATTAATTGATATTGTGGATATACAATATCGTTTCATATATTTGGTAGCTGCAGCGCTTGCCAACGGAAGATCTGGGAGCCATTAATTGATATTGTGGATATGCAGTTTTGTTTCAGATATTTTATGGCTGCAGCGTTTGCCAACAAATATCAAGTTGAACAGTGAGGGCAGATTGATTTTTTCTATTACTCCAAATAAGAAAAACAGTTGTTGAGGTGATGTCATGCCAGTTTCTGTACATCGATACTTGTCAGGATTTCAGAAAAAAAAAATGTTGTCATTCATAGCATATAAACTGCATTTTATGGCACTGTTGTGTGTATTCTTACCACGTGTAACTGCATTTCTTTTTGTCTATTGGATGAATAAACAATTTGATTCAGATATTTGACGTGAGATTTAGCAAATCCAAAGCCAAATCTATACATTTTATCACAAGGCAGAGTTTTTTTTCCAGATTAGCCAAGGTTTGTGTCTGATGTTAGAGAATCAGTTATTTCATTAACTAGAATGCTTGCTGCATGATTAGATTTGAAATTCTGTAGGAGTCTAAATTTCAAAACCCTAATAAAATGATTGTCAAGGTGTCAGCTCCTATGATGAATGGCGCTCACATTAATCTTTGCAAGGTGGAGCTGCAGAATGAAATTATTTCTTCAGAGTTTCTGGTGGAACGCATAGTTCAACTTTATGGTCAGATTTGTAGGCTGGAGAGCCTGAAGCCTTCGACTGCTGTGAATTCTCTTTTCACACAGCTTGTCCATGCCTGCACCATGCCCATCTCCATAGATGTCAATAAACTGAACAACGATGTGAAGGAGATCCGTTATAAGCTCATCAGTCTCTGTGCTGAAGCAGAATCCCTGTTGGAAACCCACTTTTCTCAAATAATAGGGCACCTTCCTCAGCCCTTATCCAATCTCCATCTATACCCATATTACTCAAACTACATAAACTTGGCACTAATGGAGTTCAACACTCTATCTGAGAACAGCATTCCTTTGCCCAAGAAACTTGCTTTTGTTGGCTCTGGACCAATGCCTCTTTCATCCATTGTTCTGGCCACACAGCATATGCCTTCCACACAATTTGAAAATTATGACATCGATCCAGAGGCCAGCTCCATGGGCAGCAGACTTGTATCTCGAGATCCAGATCTTTCGCAACGAATGAGTTTCCATACTTCTGATATCAATCATGTGGGAGGGGAGAAGATTGGGGAATATGACATCATTGTTCTTGCTGCCCTGGTTGGGTTGGAAAGGACACAGAAGCTGAAGATCATAGATCACCTTGCAACAAACATGAGACCTGGTGCTGCACTGCTGCTAAGAAGTGCCCATGGTGCCAGAAGCTTTCTGTACCCAGTTGTGGAAGAGGAGGATCTCATCAACAGATTCACTCTTCTCTGTATCACCCATCCTACAAACGATGTCATCAACTCAATCGTCTTGGCCCTCAAGCCTACTGTTGCAACGTCCTGAAGGGTATAGACATATGGCAGTTTGCACTGATCCATTTTAAACGAAGGGTCTGTGATGCACCGATCAGAAGTATCAAAATCATCCAGGTGAAATTTATATATATTGCCTGTTATATTTTTCATTGCCCAATAAATTGATCATTCTCGATTAATGTTCGAATAAGTTGATGATGTTTTATCAACCGCGATTATTAATCATGTCCAACATTTGTTTTGGGTGAATGATCTCTATCTTTGGAAAAAACAGCTGAGTTTTACACAATCAATATATAGTATAATTATTTACATTTACGCACTGTTCACAAAATCCAATACCAAAATAAATTATATTCATAATTTTAAAATATGGTATCAATTTGTCATTTCAAAAATATCTAAATCTACAATGTAATCATTTTTTATTAAATGTTCTCAAACATGGGTTTTCGTATTCCTTGGTGAAGTATTTTTATCTTTATCACAATATAACATTTTATACACATTATTTTCAAATGAAATATATTTTATAAATATTTTTGTTTTATATATGTATAATATTTTGTTTTATATATATAATTTTATGGATTTTCATGCTATCATTCTATATCTATTATTTTATAGATTTTATTTTCGATATATATATGTTTTTTTTTATATTTTTATATAAGATTAAGCATTTTTATCTTTATCACAATATAACATTTTATATACATTATTTTAAAATAAAATATGTTTTTGGGGATATTTTTGTTTTATTTATATATATTTATATTTGTTTAAATAATATTATTTTAGATAAGTAATTATTTGATTTTATTGTTAATTCATTTTTATTAAATTGTTTTAACAAACCATTGTAAAATAATTCAAGGATGGAAAATGTTTGCCATAAAAACCTACACTCTAAGGTAAAGGATAATTGAAGAGAAATTTTGAAATAAAGAAAGTTAATTGTTAGAATTTATTTTATGTTCGTTGGATGTCTAAATTAAGACATTTTGATATAAAGAATTTTTTTTGGTTGAATTTACTTTATCTTTGTTAGAGGCTTGAATTTGGAATGTAGATGAGAACACAAATTATATTTTCTTTCCTATAAATGAAATAATATATATAATAGTTTATTAATTTTAATATTTATCTCTATTTGTTATGATATTATGAAATTTGTAAGGATGCATTTTTTTATTTACAATAAGGGTGTAAATTTCTAATGATGTAATAAGGATGCCAATTTTTAATAATGTCACTTTTTTTTATTATTTTCATCAACCATAAAATTATTATGTCTAAAAATTAAATCACTATAAACTTATTGTTTTGAGGCTTTTGTGATCAGTGTTTTGTGTGTAGTTTTCTTTGGGAGTTCTCCCATCCATAATTGTTTGCATCGAGGTTTCTAGCCATCTACCATTGCTCATCATCATCAGTGATTGTGTGAGATAGATCTCATTGATATGAATAAATAGAGTTAGGGGATGTAAAGGATTAGGAAATGGAAGTCCACTCTGTCATAATTGTTTTATAATATTTGGTTTTAATTTTAAAATATTTAATTATATAATAAGAATTTTAATTATTTATTTGTATCACTATAAACTTATTCAAAATTTTTAAATAAAATTAAGATAAAAAGTCTTAGATGACAAAAACCTTTAAAATAAAGCAAAAATCTAAATCAATAAGGGTGTAAATTTCTAATAATGTAGTAGGGATGCCAATTTTTAAAGACGTCAATTTATTTATTAATTTGATCAATGATAAAATTATTATGCCCAAAAATTAAACCACTATAAACTCATTCAAAATTTTCAAATAAAATTAAGATAAAAAATCTCAGATTATAAAAACTTTTAAAATAAAGCATAAATCTAAATCAATAAGGATATAAATTTCTAATAATGTAATAAGATACCTTTTTTAATAAAGTCATTTTTTTATTAATTTTATGTACCATACAATTATTAGGCCCAAAAATTAAATCTCTATAAACTCATTCAAATTTTTTAAATAAAATTAAGATAAAAAATCTTAGATTACCAAAACCTTTAAAAATAATATTGATGGTCTGCCCAAAACTCCATGAAAATAATAATAGTTCAACTTATAAGAAGTACATCCCTCTCCTACTCACATAGATGTAACAAGTGGAAAACAACAGTGTCATGATAAAATAACCCAAATTGTATAAAAGCAGAAAAATAAAATACACGGTAACAAGCAGGGCTCTATACACATATTCCTGAGCAAATATATGTCTTCCAAGTTTATTTTCATAGCTCAGTGCATTTCCACAAATCAAGTTTCGTCATTGTGTACAGCGAAGAAGTTCGCACAGTTGCATCCGAACTCTCATACTCATGCCGTGTGGGATTCTTTCCGGTTGGTTCACAACTTTACATCTCACGTCCTTCATCAATGACCAAAACACCATATTCCTGCATGTGACGGCATGGAAGATTCTATACTGGGAATGTGTTAAAAACCTGGCTGATTTTTTTGGGAAGCAAAATGCAGAAGGTATATATAACATACTGATTTTCGTACTGAATTAGGATTCAAAATGTGAAAGTCCAGGGATATGTGTGGACTGGTCTTGCAAAGTCCAGCGATACGTATGGACTGATCTTGCATCATTATAAAACAGTAGTTATTGGGATTTTTTTGAATCTAGAGTGTAAAATGTGAAAATCTATGAATAATCGTATTTTATTTGTGTTATTTTTTGAAAGTTTTTTTTGGTATATTTTTACTATAAGTTTTTGGAATCACAAATTTGAGTTGAATTTTTTTTTAGTGTTTTAAAAGTTTTTCAAAATTCTAAATTCATATATATTGTAAAAGTTTTTTAGTATGAATCAATATATTCACTCAAAAATCAATTTTAAATAACAAAAAATAAAATTTCACCAAAAAAATCTAAAACACTCCATAAATTGAAATAATTTTGCATCATAAACCATAAATCTGTAAATGAATTTTTTCTCTGACCAAGAGAAGTGAAATAGATATTGTGACTGTGAACAAATATCTTCTTGGTACGTAGCATTGTTAAAAATTTAGATTATGAAATTATGTAAGAGTTAATGTTTAACTAATTAGATTACGAAATTATGTTGTAGCTAATATCAGTAGAATAAAATGCAAGAATGGGAAGTCCAAAACATATTTATAATTTTATATTGAGTCACATGAAGACTTAATATGAAAATTTTATGAGATTGGTAAAGTTGGAAGAAAAATTTGATAGGGTTGATTGCAAGTTGATCATTTTAATGGAGAGATTAGCCAACATCACCTTTTTCTCAGATGAAAGTAGTGACTAGCAAGCCCAATAGTTGTTATGACTCACTTGTTTTTTTGCTTGCAGCACTAGTAGTCTTTTTTTCTTCTCATGTGGATGTATGTCAAGCTGGTACAACCAGCCTCTTTCTATATGTCAAGTTGGATCAACTAAAGTGTTTTTATAAATTTCTATTTACAAAATATTTTAGTTAGACAAGTTCTTAGCAACCTCAAAACTCTGTTGATGTTATTAATCTCATTTTTATTAGAACATATCAATAACAAAAAAAAATTAAAATATATAATTTCCATTAATACAAAATGTGTAACTTAAATTAATAATAAAAAAATGATTATTATAAAATTATATAAAAATTAAAACTTAACTTAATTAAATTATGAAATTAATGGTAAGAATGGGAAGTGTAAAATATCATTGTAATTAAATTAAAGTTTTAAATTTTATTTTGAAAATTCATTAATTCTAAATCATAAAAATAATAACCATTTATAATATGTAATGAATAAAAATTACTCTAAATTGTTTTTAGATTAATAGAAAAATAAAAATAATATTTTTATTATTTATTAATATTAAAAAATAAAATTAATAAATTAAACAAAATTATGTAACATACCATTCATATATAGATTAATTTTACATTAATGTATATTTGAAATTGAGCATTTAAATTTTACATTGCAAAATGGAGAAGTTTAAAAATATAAATGGAGAAGTTTAAAAATATAAATGAATTAATTTTAAGTAGTAAAAAATATTAAAATTATATAATTAAAAAAAAAAAAATTAAATTAAAGTTATGTTGTTGATAATGATGAGTAATAATTAAAAAAAAAAAATGATTTATTAAACTTTATTAAAATAAAATAAAATATTTGATATATTTTTTAGTTTCTATTAAATTTTAATAAAATAAAATATTATTTGGAATTTTTCAAAAATTTAATTTAATGTTTAATATATATCTATATATATATATATAACATGCTTCAAGATTATTAGTTTTATCTAAAATTAGTAATGTAATAAATATTTTAAAATTTAAATGTAATGTGAGCTTATAATTATTTAGGAAAATGCTTTCTATTTCTAATTTTTAAAAAATGATTTATTAAACTTTAGTAAAATAAAATAAAAAATATTGAATTTTTTTTAAAAAATTTTTTCTAAGTTTTTATCAAATTTTAATAAAATAAAATTTATTTGATTAAAATATTATTTTGAATTTTTTAAAGTTTTAATTTTAGGTTTAAAAATATAGAAAAGCATGTTTCAAGATTATCATAGTTTTATCTAAAATTAGTAATGTGATAAATATTTTAAAATTAAAATTTAATGTGAGCATATAATTATTTAAGAAAATGCTTTTTATCTTTAATTTTCACAAAATTGATTCATCTCCCAAAAAAAATAAAAATTAATCAAAGTCAATTTAAGAAATTTATTCTTATTCTAACAATATGTGTTTTTCTATTTTTGATTTTCTAAATTTAATTTAGTTATATCCTTTAAAACTTTAGTTACTCCGGTTATCTTATATGGATGTGAGGTTTGGGGTTGTAGCATCTCTAGAGAATCCTAGAGAAAGATTGAGCAAATCCAGAAGCACCTCAAAATTAAAAGCAACACACCCTATCCTATTCTCCTTATAGAAGTGGGTCTTTCCCCTATCAAGAGGCTAGCTATGACTAGGCTTTTGTTGTACAAGCACAAACTCAATAACATAGGAGACCATAGACTTCCTAAACTAGCTTTAAATTCTAGCCAAAACCACCTAAGGCTCAAGCGAGGCTGGTATAAAGACATGAGGGCCTAATTAAACTATTGGGAGATCGGCGAGAATGTTGCATTGCAAAACATTAATAACTTTAAAAATATTGTTACTTCTAAGTTCAAAGAAAAAATGTGGTGTCAGAAAGATTTAACAGCTAAAAGAAAATTAAGATATTATAAGGAGGTCATCAACCCCACCCTGAAAGAAGAAAATTAATATAGCCAAGATTAGAACGAACTCTCTTGAGCTCCATAGTGAAACGGGTCGTTAGGCAGTTCCTAAAACACCATTGATGGAAAGGTTCTATCATCTCTATGAGAATACGAACATCGAGGATGAAAATCACTTCCTCTTAGAGTGCCTCACGTACAACCACATTAGATCTCAGTTTCAAAATCTTTGTTTCAATACTGACCTTCCTAGCCTTTTATAATGTCAAAATTATAGTGAGCTCGGAAGGCTTCTCTCCAAGCTTTTTGAGCATAGGAATAAAATCTTAAATCAAACTAAATAATTCATTTCTTTAGGTCCAATAGACAAAAGTTTGGTCTCAATGGACATTAACCATCATCATCATCATAATATTAAAAAATAATTATTAAATGCAAAAAAGAGAATTTGAAGAGTAGACATAGTACACATAAATACACTTGAAATTATATTCTCTATTGCACTCTTGCATTCATTTACAATACAATTATATAGTTGAACTTAGATCCAACTACTTCTAACCTTAGAGATAGGATTTGAGAAAATCTACCTCCTATAAATCTCAAACCAATTCCAAATTCAACAAGGAAGCCATGGATGCATTGTCTCCAAGTCCCTCCCTTAATGCTTACATGGTAAACATAGAAAAACACACATTACAACAATGAGGATGATCTTTGTCTGACTTGTCTTCATCAACACTTAGATCCATTCTGGAATCTCGTGAACATCACTCTTTCTTCACCACCACATCTTTGACCTATCACTTTAATCTCTATTTAAAACATAATTGCCTCTGACTGTTGTGGATGAACTTTGCAAGATTAACAATATTGACATCTCAACTCGTCGGCCTTCTACGATAAGAGTTGTTAAGTGATGAACCACTCTATGGAATTACTACCATCTATAGGATATTTCGCTTTTGACTATCCAGCAGTTGCTAGGATGGAGGTCTATATTGGGTGTGAAGCCTAATTATCTTCTTGATTCAGAGGTCTCGTTTTAGCTGCATTGGATCATTTTTCCTAACAGGGTGGCAACACCGCCTGTATGATTGCTATCAGGGGACAACGATAATTTTATGCCCCCACACCCCCCCCCCTTGGCGGGGGTTTGGGACAGTGCCCCTGAGTGAAAAATAAATGAAAATTTGCCATGTAAAATATCGTATTTTCGTAGTCAATCTCAGGTTTTCATTAGGCGAATTATCTGAATAGAAGTCACCTTAATTAGGGTTTTTTTTCCCTCAAAGGCAACCCTCGGTTTATATGAGGGAATTGTATTATAGTTTGCACTATTATTTTGTGCGAGAAAGAGAGAGGAGATTGTGTGAGAGCGAAGAGGAAATTACAACAGATTTGTTGTAGGTTACAATATCTCTTCATTTGCTAGATAATGTAAAGGAAGGACTAGTTGTTTCTTCGTGGACATAGTCCAAATTAGGTGAACCACATATATTTGTGTCTCTCTTATTTTATGTGTTTCTGTGTTTTTGTTTCCGCAATATTTTATTCATTCCATAGTTGTGTTAATTAATTTCTAACAACTCGTATTAAAGTCAAAGGTTTATTTGCATGAAAAAATCGCAGGGAAGAAGGGTTCCTGGTTCGAGTGGGAGCAATGGGAGAAGATGGTAGGTTTAAGGTTGTGAAATTCAATGACCAAAAATACCAGGTACGAAAGATGCAAATGGAGGACTATTTGTATCAGAAAGATCTTTATCAACCATTGAGCAGAAAATCAAAGAAGCCAACAAGTATAACGAACGTAGAATGGGAGATTCTCGACAGAAAGGCACAGTCTTGGAATAATATTTTTATGTTTGGCAATGTCAGTGGCATTCAACGTTTCAAAGGAAACGTCAACAGAGGGTTTAATGTTGACATTGGCCAAACTATACGAAAATCCCTCAGGCTCAAACAATGTATTTCGTATCAAGTGTTTATTTAATATGAAGATGTCAAAAGGTGGATCTGTTGTTGATCATTTAAAATAATTTAATACGGTTACCAGTCAGTGAAGTTCTATAGGGGTAAATTTTGATGATGAAGTTAGGGCTCTATTATTTCTGTGCTCATTGCCAAAAAGTTGGAATAGCTTAGTGATGGCTATTAGTAACTATGTCTCTGGATCTAGTGCTTTAAAGTTGAATGATGTTGTTGGTGCCATCCTTAGTGAGTAAATGCGACAGAAAATCTTTGGTGAGACATAAAATAATGCTTTGATTGTAGAGACTAGGGGAAGAAAAATGGAAAGAGGAAGGAACCTAGGAAAATCACAATAAGTCAAGAAAAGGCAGATCTAAATCCATATCATGGATAGTGTGATGGAAATGTGGGAAGAAAGGACACCTAAAGAAATACTATAAATCTCAAAAGGAAAAAGAAGGAGATGGACAACAAGAGAACAATCATGAAGAAAATGTAATATGTGATGTGTTGCAAGATGCACTGATTCTTTCATTATAAAATATTATTGATGCCTGGGTAGTAGATTCAGGGGCCTCATTCCATGCCACATAGAAACATTTTCATGATTATGTTCTAGGAGATTTTGGACAGGTTCGTTTGGGTGATGATAAACCCTGTAATATTATTGGAAAAGGCAAAGTACTTACAAAGCAACAGAATGGAAAACATTGGATATTAAAGGAGGTAAGGCATGATATATATTTGAAGAAAAATCTAATTTCAACATGACAGTTGGGAGGTGAAGGATGTGTTACTACATTTACAGACAAAACCTGGAAGGTCTCTAAAGGAGCCTTGGTAATAGCAAAAGGACAAAAGTTTGTTACATTGTATTTATTCAATGTTATTTCTAATTTTGTTAATTATTTACCCTCTACAAGAGAAGATACAACACTCTCGCATCATAGGCTCAAGAATATGAGTTAGAAGGGGATGTAGATCCTTCACTCAAGAAAATTGTTGCCAGGTTTGAAACATGTTGATTTGGATTTCTGTGAAAATTGTGTTTATGGAAAACAAAAGAGAGTCATATTTCTCAGAGTTTGGAAAGAAAAGAAGAACGAACAATTAGAGCTTCTGCATATAAATGTATGGGGAACTGCTCAAGTATCATCACTCAGTGGCTCTCACTATTATGTTACTTTTATAGATTATTCAACTAGGAAAACTTGGATTTATTGTATTCAGAATAAATCTGATGTCTTTGATACTTTTAAGAAATGGAAAGCTTTGGTTGAGAATGAGATAGAAAAAAAGTTGAAGTGTCTTAGATCAGATAATGGAGGTGAATACTGCGACAAGGAGTTTGAAAAATATTATTTAGAGCAAGGCATGCGTAGAGATAGTTCTAGGAACACCACAAGAAAATGGTGTGTCAAAAAGGATGAAAAGGACAATAATGGAGCGTGCAAGGCATATGAGATTGCATGCAAGATTGCCTTTACAATTTTGCATAGATGTTGTAGATAATGTTGTTTATCTAATAAATAAAGGGCCTTCAAGTTTCTTGGATGGTGATATTCCAGAGGAGGCATGGGCAGGTAAAAAGGTGAACTACTAATTTCTAAAGACTTTCGGTTATGAAGCTTTTGTCCACATTAATAAAGAAAATAGAGCAAATCTTGAGGAAAAATCAAAGAAATGTATCTTTATTGGATATGGTGTTAATGAATCTGGTTATCTCTTATATGATTATGAAAATCACAAAATCATTAGGAGTAGAGATGTCATATTCAATGAAAACGTCTTGTATAAGGATCAGATTCAGGGAAAGAAACAGGAAAAGGAAAACAAAGAATACACAATGCTTGATGAGATCATAGAAAAAGTAAAGGTTCCTTAAAATCATAATAATCACTAGCCACAACAATAAAAGTAACCACAACAACAACAGACACCTCAAACACCTAAAAGTGGTGTTAAAATATATATCGGGATAAATATACCCCTTGAACGATACTCTCCTTCATTATATTATGTATTGTTAATTGATTCTGGTGAAGCAGAAGGATATGAAGAAGTAATACAAGTAGAAACTAGGAAGAAGTGGCAGCAAGGCATGGAAGAAGAGATGGACTCCTTGATGCATAACCATACTTGGGACTTGGTCAAGTTTCCAACAGGAAAAACAACATTGTAGATTAAATGGGTTTACATGTTGAAAGAAAAAGATGGAGGTAAAAAGAGGTACAAGGATAAACTTGTTGTGAAGGGATTTGCACAAAATAAAGTTATAGACTTTGATGAAATTTTTTCTCTTGTTGTTAAAGTGACTTCAATTAGAGCAATTTTAAGCTTAGTGGAAATAAAAGATTTGCATCTTGAACAATTAGATGTAAATACAACCTTTCTCCATGGGGATTTGGAGGAAGAGATTTATATGAAGCAACCACAAGGATTTGAGGTCAAAGGGAAGGAAAAATTAGTATGTCAGTTTAAGAAGAGCTTACATGGCTTAAAACAAGCTCCAAGGCAGTGGTATTTGAAATTTGACAAGTTTATGTCTGAACAAGGTTATACTAGATGTCATTCTAACCACTGTGTTTATCTCAAGAAACAAAATGATGGCAACTCTATTATATTGTTATTGTATGTAGATGGCATGCTCGTTGCAAGATCTAACACGCGGGAAATAAATATTCTCAAAGTAAAATTGGCTAATTCATTTGCAATGAAGGATTTGGGTGCTCCAAACCAAATCCTTGGTATGAGAATAACTAGAGACGGAAAAAATCACAAATTAACATTATCTCAAAGTGAGTACATAGAAAAGATGTTCGAAAGATTTAATATACAGAATGCAAAAACAGTTAATACACCTTTGGCTAGCCATTTCAAACTAAGGAGATGTGTCCTAATACCCATGAAGAGATTGATTATATGTCTAAAATTCCATACGCATCAGCTGTTGGAAGCCTAATGTATGCAATGGTGTGCACAAGGTTGGATATTGCACATGCAGTGGGAGTTGTGAGCAGGAATATGAACAATCTAGGAAAAGAGATTGGATAGTAGTGAAGTGGATTCTTAGGTATTTGAGAGGTACCACAAATCAAGAATTATGTTTTGGAGGCTCAAACACTATTTTATGGTGATATGTTGATGCAGATATGCAGGTGATAGAGATAACAAAAGGAGAACCATAGGGTATGTGTTCACTATTAGTGGAACAATTGTCAATTAGGCTTGAAAATTGTAAAACATTGTTGCAATTTCTACAATGGAAGCAGAGTATGTTTCTACTACAGAGGCCAACAAATAAATGATTTGGTTACAGAGGTTTATGGATGAATTGGGTAAGAATCAAGAGGTGAATAGATTATATAGTGATAGTCATAGTGTCATTCCTATTGCAAAGAATTCAACCTTTCATTCTAAGAGTAAACATATACAACTTAGGTATCATTTCATACGGTTAGTTTTGGATGATGGAAAATTGAAGCTAGAAAAGATACACACTAGCCAAAATCCTGCATAAATGTTAACAAAGGTTGTAACCAAGGATAAATTGAGCTTCTGCTAAATCTTAACTAGCCTTCAAGAATAATGATGAAGATTAGAAACAATCAGGTCCAAGTGGGAGCATTGTCACAGTAGGTGAATCATTGGTGGAGTTTCTATAATTAGTCTCCAAGTGGGAGATTACTGGGTGTGGAGCATGATTATTCTTGATTCATAGGTTTTGTTTTAGCTGTGTTATATCCATATTCCTAACGTGGAGGAAACACCACCTGTATGATCATCATCAGGAGGGTCTAGGAGGGGAAATGACGATTTTATGAGCCCCCCCCCCCCCCTCCCCTTGACGAAGATTGGGGGATAACGCCCCCGAAGCAAAAAATAGATGAAAATTTTCTTCGTAAAATAATGTAATTCTGTAGTTAATCTAGGTCATCCATTAGGCGAATGATCTAATGGTAGAAGTTATGTTAATTTAGGGTTTTTTGCCCTAGAAGGAAACCCTCAGTTTATATAAGGGAATTGTATTGCGGATATGCATTATTATTCTGTGCGAGAAAAAGAGAGGAGATTGTGTGAGAGCGAAGAGGAAATTATAATAGATTTCTTGTAAGTTGCATTTCTTCATTTTGTTGGATAATATAAAGGACGGATTGGTTGTTTCTCAGTGGACGTAGCCCAAATTGGGTGAACCACATATATCCATGTCTCTCTTGTTTTATGTGTTTATGTGTTTGTGTTTCCGCAATATTTTATTCGTTCCATTGCTCTTTTAATTAATTTCTAATAGTCTGGATACTGAATATGTTCAAAATTTGATCAAAAAACTTAACCTTACTAATAAACAAGAATTGATGTTCCTAAAACTCGGGCTTCTAGTTTAAGAACCACCAATCATTTTTACAACTATAATTAAAAGAAATAGAAAATTAACAAAGATATCTCACAACAACAAACTCAATAATCATGAAACTATCAGTTGTTATCCAGGCATAGACAAGTCACCATCCAGGCATAGACAAGTCACCACGCCCCTCCTTGGCAAGTCAAGGGTTGTTCATCTAGTTCAATCTTTATCTTGGAGTTTTCTTCTTCATGAGGCAATTGTTAGAGAGGCAAATTCTAACAAAATTGTAGTCACATATTGAGTTGACCAAAATCAATATGTTTAAAACACAAACTCCAACTAAATTTAAAACATGTTTCATTTCACCTTGACTAAGGATTTTGATGAGCTCTGATACCAAAAAGATAATTTGAGTAGACATAGTACAATAAATACCCTCAAAATTATATTCTTTGTTGCACTCATGAATTCATTTGTAATCCAATTATATAATTGACCTTAGATCCAACTACTTCTAACCTTAGAGACAGGAGCTGAGAAAATCTCTTAACTAGCTCCTACAAATATCAAACCAATTCCAAATTCAACATGGAATCCATGGAAACATTATCTCCAAGTTATAATTATTTCAATTGTGTAATTTATTTATTTTATTTTTTATTTTTTTTGTAAGCAAGCAGAGAATTTAATATTACCAATTTTTTTACATACAATACACTAAGGTAAGTTGTAGAAACTAGTTTTCAGACAAAGATATGTTTGCAAAGTGCTAAATCTGTTGGGTGTGGAGCCTGATTATCTTCTGTATTCAAAGGTCTCGGCTGGATGTATACCCTAGGAAGATTGTACACCCCTCCACGGGGGGGGGTGCGGGGGGGACTTGTCCCCCCCGCGGGTGTTCGGGGGGGTCGATCCCCCCTGGATGGGGGGTCCAGGGGCCATTGGTCCTGTTAGTGTCAGTCTTTACAGCCTTCCTCCAGTGATCAAATATGCTCTTTCAAAGTGATTTTAAAGTGTCAAGGTCAAATTTTGTCATTTCAAAGAGTTTTCAAGCAAAATTTGGTCACTAGGCATTAGGTCTAGGGTTTGCCCAAATGTCAGTCCATGTCATCATTCAGCTGAGCCTATCATCATTCAGAGGGTTGTCATTATCATGTCAGTGTCTAATGAGTCATTTCACACCTTTTTCATGCTTCAGTTGCACCTAGGCAAGGTCATTTCCCTCTCCTAGGGTTTTGAAGGCAATTTCACTTGGATGGTCAAATCACCGGCAAAACTTGTTTCCTGATGTTCATACACCTTTCCCTATCCTTAAAGTACCTTATCAAACACTTCCCATCCCTTAGATCCGCCAAATTCCTCATTTTTGCACAAACCCTAGTTTCTAGCTACAACATGGCAATTTTCTAGGTTTGGCCTGTGTTTTGTCCTTTTCGACCCCTTCCCCTCACTCAATCTCTGAGATTCCACTTTCCCCTGCTTTCTAACATCCCTCCCCACTCCCAAAAATTTCCCCAAGAATTTAGAAGCCCTCTATCCCCTTCATTTCGCTCCATTTCGACAAAATCCCTTGTTTCACACATCGGGACAAGTTTCACTCAAAAGCTGTTTCTGAGCAATCAAAGATGAATTTTGCAAAACTGAGAGAGGTTTTTGTCCATAACATGCCAAGGAAGAAAAACCTCTTTCACTTTTTACACAGGTGTCATGGTTTGAGAGAAATGTCAAAAATACCGGCGAGAACGAAGGTGCTCCAAGGACGGTTGGCCAAAGCACAAAAACGAAGGAAAACGCCCGATCCACTCCAAATTTTGGCCAAAGCCTCTTTGACTGAGCGTGGTACTTGATTGGGGACTCCCAGCCCAAATTTCAAGAAATTTGGAGAAAATTTTGTCATTTGTGAATTTTTTGTGCCAATTACAGGTTTTTCCCAAGCACTGGTCTCACCCCGGATGAGACCAGTTTGAAGGGCTGCTCGGAATTTTGCAAACTTGGCATTTTTGGAAAGGGCATTCAAAAATAAAAATTACCAATACTTGGGAGAAGCCTGATTTTGAGTTTTGAGCCTCCAAAAGCTCAAAATACACCTAAAAAATGACTTTCTGCCCACTTTTTGAGTTGCAGAAAGTGACCTTGGGAGAAATGGTTTTTGAGGGGTCAAATCAACACCAAATTCAGAAATTTCACTTGGGATGGAAAGTAGACAGGCCAAGCTTTCCAATGAGCCATCTTGCACCTGATTTGGACCAGTGGAACCCACTCAAAAACAGCTGTGAAGGGGCGCGACCAGAACTTCCAGGGGCGCGACCAGAACTTCTAGATTTGCCAGAATTCACATTTTTGGTCAAAAAACACTGTTTTGACTATGGTTGACCATTTTTACTTGTAGATGATGGATAAATGTAATATTTTCATGGCACTTTGATAGATTTTATCTCTCTTTACCCTTCTAGAAGCTTCCATGATGTAAAAAGTGAAAAATTAATGCATGGATGAGTTAGCTAAGTAATAGAGGCAAGTTGTTTGGCTGCCTATTTTCTAGTTCTTAGTTTAGAATTAGTTCAAACTGCTCCTAGGAAGCTGAGCTCGACCTCTAGAGGTGGGGAAAGGAGTTAGATGGTCTAGATGGTCTATATTATGCTCTCTCCTTCTCATTTTCATGGTTGGACTCTTGTGTAAGGAAGCTTTATTATATATTGTGCATCTATTTCTGCAATTGAAGGCAAGGAAAGCCAGGGTTTTACAGACATCTTTGAGGATTCTTGTGGATCTGATTGTTGATGGTGTGTTCTCTACATGTTCTTGTAAGTTTGTTTATGTGTTTCACATCTCTCTTATGCTTCTAAATTGGACAGATGAAGTGGTAAAGTTTGAACTCATGTTTTGACATGCTCAGCTTTTTAGTTTGTTCAATTTTAATGTTTTCTACTGTCTAGAGAGGATTCGAATTGTGTGTTTTCCCTCTTTAGCTTCTCCTCTATCATCTCTGATCATCCATCTCAGATTAAGGCATCAGCACTCATTCCTACCTTGCCCCTTAGATCCCCCTGTGAAAACTGTGCTCAATCCCCGCACCTTGAATTGCACTTCCACCAATTGCCACCAAAAACCCCAAAAAATCATTAAATCAACCCCCTTATCAATTTACTAGCCTAAAATATTTATTATTAATTGGTCAGCCTAATCATATTGAAAGATCTATCGAATCTGACCCGAGAGAGCCTTCTCATACCTCGTAGGGCTAGCTACGAGGTGAAATGGTTTGATGTAGCCTTGAGAGTTTGTCTATCTCAGCCTAGGTGAATTCCAAGCGCTAACATATTGGCGACCATACTGGGGAGAACAAATTTGTAATTTGCTCATTGTAGTGTGATTTCTTAAGTCTTAGACGGAGCCTGAAGTTACGCCAGAAGCCTTCGAAAACGCTCTTGTTTTACATCAGCGCAAGTAGATAAACGCTGCTTCAGTCTATCTCCGTGGTATTTGTGAACATAGCGCTTCATTGACACTTTACCCCAGTACATGTATCAAGTTCAGATCTGATTGTTGATGGTGAACAACGATCAGACACTTGAAAGGCTGAAATCATTCACTGGCGACTCCTTTCACTGAAGAATCCAGCAACCTGTGCTTCATGGTGACTTCACTGCAGGAAGATCAGTAGCTTTGAGATTTTCAAGATGGATCAGATTGCAAGAAGATATGCTCCCTTGAGCCGAGATCACATTCCTGGTTTTCCAAACAAAATTCCAAAGGTAGATTGGTCAAGGAATTTGCCTACATTTAGTGATGATGGTAAGAAGGATGCTGCTTTACATCTAGTCAGATTTCATATGCATATTCGCAAATTCAAGATCGATTTTCCTGAGGATTGCTTGATGAAGATATTCTTGGCCACTCTGGAAGGTAAAGCCCAAATATGGTATGAAAGTTTGCCGCCTGCTTGTATTTACTGTTTAAAGGATTTTCATGCTATGTTCATTGAAAGATATAAGGACTCTTATCCATCATTAAATTTAGTTCAAGACTGTTGCAAGCATGCCTATAGTTTTATTGAAAGCCTTGAGAAGTTTTATGAAGATGATAATTTTATGGACTATGAGATCATAGAGGCTTTGTATGAGAATCCATTTCAGTAACATGAAGAGAACCTAGTGGATACCCATCAAGATGATCAAGAAATTTTGCAGCAGAATCAAGATCAGCAGGTTGAAGACTTCCATATGGCTGTAATTGATGAAAGAGAAGAGCTTGTTTCAGATCTGCCCACAGAAGACAGCAGCATGCAAGTAAGTCCAGTGTTGATTGCAGAATGTGATAATGTTAGGACAACTACTTCAGAACAACATTTAGATCATGATGACCAAGAATACCTTGTGCCGAATCCTGAAAAAGAGAGCTCTGCTGTTGAGATCATAAACAGAGTTTTGGATTCAGATGTTCATGAACAGCAAGGTGAGATCTTTGTGCAAGTAAGTGATGAATCTCCTTTCAATAAATCAATAATAAATGATAGTTTGAGTGCCCTATCATATGAAGATAATTATTATTTAAGCAGAAGAGAACAAAAGGCATTGTCTCCTTTGTCTGAAGAGGAGATAGATCAGCCCTTGAAAGGTCTTGTTACAGCCCAAGCTATAGCAGATTTTCAATGCTCACATGGTCACGAAAGTGTTGGTGAAACTTCTTCCTCTTTTGAAAATGATGATAGTCTTGTAAGTAGTTTTATAGATCAACAAACAGATAATATTTTCTTTCATGAAGATGATAAGGCTGTCATGTTTGATGATCTTGAGGATTGTTTTCTGTTTGAGAATGACCTACCATATTGTCAGACTACCAAAGATCATAGCATACAGGATTACCTTTCAGATTCTTCATATGTTTCATGTGCCGAAATGTTTTTCCAAGAAGAGGTCTGCTCATCCATTTGTTCAGAGTTTTTTGAAGCCCATGAGCATACTTTCACCGAAGCACATGAGGAAGGCAGATCAGATATTGAAACAAAACACACCTTGATCTTTCAGCAGGAGGTGGCAGCGGCAAATCTTCATGTTTTTCACGATCCTCTAGTAAGTTTGTTGCAGCCAGCAGTGATAGTGTTTATTGCAGTGTTCAGTGATGAAGGAGATCATGGTCAGCTATGTTTTTGGATGCTCAGTTATAGGTTTATATTGTTGACCAGAAGATCTGATAGAAAGAATCAATCAAGAAGGCATCTGCTTGATTGGTTGCATTGGCATTTTGATATAGTTTGATGGTATTTTGTCTTGTAAGAAACACAGGTGGTTGTCATCATGATTTCACATCTTGATGGACTGCTGCCCTTCTCTTGTTTTAGTTAAGTTAGTCATGAGTCATTTGTGTTTGGTCTGTTGAGTGAGTTTTTTCAAGTTTTTTCAGTTTGCCATCGAGTCGGTTTGAGTCAAGTTTCAGTTAAGTTTCAGTTAAGTTTCAGTCAGTTTTCAGTCAAGTTTTCATTCAATAAATGTGTCAAAGTTTTGTGTCAAAGGTGTAAATAATGACTCCATCGCCCAATGGTTGCAAGCACTGGTCTGCTCTCCCAGAGGTCTGAGGTTCTTGGCACCTCCAAGGAGCTACCATCCCCATTGGAGCCAATGTTAGTGTCAGTCTTTACAGCCTTCCTCCAGTGATCAAATATGCTCTTTCAAAGTGATTTTAAAGTGTCAAGGTCAAATTTTGTCATTTCAAAGAGTTTTCAAGCAAAATTTGGTCACTAGGCATTAGGTCTAGGGTTTGCCCAAATGTCAGTCCATGTCATCATTCAGCTGAGCCTATCATCATTCAGAGGGTTGTCATTATCATGTCAGTGTCTAATGAGTCATTTCACACCTTTTTCATGCTTCAGTTGCACCTAGGCAAGGTCATTTCCCTCTCCTAGGGTTTTGAAGGCAATTTCACTTGGATGGTCAAATCACCGGCAAAACTTGTTTCCTGATGTTCATACACCTTTCCCTATCCTTAAAGTACCTTATCAAACACTTCCCATCCCTTAGATCTGCCAAATTCCTCATTTTTGCACAAACCCTAGTTTCTAGCTACAACATGGCAATTTTCTAGGTTTGGCCTGTGTTTTGTCCTTTTCGACCCCTTCCCCTCACTCAATCTCTGAGATTCCACTTTCCCTGCTTCCTAACATCCCTCCCCACTCCCAAAAATTTCCCCAATAATTTAGAATCCCTCTATCCCCTTCATTTCGCTCCATTTCGACAAAATCCCTTGTTTCACACATCGGGACAAGTTTCACTCAAAAGCTGTTTCTGAGCAATCAAAGATGAATTTTGCAAAACTGAGAGAGGTTTTTGTCCAAAACATGCCAAGGAAGAAAAACCTCTTTCACTTTTTACACAGGTGTCATGGTTTGAGAGAAATGTCAAAAATACCGGCGAGAACGAAGGTGCTCCAAGGACGGTTGGCCAAAGCACAAAAACGAAGGAAAACGCTCGATCCACTCCAAATTTTGGCCAAAGCCTCTTTGACTGAGCATGGTACTTGATTGGGGACTCCCAGCCCAAATTTCAAGAAATTTGGAGAAAATTTTGTCATTTGTGAATTTTTTGTGCCAATTACAGGTTTTTCCCAAGAACTGGTCTCACCCCGGGTGAGACCAGTTTGAAGGGCTGCTCGGAATTTTGCAAACTTGGCATTTTTGGAAAGGGCATTCAAAAATAAAAATTACCAATACTTGGGAGAAGCCTGATTTTGAGTTTTGAGCCTCCAAAAGCTCAAAATACACCTAAAAAATGACTTTCTGCCCACTTTTGAGTTGCAGAAAGTGACCTTGGGAGAAATGGTTTTTGAGGGGTCAAATCAACACCAAATTCAGAAATTCCACTTGGGATGGAAAGTAGACAGGCCAAGCTTTCCAATGAGCCATCTTTCACCTGATTTGGACCAGTGGAACCCACTCAAAAACAGCTGTTAAGGGGCGCGACCAGAACTTCCAGGGGCGCGACCAGAACTTCCAGATTTGCCAGAATTCACATTTTTGGTCAAAAAACATTGTTTTGACTATGGTTGACCATTTTTACTTGTAGATGATGGATAAATGTAATATTTTCATGGCACTTTGATAGATTTTATCTCTCTTTACCCTTCTAGAAGCTTCCATGATGTAAAAAGTGAAAAATTAATGCATGGATGAGTTAGCTAAGTAATAGAGGCAAGTTGTTTGGCTGCCTATTTTCTAGTTCTTAGTTTAGAATTAGTTCAAACTGCTCCTAGAAAGCTGAGCTCGACCTCTAGAGGTGGGGAAAGGAGTTAGATGGTCTAGATGGTCTATATTATGCTCTCTCCTTCTCATTTTCATGGTTGGACTCTTGTGTAAGGAAGCTTTATTGTATATTGTGCATCTATTTCTGCAATTGAAGGCAAGGAAAGCCAGGGTTTTACAGACATCTTTGAGGATTCTTGTGGATCTGATTGTTGATGGTGTGTTCTCTACATGTTCTTGTAAGTTTGTTTATGTGTTTCACATCTCTCTTATGCTTCTAAATTGGACAGATGAAGTGGTAAAGTTTGAACTCATGTTTTGACATGCTCAGCTTTTTAGTTTGTTCAATTTTAATGTTTTCTACTGTCTAGAGAGGATTCGAATTGTGTGTTTGCACTCTTTAGCTTCTCCTCTATCATCTCTGATCATCCATCTCAGATTAAGGCATCAGCACTCATTCCTACCTTGCCCCTTAGATCCCCCTGTGAAAACTGTGCTCAATCCCCGCACCTTGAATTGCACTTCCACCAATTGCCACCAAAAACCCCAAAAAATCATTAAATCAACCCCCTTATCAATTTACTAGCCTAAAATCTTTATTATTAATTGGTCAGCCTAATCATATTGAAAGATCTATCGAATCTGACCCGAGAGAGCCTTCTCATACCTCGTAGGGCTAGCTACGAGGTGAAATGGTTTGATGTAGCCTTGAGAGTTTGTCTATCTCAGCCTAGGTGAATTCCAAGCGCTAACAGGTCCCCCGGCGGGGGTTCAGGGGCAGCTTCCCCGAAGCTAAAAATAGATGTAAAATTGCCTTGTAAAAGTCTAGTAATTTCTAGTAAATTTGGGTCGTTCATTAAGCGAATGATCTGATGGTAGAAGTTATGTTTAATTTAGGGTTGTTTTCCCTAGAAGGAAACCCCTCGCTATATATGAGGGAATTGTATTGCGTCTATGTAGATCTGTATTTTGAGTGAGGAAAAGAGAGGAGATTGAGAGCGAAGAGGGTGTTACAGCGGATCTGTTGTAGGTTGTATCTCTTCAGTTTGCTGGATAATAATAAAAGGATTGGTTGTTTCTCCGTGGACATAGCCCAAACTGGGTAAACCACGTATATCTATATCTCTCTTGTTTTATGCATTCTCTGTGTTTATATTTCTGCAATATTTTATGTGTTCCATTGCTCTGTAATATATAATTTTCTAACAACTGGTATCAAAGCCGAAGGTCTATTTGGCTGATAAACTCACAGGAGAGAATGGTTCCTGGTTCGAGTGGGAGTAATGGCGGAAGATGGTAGGTTTAGGGTCGAAAAATTCAACAGCCAAAACTACCAGCTGTGGAAGATGCAAATGGAAGATTAGCTGTATCAGAGAGATCTATACCTACCATTGAGCTGAAAGAAAAAGAAGCCGACGAGTATGACATACACTGAATGGAATATTCTCGATAGAAAGGCACTTGGAACAATACGGCTGTGCCTAGTGGCATCGGTAGCGTTTAATATTTAAAAGGAAACGACAATAGAGGGTTTAATGTCGACATTGACCAAACTATATGAAAAAACCTCGGCCTCAAATAAGGTATTTCTTATGAAGCGTTTATTTAATATGAAGATGTCAGAAGGTGGATCTGTTGCTGATCATTTAAATGATTTTAATACAGTTACAAGTCAGTTAAGTTCTGTAGGGGTAAATTTTGATGATGAAGTTAGGGCTCTGTTATTTCTGTGCTCATTGCCAGAAAGTTGGAATGGTTTAGTTATGGCCATTAGTAACTCTGTCTCTGGATCTAGTACTTTAAAGTTTGATGATGTTGTCGGTGCAATCCTTAGCGAGGAAATGCGATGGAAAAGCTCCGGTGAGACATCAGGTAATGCTTTGACTGCAGAGACTAGGGGAAGAAAAATGGAAAGAGGAAAGAGCCCAGGATATCACAGTAAGTCAAGAAAAGGCAGATCCAAGTCCAAATTGAGGATAGTGTGCTGGAAATGCGGGAAGAAAGGACACCTGAAGAAAGACTGCAAGTCTTGGAAGGGAAAAGAAGGAGACGCGCAACAAGAAACTAATCATGAAGCGAATATAATAGGTGATGTGTTACAAGATGCTTTGATTCTTTCACTAGAAAATATTATTGATGCCTAGGTGGTAGATTCAGGGGCCTCATTCCATGCCACACCTGATAAGAAACATTTTCATGATTATGTTCAAGGAGATTTTGGACAGGTTCGATTGGGTGATGATAAACCCTGTAAAATCGTTGGAATGGGTACAGTTTTCATAAAACAACAGAATGGAAATCAATGGCTATTGAAGGAGGTAAGGCATGTTCCAGATCTGAATAAAAATCTGATTTCAACAGGGCAGTTGAGAGGTGAAGGTTGCGTAACTACTTTCACGGATAAAACCTGGAAGTTCACTAAAGGATCCCTAGTAATAGCGAAAGGAGAAAAGGTTGGTACATTGTACTTATGCAATGGTATTTCTAATTCTGTTAATGCTTTAACCTTTATAGGAGAAGATACGGCATTGTGGCATCATAGGCTCGGGCACATGAGTGAGAAGGGGATGCAGATTCTTCACTCAAGAAATTGTTGCTAGGTTTGAAGCATGTTGATTTAAAATTCTATGAGAATTGTGTTTATGGAAAATAGAAGAGAGTCAGATTCCTTAGAGTTGGGAAAGAAAAGAAGAGCAAAAAATTAGAGCTTGTGCATACAAATGTATGGGGACTTGCTCAGGTATCATCTCTTGGTGGTTGTCGTTATTATGTTACTTTTATTGATGATGCAACCAGAAAAACCTGGATTTATTATATTCGAAATAAATCTGATGTATTTGATACTTTCAAGAAATGGAAAGCTTTGGTTGTGTTAGCGCTTGAAATTTCACCTCAGGCTGAGAAAGGCAAACTCCAAGGCAACATCAAACCACTTAGCCTCGTAGCTAGCCCTACGGGGCAGGAGAGGGCTCTCTCCGGTCTATCTCGGCAAAGATCTTCAACGGGCGAGATAACCAATAAGGAAACACTGATTTTAGGCTAGTAAACTGATAAAAAGGTTTGAATTGCGATTTTTAGGGTTTTGGTGGAAAGTTGGGGAAAGGCAATTTTGTGTGCAGGGATTGGACACAGTTTTTGCAGGGGGTTCTTTGGGGCAAGGTAGGAGACTGTACTGATGCCTTTGAAAGAGTCAGATGGGCAAGAATGACTGGTGAGGAGCTAAGGAGAGCAAGTAAACACCTTGAATTCTCCTTAAACAGATGAAAACATTGATATTAAGCAAACTTAAAGGCAGAGCATAGCAACCATGAATTCTACCTTAACACTTCATTTGCCTAATTTGCAGAAGGAAAAGTAAGAAGATGATTCACATAACAAAATTACAAGTACAAAGAGAAACACACCATCAATACATGTAACCACAGGAATCCCAAAAAGGACTGCAAAACCCTGGTCTTTCTTCCTTTGCCAAAATTGCAGAGATACAATGAGTAATACAATAGAGCTTTCTCCCTCAAGAGTCCAACCATGAAAATGACCAAGAAAGTACATAATATAGGCAATCTAACATCTTTCCTTGCCTCTAGGGGTCGAGCTCACTATCCTAGGAGCTGTTTCAACCAATTCTAAACTGAGCACTAAAATCTAGGCAGTCAAAACAACTTGCCTCTATAAGCTAGGAAACCAATTCATTCATTAAATTTTTGCCTATCACATGAATGAATCTTCTAGAAGAGATAAATAAGTGTCAAAATATCATAAAATTACATCATTTACAACAAGAAAGATCAAAATCTACTCCAAAAAGTCAAATCCAGTCAAAACTGCGTTTTGCTGAGCTGTAGGTGAATTTCTGTGAAAATTGCCCAACACGTCGCGCGCAGGTCTTGACAAGTCGCGCACAGGCTCTGTCTGCAATTTCACTCAATTTCTCTCCAAATCGCTTTTCACTAGTGGTTTGAGGCAAATGATGATCAAATGGAGGGAGAGAGGGGCTTTATAGGCTTGATTTAAATTAATTTCCCCTCAAACCCTCTTTCTAATGTTTACAACTTGACACTTTTTTAAAATTCAAATGTTGCTGACTTTATGGTTTCTTTTTGTCCTGAAATTGGTTGAACTGATGCTTTTTCTTGAAAATTTTTGCAGGGATAGCTTCTGAGGAATCTTGGCAAAGGGGACCAGGGCTGCATGCTAACTTTCGAAGAATTTTTAATTTTTACAACTTTTTACAAAAATGAGAAAATGACCTTGTCTTTAAAAACGGGGTTTTTAAATCCAAGGTAAAAATTAGCTGTACAAGATAAAATCTTTTGAAGAAATACTTTGATAGTCATCCCTCTGGCCTGCTGGGCATTTATTGACTCTTAAAGACATGACCTCAAAGACAAATTGGACCTAAACCCTAGACCTAGGACTTTTGACCTCAAGACAAGACAAGTAACCTTGAAAGAGTTTATTGACTGAAACAACTTGATCCAGCAGTGCCAAGAGGGGAATAAAGACACCAGCTCCTCCATCAGGGTTATGGCATGCCTAATGGAATGCAATGAGATGACACTGATGAGACACCTACTTATGCAAATGCAAAGAGCTTTGATCACTGATGGAGGGCTACTAGACCGACTCTAACATTGGCTCCAATGGGGATGGTAGCTCCTTGGAGGTACCAAGAACCTTAGACCTCTGGGAGAGAAGACTAGTGCCTTCATCCATTAGGCAATGGAGTCCATTATTTCAACAAATCAACACAACTGAAGACTCAACTTATTAACTGGAAACTGACTGAATTGATTGAAACACTAACTCGGCAAACTTCAAACTAGCACAACTGAATTGATTGAAACTGGAACAAAATGTTGCCTTTTGGCTGCTTATTTATTTACAAAATCTACCCTACTTTGCTGTAAAAAACAGTAGATCAGGTAATACTAAAATGCCAGATCAACCATTCCAGTAAACCTGAAAATGATGTCGCTCGAGAATGCTTCCACGAGGACACAGATGTAATTGCTGGCAGCCCTTCATGCACGTAATGAACCTGGTCACGGAAAAGATAGCCTGATCTATCAATCAAACTGAAAAACGTGTCCATGTAAGTTGTCATTGGATCACGGAAGCTGAACTCTGTTAGCTGCCCCAACTCTGCAATACACACTTCCAGCTGCACATTGTCAATGTAAACATCTGTAGGCAATTCTATGAGTTCTTGTTGCGAAGGAGGAAGGATTTCCAAAAACTTTTTAGGGTCTTGGAAATCATATGACTGGATTTGCTCATCTAATTCTTGAATCTCCTTTTCGATTCTTTCAACAATTAACTCACAGGTACCAATTTTAGTTTCAAGATGAAACTTCGGAGATTTCAAACATTGAAAGAAGGCACTGAAAAATTCTTCATTAATTTCAATATCCACCAACCACTCTCTAACTTCGTTTAGGGCTTCACAAAGTGCAGGGTTTGCCACATACCCCATCATTGCATGAATGGATAAAAAAGCACTGGAATGTCTGGATCGAATTGGAGTCGCCAAGTGAATAGTTCAGCCTGCATATGTGTCTGACTGCTGTCCACCATCAGCATCAGATCTGCAATTTGATTTTATGTACTGGGACAAGACAATCAACAAGTCGAATGTTCTCCCCAGTATGGTCACCAATATGTTAGCGCTTGAAATTTCACCTCAGGCTGAGAAAGGCAAACTCCAAGGCAACATCAAACCACTTAGCCTCGTAGCTAGCCCTACGGGGCAGGAGAGGGCTCTCTCCGGTCTATCTCGGCAAAGATCTTCAACGGGCGAGATAACCAATAAGGAAACACTGATTTTAGGCTAGTAAACTGATAAAAAGGTTTGAATTGCGATTTTTAGGGTTTTGGTGGAAAGTTGGGGAAAGGCAATTTTGGGTGCGGGGATTGGACACAGTTTTTGCAGGGGGTTCTTTGGGGCAAGGTAGGAGACTGTACTGATGCCTTTGAAAGAGTCATATGGGCAAGAATGACTGGTGAGGAGCTAAGGAGAGCAAGTAAACACCTTGAATTCTCCTTAAACAGATGAAAACATTGATATTAAGCAAACTTAAAGGCAGAGCATAGCAACCATGAATTCTACCTTAACACTTCATTTGCCTAATTTGCAGAAGGAAAAGTAAGAAGATGATTCACATAGCAAAATTACAAGTACAAAGAGAAACACACCATCAATACATGTAACCACAGGAATCCCAAAAAGGACTGCAAAACCCTGGTCTTTCTTCCTTTGCCAAAATTGCAGAGATATAATGAGTAATATAATAGAGCTTTCTCCCTCAAGAGTCCAACCATGAAAATGACCAAGAAAGTACATAATATAGGCAATCTAACATCTTTCCTTGCCTCTAGGGGTCGAGCTCACTATCCTAGGAGCTGTTTCAACCAATTCTAAACTGAGCACTAAAATCTAGGCAGTCGAAACAACTTGCCTCTATAAGCTAGGAAACCAATTCATTCATTAAATTTTTGCCTATCACATGAATGAATCTTCTAGAAGAGATAAATAAGTGTCAAAATATCATAAAATTACATCATTTACAACAAGAAAGATCAAAATCTACTCCAAAAAGTCAAATCCAGTCAAAACTGCGTTTTGCTGAGCTGTAGGTGAATTTCTGTGAAAACTGCCCAACACGTCGCGCACAGGTCTTGACAGGTCGCGCGCGGGCTCTGTCTGCAATTTCACTCAATTTCTCTCCAAATCACTTTTCACTAGTGCTTTGAGGCAAATGATGATCAAATGGAGGGAGAGAGGGGCTTTATAGGCTTGATTTAAATTAATTTCCCCTCAAACCCTCTTTCTAATGTTTACAACTTGACACTTTTTTAAAATTCAAATGCTCCTGACTTTATGGTTTCTTTTTGTCCTGAAATTGGTTGAACTGATGCTTTTTCTTGAAAATTTTTGTAGGGATAGCTTCTGAGGAATCTTGGCAAAGGGGACCAGGGCTGCATGCTGACTTTCGAAGAATTTTTAATTTTTACAACTTTTTACAAAAATGAGAAAAAGACCTTGTCTTTAAAAATAGGGTTTTTAAATCCAAGGTAAAAATTAGCTGTACAAGATAAAATCTTTTGAAGAAATACTTTGATAGTCATCCCTCTGGCCTACTGGGCATTTATTGACTCTTAAAGACATGACCTCAAAGACAAATTGGACCTAAACCCTAGACCTAGGACTTTTGACCTCAAGACAAGACAAGTAACCTTGAAAGAGTTTATTGACTGAAACAACTTGATCCAGCAGTGCCAAGAGGGGAATAAAGACACCAGCTCCTCCATCAGGGTTATGGCATGCCTAATGGAATGCAATGAGATGACACTGATGAGACACCTACTTATGCAAATGCAAAGAGCTTTGATCACTGATGGAGGGCTACTAGACCGACTCTAACAGGTTGAAAATGAGACACAAAAAAGGTTGAAGTGATTCAGATCAGATAATGGAGGTGAATATTGCAGCAAAGAGTTTGATAGGTACTATTCATAGAATGGAATTCGTAGAGAGAAGATAGTTCCAGGAACATCACAAGAAAATGGTGTGTCAGAAAGGATGAACAGGACAATCATGGAGCATGCAAGGTGCATGAGATTGCATGCAGGATTGCCTTTACAATTTTGGGCAAATGTTGTAGATACTGTTGTTTATCTAATAAACAGAGAGCCTTCAAGTTCCTTGGATGGTGGTATTCCAGAGGAGGCATGGACAGGTAAAAAGGTAAACTACTCTTTTTTAAAAACTTTTGGTTGTGAAGCCTTTGTCCACATTAACAAAGAAAATAGAACAAATCTTGAGGCAAAATCAAAGAAATTTACCTTTATTGGATATGGTGTTAATGATTTTGGTTATCGCTTTTATGATTATGAAAAACATAAAATCATTAGGAGCAGAGATGTCATATTCAATGAAAAGGTTTTGTATAAGGACTAGCTACAGGAAAAGAAATAGGAAAAAGAAAATAGAGAATACACAGTGCTTGACGATATCACAGGAAAAGTGATGGTGCATGAAAATCATAATGATCAACAGCCATAACAACAACCATAATCGCAACAAGCACTTCAATCACCTAAAAGTGGTGTTAGAAGATCTACCAGGATAAGTAGACCCCCTAAATGATACTCTCCTTCATTATATTATGTATTGTTCATTGATTCTAGTGAAACAGAATGTTATGAAGAAGCAGTGCAGGTAGAAACCAGGAAGAAGTGGGAGCAAGCCATGAAAGAAGAGATGGACTCCTTAGCACATAACCAGACTTGGGACTTAGTCAGGTTTCCTGCAGGTAAAACAACATTGCAGAATAAATGGGTTTACAAGTTGAAGGAAGAAGATGGAGGTAGAAAAAGGTATAAAGCTAGACTTGTGGTGAAAGGGTTTGCACAGAAAAAGGGTATAGACTTTGATAAGATATTTTCTCCTGTTGTGAAAATGACTTCAATCAAAACTATTCTAAGTCTAGTAGCAGCTGAAGATTTGCATCTTGAGCAGTTAGATGTAAAGACATCCTTTCTCCATGGGGATTTGGAGGAAGAGATAAATATGCAGCAGCCACAAGGATATGAGGTAAATGGAAGGAGAAACTAGTGTGCAGGTTGAAGAAGAGCTTGTATGGCTTAAAACAGGCGCCAAGGCAGTGGTATCTAAAATTTGACAGGTTTATGTCTGAACAAGGTTATACTAGGTGTCACTCTAATCATTGTGTTTATCTCAAAAGGCAAAATGATGGCAGCTATATTATATTGTTATTGTATGTAGATGAAATGCTTGTTGTAGGTTCTAACATGCAAGAAATAAATGTGCTCAAAAGGAAATTGGCAAACTCATTTGCAATGAAGGATTTGGGTGCTGCAAAACAAATTCTTGGTATGAGAATAACTAGAGACAAGAAGAATCGCAAATTAACATTATCTCAAAGTGAGTACATAGAAAAGGTGTTGAAAAGGTTTAATATGCATAATGCAAAACCAATTATTATACTTTTGGCTAGCCATTTCAAATTAAACAAGGAGGTGTGTCCCAAGACCCGGGAAGAAATGGCTCATATGTCTAAAGTTCCATATGCATCAGTAGTTGGAAGCTTAATGTATGTAATGGTTTGCACAAGGCCTGATATTGCACATGCAATGGGAGTTGTAAGCAGGTACATGAACAATCTAGGAAAAGAACATTGGATGGTTGTGAAGTGGATTCTCAGGTATTTGAGAGGTACCACAAATCAAGCATTATGCTTTGGTGGTTCAAACATTGTTCTACAGGGATATGTTGATGCAGATATGGCAGGTGACAGAGATAACAGGAGGAGCACTACAGGATATGTATTTACTATAGGTGGAACAGTTTTTAGTTGGGTTTCAAAAATCCAAAGTGTTGTTCAACTTTCAACAATATAAGCAGAGCATGTTGCTGCTATAGAGGCTAGTAAAGAAATGATTTGGTTACAAAGATTTCTGGATGAATTGGGTAAGAAGCAGGAGTTGGGCAGGTTATACAATGACAACCAAAGTGCTATACATCTTGCAAATAAATCTGCATTTCATTCCAAGACTAAGCATATACAACTCAAGTACCATTTCATACGGTCAGCATTGGAAGATGGACAGTTGAAGTTGGAAAAGATACACACTAGCCAGAATCCTGCAGATATGTTAACAAAAGTTGTAACCAGGGAGATACTGAGAATCTGCTCAGTTTCAATTGGTCTTCAAGTATGATGAATAAGATGGGAAACAACGAGGTCCAAAGTGGAGTCATTGTCTAGCAAATGAAGCAGCGGTGGAGTTGCTATAATCAGTCTCTAAGTGGGAGATTGTTGGGTGTGGAGCCTGATTATCTTCTGTATTCAAAGGTCCCAGCCAGATGTATACCCCAGGAAGATTATACACTCCTCCACGCGGGGGGTGCGGGGGGAACTTGTCCCCCCCCCATGGAGGTCCGGGGGGGCCGATCCCCCCTAGTTGGGGGGTCCAAGGGCCAGCGGTCCCCCGGCGGGGGTTCAGGTGCAGCGCCCCCGAAGCTAAAAATAGATGTAAAATTGACTTGTAAAAGTCTAGTAATTTCTAGTAAATCTGGGCCGTTCATTAGGCGGATGATCTGACAGTAGAAGTTATGTTTAATTTAGGGTTTTTTGCCCTAGAAGGCAACCCCTCGCTATATATGAGGGAATTGTATTGCATCTATGTAGATCTGTAGTCTGAGTGAGGAAAAGAGAGGAGATTGAGAGAGAAGAGGGTGTTACAGTGGATTTGATGTAGGTTGTATCGCTTCAGTTTGCTGGATAATAATAAAAGAAGGACTGACTGTTTCTCTGTGGACGTCGCCCAACCTAGTTGAACCACGTATATCTGTGTCTCTCTTGTTTTATGCGTTTTCTGTGTTTATATTTCTACGATATTTTATGTTTTCCATTACTTTGTAATATATAATTTTCTAATAAAATCTAGTCTAAAATGAACTAGAGATGAACCATTTTCCCATGAAAGGGAAACCACATAGTCCTTTGGAAAATGCGGAAGATAGTTTAAGACAAAATGAACATAGACCATACAAAAACAGTGTCTTCTAGTTTGACTAGAAAAACTGAAACAACTATCTAGTCTGAAAGAAGACAAAGGCATATATTGCCTAGTAACTGATGATCATATTGTTTACTTGGCTCTGGATCTTCTTAGGGTTGGAATTGCTTAGATTTAGTCTTATTTTATTTATCCATCATGTCCATATAGGCAAATGGATCATCATATCCTTCTGGAAACAAGGGAGGACAATCCCATTCAATCAAACAACCATAAGAGCTTGTGCCTTATTGTGAGGATTCACCTTTGGATATCTAGGCCATGCTGGTGGGAAGCTTTCATTGACTATCGACTTTTGTCTTAGGATTCTTGCTAGAGGGGGAATCGCAAACCTCTAGGCATTTTTCCTTTTCTTGTGCCACTAGAAGGCCAGGGTGTGGAGGTGTGCCAATCTGGTGTGAGGAATCCATATCTGCAGAGCTTTCCTTGGAACTGGAGGATGTTGGAGTTAGGGGATGGGAGGGAACTTAATGTTAATTGACCAAGAGAGATTTCATAGTGAGAGACGAGTATTGTTGAGATGGACACCAACCTCTACCATTCTGTTTTTGGCTACTCCCTTAGCTTCTTCCATGTTCCAGATGTGGTGCACTAACAAGTTCCTCATTGCCTATAGCCTGTCACCCAAATTCCTTCACTTCTTGACCTCCATTATCGCAACCAAACGATGGATGTGAGCTGGAATATCCTAGTTGAAAAGATCCTTTTCTTGACCATGTCAAGGATGGAGGGGCCGCCACCTTCATCCTCTTCCATCACGTCTAGCTCTGTCATGTTCTCGAACCATGTATGCTTGCCTGGTGTGATGGTGTTTGGAGCGATGAAGTCTAGACGTTCTGGATACAAATACGTTGCCCCTCTTTTCAGATCTTATTACCTGCATGATAGAATGAAGGAGGGGAGGAAGGTGCAGTAGCATAAACCTGAGCAAAAGCATGAATGCTAATGTAAGGCAGATCTCAAGCCAAATCCCAAGTGAATGTTCTAGACAACCAAATATAATTGTGATTGAGCCCCATTTATTGAGCTCTGTGGTGCATGACCGCCACCCTGAATGTGAGCATGATGTTTTTCATGTGTTTCCTCACTCGATGTTACACCCAAGTTCGGGAGAAAATCATATAATATTTAACATAAAGTTTAGAAATATTTTAATTTAATCTTATACTATTAAAAACATGAGAATTCACACTCTATGCGGAAAAATGTGAAAGTTCAAAATATATATTTGAGTTAATTTTGCAATATGTAAAAAAATATATATTGCTATAATCATTGAAATTATGTAATAATTAATATAAATTAATATAAAATTTATAAATATATTTTGATTGAAATAATTACTAACTTTAAGAAACTATTATTCTTATAATTGTTAGTCATAAAAAAAGATGTTTAAAAAATTATAAATTTTGACATTTCCTTGTTGTAATTAATTGAATATAAATTTTTGACATTTTCTTGATGTGTGGGGGGACATGTTGTAATGTTTAACATTTTGACTTAGTCAAAATATAGCAAAAGTAAATTTAATTAAAAATAAATAAAATGAAAAACCAGGAAATTCACCAACACGTGGTTTTTTCCCATTGTATCCTTAACCCATGGTTTTTTTCCATGGTGTTCTTCTCTAATGTGGCCTATTAAATGCTAATAATTAAACAAACCTAGATATATCTTAACTCTCGATCTACCAACTGCCAAGAAGGATCAATGACTTTAGGGTTGGTATTTTCTTAAGAAGAGGCATTGTCAATAAGAAACAAGAAAACATTAACAACCTTTTCTCCTTCTTCTTGGACAAAAAAATTTGGATTCTTGTTGGGCGGTGCATCCCAAGCCATAATCACCATGAATAGTTCAACATCCTCAAAAGAATCATAAGGCACACTAGGGAACTTTGAAATATTTTAACTTGTTAGTGCTCAATATAGGAAAATCAAATGCATTAATCAAGCATGCCTTCTTCTCTGTACAAGAAACTTCATGGGATTTTATACCATAGTATTGATCTTCCAACTAAATGATAATTTTAACTTCTAAGAAAATTCAATTGATATGGCATATTCATTATGGTCAAGGCTTTATAGAGGACTATCTCTTATATAAATGCCTCCTATATCATCAATGCCATCTTGTGGTAACAATTCTTCAACTACATATTCAACCACATTTATTGTTAATTGTAGTGAAAATAATCTCATAATTTTCAAGATACATATAAGATCACAAGTTATAATGTCTCTTATTAACACATGAATATAGATTATAATGCCAAGAAAAGAACCCTTTAGACCACTATAATTTTTCTACTTGTAATATTTGTCAATGGCTATTGTCCTTTTAGCTCATTGGCATTGGCCTTCTAGCCCCTAAACTAGTTGGCCTTCCTAACTGGCTTTCTAACCTTACATAATTTTGTGTCTTCAACCTCATGTTGACAATAAGGACATTATTTAATTCAAAATATTTAAAATTACACAATTTTGCTTCACTTCATATAAACTTTCAACCAACAATGCCTATAAGCCAAATAAAGGTTCGTGACTTGGGGTAACATTTCTACTAACTTACCTTGTCCATTACACTCAAGGTTTGGGACTTGCAAATCTAGCCCTTCTACCCTCATCAAATTCAAAATGTATATCGAATTGAAAATCATTTTCCATCCATTCTCCCTTTTCCTAGTCTTGTTTGAAGAGGACTACTTGACATTTTCCTTGTTATGAAACCAGCTCACAAAATATAGAAAAGATAGATAAACGCCTTAGAATTTAGCCTCTTCGAGGGGGCAACCTCCTTTACATTACACAAATGAACAATTCTTGGATGATACAAATGACAAGACCTCCTTTCTATATATAGGAGTCTAAGGGGTCATAATATAATCAGAGTCGACATAACAATAATAATGTAAGGGCGCAATAATAACAGTAGTGGGCTTCTATGGGGCACAATAATAACAATATGGGGACTACATGGGCACAACAATATAATAAGGGGGTTGTACTAATAACAATAAGGGGTTACACTAGTAGTATAGGGACCTAACATGCCCCTCTCATTCAAAAAGTTTTTTCCTCAACGCTTGAGTAGTTCTTCATGCTTCTGTATAAAATTCTTGTCCTCCCATGTGGAATCTTCAGCAGGTAAGTTCTTCCACTTGATGAGATACTCTGAAATTGATCGATTTCGTAGCTGTCGGTTTCTTGTTGCTGTGACTGCTCCAAGTTCCAATATGATTTTTCCTTCCTCTTCAAGTTCTGGCAATATTGTTTGAATTGGGATCTTTTGCAACTTTTGAATGAGTGGCCACACTTCTTCGTCCTTCTTCCATTCATCCCTTGCTTTATTTATCCAATATGTTTGGATAATAGAAATAGCACAAAACAATGCTTCCACATCCTCATCCTTTCTTGAGAGTGCATCTGCAACAAAATTTTTCTTCCCTTTTCTATAGATGATGTCAAAGTCATAACCCAACATATTTGTGACCCATTTTTTCTGTTCTTCTAAAGATAATATTTGTTCTAAAAAGTATTTAAGACTATCATGATCCATTTTTACATTGAAGTGTCTTCCCATTGGGTAAGGTCGCCATTTTTTAATTGCATGTAGTATTGCCAACATTTCCTTCTCATAAATATCTTGCTTGAGATGTAGCCGTAAAAATACCCAATCACCTACATCAAAACATTTTTCACTATGATGTTGATCTACTTGTTCTTTCATTCGATTCTGCACCAAAGTGGCGTTATCCTTTAAAAGTTGGAGAACTTGTTGTTGATGCTCGATGTGATCTTTCATTGCTTGAACCTTTTCCTTCTTGATATGTCCTTTTATCTTTAGAGTTTGAGGAGTGGTAATTTCTTCCAATGCTTTACAAGATATGGTCAGATTCATTTCTTGATGCTCGATGTGATCTTTCACTTCTTGAACATTTTTCTTCTTGATATGTCCTTCTATCTTAATAGTTTGAGGAGTGGTAATTCCAGCCAATGCATTACAAGATATGGTTGGATTCATTTCTTCTTTCTCGATGTGATCTTTCACTTCTTGAACCTTTTTCTTCTTGATATGTCCTTCTATCTTGAGAGTTTGAGGAGTGGTAATTCTTGCCAATGCTTTACAAGATATGGTCAGATTCATTTCTTCTTTCTCTGGGGTTTCTTCCTGGTGTATATCCTCTTCTTTTGATGTTTCTTGATCCTTTTCTTCCTCCTCTTCATAATCTATGTAAAATAATTTCTTCTCAGCACACTTATGACCTTTAGTGCATTTTCTATCACAATTGTAACAAAGCCCTTTTTCTCTTTTTTCTTCCAATTGTTGTGGTCTCACCCTTGTAGGTTTTGGAAAGCGAAGAGAAGAAACACTTCCATAATTATAGTCGTGAGTGGTGGGAATCCTTATTTCCATAATTTCGCTTTCAATTTTTCTTGCCCACCTAAATTCTTTCTCCAATGAATCAGGTTCCAAAAGACGAACCTCATGTTGAATGTTATCCTTTAAAGTACCTACGAAGACATCAATCCTTTGCTTCTCTGAAATATCATTTGCCCTTATATTCAATTTTTGAATGTCCTCAATGGGCTCTACCATTGAACACTTTTGTTTGAGATTTATCAATTGGCTAAAGAAGGTGTTTCTCTTTGTATCCCCATAATGTGCTATCATTTCCTCCGTGAAAATTGACCACGTGACAAGTGGTTTACGAGAACAAAGCCCTTTATACCATAAAAATTGATTCAGTTCTAAAATATTTGATGCAATACATACCTTTTGTAACAGTGGTACACCATGTAGATCAAATATTTCTCCATATGTAGTATCCACTTTACCGGATCCTTGCCATCAAACTTCCTCATCTCGCTTTTTCTTAATTTTAGGAGCTCGATATTGAAATGACTGTAACTTTGTAATTTCGGATCTTCCAATTCTGAAATTGCATTTTTTAGTAGCACCCTACGTCCTCTTTCCAATGCCACCAGTCTGATCAAAATTGGATTCTCCAAGGAAGAGTTATGCCAAATCTCCCATGGTGACCTGATTATAGACTAGTTCAGTAGAGCGAACTTGTATGACGTGCCACAAGTCACTATTTCGACCTTTGGCTCTGAAAAATATATACGAGAAACTACAGTCCATCCTCTTTCTATACCTTCTTACGAAATTTTAATCCAATGCTCAGAGAGAAAGTTATGACGATTTTCCCCAGGTCACCTATTTGGAATGTAATTCAGGAGTCTGCAAAAAAAACTCTCTTCCTCAGATCATATCTCCACAACTATAGAGCGAAAATCTCTGAAATTCGGACCCGAGGTTCAGTACGATTTCGTCTCAAATGGTTTTTTTTTAGCTTCTGAAACATCGCAGAAAAAAGTTATAGTGAAAATGCCACGATGACTTATTTGGAGCAGCGAAACCCTAGAATCCAAAGCTCTGATACCAAATGTTATGAAAAAAACTCACAAAAATATAGAAAAGATAGATAAACGCCTTAGAATTCAGCCTCTTTGAGGGGGCAACCTCCTTTACATTACACAAATGAACAATTCTTGGATGATACAAATGACAAGACCTCCTTTCTATATATAGGAGTCTAAGGAGTATAATATAATCAGAGCCGACATAACAATAATAATGTAAGGGCACAATAATAACAGTAGTGGGACTACATGGACACAAAAATATAATAAGGGGGTTGTACTAATAACAATAAGGGGTTACACTAGTAGTATAGGGACCTAACATTCCTCTATTGCATAATTGTATAACCTTCTTTCAAGTGTTGCCTTCCTTTGTCAATAAGTAATTAGCATATGCAAAACCTTGTACAATAATTCCTATACATAACAAATATGCGCTTAAATTTCACATCAATATGAAAAAAACATACAAATGCAAATACCAAGAGAGAAACTCTCCCCTAAATAATGAAGCTATGAACAAACCCCTTATTTAATGAAACTATGAACAAACCTATGTGATGACAAAATATTTGCAAGAACAAAAATATTCCAAAATCATGTAATCTAAATGCATATGCATCATTATTCCATTACTTTATGAAGGGGAAATGCATGTGTTTGCAATAACGAACTCACGACAACAATTTAGATATCATTATAGTCCTAAGATATTTGCATTACAAGTTTTTGTTCATCAAGCTTCATTATAATTTAAACTTTAAGTCATTTGTTATTAATTTTGGTGTCAAAGTTCCTTTTGTTAATGGTCTTCTCTTAGCTTGCACAATATGTTTCCTTTAATGAATTAAAGGAAGTAGAAACCATGTTGACGAGATGGAATAAGAAGGCAATGATCTTGAATGAAAACTTTCATTGAAAGTATAGAAATCTAAATTTAGTTTCATTTAGGCTAGATATCATTGCGAGAAACATATTACTGTATGAAGATATTGATCCTTCACTAATTTAACCATAATAGTTTGATTTTTTATTGAAATCCAATGAAGTAAACTTGTGATTGTTGTGACAATCCCTTGCATTTTCTTATTTTGGATCCCTACCAAGAGGGAAATATGCCAAATCTTGCTTGAATCTCCACAAGAGGGATTTAGTCTTCGTTCAATATTATATTCAACCCAAAACAAATATGGCTACCTTTACTCCTTTTATAGACTTGACCTTATAGTAATGGGCATACTCATATGAAAAAGATTGGCAAAAGTATTCAGGCGTGGATGTTTCACTAATTCAAAAACTTTTAAATATTGGAAATGATAGACGAAGGCCTTTAGATCCGAGTAAAGGAAACTTATGAGGCCTTATAACCACTGTGTACCTCTTATCAAATAAATATTCACACAAGAGTATGGTTTGAGAAAATTTTGGCATCTAATTCACAATGTAATACTGCTGGTAATGGCTCTTGAGTGAATAAGAATCCTTTCACCTAATCTCTTCACATAAACTAACTCATGACTTTACTTAGAGTTCAAACCTTTTTTCAAAACAAGTAAGAGTATATTACATATTCAAAGGCATTTAAACAAGCATTTGCAAAGCATGAGAAACATGTATCCATAGGTGACATCAAATACTAAAAGAATTCATTTTAAGCAACATGGAGCAATTCTATCAATTGTAAACTTCAATCCAATTTGCAACATGAAGCAATTCTATCAATTGCATGTATTTGTTAAGCAAAGAGTTATCTTATCATGTTGCATTTTGTAATCAAAACTCCTGGAACCTCTGCATGTGGCTGCTCTACATCAGTCTGAGGCTCCTCCTCCTTAAGAACCAATAGTTCCTCCACAGCCTGTAGTTGGAGTTCCCTCTCAAGGAAAACTCGCATGACCTTCTACTCATCAAACTTGAGATCTCTGTAAACCACTGTCCTCCGACTGGTAGGAAAGTACACCCCATAGTTGTGAGGCGTACCAGTGTACCCCACAAGTATCTCCAACTCTATTGTTGGCTCAAGGTTCTTCCGTGCATCCTTTGTCACATGGAAATATACCAATGAGCTAAAGATCCTGAAGTGACCCACATCTGGTCTCTTACCGGAGAAAGCTTCCTCCGGTGTCTTCATCCCAAGTATGCGATGCGGGCTTATATTCTGCAAATAGACTGTTGTGTTGCATTCCTCAGCCCACAAGTGAAGTGGTATGCCTTGGTCATGCAGCATTGCCCATGTTTCCCCTACAATATTTTTGTTCTTCCTCTTGGCTACACCATTCTGCTGTGGGTTATGAGGTTACGCCAAATCTTGTTTAATTCCTTCCACTGCACAGAAGTCCTTAAACTCTTGAGAGACATATTCTCCACCGTTGTTGCTTCTCAAGGCCTTGATATTCTTCCCTGACTCTTTCTCAACCAAAGCTTTGAACTCACAAAACTTTGAGAAGGTTTGGTCCTTGTTTAGCATGAAATAAATCCAGCATTTACGAGAAAATTCAGCAATGAAAATCACATAATACCTTTTCTTCGTTGTGGATTCCATCGAGAATGATCCACACACATCAGTATGAACTCGCTCTAAGATAGCCTTCGCTCAACTGTCTCGATCATGAAAGAAAAACTTGGTGTACTTTCCCAAGGTACAACCTTTACATGTGTCAACTTGCTCAAGTTTACCTTTGGGAAGTCCTGCAGATATCTGTTGCATTATCTTCAAAGCCCCATGATGCAAATGGCCCAACCGCCTGTGCCACAACTTGCCAATGTCTTGGCTTTGCACCAATTCTTCTTTCTTACTCAATGTTGCACAATCATCTACCTCTAGTTTATAGAGATTCTTCACCTGAATCCTTATCCTCTTGGTCTAACCTGTGGCTATGTGTCTTAGGAACACCTTTCCTTTACTGAAGACAACATCGTAGCCTTTGTCCTCCAATATCACGACCAATACCAAGTTCTTCTTTAGTCCAGGCACATACATCACATCTGTCAAGGTGATAGGAGGTCCAAGCTCCCTCTGAAAAGCAACTGTTCCCACTCCTGAAACATTATACCTTCCATCGTCACCCATCTCTATGCACATCTTGAGCTCTTTCTCCTCCAAGGCACTGAATAAACTTTTATCACCTATCATGTGGAATGAGGCTCCCCTATCAAGATACCAAACACAACCCGTCATCGATGACACCATGCATGCGATGAGGGTAAAGTCCATTTTGAACTGAGAGGCTAATGCCTCACCTTCCGATCCTTCCGAGGATCCCTTCTTGGACTTCTTCGATGGGAAATTGGTTGCATAATTTCCCATCTCATGACAATTAAAGCATCTCACTTTAGACTTCTCACCCTTCTTCCCTCCATGAGAAGAATTCGATTTGGAATGGGAAGCCTTCCCCTTCCCTTTCCTTTCCTTACTCGTTAAGGCTATATTTTCTTCATCATCATCCTTGGATGAAGAACCATCTCGTGTGCTCCTCCTGCATGAGATCTAACCACAGTTGTTCCCAATCTGACAGTTTCTCCCTTCCATTCACAAAGACTTGGTATCTATTCCAACTCTTTGGAAGGCCAAGGAGAGCGAGGCTCACCATATCATCATCAGCAGTAGTTATTCCCACATTGCTAAGCTCATCTCTACAGGTAGTGATCTTGTTTAGATATGTGGAAATAGTATCGCCCTTCTCCATCTTGATTCTTTGAAGCTTCTCCTTGAGCACCAATTTCCTCTGGTCGCTATTGTTCTAGTATAGGTCCTTCAATGTCTTCCACATTGAAAATGGAGTATCCTTCCCATGTAGACTCGAGAAAATATGATCTCGAACTCCCTCAAGGATGATCCGTCTCGCCTTGGCCACACACTTCTTCCACTCAGCCAACTCTTGTGCATTAGTTGAAGCTGGCTTTGGGATTTCTCAATCAATGAAATCCTTCAAGCCATTGTCTTCTAATACAGCCTCCATTCTATCTTTCCATGCTATGTAATTCTAGCTACCTTCCAAGGCATACTCGAGTCTCAAGCCATAGAACGCCATTGGCCAACCTTGAAGTATGATAAGAACTCGATTTGCCCCTGCAACCCCAAACTTCAAACTTCGAATTCTCTTCTCCATATACTTTTCACTGCTCTAATAAACTTGGCTCTGATACCATGCAGAAATTCTCTACAAATCTTCTAGCTCTGATACCATGTAGAAATTCTAAATTCTCTACAAATATTGCTCTAAGACCATGTAGAAAATCTGACTGTAGGTTAACCCAATAATGCAATATAGATCAAAGCAAAATACTACAACCTACTTCTACTCATAGTTTGCGGAAGCTTAAAGATTGAGTCGAACAATATAACTAGAAGAAGAAGAATCAATCGCACAATACACATGAAAATACTTTGGGGAAAGCCTCAGCTAAAAACCCCACTATCTGTATCATCATACAAGGTGGAAATACATAGAGATTATACAAAGCCTTAGCCCTCACAGCTAATCACCTCTCAATACAATCCTCACAGATGCTCATAGGCAATCCTGGCTTCTCACAAGCCTTCCTCTCTTCCCTCCAAGCTCCTATTTCCTTGTGTTGTTCCTCTGGGATGATCTCCTTCAACCAAGTGGAAAAACTCGATTTACCAAGTGGATGATCTCATGATCTCACACACAGCCAGAACTGTGCAATCCTCAAGGAATTATTCCTTCTGCATGCATGAGTTTTCTTTATAGGAAAACACATGCAACTGATAGTACATTGTCCTTGTCTTTAATCTCAACTAGGTCTTTCTCAGAATATACATGCATGAATTACTGATGAGGGAATCTTCAGTTAACTGGAGTACACTAGTTGAGTGCATGAATGCATGAACTGACTGTTAACTCTCTATTAGTTTGTCAAACAGTTTGGAACTAATTTAACTGGACTTAATTCAATAAACTGAGTTAACTAATTACAACTCAAATATAACTCAATATTATCTCCTTAATTTAAGGCTTATCTCCTTAATTTAAGGGATAAATGTTGCATGACTTTAGAAAGACTTCTAACTTGAATTTCTCCAACTAATTAAGTCAAAATAACTTAATTAATTATTTCCAAGTAGCTGGTAAGACTAAATTCGATTTTAATTCACAATTTAATTCAAGGACAAATTAAATTGGAATATTCTTGTTGCCACATTTCAACACTCCCTCTCAACAAGAAAGGGATTATATTGTAGCAACATGATCCTCCCATCATCAGCAGCTTGCTTTACCTTGTAAAGCCAACAGGAACTCACAACTCACTTGTTCTTCGGTCTTGAAACATGTCCCAAACACTGTTACGAACTATGGAGTCATACTCCTCCACCATAGCATCAACCCAAATCGACTACTGCATTGTTTCCTCAAAGGAAGATGGCTCTGTCTCAACACATTCCCCATCAAGGACCATGTATCTAGTGTACCTCTCAAGTGACCTCCTCAGTCTGCGCTGAGAAAATGGTGCTCCCACATTCTCTCACACATCCTGCAATAATCTGTCAGCTTCTCTTGTGCGCTTTTGTCCATCTCTGGAAGACTCTACTTGAGTGGATGTCTCCACTCCTAGAACCTCTGCATGTCTGCTTCACATCAGTCTGAGGCTCCTCCTCCTTAGGAACCAATAGTTCCTCCACAGCCTATAGTTGGATCTCCCTCTCAAGGGAAACTCGCATGGCCTTATGCTCATCAAACTTGAGATCTCTGTCAACCACTGTCCTCCGACTGGTAGGAAAGTACACCCGATAGTTGTGAGGTGTATCAGTGTACCCCACAAGTATCCCCAACTCTGTTTTTGGCTCAAGCTTCTTCCGTGCATCCTTTGTCACATGGAAATATACCGATGAGCTAAAGATCCTTAAGTGACCCACATCTGGTCTCTTGCCGGAGAAAGCTTCCTCTGGTGTCTTCATCCCAAGTATGCGATGTGGGCTTCTATTCTACAAATAGAATGTTGTGTTGCATGCCTCAGTGAACAAGTGAAGTGGTAGGCCTTGGTCATGTAGCATTTCCTGTGTTGCCCCTACAATAGTTCTGCTCTTCCTCTCGGCTACCCCATTCTGTTGTGGGTTAGGAGGTGTTGTCAACTCTCATTTAAATACTTCCACTACACAGAAGTCCTTAAAATTTTGAGAGACATATTCTCCACCGTTGTTGCTTTTCAAGGCCTTGATCTTCTTCCCTGACTCTTTCTCAACCAAAACTTTGAACTCACAAAACTTTGAGAAGGTTTGGTCCTTCTTCTGCATCAAATAAATCCAGCATTTACGAGAAAAATCATCAATTAAAATCACATAATACCTTTGCTTCGTTGTGGATTTCGTCGAGAATGGTCCACACACATCAGTATGAACTCGCTCTAAGATAGCCTTTGCTCGACTGTCTCGATCATGAAAGGAAGACTTGGTGTACTTTCCCAAGGTACAACCTTTGCATGTGTCAACTTGTTCAAGTTTACCTTTGGGAAGTCCTGTAGATATCTGCTGCATTGTCTTGAAAGCCCCATGATGCAAATGGGCCAACCGCCTATGCCACAACTCACTAATGTCTTGGCTTTGCACCAATTCTTCTTTTGTACTCAATGCTGCACAATCATTTACCTCTAGTTTATAGAGATTCTTCACCCGAATCCTTATCCTCTTGGTCTGACCCGTGGCTATGTGTCTTAGGAACACCTTTCCTTTACTAAAGACAACATCGTAGCCTTTGTCCTCCAACATCGCCACTGATACCAATTTCTTCTTCAGTCTAGGCACATACATCACATTTTTCAAGTTGATAGGAGGTCCACGCTCCCTTTGAAAAGAAACTGTGCCCACTCCTGAAAAATTATACCTTTCGTCGTCACCCATCTCTATGCGCATCTTGAGGTCTTTCTCCTCCAAGGCACTGAATAATGTTTTATCACCGGTCATGTGGAATGAGGCTCCACTGTCAAGATACCAAACACAACCCATCATTGATGACACCATGCATGCGATAAGGGTAAAGTCCATTTCAAACTGAGAGGCTAATGCCTCACCTTCCAATCCTTCTGAGGATCCGTTCTTGGACTTCTTCGATGGGAAATTTGTCGCATAATGTCCCATCTCGTGAAAATTAAAGCATGTCACTTTAGACTTGTCACCCTTCTTCCGTCCATGAGAAGAATTCGATTTGGAATGGGAAGCCTTCCCCTTCCCTTTCCTTGCCTTACTCGCTAAGGCCAGATTTTCTTCATCATCATCCTTAGATTAAGAACCATCTCGTTTGCTCCTCCTGATCTCCTCCTGCATGAGATCTGACCACAGTCATTCCCAATCTGACGGTTTCTCCCTTCCATTCACAGATTCCTGGTAGCTATTCCAACTCTTTGGAAGGCTAAGGAGAATGAGGCTCACCATATCATCATTGGAAGTAAATATTCCCACACTGCTAATCTCATCTCTGCAGGTGGTGAGCTTGTTCATATATGTGGAAATAGTATCACCCTTCTCCATCTTGATTCTTCGAAGCTTATATTTGAGCACCAATTTCCTCTAGTCGCTATTGTTCTGGTAGAGATCCTTCAATGTCTTCCACATTGTAAATGGAGTATCCTTCCCATGGAGACTCGAGACAATATGGTCTCGAACTCCCTCAAGGATGATCTGTCTTGCCTTTGCCACACACTTCTTCCACTCAACCAACTCTTGTGCATTAGTTGAAGCTGGCTTTGGGATTTCTCGATCAATCAAATCCTTCAAGCCATTGTCTTCTAATACAGCCTCCATTCTATCTTTCCATGCTATGTAATTCGAGCTACCTTCCAAGGCATACTCGAGTCTCAATCCATAGAACGCCACTGGCCAACCTTGAAGTATGATAAGAATTTGATTTTCACCTGCAACCCTGAACTTCAAACTTCAAATTCTCTTCTTCGTATATTGTTCACTGCTCTGATAAACTTGGCTGTGATACCATGTAGAAATTCTCTACAAATATTCTAGCTCTGATACCATGTAGAAATTCTCCAAATTCTCTACAAATCTCACTCTAAGACCATGTAGAAAATATGACTATAGGTTAACCTGATAATGCAATTTAGATCAAAGAAAAATACTATAAACTACTTCTACTCACAATTTGCGAAAGCTTAAAGATCGAGTTGAACAATATAACCAAAATAAGAAGAATCAATCGCACAATATACATGAAAATACTTTGGGGAAAGCCTCAGCTAAAAACCCCACTATCTGTATTATCATACAAGGTGGAAATACATAGAGATTATACAAGCCTTAGCTCTCACAACTAGCCAGCTCTCAATACAGTCCTCACAGATGCTCACAGGAAATCTTGGCTTCTCACAAGCCTTTCTCTCTGCCATCCAAGCTCCTATTTCCTTGCATTTTTCCTCTAGGATGATCTCCTTCAACCAAGTGGAAAAACTTGATTTACCAAGTGGATGATCTCCTGATCTCACACACTGCCAGAACTGTGCAATCCTCAAGGAATTATTCCTTTTGCATGCATGAGTTTTCTTTATAGGAAAACACATGCAACTGATAGTACATTGTCCTTGTCTTTAATCTCAACTAGGTCTTTCTCATAATAGACATGCATGAGTTATTGATGAGGGAATCGTCAATTAACTACAGTACACTAGTTGAGTGCATGCATGCATCAACTGACTGTTAACTCTCTATTAGTTCCTCAAACAATTTGGAACTAATTTAACTGGACTTAACTCAGTAAACTGAGTTAACTAATTACAACTCAAATATAACTCAATCTTATCTCTTTAATTTAAGGCTTATCTCCTTAATTTAAGGGATAACTATCGCATGACTTCAGAAAGACTTCTAACTTGAATTTCTCCAACTAATTAAGTCAAAATAACTTAATTAATTATTTCCAAGTAGCTGTTAAGACTAAATTCGATTTTAATTCACAATTTAATCCAAGGACAAATTAAATTGGAATATTCTTGTTGCCACATTTCAACACTCCCTCTCAACAAGAAAGGGATTATACTGCAGTAACATGATCCTCCCATCATCAGCAGTTTACTTTACCTTGTAAAGCCAACAGGAACTCACAACTGACTTGTTCTCCGGTCTTGGAACCACGTCCCAAACACTGTTACAAACTATGGAGTCATAATCCTCCACCAAAGCATCAACCCAAATTGGCTGCTGCACTACTTCCTCAAAGGAATATGGCTCGGTCTCAACACATTCCCCAACAAGGGCCATGTATCCAGTGTACCTCTCAGGTGACCTCCTCTGTCTGCATTGAGATAATGGTGCTCCCACATTCTCTCTCACATCCTGCAACAATCTGTCAGCTTCTCTTGTGCGCTTCCATCCATCTCTAGAAGACCCTTCTTGAGTGGATTTCTCCACTCCTGGAACCTTTGCATGCGGCTGCTCTGCATCAGTCTTAGGCTTCTCCTCGTTAGGAACCAACAGTTCCTCCACAGCCTGTAGTTGGAGCTCCCTCTCAAGGGAAACTCGCATGGCCTTCTGCTCTTCAAACTTGAGATCTCTACAAACCATTGTCCTCCGACTGGTAGGCAAGTACACCCGATAGTTGTGAGGTGTATCATTGTACCCCACAAGTATCCCCAACTCTGTTGTCGACTCAAGATTCTTCTGTGCATCCTTTGTCACATGGAAATATACCGATGAGCAAAAGATCCTGAAGTGACCCACATCTGGTCTCTTACCGAAGAAAGATTCCTCTGGCATCTTCATCCCAAGTATGCGATGCGGGCTTCTATTCTGCAAATTGACCACTGCGTTGCATGCCCCAGTGAACAAGTGAAGATAGGCCTTGGTCACGTAGCATTTCCTATGTTGCCCCTACAATAGTTCTGCTCTTCCTCTCGGCTACCCCATTTTGCTGTGGGTTATGAGGTGCCGTCAACTCTCGTTTAATTCCATCCCCTGCACAAAAGTCATTAAACTTTTGAGAGACATATTCTCCACCATTGTCGCTTCTCAAGGCCTTGATCTTCTTCCCTGACTCTTTCTCGACCAAAGCTTTGAACTCACAAAACTTTGAGAAGGTTTGGTCCTTCTTCTGCATGAAATAAATCCAGCATTTACGAGAAAAATCATCAATGAAAATCACATAATACCTTTGCTTCATTGTGGATTCCGTCGAGAATGGTCCACACACGTCAGTATCAACTCGCTCTAAGATAGCCTTTTCTCGACTGTCTCGATCATGAAAGGAAGACTTGGTGTACTTTCCCAAGGTACAACCTTTGCATGTGTCAACTTACTAAAGTTTACCTTTGGAAAGTCCTGTAGATATCTGTTGCATTACCTTCAAAGCCCCATGATGCAAATGGCCCAACCGCCTGTGCCACAACTCACTAATGTCTTGGCTTTGCACCAATTCTGCTTTCGTACTCAATGCTACACAATCATCTACCTCTAGCTTATAGAGATTTTTCACCTGAATCCCTATCCTCTTGGTCTGACCCGTGGCTATATGTCTTAGGAACACGTTTCCTTTATTGAAGACAACATCGTAGCCTTTGTCCTCCAGAACTGCGCAATCCTCAAGGAATTATTCCTTCTGCATGCATGAGTTTTCTTTATAGGAAAACACATGCAACTGATAGTACATTGTCCTTGTCTTTAATCTCAACTAGGTCTTTCTCAGAATATACATGCATGAGTTACTAATGAGGGAATCTTTAGTTAACTGGAGTACACTAGTTGAGTGCATGCATGCATCAACTGACTGTTAACTCTCTATTAGTTCCTCAAATAGTTTGGAACTAATTTAACTAGAATTAACTTAGTAAATTGAGTTAACTAATTACAACTCAAATATAACTCAATCTTATCTCCTTAATTTAAGGCTTATCTCCTTAATTTAAGGGATAACTGTTGCATGACTTCAGAAAGACTTCTAACTTGAATTTCTCCAACTAATTAAGTCAAAATAACTTAATTAATTATTTCCAAGTAGATGTTAAGACTAAATTCGATTTTAATTCACAATTTAAAGACAAATTAAATTAGAATATTCTTGTTGCCACATTTCAACAAGACGATGGTCTTAGATAAATATTGGAAGTGTTTTTTAGGTGCAAAAGCTTCAAACAACTTTGGATATGCATAAAACAAAGAAAATTTTTATGGCTAAAAGTAAAACACTAAACATAAATTTCCTCTAGAGTGAAACGAAAGAAAGTTACGAGAAAGGAGGTTGCTTGTTACATTAATAGGCTCAAAATTGGGCCAACACATAGAAAAATATTTCAACAATCAATGAAACTTCTAATTGAAACCGAAAAATATTCTAACAACCAATGAAACTTTCTAATTGAAACTGAAAAATATTCCAACAAATTAATGAAAATTCTACTTGAAATGAAAGAAAGGAATGTGAAAGGAGGTTTCTTGTTACATTTATATGCCCAAAATTGTGCACTTCACATGGAAAAATATTCCAACAATCAATGAAATTTAAACTTGGAAAATTCAAACTTTAAGAGATAAATCACTAGTATCAAGAGGTATTTTGGCATTTCAACTCAATAATTTCACCTTGGAAGGAAAATCGTTGGGTTAAGAAGCTTGTTGGCCTTTGAACTCAGTGATTTGGCTTTTTTTTATATGTCAAAATAGTATATTTGTGTCCTTTTCTCTAGTTATTTTGTTAAATTTCACCCATTTCAACCTGTAAGGATCAATCACCAAATTCAAAAGCTTATTAGACTCTCACCTCAATAACTTGAATTTCTTGAGGCAACTCGTTAGGTTGGGTAGCTAGCAAGTTCCTCAACTCAATGATCTGGCCTTTAACTCATTTGGCAAAAAGTGTGGCATAGCCTTTCAATATTTTGATATTGAGAATTTGTCCACATGCTAAAAACTTAAATTGCTCCTCTATTACTAACTTTAAGAGAAATGGTTTGAATATCACTACTAGAATCTTGGAAACTATCTTGTATGTACTATTACATAGAGAGACAACCATTTATAAGCCTCAAATGGTTTAGGGACATCTATACTTCAAGATAATATTTATAAATCCATTGTTAATGGTTCCTAGAATTTTCCTAGTTCTTCTAGATTTTTTTCACTTTTAGTAAATACTCTTTTGGGAAGTCATAAAAAATTTGATAGACTTTAACATAGAATTAATTTTATCCAAGTGTTTATCACATTGGAAGGATTTCATTACATGAAGATGTTCATCATTGTCAACCATTGTAATTAAGTTAGTCTCTACCATTACTATGATATAGATGTCATTTATAAGAAACCCTAAGATTTACCCCATTACAATATTTTAATACAATGCTGCAATATTGAACTTTGATCTCTGATATTCCTTGTAAGGATCTAAGTTTTGTCCCTTATACATCCTTCATTGACCAAATTGTGTTTTAAGCCTTCTCATCTTGGCATAATTAGAGGAAAAATTTGTCTTTTCATCACTTAATTTGAGCTAAGTTCTCCTTTTTTATCTCTGTTGTTTCTACTTCCTTGAAAGAATCAAGTTCCTATCTTATTCTTTCTTCTATTTCTTTCTTTAAAGGCTTTTAGATTCCCCCTTAGCATGGATTTTTTGGATAACCTCCTCCAGACCTAACAATTTAAATTTGTTGTTGTCAAAAGCATTATTATCATAATCATTTATCACAACTTTGATCCTAATTAGGTTCTCTAGTGATTGTGCATTCACCATTTTCTGCCTCACGATGTTTCCAAGTTTTTTAAAATAATGTTCTATAATTTTTATATGTAAGTGAGAGAAAATTGACCTTGTAAGGTTATGTTGGATTATTTTCCCCCAATTCTAGTTATAGAAGTCTAGGAAGATGATTAGATAAACCTCCTATCCCCACCATTTTTCTCAATATTTCTTCCGATTCTAGGCTGTCATTTGTTATAAGAAAAATAATTCAACTTATTGGCTATAGTCCCCTCCCTACCTCTATTATTCCTCCAAGTAAGAATTACTTCTAATGGTTCTAAATCTGATATAATTTCTTATGTAAATGCATAGTTGAGGAAATCCATAATAAATCATTCAAAGGATCCACGTGACCAGTTTGCCTCCCATTCTCCTCCTATCTTGAAAATACATTAAGACCCCCTCCTCATTCAACACTAATGGAATGGAACACTTTATCATTGAGTAGATTAAACCAAAATAATTTCATCGATAGCTAGACTCATATGCATTTACAATATATATATATATTCCAATTTCTTTAATTGTACTCAAGAAATTAGATTTTTTTATTGATGAAAGAGTGTTCCGAGCCAATGACAAGACCCCTGGATCTACCTTCCACACTTGAAACAAAAAAGTCTCACCATAGAAGCATCTTGTACAAAATTTATTTTACAAGCTATTCCTACTTAATTATTTTCTAAAGTATAATAATATGTAACCTATACTTTTGAAACAAACACCACTTAGGGATATTTGTTTTTAGGAGTTCCCAACCCCATTATATTCATGGAGAGAAAACCATTTTTAAACCTCTTGGTGGCTAACCCATCTCCATGGGCCTCCTTAATGGTTTTTTCTTTTCAAGAAAGAACTTTTTGATATGCCTGTAAGGTTTAGATAATTTAAGATAATATTCCTTCCCTGATCCGGATTTAAACAGGAACGCAATAAAATACAGAGATAACCATAAAGACAAATATGCAGCGGAAATAATACTTCATTTCATTACTGTAAAATACTGAAATATGCTTACAAATAGAAATGGAAATAACCTAGCTAGGGCGATGGTAGCTTATCTCTGAGAAGAGATGTGTCGGTTACATGCCTCTGAACTGTTCTCCAAAAACTGTGTTACAATGAGGCTCGAGGGCCTATTTATTGTTGAGAAACAATGGAAGACCCTTCACATTCCAAAACCTAACCCTAGAAGATGAAATGCCAAATTGTGGGCCCCGTTTTTGGGTAAGTTGGTACATCAACTTCCTGGGGTCGCGAATTGGTCGTACTATCTCCGTTTGACGCGCATGATAGCCCGTTGGAAAGATCTCTCCGAGGACTACGACGAAAAAGATGATTTTTAGACAGAAAAATCGTTGGCAGTGGATTTCCCAAAAAATGTCGTTAGGGCCTCAAAATGGCTCCGAAAGTTTAGGACCCGAAAACTGCTAAAAATAGTAAACTGTCCTATAATTAAGGAAACAAAAAAACTGAAAGAGACAGTTGTGGGGGTCCAAATGGGATAGGTGGGTGGCCACCAACATCCACCTGGATCATTCCTCCCCCCTTAGGAAGCAATGGTCCCCATTGCGTTGAGTTCCTCCCTGAGATGAGGAAGCTTCTGCTGAGCTGGGTCTCTGGTGAGCTGTTCTGCAATCTCTGATGTGTCTAGAAATGGTGGGGAGCATGGTCGGCGATGGTCCACATTGAACACTCGGTGCAAGCGAAGGAATGGAGGAATGTTGTGCTTCAAAGCATTGTTTCCCGTAGCCTTGTTACTAGTGTAAGGACCATGTCGAAGTGGTCTGAGTTTCTGATGGGTTCTGGTAAGGCGCTCCCTCTACAAATGTAACCAAACTTTTTTGCCCACCTGAAACTTGTGTGGTACCCCTCCGGGTAAGGAGAAGTTGTTCCTTTGTTCTGTCACGACTGTATCCCTCTATTGCTGCTGCTGTGTGGAGGAACCCTTCGCGGGGGTCATGGATGTAGCAACGATCTTCCCCTTACTTTGGGAGCAAACCAGACAAAAAATAAATTTCCTACTCTGTGAGATGAGCTTGCTGCCTTTCTTAGCAGTGATCAAAGAGGTGGCGGTAGGTGGGGCTACCTTCGATATCCTGTATAATGAATTATCCAAAGAAATGATGACAGCGCGAGGCCTTGACTCATACACAGCATGTCACCTCCACAAGTATGGCTGGCCTAATAGTACATCACAAACATCCAGAGGTGAAACATCACACAATACCTCGTCTATGAAGGGCTTGATGCTGTAGGGAAGGCGGCACTGTTGGCGAACTTTGAGATCTCGTCCTTCATGAAGCCAACCGATACTGTACGGCTGTGGGTGTGGTGTAGTTGGTAGGCCCAACCGCTTCACGACCTCTGCTGAAATGAGGTTCTTTTGGCTGCCACTGTCGACAATGAATTGCAGCGGCGAACCCTTCACCCACATCTGTGAGTGGAAAAGACGTTCCCCCTCCTCTGGATCTTCGGGCTCATTTTTCTAGATCTTGGCAGTAGCAACAGTGGCGCTGGGATCCGCATCAATGATCTGCTTCCCTTTGTCATTCCCCTTGTCGGGTTCTGACTCAGAGTCGGAACATGCATCTGATTCGGAAGCCTTCAACTCGGCCACCAGCGACTGCTTGGTCCGACACTCACTTGTGTTATGAGTGGGACTCTTGTGGAACTCACACCACTTTCCTGTGTCCTTCTTCGGCTTCGTGGTGTTGTTCTTTTCTTGCGGCTTCGACAGGTTGTCTTGGGTCACCCCGCCTTGGCTTTGTCCTTTGGGCTTTGGATTTGCAGATCCAAAGTCTCGCTTCTTCTGTTTGAACTTTTGCTCGATTTTGACAGCGTATCGGTATGTTGTGCCGAGTGAGGAGATGTTCAAGAACTCCATCTCTTCCTCGATGTATCTGTGTAGGCAGTCGCGGTATTTGAGTACCAGATGCAGCTCAGAATCTTTGATACCCAATTGTGTGCGAAGGGTATGAAAAATGTTTGTGAACTCCGGCACATCTTGGTCTCGTCCCTGCTGCAGTGTGGTCCATTTGATGTATTTGTCCTCATAGCTTTTGACAGGGTAGTACTGCTCCTTGATGGCATCCCGGAAGTCATTCCAAGTGGGTGCGACTAAAAACAGTGAGCCTATACTTTCATCCTTCTGTTCGCAGTAGGTTTCCCACTAGTCCTTGACGTGGGGGGCTGCTTTGAGAAGAGCGAAAACAATCTTTTCCTGACTTGAAAATTCATGAATCGAAAAATACCCATCAAGCAGATTTAACCATTTATCTACGGCATCTGCGTCTATTTGACCCTCGAAGATGGGGATTTCAAAATTAACTTGTACCTTAAACGGTGTGGCATCTCCAGAGTAGTTGTTGGAAGCCGATGCGTCGCCTCTAGGTAGCCGCTGAAGGATTTGGGCAAAGTTGTCCATCATCGCGTTCCTTTGTCGCTCGAGGGCTTCTTCGAGCAAGATTTTGATAAGATCTCCTGCTCCCTCGTTTTTCTTCTCATCCGCCATGGGAGGGAGGTCATCGAGATTTGTGAGGCTGGTCTTGCAAAGGTTCGACCAATTCCAAATCTAACTCCTTATATCCCGACCTCGTTAGGGACATGCAAAGAAAAATAGAGAAAAAGCAGACCGCTCTAATACCACTGATCTGGATTTAAACAGGAACGCAATAAAATACAGAGATAACCATAAAGACAAATATGGAGCGGAAATAATACTTCATTTCATTACTGTAAAATACTGAAATATGCTTACAAATAGAAATGGAAATAACCCAGCTAGGGCGATGGTAGCTTATCTCTGAGAAGAGATGTGTCGGCTACATGCCTCTGAACTGTTCTCCAAAAACTATTTTACAATGAGGCTCGAGGGCCTATTTATTGTTGAGAAACAATGGAAAACCCTTCACATTCCAAAACCTAACCCTAGAAGATGAAATGCCAAATTTTGGGCCCCGTTTTTGGGTAAGTTGGTACATCAACTTCCCGGGGTCGCGAATTGGTCGTACTATCTCCATTTGACGTGCATGATAGCCCATTGGAATTATCTCTCCGAGGACTACAACAGAAAAGACGATTTTTAAACAGAAAAATCATTGGCGGTGGATTTCCCAGAAAACATCGTTTAGGGCCTCAAAACGGCTCCAGAAGTTTAGGACCCGAAAACTGCTAAAAATAGTAAACTGTGCTATAATTAAGGAAATAGAAAAACTGAAAGAGACAGTTGTGGGGGTCCAAATGGGATAGGTGGGTGGCCACCAACATCCACCTGGATCATTCCCATGCTTGGTCTTTGACAAGCTTTATGAAGATGTCTTCTCTAATCCTCCATGTGGAGTTTTGATTCTTCCTCCAAGATTCCATTTATTACTTGATCAAAGGTGATACCCCATTTTCATAACAAATGTCATATATCATCTTATAAACTTATGTTATCAATAGTCTCCTCTTTTTAGGATCCCTCCTAAACTTTGTCTTTCTCCTTTTCAAAGGGGAGTGTTATCTCCATATGTCCTCTTGGATGAGCATCCATTGGATAAAGACGTTAACAATATAAAGGCCTCTATTTTAGAATAAGAAGGCTTCCCATATCCATGTTAACATGCCTACAATATACATATACTAAGTTGTGAAGTTTCTTAGGAGAAGAGGCTCAAGGATTGCTTCACCATCAAACCTTAACCAACTCATATATTGGATTGAACAATGCCTATATCAATCCAATTTATAATTAACTAGATACATTTAAGACTTCACAAAAAATATATGCTTAATATCTCTATGTATCCTCTAACCTCAAAGCCTTCTTTGTCCTTAAGAAGTGAGGCATAATACAAAATTAAACAAAATAGGATTTTTTTTTAATTACATTTTATAATGTTTAGGTAGGATTGATTATAGTATGTGGTGGTGGTTTTTCGAGTGGGAATTGAACCAATGGATTTGTAGTTTATTTCATGTCAATACAATAATGCTTAACTTGTTTTCAAACTCTTATCAATGCTTCAATGCTTGTTTTTTCACTATCTTGGTACTATGTTGTTGTCTTAGATGTTAGAACTTGTCATTCATATTTCCTTTACTTTCTTAGAGTATCCTCCTTATGAAGAATGGCTTATTCAGTTAACTTATGTGCTTCCCAAACATATGTAACTAGTTTTTTAACTTCTTGTTTGATATATCTACTTCATGTAACCACTATTTTTCCTAATTTTCCAACTCTTGTATTGTTTCTATTTCATTATCCAATTGGTTTTTCAATATCTTCCTTTCTTGATCATATGTAACACTTTGTAATGTTTTCTCTAATTGGATTAATTGGATTTTCCTAGTCTTTGATTCATTGTAAATTTGTATATTATATGTAGGCCAATATTATAAGACATTTTCTGTCATGTTAACTACTATGTGAATTCTCTTGAATGTCATGTGAAGTTTCCCTAAGTTAATATATGCTTGTTGTAAAATATAAGTTGGTTGGCCCAACTAAGTAGTCCTCAATCCTTATGCAATTATACATATTTATGGAGAATATGAAAAGTAAATTCTTTAAGACTAACAAGTGTTTCTACATTTGCAATATGGGGAGGAAATTCAAGGATTTCTTTCGCCTTGACTTTGGATTTCTTAATATTTATTTTTCCTTGTGCTTTATTTCTTCCAATTTATTGGTATGGGTATTTGATCTCTACTTTATCTCTTTGGTGACTACCTTCCTTAGGTTTTTAAGCTCCTTGTATTGAATTATGCGGATAATGTTTCACTTGATTTTGTTGTCATTGGAAGTCTCTATAGATGATTTCATTTTTTACCTTCTTCTCCTTATCTATAGAATTTGATGGAGTAGGTTATCATTTTAAAGTACATTATATTATGGATTGACTGACTTGGGGATCCTTAGTTGCTTATTTTTTATGTTCTATATCTCTTTAATTATTGGGGTATCCTTAGATTGATTATTTTCTTCTTCTTGATATGAAATATTGCAGTACCCTCAAGACTAAGTGCCTAAAATTTAAACCCTCAATTAGAGAATCAATAACCTTATGCTTGGTATTTTCTTGAGAAGAGGCATTGTCAATAAGTAACAAGACAACATTTAAAATCAATTCTCCTTCTTCTTGAACACAAAATTTTGGATTATAATTGGGTGGTGTATCCCAAGACATCATCACCATGCATGGGTCAACATATTCAAAAGAATCATAAAGCACACTAGGGAATTTTGAAATCTTTTGGCATGTTTTTGCTCAAGATAGGGAAATCCAATGCTTAATTAAGCATCCATTCTTCTATGTACAAGAAAATTCATGGAATTTTATACCATGGTATTTTTCTTCCAACTAAATGATATTTTCATGTTCTAAAACAAATTCCATTGATATGGCATACTCATTATGGTCAAGTCTTTATAAAGGACTATCTCATGGATCAATGCCTCCTTTATCGTCAATGTTATCTTGCGGTAACTGTTGGGCAATTTAATTGTTTAAATTGCTTTCATTAAATTATCAACCAGGGAAACTCGTAAGCTTGTGATGGTGCCAGCAAAATATATGCAGGAGTAGGCAACTAACTCTATTTCTAACTAAATTATTTACAATTCAATATAATATGCAAGGGAAGAGGCTCCTAATTAAGGAGGTCCTGGTCATCCTTCCCTATAGTATCATAGAGAAATCATTGATTACATAAAACCAGAAACTTGAAATAAAGACAAGAGAATGAACTTTAATTGTTGTTCAGATTCAAATAGAGAGAAGGACTAACTTAGTCCCTTGATTGTCCCCTCATATACTAATCCAAACTAAACTAAGATTCATTCATAAGCATAAGAAATGAAATACTTGAAACATAGAAGCAAAAGAATGAATTTCAATTATCATGCAAATCAAATGGAGAGAGAGCCTAACTTAGACCCTTGGTTATCCCCTCATATGCTGATAAGATTTAAAACTCATTCATCAATCACAAACAAATCCTCAAACATCTAAGCAATTAAATGAAATAAGATCTATTATGAAATAAAGTGTTTCTTTCATCCTTTTAGAGTGAGCTCAATTCTCTCAAGAACAAAGCGACAAATTATTCCATTTACTACACTAATACAACTTATATCTAAAACTATATAATGGAAATTTATGTAAAATGAAGCTTTATTCTATTCCATCATAAGTTGGATACATGCTCCAAGAGTCCTCTCCTTGGAATGGAGGAGGTACTCCTATTTATACAATGGGATGAGATAACAAACTCATAATGATGATCCACTAATCTCTCTTTAGTTCCATACATTTCTCAACCATCTAGATACATAACCCCCTTTTGTCCTTGATCTTCTCCATGAGATCATGATCTTTTCCATGAGGCTTATCTTATCAAATTCGAATTTGATCATTCAAGGCCTCATAAAGATGTTTTGGAAGCTTCCTTGGAATCTACACATGTCACAAAAACAACCCATTTTCCATATATAAAGTAAAATATATTATTTTCTAACATTTAATCAAGAATTTCTCTCAAAAATGCTTAAAAATAAACAATATTTGGAAAATATAAATGAGACCCATTAATGGTGAATAGTAGGGAAAATGGAGTGACAAGGTGGTGAATAGTGAGTGATATAATGGAAGCATAGGTGAAAAATGTATGGTAATGAGTGATATTTGTATGACATTTTTGGAGCCCAACATACTCCCCAACTGAAGCTCTTGCATGTCCTCATGCAAGCTACTACAATGACTTATTTGATTTGATTCTTAAATGAGCTTCCTTTTACAAGATGTTTGGTTCTTGTGTAACAAACATCTTTCAATCATGGACTTCCTTTTAACTTTGCACATCTTTGGATAACTTTTATTTGTTTGCAAAGCATTTACATATTTTAATGATTGGTTCTTGTGTTACAATCATTATTTACTTTGTTGAGATCTCTTTTTAATGATTGGTTCTTGTGTTTACAATCATTATTTACTTTGTTGAGATCTCTTTTTAATGATTGGTTCTTGTGTTTACAATCATTATTTACTTTGTTGAGATCTCTTTTTAATGATTGGTTCTTGTGTTTACAATCATTATTTACTTTGTTGAGATCAATCATATGCTCATCATTTTGTAGTAGTTTTTATTGTGGGAAGACTATGTGGGTTAAGATGTAATATGAATGAGGAAAAAAAAAAAATGAAGTGTGAAATTCCCCCCTCCCCAACTGATGGTTTTTGGCAATTTTTAATGAGAAAGGAAATAGTGAAATAGTGGAATATTTTCCAAATATCATCATTTTAGCATCTAAAAAGAATTTCAAGATTAAAGGTTAGAAAACATCATACCTTACTTACCTAAGGAAGTGGATGAATCATGCATGTTTAGTTGCCACAATTCTGATCTGAAGCTTCTTCTTCAAGTTGTGGATGAAAGATGGATCTATATTGTTGTATCGGCTGCTGGATCCTCTGCTACTAGATGATGAATCTGAGGAGTCTGTTGAACATGGCTGAAAGTCGTATCTGCTGCTGGATGATGAATCTGATGAGTCTGCTGAATATGGCTAAAAATCTATAAGGCTTGGAAGGTATACAAAATATATATAAGTTACATTTTCCCCCCAGCCTTATTTATTGACTTGTCCTCAAGTGATGACAAACTGAAAAACAATGAAAGGAAATTGGCTTCATCTGCTACAAAATATGGGTCTTCAAGTCTTCAACGCTCGATGGCACAAATCTTACTATGTGATTAAATGTGTTGATGTCGAACATAGCAAGAAGTTGTTGACTTAGTGGTCGTTAATGAATGCCCCTAGCCAACACAAGAGCTCCCACCATTGATTCCAAGGGGAGTCAGGATGCCTAACACATCTTTGTAGGTACGAATAAATTTGTCGTGGTCGAGTCACCTACAAGATCCAACGAACAAGGGATATTAATGTACTCCCATTGTTCATTGGCAATAGTACTTTCCATTAAGGCATGCAAGCCTCTAGGTGTTTTTACAAAGTTAATTGGACTCTAGGACTTTGACTCAATGATATCCATAGAAGTAGGGTTTTATTTGCGGAAATGAAGGGGAATGGTAATGACATGGAAAATTACAATAAGCTTGTAAGGAATGGATGTAAGGAAATGCATGGTGTATGAATAAGAACTCTTGCTGTGAAAAATGGATATGGAAAGGTCATGCTTTATGGTTTGACAATTGGTTGAATTCAAAATCTTTTGCAAAAAGGGAGTTGCAAAGAAGTGGTTGTAGAGTTGGATTTGTCTTTATAGTTTTTCATGAATTTAGTCTTTGGAAGACCAATTGTCGTCACAATGTAATCTCCTTATTATCACTTGATTATCCTGTAACCTGTAAAAAAATTTGGTACAAAGAAAACATAAGTGTGCTCTAGAAGAAATGGCCAGTTTCTTCATGATTCTTACGCAAAAATTTCATACCAAATAAAACAAATTAAGGACAGACAAAGTGTTAAAATTGACTTAATCATGATATTAATATCAATCCATTTTTTAAAATAACCATGAAAAGTAATACTCCCTGTTTGTGTCAGATGACTTTTGTGCATGGCGAAAAGTTTGGCATTATAGATTTGTTGTGTCCTGCAGATTAGTACGTTATAAAAGCATACAACAATATCAAATTGCCAACTCTAAGCAAGTTAATCAGCATTTAAATAATCCACCAAATGTTCTTTTAAATTATTCTTCCAAATGTTCCATTATTTATTTTCAAACCTACATGAATTTTGTGGAAAGTGTGTTTGTTTGTTTGTTTTGTTTTTTTTTTTTTTTTTTTTTGCTTTTGTGCCAACTGTTGCAGTTTCATCCAGTTCTTGTAATTCTCATGATTCTCTCAATTTACATGCCACCAAAGTTTTGTTTTATGCCAAAAACAATCACAAAACACTTAACATAATTTTTTTATTATTTTTTTCATTTTTTAACAATCATAACATAACAATGATAACCTAATGTATTAAGACAATCATACAACATAATAACAAAATACATTACCAACATAACAAAAAAATTAATTATAACTATATTAATTAATGCAATTATAAAAGATATTAATATATTAATATAATTAATACAATTAATATATTAATACAAGTTTTATAACAAACATTAATTAATAATTAAATAACATAACTAACAAATATATACAACAAATTATAATTAAAAAATATAACAAATTAAAACTATATTAATACAATTATAACCTAACGACATAACAAATATTAAATATATATAAAACAAATTAATACTATTATAACAACATATTAATATATTAATACAATAAATATATTAACATATTAATACAAATATAACAACAAATTATAATAACAAACATAACATATTATAATTAGATTAATATATTAATATAATTATAATAACAAACATTAACGCAGAGTATAACCAAATCAAAACAAAATAAATAAAAACAAAATAAACCTAAAAATACAAAATTGTTGGGGATTTTTCTGATAAAATCCCAAAAACAAACAATTCAAACACACAGAGGCAATGCTCTGTTTTCTTTGCTCCAAGATCTTTTGTGCACAGGGAAGCTTAAAATTTTTTTTTACTGAGAACAGAGTATTACACCACCACAAAAAGATTTCTATTTATCAAAACAAAATGTCTGATACAAACTTCATCCTCTTTTACTGAGAGGGATTCACAAAAAATTACATTCGGATAAACTCTGTCTCCTCCTGAGAATTTACTGTGCTTGGTAAAATTCTCATTTACATTCACTGCTGTGAAAACATTTTACTTACTGGTGTAAAAACCTTCTTTTACATTCTGCTGTAAAAACAAAATTTACACATGCTTACAAAAAAAATGCGCTCCTCTGCTTTTCTTCTATGCACTACTGTACATCACCCTTGGTTTTTCGGCTGCTGCGAGCTTCAGGTTCATCGCATGAGCAAAACTGGATATTCAGGCACATTACACACTAGAGCCCGTTTTGTTACATACAAAATAAACCCAAAACAATTACATAATATACGAGCTCCATTTTTTTTGGATATTACATTGCGTAAATATTTTTTAACACACTGACCAGACCATGCCTTTCTTTAAATGCACCATACCTTCGACATATAAAAAAAAATTAAAATTTAAAACTTTCAGCTACTTTCTACGGGCATATTAATTATATTATTATCGGCGGTCAACAAAAAAATTGAAATTCACTCCACGCAAAGTCATTAATGTTGGTTTGTATGCAGCTTTACACAATCAACGGACGAGAATGCTGGAGACAATCGAACGGCGGACAGAGATATCGGGAGGCCTTACTTGACTGAACGATATCACCCGAGAATGTCAGACTTGCTTACGTATGGGGAGAGCCACGCGTCTGCACCATATTGTATCGGGCTCAAAAATACGGAAACCACTTTCACGCAAAAGCGGTCCGAGATGAAAGGCGGTTTTGCTGAGTGGTTTGGGTGCATTTACTGCTGCTCCACGGGTCAACTCAACCCGCTGTTGAAATTACGTTTTCAACACTCCCCTTTAATTTCAACTGTTGGGCATTCGGTCATACCCAAACACTTCCTCAAAAATTCAAAGCTTTTCTGATCCAAAGGCTTTGTCAAGATGTCTGCAACCTGTTCCTGAGTCCTGCAATGTTCTAGGACAATTTCTCCATTGTTCACCAATTCTCTGATGTAGTGAAACTTTGTATCAATGTGTTTCGTTCTCTTATGAAACACTGAATTCTTTGACAATGCAATAGCTGAGCTATTGTCACAAAAAATCACTGTCGCTTTTGCCTGCTCTTGGCCTAAGCTCCTCAACATTCTTCTCATCCAAACTGCTTGACATGCTGCTGCTGTAGCTGCCACATATTCAGCCTCTGTTGTAGACAATGCTACAATGGACTGCTTCTTAGAAGCCCATGAAATGGCTCCTGAACCCATATGAAACACATAACCGGAAGTGCTTTTCTGATCATCTACACTTCTAGCCCAATCACTATCAGTGTATCCAACCAAATCTGAATGTTCTGAGACATTATATAAAATTCCAAACATTTTGGTACGTTTCACATACCTCAAAATTCTTTTTGCTGCTTGCCAATGTGCCTCCTTTGGCCTCTCCATGAATCTGGAAATTAAACTAACAGCAAACATAATGTCAGGCCTAGTTGCTGTTAAATACATAAGGCTGCCAACAATACTCTTGTATAAACTAGGATCAAAATCCTTGCTGCTGTCCTCTCTGCTGAGTTTTAATCCCATTACTGTGGGAGTGATCGCTGCTTTGCATTCTTGCATGTTAAATCTACCCAACACTTGATTTACATATCTAGCTTGTGAGATAAAAATTCCTTTTTCATTTTGATCTACTTCTATGCCTAAGAAGTATCTCAACAAACCCATGTCAGTCATTTCAAATTCCTCTTTCATGACTGATTTAAAATTCTCAATGAGCTGATCATCATTACCTGTGAAAATAACATCATCAACATACAAGACAACAATCAAAATTTTACCATCCTTTTCTTTGATGTAGACTATGGGTTCTCCTTCACATTTGTCAAATTCATTATCCAATAGATATGAATCTATCCTGTTGTACCATGCTCTTGGTGCTTGCTTCAGCCCATAAAGAGCCTTCTTCAATTTGCACACTTTGTGCTCTTCACCTTTCTTCTCATAACCTAGAGTTTGTTCAACATAAACCTCTTCCTTTAACACTTCGTTTAGGAATGTTTGACTTCACGTCCATTTGGTAGACTTTCTAATTGTTTTGAGCTGCTATGGACAGCACTGCTCTCACGGTTTCCATTCTTGCAACCGGTGTGAAAGTCTCCTCATAATCTCTTCCATACTGCTACTTGTACCCTTTGACAACCAGCCTTGCCTTGTGCCTTTCTATCTTGCCTTCAGCATTGCTCTTGGTTTTGTAAACCCATTTTACTCCAATGACTTCTTTGCCTTTTGGTAGCTCAACCAAATCCCATGTTTTGTTTCTCTCTATGGCATTCATCTCCTCATCCATAGCTTCTATCCATTTCTTATCTTTAATTGCTTCTTCGAAATGAATAGGATCATCAACATGACAATATAAGGCAAATAAGGAATTCATTCCTTCATCATAAATGTCACTTAGATTTCTAAACTTCTTACCTCGTTCATTTGGTGTGCAAGTGCTTGAAGATGCACTTGAATTTCCTCCTTGTGGTGTGCTTGGAGAAGCACTTTCATTTATCCTCAATGGTGTCCCTTGCTGTCCTTGTGTTGGCGCTGCTGTTTGGGGATGCATTTCAGCCACCTCCTCATCATCTTCATCATGAGACAAACAGTTTTTAACATTCACTGTTTTCTCTATGCTTCCATCCCAAGCTTCCTCTTCAATGAATTGAACATCTCTGCTGACAAAAAACTTCTTGGTGGATGGGATATACAACCTGTAGGCTTTGGATTCCTCACTGTATCCAATGAAGATGCATTTCTCCCCTTTGCTATCCAACTTCTTCCTTAGCTGATCTGGTATGTGTGCATAGGCCACACATCCAAAAATTCTCATGTGGGTGACTCCTTGCTTTCTCCCACTCCATGCTTCTTCCGGCACTTTGTTCAACACTGGTTTTGTAGGACACCTGTTTAAAATATACACTGCACAATTTACAGCTTCAGCCCAATAATCATTTGGCAAATGCTTTGCCTTCAGCATGCTCCTCGCCATATCCATGATGGTCCTGTTCTTCCTTTCAGCAACTCCATTTTGCTGTGGGGTGTACCTAGCTGTAAACTGTTTGTGAATTTCATTTTCTCTGCAAAATCGTAGGAATTCCTTGGAGATATACTCACCTCCTCTATCAGTTCTCAAAACTTTAATATGCAGTCCGCTTTGGTTTTCCACAAGTGCCTTGAAATTTTGGAATTTCTCAAACACTTCACTTTTGTTTTTAAGGAAATATACCCAAGTTTTTCTTGTAAAGTCATCAATGAATGTTAGGAAATATTGGTTGCCTGCTAATGATGGAGCTTGCATTGGTCCACATAAATCTGAGTGGATGATTTCTAAGGGTGCCTTTGCCCTTATGCTCTTCCCTGATGGAAAACTTTCTCTATGTTGTTTTCCCAAAATGCAACCTTCACAAAGGTTGTCCGGTTTCTCTATCAATGGTAGTCCTTTTACCATTCCTTTCCTACTCAACAAATTTAGACCTCCAAAATTGAGATGTCCAAATCTCAAGTGCCACAACCAATTTTCATCCTTTGGCACGCTTTGGAAAGCCTCTTGGGTAACTGCTGCAATTTCATTTTTGTTTTTCAAATCTGCCCTGATCCTGAGAGGGAACATCCTGTTCCTTGTCATTTTTACTTCAGCAATGCATCTTTTGCCGGGTGCTATATCCATGATTGTGCATACATCATTTTTAAAGAAAATATTGTACCCCTTATGGACAAGCTGTCCAATACTCAAGAGGTTACATCTCATTCCGGGGACATAGTAGACATCTGCTATGGTTTTCCTTTCTCCTTGCTTTGTAAATATTTTTACCTCTCCTTTTCCCATAACAGAGATTTTGCTATCAGTTCCTAGTGTGACTTCTGATTTCATATTTTTATCTAGGGCAGAAAACAGGGCTAAGTTTCCTGTCATATGGTTGCTGCAACCTGAGTCTAAAAACCATATGTCTTCATTGTTTGTTTCAGCCATGTTACAAGCTAACAACACATTATTTTGGCTGCTGTTTTCTCTAGTGACATTTGCATTTTGTCTATCACTCATATCATGCTGCTTCTTCCTACATTCACTTGCATAGTGCCCAAATTTTTTACAATAATAGCATTGGACATTGGATTTTTCATACCTTTGTCCTTGAGCATGATGTTGTCCTCTTTGTTGGCTGCTGCCTTGGCCTTGGTTCTGATTTGGATTGCTGCCTCTTCCTTGAGCATTTGCTGGGCTGTTCCTTCCACCTCTGTTTTGACTTCTACCTCTTCCTCTCGTGTTTCCTCTGCCTTGACCTCTTCCTCTTCCAAAGGACATCTGGGTCTTGAAGGCTTGCTCTAGAGATGAGTTTTCATTTCTACTCAACCTCTGCTCGTGTGTTATCAGTGATGCATGTAGCTCATCAACTGAAAAGTTTGAGAGATCCTTTGTCTCCTCTATGGTGGTGACAATCGCATCAAACTTTGAGGGTAAGACCCTCAATATTTTCTCCACAATCCTCCTATCTTCAATGGTTTCTCCATGAGTCCTCATCTGTGTGATCAGACCAATTACATGTGTGAAGAATGAGTCAATGTTGTCTGACTCCTTCATGTTCAGATTTTCAAAATCCTTCCTCAACAATTGTAGTTTTGCTGTCTTCACTCTCTCCATGCCTTGATAGGCTGTCTTGAGGGTTTGCCATGCTTCATTTGCTGTCTTAGCTGCTGCTAACCTTGGAAACACACTCTGGTCTACTGCTAGATACAACAACATACGGGCTTTTGAATCCTTCTTCCTATTGCTCTTCAGGAGATCTCTCTCTCCCTGAGTTAATGCATTGAACTCATCTTCATCTGCTGGTTCTTCAAAACCATCTTCAACTATTTCCCATAAATCTTGAGAGGCAAACAGGGCTGTCATAGTTATTGACCAGTAGTCATAGTTCTTCCCATTAAACTGTGGGAGCTGGGTATTAAACATACCCATACCAGTGCTTGTGCTGGCCATTCCTTGCATCTTTAGTTATGCTTCAATTTCTTGACTGTGTATTTTAAAACAACTGACTGCTTCTTCAGCAACACATAAAAAAACTTTGTGAAATACCTGAGTATTTTCTTGACTGAGCCTTCACTCTGCTGGAGAAGATTTACTGCTGCAACAAAAGACTCCTCCCTTCAGCTTCTTGAACACCTTCAAAGAGCCTAAACCTGCTCTGATACCACTGTTGGGGATTTTTCTGATAAAATCCCAAAAACAAACAATTCAAACACACAGAGGCAATGCTCTATTTTCTTTGCTCCAGGATCTTTTGTGCACAGGGAAGCTTAAAAAAATTTTTTACTGAGAACAGAGTATTACACCACCACAAAAAGATTTCTATTCATTAAAACAAAATGTCTGATACAAACTTCATCCTCTTTTACTGAGAGGGATTCACCAAAAATTACATTCAGATAAACTCTGTCTCCTCCTGAGAATTTACTGTGCTTGGTAAAATTCTCATTTACATTCACTGCTGTGAAAACATTTTACTTACTGGTGTAAAAACCTTCTTTTACATTCTGCTGTAAAAACAAAATTTACACATGCTTACAAAACAAATGCGCTCCTCTGCTTTTCTTCTATGCACTGTTGTGCATCACCCTTGGTTTTTCGGCTGCTGCGAGCTTCAGGTTCATCGCATGAGCAAAACTGGATATTCAGGCACATTACACACTAGAGCCCATTTTTTGTTACATACAAAATAAACCCAAAACAATTACATAGTATACGAGCTCCATTTTTTTTGGATATTACATTGCGTAAATATTTTTTAACACACTGACCAAACCATGCCTTTCTTTAAATGCACCATACCTTCGACAAATAAAAAAAATTAAAATTTAAAACTTTCAGCTACTTTCTACGGGCATATTAATTATATTATTATCGGCGGTCAACACAAAAATTGAAATTCACTCCATGCAAAGTCATTAATGTTGGTTTGTATGCAGCTTTACACAATCAACGGACGAGAATGCTGGAGACAATCGAACGGCGGACAGAGATATCAGGAGGCCTTACTTGACTGAACGATAGCACCCGAGAATGTCAGACTTGCTTACGTATGGGGAGAGCCACGCGTCTGCACCATATTGTATCGGGCTCAAAAATACGGAAACCACTTTCACGCAAAAGCGGTCCGAGATGAAAGGCGGTTTTGCTGAGTGGTTTGGGTGCATTTACTGCTGCTCCACGGGTCAACTCAACCCGTTGTTGAAATTACATTTTCAACAAAAACAAACCAAAAGAAATGCAAAACAAATCGGGATTGAAAGCATATGAAGTTTTTTCGTTGAGGCATATGAAGATTGCGCATTGTATACCTCATTGATGGCAGCGCTCTTGAGCTCATGGCGAGCTGGTAAAATGATTTTTTCGGCTGGAAAATCTCCAAATATCAGCAAGATTTCCATCGAAAATTGCTCCAAGAAAAACAAGTGCCTGGATTGCACTAATATGGTGGCTGCAACTGCGCTCTAGGAAGATAGAAATTCTGGACTCCTGCCACAGTTTCAGAACTTTGCCAATTTCAGAGATTATGTTGGGCTAAGACGTAGGAGGATCTCCTGTAGGCGTTGTACGCGGTTTCCCTCATGAAGATGTAGCGCTCCTGCAGGAAAATTGGATTGCGAAGGCAAAGAAGCTGAGCCGTTCTTGAATTCCTTTGGAGCTTTTATCAAGGTTCTAGAATATCGTCGCTAGAAGGAATCCAATAACCATGACCATCCCCAATCGCATCATGAAAAGCTCCGGCGTCCGGCGGATGTTGGTGAATGCTCTCTTCATCAGAACGACGATTTCGACCCACGGCAGATTCGCGAAATTAGCAACCTCGCCGGAATTGGCGGCGGCAGGGATCATAGCGCCTTGATTGTCATTCTCGCCATGATGGTTAGCGGAAACCAGTTTTCCTCTGGCTATGCTGGCGCCAATGGCTTCCTTGAGGCTCATAATTCCGGTGCCGTTTTCTGCAATTTCGCCATAGCTTGCCGTCTTTCGCCAGGCTTTAAAGAATTCGACCAGCGGCTTGATTCCCCCCGGAGAGGCATCCAGTTCTTGCGTTAAATCTAGGGTGAATTCCGTGCTGTTCTCGTTTTCCGGTATTGGGTGCCCGAATTCCATAAAAAAAAAAAAACCTCAGCCGACTTGGCGAGCCGCTAAAAATCGCCTCCCCGTGTGCCAGCAAAATGAGCCAGTCCAGCAGTCCAAGAATCCGGTAGCTTGGCTGGTGAATGGAAAGAATCATGATGCTCCCCGTCTGGGCAATACGCTGCAGCACCTTGACAACCATGAAAGCACTGGTGGAATTCAACCCAGAGGTTGGTTCGTCCAAGAACAGCAAAATTGGATCGTGGATTATATCAATACCGATGGACACCCTTCGTCGTCGATGATCGTCTTGGCCGTGCCACAGAGCCCGAGTTGGTCAAGCAGAACCTGCACTTGCGCTAGCTTCCAGTTCTTGTCTGAAACCTCGGCAAAGATGATTTTTTTATTCACAAAACTTTTTTTAATTGTTTTGTGTTTTTTTTAAATTATTTTGTTTTGTTTAAAAAAAAAAAAAATTAATTTAATGTTTTGCATTTTTTTAAAATATCTAAGAAAAAAGGTTAGTTTTTTATTTATTTATTTATTTTTTAATAATAATATGTATATATATGATATATATATTATTATTATTTTGTGGAAATTTTTATTTTTTAAATCTAAAAAAAAAAAAAAAACTAAATTTCATCTAAAAATTTAAAGATGTTTTTTTTCATTCACAAAATTCTTTATTGTCATATTGCAGATTAGTTCTCCAGCAAGAGTATTTTTATTTGAAATAAATCAATAGATTTTCTGATCTTCCTGATCGCACGAAGCGCAAGAAGAGAGCATACTAATCGTTTGATTTGTTTTTATTTATGCAGGGGGGTTTTAAAAAAACTGAATTTAAAACTAGCTAAATACTAAAACATCAGAAAACTCAAACTTGAACTCCTTTATGAAGATCCTGCTGTCACCAGGTTTCACAAGTTAGTTTCTCTAAAGAAAAATACTAGTACTGAATTAAATTCCTAATGCCTGATCCCTTAGCACCATCCCCGGCAACGCGCCAAAATGTTGGGCAATTTAATTGCTTAAATTGCTTTCATTAAATTATCAACCAGGGAAACTCGTAAGCTTGTGATGGTGCCAGCAAAATATATGTAGGAGTAGGCAACTAACTCTATGTCTAACTAAATTATTTACGATTCAATATAATATGCAAGGGAAGAGGCTCCTAATTAAGGAGGTCCTGGTTGTCCTTCCCTACAGTATCATAGAGAAATCATTGATTACATAAAACCAGAAACTTGAAATAAAGACAAGAGAATGAACTTTAATTGTTGTTCAGATTCAAATAGAGAGAAGAACTAACTTAGTCCCTTGATTGTCCCCTCATATACTAATCCAAACTAAACTAAGATTCATTCATAAGCATAAGAAATGAAATACTTGAAACATAGAAGCAAAAGAATGAATTTCAATTATCATGCAAATCAAATGGAGAGAGAGCCTAACTTAGACCCTTGGTTATCCCCTCATATGCTGATAAGATTTAAAACTCACTCATCAATCACAAACAAATCCTCAAACATCTAAGCAATTAAATGAAATAAGATCTATTATGAAATAAAATGTTTCTTTCATCCTTTTAGAGTGAGCTCAATTCTCTCAAGAACAAAGTGACAAATTATTCCATTTACTACACTAATACAACTTATATCTAAAACTATATAATGGAAATTTATGTAAAATGAAGCTTTATTCTATTCCATCATAAGTTGGATACATGCTCCAAGAGTCCTCTCCTTGGAATGGAGGAGGTACTCCTATTTATACAATGGGATGTGATAACAAACTCATAATGATGATCCACTAATCTCTCTTTAGTTCCATACATTTCTCAACCATCTAGACACATAACCCCCTTTTGTCCTTGATCTTCTCCATGAGATCATGATCTTTTCCATGAGGCTTATCTTATCAAATTCGAATTTGATCATTCAAGGCCTCATAAAGATGTTTTGGAAGCTTCCTTGGAATCTACACATGTCACAAAAACAACCCACTTTCCATATATAAAGTAAAATATATTATTTTCTAATATTTAATCAAGAATTTCTCTCAAAAATGCTTAAAAATAAACAATATTTGGAAAATATAAATGAGACCCATTAATGGTGAATAGTAGGGAAAGTGGAGTGACAAGGTGGTGAATAGTGAGTGATATAATGGAAGCATAGGTGAAAAATGTATGGTAATGAGTGATATTTGTATGACATCTTTGGAGCCCAACAGTAACAATTCCTCTACATAATATTCAATCTCATTTATTGTTAATTATAGTGAGAATAATCTACACCCAATCATGAATTTCAAGAGACATATAAGATCACAAGTTATAGCATCTCTTATTAATGTATGAAGATAACTTATAATGCCAAGAAAAGAACCCTTTAGATCACTACAATTTTTCTACTTATAATATTTGTCAATGGCTATTGTACTTCTAGTTCCTTGACTCTTGGCCTTCTAGTCCCTAAACCAATTGGCCTTCTTATTTGGCTTTCCAACCTTACATAATATCAATGTGTCTTCAACTCAAGTTGATAATGAGAATATCAATTCAAAATATTTAATATTACATAATTCCCTTTCACTTCATGTGAACCTTCAAACAACAATTTGTTTCATTGTGCCTATAAGCCAAACAAAGGTCTGTGACTTGGGGCAACAATTTTACTAAATTACCTTATGTATCACACTGAAATTTTGGGACATACAAATCTAGGCCTTTTTCCTTCATCAAATTCATAATCGTGCCCAACTAAAGATCATCCTTCATCCATTCTCCCTTTTCATAAACTTGTTTGATGAGGGTTACTTGGCCTTTGCCTCTATTGCCTAATTGCATAAACTTATTTCAAGTGTTGTCTTCCTTTATCAATAAGAAACTAGCATATGCAAAATCCTCTACTATATTTCCTATACATAACAAATATGCACTTAAATTTCACACCAATATGAAAAAATCATATGTAAACACCAATAGACAAATATCTCCCCTATGTAATGAAACTATGAACAAACCTATGTGGTGACAAAATATTTGCAAGAATAAAAAGAATCCAAAATCATACAGTCCAAATGCAAATGCATCATTATTCCCTTACACTATGAACGATAAATGCATGTGTTTGCAATAATGAACTCAAGACAACAATTTATATATCATTATATCCTTATGAGTTATTTGCATTGCAGTTTTTGTTCATCAAGCTTCATTAATGATGTAAACTTCAAGTCATTTGTTATGAGTTTTGGTGTCGAAGTTCCTTTTGTTAATGGTCCTTTGGTACCTTGCACAATATGTTTCCTTTAATGGATTACTAAAAGTAGAAACCATGTTGACAAGATGGAATAAGAAGGCAATGATCTTGAATGAAAACTTTTATTTAAAGTATACAAATATGCTTTTGGTTTCATTTAGGAAGTGTATTATTGTATGAACATAATTTAGGCTTGGATCTCAATATGAGAAGCATATTATTATATGAAAATATGGATTCTTCATTAATTTAACCATTATAGTTTGATTTTTTTTATTGATTCCAAAGAAGGAAACTTGTGATTATTATAACCATCCCTTGAATTTTATTATTTTTTATCCCTACCAAGAGGGAACTGTTAAATTTTATTAGGGCTATATTGTTCTAAAGTTTTTTATTTATTCCAAAGAAGGAAACTTGTGATTGTTATTACCATCCCTTGAATTTAATTATTTTGGACCCCTACCAAGAGGGAACTATTAAATTTTCTTAGGGATATATTGTTCTTTGCTTTAGATAATTGCATTTCATTATTTATATATTGAATTCACCCCACAACTCGTAACATTATTCATATTTACCACATTATTTAGCAACATATGCAATATATAGAAATAACAATATCTTCATCATTGCATCGGAACATAAAGGAACAATAAAAGAAAAGCATTCACACATAGAGACACCTGACTTGGTCAGAGACCAGGGGAAAACCCATTATGGGGAAAACCCTTTCAAATTTTTTCTTATTAAATTGTCATTGAATGATTCAGCAAAATAGAGTACAATGATCCATATCTTAAGCCATAATCCTATCTAGCAAAATCAACTAAACAACATCCATGAGATGAACCCAACAATGCTAAAAATAAAAATAAAAAAACCCATTTCATGAGCCTACAATCAACTATCATTGTCTGCATTCAATTGTTGAACTTTGTGATCAACTGACAAAATCTTTGGTCAACTGTAAAACTCAAACCCTAGCTCTAAACCGCACACAGAGAGTGATGTGTGTGCAACTGAATACCTCCAACCACATGCATGAACCTGTGATTGCAACCGAAATTTTTCTCAAGCATGCCTGCGGCTGGAAACCAAAACCCTAAACACACATGCAAGCTTCAAACCCTGCAATCTTAGACCTATATGAACCAATCTCCGCAACCCAAACTCAGACTTGTGCGAGCCAAAACCAAAGAAATAAGAATGATCATAATGATGATGATGTTTAAATGAAGTGCCACTTGACTTGTATTTATATACATCCATGGTCTTCCAATTTTTCTTTTGGGTTGACTTGTCCTTTTACGCACATGTGGGATTTTCCTCAAAAATACACTTTCCCTTATCCAAATAGAGCACTTAAATAGTCAAAATTGGTCCTCTCGAAAAGAGGAATCTAGTAACATGATTGGAAGTTGTCACTGAGCTACCAAATTAACACTCCATCTCATCTAGGGATAAATTCCAACTGCATCATGTAATCATCACAAATACCTTGTCATCAAATCATGTCTTATCTCAAGTTTCTCGTCATCAAATATTTTAATTATTGATATCAGCTCATCTATGCTTATTCCTGCTCATTTTTTGATTATCTTTGCTCATAATAAAATAATAAAATTTTTACATTGGAGGGGAGATTAAGCTACCACCCTCAATCCATCAGGGAGCCACTGTTACCACCTAGAATCACTGCCAGCGGGGAGCCCAATGCTACTACCCGAGAAACATCATGGAGCTTATCAAGGGAGCCTTGCTCAAGCTAGAACCACATCGGGGAGCACATCTCAACCTAAAATTCAATGACAATGAGGAAGGTCCTAAGGGATGTCCATGAAAGTGGGGAAGGTCCTATGGGACACTCTAACCGAAAGTAATCTCATCGAGCAATAGGCGAGATACAACTTACCAAGCAAGGATCACAACCATCCCATTGTGCAATGAATGGGCGGGATACCACTTGCTATACAAGGTAAGGATCACAACCATCCTATTGCTTTTTGATCTTCCCATGAATGATCATGAGGAGTCATGTGGTAGAACACCTGCATCATAATCAGCTTGGGTTATACAACTCCAAGAACTCTCTCAACTCATTTTCCAAATGAGGAACGATATTCCCAACAAGCCTAGCTTTTGGGTATGATGCCAACTTAGGTATACTCTGCATAGACCAAGATAGGGGAGCAACATCTTCGACCCTATGGGTAACCAATAGGGGTGATACCCTATTGTCGAAATATCCCTCAACCCTAAGAACCCTCCATATCAATTCCTTATATTTGGAGCTCAGACAAGGGGGAAGAGTTGGCTTAGTGTCTTGAATTAGTCTGGCTCTTTGTATATCAGAAACATATCATCATGCTCATATCTAGTATCGGCTTAAATATCTCACTGAAGAGTTCAATCATAATATCTCAGTAGCAATAGTATCATGTTCATGTAGGAAATCAAATCAAATATTATATTAGAACAAATATATATCACAAAAATGATACCTTATTCATCCTCCCTCTCACGGAGGCAATAATCACAAGCCTAATCTTGTTTCATACATCAACACTATCTCAATATATGAAGATATCTCAATCCCAACTATATTCAAGATTCCCTGCCAATCAAATCCCACTCATTATTATCGTAATGTATCACTGTAACATTCATAACCTATTCAAAATAGCTTTCCAAAGAGTTTCTTCAACCAGCCTAAAAGCTAGCCATGCTAGCAACATCATACTCAATCTCGATCGTGCTTAAAGCTACAGAATTCTCATCCAAAAATATCATGGAATATCTCATACTAAAGAAACACCTAGATGTTCTCATCTCATTAATAACGATCATTACATCCATGTGGTCATATATCTTAGGAATTATATCTCCTTGTACATGTCATCCTATTGACCTGCCTGCAAGATCTGATCATGTGGATTTGTCTCATATGAACTCATATTTGTTATATGATTTACATGTACCCTTCTGCTAAGAGAATCTGCAACCTTGTTCTCCTTTCCCTTAATGTACCTAATCTTGAAGTCAAACTCACTGATCATGGCCAGCCATATAGCTTGCCTAGCATTCAGATTTGGTTGGTCAAAGAAGTATCTCAATCCATCGTGGTCGCTCATCAATACAAACCCCCTTCCAAGAAGGTAGTGTCACCACATATTCATTGCACGTACAATCGTTGCCAACTCAAGATCATGTGTGACATATCTTTACTCATGCTTATTCAATTACCTTGATTCATAACATACCACCTATACCTCTTACATCAAGACTCCACCAAGTCCTCTCTTGCAAGAATTTGTACACACTACAAATTCTTTAACTGGGTCTGCAATATTTGGAGCTGGAGAATTTGTCAACAACTGTTTCAACTGCTTAAAACTTGATGCACATTCCTTTGTCCATTCAAATTTCTTTCCTTTTCTCTACAATTATGTAATAGGATATGCAATTCGTGAGAAGTCCCTAATGAACCTCCTGTAGTAACTTGCTAACCCAATGAATGACCTTATCACATCCACATTCTTAGGAGCTTCCCATTCCATAATAACTTTAATCTTTTCTAGATCCATTGTTATGCCTTCCTTGGAAACAACATGCCCCAATTAATGTACCTTTGTCAGAAAGAAACTACATTTACTAAACTTGGCATACAACTGATGTTGTCTTAGCAAAATCAACACTGAAGCTAAGTGTTCGACAGACTCCTCCTCATTTTTAGAATGTATCAAGATATCATAAATGAATACAATAACAAATTGGTCTAGATAAGGATTGTAGTGTTGTTTAATTGACTCAAACTACAACATTAATTGTCAACCCAAGGTAGGTCTTTCTATTTCAATGGAGTTCGCATTGTCTGTGCCGATACACTCCAGCCAAGCATAAGAAAATGCAGAAAAACTGTAAAAGATATCGATGATGTAAATTTTTGAATCAAACCATGTGTGTAGATACAAAAACACTCTACAGAATTAAATCACAACTCGTAGCTATTGAAGTAAAGGCGCACCACACAAGAACTAACACCTATTCCAGCTAGTTACTATTACTCTATTGATTAACTCTATGTAACAGCAAAAGATAAATAGATACAACAGCGAGAAACCATAAATCAATGAACTAAACTGAAATGTACACTACCTAATCACTACAATCCCTGCCAAAGAGGAGGGCCCTTCCTCCTCAACAGGGCGCAGGAAGAACACAAAAAGTGATTAACGAATCAGTTGGAAAGTAACAACATCACCATGCCAATTGATATTGAATAAGTTCAAGATTACAGAAACAGAGTAATGGTACTCTTCTATATGCCATCTTCTAATACATAAAAAGTCGAGTCTTTTATAATTATTACAACCCAAAAATTAGAAAGCAAATCAGTCATGAGAATCTCTCGATTCTCATGCTGATAAAAAATAAAGAAGTTACAACTTATTACTAAATAAATATACATTGGTTGCAACTGCTTGAGTCTTGTTGCTTGAAAAATAAACAATCCTATTACCGACGGTTATTATGTGGAATAGTACCGACATTTCCAGCTTCGGTGCAACAGCGTTAAGCAAATGGTGGTTTGAGATGACTGACAACAACATTGTTGATGTGACGGCAGATCCACGCGAGGTGTAACAACATCCAATGTGTAACAGCGACATGTAACAACATCCAATGTGTAACAACAATTTGTAAAAGTAGCAACTTGTAACAGCACCTAGTATATAGCAGTGGTCTGTAACAGCACTCAGGGTGTAACAGCGAACCGTTCTACCCTTTCCTGCAGTTACTCCCTGCTACCTATCTTCTTCATAGCTTCATTCACGTGAGCCAACACCTAAAAAAGATTAACTTCCCAAAACACTCCTTCAATGCTCTCCCAGTTAGCCACAAAAAGGAATAAAGCCTCGTATTATTCAGTAAAATACAACAAAGTAACATGACAATAAAATGGATTAAAAAGGTAAGAAAACAGAGAGTTTGGTCATATAAGGGCACAGGCTTGGAGGACAGAAAGGTCAAAACAGGGGAAAGAATGTGCAGAAAATAGGTAAAAAACCACACCCAACATCTCCCCCCAACTGAAGCAACTACATGTCCCCATGCAGAATCTCAGTTCCTTCTATTGTGCCCCCGGTGGAAATCTATGAAATTGTAGGCACCAACAGTATCATCACCTGGAGCTTTGAATCCTTGATCAGCCATTAACTCACGTGGCCAATATTCCTCTTCATAATCACATAACTGATAATCGAGCTGATACTCCTCTAATGGAAACCAGTTCAAAGGGAATTTGAACCTGAGGCCAATCCAGAACACCCCTAGTGTCAGCACAATCTGAGCATATTCTGGCACCCGTGTAACAACCATAATTTTCTTGTATTCAAAGGGGTCTCCTTCCTGCAATTCTACACTACAGGTCTCAGTGCGCATGAGACATTCGACTAGTGCTTGGTTCCTCATGTTTGCAAACAAGTTGAGGTAGATCCTCACAATTCTCCTTCTGTAAATGGTCGATTGATCTCTGATTTTTGGATTGCTTAGGAACCGTCTGAACTCTCGCCGAAGTTCGTAAGCCATTCCTGGTTCAGCTCTGACCCACAATGATGTCTTTTCCTCATTGGTCTCTATTATTTTCTTGGCAAGTTGCCTCTCAATCTGATTCCTCATAAATGAGAGGAATGCCTGCAACTACAATTCTCCCATGAAAGAAAGGACACTCGCCACCATCCTCATGCTCACATGTTCACACATCATATTGTGCAAGAACAGCTCGCACAACAAATTCTGATCATCAAAATCACAGGAACGAAAAATTTCCAAAAAAGTGTGGGTTAAAGAACCCATATAGGACCTGTTCTCATAAACTTCCCTTAACTGGAATAAGTAGTAACGTTCCCATAGGAACACAGGGTATGACGGGGACGGTCGCCTGCATGCTAGCAGGTTTAGAGCAAGGTCATGGAGTTTGGTCTTATCAAACGTCAGGTCAGAGACCTCCCGATGTAGCTAATGCAGTTGTTCATCCTTTTTCTTCATAATTTCTTTATGCCTTCGTGCCTCCTCTTCTCTTTCCCATTCTTCTTTTAACCATTTTTCTCTCAGGGAATCCATCATTCTCTTATGCGTCTTGAGTGGAATCACTCCCTCCTACAGAGAGAGTGCCAACTGCTTCCATTTTTGCATCTCTGCCAATAACAACAATTTCTCATGACGTCATCCTTCAATAGAAACTGGCATTCCCCTGCATGCATCGTCAATTAAAGATGTAGCAGCCTCCTGAGGGCGAAACTGTCCCACCTCAGCTGTTGGTTCTTGTGTAACAGCAGCTTCGTTAGTGGGTTTTATCACATTTTCTTTATTTTCCTGGTCAACTTCCATTTGTATTGGTGGTTCTTGTGTGGCATCAATAATATCCACAGGCTTATGTTCATCGTTTTCCTTCAGACTAGCTTCGGTCTTTGCTGCTAGTTCTTGTGTAACAGCAGTAGTGACCATCGGCTCATGGATATTATCTTTCTCTTCCTCCTCTTCGTTGATTTCCTCCTCCACTATTGTTCTTGGTGAAACAACAGTGTCAGCCAAGGGTTCCTGTGTATCCATTACTTGATCACTCTCTGTGGATTGTGTTGTCTTGGTTGTTGGTTCTTGTGTATCAGCAACATCCTCGACAGGTTTTGGTGTAACAGCTTCCCAGTTTTCAATTTGAATCCCCCTCGAGGTAGTGTCTACTGCACAGAATTTGAATCCGGCTTCCACCAACTTCTCAACACAGGCTACACATAGAGTGCCCAGGATTTCTCCCCTTCTACCCCTGTCCACGGCCTCTGCCAAAGTATCCAACCCTAGGACTCTTGGCTCTACCTTTCCTATTGCTAGTTGTTCCCTCAATTCTTTAATTTCTTTTTCTAAAATTTTAATTTTCGATAGCAAAGACTGGGTTTCACTCTTACCAGGTGAAGGAGGTTTTTCTGGCTAAGCTTGCTCCTCGTCCTTCTGCTCGATTGCTTCTTTGTCCTTTCTCAACATGGATGGGGACTCTAGGTGCCCGCTAACCCTTATTCTCTGCTTCAACCTTTTGTCTCCAATCGGTTTATCAACCGACTTCTTGTTGACCCTCACTGTTGAGGACTGGGGTTGCTCCTTTGTTACCTCTGGAGTTTCCCCAACCATCTCTGTTTTCCTTCTGCAAGTGGTCCTGGGCCTTTTCCACATGAACTCTTCCCAATTCTTGCCCTGTCAGCTCAAGGCATCCAGCACAATGAGTTTAATAAGGCCATGGTTCGTAACACATGTTTCTGGATGTGCAACCGTTTTCACAGCTGCAGCCATGTGTCTAATATTGCCCAACAAGAAATAAGGAAAGTTGATCAGCTGTTGATGGCGAAGATGGTTCAGCAATGGGAAATGGTAATTAAACATAATTGTTTCCCTTCCCTCACAAGTAATGTAATTAATGAGGAAGAGAGCAACATCTTCCTATGGCTGGGGGAGTGACAGCCTATCAATTCCCCTGCCTTTCTTAACCAACGACTCGCTTTCCTGAAGAAAATCCCCTTTCAATGAGGGGCCATTAACCTTCATAGTAAACCATCTCTTCCCTTCTGTTGACAATCCTGTTACTCTGGCAATGACTTCTTACGTGACCTCCAATTTCAATCCTCTAACTTCCATCTGGTTTCTTTCCAGGTTCTTTGCGAATTCCATAGCCACACCATTGTCTGATCCTTCCAATCTCCGGAAGAATTTGAACCAGCCTACATCTTTGAAAACCTGACATGCTTCAGGGCAACCTTCCAGGGCTTCTGTAGACCCTGGCTCATGTCGTATTGCTACTCATCCCATTGCCTATGCAATTCAGTGTTGTTTCACCTGCTTATCCTTCCCTTCAGCACATACTCTAGTTATTTCAGCCTAAACTGCTATCTTCCTCTTCTCCAAACACTCCGAATGGGGATTTAGCGCTTCCATCAGGGGTAAATGGTAGGGTGGCAGGGTGGCGTAGATGAAGATTTTGGATTGATATTTGGCATGCATGGTTTGTACTGCTCAATGAATTTTGCCTTAATAGTGAGTCATGGGGAGGTCTCGTCAATGGTTCCCTTATCCTTTTTGGTATGATTCGGCATTAAGTAACGATAACTACCACGTCACATGCCTTAATTGCTAGATTTTTTAAATAATTACAAGTCATGTGATGGTCATGTTGCCATGTGATTCATTCCCCCCCCCCCAGCTTAATTATGACAGTCGTCCTCAGCCGTCAATAGTCATGTTAAGTTGGCACAATTACAAAATAAAATGAATTCAATATTACCTTTTTGATGACATACCTAGGTGACATGGGACAAAGTAATGGGCGGCGCGACGTCAAATCAAAGTAATGGGCGGCGCGACGTCAAATCATCCTCGGGCAGCGAGACGCGCGAACTTAAATCTGATGACGAGGCTCACGGTGATGTTTTTGTTGTTTATTACAAATAGAATATCTCATTTTATTCCTAAAAATTCGGCGGTTGTTACAGGTGTAACAGCAAAGATGACTAATATATATTAATTTAATTTCTTCAAAAAGATAAAGAACAAAAGATCGTGTAACAACACTTATCGCATGATATACTTTGGAATAACAAACGTTGCTACAGAGGGTGTAACAGCCGCCACCAGGTGGTTTTCAACTGCTACAAAAGTGTCTGTCTGTGCCTGAGAAAGGTTTTCACAGCCAGATTATTGTTATTGTTATTATTATTATTATTATTATTATTTTAAGGTGTAACAACCGCCACCATGTGGTTTTCAGCTGTTACACTTATTGGAAAAATTAAAAATTTTGCAGCATGGGGGGGCTTTCCCCTGTTCCCATAATCTGTAGATCTGAATTTGTGACAATGTTGACAAATGAAGCCTTCAAGGTAGGTTTGTGATACAACTAAAGACGGTGCCCGTTTGCAAGTAATGGTGTCCTTGTACTGTCAATGGTTACCAAATTTACAGTCCCATTATCAAAGACTGGATCTACCTCATAAGGAACTAGCCATCTGGTGTAGAGCTTACCCTTGAAGTATTTAAACCTTGAATCATATAAGAGAGCCCAATCTCCTTTTTGGAACTGCTTCTTATTTATAAATTTGTCGTGCCACTTAGCTCTCTGCTGCTGGATAATATTTGTTTGTTGGATAGCAGCCAACTGTTTCTCCTCCAATTCATTGAGTTGGTTCAATCTCTGCCTTTGTGTTGTAGCCAAATCCAAATTGACCTGCAATGTTGTCCTTAGTGTTTTGATTTCAAATTCAATGGGGAATAAAGGGTTCTTTCCATACACAAGTTCATATGGTGAGAATCCAGTGGTGTTCCTCCATGTAGTCTTGTATGCCCATAACACTTCTGGAAGTTTGTCAGCCCAATTTCTTCAATGACTGGCCACAGTCTTAGTAAGGATTCCCTCAATGAATTTATTAGTGCTTTCTACCTGGCCATTCGCCTGTGGATGGTAAGGCATTGTGATTCTGTGATGGATTTTATATTTTTTGACCAACTCCCGGATCTTATGAGATGTGAACTGCGGTCCTCTGTCTGTGACTATCTCTCTGGGTATGCCAAACCAGATGAAGATGTCTTCAAATAGAAAGTCTGAGACAGCCTACTCCGTGGCTCTAGTTAGTGCCTTCGCCTCGACCCATTTCGTGACATAGTCAGTACATACCAATATGTAGGATCTCTGTTTAGATGAAGAATTCATTGGTCCTACAAAATCTAGAGCCCGCTTCTCAAAAGGTTTTATGACAATCTGGGGCTGTAACGACATCTCATCTAATTGCAGTGGTTGGCCCATCCTTTGACAACTATCACATCCCTTCTTATCATCCTGAAATATTGTCGGCCAGGAGTACCCAGTTGAAAGGACTTTGTATCCTGTCTATTTTTCTGCAAAGTGTCCTCCACAAGGTTCCTCATGGTAGGCTTTGAGGATATCAAAGACCTCGTCCTCTCTAACACAACGTCTGATCTGGAAATCAGGTCCAGTGTGATAGAGGTTCCCATCTATCCAGGTATATGTAGCACTTTGTTGTATGATTTTCTTTTTCTCCTTGGAGGACAAATACTGGGGAAACTTCCCTGTAGCAAGATAATTGGCTATATCTGCATACCAAGGTGAGTAAGTAGAAATAGAAAAAAGATATTCATCAGGGAAAGAATCTTTAGTAGGAATGCAACTATCATCAATAGTTAGCCTAGAAAGAAAGTCAGCTACTACATTGTCTTTTCTAGGCTTATCTACAATAGTGATATCAAATTCTTGTAACAGCAATAACCAGCGTGTAATCCTACCATTTGTAATTGGCTTATTCATTAAAAAATGAATGGCAGAATGGTCAGTGTGTACAAATACTTGATATTTGGTGATGTAATGCCAAAATTTATTTATGGCGTGCACAACTGCTAAGAAATCCTTCTCGGTCATCGTGTAGTTGAGCTCAGCTGGAGTTATATTTTTACTTATGTAGTAAATAGCGTAAGGTTTCTTATCCTCCAGTTGGCCCAAAATAACACCTACAGCAATATCTGATGCATCCGTAGCTATGTGAAACGGCAGTTCCCAATTAGGTCCTTGCAAGACCGGAGCTGCTAATACACAGTATTTCAGCTTTAAGAAGGCCTGCTCACACTTCCCTATCCACAAGAAATCAACATCCTTCATGAGCAAGGAAAATAATGGCGATGCAATTCTTGAAAAAATTTCTATAAATCTTCTGTAATACCCTGCATGCCCCAAGAAACTACGTACCTCTTTCTGCGTTTTGGGGGTTGGAATTCTTAGAATTACCTCTATTTTTGCAGGGTCTACCTTGATTCTGTCAGCAAAAATGTAATGTCCAAGCACGATCCCTTCAGTCATCATCATGTGACATTTCTCAGTGCTCAAGGCAACATTAGTTTGTACACATCGCTCTAACACTTTTTCCAGATTGACTAATGCTATTTCAAAAGAATCTCCATAAGGTGTGAAATCGTCCATGAAGATTTCCAGATATTCATTCAATAAGTCAGAAAAAATTCCCAGTATTTCCCTTTGAAAGGTTGTTGGCGCATTACAGAGCCCAAAAGGTAGCACTTTGTATGTGTAGGTTCCCCAAGGACAAGTAAAGTTCGTTTTATCTTAGTCTTCTGGGGCAGTCTGTATCTGATTGTAGCCATTAAATCCATCAAAAAATGAAAAGTATTTCTTTCTGGAGAGAGTATCAAGGACCTAATCTATAAATGGTAATGGAAAATGGTCCTTCTAAGTGGCCTTGTTGAGTTCTCTATAATCAACATAGACTCTCCACTTGCCATTCTTTTTAGGAACAATGACAAGCGGTGACACCCATTGACTGCCAGATATTGGAAAAATAAAATTATCTCTCAGGAGTTTCTGTAGTTCTTCTTTCACCACTTCCTTTAGTGCAAGGTTCATGCAACGATGTGGTTGTCTGACTGGATTGCAGCCATTTTTCAAATAAAAATGGTGAATGCATAGGTTAGGGTGGATCCCTTTCATATCCATATAATCCCATGCAAATGCCTTTTTATACTGTTGTAATAGCTATAACAGCCATTGATTTTGTTCAGCAATCAAATTGGGATTAATATTCAAAAATTTTCCAGATTCAATCTCAATTGGGCTGCTAGCAATATTTGGAGTAGTTCTCATTTGTTCAAAATCTATATCTTCCACCTCTTCCTCCTCATTTTCATTTTTAACAAAAGCAACAGAAAGTGAATTACTAATAAAACCATTAATAACATCATCTTTTGTCTCGTCTTTGAAATACTGGGCTTTCCCCAGAGTGAGGAGTGGTAGGGAAATATCTGACTCAGGCTCAAACTCATCCCACCAAGGGTTGTACACATCCACTTTTGGTTTTGGGGGATAAAGATTAAGGTTCTAGGTTGCCTGGCCATCTGAGATCACCATGGATCCCATCCTGCAGCCTATGAATGTGTCTGCAGTGGCCAGCCAAGGTCTCCCTAAGATCAAAGGATGCCCCCCCAAATTGGATTTGGGCTATAGAATAAGGAAATCAGCCGGGTATCTCCAGGAAGCTATCGTAATCACTATATCTTCTAACATCCCCTCGGGTTTAACATGGGACCTGTCTGCCAATTCCATCATAGTAGGAGTGTGTCTGAGTCCCTATAGCCTGAAAGCGATAAAGAGATCTTTCGTCATTACAGTAGTGGCGGCCCCAATATCAATCAATGCATTGGCTATGGGCTGATCATTAATGTAGACGGTGACTGTGGGATTCCTCAGATCATGGTACTTAGTAAGGAGAGGTTGAGCAGACATTAATTCGAATAACTTTCCTATCACATGTATGGTGGCAGGGTCTTTAGGCTTCCTCCTAGGCTTCTTGATGCACAAATCTCTCACTGTCTTGGCATATATGGGTACTTATTTAAGGGCTTGCAACAAGGGAATTCGTACCTACAAATTTTGCAACTCCCTAAGGAAATCATATTTAGGTTGTGGATTCATCCTAGGTTCGGCCAGTCTCTGAGGGTATGGGGGGTCCTGTGTAACAACAGTTGAATTTGTTGTTACAGGTTATCAGCCTTCCCCAAATTAGCTGTTACAGATGTAATAGTTCTCCACGGGTCGGCTATTACATACGTAACAGCTTCCTCTATATCAATTGTTTTAGACCTAGTAGCTGCCTTAGAGCTTCTGGCTTCTCCTCTGGATGGTTCACATTTCTCCTCTATAATGATAGGGGAGTGACTGGGGTTAATTACCATGCCCGGTCGTAATTGTATTTCATTAATTTCCACAAGGGTAATAAATTAGGTCTGGAAGGTTGTAGCAGCCTCTATACCCTGAGCTACTTTATTGTTTGGGTTTGGGTTGGGTTGCACAGGTAGTTGGGGTTGCACAGGTGGTGGAGGAGCAAGAACTTGGAAAGGAGGTAACTGCAATTGTTGCTGCATGGGTGGTGCAGGCAGAGCTGAATTCTAGGAATTTCCTCTACAATTCTAGTTCCAAGGGTATGGTTGGGATTGAGGATATTGAACAAGAGGAGATGGAGACCATTGGTTCCAAGGTGAAGGGAACTAAGCTGAAGGAGGGGCAGAATATTGCCATGGATATGGTTGGTTATTATATGCATTGTTCCACAAATTGAAAGAGGAAAAGTCTTGAGACATACCTGGAGGTCGCGGTTGCCATGGCCTCCTTGGTGTGATGAAGTAAGAGGATTTCACCTCTTCACTTGATTCTCTGAGTATTGCCTTTAGTCTAGGAAGCTTCGGACACTTCTCTAGTGAATTCTCCAGCTCGTAGATGTTACACAAGCTGATGTTATTCAATTCGCACTCCCTGTAAGGATGTTTCTTCCGACAAGTTGGACAGAACACGGCCAGGGGTGTATCAGCTTCTACTTATGTCTTTTTGTTCTGTGATTTTGTTATCTGGGCCGAGAGAGTACTGAGGATATTGGTCTTGAAATTTTTGAACAAATCTCTGATCTCCGCTCTAGTTACTCCTCCGCCTACAGATTTTTGTATGCGAACAGAGGCATCTCGAATTGTACTTATTCCTCTAGACAATCCTCGGGAGCATCGTAGGCAGAGCTTTATAATTTCAACGAATGGCTCTTGTGATATATCCCCTTTTCCTAATAGGTTTAGGGCATCAAGGTAGTCATCCCTCATTCCTCTGATGAATAAGGTCTTCAAGATTTCCGGGTCTAAATCGCAGTGTTTAAACCTCTGCAGATTGTAGTGGCACCATTCCACATAATCTTACAGGCTTTCTTCCCGCTTCTGTGTCATTCTAAATATCTCTTCCCTTAAGTCCCCGGTCCTATAATAGTCATGGTACTTTGACAAGAACGTCTCCTTCATAGCATTCCACGTTGAAAAGGAAGCGGGACCTAATTCCATGAACCATCTCAAGGCTTCTCCTTTTAAGGTAGTAGGAAATAGCTTTGGCTTATAAGCATTTGTTGTATAATCATAACTTCTACATAAGACATCAAACTCAAACAAAAATGTATCTGGATCTTCCACAGTCATCCCCTAAAAGGATGGTAAGGATGATAGAGGAATGTTTTTCATAGGAGCTTCACCTCTAATATTCCCGATTGGGAACTCAAAGGTGGTGGTAGTGGTGTCTGTTTTAGCATTTTTATCATTGTTGTCTCCCATGATGAATTCTTCTAACCCTTCCTGTAGCAGACATTCTTTGGGTTGTGTTTGTGATGGCCCTATAGACGTGATTAATGCCTCAGATACCACTGGGGTTGGTTGTTTCACCGCACTACCTGTATCCGGATATTGATAAATCAACAAGTGCTTTTCCACCTTAGGTGTCTGATTTTCCCCCTTATTTTCCTCTTGACCCTTTGTCCTAAAATTTTGGCTACTAACTTCCCCTTCTTGCTCATAAATGAAATCCATGATCTTGGGGGTAAGAGTGCTAGCCTTAGAACGATATGGTCCCAAGATGGAGGGATTGGAGGTTTCTACTTATGCTATGGGAGTAACAACCTTCTGTGGCCCTGTTTTCCTTGCATTCCTCTGAGAGATGGATTGTTCTTTTTCTGCCTTGGAGATTAATAAATGTCTTCCTTCCCAAATCTTCACCCTTCGTTTCCTTTTTACAACCCATCGTTCCTATGACTTATTAGAGTGGGGGTGATTTTAGTGTCTCTATAAGTCCTACAAATGCACACATGGACCTTATGTGTATTAAATCACACTCTAAGTGCCTCAGTCTTTGATAGTGGTGAGCCCGCCCAGGTATGTTAGAGTGATGCGTGGGTTCTTACCTCTCGTCTTACTACCCAACGACTGAAGAGCTGAAGACACACTAATCAAAGCATCAAAATGTCCTAAGTGTCCTAGTGATCACAATGGTGAGCCCACCTAGGTATGTTAGAGCGATGCGCAGGTTCTTACCTCTCGTCTTACCGCCTAGCAACTGTGGACTAGGAGCACTCTATATCAAACAAACAACTTAGTTGATTGTATCGTCAACTTTCCATCCCCAACAATGGCGCCAAAATGTAGTGTTGTTTTAATCAACCTTAATTGACTGAGACTGCAACATTAATTGTCAACCCAGGGTAGGTCTTGATGTTTCAATGGAGTTCGCACTATCTGTGCCAATACACTCCAGCCAAGCATAAGAAAATGTAGAAAAATTGTAAAAGATGTTGCTGATCTAAATTGTTGAATCAAACCATGCATGTAGATACAAAAACACTATAGAATTAAATCACAACTCGCAATTATTAAAGTAAAGGCGCGCCACACAAGAACTAACATCTATTCCAGATGGTTACTATTACTTTGTTGATTAACTCTGTGTAATAGCATAAGATAAATAGAACGACAACGAATGCAATCCATGATTTGTACAGCAACAACGAGAAACCATAAATCAATGAACTAAACTGAAATGTACACTACCTAATCACTACAATCCCTGCCAAAGAGGAGGGCCCTTCCTCCTCAACAGGGCGCAAGAAGAACACAAAAAGTGATTAACGAATCAGTTGGAAAGTAACAGCATCACCATGCCAATTGATATTGAATAAGTTCAGGATTACAGAAACAGAGTAATGGTACTCTTCTATATGTCGTCTACTAATACATAAAAAGTCGAGTCTTTTATAATTATTACAACCTAAAAATTAGAAAGAAGATCAATCATGAGAATCTCTCGATTCTCATGCTTATCAAAAATAAAGAAGTTACAACTTATTACTAAATAAATATGCATTGGTTGCAACTGCTTGAGTCTTAATCGAATTCAAGCTTCTATGATCCATAATTTAATTTGGAAACAATTTCAGGAGAAATCACATATTTTATGATCCCAATGGAAACACATTCAAGTGCGTTGATGTAGGCATACTATTCAACTGAAATGAACAAGCTTTTACCCAATGACAAACTCATTTCTTTATACTTGTAGCCAACTACACTAACCAAGATTTGGCATGTACTTCTTATTCAAACCACACTTATCCACCAGGTCAGGATTAACATAACTATAATTAGATCCAAGATCAATCAAAATATAACAAACTTGATCACAAATCTTATCATCCATCTCAATAATAGATGCCTAGTGATCCACCTTCCTGTTATCGAATGTTTCATAGTGATCTAAATTTGAAACTACTTGTAAATGGTTTGCAAGGTATTCAATTCAGATATATACATATTTAAAAGATGTCCATGTCTTGCAGAAAGAAAACAAATGAAATTTTCAGCTGTTCATGACCCATTTAAGCATAGCAGATTTATTTCCTTTTATTTTTTAACACACTAAAATGAATTTGTTCTGCAAAATAAATCAACCACAAATGCAAAAGAAGTTGATAAATCAGTTCACCCCTCCTGGGCTACGTCTGCTGGGTCCAAAGCTCCCAAATGGGCTTGTCCTTGTTTTAATTAAATGCTCAAATTGAATATACAGATGAATAGAAGCATCTACATGTGGAATAGATGGTAAAAATGGATTCAGAACACTTGAATCCTTCAGGATTGACTACTGGTTCACCTCCAATGGATACCTGCAACTCTATACAGTCTTCACAATACTGGGCCCTGGTGGCTCCTAGAACTTTCACGGCTCCAAAACCTCTGCAAATGACCTTAGATGGCTGTAATACCTACACCAATGGCTTCAGAAGGTCAAAAATACCCAAAATCAAAAAAAAATTCTTCCAAAACCGCCTTTCCTAGCCAAAGTTATGGCCATTTACTCCCAACTGCCAGCTGCCCCTACAAAAACTCCAGCTAACTTTAGTTAAGTCCAGATAGGCCCGCCAATTTTGGCACTCCTGCCAGAATCTTCACCAAACGAACTGCAGTTACATTAAATGCGCATGTGACCAAAAATCCGGTTGGCGGTTAACATTGGATTTCGCGCCGGGCGGTGGGGGTTTAGGCCCTTGGTTTTGGGCGCTGGGTCGTATGGCATGGGGGGCTGGCCCTTAGGGGCTGGCCCCCTTCGGGCCCCGCCTCAACACAAATTTAAACTTTAAATAACATTTTTTGCGCCCATCTAACAAGAAATAATACTGTGGCCTAACGGTAAGGCGTTGGAGTGTTGTTCCATAGGTCGTGGGTTCAAACCACGTTCGACCCAAATTTTGATTATATATGCGCCCATTGTTGCTGACATCATCCCAGCCACGTGGTGGCCTCCGGGCTTGCCATGTGGCAGCCATTGATTCACTGTCCAAAAGGAATATTCCACAGAATATTCCAAGGAATATTACGTGGAATATTCTTTTTTAAATTTTTTTTAAAATTGAAAAATTAAGGGTTATTGGGGGATTTTGTTTTTGGCATAACTTTCTCATACGGCGACTGTTTTTCGAACCGTTTGTGGCACTGAAATCAGGAAGACGAGCACTTTCCAGTCATTCAACTTTGAACTAGTTCTGAGCATTTTAAATTTTGAGCATTTTACGACACTTAGGACATGAGCACCTGATCACGCCTCCCCATTGGGAAGCTTTTGGACCCCAAAAGCCTTCAACTACCTGTTAAAGAGGTGAGGGTACAGCTCCCTCACTCTGTCCACCTCCATCCACTTTGCCTTGTTCGGTTTGCTGCCTTTGAAACCAACCCAAACATAATCTACACTGCCCCTCCTTGAAGTGCGTGTCCTTCTGTCAAGGATTGTATCTTCTTTCAGCTCATCTAAGAATTCTAGAGAGAAATCTTCTATAGATGGCAGCTGAACAGCACTTTCATGATCAGCAATCAAAGGAGGTTCATACAAACGTAAGTTATCCACATTGACAACAGAATACATTTGCATGTAGGAAGGCAAATCTAATTGAAAAGCATTATTTCCAACCTTCTTGAGGATTTTGAATGGACCATAACGAATAGGCTTCAGCTTTTTACCTTCTCCTTGCATCCTTTCCTTACTAATGTACAGCCATACCTCATCCCCTTCTTGAAACTTTTGATCGACTCTATGCTTGTCGTGTCTTTCCTTGTACTTGCCTTGACTCTTCTCAAGTTGTTCTTGAATTTGCTGATGTATTTGCTGAATTCTTTCAATGAATGGACAAGCTTTGTCAATATCACTATGTCCCTCAATGGCAACATCTTTCTCAAGAATGAAATCAAGAGGTGATTTTGGCAAGTAACCAAAACAAGCTTCAAACGGTGAGGTGTTTGTGGAAGAGTGCTTGGCACGATTGTAAGCATGTTGTATGTAGTGCAAATGTTCATCCCAGAGCTTGGGATGCTTGCTGCAATAACGTCTCAAGAGGTGCACAATGGTTCTGTTCACAACTTTTGTTTGTCCATCTGTTTGCGGATGGAAAGCAGTACTTTTCTTCAACTTTGTGTCCATCATCTCCCATAGGTTGGACCAAAAATTCCCCACAAATCTGGAATCCTTGTCACTAATAATGGAAGTAGGCAAACCAAAGTGAATCCATACATGATGAAAAAATAATTCATCAGTTTGTTCAGCAGTTATAGTTTTCTTACAAGGCATAAGTATACACATTTTGCTGAAACGATCAACTACTACATATAAATAATCATGCGGCTTTCTAGATTTTGGCAAACCTCCTACAAAATCCATAGAGATGATCTCCCATGGTCTAGAAGGTACCGGCAAAGGAGTATACAAACCAAGCTTCCTATTACTAGGCTTGCTTGTAGCACAAAATGAACATCCTCTTATGAACCTTGAAACAAAATCTACCATGCGAGGCCAATAGCAATACCTCTGTAGATGTGCAACTGTTTTGCTTACACCAAAATGGCCAGTAATAAGAGAAGAATGAGCTTCTCTTATGACATTTATTCTCTCCCCCTGTGGTATACACAACTTGCCCAAATGAAACAGCAAATTGTTATGCATGTGATAGTCATTTTCCTCTACATGATTCCCTTTACTCAAGTTAGCATACACATCTTTAAAGTCATCATCAGATGCATATTGTTCTATGTAACTATCATGTACAATGGAATCATTCTTAAGTAAAGTAACAGCACCAATAATAGGCCTTGAAAGCATATCAGCAACCTTATCCAAAGTACCTTTCTTGTACCTTATTACCAAATGGAACTGTTGCAAGAAGCCCATCCATCTGAAGTGTCGTGACTGTTGTAACTTGCTTTGTGATTGCAAGTATTGTAAGGGCTGATGGTCGGTATGTATAACAGTTTCTTTGCCCATCAAATAGTGTTTCCACTTTTTGACGCTTTGTACCAATGCATACAACTCCTTATCATATGTAGGATAATTTACAACAGCACCATTAAAAGTTTCAGAATGAAAAGCAATAGGCTTACCATGCTGTAGAAGAACTGCACCCATGGCATAATCACTAGCATCGGTTTGTATCTCAAATGATTGTCTCAAATCCGGTAATGCAAGGACCGGAGCTGAACTAATCTTCTCTTTCAAAGATTCAAAAGCTTTTTGCTGCTTGCCTCCCCATTGGAAAGCATGCTTCACACTTGTCATTGTATTGTTATCGAATGTTTCATAGATTCTAGGAATGCTCTGTCCAACATACCCAATTGTTTATGCTTCTTGTGCACTTTATATCTGAGGCCTACCACCCTAATGCAATGGAAAATCCTTCTTGAGATGCTCCTTGCTACATATCCAACACTGCAACTGTCTCTTATCATCAACTTTATTATGTCGCCCTCCACGATGTGACCCATGTCCCTGTCCAACTACATCAAACTTCTTATATGGAACCAAATTCTCTTTCTCACCGAGTCACCTACATCCTAAGGTCTTGTTCGCTTTGGTGGCCAATTTCCCTTAGATTTGTCTTTCCATTTCCAACCTTGCTGAGATTTTGTGCTACACTTTGATTACTCATAATACTTATTCAATTTTTTTATGGCTTCCTCCAATGATCTAGGATCATCAAACTCGATCCTATCTTTGAACGCTACGGCAACCCATTGATGAATCTATGAATCTTAGCTTTCTCCTCCTTAAGATATGACACATACCTCAATAACTCCAAGAATCTACTAGTATACTCCTCATCGGTCATAGACCCCATCTTCAACTCATAGAACTCCTTCACCCTGTCATCATAGTATCTCTCTGATAGATACTTCTTCCTAAAAAGTCTTTCAAAATCCCTCCAAGTCAACTCCTCTTCGTGAATGCCTCTAAAATTCTTCATTTCTTCCCACCAAATGTCTACTTTACCTTTAAGATTGAATGCAGTTATTCTACCCTTCATGTTATCTGAGTAATCATGCAATTTGAAGAACCTATTCATTCCAAACAACCAAGCTTCTACATCAAGTGACTTCTTCATTTCTCCATCAAATGTAGTTGCCTTGGCTTTCTTGAACTCATTTGACAAATATCCCCTGTCATTCCTCCTGTACAGATGATGGCGATGATGACCATGGTACATGTCTGAACCAGAACTAGAATAATTTCCATGTCCATTATCTCTCTTATCAGGTGTATCCAAGAACCTTCAATCCCTAATGGTATCATCCTTGTCTGACTTGTGCCCATCATGAGATCTGCTACCATAGGCTCCATTAGTCATGTCCTCGTGTCTATGACTAATCCTAAGCGGTCCTTGTCTCTGCAAGTCTGAAAAACTATAAAGGATAACTCCATTAACCTTTGTTTGTTTCTCCTATGCCCTAGAGAGTCTCTCCTGTGACGGAATTATCCTGTCATTATCCGCTTTACAACTCCTTATTTCTGCCTTCAAACTTCTCAAAGTGTTTGCTATGTGAGGGGAGTACTCATCACCATGTTTCTCATTTGATCTATAGGGAGAGTCTCGTGAACTGTAGTCTACCATCTTGTTAGTCATCTTTGATCTTCTTCCTGCAAGTATACCATGTCAGCTAAACCAAAATATAAACATAACCAACATACATCAGTATAGTTCAGGGGAGGATATATTATCTGCAAGATCAATCAAATTAGCACAATATATGTATAAACATAAACATAGCAATATATATACATCATCTCAATCACCATCTAGTTACCATGAATGACCATACCAACCGCATACAATGACCCCATGCACAACAACTATAACCATGATAATGCATGCATGCATGACAACCATATTCCACGCATCCATTCCAAGGGGTGAACCATGCTCTGATACCACTCTGTGGTATCGTATATTACCCAAAGAAAGTGCAACCTCCTCTGATACCCTATTTAACCACCCCCTCCCACATTTACCCAAGCTAACTAGTCTATCAGGGTAAACATGTGATGAAGAGTTACTATGATATGATTCAACTGCCCAAGTACAGGTAAAGAAGTGGAATCGACAAACCAAAACCAAATTGACCTTCCTTAGGAGCTAGAGGATCCCTCGGGGGCTAACCAAACACTCTAGGTGCCCAACCCCTTAGTTAACTTGCTTTTACCAACCTAAACCCTCAATCACTCCCATGAAAAGCCCTCCATGTGACTGAAAGCCTCCAGTCACTCCCACAGCAAGACCACCATGCGGCTGCAGTCATTTTCAGGCAGTTTTGTGCTAGCAACCCCAAAATCTAAGCCACTTTTTCAAGGTTAGGACTCATTCTTATGCCTAGCACTTGATGAAATTCTCATAAATGACAAATAACAAGAAGACAAGGCCTCTAATGCAAAACTTGAACCAAGAACTGACCAAACTCATCCTAACCATGACAAGCATTTCGTCAAACACATCATAAACATGTAATGTACAAGTAAAATAAACACATCTGAACATAGGGACCTGCTGAAGCCTCGAAAATCGCTGCGAAAACATGGGGGAAAACCACCTAGTCCAGACCTTGAAAGCAGCTCCTTTTCCGTTTGGTATAGTGGCTCCGACTGGGGATAATGGGACCAGTTTCCCAGAGAGATTTGATAATGTTGGTGGGATGATATAAGATGTAACGGGAAATGACTAAGATAAGTGTAATCTAATCTAACTACTAAACACATGCATATCTTTTTAATCTAACATTATGTAACTATAATAAACCTGAAATAAAATACAATATGTGATCTACAATGATGTCTTACAGCAATTGGTAATAAAGATCATTCAACTGCCAAAATAAATGAAATCATTTAAAGATAATTGTTTTGAATAAATAGTTAGACAAAACAATTATGAGAAATATATCGCATATAAAAATTGTTCATGTATTCAAATGAAATCAAAGCTAACATCATACAGAAGTGCAATAATGTGAAACTAAAATTATGGCTTTCATACACAAAGCAATTGAAAGAAGAATTATTGCTTAATACATAAATAAAACATAATCATATGATAAAAGTACCATATATGATAAGTCTTTCTCATGTGCTTCAGCAATATTGACCCAATCTCATTCAATCCAACACATTCTAAGAGTACAAAAGTGCATTTCAGTAGAGCATGCTAGATATGTAAAGAAAAATAGATCATGTTCCATTAATTTCATCAAAACCTCCTCAAAAGTACAAAAGTGTAATGTCTTGAAAAGTGTTTTTGATTAAAAAATTTGGACCCCTCTCTAAATGCATGAGAGGGGTTTAAATACTAAACTATATGTCTTAAAATAGATTATTACAAAAATAGTTGAGGAGGTTTCAAACAACCTTCCTCAGAATATGCAAAAATAAAACTAAACAAAAATAAATTAATGATTAACTCCTTTGAACTTAATCTCTAAGGTCGCAAATATCAGTCATTGGCTTGAGCAGAGGCGGCTCGCTGATTGCAGATTTTAACTGCCCAGCAAATATGGCATTTTTCAATGTTGGCACCATTTTTTGTGTGGAGGTTGTTAAACACCTTAGATTCATCCACTGGTTGTGTGGTTTTATTAGAAACTACCAATATGCTTCCCAATTTAGCTTGTTTAACTATTTGATTGCCTCCTCTTTTTCCTGCACTGCCTCTTCCACTGCTGCTCTAGTTGTTTGAAGTTCGAAAGAAACCCTGGTACACACTCCTTGATAATATTGGTGGCATGAAGATTTTCATTAATGGCTTCTATTATGTTGTTTTCTGATGTCATTTGTATTGTTGTTGCCCTTTCTGCCTGTTTCAACCAAGAACCCCAATCCGTAAGCATACTATATTTATGAGACTTTTCTAGCTTTGGTAGGTCATCCTTTCTTCCATCCTCTGATTCTTTCTAGGTGATAAATTCAGAAACCCTTTTATGGATTTTGTCGTACTCAAATCTCATATCAATAACTTGGTTTGTTAATTTATCACTAGTCTCGCAATAAGGATTTATTTGTGAGATTTTCTGGCAAAATACTTCCTTTTGTTGCATTAGTAGGGAATTGAGGCTGAGTGCTTCTTTGATGAATTCGTCGATTTGCGGATTATCTTTAAATTTATCTATCATGGCTTGTATTTTCGAATCCTTTTCTACTAAGTTGGCTTGGTGTTGTATCCTCATCTGTTCGAATTCTCTTTGGAGTTGAGCTACTTGTAATTCTGCTTACTGATTAAATTTTTCTTAGGCTAATTGTTGTTCTAGCAACATAATTTTTTGTTCCTTTTCCTTCAGCAGCATTTGGACCTCTATTGCCTTGTCGATGTTTGTTGTGGCAAAGGCTCCTGCGAACTGCAACAGCTTTGTGAGATTCTCAGATGGGTCGATATGCAAGTCCTTCCATACAATATCCATTGGTTCATTTTCCGGAGTCGTAACAGCCATGGCGTCTAGTTTTCTTTTCTTCCTTTGTCTTTTGACTACAACCTTATGGGTAGGACTGTAGAATACATCTAACGGAGGTATTTCCTCAATTCTTAAGACAATCTATGAAGTAGGAATAGCAGGAATGATCTTAATGTCTTGAGTTCCTATAGATCCTTCCCCTGTTGTTTCTGGATTTGCTTTATGTTGGGTTTGCTTGGGAGTTTGTATTTCAAATGTTTTCTTAGGGTTTGTGTCTATGTGGAGCTTTTTATTGAACTGCTCCCATTCTTGTTCCAAGTCAATGATTGGAGCTTTACCTGACTGAGTTGAAGTAGAGGCAACCTCTACCTTTTTATTTGCAAAGGCCTGCTCGACGGTCTACTTTGTACTTTCAACTGTCTTTTTCAGACTCTTTATTTTTGTTTCCTCCCCCATTTTGAGACTGCCGCTCTGAGTGCTCTGACTCATGAGTCAACCTCTCTTGGGTTTCTTCTTCAGAGTTTTCTTTGGAGCTTCCCTCCAAGCTTACGTTGGGAGTTGGCTCCCTTATTGGTTCAATCTGCAGTAGGTCCAATGGGACCTTTAATAATCTCTTTTTCCTGTACACATGGAAAGCATTAATATCTTCTGGGGTCAAAAGTAGTGATTCCATATGCAAAACTTGTGAAAATGTTTCTGCCTGTAGGAAGAGGTCATCAAAGGTGTCCTCTTCGTGGGTGAATTGTTTTACTTTTACCATAGTAGTAAATTCCTTAATAGTGTCATTTGGGTCATATTTCCTTCCCGGAACTGTAGCTAATTTCAGAGACATAATAATCTCTGCTTCTTTTAATGCATGTCCATAATCATGTAGTGAAAAAGCACCACATTATAATGGGAATGTAGGCCAAATGGCCTTCTTCTGCTCTTTCAATCCTCTTCTCTATCTGCCTTCCCTTGTTGTTTGTAGGCTATTTCTCTAGCCATTAGTTTGTTGGGGACATAATATGGGAGGACATGCGGTGATGCAATGCTCCCAAAAACTCTGATGTAGGTGAATGTCTCTTCCCCAAAGCATCTGACTACTGGCAAGATATCTAGTTCGGCCTCTTTAGAAAACCTAGGGGCAGCTCTATCGTAAACTTCTTTATGAATAGGTAGCATTTGAGCCCAGTTCATAATTGTTGCATTTGATGCTGTATCTATTAATGGGAGCCATTCCACGGAAAACTTGGTGCTATCGGGTCTACCGAATAACCTACATATCATTGTTGGTGCGAAACTATGAGGCAGAGAAATGGATGTCATTGAGTACATACTAGTTCTTTCCCGTTTGAGCTTGCCTCCGCTTGATTTCCAGGTCTACATGACGTCTGACATGTCCTCATTTTCTTTGGCGAATTGCTCAAGGAACTATTTGTTGTAGAGATTTTGTAGCTTTGGTAACTAGTACATTAGTCGTAGGATTTCTGCTAAGAAAGACCCCATGACCTTTTGCATGTTATTCTTGAAGGTTCTGTCTGAGATTTCTACCTCGTCAATTATGCATTTGACCATATCCGTGTATGGTATTATCTTTGGTCTCGCAGTTATTCGGTGTAGGAATGAACATGCTGTTTCTAAATAGGAGGCGTCAGATGACTCTTGAGCATCGGTCGTGGCCTTTGTTACCAGTGGCCTAGGTTGCTCTTCTGCTAATAAGTTATACATGGCCTCACATTTCGTGGTTCCTCCGTCCTTGTTGCATATGGTATCAGAGAAAAGCGGCACCATGTCTTATTTCTCAGATGTAGTTGCCTTTCCCTTCTTCACCATTCTTTCTAACGATGTTCTTTGTGGAGATTTCCTGAAATGGAGCAAAAATGGAAGCTATCGGATAAGCACAACTGAGAATGACAGTGAGAATTAAATGATACAATTAACCTTAAAAAGGTGACAAGATAGGATCTTTTATTCAAAACGCGGATGAAAATATATCATATCATGTCGAGCCGCTCTTTAACATAAATGCCATTAAACTTATTAAATAGCCACTAAGGCTTCTTATCATTGCCTTTATTACTCATTAAACTACCACATCACAAAAGGGAAGGCAAAAACTTTAAGGTGGCGAGTTTAAACTGCGAGAACGTTGATTTTGCGATTGCGATAAGATTATCGCAAATCGTACTATCACATTTTTGGTTGTGCGCTTTCCTAGAGTTTTTTAATATTCTGCTGGATGAGAGATGCGAGATGAGCGACATATTCCTTATCATTTAGAGCGTTGTTTTCCCAAATCAGTAATTATTTCATAAATTGTTTTTCACTACATGCTAGACTTAACTTACAATTTATAACATTTGCTTTTATTGGGTTCAGGTTCTATCGCACTTTGCGAACTCTCACATTTCATAAGATTGGCTTTTAAGTAAAGTATCGCGATAAGTATTGACTCGCTCTATTGCAATATCACATCTCGCATGTTACAACATGCTTTGTGAGTTGCGTCCTTTGTGAAAGTCGATATGCGATTGTGATAAGCGCTTCATTTTATAGGAAATGCCTTAAGTATTAGCTTTGAATGAAAAGTCTAATGATATCTAAGTTAAATGCGGTGATTCTTTTTGTCGCAATTCGCAGATTTTGTTCATTAATTAACCCTTCAACACACTTGGTTCAACAGTATGTGAAAAGGTGATAATTGCTAGTCTTAGAGGGTTTTGACTTGATATCTTCATTTATTTCTAAAAGTTTAAAAGAAAGCGCCTAAGCGTTAAATTTTTCGTGGAGGGTTTTTTAATAAAGGGTCCCCGTTTACTAATATAATATTAGCTATTAAATCAATAAATGGAGGGGGGTTGTTGAATAGCACAACAATTGGCACTTAGCTGGAAGAACCAGTTATCTCTTATAGTTTTTTGAAATTTCTAAAAATTCCAAAATAAAGATAGTTCAGAAAATAGGAAATACATGAAATATAATATAAGTAAGATTTCTTTGAATAATTAAACAAAATCCACTTAATTATCATTCATTTTATTATCCTTTTCAAAATGAAAATTCCTTTATCTACATCAATCTTTACTTGGTTTTAAAGATAAAGCAGGGGGCTCTTGCAAATTAACTTTTAGATGTACTCATTTGTCACAGGTAGAGCCTGTTAGTGTCAGTCTTTTCAGCCTTCCTCCAATGATCAAACTTGCTCTTACAAAGTGATTTTAAGGTTTCAAGGTCAAATTTTGTCATTTCAATGAGTTTGCAAGTAAAATTTGGTCACTAGGTATTAGGTCTAGGGTTTGCTTTCACTCCATTCAAAGTTGTCCAAATGTTAGTCTATGTCACTATTCAGCTGAGTCTACCATCATTCAAAGGGTTTTCATCATCATGTCAGGTTCCAATGGGTCATTTTACACCTTGTTCATGCTTCAGTTGCGCCTAGGCAAGGTTCATTTCCCTCTCCTAGGGTTTTGAAGGCAATTTCTCTTAGATGGTCAAATCATTAGCAAAAATTGTATCCAGATGTTCATACACCTTCCCCTATCCTTAATGTACCTTATTAAACACTTCCCATCACTAAGATCCCCCAAATTCCTCATTTTCACACAAACCCTAGTTTCTTGCTACAACTTGACAATTTTCAAGGCTATGCATTTGTTTTTCCCTTTTTCACCCCTTCCCCTCACTCAATTTCTGAGATTACACTTTCCCCTACTTCCTAACATCCCTCCCTACTTCCAAAAATTTCCTCAAGAATTTAGAAGCTCCCTATCCCCTTCATTTCACTTCATTTCGACAAATCTCTTATTCCACACATTGGGGTAGGTTTCACTCAAATGATGTTTCTGAGCAAGAAAAGATGAATTTGGAAAAACTGAGAGAGATTTTTGTCCAAAACAGGCCAAGGAAGAAAAACTGCCTTCACTTTTTACACATGTGTCATGGTTTTAGAGAAATGTCAAAAATACAATTGCCTCAGGAGAATTGATGCACCTCTGAAGTGACCTTTGGAAAATCCAGTTTTCTCATAGCTTGGTCAGCCAAATGACTTTCTTGATGAGTAAAATGATAACTAGACACAAAGATATTTCCAATGAGCTATCATGAGCTCAATTTGGAGTTGAGGAAGGCATTCAAAAGTTGACTGCAACAGCACTCTGCCTTGAGGCAGCCTCATTTGGCACATTTTGACCAGTCTTGGGAGATTTGATTTTTGACAGGGAAAATGAACTCCAAATTGAAAAATTCTAGTTGGGTTGGAAATTAGACTCAAATATTTCCAACGAGCTATCCTACGCCCAATTTGGACACCGGGAAGGCCTCCAAAAGTCTCCTAAAAAAAGCGCTACGCACAGGCTCTATGCACCGTGCCTCAAGCCCAATGTGTCGTGCCTTCCCTGTGCGCCGCGCCACCTAGCGCGCGCTTTTGCTAGGGAGATCCAAATGGAAAAAATTTTATATTTTTGGATTTTTCATGAAAAATCATGACTACTGGTGCATGGCCAAGAAGTTTGGGCAAGTTTTGAGTTCTCAAGAGTTCAAAAACACTCAAAAAATGACCTCTCTGCCCCTATTTTGACACACAGGAAGCAGTCTTGGGAGATTGAATTTTTGAAGAGGCAAATGACACCCAAATTCATAAATTCCACTTGGGTTGGAAAGTAGACAGGCAAGGCTTTCCAAAAAGCACACTTGGGCTCAATTTTGACTTCAAGAAGTGCCTCAATCTCAGCCTCAAAGTGGCGCGACGCACAGAGAAATTGGGGCGGTGCACAGAGGATTTTTGCTCAATTTTTCACCTTCCAGCTCAAAAATTCGGCCAGTTTGATTAGTTTTTCTTTGTGATGTAATTTTTGATCTATCTTGATGTAATTGGATAAACATGATGTAATTTTTTCACTTATTTACTTTTTCTATAGAATTCATTCACTAAAAAGTGAAAATTTAATGAATGAATCAGTTTCCTACCTTATAGAGGCAAGTTGTTTTGATTGCCTAGATTTTAGTGCTTTGTTTAGAATTAGTTGAAACAACTCCTAGAATGATGAGCTCGACCCCTAGAGGCAAGGGAATGGGTTGGGCTAGTCTATATCATGTAATTCCCAAGTCATTTTCAGGGTTGGACACTTGGGATTGCTTTGGCATATCATTGTACATTCTATCTCTGCATTTTTGGCTAAGGAAAGACCAGGGTTTTGCAGCATTGTTTGGGATCCATGTGGCTTTATGTTTTGATGGTGTGCTTCTCTAAGTAATTGTAAGTTCATTAGTGTTATGTGTATCATTTTCCTCTCTTTTCTTCTGAATTTGAACAAATGAGTGATTAAGGTGGAATCCATTAACTGTTATGCTCTGCCTTTGAATTTGTTTAAATTTCCATGTTTTCATCTGTTTAAGGAGAATTCTTGAGACTCTCTTGCTCTCCTTAGCTCCTCACCAGTCCAATCTATTCATTCACTCAATTTAAAAGCATCAAAATGATTGCCTTCCTTGCCCCAATCAGAACTCTGCAGAAACTGTGCCTCATCCCCGAGCCCAATTTTCCTTTCCCTGTTTCCAACACAAAACCCCCAAAAACTCAAATCAAAACCTTTGTACTTAATACCTAGCCTAAGATTAGCTTTTATTACAGTCATCTCAAGCCCCATCGATTATCTTTTGCCGAGATCGACCCAGAGAGAGCCCTCCCCTGTCCTTGTAGGGCTAGCTACGAGGCTGAGCGTGGTTTGATGTGGACCTAGAACCTTGTCTTTTCAGCCTGAGGCAAATCTAGGCTCTAACAGAGCCTCTGCTACCAACAGGCATCCATAGCCTCGATAGGTTTAACCAACAATGATTCAGTATCCCATCCAGATAAGAGTGAAATTTTTAGAGATAAATTCAAATTCATATACTTACTCTTTTTCTTTGCTTTTTTAAATAGTTTATTTTTTCTACTTAAAGGTCATTGTCTTGGTTTGGTGCAAAAATTTGACAATTTCATTCAGCAGTTGTAACTCAACTAAACAATTTGGCTCATGATGAGACCCCTTGTCTCTTGATTAAAATAATCTTAAGCCCTTACTCTATTTTTATATGTAGTATTGGTAATGTCAGTTTATTACGTCCCTATGATCATGGTAATTCGGCTCATGGTGAGACCTCTTGTCCTTTAAGTTTAAGTATATTTTAGAATTACACTCTAAAAAGAGAAAAGTTTACCATATGGGGTGAATTATTGACTTCTTAAGAGTTTTTGGATGACAATTATAGAGTTGAAGATGCTTATCTGTAGAGAGTCTTTGCTTTGTTAAAGATACTTTTCTTGACTGATGGTAGAACAAAGGTTTCTTTATAAAGTTGAGGTTTTGCAAAGGACAAGTAATTTTGGTGGAAAACAAGTAGGTTTCAGAGTAATAGAACTTAGCTTATGTTTCAAATGTGAAAATTATCTTCTCAACAATCTCTACTTATACAGAAAATTCAAAATATAAAAGAGATTATTATTGTAAAGGTAAAAATTAAATGTTATTTAACTTTTATTTTCGTAGAAAAAGTAAAGGAAATAGTGTACAAGGGATAGAAGAGGTTATCTTCTATGAAAAATATTTCTTCAAAATCTACCCATTAACAGGTAGAGAATCTCTATTGCCTTATAAATCTTTCAATAAAAAGATGGATGGACTGATTTGTTCCACAATCTGAAATGGGCCAACCCACATTCTTTGGAATTTGGTATGCTTACCTTTTTCCTGATGTGCTTTATCCCACTTCAATACAAGGTCTTCGGGCTCAAAGGGTTTAGGACTTATAGAATTTACATCAAATGAAGATTTAACTAATTGTCGATGATGTGCATGTGTGATTTTGGCTTTGTCTCTTTCTTCTTCGAGCTTGAGGATTTGTGATTGCCTTAATTTCATAGAAGAAGAAAGAGTTTCTTCAATAAATTGAACCAGGTCTAGAGAGAGAATAGATACATTTGTAGGGAGAATAACCTCTTTCTCATAGACCAAATTAAAAGGATAGATGCCTATTAAGGTCTTCTGTGTTATTCGATATGCCCATAGAGCAAATGTTAAAGATTCATGCCAGTTTTTCTGACTTTGATCAACGGTTCGTTTGATGATTATTATGAGATTTTTGTTTGTAGATTCGTCCAAACCATTTCCCTAAGGATAATAGTTAGCAGAATATTTAAGTTTGAAACCTCTTTTAAGAGAAAATTTTGTCATAGTATTGCCTGTGAAATAAGATGCATTGTCAAACATGAGGGCAGTTGATAGACCAAATCTAGTAATAATAAACTGGTCAATAAATACAATGATGTTTTCAGAATTTGCTACCTTAAGTGGAATTGCTTCCACCCATTTTGTGAAGTAATCAGTTGCTATAAGAATATATCTATTCTGCTTTGAAGAGTGAGGAACGTTCTCATCTATTATGCCCAATCCCCATTGTTCAAATGGTTGTTCAATGTTGACCGGCTACAATGGTAATGCGGGTTTCCTCTGTCTTCCAACAGTTGTTTGACAAATTTTACATTTCCTTACATATTCATGTGCATCTTTGAATAAGGTTGGTCAATAATAGCTAGCATGCATGATTTTATGTGTTGTTATGTCTCCTCCAAAATGCCCACCAGCTGATTCATCATGGAGTTCCTATAAAACCTTCTCTGCCTCAGAATTTTCAAGGCATCAAAGAAAAACATAATCATAATTTTTCCTAAACAACACACCATTGATGATTTCATATTGCTTAGATTTTATTCTCAAAGCCCTTTTTCTTTTGTAACTGAGTTGCGTAGGGGCATATCCATTTTCTAAGTAAAAGATGATATCAGCATATTTAGATTCAATATCATTGAGGCTTACCTCACATATTTGTATATCATCACCTGAATCTTGTAGTGTTGGTAAGTTGGATGCTCCTGCTAACATTCTGCAAAAACCTTGACCTTTAACAATTTTAGCTGGTCTGATCTCAATGTCATATTCTTGTAGTGTTGTTACCCAATTTTCTCTTTTCTTGCCTACTTCTCTTTGCATTAGTAAATTTCTCACTGCTGAGAATGGGACTACTACCTTAGTGTGAGTCTTGAGAAGAAAGGGTCTGAAATGTTTTATTGATTTGAAAACAGCGAAAGCTTGTTTTTCAACATCTGAATAATTTAATTCAGCCCCCTGCAAATTGGAGCTAAAAAAAGAAATTAGTGCTTCAAGTTTGTCATCATTGACCTGTGTTAATATAGTTGCATATGATGTCTCGGAAGTGAAGGTATATAAAATGAAATGATTAGAAAAATTCGGAGTTGCTAAAGAGGGAGCATTTATGATTGCTTGTTTAATTAGATTAAAAGCTTCATGCTCAGTATGTCCCCATTTAAAAACATAATTTTTCTTAATCATAGATTGGAGGGGTAAAACAATTCATGAAAAGTCACCGACAAATCTTTTGACAAAATTTATCTGACCTAAGAAAGATTGCATGGATTTTTTATTATGAAGTAAAGAGATTTCAAAGATTTCTCTTATCCTATCACGATCAATGAGAATTCCTTCTTTGGATACAATAAGTTTAAGGAGCTTTCCTTCACTCAAATCAAAGAAAGATTTCTTGGGATTGAGAGAAATTCCATATATCTGACAACGCTTAAAGATTTGTTTTAAATCATTCAAATGATTACTACGCTTTTTTGAATACACATTAATATCGTCTAAATAAATTACCACTGGTTTATTCACCAAACCTTTGAAGGCTATGTCCATGGCTCTCTGAACTGTTGCATCATAATTGATTAACCCAAATGGCATATTTTGGTAGGCATAGGTGCCCCATTTGGTTCGAAATGTGGTCTTTAATTGGTCATTTGGATGTACGAGAATCTGATGATAACCTAAAAACCCATCCAGAAAAGACATCAGTTATGAGCCTGCAACTGATTGCAGTATCTGTTCCATAGGAGGTAATGGAAAGTTGTCCTTCTGACAAGCTTTGTTGAGATTGCGAAAGTCTATACATATTCAAATATCACCATTCTTTTTCCTGACTGGAACAAGGTTAGAAACCCACCTTGAATGCCTGACAAGAAAAATTATTTTGGCTTTGAGAAGCTTATTCAATTCATATTTGATCTGATTTTCTAAATTCAGATGAATCTTTCTCAACTTCTATTGTACAGGCTTTTCGTCGGATATCATGGGAATGGTATGTTGAATGATGGAAGTATCATATGTCTTAAGATCTTCATAGTTCCAAGCAAAGACATTTTTGTATTTCTTTAACAAATTAATAAAGGCTAATCTTTCATTAGGTGTAAGACCAAGTCCTGGATTGATATTTTGAGGTTTAAGGTCAGTTCCAAGATTAATTAATTCAAACCTCAAAGTTGAACTCTGAAGTTTTGAGTTAGTGGATTTCTTGAACCAGTCCTTAAGATCATATAATTCTTCCATCTTAACCACAGATTTAGTTATGGAATTTGCAATCATTTCTTGCTTAAGCTAGTTATCATGTTGATCTTCATCTATTATCTGGTCATCGTAAAAGCCTTCAGATGTTAGAAACTTTATGATATCTGGATCATTATTAAAGACTCGCCAATTGGTGATATTGTCAGGAATAGAAGGCCTAAAAATTAATTCAATAGAAAAGTGATCGGGGATATAATCTCCTAGTTGAATGAGCTTGGATGAAACATTGGCCAAAATATCGTCACTTTCATTTTGGAGTCTTGGGATAGGGGAAATGTTAAACGCTGTAAAATGGGAGGCGAGGTCCTAGACTAATGATTCATAATGATTCAAAAATCCAGAGAGACAGTGTATAATATTCCTCACCTGTTTAATTACCATTTCTGAATCTCCAAATACTTAAAGGTATTTGATATCAAGGTCAATGGCAGTGTTATTTGTGCATTCGAATTCAAGTCTGCATGCTAACATAGTTTTTTCCCCTTCTAGGCTAACTAATATGCATATTGCTCCAAATCCATCATTAGATTTAGATCCATCAAAATATAATTTCCAAAATAATGACTCAACTACAGGTTTATCTACAAAATTTATACACTTAGAAGAATTTGTTTGAGAATAATTTTTGACTTGCGATATAACGAATTTTCCAAGAAGGGTGATGTATTTGCATTGAAATTGCCTAGAAATAACTCAACTAAATAATTTCCAATGATATTGATGTTATATGCTACAAGCTCATTTTATCCCTCCATTTCTGTGACGATATACTTTTGATGTTTCTCATGGTAAACCCTTATTTGATTCATCTTACTATTATAAGGAAGCCACATATGGGACCAATCTGTTGCGAAATAGCCATGAATATTTTTTGACCAGTCTCTGCTAAGGATTAAGTCGTAGAATTCATCCCTGATGATGGATCCCACTTGGGATTTGAAACGTTGGTATAAAAATGTTCATACTGTGGATTCTCCGGACTCTGATTCAAAAGATACAAACCACAGATCTCTTAAATCCAAAATCTTGGCCCTATACGGAGGGGATACTTGGAGTGAAATCCTTTTACTCGAAAGATGTAGAGTGAGGATAACAAGAAGAGCAGCAGATCTACATTTCCTTAAAAACTGTCGGGACAGCAATGTCATTCCTCCATTTGCACAGGTTAAACATAGATTGCAGAACAGATATAATAGTAAGGCGTTTATCCAGCTAAGCTTCTCTCTGATTCGGTCTGAAATTAAAAGGGTTAGGGCCTCTCTGGAAAATCTTGGGCGTTTAGCCCTCTCATCCCACCTTAAGCTAGCCAACAGCATCGATAAAGATCTCTGGGCCATTATCGATGCCAAGACTGCCCTAAAAGCAGATAACGAGGGACAGATTGCTCTGGCAAGGCAACGCAAGAAACTATCCAAGCTATTAGATAGATCTCAGGTGATGGTCAAAAATCTGTTCCCCGCCAGTGAACCTGCTCAAAATGTCAGCGAAAATGTTAATATCAGTAAAAACTACGCAGTGGACAGTGAGCATAACATGCTGAACAGCGTTATTATGAATGATGAGTTAATCGTAGCAGATTCTGATTCAAACCTCGCAGTGGCCAGTAAGCAGAACGAGTTGATCAACGTAGTTATGAAAAGCGGCTGTAGAATAAGCATAAACAACTATGAGAATAAACCTAAGGTGATCAACGTTAAGATAACAGGTTCAAATTCGTTGCAAAACGGTGATGATGAGGGGCCCATAACTGATTCAGATATTATGGTGGAGAACCGTTCGACCAATGCCCAGAACATTGACAGGATAAGCAACGAAAAAGGCAGTGACAATATAAGCAACTGCGCAGGTATGGTGAGAAGCTACGCAGAAGATAAGAACTACGCAGATAATTCTAAAGCTTTAATCATTAAAAGCTGTGTTTCAAATAATACAAACAATAATAACTGCGCTGTCAATAGCTTTGAAGATAATACGTTGCAAAACGGTGATGATGAGGGGCCCATAGCTGATTCAGATATTATGGTGGAGAACCGTTCGACCATTGCCCAGAACGTTGACAGGATAAGCAACGAAAAAGGCAATGACAATATAAGCAACTGCGCAGGTATGGTTAGAAGCTGTGCAGAGGATAAGAACTACGCAGATAATTCTAAAGCTTTAATCATTAAAAGCTGTGTTTCAAATAATACAAACAATAATAACTGCGCAGTCAATAGTCCTATTTTGATAAAAAACAATGTTATTAGTTACAATCCCAGCAATCATGGTGATTCAAAAATGGATAACTTTGAAGATAATACGTTAAATAACATTGATGAGCACATTCAGAATTCAGGTAATGACACGGGAATCAATAAAGATCAAGGCTTAGACATGAGTATTCAGAGAGGAAAAAGTATGTCTTCAGCAAACACTTGTGAGTCAAGATCAAAAAGGAAAGTGGTCAACCTGTCTTCCCAAGAATTAGATCCTGTAGTAATCAATGTTCTCAGCAAAGGTATGGGGTTTGCAGTGGCTCCTAGAAGCCTTCCTGTTGAAAGCATGATTTGTAGCATAGAAGATGGAATTAGTAACCTCCCTTTGGAAGACAAAGAAGCATTGAGGCAAGAATTTTCTCTCATCATGAGAAAAGCCAAAGCTCCCAAAAGCAACTTGAGTAAGGAAGAACAAAAAGCTTTCAAATCCTTGCGGAACAATGACAAGGTGGTGGTTCTTAAAGCAGATAAAGGAGGAGCAGCAGTCATCTTAGATAAAGAAGACTATGTGCGCAAAATGAATGATCACCTAAATTGTGGCAGTTATAAGAAGTTGAACAGTAATCCCATTCCCAAAATCATGAAGGATGTAAAAACGATCATCTCAGATTCTAACCTTGACGAGAAATTAAAGAAGAAATTAATCCCCTCTTGTGAAACCATCCCTAGAATCTATGGATTACCCAAGATCCATAAGGTAGGGGTCCCCCTCAGACCGATTGTTATAGACATTTTTGTGCCTCGCAGCATGGAGCATGAAATGTCAATAATTACAGGGATCCTCAGTCCCTAAACATGTTGTTCTTACCCCTAGAAGAACAAGGTCAGCAAACCACAGCACTTCCCATCAGTTCTCCACCTGAAAAACACTCAAAACAGGCTATTTTTGGATCATGTCAGCTGCTCCACTGAGCAACTGCGTTGAATGTCAACTGCTCCTCCTTGTACCTGCGCTGAAAGTCAAAACCAATGAAGGCTACCTGCGCTGGGCGAGATTGGCCAAGTGGCACAGTCATTCTGCAAGGTGTCAACTGCCCAGGAAGCTTCCAAACTGACACTTGGTTCAAGGAATTCGCCCTGTGATGAGTAAGAGGTACTTGATCTCCATGTGTAAGCAAGGATCTCCAAGTGGACTCAAGAACTGAAGTTTAACTAAAGTGGGAGAGGACACTAGTCAGCTTTATGCCAACCTCAAGCTGACTCATCCTTTCTCCAAATCTCCTATATATAGAGCTCTTCTATGAGGTCTAGGGAGGCTGGAATTTTGTGCAAAGCAAGGAAGTGCTGTTGGTTTACAGTTAGAGCTATTGGGTGATTGCTTTTGTAGAGGTGAAGAGGAGATTTCTTGCTGCTGGGGAGGTGCTGCTGGATTGGAGCCATTGATGGTTGTAACCTTCTCAGAACCCTTTTACTTCTATCAATAAAGCTTTGAATGTTCTCCTATATACTTGTATTGCATTGATGTATTGTATTTACTTGTATATCTGATTCACTCTAATCCATGCATCAGTTATGAGTACATGTTTCTTGTAGTTTCCCTCTCTTGTTTGTGCAGGATCTGTGTGTAGCTGGGCCTGCAAAGAGAGCAAGGAGCTGGGAACAAGAGACAAAGAGAGAGGACAAGATCGACAAAAGCGAAAGACACCGGTTGGTTAATCTTTTCTTCCTTCTCTGTACTTTCATAAAGGAAAATATCAAAGCTTTACTTTCAGTTGTTGCTAAGGAACTGTCACCCTTAGAGTCGGGATAGGGTCATTCCGAGTCGGATACTTTTCCCCACAACAAACTAGCGACTCCGCTGGGGAGCCTAGTATCTTGTTGGTGTTTGTAGTATCTTTGCTATTCATTTCCTGAAGAAAAGAGTACCAAATCGAAAAGCTTTTGACTATATCAAAAGCGAAGTAGAGGGGCTGCTACTCTTGCTCATTTTCTGAGCAGATTCATGATTTGAAGAGCTGATCTACAAAAGACTCTTGTACTCTTTGTGATAGCTTTTCATCCTCTTGATCATCCCTTAGCCTGTACTTGACCTATAGCTTTTTATTTCAACAAAAACAGTGCATTTTTGAGCTTTTTATGACCCGGAAATCCTTGTAAACGCAACTCTCATGTCTCAGTGCAGGCTGTCCACAGGCAGTCTGCATTTCAGCGCAGGTACTCCCTTCGGGAACTGCGCTGAGAGTCAATTTGACAGACCAGAGCCTGCGCTGACCCAGTTAGGCTATGTCTTCCTGAGGTTTCCCACTGTGTCTTAGCCTTGTTTTCACTGATTTTTGCTGCTGATTACTGGTCATTGTACTTGCTGTAAACCAACTTTCCTTGACATTATTCCGCCTCAGTTGTGTGATGAAACTGTGAGTGTTCTTTCAGTATTTCTTGCTTCAGTTACAGTTTCCCATTGTGAAAAGTGAACAAGTATAGCGGTGACCTCTTAGATCCTGAACTGTAAAAGTGTCTTTGTGATCTTAAGAGCTAGTTTTATTACTGTTCATGGCTGTTTGAGTTTGTTTGTTTTTCATTTTATGGTTTGAATCTATACATTTCCAGTGTCTAAACAAGACAATCTTAAGGTGTCTTTTGATTTTGGACAAGCTTGTTTATTTTTCGCTTGAAATTAGATTCAAAAGTCATACAACAGTTTTCCTTTCTGTCTTACATCAACATTAAGGATAACAAAAAGAAATACATGCATTGTGCATATTTGCATTTGACTGTGTGCTTGACGATTTAGGAAAATTTGCATTTTAGTGTGTGTTCTATGATCTGTGCGAAAAGTTGTGTCTTTCTTTTCCCTCAGTAGATTAAGGTTTTCAAAGTTGAAAGATTGAAAAGTTTTGCTTCTCATCTTAGATTGCATTTAGGAAGTTGTATATATACATCTCGTGGTGATCCTTAAAGGCAAACTGCTAAGCAAGATCAACATTAAAATAAATCCAATTTACATAACAACGCTTTGTAACATAACGCAAACATCTAGAGGTCTAGGTAGAGACGTGTTCCGGCGTCGTTAAACGTAGTGACTGTCGATCTCTACGAAGGTGGGTGATTCCTCCTGAGAGTTGGTGGCACTAATACGGACTTGTGCTCCCGCGTACCGTCGCGTATATTGGGAGACCCCTATAGGCATTTATCCTTTATCCTTAGGAAGCCGTGTCGGCCGCCCTACTGATCGCGATGCAGTGAACACAGCATTCACGAAGATCGACCACCCGTACCGTAAAACGTATTCTGTGGTTTCGCGAAAGGTTTGGCACATCCTCTGCCTAGATCTCCAGAGCAGTTTCTTTTGGCCTTTTTCAAACTCTATAACTGAAAAAGTCCAACCGAGCATTTGTCACTTCGGGCTCGTTAATACATCGAAGGCGACTAGAGTCATCTTTAGCTTTTTCTCGACTCTTAAAACATGAAAAAGCAAGTTTGTGTCTAAAAGCGTCGTTAATAAAATTTATTTTAAGCGGAACATAATCACCTGTTATTCCCACGTTGATCTTTCAGTTGAAAAGTATGGAGCCCACCAACCAAGGAAGTAACCTTGGCGGAAGTCCAAATCCCTTCTCCTCTTGGGGAGATGTTGGTGCGCCTCATATGGCAACATTGTCACTTCCAGGATTGACAATCGGCCTACCTGTATGGCTCTTTTCAACTAATGTAGTCCAGATCGCCACTAATCCTGAGCAGTCGAATCAACAGTCAGAACAATCTAGAACTACCCACCAGCCTTCCACTTCTTACGATACTTCCTCTGATCCTTCATCTTCGCAAGGTAGAGCTGGCAAGAGTCAGCCTCCCAAGGAGAAGAAGGAAAAGAAGAAGAGAGAAAAGAAGCAGAAGGAGCCTCTGGCGAAGGCGACTGGGGGCAAGCAGAAGAAAGCTGACAAAAACCCACACACTGCACCGACCGGGCCTAAATCACCATGTGTCATTTGCAAAGGGATCCACTTCCATCGTGATTGTCCTTGTATTCCCCGGATACTAAGGGACTGGTCCCCAAGGTTGCACAATCCGGTAGCATCAACCTCTGGTTGTCATGTTGATTGCAGTCCGTCAACTAACGAGAGTGAAGGACGAAGAAGGGGACCAAGATCACCCTGTCTATTGTGTGAAGGCAATCATGCCATCCACAAATGTCCATTCTTAGATGAGGCAAAGAGAGTTTTGGAAGATCGCCCGGTTTCACCGTTGCGACTTCCTCCTCGATACCAAAAACTCGCGCCTAATCCCTCGATAGTTGAAAATCCAGTTGACCCGCTCAAGTGGTCAGCTGAAGTGTCGGTCATTGAGAATGAACCTACTGAATCCAGACCAGACGAAAGTCTAAAGGTCGAAACGGCAGTTGACCCGGTTCTTCCTTCAGAGGTTTCATCGTCCAATGACTCCGTCATTGAAGACCCGTCTTCAAATGACACCGTCGCTGAAGAGTCAGCTTCATGCGACACCCTCACTGAAGAGAATAAGGATGACACCATCTAGGTTCTTTTCATCAGCACCGACTCTGATGAGCGTCAGGGCAATGCGCCCATTCCTTTATCGCAGGAAGGAACATCATCAGGGTCATACCCGGCCGTATATTCGGTCCCACCACCAAGCAACCTGGTTGTATCCTTTGATTGGAATCAACTAGGCAGACCCCGGTTACCAGCCAGTATACCATTCAGAATCATTGTCCAGATCTATAGAATGATTATGGCTGGTACTATCATTAATGAAGGGGCGTCTGTGAGTATCCTTTCCTCTATTGCTTGGAAAGCACTGGGTTCCCCAGCGCTTTTACCTGAGTTAAGAAATCTCTCAGGTTTTGATAAAGGAACCAGTCGACCATTAGGAATCCTCCCCAATGTACTTGTTACATTGAAAGGGAAGACCGTCAATTTAAACGTGATGGTCGTCCAGGGACCCTTGGATTATAACCTACTCCTTGGACGTGACTATATTTATTGCATGGGAGCGATAGTCTCCTCACTCTTTAGAGTAATGTGTTTTCCACATGAAGGAAGGATGGTCAAGCTCGTAGACCAACTTTCATTTCCGGGATCTCGCATCGCAAATAGTCAAATACTAATCCTAAATGGTCTGTTCACTCAAGATTCGCCTCCACCCCCAGTCCTCCTTCCCGATGAGTGCGAGTGATTCGGAAAGAAATACTGGAACCCAGGGGGCATGCACCCTGGTCTGCTTCGGGCAGAAGAAACCCTGGGTATAAGGTAGAATTTCCGCAGAAGAATGGACTAGTCCGTACCCCGTCCGGCGGTGGAAGAGGGGTTGTTCTAGAATAATATTCTTTTGTCAAAGTTATGCGAGTGAGATAATCAGCTTCTCGCTCCCCTTGTCTAGATAATCAGGATACCAAGGAAGGGGACCATTTGCGGTAGCAAGTAGTAACCATCTTTGAAGACAAGCCTCACCCATTAAAACATATGTTTTGAAGGATAAGTAGGGGCAGCCTCCAAAGAAAGAGATTCTATTGCTGCAACAGGTGGTCGCCATCTTTAGTAACCTGATAATAGACATCGCCGAAGAAAGAGATTGATTTGCGGCAGCGAATAGAACCCTCTTCGGATAATAAGAAAGAGGCAAGCCTCCCTCAATAATACCATTGTTTTGTCTTTGAGTAGTGTTCTTCTCTTGTCACAAATAGTTGTTCGTTAAAAGTTGGGCCGACGGGAAACCTGAGTACCGCGTAAGACCCCTTAAAATAATGAGAAGACTAGTATCGTTAACATTAGATTGGCAAGATGACAAGTAGTTGTGAACACCCAAAGAAAAGCAGAGGTAGGGGAGAGGAGGGGCAACCTCGAAATTCTATCCTACACCTGGGGGCATGCAAACTTTTGGAATGTGAACGAGGGACGACTATTTATTTTTTTAAATTTTTAGGTCCTCCCTTTAAACCTGTAGGTCTAACCCTTTAAACTCGTAGGATTAGCCGTTTCCGACCTTGCATGAAGAAACTCTGTGGGGCAAAGGTAAAAACTTGCCAAATTGGAGCATAGCTTCGTGAGATAAAGCTCCTTAAAAAATAGCTATCTCACAGGAGGCGTTCTTATTCTATGACTGGTATATCGAGCAGTTTTAGCACTTAGTTCATGCTCGTTAAAAAATAAACGCAAGATCCGAGCAGTTTTAGCGCATAGTTCATGCTCGTTAAAAAATAAACATAAGTTTATGAGCAGGCTTTCCTTTAGAGTTCAAGCTCATTCAGAAAAAATGAACCGGTAAATACCCTTCTGAGATCGTAAATTCATCAGCCATAAAAGCCTTGGTCGTGTTTGTGCACCGTCACCTCCACCGTCATTTGGCCGATCATTCACTTCCATTTGTGTGTTTACCCTTTTTGAGGAACGTCTGCGAAGAGTGATTTCACTTAGCCATCCTTGTGACACTGCCGTGATTGGAATATTCCAACTTGTACCTGGAATCAGTTGCTATCCCTGTTTATCACTCGTTCCTCAAAAGACGAGTCTTCTTTGAGCTCTTTTCACTGACTCGTAAAATATGAAAAGTTTGCCGAGTTTTGGCCTTCCAGCTCGTTAAAGCGACCGGAAGAGCTATCCCTCCTCTAGATTTTAATCTTTTTGGACTTGAGGGATTATTGCACAAAAAGATCGAGCGCTTGTTTTGTTCGGCTCGTTAAAGCAATCGAAAATTCATCCCTTTTGTATTGTTTTATACTTTTTCGGACTTAAGGGATTAGATGACGAAAAAGGAATTTTGGAGTTGACTTTATGTACCTTTTCAGACTCTCTAAAAATGAAAAGGACCGAGTTATCCTTGTCGTTAGACTCATTAAATTCATTAAATAGTGACAAACTTGTCTTTAGACGAGAACGAGTTTCCCTATCGCTAAGCTCGTTAAATCATAGCGATGGGCTTGCCCGAAGGGCAGGTTATAGAACAAGCATATGTTATCCTCCTCAAGCTTGACAAAAATAAAGAGGTACTGGTCAGAAATGACTGGGGAAAAATTGGGAGAACATCAAAGCTTAACGGTAGCAAGTCGCTCTTGAACATGACACTTTTCTTCCGTACCATATCGGGTTGGGTTGTTTCATTCACCGGTCTCATCACCATGGTCTTCGCCAAACCATCCACATTTTGGGGTAATGCTACCGATCCATCGCATCAGTGTCGTTATATGTTCAAGAGAGGTCATTCTGAAAGTGTCAACCGTGTCCCATCCACTGCCATACATTATCCTTCATCCATTCATGATCGCCACCCTGAATCATATGTCACAGTTTGTTTTCACCTCCACTAAAATCATTAGCTCCGTTCCGTGTCATTGATGTGGGATTCATTAAGGCCCTCCTTTGACGGATCGCTTCTTGTTGACTTCAGCTCATTATCCAAGGAGTTGATCTAGGAACAACCCCATCAGTACTTTGAAGCTTGCATGCCTCAATGGCAAGTTTCTCACTTCCGGCGACAGGTATACATCAATGACCTTCGACCAGAAGATTTTGCGTGGCGTTCGACGCCAAGTCCTTTATTCACGCCACATGAATTGTACTGCGGTACCTTGAGGGTCATTATCATTATCGGTGATTCCTCTCGCGCTTGTTAACGGTTTTCATCATTGACCGGTAATCAAGCGATGTCTTTCCATGTTCGACTTCAGCGAAATTCTCACATGGATCGACTTGTACTTAGAGTGAAGATCGAACGAGTTTGAAGACCCCGGATCTAGTTTCATCCATCCGGGTTGCGATACATATTCAGGAAATATAAAAGCATTTGTCATGTACATCATTGCAGCAGATGATCATCCTACTCAAAGGATGATATTTCCAGCAGAGAATTATCGGTCTACCATCAGACGATCGTCTGTTCTATGTACCAAAATGTATTTATAAAGCTGAGCATGGGAATGCCCGCCTCAGCTAGATCATGAAAACAGAATGAAAAATAATGTATTGTATTGTATTGTATTACAGGGCGCCTCCTCAGCACTGGAATGAACTTCGGACCCTCTAGATAAAGCATTTCACCCGATAAACGGCCTCATACTTTAGGGGGCAACTGTTATAGACATTTTTGTGCCTCGCAGCATGGAGCATGAAATGTCAATAATTACAGGGATCCTCAGTCCCTAAACATGTTGTTCTTACCCCTAGAAGAACAAGGTCAGCAAACCACAGCACTTCCCATCAGTTCTCCACCTGAAAAACACTCAAAACAGGCTATTTTTGGATCATGTCAGCTGCTCCACTGAGCAACTGCGCTGAATGTCAACTGCTCCTCCTTGTACCTGCGCTGAAAGTCAAAACCAATGAAGGCTACCTGCGCTGGGCGAGATTGGCCAAGTGGCACAGTCATTCTGCAAGGTGTCAACTGCCCAGGAAGCTTCCAAACTGACACTTGGTTCAAGGAATTCGCCCTGTGATGAGTAAGAGGTACTTGATCTCCATGTGTAAGCAAGGATCTCCAAGTGGACTCAAGAACTGAAGTTTAACTAAAGTGGGAGAGGACACTAGTCAGCTTTATGCCAACCTCAAGCTGACTCATCCTTTCTCCAAATCTCCTATATATAGAGCTCTTCTATGAGGTCTAGGGAGGCTGGAATTTTGTGCAAAGCAAGGAAGTGCTGTTGGTTTACAGTTAGAGCTATTGGGTGATTGCTTTTGTAGAGGTGAAGAGGAGATTTCTTGTTGCTGGGGAGGTGCTGCTGGATTGGAGCCATTGATGGTTGTAACCTTCTCAGAACCCTTTTACTTCTATCAATAAAGCTTTGAATGTTCTCCTATATACTTGTATTGCATTGATGTATTGTATTTACTTGTATATCTGATTCACTCTAATCCATGCATCAGTTATGAGTACATGTTTCTTGTAGTTTCCCTCTCTTGTTTGTGCAGGATCTGTGTGTAGCTGGGCCTGCAAAGAGAGCAAGGAGCTGGGAACAAGAGACAAAGAGAGAGGACAAGATCGACAAAAGCGAAAGACACCGGTTGGTTAATATTTTCTTCCTTCTCTGTACTTTCATAAAGGAAAATATCAAAGCTTTACTTTCAGTTGTTGCTAAGGAACTGTCACCCTTAGAGTCGGGATAGGGTCATTCCGAGTCGGATACTTTTCCCCACAACACCGATAGTTAATACTATTGGTTCCCCAACCTATGAGCTTGCTAAATATGTTGCTAAAATCCTTAAACCCCTCATCGGAAATATTGATTCCTTCATCAAAGACTCCCAGGACTTTGTGAATCTGATTAAAAATGAAAGGATGGAATGTGATGACATCCTTGTTAGCTTTGACGTAGTATCCTTATTCATGAAGATTCCTCTTGATGAAGCCATTCAGGTTATAAAAGATGTCACTGATCCGGGGACTGCAAAGCTAGCTGAGATCTGCTTAAGGTCAACTGTGTTCACCTTCCAAGGAATATTTTATGAGCAGACATCAGGTGTGGCAATGGGATCACCCCTATCACCAATCGTGGCCAACCTATACATGGAACACTTTGAAAAGAAGGCCCTGGAATCATATCCTTTAAAGCCAGCATGGTGGAAGCGTTTTGTCGATGATACCAACATAAAATGGACGCATGGTAAAGTAGAACTTGAAAAGTTTTTCATTCACTTAAATTCCATCTCCCTAGAAATAAAATTTACGATGGAACTCGAAGAAAACATGAGCATCCCATTTTTGGACGTTCTAATCATCAGAAAAGAGGATGGCTCTCTAGGCCACAAGGTTTTCAGAAAGTCAACCCACACAGAAAGTTACCTCCATGCGGACTCCCACCATCACCCGACCCAGAAGTTTGGGGTTCTAAACACCCTTGCCATTAGAGCCCTTCGAATTTCCGACTCAGATCATCTGAATGAAGAAAAGAGGCATCTGGTTTCAACTTTTAAGAATATAGGCTACAAAGAGCATGAGATTAAAAAAGCCATAGAGAAAGCTGAAAGAAGGTTGTCATCTCATGAGCATAAGGCACAAGACCAACCTCAATGTAGTAAGATTTTTCTACCTTATATCCATGGTGTTACAGATAAAATCGCTAAAATCCTAAGAAAGAAAAACATTATCACTCATTTCTCAGCTTCTAGTACTATCAGACAAGGTTTGAAGTCTGTTAAAGATGATATTGACAATCTTCAGCTTAAAGGAGTCTATAAAATAGACTGTTCTTGTGGAAAAAGCTACATAGGTGAAACAGGTCGCTCCCTCCAGACAAGGCTCAAAGAACATGGCGCTGATATTAGGAATGGAAGATCTCGTACCTCAGCATTGGCAGAACACTCCTTGAAGACTAAGCACCATATCTGCCTGGAAGACGCATCAATTATCGCAAGAGAAGAGCAGCATCAAAGACGAAAGATCAGAGAAGCACTTGAAATTATCAAGCATCCTCAGAATCTGAACAGCAACAATGGTATGGAAATTAGCGGAAGCTGGCTTCCCTTGATCAAGAAAATTAAAAGTCGCCATCCCATCCCCACGTAATGCACCCCTCAGGTAAGTTATCTCCCCTCTCCTTTTCCATTTTTTGGTCCAGTTTTATATCATTAATATACTATAATATATTAATTTCTATATATAGCTATTATTTAATATATTAATTATTATATTAATTACTATAAATATTAATTATTTATGATTATTAATATTAACATAAGTTATATATATTAATTTAATTTATATAATAATTATTATATTATTTATTATATTAATTATTATATAAATTCTATAAAATTTTAATTATTAATATTAATATGTTTTATATATATTAATTTGATTTATATAATAATCATTATATTAATTAATATATTAATTATTATATTAATTAATTATTATTATAATAATTAATTATTATTATAATAACAGTTAATTAATTATTTTATAATGATTAATTTTATATTAATTAATTTTGTATAATGATTAAAAAAAATTATATAATGATTAATTTTATATAATTAATTAATTAATTTTATATTAAATAAAAAAATTTATAATGATTAATTTTATATTAATTAATTAAAAAAATTTATATATATTAATTTTAATTTATATAATAATCATTATATTAATTAATATATTAATTATTATTATATTAATTAATTAGTATTTTAATAATAGTTAATTAATTATTTTATAATGACTAATTTTATATTGATTAATTTATGAATTATTATATTAATTAATTATAAAAATTAATTATTTATAATTATTAATATGATTTAAATATATTAAATTAGTTTAATTTATTTATTTCTTATTGTCCCTAGTTTTATTATTAGGTTATGAACTAAGTTTCTTTCTCTTAAATAAAATTTTTTTAATAATATTAAGAAAAATAAAAGCAGTTTATTAGATTAAATAAAATTATATAAAATTAAAATTAAAAAGATTCTAGCCGACAGTGTGTTCCTCCTTGAAATATCCTTCCTCATTAGTATTTATTTCCCCTATCTGCTCTTCTTTTATTATCATTCTTCATCCCTGATGATGGATCCCACTTGGGATTTGAAACGTTGGTATAAAAATGTTCATATTGTGGATTCTCCAGACTCTGATTCAAAAAAAAAAAAAAAAAAAACCACAAGAATGTCAATTACTTGACATACTTTCAGGTTTGATGAGAGTCTAATAGTGGCTTGATTGAGTTCTCCTATAACTTCAACTTGAGATCGATCTAATTGCACGATGCGAACAACAGATTTTGGGGTTCTACATTCAATTTCGCACAAACTATTTTTGGTAGAATGTTGGATGAAGCTCCAAAATCAACTAAACAATTGTGTAGATTTTTATTGAAAACTTCAAAAGTCAAAAGAAATGGAGGTGTATGGGATTTGGATCTTCCTCCTATTAGAGCAATATCAGTTGAACTGATTTTGTCTAATGAGGTAGTAGAAGGCTTTCCCATTTCTTGAGCAGCCTACAATATTACAGCAGTAGGAAGAGGAGAAATAGGGACTGCTTTCAATTCTTTGAGCAATATCTTCTATTGATGTTTTAACTTGCTAAGCTCATGGAATGTAATATTCGCCCTAGTCTTTTTCATATCTTCAATGATGTTGTATTCCATTTCATCAAAGACTAGCAGGGTTTTTGCTGAAGGTGAAGAATTTGATTGAGGAGGAGTGGTTTGAGTGGATTTGGGGGAGTTTTCTTACCTATTGGTTTATCTTTGGGAGTTGGAGTTGATGCTCTCTATTTTTTATTTGTTTGTGGAAAATCTACATTGCTCCTACTCTTGGTTGTGACGGGTAATGCTTCTTGTGATTCTTCATTAGGAAGGATAAAATCCCACATTCCTTGTAATTCAACTACTTCTTTGTCATCAGTTTGTTCTTCAGCTGTTGAGATTTCCTCTTCCTCCACATCTGATTCAGCATTTGATATTGTACTTGGAGGCTTAGGATCAGAGGAAGGATTTCTTTTGTAAGGTATGTAAGCTTTCCTTGAAGAGGTCTCAGCTACCCAATTTTTGATGTCGACCATTTCATTAGACATGGTTTAAGGGAATTTTTGTAGACCTTCAAGATCAAAAGGATCTTTAGGTGATTTTTTCTTGGATTTGTCTCTAAAGGTTACCTTCTTGGATTTTCGTTCTTCTAATGCATTCATTTTATCTAAAGCTAAAATTTGTTTTTCTACATCTATGGATTCTTTCAGGTTTTCTACCAAAGTCGGTTTTGTAGCCCTATCGACAAAAATAGTTGTTTTTGAGGGAAGAGCATAAATGTACCATTAATTTTGGAATTCATCACTAGGCTTGGATGTCATTGGGATTTTATTCAATAACTTATTAAAACGTGAATTGAAGTCCTTGATTGGTTCTCTAGGTTCAGCTTTCAAGTTGGAGAGCTCATTGAGAAGAGTAGTTGTTGATCATTCATCTCCAAACTTGGTTAGGGACTGCTCTTGAAAGGCATCCCAACTATTAATGGAACCAGATGGTAATGAAAAATACCAGGATCCTGCTAATCCTTGTAAGGTATAAGGGAATAATCTTACAACTGCATCTTCTTCTACAGCTGCATTCAGATTTATGAACAACATAAAGTTGTTTATGTGTTCTTCAGCAGGCAGACCATCATTAGGGTTAAATTTTGGCAAACATTTCATTAGATCCATAAGTAGTGGATGTAATGGTCATGCCATTCAAACAACTCTTGGATTTGTCCATGGTCTTTGAGCCATCGTGGGTATCTGTGTAGAGGAAGATGTTCCAATAGTTGAAGGTGATTGGGTAGAGGAGTCTTGTGCTCTAGGACCAGTGTAAATCACGATCTGGAGTTATGAGGTGGATGATTGATTTTGAGATGATGATAGAATCTCACTATGAGTTTCATATTGTGTTTTCTTAGTTTTCCCTCGAGGTTTTGGTAGAGGTAATTCAAATGGAGGGATCCCAAATTTTTTGTTGTGATCTAGTTAACCTTTGAGAGGAAGGAAACTGAGAAGAAACACTAACTTGGGATAACTCAGATTCTTCTTGAGACAGAGAAATCCCCTAGAGTTTATGGATTAACGACTGAACTTCAAGAGTTTTTGTAGAACAAGATTGATCTGATTTCTTTGGAATCACAATAGTGGATTCTAAGGACTTCTTTACAACTTCACACCTAGAATTTGGGGATTTAGAATGCAACCGAGAAGTTAGAGGTGATGGTGTGGGAGTTTTACTCATAGAATGGCTTACTAATTTATATTTTCTTGACATTCATAGTTAGGCCCTCCTTCTAGTGCCAAAATATTGAAGCCTCGAAAATCGTTGCGACAACATGGGGGAAAACCACCCGGTCCAAACCTTGAAAGCAACTCCTTTTCCATTTGGTATAGTGGCTCTGACTGGGGATAATGGGAATAATTTCCCAGAGATATTTGATAATGTTGGTGGGATAGTATAAGATGTAACGGGAAATGACTAAGCTAAGTGTAATCTAATCTAACTACTAAACACATGCATATCTCTTTAATCTAACATTATCTAACTATAATATACCCGGGAATAAAATATGATATGCGATCTACAATGATGTCTTACAACAATTGGTAATAAAGATCATTCAACTGCCAAAAGAAATGAAATCATTTAAAGATAATTGTTTTCAATAAATAGTTAGACAAAACAATTATGAGAAATATATCACATATAAAAATTGTTGATGTATTCAAAACGAAATCAAAGCTAACATCATACAGAAGTGCAATAATGCAAAACTATAATTATGACTTTCATACACAAAGCAATTAAAAGAAGAATTATTGCTTAATACATAAATAAAACGTAATCGTACGATAAAAGTACCATATATGTTAAGTCCTACTCATGTGCTTCAGCAATATTGACCCAGTCTCATTCAATCCAACACATTCTAAGAGTACAAAAGTGCATTTCAGTAGCATGCTAGATATGTAAAGAAAAATAGATCTTTTTCCATTCGTTTCATCAAAACCTCCTCAAAAGTATAGAAGTGTAATGTCTTGAAAAGTGTTTTTGATAAAATTTATGGGCCCCTCTCTAAATGCATGAGAGGGGTTTAAATACTAAACTATATGTCTTAAAATAGATTATTACAAAAATATCTGAGGAGTTTTCAAACAACCTTCCTCGTAATATGCAAAAATAAACTAAAGAAAAATAAATTAATGAATAACTCCTTTGAACTTGATCTCTAAGGTCGCAAATATCAGTCATTGGCTTGACCTGAGGTGGCTAGCCAATTGCAGATTTTAACTGCCCAGCGGATATGGCATCTGTCAATGTTGGCACCATTTTTTGTGTGGAGGTTGTTAAACACCTTAGATTCATCCTCTGGCTATGTGGTTTTACTAGAAACTGTCAGTATGCTTCCCAATTCAGCCTATTTATCTATTTGATTGCCTCCTCCTTTTCCTACGCTACCTATTTCCACTACTGCACTAGTTGTTTGACATTCGAAAGAAACCCTGGTACACACTCCTTGACAAGATTGGTGCCATGAAGATTTTCATTAAAGGCTTCTATTACGATGTTTGCTTCTGTCGTTGCTATCGTTGTTTCCCTTTCTGCCAGTTTCAACCGAGAATCCCAATCCATAAACAGAATATCTTTATGAGACTCTTCCAACTTTGGTAGGTCATCCTTTCTTCCATTATTTGATTCTTGCCAGGTGATAAATTCATAAACCCTTTTATGGATTTTGTCATACTCAAATATCATATCAATAACTTGGTTTGTTAATTTATCACAGGTCTCGCAATAAGGATATATTTGCGATATTTTCTAGAAAAATACTTCCTTTTGTTGCATTAGTAGGGAATTGAGGCTGAGTGCTTCTTTGATGAATATTTCGATGTGTGGATTATATTTAAATTTATCTATCATGGCTTTTATTTGTGGATCCTTTTCTGCTAATTTGGCTTGGTGTTGTATCCTCACCTGTTCGAATTCTCTTTGGAGTTGGGCTACTTGTAATTATGCTTGCTGATTAGAGATTTCTTGGGCTAATTCTTGTTCTAGCAGCAGAAGTTTTTGTTCCTTTTCCATCAGCAACATTTATACCTTTGTTGCCTTGTTGATGATTGTTGTGGCATAGGCTCTTGCGAACTGTGATAGCTTGTGAGATTCTCAGATGGGTTGATAGGCGAGTCCTTCCATACAATATCCATTGGTTCATTTTCTGGAGTCGTAACAGCTATGGCATCCAGTTTTCTTTTATTCCTTTGTATTTTGACTACATCCTTGTGGGTAGGCCTGTAGAATACATCTAACGGAGGTACTTCCTCAATTCTTAAGACAATCTCTAAAGTAGGAATAACAAGAATGATCTCAATATCTTGAGTGCCTGTAGCTCCTTCCCCTGTTGTTTCTAGATTTGCTTTATGTTGGGTTTGCTTGGGAGTTTATATTTCAGATGTTTTCTCAAGGTTTGTGTCTATGTGGAGATTTTATTGAACTGCACCCATTCTTGTTCCAGGTCAATGATTGGAAATTTACCTGACTTAGTTGAAGTAGAATCAACCTCTGCTTGTTTCTTTGATAAGGCCTGCTCGGCAGTCTCCTTTGTACTTTCAACTGTGCCTTTTTCAGACTCTTTATTTGTGTTTCCTCCCCCATTTTGAGACTGTCGCTCTAAGTGCTTTGACTCATGAGTCAACCTTTCTTGGGTTTCTTCTTCAGAGTTTTCTTTGGAGCTTCCTTCCAAGCTTACACTGGGAGTTGGCTCCCTTATTAGTTCAATCTGCAGTAGTCCAATGGGACCTTTAATAATCTCATTTTCATGTACATATGGAAATAATTAATATCTTCTGGGGTCAAAAGTAGTGATGCCATATGCAAAACTTGTGAAAATGTTTATGCATGTAGGAAGAGGTCATCAAAGGTGTCCTCTTCGTGGGTGGACTATTTTACTTTTACCATAGTAGTAAATTACTTAACAGTTCTATTTGGGTCGTATTGCCTTCCCGAAACTGTAGCTAATTTCAGAGACATAATAATCTATGTTGCTTTTAATGCATGTCCATAATCGTGTAGTGCAAAAGAACCACATTGTAATCAGAATGCAGGCCAAATGGCCTTCTTCTGCTCTTTCAGTCCTCTGCTCAATCCGCCTTCCCCTGCTATTTGGTAGGCTATTTCTCTAACCATTAGTTTTTCAAGGACATAATATGGGAGGACATGCGGTGAAGCAATTCTCCCAAAATTCTAATGTAGGTGAATGTCTCTTCCCCAAGCCATCTGGTTACTGGCAAGATATCTACTTCGACCTCTTTAGAAAACCTAGGGGCAGCTCTATCATACACTTCTCTATGAATAGGTAGCATAACCCCTTGACAGATTTTATAAAAATGGGGGTGGAATTGAGATTCCCACAAAATTTTATGGTATATATGGATGGGAAGTGGGTTCTATACAGTCCACTTCCATCCCATATTGGGAAATTGAGAACAAAAACAAATTGCATCCATAACAAAAGCACTCATGAAGAAAGGGGGAAAAATCCTTAAAGAATGACTTCTTTTTCTTCTATATTCTATAATGGCCTTTGCCAAATTATCTAATAAAATTTGAGCCCAGTTCATAATTATTGCATTCGTTGTCACATCTATTAACAGGAGTCATTCCATGGAAAACTTGGTGCTATCGGGTCTACCGAATAACCTACATATCATTGTTGTTGTGAAACTATGAGGGGGAGAAATGGATGTCATTGAGTACATACCAGTTTTATCCCATTTGAGCTTGCCTCCGCTTGATTTCCAGGTCTGCGTGACATCTGAAAGGTCCTCATTTTCTTTGGCAAATTTCTCAAGGACCTTTTTGTTGTACAGCTTTTGCGGCTCTAGTAACTGGTACATTAGTTGTAGGTTGTCTGCTGAGAAAGACCCTGTGACCTCTTTCCTATTATTCTTGAAGGTTCTTTCTGAGATGTCTACCTCATCAATTACCCATTTGACCATATCCGTGTATGGTATTATCTTTGGTCTCGTAGCTATTCGGTGCAGGAATGAACATGTTATTTCAAAATAGGAGGCGTCAGATGACTCTTGAGCATCAGTCGTGGCCTTTGTTACCAGTGGCCTGGGCTGCTCTTCTTCTAACAAGTTATACATGGCCTCCCATGTTGTGGTTCCTCCATCCTTGTTGCATGTGGTATCATAGAAAAGCGGCACCATGTCTGATTTCTCAGATGCAGTCGTCTTTCCCTTCTTCACCATTCTTTCTAACGATGTTCTCTGTGGAGGTTTCCTGAAATGGAGCAAAAATGGAAGTTATCGGATAAACACAAGCAAGAATGACAGTGAGAATTAAATGATACAGTTAACCTAAAAAAGGTGACAAGATAGGAGCTTTTATTCAAAACGCAGATGAAAATATATCGTATCATGTCGAGCCACTCTTTAACATAAATTCCATTAAACTTATTAAATAGCCACCACTAAGTCTTCTTATCATTTCCTTTATTACTCATTAAACTATCACATCGCAAATGGGAAGGCAAAAAATTTAAGGTGGCGAGTTTAAACTGTGAGAACACCGATTTTGTGATTACGATAAGATTATTGCGATATCACAAATTGCACTATCACATTTTTGGTTGTGCGCTTTCCTAGAGTTTTTTAATATTCTGCGGGATGAAATATGCAAGATGAGCGGCATATTGCTTATCGTTTAGAGCATAGTTTGCCCAAATGAGTAATTATTTCATAAAGTTCTTTTCACTACGTGCCGGACTTAACTTACAATTTATAACATTTTCTTTTATCGGGTCTGGGTTCTATCGCACTTCGCGAACTCTCGCAGTTCATAAGATTGGCTTTTAAGTAAAGTATCGTGATAAGTATTGACTCGCTCTATCGTAATATCGCATCTCGCATGTTACAACATGCTTTGTGAGTTGCGTCCTTTGTGAAAGCCGATATGTGATTGCGATAAGCACTTCATTTTATAGGAAATGCCTTAAGTCTTAGCTTTGAATGAAAAGTCTAATGATATCTAAGTTAAATGCAGTGATTCTTTCTATCGCAATTCGTAGATTTTGTTCGTTAATTAACCCTTCAACACACTTGGTCTAGCGGTATGCGAAAAGGCGAGAATTGATAGTCTTAGAGGGTTTTGACTTGATATCTTGATTTATTTCTAAAAGTTTAAAATAAAGCGCCTAAGTGCTAAATTTTTCTTAAAGGGTTTTTTAATAAAGGGTCCCCATTTACTAATAGAACATTAGCTATTAAATCAATAAATGGGGGGGTTGTTGAATAGCACAACAGGACCTCATACTTATCTGAGATTCATTAATAAGGTATGATGACCTCTCACGATAGATGCATTATCATCTACTGTGTCATACATTCATTTACTAGAAAAAATGTGATGAGAGCCATAACCAAAGTCTATCATAAAACCATGCTTATAACCAACTTGTAACCAACAGAATAACAATGATGGAACAACCATAAAAGTTGCATAATAACAAGCACATTTACTCATGAAATACAATAGAAAAAAGAGATTTTATTAACATGTGAAAAAGCCAACCAAGTCAGGGACTTCCACGTACCACTCGACCATAGATTGGGTTGAACCAGATATTTCTTTCAGCCAATCACCCACGTGCCATATTCCAAGCATGAATGTGGGACTCACAAAAAAACCAACCAGGGATTCTCGGGCTTTACTGTATATCCCACCATTGTAATTCAAGGGATTCCTGGGCCCAAATAGAGAAACATATACTTCAAGATTTATCGCAATCCTACCATATACCGGTTAAGGGATCACTAGGCCCTAAAAAGGCATGTATGCCTCTAGATCTCTCCACCTAAACTGTGAGGAATTTTCTTGTCTCCACCCTCGGGCTTTACCATGTATCCCGCCATTACCGGTCAAGGGATTCCTATGCCTTTGGGAAATTTCCTAAGACCACCCCACTCAGTTTCAAAACCATCAGACAATCCAGATCAACCAAGTAAAATAACCCCATCACACCATGTCTATCTCGAAATGGAAAGGGAAGGTTGAAACCATTGTCACACCTAGAAAAACCCATGCCAATGACAACAAGAGAACCAAATACACACATTCATGTACCATGCATGCCAAAACTAGCAAGGAAATCATACATGTAACTCGATACTTGCAAGTAATCATGTTGTATTTGTTTGATCCAACTCTTGCTTGCTTGATCTTTGTTTCCATTTTATTCCTTGTCCTTCCTTCTCCTTCCTTCCACCAATGCTAGGGTGCTCCAATAATACTCTAAGTGTGCAAGAGTATGAGAGAGAGACATTAGAGAGAGAGCTCCAAAACTGAACTAACAAAAGATTGTGAACTGATCCTCAAAATCTTTTTTATTAATGAGGCCTCTATTTTCTTCAATTTCCATTATTTTCCTCCTCACATGCAACATGAGACCTTTCACCTTCCTTTTCTCCTAATTTCCTTGATTTTCATAAATAAAATTGTCAATTAATTCCTCTTGCCTTTTTAATGCCTTTACCAATTTCCTTAGCCATAATAAACCAAATGAACAACCACTAGGATGTTTTTCCTAACATTCAACTTGGAATATGGTTCCCATAACCTTGGTCTTATTTTTCCTTTATTAACTTTATTAAATGAAATTTTAACTCAAGGTTGTTACAATGAGGATCCTAGAATAGATACGGGTTTTAAAGTTTGAACAAAGGCTTTCCGTTCGAGTGGATCGTATTTTCCATTCAAACATCACTGACTTTAAAGATATGTAAACCCAAGATACAGAAGAGGTAACAGATTAGCCAAGCATTGTTCCTCATTACAATTTCCTTTTTCAAGTTTTTCCACATTGTGTTTTGAGCCAACAAGAGCATCTTTCATGCAAAGTTTTACTAAACAAAACAAAAGGAACATACATGAAAATACAACAAAACAAAATCAAAAAACAAAGCAAATGGAGGCAAAACATCAAACAACATGCAGAATATACAAAAATAAAACAAACAAATGCAAAGACTTGATGGAGAGTAGGAAAAAGGGTGGATGCAATGCAAGGGAAAGTAAATGCAACTAAGGCTACTCCTAACCTAAAAGGCTATAAGGTCAAGGTTAAGTGTAATAATATTTCCAAATAATCCATCGTAATTGGTCCCGACTTGAAAACATAAAAATAAGAGTGATTACAACCGATATATAATAATGTGCAACCAAGAAAATGAGAACTTTAATATCTTGCACAAAAAATAGAAGGTATTTCTTAAAGGAATAAATATGTGTCATGCCACCTGACTTTACCCAACCTAGCACCTTACCTTTTTTATAAGAACAAATATCATAAACCTATACAACTCCTTGTGAAAGCACCAACATTTGTGTTGTTCTCCTTAGAAAACATCAATAAAGATAGAAGTCTATTATTAGCGTAAGGACTTGCTAGGTAAGATGCTTCTAACTGATGATAGATTGGATCGTGGAATTAAAAACAACCCTCTTAAATATCTTAAAATCCTTGAGAGAAAGAATTTTCAATTAATAGTGTGGAATCAGGATGAGAATCTTGAGAGGTAAAATAATTCTGATCATATTCAGAAATCTTGTCAAGATAGTGAAGGCCTGACATAACCATCGGCAGAGGTTGAAGTGCCTTAACTGCTTAACAAATATCTAAATATTGAGATGATAAACGGATCAGCTGATGTAAAATAACCATCAGTATGTACACTAGTAGAAAAATGATCAATTTAATAACAATTTTATGACGAGAACCATGATCAGATGGGTTGACTAAGGCTTAAGATTCTCGGTTAGGAGACATCAAAGATGGATCAATCTGAACAACTTTACAAATGCTTCGAATAAAAGAATCATCTTCGTCATATGTTGAATGTGACAAACCATATAATTATGACTAGCTACAACCCAGGTTGTCATCATAATCATTAAAAAGGAATGACAATATGGAAAACACATGAAACTAGTTGAGATGTAGTGGATCAAAAAGAGGAACTTGATTCATAAAATAACACAAGCATTCATTGACACTGAAGAGGATATCTGGGGACATGAAGAAAATAATTAATATCATAATATTCACAAGAAGGATTAGGATTTGATTACTTTCAAATAATGTGATAGGTATGAATCTGTCGGCCAAAGATAATCTTTAGCATGATCAACTTCATAGCTTCACTCATTTATGAAAGGTATACATTCCAAACTTGAGTTTGATATAAGAAATTTTCATGGAGATGAACTAACTAAAACAGAATATTCAATCCAATTGGAAACAAGATCTTGAAAGTTGAAAGAGTCATATTCCAAATAACAAATATCTTTCAAGAACGGATTTACATCCAGTGAAACCATGCAAACAAAAGAATTGTGCAAGAAAATTTAGATCTAACTTAGCTCGGGGATCTTACCAGAGTTGGAGAACCTGACATAACCATCAACAAAAGTTTAAGTGCCTCGACTTCCTAATAAGTCCTAGAACTTTCCAAGATTTTAGAATGAGATATCAAATATTGGATCATGTCATGGATGGTGTATGGACAACTATCATTATTAATTTCAACAATATCACTATTATCCAAATGGAAAGCATCTACGTCATTGATTTGATCAGAATTTACATTTTTGACAAACAGATTACCCAAGTCAAAATATTCTTCTAATTTCACATCTAAATATGGATAAATTGGACAAATCTCATAAATAACCTGGATAAAAGAATTTTCTTAATGTAAAATTGGAAATGATAAGGAATGGAAAGGACACTTGATAAGTTGATTACTTTCTTTTTCATCATGGATTACCTCACTTCCTTGTGTCAATTCAAAATCCATCTCATTAGATAATGAATTTGAAATGCATGAAGTATCTCCTTCACAATTTAATGCATTACAAATAGTATACCGCAAGGGATAGTGAGGTGAAGAGGAAGTTTTCATAAGAACATTTTCTTGGACCGAACTAGATTTGAGGTATAAATCCTCCAAAACAAAATCTTATTGAGAAACTGAAAGATCAAATGATGCACTTGGGCGTTCATCACCATGTACATCAATAGAATCATCATTAACACAATGATCATTTCCCAAAACTTTAGATTGATTAGGCATGTAACACCCTCCTCCCACATCTACCTAAGCAACCAGCCAGTCAAGGCAAACATGCGACGAGAGGCCACTATGATATGATTCCACCTCCTAAGTCACATTAAGAAAGTGGAACCAATGGAAACACACCATATGGACCTTAATTATCAGCTACATGACCCTTAGGAGACATGTCAGCCACTCAGACAGCTTGTCCCTGGGTCCCACTAATGTTCCTAATCTCTTAGGCCAGAGTCACTCTCATGTTATGGGAAAGGGAGCGACCATAAACCCAAAGTCGCTCTCACAAGCTTTCCTACCAATGACCAAAGACCAAAGTTGTCAATGTTATGCCAACGACTCCAAGATTTGCCACTTTTTCAGGCCCAAAGCCCAAGTCACTACCCAGAATTGAACCATCTCATTAAATCAGTAAAATAACATGGAAATGATAGTATTAAAGCGAATACTTTTTTAAGACCTTGACTGGACCCCTACTAGCCATGATAGGAATTTCATTAAACATATTGCAAATGTGTAATCTACAGGTGTAATTAACAATTCTGAGCATAGGGGTCTCATAATTAGTGAACCATTGATGCTTCAACACCAACTTCCATTCCATCGATTAGGTCATAGATACATTGATCATTCAATTAAAAGTAAAAACATGATGAGAACCACACATGGTTATTGTCATAAAACACATACATAACCAACATAATAGCAGAAGAAATACTCATGAAAGTACAGCCATATAGACCACATGATCTGAATGTTGCGAAGACTTGTTAATGATATGCAAGCTCCCTCATCATTATTAAAAATATGTGTTTAGGATCGTCTCAAATTAACCAAAATGTGAGGAATTATGTGTCAAGTGTTGAGTATGTTTTTATGAAAAAATTATGAGATTAATTCGTTGTTTAAAACACATATACAGAAATTAAATTGCAGAGAAGTAAAACACAGCAACTCATAACACAAAGTTGATAAAGGAGTTCACCCCTCCTGGGCTACATCTCCTTGGACCTACTTCAATGGCTAGGCCTTCTTTGGATTAATGGTCAATTCCCTTATTACATGCACCTGCAGTGCTCCAATTTGGATTCAGAAGACCTAAAAACCTGAAAAATGACTATCCAAGCTCTACAATTGGACTTCAGCTGATCTAGGCTTGACCTCCTCTCTTGGTGGCCCTAAGCTTCCTTAAACTTCAACGTAGAAAAATCACATATAGAAGTGCCTTTTATGCCTCTGAAATATATTCCATTGAGTTCATAGCATCCAAATCATCTAGGAATGACTCTTTCTAAGACAAAATTGGTTGAATAATGAAGAAGTTATGGTCTCTTCAGTTTTCCCTAAGAAAACTCCAGTTAACCCTGCCAAATTTGGAGCAATGCCGGATTTGTCAGACCTGCTAAAACTGCCGCCAACTTCTGGGTAGCACCCTCCGCATCAGCGTTGGGTTGTATGGCGCCCATGGAACTTGGGTTGGTCCCCTTGGGCTGGTCCCCTTGGGCTGGCCCCTTACCTCCAAACCTTCGGCGCTTAAAATTTAAATATAAATGAAAACATTTATGGTTAAGTCCAATGGTGGTAGCATAGTGGTAAGAAGTGGGGATTGTGTGGGCGAGGTCGTGAGTTCAACTCCACTAGCCTCCCAAATAACGTTTTACCCAACCTTTGAGAGGGCACGTGGCGGCCTCTGTGCTTGCCACATGTCAGCCTTTCATTGGTCTACCTCAAATGTCATTGACCAATAACATGTCAACACTTGTCACAATCCAATTGAGCCACCTGTCGAAAGATTCTAGGAATGTTCCTTGGAATAATATTTTTTTGACTAGGTTGTATGGATGCCTAGTCAGCATCCCAGTCAACCTTGTACCCAAATTTTTGCTTGTTTGACAAAGCAGACACAAGTCTCTATATTTCTCATATGAGCTTCATTTTGAGTGAAACGAGTTGCATTGGGATCGTATCGCCAAGATAGACGTGGTCATTTAGGTTTTGAGCAATTATGAGCACTTTGATCTTTGAGCAAAATTTTGCCCCTAATCCAAATTCTGATCACCACATACAATCCATCAAAATGCTCATAGAAATACAAGGACAAATAACCATTCATTAATGATGCAAAATCCAAACTCAAGATGGGACTTCCACATTCCACCCGACCATAGAATGGCTAAGCCAAATCTCTCTTTAGTCATTCACCCCTGTGCCATATTCCAACCATGAATGTGGGATCTCATATAACACATCAATCAAAGCTCATCCAGGGCTTCCAAAGGCCATCCACCTCAGCCAATCAAATAGTGATTCCACCTCACAATCAAACATCACAAAACCATCATCATATTGGTCGCCATCCAAGCCTTCCAAGGCTTCCAGAATGTTTGTCCAACCAACGCTTCCTAGACTAGTAACTCAACCCACATCTGTTTTAGGGCTTCCAGAGCATTTATCCAACCAGGGCTTCCAAGACTAGTAACTCAACCCACCAAGGGCTTCCAGAGCATTTTTCCAACTAGGAATTCCAAGACTAGTAACTCAACCCAAGTTGTTACAGGGCTTCGAGAGCGTTTGTCCAACCATGGCTTCCAGGACAAATAACTCAACCCAAGCTAAGGAAACATGAGAACCAACCAAGACAAAATAATGAAAGTAAACCCACAATCACCATGGATATCCAGGAAATGGAAAGGATAGGTAATCCACTATCAATCCCAGCCATCCTCCATGCCAATGATAGATCACAACCAAAAATCAACATGCACATTCCATGCATGCTAAAACTAGTGAAGGAAACATACATGCAACTCGGTACCTACAAGAAAATCTAATGTAGTTGTTGATCCTGATGCTCTCTTACGCTTTCCTACTCTTCCTTTGCCTTCTTGCTCCAAAAATCCAAGTTTTCCACACCCACCAAGAGTGCTCCAAGAAAACTCTAAGTCTCCAAGAGTATGAGAGAGAGAGAATAATGAGAGAGCTCCAAAACGGAACTGAAAAAAGGTTGCCAACTGATCCTCTGAGGCCTTTATTTTCTTCATTTTCCATTATTTTCCTTCAATTTCCTCCTCACATGCAACTTGTGACCTTTCACATCCCTTTTCTCCTAATTTCCATTATTTTCATAAATAAATGTGTCAAAATGTTATTTTGCCTTTCCAAAGCCTTAACCATTGCCTTTTCCAATTTCCTTAGTCATAAAAATCACAAGTGATCCCCATCACTAGGATTTTTCCAAACATTCATCTTGGAATAAGTGTCCCATCATCTTTGGTTATTATTTTTCCTTTATTTACTTTTATTTCATGGAATTTTCACCAGGGTTGTTACAGAACCCTCCCCCTTAGGATAACACTGTCCTTCGTGTTCAACAACACATATAACCACAAAGCTGCTATAAGAAAAATATATACTGCCGATGGAGCTTTATAACTTAGCTCGATGTAGTATTTACTATGATCAACCTTCTGAGAAGCAACCAACATAACAACACAATAACATGACATCATAAAAACATACCTCATAGTGGAGCTTTATAACACAACTCATGGCGGTATTTACATCCATATACATATGTACATAAGCCAACATCATCAAAACATATACCAAAGTATATACCAAAATCACACCAAAACACCAAGCCAAAATTGCTTTGCCTCAACTAGCAAACAAGGAAGGATACATAGCCTGCATCTGACCCGCCTTCTCCCATGTAGCTTCATCAGCCCCATATTACTTCCATTACACCTTAACTTACTCGATTTCTCAGTTCTGAAGCATGAGCACATTTTTCTGCAATATACATTGAGGCTCTAGTTGGAATTCTCCATCTGGTTCCACCTGTAATACAAACCAGTCAATCATGATCATCATCCTTAATATACTTCTTAAGCAAAGATACATGGAAAACATCATGGAATTTCACTGTCGGAGGCAGTGCAAGTCTATAGGCTACTGGCACAATCCTCTCAATAATGTTGAAGGGTCCAAAAAACTTTGGTGCCAGCTTGGAACATGATCCAATCCACAAGGATCTCTTCTTCAGTTTTATGCACAAGTACACATGTTCCCCAACCTAGAACTCCTTGAACAACCTATTCCTATCTGCATAACTCTTCTTCCTATCCTATGTTTCCTGTAGATTCTTCTTGATTACCTACATTTCTTGTTCCATGTCTACCAACATATCTAGTCCAATCAACACCCTATTAACCAAATCACTCCAACTGATGGGAGTGTTAAAACTCTGGCCATACAATCTCTCAAAAGGACTCATCCTCAATGACTCATGATAACCATTGTTGTACGTGAATTCAACTACTGGAAGGTACTCTTCCACTTCTGTTGTTGATGCATCACATACATTCTCAACATGTCCTCCAACATCCTATTGACCCTCTCTATCTCTCCATTTGCCTGCGGATGATAAGTTGTGATAAAAGGCCAACTCTGTGCCCAAACCTGCAAACAACTCCTTCCAAAACTTGGAAGTAAACTCTGCATCCCTGTCTGACACAATATTCTTTGGAACACCATGCAATCTGACCACATCTCGGATAAATACCTGTGCTACATCACTAGCTAAGAATGTAGGCTTAATCAAAATGAAGTGTGCAACCTTTTTCAACCTGTCCATAAATGACCATGATGGAATCATGTTGTCTCACTGTCTTCAGCAAACCTGTAATGAATTCCATGGAAATAACTTTCCATTTCCACTATGGAATCACAATCGGTTGTAGTAGTCCACCTAGATGTTTATAATTTTCTTTCACTCACTGACAATCGAAACATCTAGCCACAAAATTTGTTACATCCCTCTTCAGATTCGGATAATTGTAAAATCTTTTCACTGTAGTTAATATCTTATGATAACCTGCGTGACCTGAATAAGGTTTTGCGTGAAACTCCTTCAAGATCACCTTCTTGAGATCACTATCCTGTCTTGGAACCTGACCAACCCATCTGTTGTAAGGCAATAATCCATACCCTTTGCACTTGCACCTGTACCTGTACTTGTATTTCCACTTGTATATGTACCACTATGTGTACCTGTACCTGCACTTGTACATGTACCAAAATCCTGTTGCAACCTGTGTGTAATCTCCATATACCTGACATCCTACTGACCTGCCTGTAAGATCCTATCATGTAAGTACATCCCATAGGATCTCATGGCTGCCAAGTGATTTACCTATACCCATATATTGAGAGCATCTACCACCTTGTTCTCTTTACCTTTGATATATCTTATCTCAAAATCAAACTCGTTGATCATGACCAACCATCTATCCAACCTGGCATTCAGATTCACAAACCTCCTGCCAAGAAGATATTGTCTCCACATATTCAATGCATCTATGATCGCTGCTAACTCCAAATCATGTGTCAGGTAGTTTGGCTTATGCTTGTTTCATTTCTGGGATTCATAACATACCACCTGTCCATCCTACATAAGGACTCTACCAAGTCCTCTCTTGCAAGCATTTGTGAATACCACAAACTCTTTGTCCGGATCTGCACTGGTGCATGTGTCAACAACTACTTAAGTTTCTCAAAGTTAGCCTCACACTCCTTAGTCCATTTGAAACTTTTACCTTTCCTTTGCAATGATGTGATAGGATAAGCAATCTGCGAGAAGTTCATGATGAACCTCCTATAGTAGATTTCCAAGCCCATGAAAGATCTCACCACGTCCACACTCTAAGGATCTACCCACTCCATGATGGCCCTTATCTTCTCTGGATCTACTGCAATACCCTCCTTGGAGACAACATGCCCCATGTAGTGTACCTTAGTCTAAAAGAAACTACACTTGTTGAGCTTATCATACAACCAATGCTCTCTCAACAACCTCAACATTGCTGCTAAATGCTCGACATGATCTTCCTCATTTTTAGAATATACCAGTATATCATCAATGAACACAATAACAAACTTATACAAATATGGATGCAACACGTTATTCATCAAACACATATATAAATGTAGTTGGAGCATTAGTTAATCCAAATGGAACAACAACGAACTCATAATGCACATACCTAGTCAGGAACGCAGTCTTGTAAATGTTCTCCTCTTTGATGCATACTTGATGGTATCCAGATCTCAAATAAATTTTCGAGAACACTGTTGCTCCCTTCAGTTGATCAAACAAGTCATCAATCCTAGGAAAAGGGTACCTATTCTTGATGGTCACTTTGTTCAACTTCCTGTAGTCAATGCATAATTTGAGAGTACCATCTTTCTTCTTCAAAAAGAATACCAGTGCACCCCATGGTGATACACTTGGCCTAATGTATCCCTTGTCCAACATTTCCTTCATATGCAATTTTAACTCAACCAACTCAGGTGTGCTCATCCTGTAAGGTGATTTTGATGTTGGAGTTGCCCCTAGGACTAACTCAATAGAAAATTCTACCTCCCTATGAGGTGGAAACTCTATAATGTCCTCAAGAAATACATCCTTGAACTGTTGTAAAACTAGGTACCTATCAACACATCTATATCATCAACTTCCTTACCTTTATCATTAGAAATGTGCACTACAAATAGCTTACACCCTTTCCTGTAACTACGCTTTGCTTGCATAGCTGTCACCGTCCTAACTGATGTAGCTTTCTTCTTTCCCTGTAAGACTCTTGGTTCTCCATTGTCATCAACACACTCAATGGCTTTGTCATAACAATCTACCTTGGTGCTATGAAGATACAACTAATCCATGTCCAACAACATATTGTATGAAGCCAATGGTAATACATTCAAATGTGTTGCGGTATGCTTACCATTCAAGTCAAATGCACAAGCTCTTACCCAATGATGAAATCGTTTCTTCGTACCTGTAGCCAATTTCACTAACTAAGACTCTACACAATTCCTTACTCAAACCCAGGACTAACATAGCTATAATTAGATTCAGGGTCAATCAAAATAGAAATAACTTAATCACAAAGCTTGTCGTCCATCTCAGTGATAGATGCCTGATGCTCTGCCTATTTGTTATCCAATGTTGAATAAATACATGGAATACTCTGACCAACATCCCCAACATTTTATGCCTCTTGTGCATTGTATATCTGAGGTCTACCACCTTGATTCTGTGAACAATCTCTCTTGAGATGATCTTTTCCATAAGTCCAACACTCTATAGGCTTCCAACCTATCTCCTTGTTTTGTTCTCCTTACCAGAATCCCTAACTTCTATCTTATGTATTGAACTTCTTAGGTGGTGCAACATTCTCCTTGTTACCTGTGTCATGTAGTCAGACTCGCTTCTTCTCCCATTTTCCTTTGTTCTTTGCATTACCTTTCCAGATTGTCTTAGTCTTAATTTTGCGCTTCAATTGTTCATAGCAATGCTTCAGTTTTCAGATGGCCTCCTCCAATGATCTATGCTCATCAAACTCAATCCTATCTTTGAATGCAACTGGTAATCCACTAACGAATGTTTGAGTCTTAGCCTTCTCCTCCTTGAGGTAAGTTACATACCTCAACAACTCCAAAAATATGCTAGTGTACTCATCAACTACCATGGATCCCATCTTTAGTTCATAGAATTCTTTCACCCTGTCATCAAAGTATCTTTCTGACAAATACTTCTTCTTGAATAATTGCTCAAACTCACTCCAAGTCAAATCTTCCTCATTTATACCTCTGACATTCTTCACGTCTTCCCACCAAATGTCTGCTTTTCCTTTGAGACTGAATGTAGCCACTCTAGCTTTCATGTTCTCTAAATAGTCATGCAATCTGAATAACTTCTTCATGCCTAGCAACCATGCCTCTACATCTTGTGATTTCTTTACCTCTCCATCAAAATTAGGTGGCTTTGCTTTCTTAAACTCATCTAGAAAATACCCGTTATCACTCCTCCTATAAGGATGATACCAATGATGATCATAGTGCTTATCTGAATCAGAACTAGAATCATACCTGTGTCTATCCCTTCTCCTATCCGGAGTATCCAACAATTTTCCATCTATGATTGTGTCATCTCTATCTGATCTGTGACCACCATGTGATTTATTACCATATGCCCCATTAGTTCTATCCTCCTACTCATGGATGATCCGAAGCGGTCCCTGTTGCTGCAAATATGACATGCTCTGAAGTATAATTGCATTTACCTCTGCTAAATTTTGTTGTGCCTGTATAATTTTTTCATTATATGCCTTACAACTCCTTATTTCTTCCTTTAACTTCTCAGTTTCACTGCCAATTCGGAAGAGTTCCCAACACCATACTGCTCTTCTGATTCATACAGAGAGTCTTTGTAGTAAACCATCTTGCTAGCCATTTGATATTTCTTCCTGCAAGGTGTATCATGTCAGCTAAACCAAATCACAATAAACCAACGTACCTTAGTATAGCTCAAGGAGGATACCTTGTTTGCAAGATCAATAAATCAACATGATACATGTATAACATAATCATGACAACATATAGAAACATAAAACATAAGCATACAACCATGAAACCATCATTCTAGCTAGGGTCTAGTCATCAATGCATGACCTCAACAACAACACACACCACGACCTCATGCATGACAACCACCATCATTACGTCACTATACACTTGACCACATGCAAACATGAACATGTATAAGTGATGCATAACCATCCACACATATGCATAAACACATATGACCAAGCATGAATGAACAATACTTGAAATCAAACTTGTAAGAATGATACATGCAACCAAGCATACAAGAATGTAACCAAACATGCAAGAATGCAACCAAGAATACTACAACAATACATGTAAGCAACATAAATCGACATGTAACTAGTCCTACACTCACAGCGATGCATTCCACAATAAGACCTCAAATTTCACATGACGACATCACTTCAACCATGAAAAATATCATGCAAATGCAACAAGCACATGGAATGCAAGAATGAGAGACACACATGTAACTAACATGCATGCATGACCAACACATAGCCCATCCAGTCTAAGGGGTAAACCATGCTCTAATACCACTCTGTAACACTCTCCTCCCACACCTACCCAAGCAACCGCCCAGCCACAGTAAACATGCGACGAGAGGCCACTATGATATGATTCGACTTCCTAAGCCATGTTAAGGAAGTGGAACTGATAGAAACACAAAATACAAACATTAATTATCAGCTACATCACCCTCAGGAGACATGTCAGTGACACAGACAGCCTGTCCCTAGGTCCCATTGAAGTTCTGGATCTCTTAGGCCATAGTCGCTCTCATGCTATGGGCAAGGGAGTGACCAGAAACCAAAATTTTCTTGCATAGGCTTGCCTACCAGCAACCAGAGACCAAAGTTGTCAGTGCTATGCCAGTGAGTTCAGGATTTGAGCCACTTTTTCAGGCCGAGAGCCCAAGTCACTGCTAAGAATTGAACCATCTCTTCAAACAGTAAAATAACATGGAAAATGACAGTATTAAAGAAAATACTTGTTTAATACCTTGACTGGACCCCTACAAGCCATGACAGGAATTTCGTTAAACATATTGCAAATGTGTAATCTATAGGTGTAATTAACAGTTCTGAGCATAGGGGTCTCATCCTTAGCTGAGAATAGCTAAGAACCATTGATGCCTCAACACCTCAACTATAATTCCATCCATTAGGTTATATATACATTGATCATTCAATTACAAGTAAAAACATGATGAGAGTCACACATTGTTGTTGTCATAAAACACATACATAACCAATATAATAGCAGCAGAAATACTCATGAAAATATAGCCATATAGACCACATACAATCCATGAAAATGCTCATAGAAATACAAGGAGAAATAACCTTTCATTAATGATGCAAAATCCAAGCTCGGGATGGGACTCCACGTTCCACCAGACTGTAGAATGGTTGAGCCAAATCTCTCTTCATCCATTCACCCATGTTCCATATTCCAAGCATGAATGTGGGATCTCATAAAACACATCAATCAAAACTCATATAGGGATTCAAGAGGCCATCCACCTCAGCCCATCAAACAGTGATTCCACCTCACAGTCGGACATCACAAAACCATCATCAGATTGGTCTCCATCCAAACCTTCCAGGGCTTCCAGAGTGTTTTTCCAACCAAGGCTTCAAGGACTAGTAACTCTACCCACAACTTATTCAGGGCTTCTAGAGTGTTTTTCCAACCATGGATTCCAAGACTAGTAACTCAACCCACCAAGGGCTTCCAGATCATTTTTCAAACCAAGGCTTCCAGGACTAGTAACTCAACCCAAGTTATTACAGGGCTTCCAGAGCGTTTGTCAACCAGGGATTCCAGGACTAATAACTCAACCCAAGCTAAGGAAAAATGAGAACCAACTAAAACAAAACAATGAAATTAAACCCACAATCACCATGGTTATCCAGGAAATGGCAAGGCTAGGCAATCAACTGCCAATCTCAGCCATCCTTCATGCCAATGATAGATCACAACCAAAAATCCACATGCATATGCCATGCATTCCAAAACTAGTGAAGGAAACATACATGCAACTCGGTACCTACAAGAAAATTTGATGTAGTTGTTGATCCCGATGCCCTCTTGTGCTTTCCTTCTCTTCCTTTGCCTTATTTATCCAAAAATCCAAGTATGCCACACCCACCAAGAGTGCTCCAAGAAAACTCTAAGTCTCCAAGAGTATGAGAGAGAGAGAATAATGAGAGAGCTCCAAAACTGAACTGGCAAAATGTTACAACTGATCCTCTGAATCCTTTTTATGAATGAGGCCTCTATTTTCTTCATTTTCCATTATTTTCCTTCAATTTCCTCCTCACATGCAACGTGTGACCTTTCACCTCCCTTTTCTCCTAATTTCCATTATTTTCATAAATAAATGTGCCAAAATGCCATTTTGCCTTTCCAAATCCTTAACCATTGCCTTTTCCAATTTCTTTAGCCATCAACAATCACAAGTGATCCGTATCACTAGGATTTTTCCCAACATTCATCTTGGAATAAGTGCCCCATCATCTATGGTTATTATTTTTCCTTTATTTACTTTTATTACAAGGAATTTTCACCAGGGTTGTTATAAGGAAAATCAATTTCAATTGATTCATCACCAATATTGGTAGATTCAAAATCAACCAAGGATGGAAGAACATAATACTGACATGAAGGACTTTGGAAAAGAGAAGAAAGATCAAAATTATCCTCACTTTCTTGCTCCTCTACCCATGAAGGGTGATTTCCTTACACCTTATCACTAGTTGGATTTAGAATAGGTTGATCAAGCAAATCATGGGGAAATGGATCATTAGAAAGAGATGATAGAGGATGACAGGAATTCAAACCATATTTAAGACTAGAGTTATGAGTGTCAATATTGTATGTATAAATCAAGGGTTTAGCCTTCACCTTGGGCTCCATGAACCATTCCAAGGTTTCCTCCATTGGATATGAATCATGGAAAGTGGGAGAAGGTTTAAAACGTGGATTCATAATTTGATTTCTAGATTTCCCAACTTCAACATTATCACAAGAAGGCACCCAAATTGATACTGGAAGAGGAGGAGGACAAGGAACAAAATGAATAGTAGGTTCCTCCTCTGGAATTAGAGGTGTCTCTAAATTTACAAAAGTTCGAGGAATATAAACATCATGGGGTTTAGATTAGTCGTGTAAAGATATTCAAACCAAAATTTCAAACTTCCTTTAAGGAAATCCCATTCCAAATATTCTCCAGGAAACTTACAACATAAGTGAAGGAATCTATTAGAAAAATCCTCAATTGATTCATTAGGGCACATTCTTAGTTGATTAATCCTTTTAAAAACAACTTGGTATCATACCTATCAAAATCTTGATGAAGCTAATTGAGGAATTGATCAAAAGAATGGATGGAAGCAGATGGTAAGGTATGATTCCATCAATTAACACTACCTTCAAGGTTGAGGAGGAAAAACAGACAAGTAATATCTTCATCTGCGATTCCATGAGATTCACAAAAATTTAAAAACTAAAAGAAATGATTAATTATGGATATTTTACCCTCACCATTGAACTTCAAATGAGACAAGTCATAAATTTGTTTCGTGGAGATGAAATTTTTACCAGGGGATAGGTTAGAAAAACATCCCAAGATTATGATTTGAGGATGAGCCATTAAATATAAGGGATTCAACGTAGCCTCAACGGGCACAGCTTGTCATCTAGCACTCCTTCTAGCGCCATAATGGTGATGGTGTTGTATATCACCAACATATAGGGGGTCTCCCCGATGTGAAGTCCCAATTAGACCTCACACCTTTTGGAGTAGGAGCCCCATCTGGAGTATTGGCTTGGCCACCATAATTGTAAGGTTCACCTTGGTTTCAATGAATAACATAAGAGATTATATACATAACCCTTGAACTAGCTGTTAAGGGATGAATTCCCCTAGGGTCTTGGGTTGATACCCTAGCAGATCAAAGGTTATTTACACAAAGAAACACACATTCCACACAACCATGATGCTAATATAAACAAATTGTACAAAGAGGGATGCACCTGGGGGTCCTTCGTTTGAGAAGATCTAGTTAGGGTCCAAACCCTCTTTGAGTTCCTTTTAGTCCTTTGACCTGCAAAACAAACAATTCAAGAAAGTACAGCAGTATATGGACCACGCATCATAAAGAAATCATCTTCATAACATAAGGAAAGGTAGTTAGTTATACAATTAAAAACAATCATTCACATATGAATTATAACATCAACATCATGAACATGAAGAAGATTTATATCAGGAACAAGACAAGTGTTCCTTTTATTATAAATAACTAAAGTATAGAAAGGAGTGATTTCACCTGATTTGTCCTTTCGCAGGCTCCAAGTGGAACCATCCTCCGGATTCGTCCAATATCAAGCCTTCAACAAACTCCTTCCATGACTTACTCCATGATCTCTCAAGTAGAAAGACATCATCACACAAGGAAACAAGGGTTTCCTGTAAATGGGGGAAGTGCTGGAAGCACAAGGATCTTCAGACCTGGTCAGGGAAAATCTCAGTAGAGTGATCTTTCTCTCTATTCTCTCCTCTCTTAGGCCTTCCCATTGAAGCCTTTTTATACTTCTCCCAAAGTAGTTTTTTAGTTGGGAATTCATTGGGAACAGTTGGGCCACGGGCACTAATAGGTAATCAGCAGGTAAAACCCGCGATCTCCGCCCAAAATTAAGGAGTTTTAATTTTTTTAAGTGTTTTAAGACATATACGCGGGTTGGGTATACACAGACCCACGTACACACGCGTTTAGCTCAGGGCAATGTCGCGTATAGGGAGTAAAACACTGTTTTTTGAATATTTGGACCAGGTCTGGAAGGAGGGGTTGCCCTAGGCCATGAGTGCAGCATCACAAACATCAAGAGTGAGGTTTGGAGCTATAACAGATGCCCCCTAATATATGAGGTCAGAAGGGGTACATGATGGCCGAAATGTATTAAGCAAGTACATGGAAAGGAAATCTGTCAAAAACTGAGAAGGACTTCACCAGAGTTCAGCCTGCCAAGCCACAAAAGGAGATCAGAAAGAAACACTGTCTGAGGCGGGCATACCCATGCTCAGAGAAAGTAAAGCATGTCCACATATCAAGTACAAGTGGATCCACTAAGTATACAAGTATAAAGAACTAGAAAATACATAATGGATCATCTGATCACGATCGAACAAGTACATGTCTGAATATCACATATAAGAATGTCAATGATGCTGAAGAATGAACTAGATCACTGATATCAAAGACTGATCACAAAAGGTACCAAATGGACATGATGGAATAGGATGGTACTACACTGCAAACTCAGGTGCCAGCATATAGAATGTCGCCATGAATGACTGCAACATATAAGGTGGGGTGGTATCAACTAGCAGCAACAAGACCAATTGTCAAGTGAACCAATGAATGTTGATGCAACCTGAGTTCTTCACCGACCGCCGTGGTACATTTCTACACCATGGGAATAAATGATCTGAAGTCAACCATGTGAGAAATCGTTTGATTACCGGTCATTGATGTATACCGTTAACAAACAGGAGACTACTCACCGATAATGATAATGAGCGTCAAGGTACCCAGTGCAATCTAACAAGTGTGAATAGATGAGCTGGAGTCAAACACCTATAAGAATCTATCAATCAGGAGACAATGATGGTTTCCCACTGTCAATAGCGAAGGATCTGCCACTAATGACTGCAAACCCCAAGGTACTGCCAAATGGACTCTAGATCCTTGCCCCATAGCAATGAGTCGTAGTCGATGGGGAAAGATCTGCTAGAAGGAAGGCATTAAGGCATCCTTCATCAATCTAGCGCGAGTGTAACCCGTGGGCCAATAATGTGGAAGGAATCGAACGAAAAAAGATGTAGTAGCCCAACCGAAGCACGTTTCTGGCGTACACAAGATGTGGCTAACGCACGGCAGAAACCCTCTGAACCAACCAATAATCAAAGCTGAGACAGAGGCAAGGTATCCACCAATAGGGTCAAATGGAAACCAAGGTACTGCACGAATCCCAATGTGTGATAATGTAAGTTGATGTCGAACACAAGGGAAACCACTCAGTTAAAGACCCATGATACTGATCAATGTTGAGCACAAGGTGACCTATCAATAATGAAAATAGGGCCAGGGTGCAGCTTTAGGCCTGTCCTCAGAGCAACATGTTGTCATCGATAAGGACAAGACCCGCCAGCAAGAAGTCAATGGGGACCTTCTCAAACCGGCACGAGTAAAGGACCAATATAGCTGATGTGATGATAAACATGATAATGACAACCAGGAATGGCCGACTGAAAAATGAGTCAAGAGACACCGCAGAGAGGCCGACTCAGGCTAACTTCCCTTGAACAAAAGCACGACTCAATGTGACTATGTGGCAGCATATGATGACTCTGTATAAGTTCGTCATGCAGGAGGCACGAACGAACCCTCCATATGATTGGAAGAGATAACCAATCGGGGGAGGACTGACTCAATAACAAGGTTAAGGTGTGCCTAGGTCAAACTAAATCCCGCCCAAACGAAGGAGACTTTGCTTTGAGTGCTTTGTTCAAGGGCGACACGACTGACTCTAGCTGCCAACAATAAGTGGAAATATTGTCCCGTTCCCGCTCTTTTTTTGGAATATATAATTTTTTTGTCTTTTTCTTTAAGCTGGAAAAAGAATAAAAGAATGCTATAGTACAGTGGAAAGAACAAGTGTCGGTGAAACAGATGATCTAGTTCCTGGGATTGGAACGTTCCTATGCTCAATGCAGGGAGGTGAAAACTAGTCAAAGACACTCAAAGGTGTGTTCCTTCCATGGATCAAGGTGCGTCAAGTTGCATAAGGCAAGGGCATGCAAGTTTGATTTCGCAGTAGTCATGGTCAAAAGTTGGCTTAAACACGAGTCCAAGTGAAGCCGGCTTAAGGCCAAAAGGGTGCAAATGGTCAAAATGCAATGCAGTATTACAACTCAACACAAAGGAGCCTCTAGGGTATAAGGCTAGAACGAAGCGAAGCAGTAAAGAGGAACGAGTCTTCATCGCATAAGTCATGGTGGGACTACAGAGGACTCTTGAGCCTACTCAGATCGAAGTAGCATGGGCAACAGATGTCAGTAAGGTGCTAACTACGATGCCCATGAAAAGGATGGCTCTACCATCGTGTCATGATTTTAAAAAATCGGTGAGTGAAGGTGGTTTACAAACCATAAAACAATGGGATCGACCCTATGGCAAGTGTATCGACAAATGGAGGCTAGTATGCATAATGCAATGGAAAAATGGCTTCCCTAACCTATATACTAGTGAGAAAATGATACCTGCCATGACGGGTCAGCAGTCATGGAACCAACTTGAAACCATCGAAAAACGTCCAAAATGTCCTGAAAATCAAACCATTCTCGACATTCCAAGCTCCCAAGTTTACATGAGACCAAACAAAACAAGTTTTGAAAAAAAATTGCATTTTCAAAGCCTATAAAATAGTTTTTGGACTCACCATTTTCACCATTTGAGTTTGAGAGCAGAGGAGCGGAGCAAAAGAAGCAAACTTTTCTATATGCCAAATTCAACCGTTCAGATCCTTCCAAAATCACCAGGTAACCTCTATACTTGTCTTGCACTCAATTGTGACTAGTTTTAGAATTTTTAATTTAAGTTTTACCGTTGAAATTTTTGTCAAAATTTTCACCGCGGCGTATATGCGGGTTGGATATATGAAACCCGCGTACACGCGGGACCTACTCGTGACTATGTGTAAATGGACCTGCGTATACCCCACGAACATTTCAAACAAAAAAACTAACGGTCTAAAATCATTTTTTCTTCAGGATGCCAGTCACTTGGAGAGAAAGAGAATATACCTCAATGGATGATGAGATCATGAATGATCCCAATGCTTTGGATGCCTTACGGGGATGTGGTTTGCTAAAATTCTTCAAATTTCCAAATATGAAAGCAAACACACGCCTGCTTGAGATGCTCATTCACTACTGGAGCATCGAGGATGATTCATTTATGATTGACCAGATGCCACTCAGGATAGAAGTGGAAGACATTTATTTCATCACAGGCCTTTCCCGAAGGGGAGAGGTAGTACATTCCAGGGGCAGGACACGAGGCAGTCTCTCGATCGAGGACTACGTACATATATATTGCCCGGGACATCCAGAAAAGGTTGGAAGTCAGATTCCAATCAAACATGTGGCGAGTTTATCGCTGAGGATAATCCTGTTTACTATAGCTAGAGTAAACAGATCAGCTTCTCTGCACCAGGCATCACGGCCAGCCATGAGCTTGGCGGTAGATTGTTTGACCACTGTATTTGACTGGTGTACTCCTCTTCTGGCCAGCCTGAAAATCCAACTTACTTCCATCAAGAGAGGGCAGACCAAAAACTTCGGATATGGGACTATTTTGTGTTCTTTCTTTTTTGAGAGGGTCCCTGCACTTCGACCTAGAGTACCGGTTTCAATCAGCACCCCACGAGATCCACGAATGGGCAGGTGGGCTGACTTGATGAAACATCTAGGAGGTGGGGATGTCCCACGGACTGCATTTGACGATGACTTCTTCTCCTGGTGGGAGGATCAGATCATTTCCATAGATGACTACCCTTATGCTGGGTTGGATTTCTGAGGGGATCACGATCTAGTATTACCACCGACTGCAGCATGGGGCGACATAGGTAAGTGTTTTTATTTTTATGATTTCTTTTTGTGATTTTTCCGAATTAATGAATTTTGAAAAATATTTTTCAGAGGATTCAAATGATTAATATGATGATCATGTTCCAGATATTGGGCCGGTACGACCAGATGAGTTCCCACGGCACAGACGTCGCGGCCGAGGGGCCGAAGGGGCAGTTGCAGACACAGAACGACTGCTACACATAGTTCAATGGCACTTAGTGAGACTCACTCATGGAGTACCGATGGCGGCCGTAGAGGATCTTCCTATAGATATGCAGCGTCATGTGGTTGGCATGCCACGTGACTGGGTTCGCACTCTTAGGCGTGTGGCCAATGCGATAGTTACCTACTTAGCCGCTCATCCTGAGCTGGGGCATTAGATGTACTGGACATGATTATGGGCATTTGAGTCCCAATTTTTGTATATTATTTTGGACACACTTATGTACACTCGAGATGTTTTATGATATATATATACAGTTTGACTTTTTGATGCTTGATTTTATTGTGATGAATGATTGATGTGCCAGTCTAATGCTTGATTAGCGATAGAATCAGCTAACCAATTATGAGATCTTGGAATGTGCAAATAATTAATGTAAGTAAATGATCTTTGCAACAACCTCACCCTTAAATACTGGCGATATAAACATGGATCCCTTACCCGATAAATGTTATTCAATTGTGACACTATCAATTGTGAATCAAGATAGACTACCAACGAATCAATTTCATAAGAAATGGCTTCGGATAGTAAATTAATGATGGCAGTATACTCAGCCATATTATTTGAAGCAGGACCAATGCATACTCCCCTTGACACCATCAATTGACCAGTTGGATAGTAGAGTACCCAAGCTGCGGAAGCGAGGTTCCGAGTGTGCCGACTAGCACCATCGGTGAATCCAAAATAGACCAAGTCATCCATCAACTCCTTCCACAGCAGACCAAAAAGTGTCGATGTCAAAAAACTCTCGATGAGATATGTACAAGTATACAAAATGTACAAAGAAGCCATTGCCTAGCTGCTAAGCAAAGTACTTCTTCAGGTAGAGCCCGTCAGGGGGCTCCGCCCACTTGCTCCTAGGGATGTTTATCAGTACTATTATCGAACCAATCAATATACTTCCTTCGGCGAATAACTATGTTGGAGCCAAAGGAACCGTACAAACATCGCTAGTCAGACTGGAGGACCTGGATTCGACTTCATGCAAAGGGGAATGAAAACATGACCGATGATGTAAATCTTCCAAAGGTCGATCTACAGTCGTCATTGCTTCGAATATCGCTTCGTCAGATGGAAAAACAATATCCGAGCAATCCAACGCAGAAGTGGAATCAAGGGTCTGAGGATGAGCCACATCACCATCTATCTCTTTCTCAGAGGAAGGAGTAGAATGGTTATCTGCAGAGTTATCGATAGATTCACATCTAGGCTCTACTACAGACATAAGAGATTCTATTCCACCCACCTTGCCATCATCTGATGTGGTCACAGATGAAGATAAGGTTCCAGGATCCAAAAAATAATGAGCTTGAACAAACTCTTTCCGAAAACGGTCCTTGGAGAATGAAATTGTATCTATTCTAGCTGTAGGAGGGGGAAAGGTCAAACGTACCCATCAATGAAGAGTACATCCTGACTCCTAGATTCTCAGTAGGCGGACGAGGGTTATCCACTAAAGGAACAGTAGAATCCGAAGTTGCTCGAGGATCAACTGGACAATAATCCATTTGATCAACCTTAACAATTTTCCCTTCATGAGGAAAGCAAATGACACGAAACAGAGTCGAAACAACGGCTTCCATTTTGTATACCTAGTTCCTTCCTAAGAGGAGATTGTAGTCTAGGTTAGCATCGATGACTTCCACTTCAATATTAACGACCTTCCCCCCAACACATATAGGAAATGTCGGGATAATCCCGTATGGCCTATGAGAATGACCATCAAACACTGTCAAGAGGGTAGGTGAAGGAACAACCGAAGGTGATCCAATGGCCTTCTAACATGACATAGACATGACACATGTAGAAGCTCCCTCATCTATAACCGTCCGAAAAATATTAGTTTTCTGGTAGGTAGACTTTATCTGGAAAGCCATATGATGAGGAAGTCTCTTTTTGACATTATGCATATCAAAAGTGAGAGCTAACGAATTATTTGGATCCACTACCCCCATTGTCGATAGCAAGGCACTTCTTTGAGCGGGACACAACTAGAGCACCTCTAAAGCAGACATAGCACATGGACTCTGAGCCAGATCCTCAACAATGGAGTAATTTTGGGCTGCCCTAATATTAGGGTTGATAGTTGCGCATTTAGCATAACCTTTCGGTATCCGTGGTATAGTCTCAACAGAGGGTCGCTCAATATGAAGTGGGTTGGTAGTTTCGGGAACTATTTTATCCTTGGAAGTTTCTCCTTCACCATAATCGTGTGACCGTGTGGCCACATGGACATTGGAACCCATCATGAAAACATTTGATGACTTTTCCCCTTCCTGGTTGCCCCCTGCGGAGGTACCAGGGTTTGAACTCGCGCCAGCAAGAAGTTGTTGCCCTTGGGGAAAAGGGTTGGTTAACACAGCTTGAGAGCTAGAAGTCCCTTGCTGCCCTAACAAGCACTGAGCATCTTGAATCTTGGGGCAGAGATGAGTTAAATGGTCTCCACTGCATAACTTGCATGGAAACTTGACTTTCTTTTTAGACTCATTTCTACCACCACCAGCATTATTGTCGGATTTATTTGCGTCAGTCTTCTCATCTTGACTCTTTTTCTTACCTCGTCCTTTCTTCTTCCCATTGGAATTTTGATTTCCTTTGGGGTTGGCAGATTGGACGGCATTAACTGAAGAGGGTTGAGAAGACGAAGGGTTAGACGATGTGACCTAGTTGTTAGAAGCAGTTTGTAAAGACAACTGCTGCAGTTGACTCAACAGGTTCACCGCATTTGTGTCTATCGATAACGATAACATCCGCATGGGGACCTAGCTTCGACTTGGCTATATCAACCTTAGTCCCAGGAGCATCAGGCAAGATTTTTTGTAGAATCCCAGACTGAGAATAAATCAACTCTAATTGTTGGGCTCTAAAAATAGCTTGCTCCTCATAATAGACTCCGAACAGGGAGACATCCTTAGAGATTTCAAGTTGTAAAGATTTCAAAAACCATTCGAGACGGTATTCCGGAGGAATCTCGGCTTTAATAAGCCTCTTTCTCCGTCTCCATTCCTGAATGTGGTCAGAAATGTGAGTTGTCGTGTCCTGACGGAAATTGGCCAAAAGTTCAGTTTTGGCATCATAACGGATGGGCAACTGGAAATGATTTAAGAAAATATTAGCTAAGTCAGCGAAAGATGTAAAGTTGCCCCCTGGCAACTCTATATACCACTTGGCTACATTACCAGTCAAGGTGCGTTGAAAAAGTCTCAACCTAATCGAGTCATCAATAAGGGAGTTTGATGAGCACCATAGATGGAATGTGGTTACGTGGTCGCCCGGGTCTTCACCGCCCTTTCCCTCGAACTTTGGAATGTCTGAAGGGAGTTTGGTTGGGACTAGAGGCCAGGCCAGATTGTATTTGATTGGATCATTTGTTAATTTCGTGAGATCTGGCAAATTCAATGTTGCCAGAAAAGGAAGCCTAGGAGGACCTTGGGGATTCCACCCAAACTGGGTGGAGTTCCCAAAGTTCTGAAAAGATTGGCCTGGATTTTGGAAGGCACCAGGCTGCCCAAAGTAACCCATAGAACCAGCTGAACCAAAAGGTGGACCTTGTGATCCAGCAAAACTCAGAGTTTGACCAACTCCGGCCGAAAAACCTCCATAACTGGCGAAGCTCCCTCCTAAAGGATTATAAGGAGTCGATAACCCCTGATAAGGATTCCAAGCAAAATCTAAGGGAGGAATACTTCGAAATGAACTAACTATGGAGTACAGCCTATTCCCTTGTTGGCCTAAAAACGGATTCCCAGTTCCCATACCACTAACTGCAGGGTTAGTCCAACCTTGAAAGGGATTACTACTTTTTCCTGTGGCGGACAAAGGCATAGATCCTATCGTCGGGTTGGAATGTGGTATATGACCACTTCCAAAAGGAAAACCCTGAAATGAAGCCGATCCACCCATCATGGATGTGAAGGCACTAAATGGAACTGACGGAATACCCCATGAATGGGTGCCAAATGGGAAGAATCCAGTACTAAAAGCATTGGCTTGGGAATTTCCACTCGTAGAAGGAATGGAGGTAGACCCAACTAAAGATGTGCTAGCAAAAGACCCAAATAAAGATACAGAGGGGATGGAGATGGTTCCTCCCCCTTGTACTGATGTTGGAGTCTGCCTAGTTGTAGCACTTGTGGTAGAAGCCATGCTTCCAGTAGTAGCCATCGATGGTAAGTGTGTAATGTGACCTGGACTTGACGGTCTATGTGTCGAAGACCCAACGTATTGTAGTACTTTTGGATTGCTAGAAGGTAAGGGAGAATTCGGAGCCACTAATGACTCTTGAAATTCTTCTACTTCTATGTTATCTTCCGATTGAAAGAGAACTCGAGAAAGAACTGGAGTGTTCCTCTCTTGTTCTACGGAAGTTCCAGGCCTATCTTGAACACTAATGTCCCTGTGAGGAGGATCAATCCCCGATGCGTCAGCTGCCACGGGATGAAACCCACTGGCAGTATTACCTCTGCGCCTTCTAGGAGAAGGCTCTAAACTTGGTGGTGAAAGACCATGAAGTCTTCGAAACCGTCTGGGTGATCGATCAGCCACTTTGAATTTTTTATTAAGATCTAACTAAAGACAAAAAAAATTGAAAGCTAGGCCAACTAGGAGCATAGAGCACACACTAAAAAGTCCCTAAAAGATATCATCCAGTCAAACAACTTTCGAGTATTTCCGCTCCGGGTGATGAGGACCGAACACCAAAATACAAGAAAGTGAAGTAAGGGGCCTTCCGAAGATAGTCTGGGATAATGACAGCCCAGTCCTACCAGCGAAGGTAATAGAGGAAGTTACGCTGACCTCCTAACAACAGCCTGTGCCGATGCAAGCCCCCAAGCTTCGCAAGGGTGCCCTCCAGTAGTACCATTGAGAGTGATACAACGTCGACCTCAGGTACCACGGGATTCCCCTCCGCAGCCACCTATGTAGATCCCTAGGAGTAGCAACTAAGGTTACCAACTTGTATTAGAAGCCAGGCAGAACAGTATTGAGGTTAGATCCGACAAGTAGGAGAGGGGGTATCTCTCTTCCTTATCTTCAAAAACCCTCGTGCTTAACTCTCAGATCCGGAGCTTTCTTGGTCTCCCTCACGCTATTGGATTTTCACTCACTATTCAAACTCCTATGTTTGACAGTTTAAATGGCCTTGGAGAGTTTTCTCTCCACTCGCCTAATCCAAGGCCCTAAAATATCCTAAAACTTGTTGGTGTGTCTAACTTGACAATTATAAAAAGTTCTAGTATATTTTAATTAGCACTTGTTTTTAAATGGGCTATTCTTAAGTCAAGGGATAAGCGGAAATGAAACTTGTGGTGTTTTGATGCAAAAGAAATTAATAAAAACCAAACTACATGCAAATGCACTTGTTTTGTTCTTCGATGAAAGAAATTTCTACTAGGTTCAGAGGAACTTCAAAGAAAGCAACAAATTTTTTTTTTCTTTTCTTTTACTCAAGCTTCACACTCACAAAAGTTAACAAAACTATGGATGTCCTAAAAATATGTGCAAATTTATCCTAATGCAATGAGTACATGCTGATGCAAGACTTAAGACTACTCTAAATCAAGAAATGAAAGTAACTTGTTTATCAATATGATTTGCCACTTAAAATGTCTAGATGGAATATGATTTGCTAATTCTCATTTTCATCTCTACACTAAAAGCAAGTTTCAAGACAAACAAAAATGCACTTTCATTCACTAAAAGAAACTAAATCAAAACAAAGTTCAAGAAAGCAAAACCAAGTTTTTCAAGAAGTTTTCTTCAAAAGCAAAAACAAAAACGTCTTTTCAAAAGTGCTCTCAACAAGACTGAAACTTTATGATTGAAAAATCGGCAACAAAACACTTTGCAAGCTGACAACACAAAATGGATGAAAACTCAACAAAAAAAATGTGTTTCGAGATGCTCTTAACAATCAAAAGTAGCAATAAGAGCTTGGCAACAAAGACCAAAAGATCAAAAAGACAATTTTCAAGAAAGTGTCAATCAACAACTTTCGGAAAACAAGAAAAGTAGATGGTCACAAAAATGTAGTTTCGACAAGCAAACAAAAAGGTCACCAAAACAAGATTTGACACAAAGATTGAGATCAATCTTCCTGCCCTGAGGAATCAGAGCAGCCAAGATTCCCAGCAAGAAATCTTGCATGCTTAAACAAAAATGATGACGCTTGCAAAAAAAAATAAGACCAACACTTTCCACAATCAGAGAGAATTTGAAATCAGATACTTGCTGTAAAACTAAAGACTAACACAGAAAAGTAACTATTCAAGACTGAATCAAACCAGCAGACAGACCTTCAGAAACAAAAAGATTTGAAAAATCTTGAAAATTACAAGATATACGCGACTGTGTTAGTGCACAACTGTGTGTATACGCGACTCAGCCTAAGGAAACTTGCGTATACGCAGGTTTACTTAAGGAAACATGCGTATATACGCTTCTGTAAACTGGAAAAACAGCGTATATAAAAGATTTCAAGAAAAAACAAAAAACAGTCTAAAGAAACTGACCAAACTTATAATTCAAGTTCCTACAGGAACAGACTACATAGTAACAGCAAGCAAACAGACAGCTGAGCCCTGATTGGCTTGAATAAACCCAAACTAGGAACAACAATACTGTTGTCCCCAGTGGAGTCGCCAATTCTATTAAGGGATGAATTCCCCTAGGGTCTTGGGTTGATACCCTAGTAGATCGGAGGTTATTTACACAGAGAAACACACATTCCACACAACCATGATGCTAATATAAACAAACTGTACGAAGAGGGGTGCACCTGGGGGTCCTTCGTTTGAGAAGATCCAGTTAGGGTCCAAACCCTCTTTGAGTTCCTTTTAGTCCTTCGACCTGCAAAACAAACAATTCAAGAAAGTACAGTAGTATATGGACCACGCATCATAAATAAATCATCTTCATAACATAAGGAAAGGTAGTTAGTTATACAATTAAAAACAACCATTCACATATGAATTATAACATCAACATCATGAACATGAAGAAGATTTATATCAGGAACAAGACAAGTGTTTCTTTTACTATAAATAACTAAAGTACAGAAAGGAATGATTTCACCTGATTCTTCCTTTCGCAGGCTCCAAGTGAAACCGTCCTCCGGATTCGTCCAGTCTCAAGCCTTCAACAAACTCCTTCCATGACTTAATCCATGATCTCTCAAGTAGAAAGACATCATCACACAGGGAAACAAGGGTTTCCTGTAAATGGGGGAAGTGCTGGAAGCACAAGGATCTTCAGACTGGGTCAGGGAAAATCTCAGCAGAGTGATATTTCTCTCTATTCTCTCCTCTCTTAGGCCTTCCCATTGAAGCCTTTTTATACTTCTCCCAAAGTATTTTTTTAGTTGGGAATTCGTTGGGAACAGTTGGGCCACGGGCACTAATAGGTAATCAGCAGGTAAAACCCGCGATCTCCACCCGAAATTAAGGAGTTTTTAATTTTTTTAAGTGTTTTAAGACATATACGTGGGTTGGGTATACACAGACCCGCGTACACATGCGTTTAGCTTAGGGCAATGTCGCGTATACGAAGTAAAACATTGTTTTTTGAATATTTGGACCAGGTCTGGAAGGAGGGGTTCCCCTAGGCCATGAGTGCAGCATCACAAACATCAAGAATGAGGTTTGGAGCTATAACACTAGAAAGTAAGTTGACATTTTGAAACACCAATTAAAATTTATAAAAGGAGACTTTCACAAGGGGGAGAGAAAAGTCAGCCTCTAGAAGAAAGTAATAGTACTAACCTAAGAGATACACATGAGCAAAGAAATATTCGTTAGTTATCTACTGAAATAGTTCACTTAGACACAGTGATCATTAAACCACATACAACACACCTTTAACAAGATAAGTAGAAAGGCCACCGAAATATTTCAATTTCCTTAGTACATATGAATGAAACATATATAACAAACATCTAAATAATAGTCCTAAGACATTCACAATACATGCATGAAAATGTGTTGGCTCAGTGAGATTAAATTATAAGGTGAAATATCCAAGTACACAATTACAATGATGAGACACTAGTTCCAATAGTGGAACATTAAGGCACTTCTTGCTTCTCCAAATATTAGCTTTCCCTCCTATGCAAAATAGAGAAGTCGAGGCTAGCTCTCTAAAGCTTAAGCCTCCAAAATCCCTTTGCTTGAGTTATGAGGTTGCTTTTATAACAAGAGGAATGACCTTTCATATTCTCATGACCCTTGGATTACCCTCATGACTCTTGAACTTCTAGTTTGTCCTTTGGACTTCTAAACAACTATTGAACTTCTAATGACTTTTGGACTTCTCCTAAAGACGTTTTTTCCATATATGACTAAGTGACTTTTCATATTCCACATATTACTCTTGGAATTCCACACATTACATTTGTTCTTTTCTTGATAATACATCATTACATTCCACATGATGATGTGGCATGACACATGGACACATATTAACCATTATGATGACACTTGTACAGATTACAACTTGAAAATGATGACATGGACTTCATGATGAGGTAGTAAAGCAAAGTTGTCTTCCTTATTGCTTCATATTGCATTCTTGATGATAGATATGATCTATGCTCTATCTTCATGGAGTATCCACTTTTTTCTTCTCCTTCACCCTCTAGATGGTCTTTGATCAATATAAGAATCTCCTGATTCATCATGCAATGTCTTCTTTTTGTCTCAGTCCATCATTTGCTTCATGTCTCCATGGCAGCTTTCTTTTGTGCTTCTTCTCTACAGGTGTTTCTCTCTGCTTTCTCCTTACTGTCTTCTCTTAAGCATCAATTTTTCATGCTAGGAAGGTATTCCTGAAAATGAAAATCATTCATGACGAAGAAAAATCATTCAAAAAACATATATTTTAATGCTACCTAGCTCATGGAATGATCTGCTCATAATAGGCCTGTGAAAGGGTTAAAATAAGAAGGCTTGATTATGAGGGCACAATAAACTCATAAAGGCTCACAAGAGGCCTTCAAGGTGCGCTTGTGCACTCAAGCAAGAAAGATAGAGCTCAAGGGTGCACGTGCACACTCCAAAGAGGCGAAGGGGTGAAGCTTCAGGCCTTCATACCTTCAAGGTGCACTCATGCGCTCCAAGAGACTAAGAAGGTGCAAGGGCACACTCCAAAGAGATGAAGGAGTGAGGATTCAAGCCTTTCGGCCTTTAATGTACACTCATGCACTCATGAGGACAAGGAGGGTGTAAGGGAACATGCCAACGAGATGAAGGAGAAACACCGAATCCTTTAGGGTACGCTCATGCACTCAAAGAGGACACAGTTCTTCGTGCCGAAGGAGTACGCTAAAATTGAGGCTTCATGCTTCGTAATTTCACCATGCACTCTAAAGGAAGGATGAAGCTTCGTGCTTCGTGATTGCACCATGTTCTCTAAGTCTTTGTTTTTCGTGAGTGTGTCATCCGCTCTAAGAGAAGAATGAAGCTTCATGCTTTGTGAGTGCGCCATGTGCTCAAGGAGGGTGTAGTTCTTCGAGTTGAAGGTGTGCACTCATAGTCCCAATGTACGCTTGTTGTTCTAAAGTGCACTCAAGCTATCAGAGTGCGCTTTTGAAGGAAAGAAGGTCCTTGTTTTTCCAGAGTGCACTTTCTAGAGGAGAGAAGTTCCTTGTTCTTCTAAAGTGTACTTTTTCACTGAGTGTTAGAAGTGTGCTTCATTATTTTGAAGTGCAATTTTTTGTCTCGAAGTGATCTTTATTGTTTCAAAATGTGATCAAGATTGGAAGGGCACATTTCTCTCCAACAGTGGTTACTTGTTCATCTGGAATGCACTTTTTCACTGAGGAAGGCAACCTAAGGCCAGGTGACTTATCCTTAGGAAGTATTAATGCACTGTGAGAGGGACGAAGCCTTAGAAAGGACTTAATGAACATGTATGGGAGGAGAGATACGTTAATGAGGTTGATGAATAAGTTGTGCTTATCACCTAGTAAGAGGATTAATGCCTTTAGAACTTGCATTGGGATGAAGGACCAAGAAGAGCTCTCACAATGGCTAAGTGTGGGACCAACAGAGTAGGAGAAAGAAATGCATCCTAACATGACTCAAACATAGGTCACACACATAAATTCCATCAATACAAGCTAATGGAATGCACAGGACTCATGAACAATAGTCATACCTTAAAACAATAGTAGAGTGATACCTATTTCTAAGTGCGACAGTTAAAACAACATATTACAACACTTAGAACCCAAGCTACGATAGAAGTGATGATTGTGACCCAGAGGTGTGCTAAGTTGTAGGAATGTGTCTAGCGCATATTCCAATGATATGTAAGACCATCTAATGTAGAAGAGTGCACCAAAACTAACTTTGGTGATGTACAAATTTATGACACATGCAAGAGTAAAAGCCCAAAAACAACACTTGCGACATGAGGAAAACATAAGACGACACTTGCAAAATGAAAACGAACTTGAAAGAGACACATTCCATAGTGAAGATAACATGAAAATGATACTTATTAAAGTGAAGACAAGTAAAAGTGACAACCACAAATGTGAAAGTGAGAGTGCACAAAACCGACAATTGAGAAAACTCTTCGTGATAAAGTACAAACACAACCAAAGTGAGGGAGACTACCGACGAAAGTGTGCACTAACTGTCATCATGAGTTGAACATCACACTGGAACTATCTTGATGGACGACACTATGCATGTTCAAGCTTGCACAAGGGAAGTGTTGTCATGAATTCATTGAAGACTAAGCATGTGTGTGCAAGTGACTTGATAATTTAAAACGAGGAAAATACTTAAATGCTTTACAAAGCATGAAACGAACATGGAGTATCCATAAGACGACAAACCATAAGATCCTCAGTAGGCTCCAAAATTCAAGTGTGAGAAAAATTTTGGAGGGTGTTAATCGCAGCGACAACAATTTCATAATTCATGAAGTTGAAATTGCTTAGTTGATAGGAAGAAATTGAAATCATGTTTTGCATTTATGGAGCTCAAAATTGAATTTGTCAATTGCATTTTTCTTGTAGACCCTAGAGACATTTATGGTATTTATTCCAAACTCCCCAAACTTTCTTCAGACATACATTAAAAATACATTCAAACAAATCTATTTAGAGAATTTCTTCTTAGAAGCTAAAAACTCTCTACATTATCTCAACTCTAATCTCATCTCTCATATTGGTTTCAATGTGGAACAACGTATGTTTGCAAGCAATGACATATGTTTGCAACAAAATATTTTCAATGGAAAAGTTGTCCTCCAAGTGCCAAATGCAACTTAAGAAAAAGATATCATTAAAACATCTGCCTTGAATCGCAACATTTCCAATAATAAGAAATTAGTCTAATGAGCTCAGATGAGTTTGGACATCACATATTCATGATTAATATCACACTTTCCTTTCACTGTGTTGCTTTGCAATAATCCTCACTATTCTTTTCATTGTGTTTTTAGCACAAAAAGCATAGATCTCGTGATGAAATTTATGCACTGCGTGGCCATGGTGTTTCATCAATGGAAGCAACCTAAATCAATGTCATATGTTTTGATGCACTACTTATATCTTTGTCACACATCATTGCATGAATTTCATTTGTGTGCATGCCACTTGTATATTTCTCTATATGTTGGTTTGATAATCCACCTATTACACTTTTGTTGAAGGTTTATATTTATAATGGATATGAGGTAAGGTAATATTTGCAATAATATGCATTGAAGCATGTTACCATGAGATCATATGAAGTAATAATTCATCAAATGCAGAAATGGACCAATGACAATTTTATGCAAGGGGAAGAAAATATACTTCATAATGAGATTAATAAGAAATTATGTGAAAGTTGATTAGATAAGAACTCTCATCCAGAAACAATAAAGGCACCCTCAAACGAAACTAAGCAGTTCATGAGGACTTACAGAAGGTACCAAAAGGCTACATTCAAAGCATGGGGAAGAACCCAATATATTAGTATTCTCCAATCAACCATGTGAGTCATAAGACATTCGTAAATCAAACCAAAAAGAATGGGTGCATCCCCAAACATTTCATGTAACAATGAGTCAAGTAATGATGTGCATTCGAGGATGAAGCTCAAAATAATTTTTAAAAAGGGGGTCCCTAATTATAATGACCCGGGACTAGTTGAGGCATCAACATATCCCTAAACATTTAATTAGAATCATCTGAGTATCCTTTAACAATGGTATTGTATGTATGTTTCCAAGTAGACAAATTATTATGTGGATAAGGTTTGTAATTATTTTGATTGATCAATCAAGTCAAACCTCTCTATTGTGGTATCATCTCACTATAAACATTGTAACTTCATCATTTGTACCATCAAATTTTTTAACTTGTAAGCCTCCCATGTATTTTATTATCCAACACCTTCCATATTAGTTGTCTTTACAATGTATTCTCCCTCCATTGTGGCTCAATTGCATAATTTGGTATAATCCTTATCCTAGGTTTTTTCAAACTTTGTGCTATGGATTCATTCAAGCCTCAATACCAATATTTGTTGATGCCCTTGTGTCAAATAATTTCTCTATTAAAACTCTACAAGCCTTGGTTACTTTGCTTCTAGTGGAATCATATCCCTAAACATTTAATTAGAATCATTTGAGTATCCTTTAACAATGGTATTTTAGTATGTTTCCAAGTAGACAAATTATTATGTGGATAAGGTTTGTAATTATTTTGATTGATCAATCAAGTCAAACCTCTCTATTGTGGTATCATCTCACTATAAACATTGTAACTTCATCATTTGTACCATCAAATTTTTTAACTTGTAAGCCTCCCATGTATTTTATTATCCAACACCTTCCATATTAGTTGTCTTTACAATGTATTCTCCCTCCATTGTGGCTCAATTGCATAATTTGGTATAATCCTTACCCTAGGTTTTTTTTAACTTTGTGCTATGGATTCATTCAAGCCTCAATACCAATATTTGTTGATGCCCTTGTGTCAAATAATTTCTCTATTCAAACTCTACAAGCCTTGGTTACTTTGCTTCTAGTGGAATATTAATTATTCCTCATACTCCCTTTGTCATTTTCACTTCTTCACTTTAACTATTTTTTTTCCTTCAATTTGCAATTCATTCCTTCTTATGTTGGTTTTTCAGGTTCAACTAAATGCCCTATTATTCTTTTATCTTTTACTACAAGATTAATTAAAACTTAAAATGTTAGGTGAATTAAATGACTTATCTCATGTACTTAGTTTCGGTAGTTAATTCCAAATGGGAGTATCATTAGTTAACATTCCAAAATTAATGTGATAATTGGTGGTTTTTTTCATTTGGGTTGGTCATGATTTCATTAGTTAGTTTTATACAGTAATGAATTTATCTTATTTCAACCCAAGGGTTGGTTTTTCTTCTAATGGTGAGTATGAACAAATCCACACCTTCATTCTTCCCTTTCACTTTTGCATTGATCATTTGTCTCCATAATTTTTTGTATTCATATACTTGCAGATCTATTTTTATTTCTCAATTGATGCATTTATGTTGTGGAATGAATTGCTTAGAAATTCCCTTAATGATGTTTCTTCTTCTACATGTCAAGTTGCTATCCCTTGATATTTAATGTTGTTTCATTTTATTTTTCTTACTCATAGAATTATCTGTAAGATTAGGTCGATGTACCAACCAACTTATGCTTAGTCAAATGCTTTACATTTCAACTACCTTGCCTTTGATCCCCATGTCTTCCTATTTTCTACTGTCTTTGTTTTGTTTTTTTAGTTCCAAACTCTTCTATACATCTTTAACAACTCTTGATTTCTATTTTTAGCTTCTTCCTCTTCTTTATCCCAATTGAATATCATTGGATTTAATATTTGAATATTCAATTTGTTGCTCGTGTTTAAGGGGGTGCGAATTTAAAAAGTTAATTGAATATCCCCACTTGATGATCCGAACTTAAACAGGAACACAACAAATTACAGATATAACCATAAAGACAAAGATGCAGCAAAAAAACACTCCATTTCACTAAAATCAAAATACTGAAATATGCTTACAAACAGAATGGAAATAAACAAGCTCGGACGATGGTAGCTTATCTCTTAAAAGAGATGTGGTAGATACATGCCTCTGAACTGTGATACAATGAGGCTCAAGGGCTTATTTATTATTGAACAACAATGAAAAACCATAAAAAACCAAAATCCTAACCCTAGGAGATGGAGTTCCAAGAGTTTGTGGGCCCCTTTAGCATTAGTTGGGCAGCCAACTTCCCGATGTCGTAACTTGGTCATATTATCTCTGTTCGGCACTTACGATACCTTGTTGGAAAGGTCTCGCCGAGTACTACAGTATTTTCCACATGCCCCTGCCTATGGCTATGGGATTGTTGTAGACCTAAAAAAAAACGTCATTTAGGGGGTCAAAACCACTCCGGAAGTTTAGGACCCGAAAAAACTGCTAAAAATAGTAAATGTTGAAATAAAAAAGGAAACAAATGAAACTGATGGGAGGTTTAGGTGGAATAGGTGAGTGACCACCAATATTCACATGGATCAGTCCTCCCTCCTTAGGAAGAAATGGTCCCCATTGCGTATAGAGCCTCCATGAGGTGAGGAAATTTTTGTTGAACTTGTTCCCTGGTGAAGGAGTTGGCCTGCTTTGCAACTTGATATAGTTGGATCCTCTACTAGCGACTGTTCTTGATCTATGTGTCCATGAGCTGATCAGTTGTGGCTTGCTCCATGCAGTCCGAGTTTAGCTCTGTTGGTGTGAGTTGTTCTTCAATGTCAGATGTGTCCAACAATGGTGGAAAGTATGGTCAAAGGCGGTCTACATTGAACATTGGGTGCATACCAAAGAATGGTGGGATGTTGAGCTCAAAGGCATTGTCACGTACAGCCTTGGTGAAGGTGTATGGCCCATATCTGAGTGGGTGAAGCTTGCAATGGGGTCCAACGAGGCACTCCTTCTACAAATGTAACCAAAATTTGTCTCCCACCTGGAACTTGTGCGGCACTTGATGATATTGATCATGGTGCTTCTTGTAATTAACATTGGCTTTGTCCAAGATATCATGGACTTGTTGGCAGATATGTTGAATGCACTCAATGAAGTTGTTATCCCTGTCGGCTTCGGACTGGACATGAGCCGAACTTGCCTAGGTAGCTGCAAATGGTATGGCCACATCAATGGGACATAATGGTTGAAATCCCAACCCTACCTGAAAGGGGTTATGGCCCATTGAGCTATGGAGAGCTCTTTTGTAGTTGTGTTGGACATAGAGGAGGCTTTCATCCCATGTGTGTGGATGCTTCGAGTTGTACATGTGCAGAATGTGTACGATCATCTTGTTGACGACCTTTATTTGGCCATCAATTTGGGGGTGGAACATCGTGGACTTAGTAAGTTTGGTATCTAGCATCGACCAGAGACTTGACCAAAATGCACTTAGGAATTTGTTGTCCCAATATGAGATAATGGACTGTGGGTTCCCAAATTGTACGCACACTCGCTCAAAGAAGAGAATAGCAATAGCCTCTGTTGTGATACTCTTCTTGTAGGTAATATAATTAAGAAAATTAGTTTTGTTGTGCTAAAATTCCCTTTCAGATTATATTAAATATGCTTGAGGATTCATGAGATTGTTTGCAAGTTTAAAACATGAGTTTTGAGTGGTTTTTATGTAATTTTTATATGCAAATTAACACAAACAAATGACTGAACAACAGCAATTGACAAACATAAACATTACCACAAACAGTATCACAACGGCACATGATGAAGGAGTTCACCCCTCCTGGGCTATGTCTCCTTGGTCCAGCTTCTAATGGCTTGGCCCTCTTTATTATGCTAAAAAAATGTGAATACATCAGTTTATAATGCTCAAAATGCTCTGAAACCTGTTACAATGGCTCCAAAAAGCCCAAAAATGCCTGTGTAGCCTCTTTCTGTTCCTAATTGGGTCAAAAAATGAAGAAGTTATGGTCTTTCCCAATCTACTGCTAATCGCACTGCAAAATCCCCAAAATCTAACATCATCCTATAATTTCACTCTAGAAACACGCTAATGGAGCGACAACTTTGTTGAAAACCAAGCGAAATTGTCAGACAGTTTAAATGTCTGCTAATGCGTAACTTTCGAAATTTGTGGCCACGTGCCCAAGGCTAAGGCCAACGGCCCACCCCTATCGGTCGAGCCCCCACTCCTCCTCTGCGGTGGTCGCATGTGGTGGTGTGTCCACGGGCTGGCCCAACCTCCGAACTCTGCGCCAACATAATTTAAATTTATGCCAAAACCATGATTTAATAAGAACCATTCTCATGGCGCATTGTTAGAGGCTTTGGTGTTGTGTAGGAGGTCACGGATTCGACCCCGGCTACCTCCGCCCTGACTATGACCAAAATTTTGGTGGCCTCTGAGGCTACCATGTTGTAGCCTCCATCTAGGCCATGTGTTAGCTTGTGGTTGGCCGCCCCACAAACCAATCAAAACCACATAAATTCAACCAATAAGAATGTGCCACTTGGCACGATACCATTCGCCAAGGAGCTTGTTGACCAAGTCAACGACCACATACCCTACCCAATCAACGCCACGTCAGTAGTATGGATTGCTAACTAGGCTGTCTATTTTTTTAAAATTCGCCTGTTTGGGAAAGTGAATAGAATTTGTTTTTGGAGTCATACAAAGTTCGTTTCGCGTGAAACGAGTTGCACCGGATTCAAGATGACAAGCACTACGCGGTCATCCAAGTTCCACACCAATCCAACAACTTTGAATTTTGAGCTATATTTTGAGCACCTGATCATTCTTCCCCACTGGAAGCCTTTTGGACCCCAAAAGATCACTTTCAATGGTCCAACAGGTGAGGATACAGTTCCCTCACCTTTCCAATCTCAGTCCATTTGGCCTTTGAAGGATTTCTTCCCTTGAGCCCCACTCAAAGGTAATCCACATTCCCTTGTTTTGAAGACCTTGTTCTTCTATCAAGAATGGTTTGTTGTTGTAGTTCATCAAGGTATTCAGGAGAAAAATCCTCAATGGAAGGAATTTGGAAATTTTCTCCTTGGGGCTCATACAACCTTAAGTTCTCATTATTAACAACATCATAAATTTGCATTTATGAAGGCAAATCCAACCTGAAGGCATTGTTACCAATCTTTTCCAATCTGGATGGACCGTATCTAATTGGTTTCAATTTTTTACCTTCTCCTTGGAGCCTCTCTTTTCTAATGTGAAACCAAACTTCATCACTGACTTGGAACTTATGATCTACATGATGCTTGTCATGCCTTGCTTTGTACTTGCCTTGGCTCTTTTCAAGCTATTCTTAAACTCTTTGGTGTACATTTGGATTTGTTCAATGAACCTTCTTGCTTTGTCTATGTCACTATGACCATCAATAGCAAAATATTTTCCAAAAATGAAATCCAAAGGAGACTTAGGAAAGTATCCCAAACATGCCTCAAATGGCGATGTTTGAGTTGAAGAGTTCTTGGCTCGGTTGTAAGCATGTTGAATGTAGTGCAAATGTTCATCCCACAACTTAGGATGCTTGCTGCAATACCCACGAAGAAGATGTATCATTGTCTTGTTCACCACCTTTGTTTGACCATCTGTTTGTAGATGAAATGTTGTACTCTTTTTCAATTTAGTGTCCATGAATCCCCACAAGTTTGACTGAAAATTCCCAACAAAGTGAGAATCTCGATCACTAACAATGGATGTGGGAAATCCAAAATGCACCCATACATTTTGAAAGAATAACTGAGCAGTTTGTTCAGCTGTAACTTGCTTTTTACATGGCATCAAAATACACATTTTATTGAACCTATCCACAACTAAATACAAATAATCATGATCTCTTTTTGACAATGGAGGACCTCCTACAAAATCCATAGAAACACTCTCCCACGGTCATGAAGGAACCGGAGGTGTTGTGTACAATCCTAACTTCCTATTGCTAGGCTTACTGACTGCACATAAAGAACATCATTTAATAAAACATGACACACTTTCAAGCATACGAGGCCAATAACAATACCTATGTAGATGTGCCACCGTCTTCCTTGCACTAAAATGACCAGCAACAAGATAAGTATGTGCCTCTCTTATGATGTTGACTCTTTCTCCCTATGGAACACAAAGCTTGCCAAGATGGTATAACAAGTTATCATGCAAATGATAATCCAATTCCTCTACTTGGTTACCTTGACTCAAGCTTGCATAAACTTCCTGAAAGTCATTGTCTAATGCATATTGCTCAATAGAACTTTCAGGCAAAACATAAGTATGCTTGAGTAAATTAGTTGCACTAATAATAGGCCTAAAAATCATATCAACAACTTTATTATAGATACCTTTCTTATACCTTATTACCAAGTGGAATTTTTGAAGAAAACCCATCCATTGGAAGTGCCTTGATTAATGCAACTTTGATTGAGATTGCAAGTATTGCAATGGTTGATGATCAGTGTGAATGATTGTTTCCTTACCCATCAAGTAGTGTTTCCATTTTTTCACACTTTTCACCAATGCATACAATTCCTTGTCATATGTAGGATAATTAATCACTGCACCATTGAAAGTTTCTGAATGAAAACATATAGGATTACCATTTTGCATGAGGACTACACCCATGGCTTAGTCACTAGCATCATTCTAAATCTCAAATGATTGTCTCAAGTCTGGAAGTGAAAGTACTAGAGCTAAATTGATCTTTTCCTTCAATGCATCAAAGGACTTCTTTTGTTTGCCTCCCCACTGAAAAACCTTTTTCACACTTGTCAATGCATGCAAAAGAGATGCTATAGAAGAAAAGTTAGCAATAAATTTCCTCCAATATCACGTTGCTCCAAAAAAACTTCTTACCTCAATAATCATCTTGGGCCTTGGCCAATTCAAAATTACATCAACCTTGGAGCGATCTATTTTCAACTCACCTCCTCCAACAATATGACCCAAGTAAACTGAACAATTTTTTCCAAACTCACACTTTGACATCTTTAAATACAAATATTATTTCCATAAGACATCAAGTACTTTTCTCACATGCATGACATGTTCATCATGAGATTTACTGAAAATTAATATGTCATCTAAGTAGACTATAACAAACTAATCAATAAATGGCCTCAACACATCATTCAGCACATGCATGAAGGTAGCAGGAGCATTACATAAACCAAAAGGCATAACTAGCCATTCAAACAAACCTTGTTTAGTTTTGAATGTTGTCTTCCAAATGTCTCCTTCGGCAATTCTAATTTGATGATAGCCACTCGTTAAGTCCAACTTAGTAAAATACTTTGCATATTTCAAATAATCAAGTAAATCATCTATTCTAGGCAATGGTAATGGTTCTTTACCGTAATCGTGTTCAATGCACGGAAGTCCGCACACATGCGCCATGTTCCATCCTTCTTTGGCACCAAAACAATAGGTGAACCACATGGCGAAGAAGATGGCCTGATGATCCCTTTATCCAACAACTCTTGAATTTGCTTTTTAATTTCTACACTTTCCATCACTGACATCCTGTACATGCCAATGTTAGGAAGAGGACTATCTTGCTGCAACTGTATCTCATGTTGGATTCCTCTCTTGGGAGGCAATCCTTTTGGTTCCTGAATCATCTCATCATATTGGTTAACTACGTCAACCAATTCAGATTTTAATAATGAATCACAACCTTGAAAAGCTTCATTATCAACATCATTATTGGGTTTGATCATTAGGAGCACAAAATTTTTGCTTGAATTCACTAGTCTTTTCATCCACCCTGGATTAACAAGTGAAAGATTTATTTTCTTGCTATGAGTGTTAGGATATTCCGACACATAGGAAATAGTTAAGTTCAACTTGGTCTAGTATAGACTTAGGTAAAGTGTGTTTCTTTACCGTTGTACATTTTGTAACTTACAATCCGACGGTCACGATATGTAGTGATCCGACGGTTCACTCTCTCCTCGGTATTACCGACACTTGATCTATGGCTTGACACCCGATTGGTCCATGAGTTCTATTTAAAGCGCATGGAGGGTCATTGTTTGGGTAATCCGTGCATGAGAGAAGCTTATGTAAATTTTCATTCTTTGATTAATAAATTGCCTGTAGTACCCACGTTGGGACAAGTCGTGGACTGTTTCCCTCTTTGAGGGTTTTAACCACGTCAAAAATACTGGTGTATTGATTTGAGATCTGGTTGTGAGCGGTGTCCTTTTGGTGTTCTTTCTGAGGAACTTACCCTGTAAATTCCTACATGGTATCAGAGCTATTTGAGGGCCGCGTCCGTTGGTGATCCAAATCTGAAGCCGGTAGAACTGCATGCGGCTGTCGTTTCCTAGATCTGCTGTTTCTGACTGCTTTCGGGCCGAGAGGACTACTCTGTTGCGTTCGGAGCATCTGTTCTAGTGAGGAACCCCTTTCGTTTCACGCGAAAAGGTTTCCGGTAACCCTAGCTGCGTCATTTTTCAGATCGGGAGGTATACAGTGTTTTTGCAGTTTACTGTTATTTTCTCTCTGCTTATTTCGGTTTCGGTTTATTTAGCCTTTTTTTTAACCGGATCTATACCTTTCATTTCTATGTATGCTCTTTTCCCTGCGACTCTGTGCGATCTGGGCAAATCAGAAACAGAAAGGAAGGATTTTTCTCATGCGTATGCTCTTTTCCCTGCACCTTAGTGTGATCTCGGAAAATCAGAAACATTGAGAAAAATATTTAGTTTTTCGGCTAAAGCTAACTTTGAGCCGCAAGGTTCATTTTTTAAAATATCTAGTTTTTTGGCTAAAGCTAACTTCGAGCCGCAAGGTTCGTTTTTCTTTGCATATTCGTGTTGGGTTTTGTGTTTTGTGTTTTGTAGGGAAAAAGAGCTTTCTCAAGGCAAGCACGCAAACCAAGCCCCCCCCCCCCCTCTCTCTCTCTCTCTCTCTCTCTCTCAAATTTTTTGTATAGATCAATTGGTTCAAAGCTATTTTAAGAGAGTAGAGGTCTTGGGTTCAAGTCTCCATTTTGTGGGGGCGGATTTTTTCATTCCCGCACATTCGCGCACTTTGCCGGCAACTTCAACAATTTTTTTTCAAAAAGCCATAACTTCTTCATCCGGAAGCCTTTTTCAGAGCCGTTTTTTTTAAAACAGCCTAATTTTTCGAGATCTATCCATTGGAACACTTACTTTCAGCATCTTCAGCTTCAGTTTTTTTTAAAAATGGAAAGTCCATGCCAAGTCATTCTTGACAGCACTAACTACTTCCAATGGATAGCCTACATGGAAGATTTACTTAGAAGTAAAGGTCTCTACAGAATAGCCACAGACCAAGAGAAGAAAACAAAAGATGAAGACAAGGCTGCAAAATGGGAAAATAGACAAGATCAAGCACGTGGTTTGATAGGGATGTCTATTTCTCCTGATCTTAGATTCCATATTGCAGAACTTGAGACTCCTCATGAAGCATTGGAAAAAATCACTAAAGTTTTTGGGATTAAAAATGAAATTAGAGCCCATCAACTTGAAAATGAGTTGCTTACTTTGGATCCTAATAATTTTTCTTGCATTGAAGATTTCTTGTCCAAATTCAAGACCCTTAGATATCTCTTGGAAGGTGTTAAGGTTAAGAAAGAAGATAGTAACCTTATTTATTCCATCCTTACTAAGTTGGGACCAGCCTACTCTGTATTTGTTTCCACTTTCCATTCTACAAGGGAAGCTTTCATTTGTCAAGGAAAAGACTACAAGGCCCCTTCCTTTGACTCCTTTTGTGATTCCTTAATAAGAGAACAAGAAAAACTCTTACACCTTGGTCTTCTTAATCTTGGAAACTCTTCCAAGAAAGCGTTAGCCGCCCAGCAGCAACCAAATTCAAAGAATCCTAAGAAGTCATATCCTAAAAAGAATGGTCCTAAACCAAACAAGGGTCCTAAGCAAACTCAGCCTCAAAATGAAAGATCATTTCAGCAAAATGATAAGACCAATAAAAACAAATGGAAGAAGACTGATAGACATTGTAACTTTTGTAATCGAGATGGCCACTTAGAATCTAAATGCTTTAAGAAGATGGAAGCCTTGGAAGCCGCAATGAAGAAACATAACATCCATGTGGAGCATACTTCAACTTCAACTTCCGGAATGGCACTTTCTGCATGTCGTTGTCAATCATCTCAGTCTGGTTATGCATTAAATGTATCTTCTTCTTCTCATTCTCATGAGTGGCTCATTGATTCTGGAGCCTCTTATCACATGGCCAAAAACCAAGCCATGTTTTCTTCTTTAAATGATTGTAACACCAAAAATATATATGTTGGTGATGATAGATCTCTTAATGTTGTAGGGACTGGAACTGTTCATCTAGACAATGGTCAGTTTAATGATGTATTATGTGTTCCAACCTTATCCTGCAACCTTCTATCTGTATATCAGATAACTCATTCAGGTGAAGGTAAAATTGTTGAATTTTCACCTCATGATGTTGTAATCAAGGATCTAAGAGATCCTAAACAGATTCTAGCTACTGGTATTGCTGATGATTCCACAAGGTTGTATAAGTTTCACAACTTTGGGTCATCAAATCTTCCCTCAGTATTTGTTGCTCATAATGATGAAGTGAGCAAACTTTGGCATGAGCGATTTGGTCACTTAAACTATCGCTCCCTTCAGCATCTATGTAAAGAAAATATGGTGACAGGTCTTCCTATGGTATCTTGCAGAGATGGTGTTTGTTCCGGATGTGTACTCGGAAAACATCATCGGGACAGTTTTGAAAAACGTGCCTCTTGGCACGCCTCAGCCCCTTTACAGCTTGTGCACAGTGATTTATGTGGTCCACTTCCTGTTGCTTCATTCTCTGGCTGCAAGTATTTCTTAACTTTCATTGATGATTTCTCCAGACGCACTTGGGTATACTTCTTAAAACTCAAGAGCGAAGTATTTAACACATTTTTGGCCTTCAAAGCCTTTGTTGAAAAACAATCTGGACATCAAATTCTTAAGCTAAGAACTGATAATGGTGGAGAATATGTTAAAAACACATTCATCAACTTTTGCACCGAAAATGGAATTCAAATGCAACATACTGTTCCATACACTCCACAACAAAATGGTGTAGCTGAAAGGAAAAATCGCACCTTAAAGGAAATGGCTAATTGTATGCTGCAATCTAAAGGACTCAGTCTTAGTTTTTGGGCCGAAGCAATTAATTGTGCAAATTATATAATCAATCGCACTCCTACTAAGGTTCTAAAGAATATCACTCCAGAAGAAGCTTGGAGTTCCATTAAACCAGATGTAAGTCACTTTCGTGTTTTTGGAAGTGAAGCATGGGCCCATATTCCAGATGAAAAGCATAAAGCTTTAGAACCTAAGAGTGAGAAATGTACTTTTGTTGGATATTCTGAAGATGTAAAAGGTTATAGACTTATTCCATTTAAGTCCAAAAATGTTATCATTAGAAGAGATGTAAAATTTGATGAAAATAAATCGGCCTGCGAGCCTAGTCCGGCGGATGTGCCACCTCTTCCTATCTCTTCTACTTTTGAAAACATTTCTTCTTCAGATGATGAAAGTGAGGATGATAATCCTTCCCCACCTTCTCAGGATCCTCAACTTCCAAGATGGGTCCGTGCTACTCGGGATGCAGCAGGTGATCTTGCCGGTGATCCTACAGATCAGCGACGTACACGTTCTCAGTTTGAAAGAGCCTCTTCTTTACTGGCTCAAGCTCCAGTAAATCATGATCCTGACACTTTTGCAGAAGCTTCAGGCCATCCACATTGGGAAGCAGCTATGAATGAAGAATATCATTCATTGTTGACAAATGATACATGGGATCTTGTTCCTCTACCAAAGGGACGCAAACTTGTTAGATGTAAATGGGTTTACAGAACCAAGTATGGACCAGATGGGAAAGTTGATAAACATAAAGCTCGTCTTGTTGCTAAGGGTTTTTCACAGGTTGAAGGCATTGACTACACTGAAACCTTCTCCCCTGTTGCCAAAATGAACTCTATCCGCCTTGTTCTTTCCCTTGCTGCCTCTTTAAAATGGGAAGTCCATCAGATGGATGTTAAATCTGCCTTCTTGCATGGGGACTTGCATGAAGAAATCTATATGGAACAACCCATTGGCTTCATACAAACAGACTCCAGCCTTGTATGTCGACTTAAGAAATCCCTTTATGGTCTCAAGCAAGCTCCTCGGGCTTGGTATGCCAAAATGGATAGCTTTCTTTTAGAATCTGGCTTTTCTAGGTGTTATTCTGACAATACTGTCTACACCAAGAAAGTGGGCAACTCTCTTATCATCCTTGTTCTTTATGTTGATGATCTTATTCTTACTGGTAGTGATCCCAACCTTATAAACCATGTGAAGTCCAGCCTTAAAAAGAAATTTGAAATGACAGACTTAGGACACTTACACTATTTTCTCGGTCTTCAAGTCTTGCAATCCAAGGAGGGTATTTCCCTTTCCCAGTCCAAGTATGCTTGTGATATTCTTCGTCATTTTCACATGGAAGACTGTAAGCCAGCCCCTTCTCCCTTTCAGTCTGGAGTCAAACTTTCAGTCTCTTGTACTTCTCCTGAAGTTGATGCTACCTTATACCGTCAACTTGTAGGAAAACTCTTGTATTTAACCCATACTCGTCCTGATCTTTCCTTTGTTGTTGGCCTTGTTGCTCGTTTTATGCAAAACCCCCATGAAAGTCATTGGAAAGCAGCCAAAAGAATACTTCGTTATGTTCGAGGTACAGTACAGTTTGGGATTCATTACAGTGCCAAAGCAGCTCCTCTATTAGTTGGTTTCACTGATTTTGATTGGGCTGGTGACCCTGATGATCGGAAGTCTACTGCCGGTTATGTCTTCACTCTTGGTTCAGGACCTATTACATGGGCTTGTAAGAAACAGGCTGCCATTTCTCTTTCGTCAGCAGAAGCAGAGTATCGTGGTGCCGTGGAAGCTAGTAAGGAAGCCTTGTGGCTTCGTCAGATCCTATCAGAGTTTGGCTTTGAGCAGCAGCATCCAACCACACTTTGGTGTGATAATCAAAGTGCCATTCAGCTATGCAAAGATCCAGTCCAGCATCAGCGCAGCAAACACATTGAACTACACATGCACTTCATCAGAAAGCTCATTCATGACCATGTTCTTGAAGTGCAATATTGTTCAACAGATGATCAGGTTGCAGACATCTTCACAAAGGCTCTCACAGAGGCGAAGTTCACTAAACTTCGATATATGCTTGGAGTTCAGGAAGTTGTCACTAAGGGGGGATAGGCTCTAGTGCCTCCTTCCTTCTCCTATTGTGTCATATTTGTAAATCCTTCAATCCTATCCCAAGTTGTTCTTAAGGGGGGATGTTAGGATATTCCGACACATAGGAAATAGTTAAGTTCAACTTGGTCTAGTATAGAGTTAGGTATAGAGTTAGGTAAAGTGTGTTTCTTTACCGTTGTACATTTTGTAACTTACAATCCGACGGTCACGATATGTAGTGATCCGACGGTTCACTCTCTCCTCGGTATTACCGACACTTGATCCGTGGCTTGACACCCGATTGGTCCATGAGTTCTATTTAAAGCGCATGGAGGGTCATTGTTCGGGTAATCCGTGCATGAGAGAAGCTTATGTAAATTTTCATTCTTTGATTAATAAATTGCCTGTAGTACCCACGTTGGGATAGGCCGTGGACTGTTTCCCTCTTTGAGGGTTTTAACCACGTCAAAAATACTGGTGTATTGATTTGAGATCTGGTTGTGAGCGGTGTCCTTTTGGTGTTCTTTCTGAGGAACTTACCCTGTAAATTCCTACAATGAGATCTCACAATATATTCTACTCCATCTTTAAACAAATAATATTTTTTTCATGTCTAAGGAAGATATCTTTTCCATGATAGAGATACGGGCTGCCCAAAACTATACCACATATGTCTAATGGCATAACATCAAGCTCCACTTCATCTATGAAATTTGCAATAACGGAGAATTTCAGTTTACACTTTCTAGTTACCTGCAATTGTGCATTGTCACACACCCATCCAAGTGGATATGGTTTATGATGTGGAATGGTTTCCAAGTTTAAAATTTTGACAATGTTTTCAGAGATAAGATTGGCTTGAGAGCCACTGTCGAAAGTGTATCAATTTTTCTATGTCTTGAGTTCACCCTTATGTGAAAAATTTCTATCCTCTTCTTTTCATTTGGAGTTTCATTGTGTGAATTTGAAGTACTAGTGCTAGCAATGGATTATTTTCCCTTGATACCCATGGCTGTAATTTCATTTTCATCGCTCGAATCGGATCCCAAATCCTGTTGAGTGGTTGCAGTTGTCTTTTGTTTTCCCTTGTTGTTGAATTTCTTTGGTATCATTTCAGAATGAAGCTTCCAACAATGAGCTTCATCATGACCCATTTTGGAACAATGCTTGCATGTTAATTTCTCTCCTTCCTTCTTGATAGATTCATTTTTCTTTCCCTTCCCTTTGAAACCCTTTTATTTTCCTTTACCCTTAAATGGCATTTTACTACACTCTTCTAGAGTGTCATTTCCCTCTTGCCTCAAGATGAGTGGCTTGCACACACACCCCATCTAGATTATTGGGATTAAACATTAGAATAGTATGCCTAAGGTAACTGTGTAAATCCCCAATGTACTTCAGCAACATGTCTTGTGATTTCAAATCTACACCTAACATTAGAGACCTTTTTCTGAATTCTTGGGTGTAATCTTACACATTTTGACCTTTAAGTTGTCTAAAGTTTTTCCAATTCATGATGGTTTTCTGCATATAAGCTAGAGGGTAGAATTGTCTTTTAATTGTACCAATGAAATCAGACCAAGAAATTGAGATCTTACCATGTTTTTTAATCTCCTCTTGTGTCTTTGATTCCCACCATACTAGTGTTGCCTCCTCCATCCTCAAGGAAGCTAATTGAATATTTATGTCATCCTCTTGAAGATTTTGAATTCCGCAAGAGACCTCCAACTGACGAACCCAATTATCAGGATTCTCTGCATTCACTTCACCATTATACATGGACAGTTCAAATTTAACATCAAGTTTTAATAAGGGTGATATACAAATTCCTTTTGAGGTATGTTGATGAGTATGAGTAAGGGTTGTGTAAGTGGAAGAGGGTGAAGATGCTTGTGAAGAAGAAGATGAATAATATGGTGGAGAGGGTGGAGGTTTACCTCCATTTCCATTACCTCCTCCTCCTGAAGAACCTTCTCCTTTGGGGGGTTTGGAGCTTTCACACCGTTGTATGGTATTCCTCTCTTCATAGAGGACCTTCACCATCTCTGTCATATCAAAGAAATTCGTCATGAATACCTTCTCATCCTTCGTTATTGTAGGCTCTCCTTCATGACACATGCTCACTAGAGTCTCAACTACAACTTGAGGAAGAACTAGTGTTGGAGATTGTGGCAACCTTGCCCTTCTTCCCTTTGACCCAACTTCGGGGATTTCAACTAGTTTCCCTTCTCCTATTTTGAGTTTTAACCTTGTAAGCATGACATAAACTTGCAAAATAGTTAAATCCTTCTTGCACAAATAAAACCAAGAGCTCTGATACCAAACTTTATCTGATTAAGAAGATTAGTTTTGTTGTGCTAAAATTCCCTTTCAGATTATAATAAATACGCTTGAGGATTCATGAGATTGTTTGCAAGTTTAAAACATGAGTTTTGAGTGTTTTTACGTGCAAATTAACATAAACAAATGACTAAAAATATCAATTGACAAACATAAACATCACCATAAACAGTATCACAACAACACATGATGAAGGAGTTCACCCCTCCCGGGCTATGTATCCTTGGTCTAGCTTCCAATGGCTTGGCCCTCTCTATTATGCTCAAAAATGTGAATACATGAATTTACAATGCTCAGAATGCTTTGAAACATGTTCCAATGGCTCCAGAATGCCCAAAAATGCCTGTGTAGTCTCTTTCTGCTCCTGCTTTGGTCAAAAAAATGAAGAATTTATGGCCTTTCCCAATCTTCTGCTAATCGCACCACAAATTCCCCAAAATCCGGCATCATCCTACAATTTCACCCCAGAAACGCACTAACGGAGCAACAATTTTGTCGAAAACCGGGTGAAATTATCGGGCAGTTTAAATGTCCGCTAACACTTAAGTTCTGAAATTTATGGCCACATCGGGGGGCCACGTGCCCGGGGCTAAGGCCAATGGCCCGCCCCCGTCGATTGGGCCCCCACTCCTCCTCCATGGTGGTCGCATGAGGTGGTGTGTCCATGGGCTGGCCCAACCTCCGAACTCCATGCCAAAGTAATTTAAATTTATGTTGAAACCATCGTTTAATAAGAACCATTCTCGTGGCGCATTAGTAGAGGCTTTGATGTTGTGTTGGGAGGTCGTAGGTACAACCCCCGTTGCCTCCGCCCGGACTATGACCAAAATTTTGGTGGCCTCCCGAGCTGCCACGTGGCGGCCTCTAATGGAGCCACGTGCCATCCTGTAGTTGGCCACCCCACGAACCAATCAAAACCGCATAAATTCAACCAATAATAATGTGCCACTTGGCACGATACCATTCATTGAGGATCTTGTTGACCAAGTGAACGACTACATACCCTGCCCAGTCAGGGCCACATCAGCAGTACAAACTGCTGATTGGGCTATACATATTTTTTTTAAATTTTCCTATTTAGGAAAGTGAACAGAACTTGTTTCTAGAGTCATACGGAGTCTGTTTCGCGCAAAATGAGATGCATTGCATTCAAAATTATGAGCACTACGCGATCGTCCAAGTTCCACACCAATTCGACAACTTTGAATTTTGAGCTATATTTTGAGCACCTAATCGGCAGGTCACCATGATGGCCATCTTAGAGAATCTATCGAACACCATGAAAATGCAGTCATTGTTGTTCTTAGTAGAAGGAAGGCTCGACATGTAATGCATGGAGATGGATTCCCAAGGTCGACTAGGAGTAGGTAGAGGAGTATATAAGCCTTGATTCTTGATGGTTGGTTTGGCAATAGCATAGGTGGTGTAGGATTTAATGTGCTTCGCAACATCCTAACGAAGTTTCGGCCAATAAAAATACTTCTATAGTACTGCCACTATTTTCTCTACTTCAAAATGTCCAATAACCCGACTGTAGTGCGCTTCCCAACTCATCTTGGCACGCTCGCTTGAAAGAACACAGATGTGTCGCAGATGGCATAATAGTGCATCCTGGAGGTGATAATTTGGAACTTGCTTTCCTTCCAAGAGTGTCTGGTATGTGCTGTATAATTTTGGATTGCTCTTGTAAAGATGTAGCCACCCCGAAGTCTCTTGCCCACAAGAGTCGAGCACATTGATCAACACCATGACTGGTGATCGGTTGAGGCAATCTGCAACATTATTGGTGTTTCCCTTCTTGTACTTAATGTTCAAATGGAATTGTTGCAAGTGTGTGAACCATTTCTTATGGCGATCGTTCTACAACTTCCCTTGTATCTGAATGAACTATAGGGGTCGGTGGTATGTGTGGATGATCGTTTCCTTCCCCATAATGTAATGCTTCCATTGATGGAAGGCTTGCATACACTTCTTTATCGTAAGTTGGATACTTTCAGATTGTGTTTGAAAGAGTCTCATTGTGGTAAGCCACTGGATGCCCCTGCTAAGTAAGAACTTCATCAATAGCATAGTCAGAGGTATTTGTCTCAATCTCAAATTGTTGTTGTAGGTCTGGTAATGTGAGCACCGGTGTAAAGCAAAGGCAATATTTCAACACGGAAAACTCCTTTTGTTGGGTTTTGTAACAAAAAAACTTTGCTTTTGCTCCACCCTTGTTGACTTTCCTTAAAGGCCAAGTGATATGAGAGAACCCCAACACGAACCTGTGGTAGAAATTAGCAAGACCCAGAAAGCTACGAAGCTCTGTTAGAGTGGTTGGTGTTGGCCAATCCTGAATGACTTGTATCTTGGCGGGGTCCACATGCACACCCTTCTCATCAATGATGTACCCCAAATATTGAAATTGGCTCATGCCAAAAGTGGATTTCTCCAAATTGACACACAACTTGTGTTGTTGTAAGGTTTGAAGGACCTGTCGAATATGGTGGAGGTGCTCTTCCAAACTCTGGATAAAGATCAAGATATCATCTAAATACACCACCACAAATGCATTAGTAAAGGGTCGCAAGATGTCATCCATCAATCTCATGAAGGTTGTGGGGGAATTCGTCAACCCGAAATGCATGACCAACCATTTGAAAAGGCCCTCCTTGGATTTTAAGGCATTCTTCCACACATCGGAGGGTTCGATAAGAACCTAGTGATAACCAGACTTCAAGTCAATCTTGCTGAAATATTTGGCGCCCTTTAGCTTGTCTAGAAGGTCATCTTGTTTAGCGCCTGATAGCCATTACAGAGTCTCCAGGTCATGTCCTTCTTCTGTACCAATACAATCGAGCTCCCACATGATGAGTTTGGTCTGATGTGCCATTTCTTCCACAGCTCCTGAATCACCTCTTGATCTCATCGTTCTCCAGAACAAAGCGTCGATAGATGGGTCCATTGGGTAGCGGCATTCCCAGGGTCTAATCGATGGAGTGCTTGACCTGACAGCGTAGAGGTACCCCTGTAAGTGAGGCAAAAATGCCCATGTACTCCTCCATGACCTTGTCCATCTATTGTTGTTGTACGAAGGAGCCCTGTCTAGAATTCATATCCACAACCTTCTTTTCTCCCTGAGGATGAACCATAAGGAGAACAAATTTCTTGGTCTAGGGAATGATCTTACTACATTGTTTTGTAATAATCAAAGAGATGGTGGTAGGCAGGGTACCTTCAGTATCACGGTACAACTTAGTGCCTAAAGTAATAATCACAGAGTGAGGTCTACACTTATATACAACATGTCACTTCCACAAGTATGGTTGTCCTAATAATACATCACAAAATTCAAGAGGAGCAACATCACACAGTACCTCATCCATGAAGGGCTTGATGTTGTAGGGAAGGTGGCACTGCTAGTTGACACGGAGATATCATCCTTGGTGAAGCCACCCGATGGTGTACGACTACGAATGTGTTATCATTGGTAGGCCCAGCCGGTTCATGACCTCTGCTAAAATGAGGTTCTTTTGGCTCCCACTATCGACAATGAACTGTAGTGGAGAACCCTTCACCCACATCTGTGAGTGGAAGAGGCATTCCCCCTCCTCTGGATATTCAAGCTCATTATTCTGGATCTTGGTGGTGGCCATGGTGGCACTGAGCTCTGCATTAATGACTTGCTTCCCTTTGTCATTTCTCTTGTTGAGTTCTGACTTAGAGTCGGAACATCTGTCTAATTCAAAAGCCTTCAGCTCGGCCACCAGTGACTGCTTGGCCCAACACTCACTTGTGTTCTGAGTGGAGCTCTTATGGAAATCACACAATTTTCCTGTGTCCTTATTTGGCTTCGTGGTGTTTTTCTTTGCTTGTGGCTTTGGTGGGTTGTCCTAGGTCGCCCTACCTTGGCTTTCGCCTTTGCTTTGTGGTTTGGGGGCGCCTTTTCCTCGCTTTAGATTCACAAACTCAATCTTGATAGCATATCAGTATGTCGTGTCGAGCAAGGAGATGTCCAGGAACTCCATCTCATCCTGGATGTACTTGTGTAGACAGTCTTGGTACTTGAGTACCAAATTCTGCTCAATATCCTTGATACCCAACTTCGTGCGGAGGGTATGGAAAACATTTTTGAACTCCAAGACATCTTGGTCCCTTCCATGTCGTAGCGTGGTCCACTTTATGTATTTATCTTCATATCTCCTGACAGGGTCATATCGCTCCTTGATGGCATCCTTGAAATAATACCAAGTGGGTGCAGCTGAAAATAGTGAGGATTCCCTCTCGTCCTTTTATTCACAGTAGGTTTCCCATCAATCCTTGACGTGTGGGGTGGCTTTGAGAAGCGCAAAAGTAAGATTTTCCTGATTGGAAAAGTCATGAACTGAAAAATATCCTTCCAACATATTTAACCATTTATCTACGACGTCTGCATCTATCTGCCCTCAAATGTGGGAATATCAAAGTTAACGTGTACCTTAAAAGGATTGGCACATCCATAGTGGTTGATGGATGAAGATACGTCACCTGTGGGTAGACGTCGAAGGATCTGAGCAAAGTTGTCCATCATCGCATTCCTTTGTCGCTCGAGGGATTCCTCGAGCAATATTTTGAAAGGATCTCCTGCCCCCTCATCTTTCTTTTCTTCCACCATGGGAGGTCGTCGGGGTTTACAAGGTTGGTCTTGCAAAGGTTCAACCAGTTTGATCCCTAACTCCTTATACACTGACCTCGTTGGGGACATGCAAATAAAAACAGAGAAAGAGCAGACCGCTCTGATACCACTGATTCGAACTTAAACAATAATGCATCAAATTACAAATATAACCATAAATACAAAGATGCATCAGAAATAACACTTCATTTCATTAATATCAAAACACTGAAATATGCATACAAACATAATGGAAATAAATTAACTCAGGCGATGGTAGCTTATCTCTAAGAATAGATGTGGCGGCTATATGCCTCTAAACTGTGCTACAATTAGGCTCAAGGGCCTATATATTATTGAACAATAAGGGAAAACCCTAACCCCAGGAGATGGAACGCCAAGAGTTTGTGGGGCCCGTTGGGGTTAGTTGGGCAACCAACTGCCTAGGGTCGTAACTTGGTTATATTATCTCCATTTGGTGCGTATGATACCTTGTTGGAAATGTCTCGCCGAGTACTACAATATTTTTCGCAAGGCCATAGCTATAGGCAAGGGTTATGGGCCTACTATGAACCTCAAAAAAATATCGTTTAGGGGGTCAAAATTGCCCTGGAAGTTCAGGACCTGAAAAAACTGCTAAAAATAGTAAATGCCGAAATAAACAAGGAAACAGATGAAACTCACTGGAGGTATAGGTGGAATAGGCAGGTGGCCACAAATATCCACCTAGATTAATTGATAGTTAGCAACCACTTATGCCCTAACTAACTAACTATTTTTCTCTTTTAATTTTGATTAAAGGTTTCTACGTCTTTGGTCTTGTGCCATTGATTACATTCTTCAAGACATACACTTGAAGTGTCTTCAGTTGCATGAAGACATTAGGTCTAATATATTCAAGTATTTAAGTACCAAGCTAAAATGTTTCTATCTCTTTTGGTTTCCCTTCCCTTGTTGTCATATAACATAACTAGACCCTTATTCTTAAATTTTTCTTCTTTAAGTGCCTATCATCCCATGCTTTCTTTTGTTTCTATAATGCCTAAGAATGAACTAATAGTTTTTGGTCCTCTTCTAGTTGGCTTAACTTGTATAATCTATTCTCCCTTACTTCCAAATTGATTTTCATGAATTTTTCATTCTATTTGATTGTGATGCGAAGTGAAGAAATACTACTACATCATGATAATATATCAATGTAAAGGTGTTTGTCTAGTCAATCTCTTGTAAGTTGAAATATCAACCTAGAGGACTATTTTCATTTTTCCATTCAATACATCCCTATCAACATTATACATTTTTGTCAACGATTATTTTATTAATTGATTTTACAACTCCATTATCCTCTAGATGTGTGTGTGTGTGTGTGTGTGTGAGAGAGAGAGAGAGAGAGAACTCTTCTAGAAATAAGACATGAGTATCATTATAAAACTATTTATTAATTTAGTTTTGTGATCATTTATGATTGTTACAAGGCCACCAAATCCTTCAATGATATTCTCATATATAAACATTGTTGCATTCAATCTACGATGTGCACTTTTCGACCAGTTCAACTTATGCCCACTTTGTTATATATCTTGTTGCAATAACAATATATTTAGCTTCACTTATTTTTCTTCTCACCTGAATGGTCCTATGAAGTCCACTACCAATACTTCAAAAAGTAAGCTTAGAATCATGGATTGCTAGGGAATATTATATCTTTTCATGTTTTTTCCAATTCTTTGAAACGTGTCATATATGTTTACTTAACTCCATAATATGTGTACTAGGCAGGCTACCATAGACCAACTTGAAAAAAATTCTTTGTAGTGGTATTGGAACAAAAATGTCAACATAATAGTCCTATGAGTGATTCTTTTACATGTCATATATTTCATGTTCTAGGGTATAAATTCTTAAGATGTCATTTAATCTAAGTTTATACTAACAACCATAAATTAGCATAGCCCCCAAATTCATTGCTAAAATATTTTATTCATAGACATCCTTTCTAGTTCCTTTCCATGATGTAGGAGTTGTGTTATTTCTTCTAGTTCTCAAGGAAGACCTTCCACTCTTAATAAAAGAGCTTCTTATAGAACATTTTCTATATCACTACTTTCTATTAGAGAGAGATGATCTAGACTCACATGTGCTTTCCTTGGTTCGATTATAATCTCAAACTCAAATTCTTGAAATAATAGTAGCCATCTCCATATTCACCCCTTGGATGGAAAAATTTGTTAGCTATGTACTTTAAATTATGGTGATCTATGAAGTAAACAAATGGTTTAGCCAAAACATAATATCTAAATTTTATAGATGCAAGTATCATACTAAAACCTTCTCTTTTAATGGTAAAATCATTCCTTTTAGCACTTAAAAAAATTGTATACTGTATAGGGTGATCAATATTAGCCTCTCCAAGTTTTGTTATTTCATATATATTCTCAATCCTAGCATTACGAAAACACTAATCCACTCCAAATGCTTTGTTGGAGACCCCATATATAATACCTACTATGAGCACACAGGTATGTGGTGTTGGGTTGTGTTATATTCTTTCCACTTAGTTAACAGGGGGTTTGAGGGGCACCCGTAACCCCACTTTATGGGTTGTCGTGGAAAATTTTGGTTTTGGACCCTATGTTAGGTTGGGCGAACCCACCTATGGTTTTGTGCATGATTTTCGAACATGTTTTTTGGATGCGATGGTTTTCGATCCATGGTATTGGATGCGATGGTTTTCGGTCCATGGTACTGGATGCGATGGTTTTCGATCCATGGTATTGGATGCTTCGGCATGTATAAATATGTATTATAACATTGAAAGGAACATAATGAAAAATCAAGCTGGTAGTCTCGGTTTTGGGATCCAGGGGAAAATCTCTGTGTATATGTGTTTTATGTGTTATGATCTCGCATTGGTTATTTTCTGTGTTTTAGAATTCGTATGCAAGTAATTTTTGTACAGGGTTAAAACCTACATGTGGGAAACACGGAACAAGGTCCATCCATGAGATTATTTAAGAACTTAAATGACTCTTGGGAGGAATGAAACCATAAGAATTTTACCTTTGGTTGAAGAAGTCCAAAAAGGAAATGTGATATCAAAGTAATGCCTTATAATTTTCCTATATTACCGAAAAGGGTTAAGAATATGTTGTCATTGTGAAAACAACCCTCCAAAATTTTTGCCTTAGTCATTTTTGGAGCCTACAAAATTGTTGTTTCAAGCTATCTTGTGTCATCTTGTTATTTGTTCATGTTTTCTTGAGTATTGACCATCCTTTCATCATTCTTGAGTGTTTCTTTTCCTCCTAGGTCAAATTTTCATAAGAGTCATCTTATTATCTTTAGAAGCCTTGTATCATATTTCTAAGGATAGGAAAAACACTAGCATTGTTTTGACTTAGTGTTAGTTTTCTTCACTTGACGTGCATTCCACACAAAAGCAAGAAAGTGCAACTTTTTCTCCTAGAGAAATCCCACTTTCTAAACATAGTTATCATACAAGAATTGTTGGAGGAAACTATGCCCTCTTGAGCCTGAGAACACTTCTATCTCTCAGTGAAGCACACTTCTTTCTCTTAGTTAAGTGCACTTGTTGTCCACAAAGGGAGCGCACTCCTTTTTTAACAGAGATTGCACCCTTATTTCTCTCATTAATTGTGCCCTCTTGTTTCTCACACATGCACCCTTCCATATTTGTGTGCTAAGCGCATTTTAGAAAATAGGGGCCCTCTCCACTTAACGTAACTAACTTACTCATCAATTGACAAGTGGCGAGCATGCATTAACTTGTTTTGCATGTTGATTATTTTATATGTTTCCTAGTTCATTGCTCATTCTCACAATCACCGTTCCCTCAGGGTTGAGTGCATTTTCTCACCATAAGGATTTCTTCTTCAATATTGGTCACAAGTGCATCTATTCTTGGCAAGTTTTACTCTTTACATTCCATGAACTTTCACCTTCTAGTCATGATTATGATCAAATATATAAACACTTGTAGCTCTTCTCTTTCATTACTACTATGTTCTTAACTTGTTTTTGACCTTCACTTAGCAGGTTTGAGATTTTTTGGGAATAGGACGCACTTCTGGAAAATAGAGACCCTTCCTTGATTTCAAACGGTGCCCATCAAGAAAGGCTCCCTTCTAGAGTGCATAACACATTTCTAAGCAACAGTCGAGCACCTTTGTCCATTAAAACTATGCCCTGCACCCTCACAAGGCCTCTCTAGTGCACTGTGAACTTTCAAGCAGTAGTGTGTCCCCTCCTTGATCACTGTAATTACGCCTTATGCCCAAGCAGTGTCTCTCTCTCCACAAGATCACATGGCACAGTTTTAAGCATCAATCAGGCCTTGTTTTTCCACTGTGATCTTGACATGTGCCCTCTTCCTTTCCTTGGAGCAGTGCGCACTTTTAGTAGCTAACCAAGCTACCATGTCTCACCTTTGATAAGCTTATGCTTCCAACTTACCATGTTTTGTCCTTAATCATTGTCTTTTGAATAGTTTTTAAGTCATAACTAGGGGATTTATTGAAACTAATTGTTGTTCGCCATGACTGAATTTCCCACTTCCAAGTGTTACAGTTACAGAACATATTTGTCTCTCACCATCTTGTACGACAATGCCTACTACCACTAAAAAAACTACTTCAAAAGAAACTTCAGAAGCTAGTACTAAGGACGCAGTGGAATATACAAATCAAATTGTTCCTATCCTATCAAACACATAGTGCTTCTTTGATAAATCCTTGAAAGTTTCATGGAAGGACATAAAATATGCTTTCATGAAAAATAAATTCTAGGAAAACTTGGAAGACAAAGAAGTGTATATAAATATCAAGAGGTTTAGGATACATAAAGTGGCATGCAGATTTCATGGAAGGACATAAAGATGCTTTCATGCAAAATGAATTCCCAGAAAAATTGTAAGATGTATATAAATATAAAGAGGTCTAGGATACATATAGTGGAATGAATATATAGAAGTGATGCCTTGTGCAGAAGCTATCGAATGGATTTTATTACATATGGATGGCAAGAATCTGGTTCTCAATAGTGGAAGCAGAAATGCGATCACCACCTACCATCTACATGACATGCATTCTTATTACAATATGGTAACCCCCAAGGAATATTTTAATACTTAGTTCTATGCAACTTGGGAAAACCTGAATAACAAGGAAATCCTCAAGTCATGGTGGCAGGAGCATGAAAAATTTTGCGTGAGACCAAGTGCAGTATACCTAACCAAATATTTGAGAAAGTTTTACTAGTATCTCATGGTGATATGCTATAGATTACATGAGTGGAAGAATGCATAATATTTTGAGGGGAGTTGGGTTTATCTGCTCAACCTTGTTGTTTCAAGAGGAAAAGTCTTCAACTGGGCAGATATCCTCTCCCATCAACTGCAATTTCATATACAACAAGTCAAAACAACTTTACAAACTAAACAAGCACCAAATTTTTACATGTCCACTTATCTGCGGGATGGAATCTGTGCCCGGTGTCAGTTCACATGAATGAAGTGGAAATGGACTCCTCATGAGAATTTTCCTATCTACTTCCACTTCAAACTCTTATCAGAAGTTAGTTTTTGAGGATTATATACACAGCTAGCTGAGAATTTCTTTGTAGTTGTCTACAAGATGATATTTGAGATTGAACCTCCTTATATGACAGATTGGGTGAAGGGGGGACTTTATGAGATTGTAGATTGGTTTCCTTCATTGCATGGCACATACATCAGATGTTTCGGGTGTCAGACAACCCCTCACCTTATGTCAAGGTATGTAACCAATAAGGTGGTCTTATAGGAGGTATCATATCAACTGAATAATGGTTTGTCTACGCAGCTCCAGAGGAGGAAGAAGGCTCATTGCCCCGCTTTTCCTTTATGGATTGGACTTTATGAGCTCAAGAGCCTCAAGGCGTCTGATGCTGAAATTAAAGAACTTAGACATCTACATTTTGGAACAATGATTTTTCATAGATTTGATCCTAGAAAAATTTGCAGACAACATTGTACCAAGATAAAATACAATTGGTTGTATGGACCTATAACCATTCAATAAGATGAGAAAATCAAGAATTGGTACAATGAACTGAGGAAGAATCGGCTAGGAGATGAGCCAGGGTCCTCCCAAGTTTCGTATGTACCAAATGTACAAATGAAGGAAATTCAAGATGAAGTAACTGCCCAAGTTAACATTGTATCACCTAGAAAGAGGTTAAAGTAAGATCTAGTGGTATAAAGAAGTAGAAAGTTCAAGGTTGATCCAATTTTCAAAGGTGCAATCAAGGAAGAGCAGCAAATGAAACAAAGGGAGTAACAGAATATATGGTTAAACACAGAGAAGCAACTAGAATAAGAATGTGAAAGAGAGGAGAAGAACTTACAAAAAGAAGAAGAAGAAAATAAGAAGCAATATGACTTGTTAAAGAAGAGAAAAACAGAGGAAGAAAGGAGAAGAGCGGAAGAAGAGGAACAATAGAAGTGATCACAGGAAGAAGAAATGAAGAACAAACAAGAGGAAGAAACCACACAAAAGATGGAGGAAGAACAAATTTCCCATGAAATGGAAGTCCAGTTGGAGGAGGAGTATGTGATTGAACCAATTACAGATGAACCCAACACTTAGCTAGAACCTCCTCTCACTAGTGGCCATCTCCCATTCAATGAAATGGGAATTTTTCCTCCACCTAACGACGGGGTTATGGACATATCCAGCTTTACCTTCGATCAGCTAAAGAAGAAAATTGTACAAGAAACATTAAGGTACTTTCCTAATGACACTGATCATTCAGTCTCCATAGCCACAGAACGAGTGATAACATCCAATACTAGGAGGAATCCCCAAGTAGTCATGGAAGTGAATGTGGATTTTGTGAATAGCAACACAGGACAATATCGAGCATCTTTTGAGTGAGAATTCACAGTTGCAAAGGAGTTGGATGTCGCAAAATAACAGGATGTTCATCTTGCCGCAAAAAATTATAGGTTTTCTTCCACTAGCATTAGTACAACTGTTATCGGGAAATCTAGTGTCTATGCAGAGCTGTTAGTCCCACTAAGGCTGGTAGCTACCTTAGAAACAAAAAAACCAAAACCATTTTCGTTTTCCTTTATGAGAAGTAGATAAGAGGGGAAAGAAGGAGACCAATCTCTGTCTTGCGCTTGGTTCCTTGCTTGATTCCTCTCCCTTCTCATAGATCTTTTCCACTCGCTTCCTCGTCTACCCAGCTTCAAAGAGCACCTATAGAACCAAAGCAGCATAACACTATCCAAGAACATAGATCTACTATCATAAACAATATAGGACCAGATATATATTGACCACACAAATGCATATATCATCAATCATACAAGAATGTGGAGGAAACTTGAATAGCTTTATTAATAATCAAGAATAGCAAAGAGGATTACAACCAATTGTTCTGACCCAGCATCATCCTCTCAGCAAGAAAGCCCTTCTTCACCTCATGAAAAGCTTAGATCACCCAACACTATTATGTTACACCAAGAAACCAACAGCACTTCCTTACAAGATACAAAATTCCAGCCTCAAGATCTCTGGGATGAGGGATCCATATATAGATGTTTGCAAGGGGGGTGAGTTAGCTTTTGAGATTTGATTAGTGTCCTCTCTCTGATAGTTCTTGATTCCACTTGGATATTGATGATCTCTTACTCATCCCTGGGCGAATGCAGAGAGGCAAGTATCACAGGAGAAGTTTCTGGAAGATTCCATGATCCTCCACCTTGCAGATTGACCCTGCCATTTGTCCACTCTCGCCCATCGCACCCCATAGAAGGGCTTTTCAGTATGCATTGCACCTCCCGTGTGTATTTAGGTGGGATGCAACGCACTTTGACCATAGAGCAGGTGAGATGGTCCATTTTTTACCAGTTCTGAGTAGTTTTTCATGGAGAACTTCTAGGAGATGATGCAATCAGTTGACCTTGTTCTTTTAGGGGTTGGAACAACACTTTTAGGGACTTAGGAGCCCTTGGTTTATGGACATATTTGATTGGGGTTGCAGTGCCCAGAAATGTCTATAACAGTTGCCCCTTAAAGCATGAGGTCGTTAATCTTTTGATGTCGGGTGAAATGCTTTATCATGAGGATCCGAAGCTTTTTCGAGCTGGAAGGCGACCTGTAATAAGATACAATACAATACATTATCTTCATAATATTTTCATGATCTAGCTGAGGCGGGCATTCCCATGCTCAGCTCTATAAATTCATTTTCATGTACATAAGACAGACAATCGTCTGAGTGCAGACTGATGATTCTGGTAGAGCCATCATCCCTTAGATTGGATGATTATTTGTGCAGCAGTGATGTACATTTGATGTCTTTATTTTCCTGAATATATATCGCAGCCCGGATGGATGAAACTAGATCCGGGGTCTTCAATCTCATTCGATCTTCACTCAAAGTACAAGTCGATCCATGTGAGAGATGTTCTGGAGTCGAACATGGAAAGACATCGCATGATTACCAGCCAATGATGTAAGCTGTTAATAGGCGCGAGAGGAATCACCGATAATGATGATGACCCTCAAGGTACTACAGTACAATTCACGTGGTGTGAATAAGGAACTTGGCGTCGAACACCATGCAAAATCTTTCAGTCGAAGGCCATCGATGTAAACCTGTCGCCGGAAGTGAGAAACTTGCCATTGAGGCATGCAAGCTTCAAAGTACTGAAAGGGTTGTTCCTAGATCGACTTCCTGGATAATGAGTTGATGTCGACAAGAAGCGATCTGTCATAGGAGGGCCTTAGTGAATCCCACATCAATGACACGGAATGGAGCAAATGATCTTAATGGAGGTGAAAACGATCTGATGATATAAGGTTCAGGGTGGCGACCATGAAAGAATGGAGCGTAAAAGTATTACAGTGGCTGAGACACTGGGGAATTCTCTGAGCGACTTCTCTTGAACATATCGACGACACTGACATGATGGATTGGTAGTGTTAACCCCAAATGTGGATGGTGTGACGGACCCATGGTGATATGACCAGTGAACGAAACAACCCAACCTGACTCGGATGCGAAGTGAAAGTGTCATGTTCAAGAGCGACTTGCTACCAATAAAGTTTTTTCAAGTTTTCTTCCCAATTTTTCTCCAGTCATTGCTGACCAGTACCTCTTTATTTTTGTCAAGCTAAGGAGGATAACATATGCTTGTTCTATAATTTACCCTTCGGGCAAACCCATCGCTATGTTTTAACGAGCCTAGCGATAGTGAAACTCGTTCTTGTCTGTATGGACAAGTTTGTCGCTATTCGGTTTTAACGAGTTTAACGACAAAGATAACTCAGTCCTTTTCAATTTTAGAGAGTCTGAAAAGTGACGTAAAGAAAACTCCAACAATCCTTTTTCGTCATATAATCCCTTAAGTCCGAAAAAGTATAAAACAATACAAAAGGGATGAATTTTTGGTAATTTTAACGAGCTGAACAAAACAAGCGCTCGATATTTTTGTGTAATAATCCCTCAAGTCCAAAAAGATTAAAATCTAAAGGAGGTATAGCACTTCCGGTCACTTTAACGAGCTGGAAAGGCCAATTACTCGGCAATCTTTTCATATTTTACGAGTCAGTTGAAAAGAGCTTAAAGGAGACTCGTTTTTTTTAGGAACGAGTGATAAATTTGGGTAGCAGCTAATTCCAGGTAAGGTTTGGAATTTTCCAATCACGGCAATGTCACAAGGATGGCTAACAAGATCACTCTTCGCAGTTGTTCCTCAAAAAGGGTAAACAATCAAATGGAGGTGAATGATCGGCCAAAATAGAGTGGAGGTGATGATGAGAACACAACCAAGGCTTCAAAGGCTGATGATAATACATTCACGATGGTTATTTACCAGAAATTGGTTCATTTTTTAATGAGCTTAAACTCTGGGGGAACATTTGCTCATTGCTTATGTTTATTTTTTAACGAGCTTGAATTCCGCATTAAAACTGCTCAATGCGGGTTTATTTTTTAACGAGCTTGAACCCTGCGGTAACACTGCTCGTGATAAGCTTGCATGTCCCCAGCATAATAACGTAAATCGAGGTGCATGCCCCCCAAGCTTCATTGCATTCAACACGGTGGTTGGAATGAAGGTTTACTTTCGTTATCTTTGAAAGACTCGATTTGGATTTTTCGAGATCATAATCAAAGATTCGATTTGGAAAGGGATTTGTTTCATTTTTTAATGAGGTTGACACAGTAAAAGAACTATCCTCATGACTCCTTGTTTCATTTTTTAACGAGGTTGACACGAGATAAGAACTATCCTCAAAATCCATCGTATTTACAGTATTTGATAGAAAATCAAAAACTGAAGGATGATTAAGGTTGCTGGAATAATCTTCGTGGTAATCCGGAAGATGGGAGCGATGGTGGTAATCTTCCCATGGTGCCTCTCCTATCATCATTGATTGAATGATTCCTTCATCTGTAGAATGTACATGCGACCAAGGATCTGAAGAGGTGCCATATTCCTTAGACCTATCTATCCAAACACTCGATGAGCATTGATTTGGGTTTGTCCCCCAAGCCAAGAAAATTGATTGCTACAATATTTCTAAAATGACGATGATCCATGCTGACAAAATGTTTAGGAATCTTCCGAATCCATTAGATATAGAAGATTTCATATTGCAGGTTTCCACTGTGGCCACTTCCGCCAAATTACTCGGAGGCGATAGGGCAAAAGTACCCATTAAGGCAGGGTCTTTTAGGAGGCATACTCCAATATTTTGAAGCGAATGATTGCTTCCATGGATCATTGGAATGCTTCCCGTAACTTGTGCACTGTTGGCGAGAAATGTTTGTTGGTCGACGATTGTAATTCCTCCTTGGAAGGGAAATGCAATCTTCCTGAAGTAGGTCGACACAACTGCGGCCATGGCATATATCCAGGGCCTTCCCAGTAGGATGTTGTAATCGAGGTTTCCATCGATTACTTCAACATCAATTTCTATTGTTTTGCCCCCCAGTTCAACTTGCAAGTTACTTAAAATCCCGTATGGAGTGTATGATCATCCATCAAATGTTTTTAACATCGTTGACGATCGCGACAAGGGTGGTGAGCCTAAATTTTTCCAACAACTCATCGACATAATACATGTAGATGGCCCCTCATCAATAATTATTCGATGAATAGTTTTGTTGAGGGCTTTCACTTGAATAAGGAAAGCTAGTTGAGCTGGTAACTGAGGGTCATATCCTTTGTGATTAAAGGATACAAGATTGGAATCCGTTGGCTCAATCCCACCTATTACTGATAATAGAGTCTGCTTTTGGGAGGGGCAATTTTGCGGTACCTCAAGTGTCGACATAGCGAATGGCGATTGGTCCAGGTCCTCTACTATATTATAATTTTGTGCTACTTTGGCACAAGGATTAAATGTCAATTTGTGTACTACTCCCTTTGGCGGCTTTATCGTTAGCTCAGGAATGATGGGTGGCACAACTTCGGTCGAAGTTGTTGTCGAACTACTAGGTTGATCTTTATCCTTGTTGTTCGACAGCTGTGGATTCTCGTAATCTTTATTCCTTGTCGTTATCAAAGCATCATTTTGTTGTTTCGAAACCGACAACATAAGCACTTGGGATCGGGAAGCATTTTGATTAGCAACCAGTTTGGTTCCCGGGTTTGGAAACGGATCAATCAATACCGCTGAGGTTTTTGAACTCTTAAAGAGTTTCTTAACTTCAACTTTATGTGGAAAATCTCTCGTCCGATGATCCTCATCGCATATCTGACACCCCACAGGGGGTTTCCTTTGCCCAGAAGGGTTTGCAGAAGGTTTTTCAGGAGATGACTCATCCTGCTTCTTTTTTCTCCCTTTCTTTTTCTTCTTGCCCCCTGGTTGCTTCAGTTGTTTGCCCTTGTCGGTCGACACGGCATTTACTTCCGAGGCGAGAAGTTCCTCATTTGCATTTTGACTAGAAATCTTACGTCTTTTAGATGTAGCCTTTGTTGATTTCGTGTTTGTAGTACCAATCATGCCATCGCCGGCATGAGAGTCATTGTTCGATTTAGGAGGAGGAGGAACGGAAAATTCCAGTCTGGGAGTGTCAAGGATTTTATCGTAGAGCATGCCAGACTGAATATAAATCAAGTCTAAATATTGCGCACGAGCAATAACTTGCTCTTCAATGATGACTCCTCCCTTTGCCACATCTTCTGTAATGGAAGGTAATAATGACTTAATAAACCATTCAGTTAAAAGTTGATCAGGAACATATGTTTTTACCATTCTACGACGACGTCGCCACTCATGAATATGATCAGATATGTGAGTGGCCATTGTCTGTTTGAAATTGGTCAGAAGCTCTGTTCCTGTTTCGTACTTTATTAGTAACTGAAAATGGGTTAAAAAGGTTGTGGCTAGGGTGCTGAAGTTATCGAATGAAGCTCTAGGCAATTCGATATACCATTTTGCTGACGGACCAGTTAACATTCGCTGAAAAAGGTGAAGCCTAATCGAATCATCGTTTAGAGTATTAGATGAACACCACAGATGAAAGGTCATCACATGATTCGACGGGTCTTCCCCCGGATTTCCATTAAATTTAGGAATATCTTACGGAAGTTTATGCGGAATCGCCGGCCACCAAGGGGCATAAGCAATTGGATCATTCGTCAGATGGTTTAGATAATTCTAGAGTTGCTACAAAGGGCAACTGTTGATTCAGGTTAGGCGAAGCATACCCAGGATAAGATGGAATCGCCTGAGCAGTGGGTCTTTGCATACCAGCATAAAGTATTTGATGCTGGTAACTTTGATAAGGTTGATGGGCATAACCATTATAGTATGGTTGTTGATAACCGCTTTGGAAATGCAGTTGCCCATTACTTACAAAGACTTGTTGCTCAGGTCCTTGATATGATTGCTGGAATTGCGGTTGTTGAGATTGAACCAGCCCTGGTTGTTGGACCATTTGCTGTTGTCCAATACTGGATGATTGACCAAGATGAGGAGTCATAGTACTTGTTTGAGCCTGAGTCGCTCCAGATAGGGAGGCACTAACCTGAGGTTGCGATTGAGTCGTTGAGACAAGAGGCTGTTGTATTGCAACCTGAGAAACTTGGGGTTGACATACAACAGGTAGCGCTTGTACTTGCGATGCAGTCACCATAACAGGTATAGTCGGAATATTCAACACAGGGTGGACTGGTTGCATTGAATATACAACCCTTGGTTGTTGAGGCAGTATTGGTACCCAACCGCTGGATGTAATTCCAGTTTGACCTTAACTTTGTTGTAAACTCTCATATGGTTGTTCTCCGGGAGGGAACAATGAAAAGGCATACTGCCCTCCATATGGTGGCAATCCAATACTTAAAGGGTAGATTGGCCTTTGATGACACATTGGATCAATTTGTTGAGTTTCAACATAGGAAATACCAAATGATAATCCAGATGAAGAAATAGGAACTGACCATGTCGTCGAAACAGTCCCTGATTGGACTCTGGCTTGTTGTTGATAACTTGCCGGGACAAATGGTACACCAGCGAACATCGTTGGAGTAGCAGCAGGAGGCTCTGCCACTGCTGCGTCAGATGACACAGTCCTGGATGTCGATGGTTGTTCAGACATATCTAGTCTATCCAAAAGATTTCTTAGCGATTCTACAAGAACTTGCGATGAAGGGAGACTAACTTCTAAGACCAACGAGGGAACAGTGACGTTATTCCGATTAAAATAAATTTTAGACGCTCTGACACAACTTGTTTTTTCATTTTTTAAGAGTCGAGAAAAAAAAAAGATGACTCTAGTCACCTTCGATTTTTAATGAGCCTGAAGTGACAAGTGCTCAGATGGACCTTTTCCTTTAAGGAGTCTGAAAAGGAACGAAAGAGACTACTCTAGAAATCTAGACAGAGGGATTACCAAACCAATCGCAAAACTGCAGAATACTTTTTACGGTACGGCAGTCAATCTTCCCGAATGTTGTGTTCAGTGAATTGCAATCGATAGGGCGGTAGACACGACTTCCTATGGATAAAGGATAAAGCCTATTGTGGTCTCCCAATATATACTCGACGGTACGTGGGAGCACAAGTCCGTACTGGCACTTATCGTCTCAAAGTGGAGGAATCACCCAACCATCAATGAGAACAACAGTTACCAGGCTTTACGACGCCGGAATACGTCTCTAGCCTAGACTTCTAAATGTTGTGCGTTAGGTTCCAAAGCGTTTTTAGATTCATTAAATTTATTTTACAATTGATCTTGCTTAAGAAATTTTCCTTTCAGGTTCACCGCGTGATGTAGATATACAATTCCTAAAATGCAATCTAAGATGATAAACAAGCGTTTAATCTTCTTTTTGCAATGAAAATCCTAGCTACTAAAGAAAGAGAGATGATATTCTTTCAACATAGAGCAGAGAGCACACACTATATGCATTGTCCTAAATCAAACCAACGAGCAGTCTAAATGCAAATGCACATGCATGTATTTGTTTTTAGCCTTCTTAATGTGTGAATGATAAAAAGAAAGCTAAGCGCAAATCTGAATTATTTTTCAAAGTGACATTACTAACAAGTTTCTTTTCAAGACAAAATGAAGACAATGACAACACTTTGTGATTCGGAATGGAAAAATTGTTTTCGACACTTGAAAAACTACTAATTCAAATCAAATACAAGAGTAACAGTGTAATTGACTATCAAGAACAATCGGATTCTCTTCTATGACTGAAAACGACACTTGCGACACTTCCAAATCAAGAAACGACAGTTCAATTACGCTACTTCTTTGTAAAAGAGAACTGAAAATGGCTCACAATACATAAAAACATTTACAATTCTTTGCACAATGGAGGTGGAATAATGGCAAGGAAGGGGGTTTCAACAGAGGTATATTGACTACAGACAGCAAAACTCCTGAATAGAGCTGAAAAGAGTGAACACAGAAACCAAAATCTAAGAGCAGAAGAGGTCTTGTCTGATCAGCGCACCTGTAACATAGGGAAAGTGAGATGCAGCGCACCTACTACACACGGGAAGTGTGATGCATCCAGATTCCAAAGAAGAGACAGTGCGATGGTCCAGGGACAAGACTTCAACTGGGTTCCGGGTCACAGTTTGCAGCTCAGTTCAGGGATTTAGGCCGAGCAAGTGGTAATCAATAAATAAATCACAGGGGTAGATCTAAGGAGGTTACTAGAGCCACCACAAGGCCAATTAGAGAGCTTGCAAATCGATTTTTCAGTTCATAAACAAAACCCGGAGATAGACTGAAGTAGCATTGATCTACTTTGCATTTGCATAGCAAATGTAGTTCGAAGGATAGCTGGCTTAACTTCAGGCTCTGTCTGTAAGTTTATAAAGTAAACAAATATAGACAAACAAACAATCTATTCGTTCCCCAGTGGAGTCGCCATTTTGTTATCGGGAAATCTAGTGTCTATGCAGTGCTGCTAGTCCCACTAAGGCTGGTAGCTACCTTAGAAACAAACAAACCAAAACCACTTTCGTTTTCCTTTATGAGAAGTAGATAAGAGGGGAAAGAAGGAGACCAATCTTTGTCTTGTGCTTGGTTCCTTGCTTGATTCCTCTCCCTTCTCATAGATCTTTGCCACTCGCTTCCTCGTCTACCCAGCTTCAAAGAGCACCTGTAGAATCAAAGCAGCATAACACTATCCAAGAACATAGATCTACTATCATAAACAATCTAGGACCAGATATATATTGACCACACAAATGCATATATCATCAATCATACAAGAATGTGGAGGAAAACTTGAATAGCTTTATTAATAATCAAGAATAGCAAAGAGGATTACAACCAATTGTTCTGACCCAGCATCATCCTCTCAGCAAGAAAGCCCTTCTTCACCTCATGAAAAGCTTAGATCACCCAACACTATGATGTTACACCAAGAAACCAGCAGCACTTCCTTACAAGATACAAAATTCCAGCCTCAGGATCTCTGGGATGAGGGATCCATATATAGATGTTTACAAGGGGGTGAGTCGGCTTTTGAGATTCGATTAGTGTCCTCTCTCTAATAGTTCTTGATTCCACTTGGAGATTGATGATCTCTTACTCATCCCTGGGTGAATGCAGAGAGGCAAGTGTCACAGGAGAAGTTTCTGGAAGATTCCATGATCCTCCACCTTGCAGATTGACCCTGCCATTTGTCCACTCTCGCCCATTGCACCCCATAGAAGGGCTTTTCAGTATGCATCGCACCTCCCGTGTGTATTTAGGTGGGATGCAGCGCACTTTGACAATGGAGCAAGTGAGATGGTCCAGTTTTGACCAGTTCTGAGTAGTTTTTCATGGAGAATTTCTGGGAGATGATGTAATCAGTTGACCTTGTTCTTTTAGGGGTTGGAACAACACTTTTAGGGACTTAGGAGCCCTTGGTTTATGGACATATTTGATTGGGATTACAGTTCCAAAAAATGTCTATAACAACAATGGAGCTACCAATGGTCATACTTGAAGAATTGAAGAATATGGAATATACCATGAAGCGGATATACAACGAGATGGCTCTCCTACATGAGGTGGTAGTGCCCTTGGTCGAAATTTAGAAGAAGTATCAAGAGATCCTGAAGGTTTTGATGGTTAGAAGCATAGTTGTTGGTTTGATGCAGGATTGGGGCATCAAGTATCTTAATATCACTGAGATGTTGGTTAGGAAAGACATGATAAAAACCAAGGTGGACAAAGTAGAGTTAATGCTACATACTCATAATTACACCCTTCTTGGTGAATAAACGATCAACACCATAACTGCTTATGTTTGACTACATAGTGGTTCGGAGTCCTAGTTACAAAAACATAGAATACCTTGTGTGGTTTCACTTGGAGAAATAAGGGGTAAGGATGTCATCATGAAGAAATTAAAAGAGCTCATTGAAAAAATCAGGTGAACAGTAAATAAAGAAGGCTTGGAGGTGACCAAGAATGTTGTTTGTATTTAATTGAGCCAACGAAGATTCACATGAAGTTATCTATGTTGTGGAGTAGTATACAGTCAAACCCCAAATCTATATTATCATATGCATTGGAGGTAAATATTTGGTACATTGTAGAGATACTAGTCATAGTTAAAGTTATCGCGACTTAGTTCAGAGCATGACACTCCTAAATCATAAATGAACTCCAAAATTCTCAAGCCATTGATTTGTCCTTTTCTCCACGAGGAGTTTTGTCTTAATATAGTTTTGTCCAATATAACCACCATTTTGATGTATTTTGTTTTTTATGAATAATAAGTTTAATTTAAAAGAATTCCAAGAGACATGTGGAATATGAAGAGTCACATAGAAGTCCATAGGTTGTAGAAGTCAAAGAGTCATGAGGAAGCTCAAAGGTCATTATCATTTGTTATAAATAAGCCCTCATAACTCAAGCAAAGGGCTTGGACTTTTAGAGATTTGGCCTTGGCTTCTCTAGTTATGCATAAGGGAGAAGATCATTATTTTGGAGAAGCAAGTTGTAGCTTCATGTTCCACTATTGGAGCTAGTGTTTCATCAATGTAACAGTGTACTTGGATCTTTCATTAATTATCAGAAAATCTTGGAGCTGACACTCTTTCATGCATGTATTGCAAATGTTGTAAGACTATTCTTTAGATGTTTGTAGTATATGTTATGTTACACGTACTAAATAAAATGAATTGTTTTGTTGCTTTGGTTATGAATCTTGTTGAATGGGTGTTGTTATGTGATTATATGGTTATTTTTATGTTGTGAACTAATTTTCAGGTTAATCAACGATTCTTTCTCAATGTCTCTTGCGTGTCTCTCTTAGGATAGTACTAATACTTTTCTATTAGAGGTCTATCCCTTATCTCTCTCACATGGAATCTCCTTTTACACCTTACACTCGATGCCTCACAAAGCTTACATACTTATTACCCCAAAAGCATGTGCATGATCTCTTGTGTGTGTTTCGTAGCCAAGGGACTCCTTTAATATCACTTGCAATGGTGGTTGGACCTTATATCCATATGGGGATCCTACACTGAATGTTGTGAGGTATAATTAGGACTTCACATTGGGGAGACCCCCTATGGTTTAGCGGCATCCAACACTGTCAACTACATAATACGAATTTTCATGGGATTAGTCAGTGAAATTTATTATAATATCTCGAATGGTCAAGACAAATTTCAATTCACTGGGATTAGTCTGTGGTTTTAAGTCCATGATATTAATTTTTTCCATGTCAACTTGTGTGCCTACTTTCCCAATTATATACCCAAGTAGGATTCCAATAAGGGTTACAAATATACATTTATTAAAGTTCGATGATAGCTAAATTTGTCTACATCTCTCTACCATCATCCTTCACTATTATACATGGTTCTTCAATAAGTTATATATATTCCAACCATCAAAATAGACTAGCACTATTTTGTATATGAATTCTTGAAAATCCTTCACTACAATTCTTGAGAAAATAACACTTTTCTTCAAAGTAAGAGGAATTCCCTTGTTGGTGAATGATCCTCATTATGCAGTAAATGTGGTTTTCTCCTAGTCTTCATTTGCTATGGGTACTTGGTTATATTAAGAGAAGCTATTAGTAAATGAGTACCATTCATGGCCTACTTACATCATTTATGATTTCATAAAAAATTGGTGTTGGGGATGAATTTTCCATATTTGATTTGTTCTTCCCTCTAAAGTCAGTGCATATATTCTTAGTATTTGGGGTTTTTTCTTCTTTAGTTGAACCACCATGGGGCTTTCCATTCTAATTTTTCAATGGGGTACATTATTCCTGCTACCAACACATTGTCGATTTCTTGATTAAAAATATCCTTTCAGCTATAATCTAACTTGTAAGGTATTTTCTTAATAGTTTTATTTCATGGACCAAGTTTATTTTAATCTCTCCCATGTGTGATACTAGCACTTTGAGGTCATTACACTCTCTTGCTTATTTTCTGACCGATAATCCTTAAATTGTGCCATATTTCTTAAGCCTCATTTAATATACTAAATTATTTTTTTTAGTCTTTACATTCATCCAAAATAGTCTATACATGCATACGTAAGAAAGAAAATACATATATCATTTAGAGTAAACCAGATAGCATAGAATACAATACAACATATGCACGAAACGTGCTGGATCTTGGTATATTAAGAAGTGTAAGTTCCAGTCATGCAATACATCCATGTCTAACCACTAGTTCCAATAGTGGAACATTACAGCCACAATCGCCTGCTCCTCCAAAGAGATGTACTAGCTCTACGCAGTGGAGAAGCCAAGGCTCGTTACAATACTATCCAAGCTCTCTCCAAGATAGTCTTATTAAAAGCATGGCTGACCAAAAGCCTTTACAATGAGTTATGAGGTTTTATTTATAGCAAGGGGTTGGGTGACCCTTGACATTCCCCTTTGTGATAGTTCATATACCCTCATGACTCTTCATCTACTCTATGACTATTACATCCAACTATTGACACTTGAAATTCCACTTGACACGACGTTACATTACAATGCACATGTGCTCATGTGATACAAAATGGCTTGAGCAAGCGATGCAATACATCACTGACACGTGATCCGTTGTGGTGAGACCAACTCTTTGACATGATTGTGATGGTGAAGGTGGTGAGCTGATGCCAAGCTTGGTCATCCGTGATGGTGTGCATGCACCCCATGGTGACATCTTGCTGAAGCGAACTCTTGCCTTCGTTGCATCCAGGTGCATTGGTGTGGCTCCTTCATCCAACTCGTCTACTAGCATGCACATGGTCTTCTTGGTGCAACCGAACCGGCAACACACTAATTCATAGTGCCTGTGCAGATCTTCCAGTGTGTGCTGGTGGTCATGCGCATCAACTGCCAACTACATGCTCAACTCTAGTTATACTTGCTTCTTATCTTTGCCTTGGTGAGTGTGCTGAATGAATTGGATCGCATGCATGTGCATAATGACATGCATGTTGTTGAATCCCTTGCATGAGATCAACAACACTGCTCACCATGTCTGATATGTGCCAGCTACTGGGATAGATCTATAACTTCTACGGGCGCAGTTTCATACGTGAGTGCATGTTGCACCCCTTATTGTTCTTGATACTGTTGCAACTCATTTGCTTGTATGTGCAGCTCATAGTCTTCCTTGAGTTGTTGTTTCACCACATCAAACTCCTTCTTTGTTCCATTCTCTGTCTTCGCACGATCGCGTTGTCACCTCATAGCCTGAGTCCCCAAAGCTGCTTTCATCATCAGTGGATCTGCTTGAGCTTGCAACTTTGTTTTGCCTTCGTGTTGTCAACAACCTTCCTCTTGCATTCGTTGCATCTAGTATGTTTCCTTCAGTTGATGTTCATGATGTTTCTCGTTGTGATGCTGTTGTTGTCATATATTGATATCCTTGTCTACGAACAACTTGATGTCTTCGTGAGTAGGCAAGCTCATAGACACTTGATCGACTGCATCCCCAAGTGTGCTCTGAATGGTGTCTTCAACTCTACTCTCCTGGAAACCATTGTACCTGTGCTACTGAGAGGCAGATGAACACCTGCGATACCTGGAGACATGGCAACACTCATGGCAAGCAATCTATCAGTCGAAAACCAAAATGAACTTCAAAACTGAATTGCAACATACCTATGTGACTGATCACGAAGGTTGCGCAATTTTCGTCGGGAGGTCGGCAGACTAACTGCCAAGACTGTGCAAGGCACAATTTGGGCTGCTAGGAGATTGACTAACTACTGGAACTGCGCAATGAACAGTCTAGTCTGGCTGTTGACTGTTGGAATTGTGCAATGCGCAATCTGAGCTGGCAATGGTTGCAGGCTTAGTGACTGCATTACGCAATTTTCTGGGCCAGCAATCACTGTCCCTCAGAATTGTGCAATGCAAGACTGGAGGATAGTCACTGGGAAGAAATGTGCATTTCCTGAGAGGAAGATAGAGCCTTCCTTCTCAAGATTGCACAATGTTGTCTTGGTGAGGCGGAGTCCAGGCCAAGGTTGCCCAAACTCGTTGATGGGCAACTGAAAGCAAAAGTGAATGTGGATGCATGGCAATGCTGAGTGTAAGCATAAGTGAATGATCATGCATGCAAATGGTGAATGAAAGATTCAGAAAACGGAACAACATGCATGTGAGTGAGTCGAGTCGCCGAATCGGCGACCATTTGTGAAAAACAGTTTCATGCATGCGACAATAGTGAGATGTTAATGAAAACTGAAATGGTGCTTGTACAAGCTAATATGTATTAAAATGACAGCAAGCACTCATTGAAATCAAACAGACAGTGTTCATAAAAATCGAAACACAAAAATCACCATAAATGCAACACAAGACATGGAAAGCAGGCTTACCCCAAAACAACTGAGTTGAATGTGTCAACAGCTCCTAGATGCGATGTGGGATGTCAGAGATGCAAGGTTGATGTGAGGAATGAGCTCTGCAGCATCTGGTTGATGAGTTTTGATAAAATCGAGGTTGTGACGCGCATGCCACAAATCTAGGGAAAGCGACACTTTGTGAGGGGTTTCTAAAATGATCCTTGCATGTAACCTCCAACTGCCAAAAATAGATCCCTAAGGCAAGGGATGCCTTTGCATGTTGCCTTGGGAGAAGCAGCCCATGCATGCAATTCTTTTTTTCTCAGTCCCGGAGGGAACCGATCAACTCAGCTTCACATGCAAGAGGCTGCTCAACTGATGGGAGAAAATGTGCATTTTTGGCTGGGAGCTGGGCTAGCTACTCAGAAGATTTGCACAATTTCTGGGTAGAGAAGCTGAATGCTACCCAGATTTGTGCAAATTCTGGGCTAATCAGCCTAGCTGGGAAGGATTGTGCAATTTTCTGGGTGAAGCTTGCTCATTAAAATTGCGCAATTCTGGGGCCTAGCAGGTTTCCAGTCAGGATTGCGCAATTTCTAGAGGGAAGGTTGGTTTCCCTCAGATTTGCGCAAATTCTTGAAGGAACTACTCAGCCTACTGCTGGACCAAGTCCAGATGAAAAACCTGTGAGGGGAATGCATCAAGGTTAGATCAACAGGTTGTCTTTATGCAAGAAAATCACTGGATCTTATGTACTTGACGAAGCAAGACATGCTATTGTGAAGGTTGGTAGGGAGGCTCCAAAATGAAGTTAAGGAAAAATTTTGGAGGGTGGTTGTAGCCGCTACAACACTTGGCGACACACAGGTAGAACTCCAGCTCTCTAAATGGATCTTGTTCGTGAAAGCAAGTCTAACACCTCCATAAGTATTGTTTAGTTCTCAGCTTGTCTTGGTTTCACGCCAGCTTGATTGTAAGATGTAGCATCCGCCAAGCTCTTGGTCGATTGACACACATTCTAAGCCAATTCAACACAGTTGTTTCGATTGGGATTGAGGGGTATATTGATGCACAAGCATTATAGTCGTCAGAGTCTTAGTTTCATCTCTGGTGTTGCTCCGCTGCCAGCAAGCCTAGAAAGTACCCCGGAGGAGTCACATAGGAACACAAGCATGGCTCTGCTGCCAATGAGCCTAGTTAGTAACCCAGCGGAGTTACTTGCATCACCTCTCTACACAGGAAGCCTTTCTCTTCTTTCACCTTATTCATTTTTTTATTTTTTTCAAACTTTTTTCAGTTTTTCATTTTTTCATTTTTCATCTTCATAATTGTGCATAACACTTATTCATTTCAAAGGCAGAAGAGGGATCCCGACTTATTGAGAGTAGAAGAGGTTTTTCTTGTAAAGAAGTAGTTTATTATACCTCTGACGTGCCTATTAAGGTTTTCCGCCTCACCTTACTCTACTTGATTGAGCTAACAAGGATTAACCCAAAAACAACTGACTAGAGTAGGTGATACTAGTGAGCGTGCAAGCGTTGTGTTTTCACCAAGGTTCACTTCAAATAGTACGTATTTTCCATTGATGTATCATGGACTGAAGACAACAAGTTCTTATATAAGAGATCAGACAACAGATAACCGAATTTTGATAGTTTTACAAGTCCTCTTGTACTTCACCCAGCTTGTTTCAAGAGTCATACATGGTTTCATGCAAAACTAACCTATGGACAAAACAAGCAAACAAGCAACAAAGCAAAGCAGAAGCAAAAGTGAAAGCAAAGCGAGTAAGCAAACAAGCAAGCAAGTGAACAAACCAACAAAGAAAGTAAGAAAACAAGCATGCAAGCAAACAGACTGAAAGCAATCACTACTCCTACTCCTTAGCTAATGGTGCATGGGCCATCTCACGTGAAGTGATACTTCCAATGCAGCCACCGGCGCATTGGTTGACCCATGTTGGTGAAGGCATGGTTCACGAATAAGATAGCTATGTGAACCAGAAAACAAGAAAGATATAACAGTGAAGACAAACAAACTCCGAGTTTACAAGCGACCACAAAATAGAGATGAGTGAGAGTGCATGACATGCACTCTGTGGAGTTGCCATGGTGTTGTGCTACACTACATGCAGATGTTGAGTGTGTTCATTCTCTTGACGGTGACATGCAAACAAATGTGAGAAAGGTATACCACTTATGTTGTGCATGTGTGCTTGCTGTGTAAGATTCCTCCAACACATGAGCGATGGGATCGTGTAGTTCAAGTGGAGGAAGTGAAATCTAGGTGTTTGGTTGATCTTCAATGCAAAGAAGAGAGTGATGAGGAGCCTTGAGTGTTTCAAAAATTTCCTGACCAGAAGTGAAACCAACCTCAGGATAGCGAGGGCCTGACATAACCATTAGCTCGAGTTGAAGTGCCTTGACAGTCTGCGAGGTTTCGACTTCATTGACATATAGATCATTGTACACTAGTGTCTTAGATAGATTAACAACGATTGAATCAACATCGTGATCAGATGAAGAAGCAGAGAGATCACGACAGCCAAGATCAGAAAATTTAGGATGTTTGTTGGCATCCTCATGATTTGATGAATCGGGCATAGGGGTAGATGAGAAGCAAAGATGTTCACCCTCTGTGTTTTCAGAAAAGACAGATGACAAATTGGACGGATTTCCGGAGGAAGATGTTTCCTCTCCGCACTGTGATGATAGACTGACATACGACATGTCTTGTGAATGATCGGAAGTAGAAACATCAGGAAATGGGTTTTCACAGGGGAAATAAACAGTGGAAAAATCACAAGGGATGTTAGGATGAGGTGGATGAGGCGCGACTGGAAGGGATTCATCCTTCACCGCGGGTTCTTCTTTAGATTCCCGCACACATTCATCATGAATGATGGCGCAAGTTGGTTGCATAATAGTAACTCCGTCGACAACTTGATTCTTGTTCACAACAGGTGAGGAGTCCGGAATGGAAGAACACAAGACATTACAATTCAGAGGATCAACAGAATGCGAGGATGGAGGTCAAGGGAACGAATCGACATGACAACCAACAGGCTTGCAAGCCAAATCTGTGTAGATATCAAGAGCAAGTGGGGTGGGAGGATGTGAAAGTTCAACAGAGGTATGTGCATGATCTCCCATATCACTCCGTGGTGGTGGAGCTGTTTGATGAGGTGAAGGCGAACAGTCACTTGTGATAGCGACTGTGCATACTCATGATTGCACAGTTCCATCACCGGAGTATGAGCGGGATTCGAGTGATTTCAAGAATTGCGTATTTTCAGATATGTAAAGAAGATACTCAAATCTCCCATCGAGAAATTCCCAATCAATATCATCTTCGGGGAATCAGTATGAAAGATTACAAAATCATGTGTGAAACTGTTCAACGGATTCATCGGGTGCTTTTTGTAATTTCATAATTTCTTTGTTGAGTGCTTTACGATCAAAGTGATTGAAAGCATGGTCTATCTCTACGACCAGATGAGCAAGAGAATGAATAGATTTTTCGAGCAATGTGGCACACCAGTGCATTGGGTTCCCTCGAAGTGTGTAGACGAACAGCGTGCAGCTCATGTATTCTTCAAAGAATCCATGTCTTTCGCATGAGCCTACAACGCCCATTATGTTCCTAACCAAGGCTACATGGCCTCCACCATCATATGTTTTATGAGACAGGTTATCTGAGAGCTTTTCCAAGATAATGAAGTTGTTTCCATAAGACACGCACTCCGGAAGAGCAGCTCGATAGTTAGTCATGATAGATATGTAGAGATTCAAAATAGATGTGAGGACTTAGCTTGTCATCTAGCCATCCTTCTAGCGCCAAAATGTTGACGGTGCTGGACCTGCCAACATGTAAGGGGATCTCCGTAGTAAGAAGTTCTAATTAGACCCCAGACCGTTTGGTGTAGGAGTCCCAATAGTGGGTCGTACGGTAATGCCTTGACCGTGATTTCGCACAGAGGCAAGTAAGATAACTCTATTGGTAGCAAGGGTGTGACAGCTACAGTAAGACAAGGAAGGAGTGTGAGAGGTTCTAACACACTGAGGGTGAGGTGAGTGCGCCCCTTGGAAACTTGTGATAACACTCACTTGGAAATAAACACACGAGCAATGACATAGAAGGCAAGTTAGCAAGCAATCCAAAGTGATGGTTAAACCAATAACACGTTTCAGAAAGATTCATACATACTTATACAGAATAGTCTATACATGCATGCGTAAGGAAGCAAATACATATATCATTTAGAGTAAACCAGATAGCATAGAATACAATACAACATATGCACAAAACGTGTTGGCTCTTGTTATATTAAGAATTATAAGTTTCAGTAATACAATACATCCATGTCTAACCACTAGTTCCAATAGTGTAACGTTACAGCCACAACCGTCTGCTCCTCCAAAGAGATGTACTAGCTCTGCGCAGTGGAGAAGCCAAGGCTCGTTACAATATTGTCCAAGCTCTCTCTAAGATAGTCTTATCGGAAGCTTGGCTCACTAAAATCCTTTACAATGAGTTATGAGGTTCTATTTATAACAAAGGTTGGGATGACCCTTGACATTCCCCTTTGTGACAGTTCATCTACCCTCATGAATCTTCATCTACTCTATGATTGTTACATCCAACTATTGACACTTGAACTTCCACTTGACACGACGTTACATTACAATGCACATGTGAGACAAAATGGCTTGAGCAAGCCATGCAAGACATCACTGACACTCGGTCCATTGTGGTGAGACCAACTCTTTGACATGCTTGTGATGGTGAAGGTAGTGAGCTGATGCTAAGCTTGGTTGTCCGTGATGGTGTGCATGCACCCCATGGTGACATCTTGTTGAAGCGAACTCTTGTCTCCATTGCATCTTGGTGCATTGGTGTGGCTCCTTCATCCAACTCGTCTGCTAACATGCACATGGTCTTCTTGGTGCAACCGAACCAGCAACACACTGATGCATAGTGTCTATGTTGATCTTCCAATGTGTGTTGGTGGTCATGTGCATCAATTGTCAACTACATGGTCAACTCCAATCAGACTTGCTTCTTGTATTTGCCTTGGTGAGTGTGTTGAATGGGTTGGATTGCATGCATGCGCATAATGACATGCATGTTGTTGAATCCCTTGCATGCGATCAACAACACTGCTCACCATGCCTGCTCCGTGATAACTACTGGGACAGATCTATAACTTGTACGGGTGAAGTTTCATCCATGAGTGCATGTTGCGCCCCCTGTTGTTCCTATTACTGCTACAACTCATTCGCTTGTCTGTGTAGCTCATGTTCTTCCTTGAGTTGCTACTTCAACTCATGCAACTCCTTCTTTGTTCTATTCTCTGTCTTTGCGCGATTGCGTCATCACCTCATAGCCTAAGTCCCCAAAGTTGCTTTCATCATCAGTGGATCTACTTGAGCTTGCAACATTGTTTCGCCTCCATGTTGTCAACAACCTTCCTCTTGCATCCGTTGCATCTGGTATGTTGTTGTTCATGATGTTGCTCGTTGTGATGTTGTTGTCATCATATCTTGATGTAATTGTCTATGAACAACTTGATGTCTTCATGAGTAGGTCAGCTCATAGACACTTGATTGACTGCATCCCCAAGTGTGCTATGAACGGTGTCTTCGACTTTGCTCTCCTATAAACCATTGTACCTATGCTGTTGAGAGGCAAATGAACCCCTGCGATACCTGGAGACATGGCAACAATCATGGCAAGCAATATTCCAGTAGAATACCAAAATGAACTTGAGAACTGACTTGCAACATACCTGTGTGACTGAACATGAAGGTTGCACAATTTCTGTCGGAAGGTCAGGAGACTAACTGCCAAGACTGTGCAAGGCACAGTTTGGGCTGCTGGCAGACTGACTAACTGTTGGAACTGCGTAATGCACAGTCTATTCTGGCTGCTGACAATTGGAATTGCGCAATGCACAATCTGAGATGGCAATGGTTGCAGGCTAAGTGACTGCATTGTGCAATTTTTTGGGCCAGCTGTCACTGTCCCTCAAAATTGCGCAATGCAAGACTGGAGGACAGTCACTAGGCAGAAATGTGCATTTCCTAAGAGGAAGACAGAGCCTTCCTTCTCAAGATTGCGTAATGTTGTCTTGGTGAGGTGGAGTCCGGGCCAAGGTTGCCCAGACTCATCGACGGGCAACTGAAAGTGAAAGTGAATGCGGATGCATGGCGATGTTGAGTGTAATCATAAGTGAATGATCGTGCATGCAAACAGTGAATGATAGATTCAAAAAACGGAACAACATGCATGTGAGTGAGGCGAGTCGCCGAATCGGCGACCCAGTTTCATGCATGCGACAGCAGTGAGATGTTAATGAAAACTGAAATGGTGCTTGTACAAGCTAGTATGTATCAAAACGACAGCAAGTGCTCACTAAAATCAAGCAGAAAGCATTCATATGAAGAAGAAGAAAAAAGTAGTGCCAGAAATGCAACACAAGACATGGAAAGTGAGTTTACCCCAAAATAATTGAGCTGAATGTGCCGACAGCTCCTCGATGTGATGTGGGATGTTAGAGCTGCAAGGTTGATGTGAGGAAAGAGCTCTGCAGTGTCCAGTTGATGAGTTTTGATAAAATCAAGGTTGTGACGCGCATGCCATAAATCTAGGGAAAGCGACACTTAGTGGGAGGTTTCTAAAATGATCCTTGCATGTAACCTCCAAATGCCAAAAATAGATCCCTGAAACAAGGGATGCAGTTGTATGATGCCTTGGGAGAAGTAGCCCATGCATGCAAGTTTATTTTCCTCGGTCACGGAGGGAACCGATCAACTCAGCTGCACATGAAATAGGTTGCTCAACTACTGAGAGAAAATGTGCATTTTTGGCTAGGAGCTGGGCTAGCTGCTCAAAAGATTTGCGCAATTTATGGGCAGAGCAGCTGACTGCTACGTAGATTTGCGCAAATTCTGGGCTGAGCAACCCAACTAGGAAGGATTGCGCAATTTTCTGAGCGAACCTTGCTCAACAGAATTACGCAATTCTGAGGGCCAGTAGGCTGCTAGTCAGGATTGCGCAATTTCTGGAGGGAAGGCTGGTTTCCCTCCAAATTTGCGCAAATTCTTGAAGGAGTTTCTCAGCCTACTGCTGGACCAAGTCCGGATGAATAGACTGTGAGGGGAATGCATCAAGGTTTGGTTGACAGGCTGTCTTTCTGCAAGAAAATCACTGGAGCTTGTGTACTTGATGAAGCAAGACATGCTACTATGAAGGTTGGTAAGGAGGCTCCAAAACGAAGCTAAGGAAAAATTTTGGAGGGTGTTTGTAGCCCCTACAACACCATGATACTTGGGTTTTCCATATCGTTTTGATGATGTAAATGCGCATATTCACAAGCTCGAATGGTGTATAAACAATGCCATTGTTTGCGCAAGGGATCCATGAACTCGTTGATCATATTATGTGGGCTTTACATGATTCACCATCATGTTTTAAATCTTGGTGTGGCCTCATATCATTCCTTCATGGTGCCACTTACACCTTGTGCATGATTAGAGTGTGGGTTGGTCCATTACGATGACACCATATGTGTTTTGAGAGGGCTTTGATAAAGGTGAGGCCTACATTTTAAGACTACCATAAAGAATGAAAGGTGTTGTTTCCATAGTGCGACTGCGAAGGGGTAGCACTCCTTTGTACAGGGGTTGTGGCCCCTTGGCTATGCCTTGGTATAAAATAGAAGGTGTTGTCTCTATTGCCCTGCATAGCACAATAATACATGTGTTAATTGCATGATATATATATAATAATAATGCTACAGCCTAGGGTGCATTAATGCATGCTCAATGCTCTTTCGAAAATGCCATGTTTTGGACTTCGGTAATTTTATACAAGTTTTTTTAATATCGAACACATGCATTAACTTGACATCCAGGGTGGTGTTAACATATCAAGGGATCCCTGTAATGATGCAAATCTAGTGGGATGCGATGCTTGTGGGAGCACATGGATGGGGCCATAAGGGTGAGGTTGAAATAGGCAGGTGACTCTCATTCTGACCAGTTAGGGCTTCAAAAATGTTCACGATGAGGACAAAACCTCATCAACCCTAATGAATTTGGAAGGGATAAGGGTGACGACGAGGAAAAGTCATCGAGGAAAGTATTCCCATAAACCCTAACGCCTATCGATATGGTCATGCTTCAAGATGAGATGATGAGGGTGAAGATGATAAGCATCCTAAAGAGTGGGGATTAATTTAAAACAGGGTTGGGGCCTCAATCACATACCTTTACAGTTACGAGGATGCAAGGGGAACAAATAATCCTCCCAAACCCTAATGCACATGCTGAGGTGAAGGATCCACCAAGAACCTGGGGAAAATGTTTTGCAATGACTCTCACCATGATGCCATGCGATGTTGATGAGGATGCACCCCTAGAGGCATGCGAATTAGGTAACAACAGGGAGGGGATCACTCTTTTGACAAGCTAGGGTTTCTCCCAAACCCTAATATTGTCAGTCATAATGAAATCCAAATTGAATGCATGCTTGTCCAAATATAGGGCATCTATTGATTGCGATGCATATCATGAGTTTCAAAGTCATGGGAGACTCTTAATCGCATCAATGGAGCTATTGACCTTCAAAACCCTAATGCGATCCTAAGGCATATGTCTGAGATAAAACATGATGCGCAGATGCAACATATGAAACGTGAGTGGGCACACCAAAGGGTTGGATAGGCAAGCTCGCAGAAAGAGTAACCAGTTGGGGGTCCTATCAAAACCCTAGAAGCTTGGAGTGAGTGGTGGGGTACCCAAAATTTTGAATATGCCCAAAACTTTGGGTGTTGTTTTAGTGGCTACAACAAAATGATATCCAAGAGCATTATTATTCCTTCATCATGAGTATATATACAATAAGGAAATGGTTGGAGCAGTTATACTTGCTTCCAACTAATTATTAGTCAAGTTCTTTAATGCATTTATTATTTATTACAAATTTACTTTTGTGGTGTTGTAGGTATAAATTGTAATGATTATTACAAGTGCTTAAAATGCCTCCCAACATTAGTCATGAGCAAGTGTGTAGAAACATTAGTGAGTCTCTAGTGCTTAGCTACCCCACCCAAAAATGGTCCTCTTGACTCTCCTGTTACATCAATGTTCCTATGAAGTAGTGTTTGGCTCATCCTACCCCTACACAACACCTACAATGGAGCCCATTCTTCAACCAACCTACCATTTCTCTACTTTCTAGCTTTTAAGGCCACAACCTAGGGAATGAGTATGCATCTCTTATTATAGGGGGTTGAATCAGTTCAATTTGTATTGTCACCATATTGTCCTTTAAGCTCATTTTGTGTGTGTATATTCATCTTATGTCTCATTCTTGAATGCCTACTTCTCTTGAAATCAATATGATCTATGAGTGTTATGATAAAATGCTCTATCAATTTCTAAAAATATTTCTTGATCAATTCTTCAAAAATCAATCAAGTACTCCATGTCTCTACTCCAATATTTATATGCCCACTACTCTATCAAACTCTTCTTTATTGCTTGTCAAAGTCATTTATTTGTTACTATCAATCATAGGTGTGATTCTTTATGCTTTTGGGTCTCTAACAATGTATGGAGTCTACATTTTACAATACATGAAGGACACCTCAACTCACTCAACTAAAACTCTACATGATCGTGACTTGAATCAACTTAAAACATGACTCAATAGACTCTATGATGACCCCTAAACTACAAAATCTCTTTTGTCAGTACAATACTTTTACAGACTCGATAAAGTGAATTCAACTGGATATCGAATAACATCAACAATGAGCTGATATCATTAATTGGATATTGAATTAGCTTACATGTTGGAGAGAATTCCTATGTTAAAAAGGACTCAAGCTTAATAATCTCCCTCTTTTTGTTGACTCAAATTTTACAATAAATTATGACTTATACGTGGTTGACTCAATCAATAATGTAACACCACCTCCTCCCAGGTCCAGCCAAGAAACCATCCAGTCGGGCAAACATGTAACGAGAGAGGTTACTAAGGGACTCAATATCTTAGGTGACCTTAAGGAAATGGAATCAAGGAAACTCATCAAACAAACCCATCCACATCAGCAACAACACCCTCATGAGACATGTCAGCCACTCATACAACTTGTCCCTGAGTCCCACTGATGATTTAAGCCTTTTAACCCAAATTCACTCTAATGATATAGGCAAGACAATGACCAGCATCTCAAAGTTGTTATCATAAGCCTCAATGCCAACGACTGTGGAATTTTTCTCAGCAAAACTGTGCTAGCGACCCAGAGATTTGAGCTACTTTTCTAGCCCAGAATCTCTGCCTCTGCCCAGAACTTGCTACAACCTTCAGAATCATTCAAAGACGTGATAACAATGTTGATAAATCAAAAATAAACCTCGGGACTAAGCCTGAGCATCCCTAACCGAGATTGACATTCTGTCAAACACTTAGCATCAATGCAACCTACAGGTCTAGGATACAAGACAGAGCATAAATGAGTGAAAGAACTTATGAAACATAACCAGAAGGATCACCTCCTTCTCCATTGAACTATTATATCATCAATTAGGTATTACATCCATCCATTTAACAATTACAGTAAATACATGAAATGACCATGACATGAACCAATCATTTAACCATGCTTATAACTAGCATAAAACCATATAATTATCAGAGATGTGACAACCATTAAATCCACATATGAACCAGTGCAAAAGTAAGAGAACTTAGCTTTGATTAATCATAGGAAAATCCGACCTGGTTTGGGACTTCCACGTACCACCCGACCATAAACATGGCTGAACCAAATCTATCTTTTAGCCAGTCACCCCCATGCCATATTCCAAGCATGAATCTGGGATCTCATAGAAGAACCAATCTAAGAACAACCAAGGGAATCTATAGGTTAAACCACCTCCACCCTCACCAAACCAAGATCACACAAAAACCGGTGCTCTAATCACAACCAAACCAAACTTGGAATGCCATCAAGAATCCATCACTATCCTTGGGGAATTTTTTGTCTCCTTGTCTTTCTAGCTATACCGCAATCTAATCCTGGATCACTAGGCCCTAAATCGATACCAGCCTCTCAGGATTTACTGCAATCCAAACCCGGATCACTAGGCCCTAAACCGAGACTTCTCCCTCAGGCTTTACCATGTATTCTGCCAAAACTGGTCAAGGGATTCTTAGGCATTTGGGAATGAAACTTGAGACCACCTCCGACCCAGATTTCGAAATCCATCTGGAAAAACAAAGCTCAAAACTGAGATAAACATCCCAACATACCATGGAATTTGGAAAATGCAAGGCTAGGCTGAAAACCACTGTCACAACCCTACAAAACCATGCCGCCAACAGCAAGAGAACCATACACCAACATGCATGCCCAAACCAGCTAGGAAATTACACATGCAAAATGCTACCTACAAGTATTCTTGTTGAAGTTGCTTGATCCTACTTTCCTTCCTTGATACTTGCTTGCTTTTCCTTTCCTTTGCTTGATTTTCCTTTCCTTGCTCCAAACTAGAGTGCTCCAAGAAAGCTCTAAGTGACCAAGAGTGAGAGAGAGAGAAATGAGAGAGATCCTTAGAATCCTTTTTAGTAATGAGGCCTCTATTTTCTTCATTTTCCATTATTTTCTTTCTTTTTCCTCCTCGCATGCAACATGTAACCTTTTACCTTCCTTTTCTCCTATTTTCCTTTATTTTCATAAATAAATGTGCCGAAAATGCCTTTTTGCCATTTAATGCCTTTGCCAATTTTCCTTAGCCAAAACACACATCCAGTGATGCCCACTAGGATATATTTGCCCAACATTTAGCTTGGAATAAGTGTCCCTTAACCATGATATTATTTTGCCTTTATTAACATTATTACATAGAATTTTCACTAAGGATGTTACAGAACACCCCCCCTTGGGGAACATCGTCCTCAGTGTTAAAGCACACCAAGACATCAGGAAAACCACTAAAAAGAAACATAATGCCCATGGAGATTTATAACTTAGCTCGTTGCAGTATTTGCAATGAAATACCCACTCAAAAGCAAAACATCATGACAACATGACCAGATAAAAATCATACCGCATACTAGAGCTTTATAACATAATTCATTACGATATTTACAATAACCACATATACACATATCTACATTTGCTAAACCGGAAAATAAAAGGATACGATGCCCGTATCAATCAACAAGGGAATCCATAGGATCACACCTCCAACTTCAAAAGTAGTACCATGATTCACCTCCTTCCCAAGAAGTCTAGAACCCACTGTCACAGTCAAAGTTGCATCCAATGTCCAGTGCTACAATCATGCGCCACTTGTCCTATCAGTGAACATTTATCGACTCATTGTTCTAGGGCGCACTCCCAATGTGCATCTGATTCCATCTAGAAATGCTCATGACCAAAACCATATGTCTGCGACCTTCCCTTTTCTGCTACACAATCCCTCAGGAAATTCGGTCACCCCGCTTTGTGTAGTCATTGACCTTCCAAGTTCTCCAGAATCCCCTAACTTGGGCAATCCATCCCTTGGCAAGGCTTCCTCACATCGAAAGATACAAAACCAAGGCATATACCTACCTCAAAACCATCATATAAGTCATAGCATGCTCCTAGAAATCAATCGACACTATTGGGTACCAGTGTCCCACAATGGCCCTGCTCTTGAAGTGATTTACTAGCATATTGTTGAATGTTCCAATTCCTTTTGTTGTTGCTGCCAATTCTTGCAGTCGATTTCAACCGCCCAACAAGGCATGTTCATGCATTCCTATCCCAAGCACATAATTTCTATTAGATTCAAATAAATTGAAATAACCCCAAATCATACCTCATTGGTAGTTCATCAATAAGGTACACTTGCAATCCTGTTCGCTTCCTGTCACAACAAGTCAAACTAACTGTTTGATCAAAACATCATGTATAAACATATCACATCTGGTTAGCTCAAAACACAACCATCATAGATCAACATCATAAATCACATGTAACCATTATAAACCAAAATCATAAATCACATATAATCATCATATACCATAGTCATAAATCACATGCATAATAAAACTGAAATAAAATGTTGATACTTATCCTTTCATCAATCCTTAGCTTCTACCTTTTTCTTTATTTTGTATGCACTCTGGATTAGTTGCCACACCAGACAAACACCCAGTGCCTTCTCCTCAACCATGCACACATACACATAGTGTGCATCACGCACATACAGCTAGGTACACATGTCATACAACACCATGCAATACATGCATCTACACCAATACCATATGTACCACATGTACACAGTACCACCTGTACACTGCAACCATCTGCACAACGTGTGCACAACATCACATGTACACGGCACCACCTGCACAACGTGAACACAACGTCTCATGTACATTGCACCATTGTACGACGTGTACACAATACCACATGTACACAGTACCACATACACGACATGTATGCGACACCATATGTACACAGCGCCACATGCACGAGATGTACACATCACCACCTGCACACAGTGCCACTTGTTCAACATGTACACATCACCACATGCACACAACACCACTTGTACAATAATGCACACAACACCATATGCACATAGCACCACATGTACAACATGCACATAACACCACCTATACATAGCACTGCAATATCCAACATGTACATAGCATCATCTATACACAACACCACATATGCAATGTCTGCAAAACACTACATGCACATAACATCACTTATGCAACATGTGCATGACAATAGTACCACACATCCAAAACCACACTATCTTTACCAAGCAACCTTGCTTCCAGTGTCTTATCCATGATTGTCCTAGCATGTCGAAGACCACACTACTTTCACTTCACTAATGTATCCCTGAGTATAACCTGTCCATAACATAAGCATAGGCATAATACAAGCATACAATATAAATCCATATTCACGTGATATTGACCTCATATATTTGTCATGACTACTCTTCCCACTTGATTCCTCATACCCAGGAACTTCTTCATGTCATTCGCCTGTGTAAGCAATCATTCCTCCACAAGGACGATTCTTGATGACACTATCATATAGTGACATAGATACATATATAATCTGTCAGATGACATCATACATACATACATGTATACATATATAAACATCAGCATAATCATGATCATAACATAATTACCGAATAACATAAAGTCTAGGTAAAGAGACCTTCCTTTATTCATGCACAACATTGAGAACACTTGTTCCCAACATAGCCAACGCATCTGACACCTCAAATCCATTTACTTTACCTTTTCTATTTACGTTTCACGTGTTTATATTGCCACTGTCTGTTTACCACTATGGACCAACCAGTCCAATCGATTGTCATAGTATTACTTTCCATTGCACTTACTCATGCACAAAGATACATTTGAGTCTTACATCACCTATCGAGTACCACACAAATTTCCTTGAGCTCCATCAACTCTTCCTCTTCCCCAAACAATTCCCAAGATTCAAAACATAAAAAAGAAATACCAAGAAACAGACAAGAAGCAAAACAAGAGAAAATCGTGGCAAACCAATCAACAATACAACACCACAGACAAAGTGGCATGATCATGCACTAGACATATAAAAATTTTAAATCAAGCGCGAGAAAATCACAAAATACCCAAAAGGACAAGACTAACAACAGACACCATGACTCAATCCCCATGGTTCCCAAGGAAAACTCAACCTGAGACTTCTTGGAGATTTCATGGCAACCTCTCTTGCCATGCAACTCCCTAAATCATTTGGTCATTAACACATAACTGTTAGTGCATAAATAAACATAACAATACACCAGTTACCTCATCTTCTTGTGCCAAGCACGTTGCTTGGAACTGAACATCTCCACGCCATCTCTCAAGGGACTCCAATCCTTTGACAGATCCACCTATAACTAAAGACTAGATAATTTACCTGTCAAGTACATGTTCATGAATATAACATGAATCCACATAATGTTAGAAAAGATTAAGGTTAAGAATACTTCCTATGTGTAAAGTAATCATTCTTTGGAATTAGGGTTTCCAAACATAGCCAAAGGAATTCTTTCCTAAATCCTTTCCTTTACATTTTTACCTTGTTGCAATCAAGGCTTCCTATGTAATATCACAACACCCAACTGTTAGTTATATAAACACATTAATGATTACCTTGTCACGCTAATACCAAGCATGTTTCCTGCAACTGCTCACACATGTCAACCACATGTTCCAAATATCAAGACAATCATATCTATCAATTTGAAATAAGTATTTACCAAGACTAACAATCATGACATAATCCATAGTCAACTCATAGTCATTGGACATAATGCTACAATTGTCAACTACATTCAAGTACATATCAATTGTCTCAACGCATACGTGTTAGTACAATCATCTTAAAACATAATCATTTGAACACATACTCATATTATGCAATTCATCAAACATTCAACCAACTTGCAACCATGCCATGTTAAATAAATCAACTAGATGACCTAATCAAACAGTCAAGCACCACATATATGACATAATCAAACTCATACCTTAATGTATCTCAGGGGAGGCAATCTTCTATGCACAATCAAGCTAGTTAGCACGATATAACTTCTCAATGCATCAACTTAAACGTAAATAAGATCATGTTATCCACAACAATCACTAACTAATATGTTCGCATCATAAGATCATAAACAAGTATCATTTATGCATAGCAATCAAACATGTATGGTCGACCTAGATTAGTACAACATAACGCAACACAATAAGTCGACTCATACATGAATGTCATAACCCTAACCATCCACATAGGCCAATCCAATTTAGTGTGATACATATAACATCAAGGTATAAATTCTATAACCCTAATCATCAAGATAACTATCATTTAACAACAACAAGTTAACCTATAAGATATTTCATCAACAACATATAACATAATCCTTAAGTTATCTAACCTAAAGCAACAATAGAAATTCATACAACTATAGGTTACTATCATTATTTATTATCCTACACATGTGCATATAACTACACTAATCAACTAACATCTATCATGAATGTAACCATAACATCAAAAGACATGTACATAAACCTAATGTATATAAACCTAATTCATGTAACAATTCTTAACTTACATACATGCATGCCAAACATACAATACTTGTATGATGATTTTCATCTCCTGCTCTATCTCAACCAACACATTAGCATCATAACATACCAATATCACCCTAATGACCTAAATTTCATACCATGACTTCACAAGGCATGTTTGACCTACTATTCATGCATAAATATAACCAAGACCATACATGCATGACAACTACATCTAGACATATAACACATGAGTACCAAACCATATACACCTCATTATAGCTAGAGTCCAATCATCAATGCATGACCATATCAACTTCACAAACCATGACCTCATGCATGACAACAACCATTACTCCATTGTACACATTTCCATATGCAACCATCAACATGCATAAGTAATGCCTAATCAAATACACAAACGGATGAACGCATGTAGTCGAGCATAAGAGATCAATTCTTGTAATTAACTGACAAGACTAATACATGTAATCAAACAACCAAGAATGCAATCTAGCATACAAGAATGTAATCAAGCGACATATAATCATGTAACCAGTCATATACTCCTGATGACACATTCAACAAAATCAATATCAATCTACAATCATGATAACCTTACTACCATCATGACCAATCATTATGTAATGCAACAAGCACATGGCATGCAAGTGTAAGAGACACACACACAACTTACATGCATGCATTACCAACACATACACCTAAGGAGAGAGAAACCATGCTCTGATACCAATCTATAACACCCCCTCCTCCCAGGTCCACCCAAGCAACCAGCCAGCTGGGCAAACATGTGATGAGAGAGGTTACTAAGGGATTCAATATCCTATGTGACCTTAAGGAAATGGAATCGACAAAACTCATCAAACAAACCCATCCACATTAGCAACAACACCCTCAGGAGACATGTCAGCCATTTAGCCAGCCTGTCCTTGAGTCCCACTGATGATTTAAGCCTTTTAACCCAGAGTCGCTCTCATGCTATAGGCAAGATAATGACAAACAACTCAAAGTTGCTCTCATAGGCCTCTGTGCCAGCGACTGTGGAATTTTTCTCTGCAGACTTGTGCCAGCAACCCCAAGATTTGAGCCATTTTTCTAGCCCGGAATCCCGACCTCTGCCCAGAACTTGCTACAACCTTCAGAATCATTCAAAGACATGATAACAATGCTAATAAATCAAAAATTGACCTTGGGACTAGGCCTGAGCATCCCCAACTAGGAATGACATTCTGTCCAACACTTGACATCAATGCAACCTACGGGTCTAGGATACAAGACAGAGCATAAATGACTGAAATAACTTTTGAAACATAACTAGAAGGATCACCTCCTTCTCCATTGAACTATTATATCATCAATTAGGTCTTGCATCCATCCATTTAGCAATTACAAGTAAATACATGAAATAACCATGACATGAACTAGTCATTTAACCATGCTTATAACCAGCATAAAACCATATAATTATCAGAGATATGAAAACTATTAAATCCACATATAAACCAATGCAACAGTAAGATAACTTAGCTTTTATTAATCCTAGGCAAATCCGAGCAGGTTCGAGACTTCGATGTACAATCTGTAACACCCCTCCTCCCAGGTCCACCCAAGCAACCTGTCAGTCGGGAAAACATGTGATGAGATAGGTTACTAAGAGATTCAACCTCCTAGGTGACCTTAAGGAAATTGAATCGACTGGACTCATCAAAAAAACCCATCCACATTAGCAACAACACCCTCAAGAGACATTTCAGCCACTTAGACAGCCTGTCCCTGAGTCCCACTGATGATTTAAGCCTTTTAACCAAGATTCGCTCTCAGGCTATAGGCAAGACAACAACCAACAACTCAAAGTTGCTCTCATAGGCCTCTGTGCCAGAAATTTTGGACTTTTTCTCAGCATACATATGCCAACGACCTCGATATTTGAGCCACTTTTCTAGCCTAGAATCTCAGCCTCTACCCAAAAATTGCTACAACCTTCAGAATCATTCAAAGACATTATATAAATGTTGATAAATCAAAATCAACCTCAGGACTAGGCCTGAGCATCCCCAACCAGGACTCACATTCTATCAAACACTTGGCATCAATGCAACCTACAGGTCCAGGATATAAGACAGAGAATAAATGACTAAAATAACTTATGAAACAAAACGAGCAGGATCACCTCCTTCTCCATTGAAATATTATGTCATCAATTAGGTCTAACATCCATCCATTTAACAATTACAAGTAAATACATCAAATAACCATGACATAAACCAATCATTTAACCATGCTTATAACCAACATAAAACCATATAATTATCAAAGATATGACAGCCATTCAATCCACATATAAACCAGTAGCTTTTATTAATCATAGGAAAATCCGACCAGGTTCGGGACTTCCACGTACCACCCGACCATAGACATGGTTGAACCAAATCTCTCTTTCAGCTAGTCATCCCTGTGCCATATTCCAAGCATGAATGTGGGGTCTCATAGAACAAACAAGGGAATCCAGATGTTAAACCACCTCCACCCTCACCAAACTGTGATCACACCGAAATCGGCACTCCGATCACAACCGAACTGAACTTGGAATGCCATCTTAAATCCATCACTATCCTTGAGGATTTTTTCGTCTCCTTGTCTCTTAGGCTTTACCGCAATCCAATCCTGAATCACTAGGCCCTAAACCGAGACTTCTCCCTCAGGATTCACCGTGTATCCTGCCAAAACCGGTCATGGGATTCCTAGGTCTTTGGGAATGAAACTTGAGACCACCTTCGCCTCGAATTCCGAAATCCATCCAGCAAACCAAATCTCAAAACCGAGATAAACATCCCAACATACCATGGTATCCTAAAAAAGGCAAGTCTAGGCTAAAAAGCACTATCATAAGCTGAAAAAACCATGCCACCAACAGTAAGATAACCATACACCAACATGCAAAGCCATGCATGTCCAAACCAGCTAGGAAATCACACATGTAAAAGGTTACCTACAAGTATTCCTGCTGAAGCTACTTAATCCTACTTTCCTTCCTTGATCCTTGCTTGATTTTCCTTTCCATTGCTTGCTTTTCCTTTCCTTGCTCCAAACTAGAGTGCTCCAATAAAAATCTAAGTGACCAAGAGTGAGAGAGAGAAAGAGAGAGCAAATGAGATAGCTCCAAACTTGAACTGACAAAAGGTTGCACTGACTAAGAGCCTACACTGACTAAGCTTGCCCACTGATCCTCATAAGCCTTTTTATTAATGAGGGCTCTATTTTCTTCATTTTCCATTTATTTCCTTCATTCTCCTCCTCACAAGCAACCTATGACCTTTTACCTTACTTTTATCCTATTTTCATAAATAAATGTGCCAAAAATGCATTTTAATTCCTTTGCCTTTGCAAATTTTCCTTAGCCAAAACACACATCCAGTGATGCCCACAAGGATATCTTTGCCCAACATTCAGCTTGGAATAAGTGTCCCTTAACCGTGGTTTTATTTTGCCTTTATTAACATTATTACATAGAATTTTCACCAGGGCTATTACAAATAACATAATTTTTACAATTTTCCAACTGGAATCACTAAACTACTTTAAAAAATATTACAAACTTGACTTAACTAAATTATTTGCTTCATGTAACTCTTTTTCATGCATATGACTCCATTACAATAATGTAATCATTCCACAAAATTCACAATTCAAAATTACTTAAGACTCAACAACTTTACATGAATTTTACATAAAATAATTCTCACTATCATTACAATGACTCAACTAATTCTTTCATTATACACAAGACTCGATTCCTTCACTTTAATTAATCACCCCACTTTTCACTTGATAATTCCCCTTCCTTTGCATAATAATGTTTTCGTACTTTAAACTTGATGAGAGAGAGATATTTGATATACTATTTGTACACAATGTTGTTAAATTTTACCAATATGCGAAGAGAACCAACTTATCAACACCAGACTTTCTTTGATTATCTTGGCTTCCTCCTTTGATTGAGCTAGTTTTAATAATATTTTCTTATGTTAGGTCCCTATAATACTAGTGATTCCCCCATTACTATTGTCATTGTAGCCCTTATTGTTATTATTGTGCCCCTATTGTCCCCATATTATTATTAGTGTGCCCCATAGAAACCCACTATTGTTATTGTTGTGCCCTTATGTTATTACTATTATGTCAGCTTGATTATATTGTGACCCCTTAGACTCCTATATATAGAAGGGAGGTTCAGTCATTTGTATCATCCAGTTATTGTTCATTTGTGTAATGTAAAGGAGGTTGCCCCCTCGAAGAGGTTGAATTCGAAGGCGTTGATTTATCTTTTCTATCTTTTTGTGAGCTGGTTCATAACATTTGGTATCAAAGCTTGGATTCTAGGGTTTTGCTGCTCCAAACAGGTCATCGTGGCATTTTCGCTATAACTTTTTTCTACAACATTTCAAAAGCTAAAAAAAAAAACCATTTGAGCCGAAATCGTTCTGAATTTTGGGTCCGAATTTCAGAGCTTGTCTCGCTATATTTTTGGAGATATGATCTGAGGAAGTTAGGGTTTTTGCAAACTCTTGAAATACATTCCAAACAGGTGACCTGGGGAAAATTGTCATAACTTTTGTTCTGAGCATCAGATTGAAATTTCGTAAGAAGTTTTAGAAAGAGGATGGCCTGTAGTTTTATTTATATCAGTTTCATGTACTAAGGTCAAAATAGTGACATGTGGCACTTCGTACAAGTTCTCTCTACTAAACTAGTCTATAATCAGGTCACTATGGGAGATTTGGCATAAATCTTCCTTGGAGAATCCAATCTTGATCAGACTTGCGGGGTTAGAAAGAGGACTCAAAGGGATACTGTAGGACGCGATTTCAGATATTCAAGATCTACAATTAGAGATATACAACATATTCAATATCAATCTCTTACAAAGTGAAAAAAAAAAGGTGTGTAGTTCTTTTTCAAATTTTGCATAAGATTGGTTTGAAAAATTAGTTTAAAGGAATTCAAAGCGAATAGTGAAGAATTATTAGCATTAATTGATGCCCCGAAAAAAGAAAATGGAAACACCTAGTAAGCAACCTGAAATCTCTAGCATGACTCGTGAAGAAGAGGAATAAATGCAACATGATATATCAAAATTACAAGACCAAGTACAACAAATTTCACTCTCACAAAAGGTAACTGAAGCCAAGATGAATGGTGTGGAAGCTAATATGAATGGCGTGCAAGTTAAGATGGATGGCGTGGAAGCTAAGATGGATGGCATGGAAGCTAATATGAATGGCATGGATGCTAAGATGAATGGCATGGATGCTAATATGGATGCTAAGATGAATGGCATGGATGCTAAGATGGAAGAATTGAAGATAAATTTGAATAAGTTGCTACAAGAAATGGTTACTAATGGTGAAAGGGTAGTAAAGGAAACTCATGATGAGAAAAAAAGAAATGTTAATCATGATTTCATAGACTCTAATGTTGGATTGAAGACCCACCATGTTCCAAAAATCGATATGATGAAGTTTGATGGCAAGGATCCCGGAACATGGATACTACAGAGGGAGTAATTTTTCGATCTCCATAATGTGCAAAACACACAAAAGGTACGTATTGCAACTTTATATTTGGAACCAAATCAATTTGTATGGTATTGATGGCTTTGCTCTCGTAAACAAATTCTCACTTGGGCAATTTTTACAGAAGAAATGATAGCACATTATGAGGATACAAAAAGCAACACCTTTTTTAGCCAATTGATAAATCTCAAACAAAAGGGTTCAATGATGGAGCACATTGAGGACTTCTAAAAATTGAACATAAGGGTAAAATATATTCCAAAGGAGCATAGGATTTATGTGTTCATAGGGACTTTAAAGGATAATATCCAACATGAGGTTCGCCTTTGGAAACTTGATTCATTAGAGAAGGCATTCAAGTTAGCAAGAAAAATGGAAATCAAAATTATGGCAACCAGGAAGCCTACCACTCACAACTATAAAGATGGAAGTGTTGTTGTCCCTAGCCTTCCACAATCTACAAGTTTGACACCACAACAATTGGAAGAAAAAAGAGCAAAAGGGCTTTGTTACAGTTGTGATAGCAAATACACTAAAGGTCATAAGTGTGCTGAAAAGAAATTATTCTATATATATTGTGAAGAGGAGGAAGAAAAGGAACAAGAAATGTCAAAAGAAGAGGATATACTCCAGGAACAAACCCTAGATAAAGAACAAATGAATCTGACCATATCTTGTAATGCATTGGCTGGAATTACCACTCCTCAAACCATCAAGATAGAAGGACATATCAAGAAGAAAAAGGTAATAGTGTTGATTGAATCGGGAAGTACCCATAATTTTATTCACTGTAAGATAGCCAAGGAATTGAATTGCTTCCTATATCCAGCACCAAAGTGTCAAGTGATGGTTGCAAGTGGAGGTGTTATCACAAAATCTGACCTTGATAGGCTACTGATCAAGCAAACTTTGAGTAACTCTTTCAAACCAATCTTTTGGTTGAGGCTTAGCCTCCTCAACCTGAGAGGGCTCTCTCAATAGGTTTAAGATTTTTTATTAATGATTAGATGGCTAACTCTAGGAACAAAATGGACAAATGTATAACTGGTTGACTAGTTGAATCAAAGATTAGCAAACATCTATTGGGCTATGGAGTCAAGATGATCTTCAACAAAACAACATGATCAGCAAAACATGGAAGTCAAGGCACTTAGAGTTTAGGTTTATAAATAAAACAGTAACACAATGAAACAACATAGTTTACAAGCATGTGAAGGAAGTTAGAGCATTTTCTAATGAATTCTAAGTATCACAAGCTCATACCACTACAAATAAGTAATTGAACAAGGCCATAAGAACATCAAACACATAAACTACTTGTGAATCTTGAGTAGTCAAACTGATCTCTATATTAAGTATGAAAACCACAATTTCTTACAATAACACAACTTTCTTTTGCTAATGAAATTACCAACCCTGAGGAATTCGATTCTCAAGCTTTATATAGAGTTTTACAACCTTGGATACTGTGATCCATCTTTAGAGGAATTCGAATTCCTAACTTAGACACCTATCTATTCATAAAACAAACTACTTAATTACAACTTGACAGCTAGCTGTCTTTAAGAGTCCTAATACAAATAGGAGTGAAACTCCTAAAACATGCTTTTAACAACCTTATCTATGACTTCAATACATTCTTTAATCTGCTGCCCACCCATGTCTTCGAGCTTGATGATGTCCTCAGTGCTGTTACAAAACCTGCTGAGTCATGACCTAACTGTCCTGATAACTAGGAGACAGAGTTCCTCCTTTTAAGGCCCTTAATCCCTTCTGCTTATCTTCGAGTAGTTTTGTTGGTATACATGTGGCATGCACTAATAACCCATTAACATTTCATTTTCCACCTGTGCAAAGAAAAGGAAACTCGAAAATCTGGAGGAAAGACAAAACATGATTGTGCTACGAAAATACTATGTTTTCGTAGCACAGTTTTTATATCATTTATGAAATACTTCCTGGGACTTTGCCTTCTACACCACTGCCATCTGAGAATTCATACATGATCCGATGTCTACCAGCAACTTCAAAATTTGGAACTAATCAAACCTTACCTCCAGAAAGCATCCATAAGTGCTAAATGATCATCTTCAGCAGTTTCGTAGCGTGCTACCAAACTGTTGTGTATGCTCTTTTTCAACACGGCCTTCAAAAATCTGTAGTTTGGGAGTTTTTCAAAATTCCATGAAGACTGATATGATCAACCAAAAATCAAAATCACTTACCCTTATAGATGTTCTTCTTCACAGTTGTTCTTCCTTTTATATGCCAAAACTCTTTTTATGTGCCAAAACTGTTTTAATATATCTCCTTCACTGCCCCTTTTCAACACCCTGTTTCATTATTGTTGTAGACCCTTTTCCATATTTGGTTAGTTGTATTTCTAGATCTTCAATTTGCCTCTTCAATCTCTTGTTTGTAGCTCTCAGTTGAGCATTAATCTTCCTTACAAATCTGGCTTCTTTGATTGCAGGAACAGTTCAGGTAAAGTATTGAGTTTCATTGTTTACTATTTCTGGTTTAGACACCTTTCCAGCTTCCCAAAGTGCCTTCATCCTTTTGAAATTTGTCCTTTCAGCAGCATGCTCTCTTGCTCTCACTCTTACTCTAGCAATTTCATTGTTGGCAGCTTTTAACCTTTCTTCCATAACCTCATAACTGGCTTTTTATGTTTGAGTGGCAAGAACTATGCTTTTGTCACCTTTAGGTCTTGGAGACGGAATGTCAATCAATTCTTCTTGAATAGCAGATGTTTCTTATGTTCTCCCCAGCTCAATATTGGACTCTTGCATCTTCTTGGATTGCCTGGTTAAGGGTTTTCTGGGTTTGAAAACAAATGTTGTGACATCATCCTCAAATTCCAATTTCTTGGAGGGTTTCATTTTCTTTGACTTTCCTTGATCATATTTTATCACATCTGCCTACACCAAAGGGGATTCTGCAATATCAATGGCTTTTAAAATATCATTTAAATCACCCTTCAAGCTGGAACCTTCTCCCAAGATCACTGTTTTACCTTTCTCCTTTGCAATTTGACTTCTAGTCAATCTCTTTTGAACTGGTTTACTGGTTGACTGTTCTTGTGTCATTCCCTTAACCTCAGGCATCTTTTCCTTTGTAGATTTAGGAGTTTCAAGGATGACTACTGGTGCTTTGCTTACTTGTTCTTTCACCTGCTTCCTAGGTTTCAACTTAACATACCTTTTTGCCCTGGACATTATAGACTTGCTGGTTTCTGCTGATGGAGTTCCTTTAACCCTAGGGCTAATGTCTACACCTTGTTTTTCTGCTCCAAAGTCACATAAAAACAAAAACGAAGACCATTCTTTGTTGATCCTCTTGAGTTCATGTAGAACTATCAGTTTAATTAGACCATGATGAAACAGGGAAGTTTCACATCCTTGAGATTTCAATTGTACTTTATCTGCCATCTTAGCTACACTTCGAAATAAGAAGTAAGGAAAATCTAGAGAAATCATACTAGTAAAATGTAACAGGAGTTTAAAATTATATGAATAAACCTTTTGATATCTGCCTTCACAGGTGAAATAACGTTGAATGTTGAAGAGCAAGTTGGTATAGTTGTCCTTGATGTAGTCTTTGGGAACTGCCTTGGTTAAGTCGGTTTCTGAAAACTCTGGCTTTAGGAACACCTTACATGGTTCCATGTCAAATCTGAAGTTTTTGAACCATGTCTCTTGCCCCCTAGGAATTTCTGTCACCAACGCTATGACCTCTAGAGAAATTTGCAAGTTCAGCATTCCGACCTTTTTGCTAGAGCCAGTGAAATGTAATGCAAACCCCTTTGTCACCTAAGTATGTCCTCCCTGCAATTTCTTACAAAACTTCCTACATCCTGCTTTCTTGAAGGCTTCTACAACTGCTTTGTCTCTAATTAAGACCTCAATGCTTTCAGGCTCTGTTCTAGAGCAATGACCAGACCTGTGACATTTCTTCTCCTCTGTCATCTTTCCTTCTGAATTCCTGTAACAAAACTAGCCTCTTTTGAAATTTTGTTGATCAGCCTCACTTGCCAATGGTGGTCAGCCTCGCCTGAATTGTGGATGAGGAAAACCTTGGTGGAAAATTACCAAAGCTTACTATTCGAAAAACTTCTGTTCGAGGGTTTGCATGCAAACTAAAATGATGAGACTAGCCAGCCCTTTCGAATTTGAAATTATCTTTCATAATGAACCCTAAATTCGAAATGATGAGTTTGGATGGCGACATGCTTAAGGACTGACTCCTAACTAACACCCAATAATGAAAATTATAACGGAATATTAACATATTGATGTTTGACAAGACCGTTCTCTGAATCTGCACTTTTTTTGCGCGCAGGGAAAAGTGCTACGAAAAGGGTAGTGTTTTCATAGCGCAAAACAGACATTTTACACTGTATGCGCTACGAAAACGTGGTTTCTGGGCTAATTCCAAAAATTTTCAAAATGGCTTAAGCTATGAGTTTCTAAAAAGAATGTAGGACTCATGAAACATGGAAAAAGGATGTTAGACTTTATTTGGACATAAAAATTGTAACCTTTGAGACTCCTAACCTATCACCTACCCATTAAAACATAAGGTGACTTGACACTTATCTAAGACCATGACTAAGAAAAATGTAAACCCTTGTTTTGGTGATAACAGTGGCTCCACTTGGGATAGTGTACCCTATGGCACACTAAGAACTCGTAGATCCAGTGCTATTCATTTTTTGGTAAAACAAAAATACTTTTATTTGATTTGACAAGCATCTTCTTCAAACTGTTGGGCCTTCAAGTCGGGCTTAAGCTCTCTGTTTCAGCTTGTCCTTATTAGCAATAAAAACTGACAAAGATGGAATATATACAATGTCATGAGTGGTTGATGAAACTTCAGCAAGTATAATGCTTTAGGAACCTGCCATTGACAGGCCCTCCAGCATATGATCCTCCATCAATTTCCTGCAATATATAAGTGTTGTTCCCATGAAAACCAGCAATCCTAAAAGGACCCCTCCATAAATTCTCAAACTTACCATGCTTGCCCTTTTCCTCAATTTTTACCTCCCATTTCAACACTTTGTCTTGTATTTGGAAATTGTCTTCTTTAATCTTCCTATCAAATGTATTTTTGATTCTGTTTTGAGCATGTTGGTTGTCATAGACTTCATTCCTCTTTTCCTGCAAAGCTATCAGCTTGTTTATCCTCCTCTGTATGGCATTTGGTTCTTCTTCAAGTCCTTGAATTAATTTCATGACCGGTACCCCTAGTGATGTCGAAAAAACAGCTTCAACACCATAAACTAATTCATACGGTGAAGTCCCAATTGATCTCTTTGTACATATCCTATCAGCCCATAAGGCGTACTTCAGCTTTAAGTGCCAAGCTTTCTTGTTCTCCTGCAATACCTTTTTGATGATTCTTACAATACTCTTATTTGATGATTCAGCGAGACCATTTCCTTGTGGATAGTATGTTGTAAAGTGTCCAAGGGTGATGTGATATTGATGACAGAAATTAATCATTTTCTTAGACTTGAAAGCTTGAGCATTATCTGTTATAATCTTCATGGGGCAGCCAAATCGAGACAATATATTATTCTCTAGAAAAGAAATAATTACATAATCATTAGCTTGCCTTGTTGGGATCGCCTCTATCCATTTGGTGAAGTAGTCTGTTGTTGTGAGAATCCAATGATGTTGTCCTAATGATGATGGATGTATTTCTCCAATAAAATCTAACCCCCACTGCTGGAAAGGTGCTTCCACATAGATAGGAACCAAAGGTAGAGGTACAAGTTTTCTTCTTCCTTCAAAAATTTGGCATTCATGACATGCAGCAACTCTTTTGTAAATGTCTTTAAACATTGTTGGCCAAAAATATCCCGCTCTTAGAATCTTATTTGTTGTAGCCTTCCAATAATGGTGTCCTCCGCAATCACCTTTATGGAATTCTTCAATGACCTTTTCAGCCTCTTTCTTCAAGTAAAAAATTGAGCAAAATTCCTCTTGTATCTCTCCAAAACAAATTTCTGTCAGATATAAAATATCTTAAAGATTTCAACTTAACAAACCTTGCTTTGGATTTTGTTAGATCAGCAGGAGCTTTGTGATGTTGTAAAACAAATACCACATCTTTGTACCAATCTGAAACAAGATATTTCTCATCAATTGGAACCAATTCTTCCTCATCATTAGAAATTTCTGATATTTCTACATTCAAATTTATGTCAAGACAATCCAAGTTTGACTGAGTCATTAACTTTACCAATCCTTGTCCCTTCACCAATTTGGTTGGTTTGATGTCTATATCATATTCCAGCAATTTTGTGATCCATTTTCCCCTTTTGCCATCAGGATCTGCCTGAGTTAGAATGTCTTTCACCACAGTACTTGGAACATATGCCACAATGTGAGAATGCAGAATGTAAATTCTGAAGTCTTTAATAGCTTTTACCAAAGAATAAGCATGTTTTTCTAGAATATTATACTTCAGCTCAACATTAGCTAATGTTCTACTAAAGAAAGAGATAGGCTATTTAGTACATTGCTTTCCCTTTTGAAGCAAAACTCCAGCAATTGTGTTTTCGGAAGCAAATGTAAAAACCAGAAATTCTTTTGAGAAATATGGACTGATGAGTACTGGTGCTTGTGTGAGTGCCTTCTTAATTTGCTCAAAAGAATTCTTTGCCTCAGTTGTCCATTTAATATCAACTCCTTTCTTTAACATCCTTGTTATATCTTTGACAATCTCAGCAAAGTTAGGAATGAAGCGCCTAACAAAATTCACTTTTCCAAGAAATGATTGAATTTCTTTCCTACTTCTTGGCAAATCTACCCTTTGAATGGCATTAACTCTGTTAGGATCAATCCTAATTCCATCTTTAGAAATAATATGACCAATTAATTTGCATGTAGTTAAAGCAAAGATGATTTTAGTAGGATTGAGAGAGATACCAAACCTTCTACATTTCAGCAAAAAAATTTCTAGGTGCTTAAGGTGATCTTCTTCTTTCTTTGAAAATGTGATGTCATCAAGATAAACAACCACCGTCTTGTCCTTTTCTTCAAAAAAAGCAATGTCCATTGCTCTTTGAAAAGTAGCTCCCGCATTCATGAGACCAAAAGGCATCTTGGTGTACATGAATGTGCCCCATGGTGTTGTGAAGGTTGTTTTCTTTTGATCATCCGGATGCACAAGAATCTTATTGTAACCTGAGAAACCATCAAACATAGACATTCTTTGTGAAGCAAAAATATTTTGCAAAATTGAATCCATCTTAGGAAGAGGATAGTTGTCATTTTATGAAGCCTTATTCAAATTCCTGAAATCAATACAAATTCTGATTTCTCCACTCTTCTTTCTAACCGAAACCAAATTTGCAAGCCAATTTGAGAATCTGATTGGGACAATGATTTTAGCATCAAAAAGCTTCTTAATCTCCTTTTCAATCAATGGCATGAGAAGGGGATTAATTCTTCTCAACTTCTATTTGAATGGTTTCTCATTTTCTTTAATAGGAATAGTATGCTGAATAATGGAAGGATCATACTGTTTTAAGTCAGCATAACTCCAAGCAAAAACATCAACAAACCTCTTCATCATCTCAATATATTTGAATTTCATATCAACTGAAAGAAACTTTGAAATTTTGATCATTTTAGGCAAAGCTAATGTACCCAGATTACAACTTTCTACTTCCTCTTCATCAGCTTGTATCTTTGGCGATTTGAACACATCATTCTGATCAAAAAGCTTCTCAAGAGGAATAAGACCCTTTGGTATTGAATTATTCTTTAATTTCAAGACTTCAGAATTTTCTTTAGACTCAACAAGCATGTTTTGTTGATCTACTTGTGTACTTTTAAATTCTTCTTTCAGCTCAACAAAATTCTTTACCTGTTGATCATTTTCAAAAACTTGCCAAGGGTGATATTGTCTGGTATAGCTGGTCTATGACAAACTTCAATCTCATATTTCTCATAAGAATGAATAGGAATGACAAAAAGACTTGTCGAAATAGCAAGAGAATCAGCAATGGAATTTTGGTCTCTAGTTTTGACAATGAAAAAAAAGGCTTGAAAATTCTCCAACATGTCTAAAACTAGATTATGTATGCTCTCATTCTTACATCCTTTGTTTGATAAGCACCTTCAACTTGTCTAATAACCAATTCAGAATCTCCAAAAACAGAAATATTTTGAGCCTTCATTCCTATCAAAACATCTAAACCCAAAATCAAAGACTCATATTCAGCCATGTTATTTGTGCAGTCAAAATTCAGTTTGTAAGAATAAAACTTACTCTCATCACTTGGACTTGTAATCCAAATTCCTGCTCCTGTCCCTTCTTTTCCTATTGATCCATCAAAGTACAATGACCATCATCCCTCCATCTCTTTGTTATTTACTTGCTAGTTTTCCAAGCACTGATTTTCTGCTTTTTCCCGACCACTATCAACTAACTCATTGAAAAGAATGGCAAATCCTAGTTCAGTATCAAATGAATATATAGGAAAATTCTGAGGTTTATCTTTGCTACTTACCATATAAGCCATTCTAGTCTCCCGATACAATTTCCTTTGTTCACCAAAAACGTGAATTGTGGCATAAGTAAGGTTCGTCTGCATTGTGCCTTTAATTTTTGCTGCCCATGATCTTGATAGTAACATCCCAAACGTTGGCGGAATATCAACCACAACAATGTCCATAACAATTGTCTTTGTTAGGATTTGTGTTAGACCAACAACAACATCTTTGATTAAACCAATACATTGAACTCTTTTTGACTCAAAAGAGAATATATCCTTATATGGTCTTGATACTTGTAACCCTAACCTTTCCATAATTACTTTGGGCATGAGATTATGAGAAGCCCCCGAATCCAACATAGCATTATGTAAAGTCATATCATGAATACTAATGCTTACATAGAAAGGAGGAAACTCCTCATTTTGATCATCTTCTAACCTTGGACCCAAATATATAGTAGGATTATCTTCTTGGACATTTAAAATATCAGCAGCTCCTGGTTGTGAATTCAACATCTCAACAATCTTGCTTCTATATTTATTTACCTTGAGAATCTCACTAAAAGGGACTGATATTTTAATATTTGAAATTTCATTCTCAAGGTTGAAAACATAAACAGATTTTTCAGCTTCTTTGATAGGAGGAGGAAGTTGAGTGTCTTTTTTACCAAGTGGAGAGTCTTTCTTACCTTCAGCAACCTTTGGGGTATCATTTTTGGCTTCAGCAACCTTTGAAGCATCTTTCTTAGGCTACACTTTGTTTGCAATAATCGACACATTTCTGTTTCTAAGATTGTATTGTTTTTGCATTTCAAAGATAGCATGTTGATACCCTTTAAAATAATCTGAAGGCTCTTCCCCTTGATTGATCAAATCTGACTCATCATGTTCTTCTTTAGTCAAGAAAATTCCTGACATCTTTTCGTCAAGGCAATGGATAGATTCTTCAGGAATTTCAGGATCATCTTCTTCATCAACCAAATTCTGCTGAAAAGGAGGTTTCACTGGAGGGTCAGGTTGTTGATTTCTATTTTCTCTTTATCTTTGTTGGTTTTGAGGTCTCCTAAATTTAGGGTTTCTAAATTGAGGTTCATGTTGCACAGGGGAGCAGAGGTGTTTCCAGGAGCTAACCTATCCATCAACTTCTCCATGGTTTTCATCATTGAGTCTAATTTATCTTCAGGAGTTGAAGAGGAAGGTTTCTCTTCTTCTTTCAATTTAGTTTTTCCCATTTTTGACTTTTTGGCAGCTATCATGTTTACCTCTACCTTTACTGCATCATTCTGCATTTCAGCAAGTGTAGGAGATTCTCTTTCTCTCAACAAGAGAGAAAAGTCATAATCAAATGCTTCAACATATCTCATTTGTGCTAGGGCTTCTGGAGGTTTCAAACGAGCTGGAATTGAGTTAAACACTTTATTGAATCTTTTTGAAAAATTTTGAACAGTTTCATCAGATGCTCTTCTAAGGTTGTTATATTCAGTAAGTGCTTGAACTGGATTAGTTCTGTTTCCCCATTTCCTTAGAAAGTTATCTTCAAACTCTACCCAATTTTGAATGCTTCCTGGTGTAAGAGCTTTAAACCATTTTCTAACTTCACCAATGAAGCTTTGTGCAAAAAGTATTAATTTCACATCCTCATCATCGACTTCTTCTCTGTCAAAAAAATCATTAAATTTGTCTACATGTTCTTTTGCTATAATTTCTTCATCACTACCCCAGGTAGGGATCCTAGTAGCATATTTACTAGGCAGGTCATGCAAAACAGCAGGGAGCACAAGTGGAGCATACCTAGCAGGTGCAGCCATGATTAAAGGAGGAACAGTAGTTACAGGAATAATGAGAACAGAAGATGAAGAGCTGATGTGAGGAGGACTACTTGGCTTCTGTAAACCACTAACAAATAAACTCCAATTTGGAAGAGGTAAACCAGCTTTAGATTTCAGCAGGACTTTGAAAGGGTCAAGTTCTTTCAATTTATCTAAAGCTTCCTTTTCTAACAATAGCTCAGAGGTAACAACTTCCCAAAACTCTTCTTTGTCTTCTTGGGATACTAAGGCTGAGGTGTTAATTCCTCTCTTTTGCAGGTCTAAGATAATACCAATGAGTTCTTCTTCATTTTCTAATCTAAACAACACTGCATTAATTTGATCATCAACTTTTTTGTCTTCGAGACTTCTTGAGAATTCAGAGAGCAAAGATTTTGAATAAGATGGAGTACCTGATATTTCTGAAAATCTTTGACTGACTCTTGAAGCAGTGTTTGGATTTTCTCCAATGGTAGGTGGATTGGGATCAGGATTGCTCCGTGTGTATCTCCTTCTTGAAGCCACCTTTAAAACTTTGAAAATATATGGAGTCACCAAGGTAGATTACAGCCTTGAGAAACTTTCTGAGCTCCTGCTACCTTCAGAAGTTCAGCTTCTTGATTTCGGGAATGAATAATCTTCAGGCTCCCAGCAGACACACCAAAATGTTATCACAAAATCTGACCTTGATAGGCTGTTGATCAAGCAGACTCTGAGTAGCTCTTTCAAACCAATCTTTTGGTTGAGGCTTAGCCTCCTCAACCTGAGAGGGCTCTCTCAATAGGTTTAAGATTTTTGATTAATGATTAGATGGCTAACTCTAGGAACGAAATGGACAAATGTATAATTGGTTGACTGGTTGAATCAAAGATTAGCAAACATCTATTGGGCTATGGAGTCAAGATGATCTTCAACAAAACAACATGATCAACAAAACATGGAAGTCAAGGCACTTAGAGTTTAGGTTTATAAATAAAACAGTAACACAATGAAACAAAACAGTTTACAAGCATGTGAAGGAAGTTAGAGCATTTTCCATTGAATTATATGTATCACAAGCTCATACCACTGCAAATAAGTAATTGAACAAGGCCATAAGAACATCAAACACATAAACTCCTTGTGAATCTTGAGTAGTCAAACTGATCTTTGTATTAAGTATGAAAACCACAATTTCTTACAATAACACAACTTTCTTTTGCTAATGAAATTACCAACCTTGAGGAATTCGATTCTCAAGCTTTATATAGAGTTTTACAACTTTGGATATTGTGATCCATCTTCAGAGGAATTCTAATTCCTAACTTAGACACCTATCTATTCATAAAACAAACTACTTAATTACAACCTGACAGCTAGTTGTCTTTAAGAGTCCTAATACAAATGGGAGTGTAACTCCTAAAACATGCTTTTAACAACCTTATCTATGACTTCAATACATTCTTTAATTTGCTGCCCACCCATGTCTTCGAGCTTGATGATGTCCTTAGTGCTATTACAAAACCTGTTGAGTCATGACCTAACTGTCCTAATAACTAGGAGACAAAGTTCCTCCTTTTAAGGCCCTTTATCATTCTACTTATCTTCGAGTAGTTTTGTTGGTATACATGTGGCCTGCACTAATAACCCATTAACATTTCATTTTCCACCTGTGCCAAGAAAAGGAAACTCGAAAATCTGGAGGAAAGACAAAACATGACTGTGCTACGAAAATACTCTGTTTTCGTAGCACAACTTTTATATCATTTATGAAATACTTCCTAGGACTTTGCCTTCTACACCACTGCCATCTGAGACTTCATACATGATCCGATGTCTACCAACAACTTCAAAATTTGGAACTAATCAAACCTTACCTCCGGAAAGCATCCATAAGTGCTAAATGATCTTCTTCAGCAATTTCGTAGCGCGCTACGAAATTGCCGTGTATGCTCTTTTTCAACACGACCATCAAAAATCTGTAGTTTGGGAGTTTTTTCAAAATTCCATGAAGACTGATATGATCAACCAAAAATCAAAATCACTTACCCTTATATATGTTCTTCTTCACAACTGTTCTTCCTTTTATATGCCAAAATTCTTTTTATGTGCCAAAATTGTTTTAATATATCTCCTTCACTGCCCCTTTCAACACCCTGTTTCATTATTGTTGTAGACCCTTTTCCAGATTTGGTTAGTTGTATTTCTAGATGTTCAATTTTCCCCTTCAATACCTTGTTTGTAGCTCTCAGTTGAGCATTAATCTCTCTTACAAATCTGGCTTCTTTGATTGCAGGAACAGTCCAGGTAAAGTATTGAGTTTCACTGTTTACTATTTCTGGTTTAGACACCTTTTCAGCTTCCCAGAGAGCCTTCATCCTTTTGAAATTTGTCCTTTCAGCAACATGCTCTCTTGCTCTCACTCTTAGTCTAGCAATTTCATTGTTGGCAACTTTTAACCTTTCTTCCATAACCACATAACTAGCTTTTTCTATTTAAGTGGCAAGAACTGTGCTTTTTTCACCTTCAGGTCTTGGAGACAGAATGTCAATCAATTCTTCTTGAACAACAGATGTTTCTTCTGTTCTCCCCAGCTCAATATTGGACTCTTGCATCTTCTTGGATTGCCTGGTTAAGGGTTTTCTGGGTTTGAAAACAAATGTTGTGACATCATCCTCAAATTCCAATTTCTTGGAGGGTTTCATTTTCTTTGACTTTCCTTGATCAAGTTTTATCACATCCGCCTGCACCAAAGGGGATTCTACAATATCAATGGCCTTTAAAATATCATTTAAATCACCCTTCAAGCTGGAACCTTCTCCCTAGATCATTTTTTTACCTTTCTCCTTTGCAATTTGACTTCTAGTCAATCTCTTTTGAACTGGTTTGTTGGTTGATTGTTCTTGTGTCATTCCATTAATCTCAGACATCTTTTCCTTTGTAGATTTAGGATTTTCAAGGATGACTACTAGTGCTTTTCTTACTTGTTCTTTCACCTGCTTCCTAGGTTTCAACTTAACATACCTTTTTGCCCTGGACATTACAGACTTGCTGGTTTTTGCTGATGGAGTTCCTTTAACCCTAGGGCTAATGTCTACACCTTGTTTTTCTGCTCCAAAGTCACATAAAAACAAAAATGAAGACCATTCTTTGTTGATCCTCTTGAGTTCATGTAGAACTATCAGTTTAATTAGACCATGATGAAACAGGGAAGTTTCACATCCTTGAGATTTCAACTATACTTTATCTGCCATCTTAGCTACACTTTGAAATAAGAAGTAAGGCAAATCTAGAGAAATCATACCAGTAAAATTAAACAAGAGTTTAAATGATATGAATAAACCTTTTGATATTTGCCTTCACAGGTGAAATAACATTGAATGTTGAAGAGCAAGTTGGTATAGCTGTCCTTGATGTAGTCTTTGGGAACTGCCTTGGTTAAGTCGGTTTCTGAAAACTCTAGCTTTAGGAACACCTTACATGGTTCCATGTCGAATCTGAAGTTTTTGAACCATGTCTCTTGCCCCCTAGGAATTTCTGTCACCAACGCTATGACCTCTAGAGAAATTTGCAAGTTCAGCATTCCGACCTTTGTGCTGGAGCCAGTGAAATGTAGTGCAAACTCCTTTGTCACCTGAGTATGTCCTCCCTACAATTTCTTACAAAACTTCCAACATCCTGCTTTCTTGAAGGCTTCTACAACTACTTTGTCTCTGATTAAGACCTCAGTGCTTTTAGGCTCTGTTCTCAAGCAATGACCAGACCTGTGACGTTTCTTCTCCTCTGTCATCTTTCCTTCTGAATTCTTGTGACAAAACCGGCCTCTTTTGAAATTCTATTGATCAGCCTCACTTGCCAATGGTGGTCAGCCTCGCCTGAATTGTGGATGAGGAAAACCTTGGTGGAAAATTACCAAAGCTTACTGTTCAAAAAACTTATGTTCGAGGGTTTGCATGCAAACTAAAATGATGAGACTAGCCAGCCCTTTCGAATTTGAAATTATCTTTCATAATGAACCCTAAATTCGAAATGATGAGTTTGGATGGTGGCATGCTTAAGGACTGACTCCTAGCTGACACCTAATAATGAAAATTATAACGGAATATTAACGGATTGATGTTTGACAAGATTGTTCTTCGAATATGTGCTTTCGTAGCGCACAGGGAAAAGCGCTACGAAAAGAGCAGCGTTTTCGTAGCGCAAAACGGACATTTTACATTGTATGCGCTACGAAAACGTGGTTTCGGGGCTAATTCCAAAAATTTTCAAAATGGCTTAAGCTAAGAGTTTCTAAAAAGAATTTAGGACTCATGAAACATGGAAAAAGGATGTTAGACTTTATCTGGACATAAAAATTGAAACCTTTGAGACTCCTAACCTATCACCTACCCATTAAAACATAGGTGACTTGACACTTATCTAAGACCATGACTAAGAAAAATGTAAACCCTTATTTTGGTGATAACAGGAGGAACCATAAATTGCTCTGGAAAGTGCCATAATATCAAGTTATCCATGGGAGAATATGTATTTAATATCCCAATGCTTTCCATTCCAATGGGTGGTGCTGATGTTGTACTAGGAGTCTCAGAACAAAAGTTAAGACGATTCTAGGAGTTTCATAAGCTAATATGTACAACATCCTATAGTTTTCGTAAGAAGTTTCAGAAAGAGGACGGCCTGTATTTTTCTGTATATCAGGTATTGCATTAATGAAAACCCTTTAGGTAGGGAAACACCACACATTCACTCCTTAAGGAAGGAGAACACTCCACTAGCCATATGCTTGTCCATACAATATTCCTTCACATCTCTCAATGGGGAGTCTCTAGCCTCTATATAGGATTCATACACACAATACCATGGGTCATTACCATGGTTCTCTCAATACCATACATCTAATAACATGGGCTTATCACATTATTGCTAACTACTTGTGGTCCCTTACATGATGCGGGTTAACCACTTTATTTATTAACTATTGCCCATCCCATTATTACATTATTCCCTTGGGTACCTCCCTTTGTACCCCATACTATCCCCCCTAGGTATACTACATTTAGTGTATCGATTGCCACTTTATCGCTCATGTTGTCAAATATTGTCTTAAGATTTCCAAGAATCAAATATAGAGGAAAAAGTAGGAGGGTCTCCTCTCTCTAGTAGATTCAACATCCTCTCCTGAGGTGGTAAGAAATCCAAAAGGGACTAGGCTTCCTATTTCAAATGAGCAATTGGAGGTCAAGGTCCTCAATACTTCTACCATAAGATCTCAAATTTTAGACATCTCCCCAACTCAAAATTATCTTGTGGAGCATTTTCCCATAGTGCCTTGTCACTTGAATATTGTCAGGAATGCTAAAAAAAAAGATGTAGTCAATATCTAGGTCTAGCAATTGGAGTTCATAATTCTCACTTAGATCCTATTCCCATAGGTTTTTATTATCATAAAGGGAAGCCTCCACATTTCACTTGCTATGGAAGTGAAGGGTGGGGATTCAAATCATTTCTATATGACTCATCTAGAAGCTTCACATAAGATTGAAGAGGATATTTTGGTTTCTTTGGAGGGTCATATCTAGGTTTCTAATCCATTAAAATATGTGGGTGTATTATCTACTAATATCCCCATTACACCCCCCAACCATTTCGACTACTAACAAGTCATCATTGTTTGGTAAGTCTCATTTAAATAATCCTCCTCTTTGTACTACCTCTCTAGTGGATTTTATTTTAGGAAAGCCTCATATTACTCTTGATGTGATGGACAATTAGTTGTATTCATTGGGTAACTAAGCATCTAAAGGTGTGATTTTTCTTTCCCAAGGAGTTGATGTACTTGTTTCTCAAATTTGTTATTATCGTCTCATGATTTGATTTCTTTTTTTGATGGTCGATTGGAGGGTTCTTCTTAAATTTAGGATAATTTCCAAAATTTATTTAGATGGGGGTATTCAAAACTCATATGCACCTTTCTCTAAATTTCACCTCTCTCAAGTTGGGGATCAACCTTCTACGATTTTGGGCAAACATCACAACAAGGTAGTCTTGGATACTACTCTAGGATGCCAAGTCCTTCATTCATCATGCACAATCCAATTTTGTCATTGAAATTATACTAGGAAACCAAATGTTAGTTTCATGACTCTTAGAGATCATAAGCCCTCTTACAAGGTTATCCAATGAAAATTCTCTCCTATAATGTCAGGGGTTTGGCCAAACCCATAAAAATATTGGTCTTATATAGGATTGTAGAGAATAATTCACTTTAGATCATCTTGATTTAGGAGACTATGTGTAAAGGAGTGTTGGTTGTAGATAGCTCAAGGTATTTGTTTAAGATCTGGGAGTTTACCTGGTTTGATACCAGTGGGATGTTGGGAGGTATACTTACAGGCCAATGCACTAATTTTTTGGTTTTGTGACCTTAGGTCTCCACACATCATTCAAATCTGATGACCATAATTTATAAGTCACAATACTGAATGTGTTTTTTGCTTATCTTCACAAACATGATTTTTTGCATTGATTTTCCAATACTTAAGTGGCTTAGGAACAATAATTGTTTATTGGTGATGATATTAATTTTACTTCATGTCGAGAGAAGTGGAGGGTTACAATGCTAGATTAGATCAAATTTTTAGGTTTTTCTGCATTATTTTTACCGATTGAATCATGTGGATGTCAAATTGACGGGCCACAAGCCAACTTGGAGGAATACCTTGGTGGGAGTAGATGAAGTATCTAAAAGGTTGGACTAGTTTCTTATTGTTGATAATTTGTTGGATCATGTAGTGAGATAATGTTTTTGAACATCTTTTGGCTGTGGTTTCGATCACAATCCTATTTCCCTTCAATTGGATAGGGGTGAAGAGACGCCTATATCTCCTTTCAATTTCATCCCAAGTTAGCTAGGAGAGGCATAATTTGTAGAAATAGTAAGAACATAATGGATTCCTTATAATCTTCATTCTGATTTACCTTCAAGTTGGAAATTTGATGATTCTTTGAAGGTAGTTAAACAAAATGTGTTGGAGTGATATGTGTTAGGCGGACTAATCCTTCTTGCGGACAAGATGGATCTCCCTAGATCTCAAACGAAATCTAATAACAAACAAGAAAAGAATTGCTACCTTTCCTTAGCTTATGATTGATTGAAACAAGTAATATGTGAGGGATCACTTAATGGTTTAACAAAGTGCTTGTTGAAGTCCCTGAGTGCCTTCCACAATTGGCTTCTACTCGATGCTTTAGAGATTGTTCCAGCACTTTCCACAACTTCTCCACGATGTTTCGAAGGAGATTTGCATAGATAGAAGCATACAAAGGATCAAATCATCTAGTATATAGAATGAAAGATAAATGAAACACTTAACTCAACATATATCATAAATTGAATCAGTATCCAATCATAACCTATGTGAGTGATCAAGGAATCTCACAAATGATATCATAATAGACACGATTAGGAAAGAATAGTTTATTTTTATTGAATAAAAAAGGAGAACAAACTTACAACCTCAACGCCTTGATGTTACAAACCTCTTTCCACGATCTCCAACCTTCTCCTTGGATGAAAAGCCTTCTATCCCTGTTTTTGTAGCATAAGCACCTTCAATGGTCCTCCCTAATCCTCTGGCTTGTGTTTCATTTATAATTCAAGAGGAGGAGGTTTGGGATCCTCTTCCTAAGGGATGAGATCCACAAATGGTGGGATAGGGGATCCACAAAGAGAGGGAAGTAACTCCATGATGGGAGGGATCAGGCTTGAGTAAGCATCAACTCAAAGTTGTTAGTTGGGAAAGATTCAACTAACAAAGCTTCTAGACTTTACTTTTTATTTTTTACTTGCATTGAGTCATGTGCACAGGCCACAGTGCAAGACAAAGCGCTCTTTTGCGCATATTCTAATGGAAACTTCTGCGTATGCACAGAAACTGACTAGGGAAATGCACAGGCAATCCAAAATAGGTTTTTGGGCCTTGAGATCCAGGAATTTCATTCTCTTTGGAATTGTTTAGGTTCTAGTCTTACAGAGGGTGATTTTGAACACTTTGATGGATAGCAAAAGATCCAAACCGATGGTCATTTACCTAAAGTGACAAAATGATGAGTAACAGTTTCTAAGCAAATTCAAGGATACGGATGGTCAACTCAATACATTTGAGTTCAATATTGAGAGGTTATGTGATTCCAATCATACAAGGGTATTTTCATGAGCTAAATTGCAGGTTTTATCAAAGATGGAATCTAAAAGGTCAAAATTTCGTCGAGATCAAAAATCAAATTAGAGAATGAAAAGTCATGTAGTCTAAATGTCTCTCGGTGATGAAAACACAAGATTCTTCCATAGATTTGCTAATTAGAGGAAAATTCAAAATACCATTTGGGAGCTACAGTATCCTAATGACAATTAGGATAGAGGTTTTACGTATTTAGCGCCTTCAAGGGCTCAATATATCTTAGAAATTTTTAAGAAGCCTTGATATTGTTGAGATTATCAAGATATGTTTTTTCGTCCCTAGGATGGTGTTCATGAAGGATAATGTTCAAATTTTTTAGCATGCTTATCTAAAACAATTGTAAAGAGTGATTTCAAAATTTAAAAAATACAAGAGCCCCGGGATCAATGCATAGATTATTGAATTCTTTCTTGTTTTTTTTTTATCTTCTTAAAGCAATTTTGTTAAGGGTTGTTGAAGAAGTTTAGATGATGGGGAAGGTCTTGGAGGTTTTCAACCCAACCTTCATAGCTTTTATTCCTAAGGTCTGAAAACCAAACCATTTGCACAATTTCATCCTATTTCATTATGCTATTGTGTTTACAAATTAAGGTGAAGATTTTGGTTGTTTGGCTCAAGCCTTTTCTATCTATTGTTATCTCCAATGAACAATTTGGGTTTTTGGAAGACCTTCAAATTCATTATGTTGTTGAGGAAACTCATGAATGCATTCATGTAATAAAAGTAAGGACGTGTCATATAGGGTCATTAAATTAAATCTATCTAAACCATATGATCAGATTTATTGGCTCTATGTTAGATTACTTATGATCCAAGTGGGTTTCTCACTTCATTTGGTCAATTAAATTATGGGTTGCATTATGTTTGTGTTGTTGAGAAATGTACTTAGTATGAGTCTTCATAATTGTCTCTTAGTCATGATGTAATGTATTTTTCAAAAGAAAGAAAAGAAAATTTATTATAAAATAAAACTTATTTTTATGAGCATGGGTTTCACGCTCTATGTATTTTGTTTCTAGGTCAAGCCTCTATTGGAGGCTTTTAGGGTTGATTCATAAGTCATTATATTTTTCATTATGTTCTAGACCCTTACTGAGCTTCTTGTATTAAAGGAACAAAAATATTTTAATGTATTTTTGGTCATCTACTCCTCCACCATCAAGTTGACCTACCATCTCCTCATGGCGGTCTCATTAAGGAAGCTACATACACTATGAATAGAAGTACTACTCGACATGTTTAAGTAGCCAATCAACAAGATTCGATTTGCAACTATCAAGTGAAGAAAAAAAATGTGAAGGCTAAAGACGGAAGAGACAAGAATATCGAGGAAGAAGGAGACTTTTATCTAGTAATAAGAATGTTGAAATTGGTTATTTTACTGCCACACATGTCGCAAAGACTGAGGTAAATTGCAGGATCAAAATTCATAATTGCAGGGAGGGCCTAGATCTTTGTTAACCATATTGATGAACTGACTTGTCTTGAATTGTGAAGAATTTGACTAAAGTTTGACTTGTCTGCATGGGAGGTTGACTTGATGGATGGAAGAAGTTTATGTATTGGTCAAAGGGTCTAGGTTGTCTCATTTGATTTGATTCTAAAGAAGAGAAGAATATTCTTTTGGTTTTCCCCTGAGAGAGGGGTTTTGCCCTGGCTGAGTTGCTACATCTTGTGTTCTTTGTGGCGTTTGTGATCTTCATTATTTGACATTTGTCTTGATGATAAGAATATAATGATTGCAAAGAAGAATTATTAAGAAAATATCACAAGAAAGTGTCAAGTAAAGATAAATCAAATTAATTTAACCCTAACTATGCTACCCTAAGGATTTATCAACATGGTATCAAAGCTAAGGATATAATCATGATGGCAGCTTCAATATCACTGTTGTGTGAAGAAATATGGATTATTTTCATTAGTCCTAAAGGTCAAACTATCTAGAAGAAGTGTCAAGCCTAAAAACAAAATCATCGGCAACCTTGTAAGTCAAAATCTTAGTGATTAAGGTTGCAAACTTTGGTAATAAGGGAAAGAGGACTAGAAGAGTTGAGAAACACCTTTTTGAGGAACCAAAAGTCTAAACTGCAAGCCTAGACCAAGTTGAATCCCTTGTAAAAAGGATCGAACCTCTGTGCATAAAATTAAGCTCTGAAATAATCTAAAAACGATCTGAAGTTTTATGCAAAAAGGTGATCGAATTATTCACAGGTATACTTTTAAACTCGCTTAGCTAGGAAATATAGGTCTTTAAATCTAAGAAGACTTGTGAACTCATATATATATATATATATAAAGGTTGAAGCCTTATAGTGGTAAAGTAGCCGACTTGGAAGTCTAAATGGTTCTCAGTTTTGTAAAGTATTTTAGGCTTTTTTAAAGGGTTTATTCCAGTGGTTAGTAGAGACCTAATCAAAGGGTGATACTAAGAATTATATCAGTCTTGACAAGGCTTGTAACAATTGTGGCACATTGAAGAAAACCTAGTTTGCATCCTTTTAAAGGAGTATTGAAAGCCATAAAGGACATGCCCTATTATTGAAGACAATGGAAGGAAATATTTGAAGCATCTAGTATCTTGGACCACCTTGAAGGACTATGAAAGATACAATTAGTCACCTCGTATTTCTCTTAAAGAAGACTATATTGCAGTACCTTTAAGATCAATTTCTTGATCACATCTTTAGAGTACTTAAGCATCTTAAAGAAACATTGCAAAAAACTTCTCGTAGAACTAAGGTAAGTATTCCTTGAGGTACATATAATCATTTTTACTTATATAAGGTCTAAGTCAATTTGGCTTGGGGTTTTGAAATCTCCTTATTGGTTCGAGGGTTTGTAGCTTTAATATTGTTAAAAATTTGTTGACACCTAAGTTCTAGTAATCCCCAGTTGGTATTGGAAACCCTAGTCAATGCAAAAACCCAAACCCTAATCTGATTATCCCTTCATAAGAAACCTTAACTTTTGGTGTCTAAAGTTTATATGTAGTCTAGGAAGAAATGGCAAACCCTGGTAAAGATAGAATTGGATTTAAAATCTAACCTTAGGGTTGATGTTTTTGAAAGATAAAATCAAGAATCTTAGGGTTTGGATTTGGAAACCCTAGAAATTATCCCTCTCTAAAGATTCCATGAGATCCCTAAGATTATCAAAATCATGCTCTTGTACTTGTATACTTCTCGTGGTATTTGTTAAGTGAATTTTGCAGGTACATAAATAAATGTTGATACTTCAAGGTAAGAGGGAGCCCTTCAAGAGGAAGCCCTACAAGGTTTGTAAAAGGAGAAACTCAAGGTATTTTTAAGACCACGTGATTTGTAGCCAGTCTTCTTCATACAAAAAGGTATGATCATTTTGAAATTTGATTTATATTACTAACTCTCATGTATAGGGTTTTGAACCATCAAGATTCTTATTTAGGATGATTAATCTTTGAATTAAATCGATCTTTTGTTCACTTTGATAAAACCCTAATATTTAGGGTTCATTATAAAAACCCTATCATTTTTAGGGTTTGTTGATGGTATCTAGAACATATGATAAAACCCTATCTCTTTAGGGTCTGATGAATTAAGGTTTATGACAAAACCCTTATAATAGATAAAGTAAAGGAATGAAATCCTAGATATATCTACTTTTGTATGATTGAAACCCTAACTTGTTCTAATTGTTGTATATCTAATATTAAGTTTTGATGATTATATATAGGGTTTATGAATAAACCCTATTAGAGATTGATGTAATATTCTAAGAAAACCTAGATGTAAAATGCTTTCACTGTGATTGAAATCAGGTGTTGATATCTAAAGTTTAGTTTTGATGATGAAATCTAGGGTTTGACAAAACCCTAGAAAAGATTGTTGTGAAAGTCAAGGGTATGAAAAGTGTAACCTTTGTTGACTGAAAAACCTAACTAGGTTTAGGTTTTGGACATCTAAAGATCAATTTCTTATTCAAAGTTTTGATAACCCTATATGCTCCGATTATATTGATAAAGTTGACTTCATCTATATTTGTGCTTTGTTATACTTATTGTTGAAGATTTGCAGATACATAATCTTCAATATGTTGAAGATGCTTACCTACCTCATAATTGATGATGATGATGGAAAGAGGGAGATGTAAAAAAATTTAAGTTTACATTGTTTATTAATAGATGACCTTGTTTTCCTATGAAGATAGTAGGAATGATGTTGCGTAAGGTTGCAGTTCTCCAATGATCCGAAAGAAAGAGCCTATGTGGTTGAGTTGTTGATGGATTTGTGTACTTGTAAAGAAGAAGCTTGTATAAAATAATTGTATATCTCGCTAGTTAAGAGGGAGGGCATATTGTGACAATTATAGTAAAGACCTTAGAGAAAGAAATAAGATCGAAGAAAGGCTAAAGCACTACGAATGGTTATTAATGATTGATAAAGTTGTGAACATAAATTGGATGTTTTGGAAAGTGTTGAGTTTGGTGTTACTGTAAGAAGGAAGCTTTCATCGAGATGTGTTTGAATATTGTGATGAATTAAGCGATATTAGAATAGTTAAAGACCCCAAAGATTGTTCTAGCAATCGATATTAAGAACCTATATATTGAAGTGATTAAGGTCGTGTGGCTACACTATGTTCAGATGAATAAGCAAGTAGTTGATGTGTTGATCTCTCCCTGAAAATTTTGTGAAGCATGTTTTGATTGGTGGATATTTTTGATTTGGTTGAAAGGGAAAGATGAAGTACCATAAGACTACATGTATGATGGTACTTGGGATGAAATCTTGGCCTTGTTATTATTGAAATCTCAGTTGATGTCTAGATCCTAGTGAGGGAGGGTATCGTGTGGAGCTCCGGTTTTGTTGGGTCCCTATAATACTAGTGATTACCCCATTACTATTGTAGTTATACCCCTTATTTATATTGTTGTGCCCCTATTACCCCCATATTGTTATTTCTGTGCCCCATAGAATCCCTCTATTGTTATTTTTGTGGCTTTATATTATTATTGTTAGGTCGGCTGGATTATATTGTGACTCCTTAGACTCCTATATATAGAAAGGAGGTTTTGTCATTTGTATCATCCAAGAATTGTTCATTTATGTAATGTAAAGGAGGTTGCCCCCTCGAAGAGGCTGAATTCTAAGGCGTTGATCTATCTTTTCTATCTTTTCTTGAGCTGGTTTCATAACATTTGGTATCAGAGCTTTGGATTCTAGGGTTTCGCTGCTCCAAACAGGTCATCGTGGCATTTTCGCTATAACTTTTTTTCTGTGACGTTTCAGAAGTTGCAAAAAAAACCCATTTGAGAAGAATTGACGCTGAACCTTGGGTCCAAATTTCAGAGCTTTTCGCGCGATATTTTCGGAGATATGATCTGAGGAAGTTGGTCTTTTTGCAGACTCCTGAATTACATTCAAAACAGGTGACCTGGGGAAAATCGTCATAACTTTCTCTCTGAGGATCGGATTGAAATTTCGTAAAAAGGTACAGAAAGAGGACGGACTGTAGTTTCTTGTGGGTGTTTTTTAGATCCAAAGGTCGAAACAGTGACTCGTGGCACGTCGTACAAGTTAGCTCTACTGAACTAGTCTATAATCAAGTCACTGTGGGAGATTTCGCATAACTCTTCCTTGGAGAATCCAATTTGGGTCAGACTTGTGGCATTGGAAAGAGGACACAGAGAGCTACTACAGGTCACAATTTCAAAACTAGATGACTGGAAAGTACAGAGATACATCAGAGGCAATATCGAGCTCCTAAAAAGTGAAAAAAGGTGTGTAGATTTTTTTAAATTTTTGCTTAAGCTTGGTTTGAAAATTTATTTTGAAGGAATTCAAAGGGCATAGTAGAGCATTATTATCGGTAACTGATGCCCCGAGGAAAGAAAATGCAAACACCTAGTAAGGAACCTGAAAGCTCTAGCATGACTCATGAAGAAGAGGAAGAAATGCTACATGATATATCAAAATTACAAGAACAAGTGCAACAAATGTCACGCTCACAAAAGTTAACAGATGCTAAGATAAATGGCGTGGAAGCTAAGATGAATGGCATGGAAGCTAAGATGGACAATTTGAAGATAGATTTGAACACAAATTTGAAGACAGGCATGGCAGATTTGAAGACAAATTTGACTAATTTTCTACAAGAAATACTTACTAATGGTGAAAAGGTAGTAAAGGAAACTCATGATGAGAACAAAAGAAATGTTAATCATGATTCCATAGACGCTAATGTTGGATCGAAGAATCACCATATTCCAAAAATCGATATGAGGAAGTTTGATGGCAAGGATCCCGCCACATGGATATTACAGATGGAGCAATTCTTCGATCTCAATAATGTGCAAAACACACAAAAGGTACGTATGGCAACTTTATATTTGGAACCAAATCAGTTTGTATGGTATCAATGGCTTTGTTCTCGTAAACAATTTATCACTTGGGCAATTTTTACGGAAGAATTGATAGCACATTATGAGGATACAAAAAGCAACACTTTTTTTAGCCAATTGATAAGTCTCAAACAAAAGGGTTCAATAATGGAGCACATTGAGGAGTTCCAAAAATTGAACATAAGGGTAAAAGATATTCCAGAGGAGCATAGGATTGATGTGTTCATAGGGTCTTTAAAGGATAATATCCAACATGATGTTCGCCTTTGGGAACCTGATTCATTAGAGAAGGCATTCAGGTTAGCAAGAAAAATGGAAAGCAAAATTATGGCAACTAGGAAGCATACCACTCACAACTATAAAGACGGAAGTGTTGTTGCCCATAGTCTTCCACAACCTACAAGGTTGACACCACAACAATTGGAAGAAAAAAGAGCAAAAGGGCTTTGTTACAATTGTGATAGCAAATACACAAAAGGTCATAAGTGTGCTGAGAAGAAATTATTCTACATAGATTGTGAAGAGGAAGAAGAAAAGGAGCAAGAAAGGTCAAAAGAAGAGGATATATTCCAGGAACAAAGCCTAGATGAAGAACAAATAAATCCGACCATATCTTGTAATGCATTGGCGGGAATTACCACTCCTCAAACCATCAAGATAGAAGGACAAATCAAGAAGAAAAAGGTAATAGTGTTGATTGATTCAGGAAGCACCCACAATTTTATTCATTGTAGGGTAGCAAAAGAATTGAATTGCTTCCTATATCCAGCACCAGAGTGTCAAGTGATGATTGCAAATGGAGGAACAATAAATTGTTCTGGAAAGTGCCATAATATCAAGCTATCCATGGGAGAATATGTATTGACTAGCCCAATGCTTTCCATTCCAATGGGAGGTGCTGATGTTGTACTAGGAGTCCAATGGCTACAATCCTTGGGTACAATAGCTTTTAATTTTCAAGAACTTTTCATGAAATTTTCTGTGGAAGGAAAGGAAGTTGAATTAAGGGGTATTGCAGGGAAACCAGGAAAGATAATCAGCTCTAATGGCATGACAAAGCTTCTAAAAAAGGAGCAAAGAGGTGTAATTGCACAATTATGTTCGCTAGATGTTTCCACATTGGAATCATCTATTTCTCCAGATCTCCAAAAAGTCTTGGACAATCATTCCAAGGTATTTGAGACTCCCAAAGGTCTCCCACCTATGCGTGATCATGATCATGCTATTCATCTGATTCCAGGAAGTGTTCCTCCAAACATCAGGCCGTACAGATATCCCTATGTCCAAAAAAGTGAAATTGAACGTATGGTTGCAGAAATGCTAGAGGCTGGTATAATTCAACCGAGTCAAAGTTCTTTCTCAGCTCCAGTAGTATTGGTGCACAAGAAGGATGGATCATGGCGCATGTGTCCAGATTATAGGGAGCTCAACAAGCTCACTATTAAAGATAAGTTCCCCATTCCTGTCATTGATGAATTACTGGATGAATTGCATGGATCAATTTACTTCACCAAGTTGGATCTTCGTTCGGGATATCATCAAATCAGAATGAAGATTGAAGACATTCCGAAAACGGCATTTAGAACTCATGAGGGTCATTATGAATTTTTGGTCATGCCTTTTGGCCTTACCAATGCACCTTCAACATTTCAAGGTTTGATGAATTCAATTTTCAAGCCATTCCTTAGAAAATTTGTGTTAGTATTTTTTGATGATATACTAATCTACAGCAATTCTTGGAAGGATCATGTTGAACATGTTGACAGGGTGCTACAACTATTGGAGGAGAAACAATTATATGCAAAAAGATCCAAATGTTTCTTTGGAGTCCAGGAGGTGGAATATTTGGGTCATATTGTATCTCATGAAGGAGTTAAGGTAGACCCTAGCAAAATTAAAGCCATTAAGGAATGGAAAATCCCCACATCCATAAATCTGTGAGGATTTCTTGGGTTTACAGGGTATTATCGCATGTTTGTTAAGAATTATGGGAGAATAGCAGCACCTCTAACAACATTATTGAAGAAAGATTCATTTTCATGGACTCCGGAAGCAACAAAGGCCTTTGAACATCTTAAAGAGGCAATGTGCCAAGCACCGGTCTTAGCTACACCGGACTTCACAAAAACCTTTATTGTGGAATGTGATGCTTCAAGAAATGGAATTGGTGCTGTTCTAATGCAAGATGAAAGAACCATTGCTTTTGAAAGTCGTCCAATCAAGGGAAAGTTTTTAAGCAAAGCTATTTATGAGAAGGAAATGTTGGCAATACTCCATGCACTTAAGAAATGGCGACCCTACCTAATGGGAAGACACTTCAAGGTAAAAACGGATCATGATAGCCTTAAATACTTTTTAGAACAAAGATTATCCTCTGAAGAGCAACAAAAGTGGGTCACAAAGATGTTGGGTTATGACTTTGAAATCATCTACAAAAAAGGGAAGCAAAATGTGGTGGCAGATGCACTCTCAAGAAAGGATGAGGATGTGGAAGCATTGTTGTGTGCCATTTCTATTATCCAACCAGATTGGATAAACGAAGCAAGGGAGGAATGGAAGAATGACGAAGAAGTGTGGGCACTTATTCGAAAGCTACAACAAGATTCCAGTACTTCTGATACATTTAGCTGGCAAAATGATTCGTTATGGTACAAAGATCGCTTATACCTCTGTAAGAATTCCCAGCTAAAACAAAAGATTCTTATGGAATTGCACACTTCTCCCTTAGGAGGGCACTCAGGATTTTTAAAAACTTACCACAGGGTTAAGAAGGAATTTTTTTGGGATGGCCTTAAATCAGATATTCAAAAGTTTGTGGCGGAATGTTTGGTTTGCCAACAAAATAAAGTTGAAACAATTAAGACACCGGGTCTATTACAACCTTTATCCATTCCAAGCCAACGTTGGGAGGAGGTTTCAATGGATTTTATCACAGGTTTACCCAAGTCTGAGGGAAAGAGTGTCATCATGGTGGTAGTTGACAGACTTACCAAGTATGCACACTTTTGTGCATTATCACATCCATTTAAAGCCAGTACAGTTTCTACTGCATTTATGGAAACAGTTCAAAAGCTACATGGAAACCCAAAGATTATTGTAAGTGACAGAGATCCCATTTTCACTGGAAATTTTTGGACAGAATTATTTTCTTGTCTTGGTACTCAGTTAGCTCATAGCTCATCTTATCATCCTCAATCTGATGGGCAAACTGAGATAGTAAACAAATGTTTGGAAGGATATCTTCGTTGCTTTGTATCTGATAAACAGACACAATGGGTCAAATGGTTGCCTCTGGCTGAATGGTGGTATAACACTTCCTTCCATACAGCAACAAAAATGACCCCATTTATGGCACTTTATGGGTATCAACCACCATCCATCACATCATATTTAAGAGAAAATTCTAAGGTTCAAGCAGTGGAACATCACATCGAACATCAACAACAAGTCCTCCAACTCTTAAAGGATAACCTCGTGTTGGCACAAAATAGAATGAAACAACAGGCAGATCAACATCGCAGTGAAAGAAGTTTTGATGTAGGTGATTGGGTATTCCTACGGCTACAACCATATAAGCAAATGTCCCTAAAGCAAGCTAAGAAGGATAATAAATTATCACCAAAGTATTATGGTCCGTACAAGGTGTTGCAAAAGATTGGTACTATGGCATACAAATTGGAGCTTCCTGCAGCTTCTCGATTGCACCCAGTTTTCCATGTTTCATGTTTAAAGAAGGTTATAGGCGACAAGCTCCCAGTTCAAACAATATTGCCAGAACTTGACGAGGAAGGAAAAATTATATTGGAACCAGAAGCAGTCACAGAAACAAGAACTCGACAGCTACGAAATCGATCAATTTCAGAGTATCTTATCAAGTGGAAGAACTTATCCGCTGAAGATTCCACATGGGAGGATGAGAATTTTATGCAGAAGTATCCAGAACTACTCAAGCGTTGAGGACAACACTTTTTTGAAGGAGAGGGGCATGTTGGGTCCCTATAATACTAGTGATTACCCCATTACTATTGTAGTTATACCCCTTATTTATATTGTTGTGCCCCTATTACCCCCATATTGTTATTTCTGTGCCCCATAGAATCCCTCTATTGTTATTTTTGTGGCTTTATATTATTATTGTTAGGTCGGCTGGATTATATTGTGACTCCTTAGACTCCTATATATAGAAAGGAGGTTTTGTCATTTGTATCATCCAAGAATTGTTCATTTATGTAATGTAAAGGAGGTTGCCCCCTCGAAGAGGCTGAATTCTAAGGCGTTGATCTATCTTTTCTATCTTTTCTTGAGCTGGTTTCATAACAGGTTTAGTGTTTATTCTTGGATCCCTATAAGGGTTGGTGTCATGGCATGGAGGCTTAGATGGTATCTATATCCTCTTGTATTGATACCATGGTTGTAGCCTAATGGTACCTATAGTGGCAAATTCCTAGATGACACCCATAGTGGCAAATGCCTAGATGACACCCATAGTGGCAAATGCGTAGATGACACCTTAGTCCCTGTTGGGAGCATATCTTGGCAGTTAGGGTATCCCTAACATTGTGTATGTTGTTGTACTCTTCTTAAGAACATTCAGATTGAGGTCAACCTTGTACTGATTGAACAATTATTAATACCTCCCTAGTTAAGAGGGAATGTTGAGAAATGTAACTAGTACCAGTCTTCACATCTGAGTCATGATGTGATGTATTTGTTAAAAGAAAGAAAATAAAAATTATTATAAAAGAAAAATTATTTTTATGAGTATGAGTTTCATGCTCTATGTATTTTGTTTCTAGGTCAAGCCTCCATTAAAGGCTTCTAGGGTTGAGTCATAAGGCATTATACTTGTCATTATGTTCTAGACCCTTAATAGGCTTCTTTTATTAACATAACAAAATTATTTTAATGCATTTTTGGTCATCTACTCCTCCACCATCAAGTCGCCCTACCATCTCCTCATGTCGGACTCATTAAGGAAGCTACATCCACTATAAATAGAAGTACTACATGACCTGTTTGAGCATCCAATCAACAAGATTCAATCTGCAGTTGTCAAGTGAGAAAAGAAAATGCGAAGGCTAAAGAAGGAAGAGAGAATACTAGCGAGGAAGAATGAGACTTTTATCTAGCAATAAGAAAGTCAAAATTCTCTATTTAACTCCCACATGTGTGAAGAAGCTGAGGTAAATTGCAGGGTCGAAAATCAGAATTGCAGGGAGGTTCGATATCTTTATTGACCTATATTGAAGAACTAACTTATGTTGAATTGTGAGAATTTTATTGAAGTTTGACTTGTCTACATGGGAGGTTGACTTAATCGATGGAAAGAAGTCTATGTCTTGGTTAAAGGGTCTAGGTTGTCTCATTTGGTTTGATTCTAAAGAAGAGAAGACGATTTTTTAGGTTCTCCCCTAAGAGAGGGGTTTTGCCCTAGCCTGAGTTCCTACATCTTGTGTTCTTTGTTGCATTTTTGATATTCATTATTTGTCATTTGTCTTGATGATAATAATATAATGATTGCAAAGAATAATTAATAAGAAAATATCACAAGAAAGTGTCAAAGAAAGAGAAATCAAATTAATTTAACCCTAACTATGTTGCCCTAAGGATTCCTCAACATGTGCCCAATGAAATTATTATGAATGGCTCAAGGTCTCATTTATTTACTCCTATGAGAAGGCTCCATCAAGTCCACCCTCTCTCTCCATATCCATTATTACTAGTTGTAAAAGGACGGACTTAGTCAATCTACTACGAATAAAGTAGTTCCAAGAGACTTTAGGGTTTTTAATTTGTTGGAGGAAATGTCACTCATTATTTGTGGATGATGTTTTTCTTTTTATTAATGGCTTGTTGAATGAAGGATGGGATTTTTCAAACATTATTAAGCTATATTGCAAGGCCACCTATATGGAAATTAACTTCGAGAAGTTGACCTGCTACTACAATGTTGTTACTTGGTGTGGAGCATATTTAACAAGGTATATTATAGTATAATGTATTCGACATAAATGAAGGATTGATGTATCTGGGGTACATTCTCAAGCCTCATTCCTATAGAAAACATGGTTGGGGTTGGCTTACTACAAACCCTTATTAGCTATTAGAGGATCATGACTACTTTGTGTCAGATGATAACCTCTTAAGATTTAGGTAGAATACATATACTTTGTTGTAGCCCTCTCTCTCTATGAGGAGAGGTGGTGAACTTGAAGACTAGGACCAATGGTGGATTGACCATTGAAGACTACATCGATGTGTATTGTGCTGAGGGGGTCTAGATTATGATCTGAAACATTTAGATCTTGCGGTTTGAGATCCTTTTTTCACCATAGCATGAGTGGTAGGCTAGGATTCACTACATCAAGCATCTAAAACACAAATATTTATTTTAGTGGAGTGCATACACCCTATAATCTTTTATTGGTGTACCAATCTGCTAACTAAAATGAAATCACAACTGACATATTGCAAATTAGTTAAGATGAATAATTTTGGTTATGGGAGCATCCCATTCTCCTTTTACTCTGAGAGGATACCAAAAATTTTCCTGGAATTTGACCTTCTCATCTTACACCTAAGAGAGCCCTAGATACCAGGATGGGAAAATCTAATGGGTAGACTCAACGGAGGGTGAGTCGCACTAGTTACCTTTGACGATGAGTTATTTCGACATTGAGAGTAGTAGATCATTGCCATTGATGATTACCCATATTAAAAGTTGGATTTTTTAGGAGATCCAAAGCTCTCCCTTTCCTTAGACGTTGTCTGGGATGACATAGGTGTGAAAATTTTGTTTTTTAAGGTTATATGATTTTAAGTTGTTCTTTATTTATTAAACAACTCAATAATAATTTAAATATTTTTGGTGTGAATAAAAGTGCTAAAAAATATGTGTGATCAGGCAAATATTGGACCAATCAATTCATAGGGCTTCTCACATCATAAGTGTCATGGCAAAGGTGAGGAGCAGGCCAGTGGTGAGGTAGGGAGGATTCTCTAATCTATGCAAAGGAACCTAGATAGGTTAATTCCATAGGTATGTGTGGTGTAGGTCGAGGATGTCTCTGAGGGTATCCAATGCAATGTGGTAGGAGTACCATGGGCATGGCTATGACTATTTTGATGGGTAGCAAACACCATTGTTTTCTACCATGATACACATCAAGACTTGGGCCATCATGCCTAGTTATAGTTATATTATTGTATCTATCGAGATATAGAGACATGATTATATATATATGATTTATAGATCTAGGTATATGAACATTAGCGATATAATTGCCTGATTGTTCAAGTAACCTTAGTTGAAGAAATATCCAGAATAAAGTAATATCATGTAGATAATATTTGTTATTAACTAAGAGACTACTAAAGTCTAGATGAATCGTTATGGATCAAATGCTATAAGAAAAGGTGTCCAAGAGTAGCTCAATAACAATAGAATATGCAATGATGTTAATGGTTGCACAATCACTACAAGTGCCACCGAACATGATCAATTATCCAGTTGGAGAATAAATCATTGAAATTGTTGAAGCTAAATTTCAAGTGTGACAGTTGGAACCATTAGTGTATCCTATAAAGACCGTATCATCTATTGACATCCATCAAGAATGTCGAAAGAATGATCAATAAAACTAAAAAAATCTATAATTAAGATATATTTTATTTACATCAATTTAACGAAAAAAAAGGGAAAATTCTCAAGGAAAACCTTCAACATAATGCTTCTTTAGACAAAGCCAAAATCTAGCTCAGGAAGTATGTTTCCATCGTATTCCACAAGTTTATATGCTCCTTTTGTAAGCACACACCTTACAATGTAAGGCCTCTACTACATTAACTTGAACTTGCATGCCCCCAATGTGTATGTATCTTGGTTGTAGAAAAAAATGAGGCTGCCTTTAGAAAATAATTGAGAATTGATGCAGGTGCATTAGGCCGAGCACATAAAAAATGATAAGTTATTAAAGTCAGACCAAGAGCATAACAATGTGATGGATTGGTCACATGCCAAGGCTAGAACATTTTAAAGTTTATTTGTGAAAAGTTTTTGATATTTAGTTAATATTAGTTAGGAATATCTAGTTAAAAGAAATGATTTTATAGCTAGTAGGTAGTTAGGGCTAAGGGAAATTGGTTCACATCCATGAACTCATTTCTTGGACAATTACTTTTAGTTTTTGGAGAGAGGAGGAACATTTTGGCTGGAAGTTTTTGGTGTGGGAGAGAGGTACGCTACTTTTTTTTCTCTGTGTGAGATTGAAGTTAACTGAACAACATTTCTTAGACCAATGGGTTTTTTATTATCAGCAAATCGAATTTGTAAGTGTGTGTGAGACAGTTATTTGCATATGCACTTGTGAGGTTTGTGAACCATAATATTAATATCTGGAGATTGAAATTGATGTGGTCTTTAAATTGTTGTGTCAAATGAGCAATTCATGCACTGTATTTCTCTGTTATTTACATTTAAATGATAACTTGGAGAATCACATTTCAGTTAATCTTCTAATACAATGCTTTTGCATCCAATATTGTGTATTAGAAAGAGTCAATTACATTACATATTCAAGAATACAGAGCACTTTGTATTAAGCCAACAGAAGAAAGAAAATTCGTAAGGGAAAATCGTCATCAGATTTGCAGGTCAATTTATGATCAAAAGAAGACGAAATTGGAAATTTTGGAATCTTGGTTTTGTGCAGAGCAGGGTCTATTTGGTTACTCGCAAGCAATTTTCCAAAAATATCTTTAGTTGGGGAGTTACGAAAGGATATTTAAACTGTGTTTTTATAGATTGCGTGGTTGGGAAAAACAACTTGTTGCTCCCTTGCACCAACACCTGTGTTTGCAGAAGTTAGAACTAGAAAAATGATTTGATGTTCCCTTGCAGCAACACCTGTGTTTGCAGACATTGAAACTGGGGAAAAATGATTTGTTGTTCCCTTGTACCAACACTGTGGTTTGCTAAGATAGCAACAATTTGTTGTTCCCTTGTACCAGCACTGTGGTTTGCTGAGATAGCAACGATTTGTTGTTCCCTTGTACCAACATTGTGGTTTGCTGAGATATCAATGATTTGTTGTTCCCTTGTACCAACGTTGTGGTTTGCGGAGATAAAAACCCTCAATTTATGGTATCAGAGCCTTAACGTTGTTGGTCTCTACAATATAGAGAGATGAATAGGTGAGCAGGAAGGGCACGAGGTCGCGGAGGCAGACCCGCGGGTAATGCAGAACTCCGGGAAGAGATAAGGAGACTGAAAGTTCTATTAGAAGCCATGGAAGTAGGGAGACAATGAGACCCTAAAGGTAGAGATGTTAGTGAGGCCGAAGAGGAACTTGAAGAAGAAGGAGCAACACCTGTTGAAGAAGTTGTTGAGAGCAGTATTGGGCTCAAGTTCAAGGCCAAAGCCTAAAATCTCTATTTATGATGGTAGTTTGAAAGATGAGAATCTAATAGATTGGATCAGTGAGATGGACAAGTATTTTGAGTACGAGGAAATTGACAAGCATAATAGAGTCAAGTTTTTTGTGACAAGGTTGAAAGGCCATGCTGCACTATGGTGGGACAATGTATAGGCTGAAAGAAGGAAGGACAAACCATTGATCAAGAGCTGGGATAGAATAGTGGCAAAGATGAAGAGTAAGTTCTTGCCAATGGATTACCAACTAACTCTTTACAAACATATGCAAAATATTAAACAAAATATGATGATAGTGAGAGACTACATCGAAGAGTTTTACAAGGTGAATTTGCGTAGAAGATACCCCAGAGAAGACAACAAGGTATATCAATGGTTTGAGGTTAGATATCCAAGATGAAATCAACATACTTTCTCCAAGGACAATAGAGGAAGCATACCAGTGCGCCTTGAAGGCAGAAGAAAAGATAGCTAGGAAGCAAAGCTCTGGCAGAGGATGTGGTTTTTCCAAAGGGAAAGGACAGACAAATGGAAGAGGAAAGTTTCCTGCGCAAAAGAATGATGAAGGCAACTCAAATCAGCAAGGGCAGTCAGAGAAATAAGGTGGTAGCAGAGGAGGAAGACCTTACCAGAGAGGTAGAGGTAGAGGAAGATGCAGAGAGACTGTCTACTGGTGTTACAGATGTAACAAATTGGGTCACCGATCTTTTGAATGTCTTGAGAATGAAAATATGGGACAACGAGGTGCATACATAGCTCAAACCGAAGTAGTAGAGGCACAAGTACCTGAGGTAGAGAATGTGCCAGAGACTGGAATGATGCACAAAGTCCTGTTAAAACCAGCAAAGGAGACTATTGAACCAGTCCAAAGGAAATCCTTATTCAAGATAATGTGTAAGGCAAAAGGAAAATGCTGCAAATTGATGATTTACAGCGAAAGTATGGACAATCTAGTTTCCCAAGAAATGGTGGAAAACTTGGGGTTAGAAAAGATTAAGCACCCCAAACCTTACAAGGTATCTTGGTTGCAAAAAGGACACCAATTGTTGGTGCATGAAAAAAGTGAAATTGAGTCCATGTGTCGTACCTACAGTACTAAGTCCAAATAAGGGTGGAGAATGGAGAATGTGCATTGACTCTAGAGAAATCAACAAGATCACCATCCGCTATAGGTTTCCATTGCCACGGATGGATGATATGATGGATTGCTTGGGTGGGGCAACTTACTTCTCAAAGATTGACCTGAAAAGTGGCTATCATCAAATTCAGATCAGAGAAGGAGATGAGTGGAAGACAACTTTCAAGACCAATGAAGGCTTGTACGAGTGGATGGTCATGCCATTTGGCTTGTCAAATGCACCCAGTACATTTATGCAGCTCATGAATGAAGTCTTGAAGGAGTTCATTAGTAAGTTTGTCATTGTTTACTTGGATGCCATTTTAATTTTCAGTGAAACTAAAGAAGAACACTTGAGACATGTGAAGTATGTTTTAGAGAGATTGCAGCAAGAAACGATGTTGATTAACATGAAGAAGTGTTCTTTTATGAAGAATGAAATTGTATACTTGGTTTTTGTCATTTATAAGGATGGCTTGAAAATGGATCCAGAGAAGATAGAGGAAATTGAAAATTGGCCCTCACCTAAGAACATTTTTGAGGTGAGAAGTTTTCATGGCTTAGCCAGCTTCTACAGAAAATTTATCAGGAATTTTAGTGGCATTTGTGCATCTATCATTGACACCATCAAGAAGAATAGGCAACCATTTTATTGGACAATAACAGCAAAAGAAAAAAAAAACAACTATTGAAGAAGAAGATCACTGAGAAGCCGATGTTGAAGTTGCCAGACTTCAATCAACCCTTTCAAGTGAGATGTGATCCTAGTGGGACATCCATTGGAGTTGTACTAAGCCAAGAAGATAAGCCCGTTGCATATTTCAGCGAGAAGTTAAATGAGTCAAAACATAAATACTCTTCCTACGACAAAGAATTTTATGTGGTGGTTCAAGCTTTGAAGCATTGGAGGCATTACTTGATGCCTAACGAGTTTGTTCTATACACAGATAATTTTGCCTTACAATACATTATGCAACAACATAAGTTAAATCATAAACATGAAAAGTGGGTGGAGTTCCTTCAAAATTTCACTTTTGTTTTGAAGCACATTAGTGGGAAGGCAAATAAGGTTGTCGATGCCTTGAGTAGGAGATGATTAATCATGCAGGAAAGTCAAATACAAATTTTAGGCTTTGATTATTTGAAGGACTTATATGACATTGATGTTGATTTTAAAGAAGCTTTTGTAGCGTGTAAAAATCCAGTCAATAGGGACAACAGTCCATGGAAAGAGTTTATGTTGCAGGATGGGCTATTGTTCAAGAACAATCAGCTATGTATTCCCAATTTCTCAATGAGGGAAAGCTTGATCCAAGAAAAGCATAATGGCAGATTGGCTAGACACTTTGGTGTTGAGAAAACACTTGGGAAGTTGAGTCACTTCTATTTTTGGCCTAAGATGAAGGCAAATGTATAAAGGTACATGAGTAAGTGCAGGGTACATTAACATGCGAAAGGGAGAATTCAGAATGCGAGATTATACATGACATTACCCATTCCCAATAGACCTTGGGATTCGGTGAGTATGGAATTTGTTCTGGGTTTACTGAGAACTCAACGAGGTAATGATTCAATCCCTTTAGTTGTGGATAGATTTACTAAGATGACTCATTTCATTCCGTGTTTCAAAACTAGTGATGCTACCCATGTGGCTAATTTGTTTTTTGATGAGATTGTTTGGTTGCATAGGATGCCAAAAAGTATAATATCTGATAAGGACACAAGATTCATCGGACATTCATGGAGGACCTTGTGGAAGAAACTTGGCACTAAGCTAAATTTTAGCTCAGCCTATCATCCACAGTCTTATGGGAAAGCAGAGGTTGTAAATAGGAGTTTGGGTAATTTGTTGAGGAGTTTAGTATGCGACCGACAAAAGCAATGGTGTCAAGTGATATCCCAGGCTGAGTTTTCCTATAATGACTCACCAAATAGGAGCACATGAAAAATTCCATTTCAGATCTTGTACAACATGCATCCAAGGGGAATTTGTGAGCTAAGAGACTTGAGAAAGCTCGAGCATAGAAGTGCAGATGGAGAGGATTTTGCAACAACCATGAGTGAGTTGCACGAGCAAGTAAAACAAAGATTACAAGATACAAGCAACGAGCAAATTTACATAGGAAAGAGGTAAACTTTGAAGTGGGAGATGTGGTCCTAGCTCACCTAAGAAAAGAGAGGTTTCCAAGGGGAGAATATAACAAATTGAAAATGAAGAAGATAGGACCTTGTAAGATCCTCCACAAGTTTTCAGCAAATGCTTATGAGTTGGAGTTACCTCCAGGAATTGGCATTTCACCCATTTTTAATGTAGCAGATTTGTATCCCTACACAGTTGGTGATGCAGATCAAGCTTTTGGGAATCTTGACCAGGATGAAGGGAAGGAACAACAATGGTTGAAGCAAATGCCTGTGGCAAAGAGTTTAGAGGTTGAATAGATTTTGGATACATGTGTTGCCAAGAAGACCAGAAGGAAAGAATACTTGGAATATCTTGTGAAGTGGAAAGACCATCCAATGGAGGATTCTACTTGGATGGATGAAGCAACACTACAGAAAGTAGGTCATTCTATAGAAGATCTTATGAGCAAGAGCTCATAAATTTTTTCTTTCTTGGGGAGTCTGATGCAGGTGCATTAGGCCGAGCACATAAAAAATGATAAGTTATTAAAGTTAGACCAAGAGCCTAACAATGCGATGGATTGGTCACATGCAAGGCTATAACATTTTAAAGTTTATTTGTGAAAAGTCTTTTATATTTAGTTAATATTAGTTAGGAATATCTAGTTAAAAGAAATGATTTTATAGCTAGTAGGTAATTAGGTCTAAGGGAAATTGGTTCACATCCATGAACTCATTCCTTGGATAGTTGCTTTTAGTTTTTGGAGAGAGGAGGAACATTTCGGCTGGAATTTTTTGGTGTGGGAGAGAGGTACGCTATTTTTTTTCTCTGTGTGAGATTGAAGTTAATTGAACAACATTTCTTAGACCAATGGTTTTTTTATCAACAAATCGAATTTGTAAGTGTGTGTGAGACAGTTATTTGCATATGCACTTGTGAGGTTTGTGAACCATAATATTAATATCTGGAGATTGAAATTGATTTGGTCTTTAAATTGTTGTGTTGAATGAGGAATTCATGCACTGTATTTTCTTTGTTATTTACATTTAAATGAGAACCTAGAGAATCACATTTCAGTTAATCTTCTAATCCAGTGCTTTTGCATCCAAGATTGTGTATTGGAAAGAGTCATTTACATTACAGATTCGAGAATACAGAGCACTCTATATCAAGCCAACAGAAGAAAGAAAATTTGTAAGGGAAAACCATCATCAAATTTGCAGGTCAATTTCTGATCAAAGGAAGACGAAATTCAAAATTATGGCATCTGGGTTTTGTGCAGAGTAAGGTCTATTTGGTAACTCGCAAGCGATTTTCCAAAAAGATCCTTGGTTGGGGAGTTACGAAGGGATCTTTAAACTGTGTTTTTATAGACTGCGTGGCTGGGAAAAACGACTTGTTGCTCCCTTGCACCAACGCCTGTGTTTGCAGAAGTTGGAACTGGAAAAACAATTTGTTGTTCCCTTGCAGCAACACCTGTGTTTTACTTTCATTGACAAGTCACTGCAAAATGGTTTTCAAGGACTTGTTTACTACCTCTACTTGTCCATTTTCCGATGGGTAATATGGAGAAAAATCTTCTTGCCTAAACCCCAATTTAGAAACCAATTCTAATGTCATCTTGTTATGGAAATGATTGCCACAGTCATTGACAATTTCCTTGGGCACAACAAATATGGCAATCGCTTAGTTAAACATGAAAAGCATAAATGTTTCACCATCATTTAAGAATGTCAACATGGCTTCATCCCACTCTTTGAAGTATTTGATAGCCACAATAATGTACTTATGCCCCCTATTCGAGATTGGGTGGAATGTCATGAAATCCACTTCCCACTTTGTGAAGGAGTTGATGGTGATAATAGGAAAAAGAGGAGAGGGATGTGCATGCATTTTCCAAGTAAACACTTGGCATGGGTGGCACTTCTTAACTACTTCAATGTAATCTTTGAAGATGGAAAGCTAGCCATAGCATGCATACAATTTTATAGGTAGTAGAGAACCAAGAAAGTTGAACACCACATGCTGCATTGTGGCAATCATTTAAAACTTTTTCCACCTCTCCATGAATCAAACAACAATACAAAGTGTAGACAGTGATGAGACAACTCTTCGATCAATGATGAATACGACATTGTTCATCTTGTGAATAAGATGGCAGAAAATTATGAGTCTATAGATATACATGGATATCTCCATACCAAGGATGATTGGAGGAAATCACGAAAAAATGTTCATCGGGAAACAAATCCTCATCAAAATTCCTCTCATTCTCCCTAGGTAGCTCTGAAATTAATTATGCGAAGAATGAAGATTTTTTGGACTTTGCGACATGAATTCCAAGTCAAATTCTTATAATATTACAATCCATTTATTGAACTCACCCCCCCCCCCCCCCCCGACCACTCACTTAGTTAAGACATATTGAACTGGATTAACGTCCACAACTACGGTAGTTTTCTTGAACAAAATCTAATGATGATCTCTCGACAACATTGATTGCTTCCAAAGATAGCTTCTCAACATGCATGTAATTAAGTTGAATACTAATACGAAAATGACTTAGGTAATAAACAATGTGCTCTTCAATCATACCATCTGCCTGAACGAGAGCCATACCTGTAGTAGATTTTGCCATAGTGAGGCACAAACTTAAATCTCTACTACTATCAGGAGGACTACGTAGTGGGGTAGAGATCATGGCTTTTCTCAATGCATTGAATGACCTCTAAGCAAAATCATCCCAAATAAATAGAACACCTTCTTTAGCAAGCACATGAAGATTTTTGTAATCTCAATGTAGTTTATAATGAATTGCCACAAGAATTTCACTTTTCCTTGAAAATTATAAATTTGGCGAATGTAGTGTGGGGGAGGAAATTGCGCTATTGCCTCCAGTTTTAATGAATTGACCATGCCCCTTGTTCAATACAATGAAAACTAGTAACCACTTAGACATCACAAAAACTATACATTTGTGTGGGTTCAACCAAATTTTACAATATCGACATCGATCGAAAATTAGACTATGGTGTTTTCAATGATCACCTCTCTTTTGAGAACAAGCAACAAGATCATCAAGATAGGCCTTTATAATATGTTTGTTATCATGAAAGGTGTTGGAATATGTCACTTTGGAAGATAATCATGTCTAGATACACCAAAAGAAACTCCAGTTTTATGTAAAAGTGGTATATCCCACATTCATCATGGAGTAAAATACCCTTGTAATAATTTATTATATAAAGAAGTGAAATTAGATTATCCCACATGTATTATGGGAATGCAATTTCTCAATACCTCTTGGTATATAATATAGGTTAGGGAGTCCCATGAGACACACATGAAAATATATGATAGTCTTATCATTATAAAGTGGTGAAGCATTTGTGGTGGTGCTCTTTGTAAGATTGGAGATTTTTGAAGATAGTAAATATATTATTACCTTCATGTGGATGTTTCCCCAATTGGGGTTTTACCATGTAGATATGGTGTGTCCTCTCCTTTTCTCTCCTTTCTTTTATTCATTAAATGTTGTGATGTTGATAGAAGGTTAGATTAGTAAAGATATGCTTTGTTTATATTGTTATATGTTTCTGCACATTTTAAATATTTTAATAAAAGGCATATGTCATGGCCCATTGGATTGCAGCTCTAGTATTTTTCAGGGCAAGAGGCATCTTACGATATGCAAATTTTCCCCAATGACAAATAAAAGCAATTTTATGTTGATCTTCAAAATGAATTTCTATCTAGTTATAGTCTAAAAATCCATCCATAAATAAGAAAATCTCACTCTTTGCATATTCATTGACATTTTGGTTAATAAAAGGTGTACAGAAATTATATTTTCAAAAAGCCTTATTCAAATCATGGGAATCCATGCACACCATAATAGTCCCTTTCTTCCTGTCTACCAGAACAAGATTGGAAACCCATTTTGTAAGGGGAATGGGGTAGATGAAACTTGCCTTCAATAGTTTCTCCATCTCTAACTTAATCGTTATAACTTTCCTACGATTGACTAGTCAAAGTTTTTGTCTAACAGGTTTAACAATATTGTACATTTTAATCTCATGTTCGAAAATTTTAGGGTAAATACCAGGCATCTCCCCATACAACAAAGAAAAGACACGGTGAAACTCCTTGAAGAGTTTGGTATCGATGTGGATCTCTTCAACATGATGTCTGGGTCTAAAAACACATACTCTACGATGTTGGGATTGTTAGAGATATTAATTGGCATAGTCTAAGAAATGATTTTCATATTCCCTTTAGCATACACTAAAAGTGTCATCACAGGGTTTACAAGTCAATATTCAACCCTTGCACATTATCAAATGAATCTTGTCGTTGTCTACCCTACTCATCTTTGAGTGGAAATATGATTGACAGTGCATGTCCTCCCATGGTCTCTCAAGTCCAGTCATAGCTTTGGGGATTGCCTTGTCAAATGGAAAATTTGATTCTAGGAAATCCATAGGAGTATAATCGGTAACCCATATAGATGCAATGCCAAGATCCAAGTATTCCTCCAGGGGCAGAGTTGGACCATAGTCTACAACATTATTGACAATAGATTGATATGTAATTGTTGCAGACAAAGAAATAACCATTCTTGCATGTTGACCTTCTTCAACCATGGTATAACGAGAAGGTAAGATCCATGGTTCCTTAAAATAAGGTACAAAAATAATAATTTTGAGTGACTAACATAGAACTAGCATAAATGGTGTTAATATACATAATAAGAGGTAATACATTAAATGTTCCCATAAGTGAGGGGTACATTCAACCACCAAATTCTCAGAGGCCTTTTGGGATTGATCTATTAGAGGGACCATAGTGTTCGAAGAGGCATTTGGGTTTGGATTACAATAAGTTGTCTAATCAATCATAATGATCTTCGCTTCACAAAGGAAACACAAGACACAAAAATGTGTGGAAACCATAGTTTGCATTGCGTAGACCTAATTTCATCTTAATAGTAAATTGTAATTGAGTTTCACATTGACTACATCCACTTCCATAGAAATGTGTTTTTCTTCCAACTTAACTAGAAAGGGAGGAGCACTCACATGGGGCCAATAAGAATGACCATCGGATGTAGTGAATAATGTTGGAAAGTTCTTTCAAAACTATGCAAAGTACATGAAAATTGTAAATACCATATGGGAGATGAAAAAATAAGATGAAGCCTAAAAATTTTAAACCCTTTCAAGTGAAGCAATGCATATGGATTCTTAAATAAACATAAAGTAAATATTGATACACATAATACATAAAGATTTACCATTGAAATCCTTTGCCTAGAAAACTAGTAAAACTTAGAGTTACACCTCTATCTTATTCATTATATTAACTTGACCGCTTACAATATAATGTTTAGGTATTATGCAACATCTAAAACCATAATATATTAACCTAAATTAGAATACAACCATAATCATTTAATTGTGATTACATTATAATGGGCTAAAAACTATTAAAAAAGCATAAAATAGTTAAAAGTTAGACTTTTTTTTGCACTTGTTGTAACTAATAACTCATGGACAAATTCACAATGCACATGCAAAGAATATAACACATCTCTAATAGGACCATTAGAAGATTTCATGAGATTACATAATTTGGGGTAAGACATTTTTAGAAAGTATATCAAGAGCCACTTAAGAAAATATTCAAAAATGGTCAAAATGGCCTCCTTCTTCCCAAGATTCTTAGACCAAGGAAAGGCGGAGGAAATCACAGTAAAAGTGACTAAGAATAACTTAAGATTATTCTATAATCTTTTCATAAATCTAAAGTTTCAGTCCATATGGATGGATGTGGGAAATCTACCTAGGTTTCTTGGAACTAATGAAAGAAGACATTATGAGGGTCATGGTGGAATTAAAATCAATAAGTAGAGTGCCATGGCCAATGAACTCAACCTTCGTATCATTAATTCCAAAAAGAATAATACTGAAGGTTTTGAAAATCATACGCCAATTTATCTATGTAATACAATATGTTAAATAATAGGAAAGATTGTATCTTCAAGATTAGAGAAGTTTTTTTCAAACTCTATATCGCAAGAATACTTTGCACTCCTATTCAATAAACAAATTCTTGATCTAGTAGGGGTAATGCAGGAGCTTCTTCACTCCATAAAGAAACAAAATATCCCTACAATGGTTCTTAGACTAGGCATATTAGAATCTCACAATAGAGTAAATTTGTTATACTCGTGACTCTTGTTGATTCACATTGGAATATGTCTACAAATGGTAAATTGGGTCGTGGGTTCTTTTCCTCAATATCCTTCAACATTATAATAAATTAACATATTATTTTTTCTATCCATCCAAATAATTAAGGAAAGGTTATATAATGTCACATTTTGTCATTCTCTCGGTTGTTGAGGGCTTAAGTAAGGTAGTAAAAGAAAACAAAATAGAAGAGATCATAAAAGGAATGAAAATAGGTAGATCTATAAAACCATCTCGCTTATTATTTGTTGATGATGCAATTATATTTGGTCTAGGTATTGTGAGAGAAGCTAAAAAATATATGGAGATATTGTAGCTATAGTTTAAGCAAATATCAACAAATTGAATATTCTCTTTGATATTCAAGCAAAGGAGCGAGATCAAAGCATTTTTTAAATTTTGAGATTGAGTGCTAACATGAAGCCAAAATATTTAACTTCCTCATCAAATAAGGATTCCGAATGACTAGAAGATCAAGGACTAGAGTTGGCTTCGTGAAAGATAAACAAAACAATGTTAATATAACGTTTAGATGGCTCTCTAGAGGAAGAAGCTTGACTTTGGTAGAATTAGTTATAGAGGAAATCTATGTATATTAACATTCTTTAGTTTATATACCTAAAGGGATTCTAAAAAATACAAAATAAATAAATAAATGTTTTGGTTTCTCGTGGATAAAAGAAGGATAAGGAGGGTATTCCTTTAGAAAAGTGGAACATGTTTGCAAACTTGATGATGGAGGTTGGGTGAATAAAATACATACATTGTTTTGGACAAGATTTGGCATGTAAGACTCTTTGGAGGCTATTAAAAGGAGGATTATGGAATATAACGATGAAGAAAAATATATGAGTCTTTGTCTATAGATGATTGGATCATACAACTAGTAAAATCTATAGCATGAGCTTCAACAATATGGAAAATTTTTCTTATTTATGGGTGGATGGTTAGATTTGGAGGTAGGAAATGGACACAAACTAAGAGTAGAAAGTGATCCTTAGTGGGACATGTTGATAATTTCAAGCTCCTAGATCCTTTCTTAAATACATTAAATATGAATGGTATATTATGTACACTAGAGGCAACATATAATGATAACATTTTATATGGATAATGGTTAGAAGAATGCATACATGAAAGGGTTGCCAGAAATAGAGGAAGCAACATGTTGGACCCAATATGTCTAGTAGTTGAAGCATAGTACAACCAAACTTAGGGAGTACACGGATGAAATTATATAGTTGAAAAAAAACTAACGAGGAAGTTATACAACAAGATTACCTAGATATCAAATCATGTTTTAGAGAGGGAAAGAAAATGATAGAAAATGATATTGGAAGCTTGTTTGGAAAATAAAAACCCCACTAACAACAAGAGTGTTCATATGGCTAGACCTTGCACGAAAAATATTGACATTGTACAATTATTAAAAGGATCATCATACAAAAATGATGTTTCTTCCACAAAAATGATGATGAGACATTATCACACTTGATGATATTTTGTCCTTTCTCTAGGGTAGTATGAGAGGAGACACTGAAACTCTAAGGTGGAAAAGACAAATGGAAAGGACTCTTTGTAGTGGGCTATCTAGATATCTTGTTTAAGGACAAACTTATCAAAGCTCATAAAGTAGTCTATTGTACAATCCTATGAGTTATTTGGTTGACCATAAATGATATGACATTTCCAAACAATGAAATGATGCACCTTCAATTTTTTTTTAATCAAATCAAAGTATGCTCCTGAAGGCTTGTGGAATTACAAAAGGAAAAGTCTCAAAGAAAGGTGACTAGCCTAGATGTTGATAAAGCATATGCTTGTATACGTTTATGAGGCTAGTCAAGAACATGTAGATAATGGTAGTGTCAAAGGCATCATGTTCCTAAAAGATGATTGTTAAATAGCCTTCAAAGTAGCATTAGGACCTAGAACAAATAATTGCGTAGAGTTGAATTGCCTTTGGATGTTGATGAGGTTAGGAATGGAAAGAGGAGTGGCTTAATTTTAAATTCTAGGGAATTCTAAATTGAATGTAAACTAGGTGAATTATAATAACATGATGCAAGACATGTTACTTATCCCTATCATGGAAAGAATCATAAAGCTAAAAGGAAAATCTAAATATTTTTCTTTTCAGCGTGGATATAGAGAACTAAACATCGAAGTTCACGGTCCCTCTAAATAAGCCCTTGCTTCTCTTCCAAGTACTTTCAAGTTTGATGAAAATAAGGAAGGCTTTGAACCTATTACCATCAATCAATCCATATATGATTAACTATTTTATATTAAAGGAGATTACTTCCAAAAAATGGCAAAGGTTTAGCAAAGACAATGTTGATGAATTGATCGTTCAAATTAATTAAATTATATAAAACATTTATCCCTATTATTTTCAAGATGACATTTGTGTGCCAAGTTTAGAAAAAAATACAAAAGAAATTTTTTTGCTTTTGTTGGAAGACCTTTTAAAGGAGCAATTTTTTAGTGCTCAAAAGTGCAAATCAATGCATATGTTATATTTACAACTAAAATAATAATTTATATGGTTTTTCTTTCATATATATATATAGATGAACTAGTTCACCCGAGCATTAATCTTTTTTTTGGTCAAGGGAAAAAAGACCAACATTGAGAGAAAATCTTGCGGAGAACAAGAAAGACTATCTTCCTTTTTATAAAGGTGGTACTCCTCTTTCAATGTGTGGAAAATTATCATATGTGTTTTCTAATGAGTGTAATGGGTGAGTGCTAAATAATAAATGCCAACAAGGCTCTCACACAGTAGAGTTTCTTTATACGCACATGAATAATAGATATATAATTAAACATGAATATGAAGAATTTTCATCTATTGGGTCTATTTTCAACAATTGTTTTTTCCTTCTTCTGTTAAATAATGTAAATCCATGATCAATTATGACTATACAAGATGAAATAAAAATGAAGATGGACAAGTCATCAAAGGACTTAAATAAATGTTAACTGAATGATTCATTCTAAGATACACATTCATCCATACATTTATGAGGAGATATATATGAAATAAAACAATAGATCTAAGTAAAGTGATAGTCCATATTTTTGGAGAACTCAAAAATAATTTCATGCATTCTAAGATCTCAATAGCATCGATGGACATTCATGAGATTTCACTACTTTTCTAAAACAAAAAGTCTAAAAAACCCAAATGGCATGCCCTCCATGAAATAGCTCTCTGCAAGAGTCAAAATAATAATAAAAATTATGTTCTTAAAGGATTGGAACTGGATTCTCGTGGGCCATGTGATAAAAGTTATCTAGAATAATGAGTGGAAAAGTAGTCAAGGATCGACTTTATAAATATACAAGATAATTCATAAAGTTGGATGATAAATTGCATGGAAGAAATAAAGGGAATTGCATAGGACAAAATAAAGAACACCAATAAAATTGTAGAAGGACAATGTATAGACGAATCCGTCACCATATAAATTCACAAGTACAAGATAACATTCAAATAGTTCTTCCAACAAAAATCTAATGTGGCAAGTTTAACAATGCTTGTGACTATTAGATAAACTGTAATTAAACTACATTCACTTTTTACAAGTTAGGGATCTTATTCCCCTGTCATGAAAGTTTTCATAAGAATGGAGAAAACATAACCAATCCTATTGCTTAACATACATAAAATAACCTATTGAAAAGAAATATGAGAGGGAGAAATGAAAGGGAAAGTCAAGCTGGCTGATTCACAAAACCCTTTGAAAGGAAAAAATCACCTCCAACGAAAACCGATTAGGGAAAAACTTATGTAATAATATCTCAAGAACCAAAATATTAGAGCATCTTCACCTCTCATCCTCTATTGCAACATGCTTGGCATCTTCTTTGTAATATTATCTTTGTCTTGATAATTTCTTTACGATTAGGTTTTTCCCTTATGTTTTAATTGAATAAATATCCATTTTTAGAAATACGTAGTTAATAATTCATTCTTCAAGTTGTGTCCCACTTCAGATATCTTGGAGGTACCTTTTTATAAATTATTTAAAAATAATAATTTGGTGAGAGATACGAAATTGATCTCGACTGTTATTTTAATTTTCCAAATCGATATCTATAATGGCTTAGAGACCAATCCCATTGTGTTTTTCATCCTTTTACCTTTCCAATGAGCTTTCGGTTGCTCAAAACGGACACCCAAAACTCAAGTTATGACCTTCGAAAGTTCATGACTCAACCACCATTGATCTGCATGAAATTACTCAACCCCAATTGATTTGCTCCACATAAGTCTTTGTTTTTATTATTATTTATAAGTCCAACCTACTCATCCCACATTCTTTATGGAAGAATATCAACAATTATTTATAAAAAAATGGCCCCTCGTATTACTTGTGTGTGAAGTAGAAAGAGTCATGAGACCTTCTGTAGCTCATGCATGATGTAGTTTTGGTTGCCATCTCATTTTCTAATCATCATGTTGAGTCATTGCCCATTCATCTATGTCTAATTGTTGCCTTACAAGTGCTACCCCATGATATGTCCAAGTCGCTGCTATGTGTCATAAGGAGATATGCCAAAGGTACTTAGGATATAAATGATATAAGAGATATTGATTATATGTCCAATTGCTACCTTCCAAGTGTCACCCTAAGATATTTCGAGTTGGTTTCCATGTGTCATAAGGAGATATGCCAAAGGTACTTAGGATAGAAATAATATAAGATATATTAATAATATGGAGGCGAGTTGGTTTCCATGTGTCATAAGGAGATATGCCAAAGGTACTTAGGATAGAAATAATATAAGATATATTAATAATACGGAGGTGAGGTGTGACAAACTAGAAAATAAGCCAACTGTGAAAAATGGAATGAACGTAAAAACTACTAAGTAATAAAACATGGTGTTTGAGAAGTGTGCGGAGAAAAGGTATGTCCAGAGAAAGGAGTGTGCGAAGTAATATGAAGTGGATGGAAGTTAGGGTTGTGTACAGGACGTGGTATAAAAGACCACCTACAAATCCTTGAAAATGGTCAAGTAGATAATAAATGGTTATGTGTGGAGAAAGGAGTGTGCGGAGGGATATGAAGTGGGGGACTACTTTCACACAACTTGGAGAGTGAATAATAAATGTTTATGTGTGGAGAAAGGACTGTGCAGAGGAATATGAAGTGGGGGACTAATTTCACACAACTTGGAAAATGACTAAGTGTGAAATGGTCATGCAAATGACAAAGTAAAAGAGAGAAGAGGAGGTGAGGTAATTCCTCATAAAAAAATACCTAGTCATGAAAGTGGACAAAGGATAAATGATGTGAATAATGATAAAGGGGGAAATATGGAGATATGTGGGGAAAATAATGATATATTTGGCATATGGTCTTTTTTTTATATTTTTGGACGAAGCTAAGAAACAAGGTTATCAAATGAAAATATAAACATAAGAAATTTTTTTCTTTTTCAAAGGAGAAACCATCCTTGTTGTCCTTGCACACAGAAGGTTAGGATTGCGTAAAAGCTTGATATTTTAAAATCACTTCATTTGATGTGTGACATAATTGGATGGTGTGAAATTCAAAGAAAAATATTACCTCAACAAGAAGAAAGAATCTTGCGAAGGGAAATCTTGTTAGATGCATGTCTGAAAAAGAAGTTAACTACCTCAAGCTAGTGAGGTACATGAAGAAGTCCCACACTTGTAAGCAAAAATAAGGCTTTGTATAGGCTCTTTAGAGTTGATGCACACATAATTGTGATCGATCCTACATGATTTGTTAACGGAAGCATAAAATATCATAGGTCAGAGGGAGTTACACTAATTGAAAGATTTTCTCTAGAGGAAGAGGTCTCTCCAGCAACCCTTGCTCAACTTCAGAGGAATTTGAACCTTTGAATTCAAGATGAAATATATTGACAAGACAGGTGACAACGTCAATGTCAAAGGGAGAAAATCAAGATTGCTATGACATGATTTGTTTAAGGTAGAATACCTAGATAACATAATGGATCAAGAAAATGAAGCAAATTAGTTAATGGTTGAGCCAAGGAATGTAACTCAACATATGTCGAAGTACCATCATGGTACAATTGGTCATGGCATAATCAATTGTGGTTTGAGAAATGTCTCAAAACATAGAGAGTTTGTATATTTCTTATGATTGGGCTCTAATCTCATGGATGAATAAGAAGCGAGACATCTGTTGCACTCACAGGTCGAGTATGTTGTAGCCTGAAAGGCAAGCTACAAAGAAATATGAGTTCAAATTAAAAGATTGGTTGATTAGGTGCAAGTGATAACATGATGTCAGGTCAATGCACCTTGATATCAAATATCACTACATCTGTGACATGGTGTAGAGGAGAGCGAGAAGGGTCGATTACATCTCCAGCAACGAGAAGGAAACTAACGTTCTAACGAAGCCATTGCCTCGAGACAAGTTAGTGTACCTCAAAGACAAGATGGGGATCATGGAGATTACCCCTCTTTGATATGTTTGCAACACAAATGGACGTTCTCCTAGTAGGGAGAATGGGTTCGAGAGGACTAGAGTGCTCAACAAGTAGGTTTGATTGAGTGCCTCTCGGAGGAGACCCGATCACACACCAGGAAAGGGTGTAGTGAGGTATGTCAAAATTTCAACCTTGAACACACACCAGGAAGGGTGGAGTTAGGTCCTGGACCCTGAACACACACCAATAAGGGTGGAGTGAGGTCCTTTAACATCTAGATCCAATCACACACCAAGGAAAGGTGTAGTGATATCCTGGACCTTGATCACACACCAGGTAGGGTGGAGTGAGGTCCTTTCACACCTAAATTTGATCACACACCAAGGAAAGGTGTAGTGAGATCCTGGACCTTGATCACACACCAGGTAGGGTGGAGTGAGGTCCTTTCAACATTTAGACTTGAACACAACCCAGTGAGGGGTTGAGTGAGGTCTTGGCCTAAAGTGCTCACTAGGAAGGGTGAGTGAGTGCTTGCTAGTTGAGGTTCTCAATATTTTGGGCTAAGGAGAGGCCTTGACATTTGCAGACCGAGCACTCTAGAAGATTGAGTCTTAGATTTGAGGACCAATCGCTTTAGTAGAGTGAATCCTATATTTGAGGACCAATCACTCTAGCAGAGTGAGTCCTAGGACCTATCACTCTAGAGGAGTGTGTCCTGATATGTTGATGACATTACCATGGGTTTGGTACAACCCTAGATATGGCCACTAATAGATGTTGATGGTAATTATGATGTCAGAGATGCCTACTAGTTGATGATGACAGTGTCTTAGATATTCCAACTAGTGGCTAATGATGAGATGATGTTGATGATGTCAGCAATGATGACAAGGTTGATGATGATTTGTTATAACCTTTTCAAGAGAAATTATGTCAACATGTGAACATCTCGATAGTCATTATGAATACCTCCCTAGTTAAGAGAGAGTGTTGATTTTTGTAATTATGGCGAGTCTTCATAATGTATGTTTAAGTCATTATAATTTTGTAAAGTATATTTTAAATGCTAAGAGTAAAAAAGAAAATTATTTTGAGTCAAAGTCCCATTGTGACTTTCAAAAATAAGAAATTAAAAATTTTGAAATAAAGGTTTTGTCTCCAAAATTAAGACCAACCTCCTCCTCGTGAATTTGACCCTCTAATTTTTCATGTTGGGTTCATCCAAAAGACACATCCATTAGGCCTAGAGAAAAATTATTTAAAGGGCCAATTCGTTCCTCCATTTGGCAAGTAGTAGCTCGTGAGTAGCCCACATCTATCTGAGGCATATTTGCAAGGTCTGAGGCAGGATATGTTGTGTCTTCTAAGGCAACTCATATTTTTTTTTGTTTTTGAGGCAATTTATATGGCATCTTTGAAGCAGGTCATGTGATATACCTAAGGCAGAATGAAGGCCTTATCTGAGGCATACGAAGGGCACTCTTGAGGCCTAATGAAGGCCTTATACGAGGCATACAAAGAGCACTCCTGAGGCAGAATGAAGGTATTATTTGAGGCATGAGAAGGGCACTTTTAAGGCATAATACAGGATTTATCTAAGGCATGCGAAGGGCATAATGACGTACATCTATATGACAATAAAGGAACTTTCTGAGGGCAGCAAAGGGTCTTCTCTAAGGTAGCAAGAACATAATATGTTTGGGGAGTTGAATGACTTGACTAGGAGGATGGTCCTTAGACTAGGTTTGAGTTAGTTAGACTTAGTTGTGTCTCCATTGAGTTGAAGGGTTCTCTATTGAAAAAGGTTGTTGGGTTTTCCCAAGATAAATTTTTGTGTTCCTTATGTTGGTTGTCTCTTTATTGTTTTATGGTTAGTGTCTTCTGTATAATTATTGAATGATGAAATGAATTAGATTAAATCATAAAAACTAATTACCTGTACAGAAGACTAAAGAAATCAACACTTCTTAGGTACTTTTAGTCAAGACATTGTACCAAAGTCTTCAGTTCTTAATAGTCCTTCTTTTGGTTCACAACTCTATGCCTTGTTATTGGTTGTTAGACTTTAATTTTTTAAAATTTAATAATTTTTGTAGGAGATAAAGATGCACTCCCACAATGTATTAATTCTAATATACCTAGTAGTCCCATTAACCTATTATGGTCATTCGTTGGACATTAATAAAATTATCTTATCTTTTCTTATCCTATGTTCAATTACAACTCCTTATCACACAAAAATATTTATACTCATTAGTGTTAAAGTTCTAGATTTAATCAACGACCATGGGAATGTGTGGCTCCTTTCTAGATAATATGCAAGCATATCTTTGAAGATATTTTTAGCCAACATTTGAGTGCCTTACTTATATAAGCCCATTTCCAATTATGGGGCCTTATATTGTAAGCTAGCTTTGTGTTATACAATGTTGGTGACCTTATACCATTGATGCTAGAAGATGTATTGATGGCGTATTGCAATGTTGGTGAACTTTGGATTGACGTTCTATTGATGTGCCATGAACCATTTATATTAATGCACTTTGGCATGGTCTCTCCTCTATTGAGCAATGGATCCATTTATTTTATGTACTCGATCTGATTCATGCATGAGCATAGATATTCCCAACCCATGGAAAATTGAGGATTAAATTATGTTTTGTTTTCGTGTTTGCAAATGGTTTCTTTGTCCTCTATTTGACATGTGAGCCCCCGCTAGACTCTTGAAAGTCTAATATGGTGATGAAAAATATACTATATTTTGACCATTCAATGCTTTACTAACCTCATAAATTAGGCATGATTTATAAGTAATTATTGAGATTTGGCATGCATGTACCAAAGTTATCCTAAAAATGTATTTATTTATGGTATATTTAGTATTGAGTTAATGAAATGCTTAAGAACTTTGGTTAATTATCATTTTTTTTTTAAATTTTCCTTGATTTTTATGTCCAACACATCCTTCTCTTCGATATGCACATGAACACACACTCATAAAAGGATATTAATCGCACAATACCCTTTTATACGGTCAAGCTTGATAAGGGTGCATAGAGGAGTGTGTTAAGTTAATTTTGATCACTTTTTGTGCACCTAAAGCATGGATAATTTTGAACTCTTCGAGAATGTGGACCTATTATTCAACTAAATCTTCAAGTGTGTAAGAGGGCATTCTTCACACTTGATTATGGTTCTTAGTCCTTGGAGGGTATCAAATTTATGATAGCGCAAATCCTTTATTTCCATTCAAAAGCTTGCCCATTTTGTGCCTTTCCTTATACTTGGCCATAGGAAGAAATTGGAGACTTGTTGAAGGTTATTAGACTTGAGAGAGCCTTGAGATGAATGAAACTGAGGGCAATGGATTTGGAGCCATCTTGTCACCCAAATGTATGATCTTATTGATGCAATCTACTTATTTTATAATGTAATATCCTGTGTCCCCTCCATATTTAAATTTTTATTAGTTTGATATCATTTTCTTGTATGCTTTTGCTTTGATTCATCAAATCATCAAGTAGATTAGAAAGTTCTTATCATGGTTCCTTGAACCTGATATAGGGATTTGTATCATAGAGTAGAGAAAGGTTATGCTTGTCTTGTGTGCAAGTTGCTTAGAGCTAGTTATTCTCCCCCTCTTGTTCCTCCAACTCAATAATTGCTCAAAACATCTCTCATTATGGGTGCATTATATGTTATTCATTTCTCCCCTCCCAAATCCAAATTTAAATCTTGCTTTTCCTAGTATCATGAAACTCTTGATTTCTTGTCGTATGTCACTAGTATACCTAATTTGCTAGTGAGAAGTAGGTTAGTACTCACTATATGAAATCTCTTATCAACAACTGCCTTAGTGCATACCTTTATCTCACATACATAAATCAAAATAACATAATCATTTAAAACACCAACAATCACAAGTGATTGCCTTATTTTACACATGTATCTCTTCTTAAATTTTGTACAATACGGTAACTAAAGAATATGAATAAATGGAAGATGAATGGATATTTCACTACAAAATTATTTGTACCATATGTTGAAATTGTGATAGGTCAAATACTATTGGATGGGCATGCGTTTATGTTTTTCATATTTGGTTATACACTATATTTCAAATTAAGAAAATATAAAGTGGAATTTTGGTCCAAATCTATTGTCTCATTGTTTATTGTTTGTTTTATTTCTCTACAAGTTATTTTTATTATCAAGCACAACACAATATTATCAAAATTTGTTTAAGCTAAAACTATCACAATTGTTGTCGTGGTTGCATCAATACCATTAGCACACTCTCCATTGGATGATCACAAGCACTCTAAACACTTTTTTGTTTTTTTCTTACAATTTTGTATAACTTGAATGTCTATTGTTTAACTTTTGTGTCACTTGATAAATGTATCAATTGTGAATGACACGAGGCACTAGGATCTTTGTCTATCATCACACCCACTTGTCCATGTTGAACATGACAACCAACTTTACACATATCACTATATGCGAAACTAAATCTTGGCAAGCGGAATATTGCTACTCCACTTGTTAATACCCCTTTAAACTATTTCATATAACAACTAAGTTGACTACTTTTGTTTGGTTAAATGTGGGGACCTATGTATAATGATATACGATTTAAGGAATACACATATTCTAGAAACTTTTATTCCCAACATGTACTTTAAAATATTTAAATTATATCTTTTATTCCCAACATGTACTTTGAAATATTTGAATTATATTTTTGTTAAATAGAAACTATTTGATACAAGAGAAGTATCATATTTTCGATTTTAATGTTATTATTGTAAGAGTTATAACAATTAAATTATATAATAATATATGATTAATATACTATAAATATATATTAACTAAGACATAAATCAATAACATATATTTTTAATAAAATATAAATAATAATAAAATATATATTTTTAATAAAATTTACCTAATAATAAAATTTATGTAGATTAAATTGTTGAAAATAATGATGGGCGAGATTAAATTGTTGAAAATAATGGTGGGCGATATTTTTGTTCTGGTCTAGATCATAATTAATTAATTAATATCTAGTTTAATATTATATTATTTGAAATTTATTATATTTAGTTCATATGTATATATTTATTTGGAGTAAAAATTTAGAATTTTATAAATGATTTACACAACTCTATTTGATATTATTTCAAAATCATTGTAATTAATTAAAAAAATTTGGAAAAACTTTTTGCTTTATATGAGAAAATTTAAAATAAAATGTCTTACATTTGATGAGAGAGAATATTTCATGTGACTTTTGAGCTCAATAAGTTATGTTTCCAAAATGTTTATGTTAAATATTTTCACTGAGTGGATTGTTCAGTGGGAATAAGTGTCACAAGGTTTAACAATTCATATAAAATGGTTACCCCTATTCCTTCAGAACCAATAGATTGACTTGACCTCGAAGTTGGATGGGCCAGAAATATGGATCATGCTCCTTCTTGGAACTTGTATTTGCATGAGTATGGCTTTTGTGCCTCGTTCTTTGAATCAAACACGTTCACCATGACACCCATCTATTATTATTTTAGTGCTCATGGGTGCACATGTATATAAAATTTTGAATCCATGTTCTCACATGTTACCACCATGCCCTAACATTGAGGTGTTGATGAACTTGTATTTACAAGAAAATGGTAGCCAAAAGCCCTTTCATATCCAAAATATTGATTGTGTTTTAAGTCCCTGAAACATAGGAGAGGGTTGAAACCTTTTTAATATAAAATTTGAGTTATATATATATATATATATATAACTTTATCATAATTTTTTTAATATTGTATATTATTTATTTTAAAATATATATGAAAGTTTTACAGGGATAAAAATGAGATGGAATGAAATCCATATTAATCTCACAATTAATTTAATATTATATTAGTATGTGAATATATTCTTTTATACCATATTTATAATATATAAATAAAGATTATCAATATTTTTATATTTCAATTTAATATTATTATTTTAGAAAAAACTGTAAACAAATACTAAATGAAATTTAAGTTAATAGATTTGAAGTTAAGGTATTCTAAATAGTACAATTCTATTTTTGTTTTTTCTTATACATTTTTGCTCATATTTTAATATATCAAATTGCTCACAATTTATTAAGATTGAGACTCATGATTATTTATATACGATGAGAGTATTATAATTAGTATTAATTAAGATTTAGACACATGATTGTTTGTATATCATGAGAGTAACATACTCAGTACTAACCTTTTGTTAAGGGTAAAATTTATTTAAAATTTATCATTTTTAGTGCATTTCAACTAAAATTTAATGTTCATTCACAAGTAAATTTTGGAAACATGTTGTAGTCTTACTTTCATCTTCTTTGGGGTTTTTGATGTCTATGTATCAATCAATAACATCAAATGTACATTTTCTATTAGATTGATTAAAATGTACTTGATTTACATTGAGATATTCCAACAAAAATGATAAAAAAATATTTTGAATAAGGCGCATACAATTCCTTCATTTAATTGGTTGTAAAGATTAAACTAGTATTTTCATGGATGTGCAAAGAAATGCTGAAGGCGTCAACTCAATGGATTAATTATAACTCAACGGGACCAATCCAATGCGGCAGATTGTAAATGTATGAACAATAAAGAGGGGAAGGGACACCTATTCAGATTCTGTCAGGTATGACGAATATTAATAATGTCTTGAGGTAAAACCTCAACATAAAAAAGCCTTCGGCTTAATTAAGTGAGTAAATTAGTGCTAAAAATATCTTGATCATAACTATATTAATACGACATTTTAATTTAACAATACTAATTTAAAGAGAATCACTAATGAAACTAGAGATTAATCGTATGGATACATAGTACATATAAATTTTTGTCTTGAAACCTGAAAGTGTTTGATGCAAAATATAAATGGTATATTTTTTTAGTAACTCTCAAATAATCCCTCTATAAACAATGGTCAAATAAAGTATATATAGAGTGTGATAATTAAAACAAGTTAAGGTAATTATTAGAGGCTTCACTTATTGGTCAAGTGAGGGTGTTGATATTTCCTCAACTAGAGTCAAATTCTGCATAAGCATGTGGCATGTTTAGCGCAAGTGATCACAATTGCTTTAATGAGAGGCGTGGGATGTGCTATGAAGTACAAGTAAGATGGTATCTCATCTTTTACAAGGTGATAGATGTTTGATTGTGATACTTAGGAAGTATACAAAGAGTTTATTTTATTTTTCAAAACAATTTAAATGATCATTTAAAGAGTACTTGCTTGAGTCACATGTTACCTTAAGAGAACACTTTCACAACACTATTATAGTAAAATGATAATGCATGTGGTTTGTCAACATAACCAACATGAACAAACAATAAAAGAGATTGTGAGAATGGTGTGAACAAAAAATAAAAGGGTGTTGAGGGGACCTCTATTAAAAAACACTTGTGGAATCACTAACTTGGCTCAACATTGATGTCATGGTATTTTTATCTATTTAAATGTGATATAAAAGCCCATTAGGCACTTAATGACATTTCTTGAAATTGTTCCTCAATTATTTTTCACTATTCACAACAATTATTTCAAAATTAAAACGATCACTAACTATTTTAATTCATTACCTTTACATTATTAGACATTTATGTTTTCAGCAAAGCTTTGGTTGATTGGTCAAAATAGTTGTTGTTTTTCCTCACCAAAATTCAAATTCTGGTAGATATATTTTCACCACTTATAACACAAAAATGAAAAAAAAAATCTTAAAGAAATTTTTTTTTCCCACACAAAATAACGTTAATTTTATGATAAAATTGTTAGCAAAATATTGAGTCATTTGCATAATAAATTTGGTACATCATATATTTTTACATATTTATGTTAAAAAAACCTTTTCATTATTATATTTATAATAATTAAAAATATAATAAACAAATACACTTTCTTTATATCATTAATATCACTTCTACATCAAATCATCATAAATCAATAAAAAACAATACTTACTAAATCACACTCAATTATAATGTGAGACTATCCTTTAAAAAGACACACATTCCCTTGACCTAACAAAAACATAGAGCAATTCTAAGAAAGAATCTAACTTTCTTCCTCACTATAAAAATCTTATAGCATACTCTTGGAATAATCATCATAAAAACATCCAACCATTCCCTACCATAATGACCCTCTGGCCCTCTTCTTAACTCCCATCTAGTGATCACATATTCTTTTTATAGTGCTTCCTTTATGTCTACCTAAGTAATGGAATGCTCCATTGATCTCCTTTGCATGATCATATGTCTGTGCATTGGACTTTGATCTCTTCATAACTTCCATCCACTCAACATCAAATGCCTATATACTAGCTATTCTCTCCTGCCCACTTACATCAATCACCATGTTTAAGGACAATGACATGTGGTCATGAAAAAGAAAGGGTCTCTGGGCTTTGCTATCCTTCTCACTTTCATCCAATCAACATGTTTAGTGACACGTGGATAGAGAAAAGAAAGGGAAAGAAATGGGGAAGACTTGAAAGGAAGCCAGCCATTTAAGCATTTATGATGTAAACTTGGAACCCCACCTCCTCTCCCTTTCCATTTGAGATCCCGTGTGGTCATTAATCAACTACATCAATATTATTCAAAGGTTTTGAAAATAAGGTTCGACGACAAGGAACAAATTATTTTTTAAATTTTAATCCTGGATTGCTTACGAAACAAGGAATAAATACGCTCGAGGCTCGGTGGTGACCAAACCTAGCCCCGGTCCTGACTTCGAGGCTTGGCCGGCAGCCTCGTCGCAGCCCAACAAACACACTCACTCTCTCACGCCTGTTTACAGCAATCCGCAAAAACATCTGTGTCTGATAACCTGCGAACAGATCGCATGCCGGAGGCATACTCCCATGATTTCGTCCGTCGGATCGTCTCAGTGCACGGCCATTATCGTTCTCACGCCCCAATTGTAGCTCGCTGCGGCTCTACTCTTCCCGAATTCGACACCAGTTGCAGAAACCTGGGTTAAGATTCGATTGGTTCGTACAATCGTGTTTTCTTCTGGAGGTTGCGTGGGCGTTTCGAACTCTGGACCCGCTGGGAGATCTGGTCGTGGGAAGTTATTTGTGGACTGAGCGAATTTACTTCGAGATTTGAAGGGCCGTTTTCTTTTAACAGGGGTTGAAACTTGAAGGGAACTGTTGAACTTAACAGAAGTTAAACTGACGGGGGATGTGAGAAACGAGCGGTGTGCGGGTTTTACTTTGAGAAATGTGAAAGGAAGTTAACGATGGCCAACAACGCAGGCAGTAGCAGTGCAGCGACTCTGAATGCTGCTGCCACTGCTATCAGTTCAGCTGACCCCCGGCATCCTGTTGAAGAACGGGTACTAACTATGCACTTTTTGTTTATACTGCACCCTTTTGCTGCATTCGATAAGTTACTGTAGTCTTAGTAATGTGAGTTGTACAGATGCCCATTAAAATGACCGTTGAGGTTTTTCTTTACCTCAATTTGTGATGTCTGATGCAAAATTTGAGTTGGGTATTGAGGGCGTTTGGGCTTGTTGACCGCAGTTCGATGTGTAATTCGAAGGTGCAAAACGTTTCTGGAAATAATATGCATTTTGTCGAATTGCATTTGGTCCCAACCATGGGTTTGAGTTTGTATTCATTGATTGCTTTGCGGTACTTTGTTCTTCTGTATATTTTTGAGGAGATGTGGATAGCATAATATATGTCCGTTGGAGTCCCCTGCAAAAGTTCGTGTTACATGTGTCTTTATTGTTCAGTTCACCATAGGTTTTGTAATCCAGTTGCCCAGATTCATATTGTGTTTGGTGAGCCAACACCTGTATGGGTTGGGTCTGTCCCAGCTTCAGGGCAGGAAGAGGCAAATTGATGAGTTTTTAACTTTCACCTTCCCCCTTCCTCACCCATTTTTTTGTTTGATCCTTTTGAGGATACGTGATTTCAGAGTGCCTTTCGTCACTTGGACCAGTGTGAGCAAAATTGTAAGTAGCGAAACTACAATGATTGAAAATTTGTATGCGGCTGATGCAGACCTCCCAGGACAATTCAGATTATGTAATTATAAGCTACCCAGATTCTCATTTTGTGGTCAGTGAACCAACTTCTGTATGGGTAGGGTCTTGCCTCTGTCATGGGCATTTGGAGGCAAATTACAAAGCTTTTTTCTGCCCTCTTGGTATTGTGTGATGCTTTTGGAGGGAGGTGATTTGGTGAGTGTCTTGGGTCATCGCCACTATTGTGAGCATAATTGTAGTTGGTTTCTGCGGACCTCCCAAGAGTGTCTTGGGTCATCACCACTACTGCGAGGAAAATTGTAAGTGGTTTCTGCAGACATCCCAAGCCACAGTGAGAGCATGGATCTGTGATAAGCATGGAGTTATGTTTATGCTCAGTTCAAAAACAAAATCAATTGTGTCTTGTAAGTGTTTTAACTCGATAAGTGTAAGCAATGGATCTGCTCCTTGGAAAAGGTTCAAACTGTTGTTGATTGTAAATGTATGGAAAGGAAAGAAGACATGTTATACACTGACAATCTAGGTATCTGAATTTGGAGTACTCATATATATGTAGCAGCCTGCAAGGGTGAGAGGATTATATGAGGGCCTGGCCGAAGTATATTTTTGTTGTATGAATGGTCTGCAGAATTGTATAGGAATGGGTTGAATTTTTCTGTTGCTGTAAAACTTTAGGTTATACCTCTGTAGGTTGTGGTAAGGCATGGATGGGTTGCAATGAAGTCTAGACACATAGAAATGTTCTGTTGGGTCATGGCATTTATTGTGAATCCACTGTTACAAGTAAAGTTGTAGTCAAAGATCAAGATGTAATTTTTTCAATTTGGGATTGAAAACTCTATCCACAGTGATAGAAGTTAAAAGGAAAGAAAGTATCTTTCGGAGAGTTGATAAAAAGTTCTGAAGTCTGAAATCTTCTTACCCATCTTTACCAAATGCAAGGTCTGTCATTATGTCTTTCTAGTTTAAAGGAGGAAGTCTTATATTTTCTACTTTGGTTGACAACAACCCTTTGAATATATGTCACAGTCTACGTTGGTATGTGTATGACAGGAGTAATGGACCAAGACGGTTGTTTCTTTGAATATATCAACATATGGCTGAGAATATCTTATACATTTCTCCGACAAATTCTATGTGTGGGGGAATTTCCATTTTGAACTGTTTCTCTTAGTTCTGTTGAAGGGGTTATTAATACCCTTCTGTTAGGCTGGATGTGTATAAGATCCATGTCCAAATTTTATATTAAAGATCTCTCTATCAGATTGCCTTTTGGGTGCTTGTGATATATGGTCAGATTCTGTCCTGCGTATTGCACAGTGTGGAAGGATTAGATTCTGTACATCTGAATTGTTGCTGTACCCTTAAGTTTGGAAAGTGTTCCTGGTGTTTAGTCGATAGAGCTGACCATACGTTTGCTTCTATGGGGTGTGGCAAACTAGTTCACTGGAAGTGTGTAGACATTCAGATCACAGCTTTATATAAGGTTGCTCCAGACCGATGGGTTCATGCAGGGTAGGGACAGTTTGAAATTTGCATTGCATTTAAGTGTATTAGTCTATTTCTTGGATTAAGCATATTCTTTTGAGCCCAGTTCAGGTTCAAGTCAGCTTATAAAGTGATGCTGTTTGCAATGTGCAACAACGACAAACTGACAAGGTTTTAATGTATATTGACTTCTTAGAACTGGGCATAAACCTTCTGATGTAAATGAACCTGATGCTGTGCCATCAAGGAGTATTAAGTGCTTTAGCTGAATATTAAAAGGCTTTCTTCTACGGAGAGACATTCTGTTTAGAGTTTCTAGCCTTTGGAAGGTTTGCTTTAATTATTCATTTGTGGCATGGTGAATTTCATCATAGATGGGAAAATGTTCAATTTTAGCAACCCAAAACTCTTTGTCTTGTGTGGCTAATTATAGTCAGCAAAATTAATATGATTAAATATCTTATTCATTCCTGGGAACATGGCAAGTGTAATGTGGTCAAATTCTTGACAATGGTAAGGTGCTTGGTACAGACATTGCAATAGAGAGATTGTCGATGGTCTCTTTACCTTGTGAATGCCTTGGCCTAAAGTGCATGATTGGGATAAGAATAGGGTGCCTATTCTTTTTCTGTTTTAACTTTGTCATCAATAATCCACTTTTAAAAAAGTGGTAAAATGGATTAGTGTTATTTGGTTGCAGATTTGTTTTCTTTTGGATTGCCAAATGGAGGTCTTCTTGAGGAAAACCATTTGAATCATAGGACATATTTCACGGATCTCTGTGTTTGGTTATATGCTTCCCTTGCAATATAATGATTGTGCAAGAAGCACATTCTATAGCCCAATATTGGGAAGATGTGTCATGAACAAGTTAGTATGATATTGATGTTATGTTGTCTTTTCACATTAAGAAACAAAATCACTTTAACAATCACCAACCTAGATCCATCTTAATTTTGGATAAAAAAACACTTTAATAATCACCAGCATAGATCCATCTTAATCTTGGATTTATCCAATTTCAAGAGGGATGTAACGAACAAGGTTTGTATGCTCAGAGCAATGCTCTGATACCAATGTAACGAACAAAGTTCGTATACGTAGACAAAGACAAAATACTTCATAATACTTTGAAGACAAAGACATCCATTGTAGGACAAGTAATTGTATATTGTATAATGTATAAAAGAATTGATGTGATATGAGATGATTACAATGAGGGTTAGGGCCTGCTTATATACCCTAGGTAGGTACTTTTTCACCAATGGTTATGTCCTTAGGGACATACCTTTTCATTAACTAGTTACTAATTAATTATTATTTATTATTATTATAGTTTTACATCATTTATATTATTTTATATATATTTTTATTCATAACATTGCCTTTCTCTTCAAAAAGCTTTGTCCTCAAAGCTTATTAAGGGCTTAATCTCTTTTCCTGTTTTGAGTGTCTTCTCGTCGCAAAATTGTCATCCTCGTTGACACAAGACGATAGGATCCTCCAAGTGATAGATAAAATTGTCGGGCTGAAAATGGATTTGACCATCCTAGATTAATCTTTTGTAGAATGTTCTGATCACTGGAAATTGGTAATGAATTGTTATCATAGGACTGGATTCTGCAAACTTCAGTATTCCTTGGAACATAAATCTATTGCTTCCGTTCTGATTGGTTCAAATATGTAGACTGACTTAATTGTCTGCTTTTGTGATTCAGACGTCGATAAGGAGTTCTTCTAGTTGGACTTTCCCTTATCTTGTGTGTGGCAGTTTCTTGATTTACTTCAGGTACTGTTGTAGTTGAATTGGCTACTAAATCATCACTTGGAATTTCCACTATTTGAACTACAACTTCTGAATATGTTCTAATTTCTATTGGTCTCTCATCTTCTATCTTCTTAAGTTGTGATATTCACTGGATTAGTATTTGTTCCTCTTTCTTCCACTTGGACTGAAGACTTTGACACTTCTTTCGTGATAAGTTCTTCTAATTTGTTTTTCAATGATTTTTTATCATCCTTAAGTTTCTTAATTTGAGTGAGTAGACTTTGATTATGGTTTTTGAGACGTAAGAGTTCCTCATTTTCTGAATCAACTTTATTTTGGTTTTTAAGCTTCTCATCTTTTAAACACTTGATTTGTTCTAATAACCTTTGGTTAAGGTTCTTTAAGCATTGGTGTTTCTTAGCTTTACATTTTCTCACTTATGTAAGTAGTTTCTGATTATGCTCCTTCAAACATGAATTTTCCTTATTTTTGTTGGATATGACTTCTTCAAGCTCTTTTTGCTTCTTTGATACTATTTCTGGATTCTCCTGAAACATTAGTTTCACAATATCCTTAGGATCTTTTGATGAAGCCATTATCGGTTTTGATTTTGTTGTCATGTCTTGGAACATGACCATCTTCTTGTAAAGGAACATCAAGATTTTGTTGTTGTTGTTGTTGTAATTTTTTATTTTATTTACTATGTTCTGTGTTCAAAATTAACATACGTAATTCCTTGAACCAAGGTCGATCGAGAATTATGTGAACTTCTTTGTCAAGCATAGCTAGGACACATAATTGAGATATGTACTCATAATGATCAATTGTCATTTGTAAATTATTAATTTCATATTCTTTTTCTCTAAAAAGACCTTTTCGTTCGCCTATATTTGGCTCTAGAACTAATAATTGATTTGCCAAATTAATATTGATGTAATTATCCTCGATGTTTGGATTAATAACGATACTAATATCTTTCCTTTGGATACACCCTTTTAATGTAAATAATCTAAGATCTACAATTGGGATACCTTTATAGGAGAAACTTCCTTTATTTTCGAATTAGGCTCCATTTTTATTTTTTTTTTTCAGAGATTGACTCTATTTGTATTAGTCAATAATTTGGTTTTTTTCCTCCCTTTACTCTTGAAAAATGCTTCCTTAATTTTGATTTATTTTAATTACTCTTTTTATAATTGAATTGGAATTTTCCCCTTCCTTCTTCTTACTTCAACCCTTTCTCTTCCTTTTTTTTTATAATTTTTTTAACTTTATTTATTTATTTATTTTTTTTCTATATATATTTATATTTTTTTTCTTTTTTCCTTTTGAAAAGTTACAAACATCTTTGGGGTATAATATAAAATATATGTCCACCTATGTGCCTTTGACTCGGTGAATTTTCTCCACGTAAAATGTAAAACTTACCATTCACATAAAGTGATTTGTATTCCTTTTGTTCTTCTTTTACCATGGGTTGCTAAAACCACGAGCTTGTAAACCATTAATGAAGAATCAAGATAATCTTATCTACTCTTCCTTCTCTTACATATAGTTTTAAAGATATTTGGAAATATTCTCTTTTGACTTTATTATGCACTTTTTATCAATAATGTAGAACCTTTTTATATATACGAATGTTCTCCTTCAAAATTTACATTGGACTATTTTTTGTTTACTAGGATCATTGAAATGTCAATGGCCAAAGGCCCTTATTTTTTATTTTTAATAAATAACTCTTTTTTGAAAGTGGAGAAACCCCAACTCGTGTAGCGAAACGCTTTAGTTGCGACGATAAGTTGATGGCCAAAGGCTGGGATCTGCCAACGTGGCTTTGATACCAATGTAATGAACAAGGTTTGTATGCTCAGAGCAATGCTCTGATACCAATGTAACGAACAAAGTTCGTATACGCAACAATAATTTTCAGAATACTTCGAAGACGAAGACATTTATTGTAGGACAAAGTAATTGTATGTTGTATAATGTATAAAAGAATTGATGTGATATGAGATGATTACAATGAGGGTGAGGGCTTGCTTATATACCCTAGGCAGGTACCTTTTCACCAATGGTTATGTCCTTAGGGACATACCTTTTCATTAACTAGTTACTAATTAATCATTATTTATTATTTTTATAGTTTTACATCATTTAAATTATTTTATATATATTTTTATTCATAACAAGGGATCACATCTTTGAGGTCCAAACCTTTTCACATGCTTTGCACAATAAAAAGGCTTGCACTTAGAGGGGTTTAAATCCTTCTGATTCTTGATAGATCTGGGGTCAAGATGGATCAACACAGGTGTTCCATCTGGTCAACTATGTTGCTGGTTCTTCTATTATATATGTAAAATCAAGTTTTCATAAACGACCAATGTCTTCACCCCATTCGTAAGTGGTCTGTGCTGAGCTCCCATTTGTAAGTGGTCAGCGTGGAACTCCCTGGACATAGTGAGAACGTGGGCACCTAATAAGCATGGAGTTACATAGGATCAGGAGCCTTGAGCTTTACCAGGTCAAAATAAAAAAACTTTTCATAATCGGCCAATGTTTTTGTCCCTTTCATAAGTGGCCTGTGCTGAACTCCCATTTGGAAGTGGCTAGTGTGGATCTCCCAAGACACAATGAGAACATGGGTGCCTACTAAGCGTGGAGTTACATTTGAGCCTGGAGCTCTACCTGGTTAAAATAAAAAACTAAGTTTATTTTTACAATAGTCAATGTCTTTTTGTTCATCTGCCCCCCTTTGGTCTGTAACTTACTGTTTGCTGTAGTAAACATTAGCAGGTAAAAGATAAAAGATAACCCTTAACTTGAGATAATCACAGTGCATGCATACAAAAATATTAAAATAAACACAAGAATATAGAGAGAACCTTTAAAGTAGTGTAACACAATAGAAGGAATCACTTCACAAGCCATACTCGCGACAATCAAATACTCAACATATCCAATACAGTGGTGATTGTGTATATATACTCTCTCATGAGTATTCCTTGGGGTCTTTGCCAACTACCCCTTGTTATTATATTTTCCTTCTAAGTATCTAGTGGGTCTATTTATTACCCACAAACTACTAAATCACCTTATTTCATGGTTATGGTCACATTACATTCATTACTCCCTTGGAAGGTACCCCACATTATTCTCCATAGGTGCATTACATTCACCAGGGATTCATCTTACTTCATAAATGCTAATTTTTAACTAATAAAGCAACAAAAAGAAAATATGCTTTGACCTTGTAATGTTGTTGCTTCCTTTTATGCTTTATTGTGAGGTAAGGATGGAGCACATTTTTACACTCTCTACCAGTTCATATTTGTTTCTTTCCCTTTCCCTGTTATCCTTGATTATAGCTTCCAAGCTGTTTGTTACTTAACGAAATGCATTTTCTTGTATCTCCCATGGTTAATTATCTCAATTGTTTGACTTCACATGTTTATAGTTGTTTCTTCCTTTTTCCTTTTCCACGGAAGTTTTTTCCCTTTTCTATTATGCTTGGTCATAATTTCCAGGTTGTTTAGTTTGTTAGAATTCCACTTTTTAGCCTTTTTCAATATTATCTTTCTGAATTGATTTGAATGCACATCTGATTGATAGCAGAGAAGATGGATAGGTTGCTGGAGTGGATTTTCTTGTTTTGGATCACAAAAACGAGGGAAGCGCATTGTGCCATCACGTATTCCAGATGGAAATTTGTCTGGAAATCGAACAAATGGAGTTCAACCAGCAGGTGGTGCTAATCAGTCTACAGCATTGGCTCCATCGTTACTGGCACCTCCCTCTTCTCCAGCTTCTTTTACAAATTCAGCGAATCCTTCTTCTGTTCAGTCACCAAATGGATTTTTGTCTCTGTCTGCCAATGTCTGTTCACCTGGTGGACCAACATCAACTATGTTTGCTACAGGGCCATATGCACATGAGACACAACTTGTATCGCCTCCTGTTTTCTCAACATTTACTACTGAACCTTCTACTGCTCCATTTACTCCTCCACCTGAGTTAGCTCATCTTACAACCCCATCATCACCAGATGTGCCATATGCTCAACTACTTGCATCATTAGATGTAAAAACTGTTCACAAGGAGAATGGAGTAACTTTTTCTTGTTCCCCATATACATCATCGGGATATGTTGCCACAAATGATCTTCAAGCTGCATATCAACTATATCCAGGGAGTCCTGCCAGTCAACTAGTATCGCCAAAGCCTGGGGTTTCTGGTACTGGGACCCCTTTGTCATTCCCTGATTTACAGTCACCTGGTCATTGGAGTGCTTCACTGTCTGGTCAAGACACCTTTTTCCCGAAGTATGAACCCTCAAAGTCTTTTAATCTTGACATGGCAGCCTCTAGAAGTTTCATGCTATCACAGGATTCAACAGAATCTCGATCCATGTCAGCAGAGTTGGATCATTTGCAGCAGGCATGTCAATCTGGAGAAAAGCAGTGTAGTTCTTCACAAGAAATGAATGCTTCCTCTGATACTGGTGGAAATGGGCAACAGAATTGGCATGTGGAATCCAATAAACCAGATGCAGAACAGATTGAAGCATATAGGGCATCATTTGGGTTCAGTGCTGATGAAGTTACAACTTCTAATTGTGAGCTTTCAGAGGTTCTAGGGGATAGCCTTGTGATATCTCCCTTTGGAGCACAGAAATCATATGGTGCAGATTTTGCCACATTTGACAAGAGAAGTATGAAGTCAGAAATGCAGACAGCACGGTTAGCTTTATTTGATTCTGCAAATATATCTTCATCAATGGATTGCAAAGCAAATGGTATAAATTTGAAAATAGCTTATATAATGCTTTGTAACTTTAGATTTTCCTTTTATTATTGTAGATGATATTGAGAGTAGTGGTAGTGGCAGATCAGAAAGTACATTCAGTTATGAACAACAGGATTCTCCTCTGGGATCTAACAATTTCCATTCTTACAGCTAACCCAGATTATTATAGAGAGTCAGAAGGGATAGAGGCAGGGTATGTAAGCGAAACAGAGCACTGTGATCAAACTGATCAACTGGAGAGCTTCTCAAGGTTTGGGGAATTCAAATTTGATAAAAAAGATGGACAAGTGCATCAAGCTCCATTATAGAGAAGTGGACAAAATATAGAGAAAAAAGGATTGCAGAAAATGGAGTGCGAGATCGGGAAAATTTTCACATCCTGCAGCCACAAGTAAGTGATAACTTGGTTGTATCTTTGAATAGTTTATCATGAGAATGCATAACTTCAATGCTAATTACCGTGGTTTTACTAGGATATGAGTACTTAGATGACAATGTGGTCAAAAGCATTTATTCCCTGGAATGAGCTGCCAGTTCAGACCTCAAACCAGAAATTTGAAATGTGTTGAATGCATGCTGATTTTTTTTATCAAAATTTTATCTAGTGGAATCAGGCATTCTGAACAGCTTGACGCTGATAGCCCGCAATCTGGATATTTTGTACCACTGATGCAATGCTGTGTGTTCAGGTGCTAATTTTCTTAATATAATATTTTCAGTTCTGGTTTAATTTTTTTTATCTTGTGAATAGGAGTGATATATGCTCCAGATTGCATAATAACTGGCCATGGTGTTTGTGCAATCTTGCAATCCTCACATGCAAGCTTTGTGTGTGACATATGCACTATAATATATATCATTGAAGCTTGAAAATGTGATGCATTTACCTTATGGCTGCAAATTGCAATTTATGTTTCCTGCAATGACAGGCCAAACCAGAAATTTTAAATACATATTTGAAGTGTGTTGAACGCATGCTGATTTCTTTTATCAAAAGTTTTATCTAGTGAATAGGAGTGATATATGCTCCAGATTGCATAATCAGTCACTGGCTATGGTGCTTGTGCAATTTTGCAACCATCAGAGGCAAGCTTTGTGTGCAACATATGCACTATAATTTATAACATTGAAGCTTGCCAGTGTGGTGCACTTCTTTAAGGGTTTTGTAATGGATGGATCTACCTTAGGGCTGCAAATTGTGGTTTATGTTTCCTGCAATGAGAGGGCAATTGATCTTCACTAATTTGAAGTTGCGTACATGGCCTTCCATAAATTATATACCTCACCTTTTGATTTCATCATTGGATCTTAGATACACTCTTTGTTATATGTGATTGGGAAATTAGAAAATATTTTCTGTAAACAAGTCCAATTTATAAGATCTTGAATCATGCATGTCAAGATGCTCATGTGCATTTTTTGTATTAGTTGTCAGGGTTTCAAGTCATTGAATTAACTCAGTAAGCTTTTTCTGTACCTGGAAGATATTTCATAGTTGGGGTGGGACAAAACTGGCAAGTTGCTAAGATTGAAAGCTTGAGTTAATTTTCAAAAAAGTCATTGGAGTTTGACAGATAGATATAAAGTTTATCACATTTTCTGATGTTTTGCTTAAGGCCACAAATTTTACAAACTGTTTTCTTTAAAGAAGAGATTCAGCACATTTAATATACTTCTATAATGCTCTTTGCTGTTTTGTGGCATGGACTTTGTTTGGATGCAAATAGATGAAGAAAATAAATGGAAATAAATGAGAATCAGGAACAGAATATCAGCTAAGAGTCAATTGGGTCTAGCCCAGGTGGTTGAGGAGAGTGTTATCCTTCCCACCCAGGATCGTTTTCTGTAAGTGATGCGTTGGTCTCTTAATGAATATATTGTTGTATTGGTCTTAAGCCCCGAAGAATCCAGTTTATCCCGTGTATCATTCTTGGAATGAGGGGAACTGCGTTGTGGGTTTCCTGGGAATACACATTTCATGGAAGAAAAAAAGTATCACCTGAGATTCAAAAACATAGGTTGACACTCCATGTACCAGATTGTTTTACTGCTTTTCACTGGATGTCTAGGAACTTAGGTATTTGGCCAAGTTTTTCCAGCAAGCATATTCATTAGCTTAATTAAATTGTAACTTTATTTTTACTAACTGGAACACAAACATGGTGAATTATAATGTGTAATAACAATGAGGTTGCAAAATGATTTTACTTGTGAATTGGGAAATCCTTAAATTTCTGGATGACTGGTTAATGGGATATAAAGGCTGTGAAGGCTGGAAAGCTTGAATTTTTGCAATGATGATTCATGAGAGACAAAAGCTTCTAAATTTCCATGGTCTATATAAGAATGCCTTATGAGAGTTTGAATGATAAACCTCTCAGCACTTTGACAAATGCATGCACAGGTTATTTCTTTCCTTTGTTTATGGAATCTCTTATTGTTCGTGATGTAGAGGCATGCGACAAATTTGAATATGTTCAGTGTCTGAAATAAGATAATATCAAAATGGGACTAATTGCTAATATATATAGTTAATAGAAATTTTTTCTGAAGAGCCATGGGTATAGCACAAGGATGTTTGATCGAGAGAATAGTAATACATTGACCTTAAGCAGTTCAACTTGCATGTCTATTGTAGAAACCCTAAAAGAACATTATAGAATTGATGATTTGATCCAACTGTTGGAAGTTTTATTGGATGGGATGATCCTTTATCGCAGATTTGGAAATGCATTATCATGGGATGAAAGTTGCAGTTGTGACAAACTGAGCTACAAGGTATCATAGTTGATTCAATAGATGCTAAATACTTCAACTGCAAAATAAGATGCTCTTCACTAGGTGCTTCCCATCAACAATGAGAGCAATAAGCAAATATGTGACTTAAAGAATAGATTGGTAATTCGATATGCCTTGAACTGATGGATGTATTGGCTTGAAATCTAATAAGGCAATAGCTAGAATGCCAATTTTGTTTGTGCAAAACATTTTGAGATTCAATCAAAAGGATTTGCTATCCTATGAAATATGGTTGTCCAACTCAAGGGGACCCTTTGTTTTGAGTGACTTCCCAATTTGTCGATGTTGAAATATGTAACTAGGCTCGGTCTTCATAATGGCGTATGTAATCGTGATTTTATATATTTAATGAAATGAGAAAAATAAATTTATTATTTGTGTTCTTGAGGCATGGGTTTTATGCTCAAGGGAAATTTATTTTTAGGTCAAGCACTCATTGAGTGCTTTTAGGTTTGTCATAAAGTCAATTGAGTCATTTTCATGTATTGAAGAACCATTTGGGCATGTTACATATTGTAAAGAAAAAATTATTGAGTCAAAATAGAGTCAAAAGACCCTCCAAGGCCTTGTCATGGCACAAAGATCAATTCGGCCTACATGAAGGGACAAGTTGGCCTCAAGAGAGCAATTCGTACCCCTCACAAGCCTATAAATAAGGAATTCGACCTCATTTGCACATTCACTCAAGCAAGTTCGATCTCCTCAAGATAAAAGTTGGAAAAGGACGAAGAAGAAGAAGAAGATCAAGATCAAAGTTTTTGGGTCTCTCTCCCTCTCTCTTTAGTTAGGGTTTCTACAATTTTTGGGCTAGATGAAATTTTGAAGTTGCATCGAAGCTGCAATGTCGAAGTTGTGACGCTGTAAGGTCAAAGCTGTGAAGCTGTTAGGTCGAAGCTGCTGAAGTTGCATCAAGGTTGAAGCTGCTAGGTAGAAATTGCAGAAATTGTTGCTGGGGTCGAAGTTGCTGGAAGGTCGAAGTTGTAGAAATTGTTGCTGGGGTCGAAGTTGCTGGAAGGTTGAAGTTGTAGAAATTGTTGCTGGGGTCGAAGTTGTTGGAAGGTCGAAGTTTGTTGTTGGAAGCTGTGTTGGAATTTCTAAGTCTGACACGTTAGAAACTCTTCATGTACTTTACTTATTTATTCCTACCTACTTGTTTTGTTAATTAACAAGTTATTTACCATGTAAATACTGGAAAAAATACAAGTACATGCTCAACACATTAAAGATCATCAATTGAAGGAAATAGAAGCAAGCACACAAGTGACACCGTTGTTTTTGGATTAATGTCCCCAGAAAAATCCAATGCGGGAAAACCGGTGCAACTATCTGAGGGTTTGATTTATTAAGCAGTTTCAGAATACAATCTGCGTGCCAAATCCGACATACCCAACAGAGAAAAATCTCGACAGTAGTACCTCTCTACTCAGAAGTAGATATTTCGGCTGAAACTTCGGATAAACACTTTGGCAGCTCCACAGCTCCAATCTGCCCCATGAAACCCCAACTTCAACCTCGCTCTGGCCCAACATTAGCCCAACGTCACTTTGGCTTGGCCTGCGTTAGCCCTTTGGCCCTTTGCGTCACCCACGCTGGCCCTCTGAGGCATTGCGCAGCCCCTGGCTGGCTCTGCGTGAGCCCTGGCTGATGCTGCGTGAACCCTTGGCTGCTTTTGCGTCCTCTCTCCGGCTACTGCGCTGATCCTCCCGGTGCTATCTCTGCCTCTCTGCTTCTGTATTCACTGCCCCTCAGCGGCAACTCTGATCACTCTGTCAAATTTCTTAGCAAACCCAACCCCAGAAAGTCGAAATCTTGGTCTCTTGGTGTGTTCTCCAAGTGACCCTCAAGCCTCCTCTTATACTTTTCTTGTTGACAAATCAATGACCGAGATTAAGTCCCTAATCAACGGCTAAGATTAGATCTGGATTGATCCATGTCTTTTGGACTATTCTAACACATTTTTATATTAATTCACATTAATATTTTATTTTCCCTAAGTTTAGATTTAGGGACTCCATTAAAAATATTAATTATTTTAATATCTCCCAAACTGTTTAGAATCTGCCCAAACCCTTTCTGGGTATTGGAGATCTCATGTGCCTTAGCTTCTCCACCAATTTTCGTGGCTAGAGCACATCCGATGCTACCCAAAATCAACACTCCCTCTTAGCAAGGATTGTGCTCTAATAATACTCCTCACTAAGCATCGCTCTGATCATCTGGCATTGGTCCCTGTGCTGATGCTAGGCCTGCTGCCCAACATCCTCTACACTGTTGTATCCTGTATTGCTACCCATGGCCTTGCCACTGCCACTGCTACATCCGTACTGCAACTCCCTTTGCATTCGTGTTGCTGCTCATGGCCCTGCCACTTCCACTGCTGCATCTGCACTGCAACCCCTCTCATCATGCTGCATCGTGCTGCCCATAGCACTACCACTGCTAACTGCTGCACTGCAACTCAGTTATTGAGAAGTAAGTAACTAGTCTCCCAACTCTGACATCTCCGTCAGGATAGAAGCACTCTTGATGCTAAAGCTCCTTCTGTCACTGACAAGTGCTCCCTCTCTGACTTTTGCGCTACTGCAACAACTCCATGCATCTCGCATCGTTGCACACCTCTGTGCCATCCTGCACTGGTGCAACACTCCCGTGCATCTCGCACTGTTGCAGCTTGCTAGCCTCACGCTGTCCTAGGAATCCTACACTGTAGCTTCCTTTGTCGCTCCATCCACATCCGTCTCTACTGACATCGCCAGTACTGCTACTCCTCTTCGGGGCTCCCGTAGCAAGTTCTAATCCAAGAGGCTGGCTACCTCGAGGATCCTGCCCCTCATCGCCTGTAGTCCACCTAACTACAACTCGATGTCTCCCCACTTCTTTTGAAGTGGAATGTGAGCACTCATGGCACAATCATCGTTTGTCTCCACTTCCTTCTCTACCCTTGCTGGTGCTGCCTTGGTCTCGGAGGCCTCTCCCTTACTCTTCTTCCTTGGACATTGGGTCGCATAATGACCCAGCTCCCCACAGTGGAAACATTTAACCTTGGAGAGGTCCTTCTTCTGTTTCTCCTGCTTTCCCTCAGATGCTAGGGCAACATCTTCTTCCTCCTCCTTTTTGATTCTGATCCCCTTGCTGCTACTTCCCCCTTGCTCAACCTTCTGATCTCTTCTTGGTAAAGAGAAGCCCACATTTCCTCCTAATCTGGAAGGGTCGCCCTGCCCAATATACTCTGGACAAACACCTCCCAGTGTTCCGAGGTTCTGATCTCTTCTTGGTAAAGAGAAGCCCACATTTCCTCCTAATTTGGAAGGGTCGCCCTGCCCAATATACTCTGGACAAACACCTCCCAGTGTTCTGAGACTGCGTTCAAGGTTGTTCTCACCATCAATTATGGATCCGACATTGCCCCTATGGAAGTCAACTGATCCTGGATCTCCTTCAATCGACCGAGGAATGGGTCGATCTGTTCTCCCTTCTTCATCTGGTATGATTGCAACTAATTTTCTAGTAGCATCTTCCTCTGCATGGAAGTATGCTAATACAACTTGGTCAGGGCCTCCCACATCTCCTGTGCGGTGTTCTTCTCGGCAATATTTGGTACTATATGATCCTTGACCCCGTCAAGGATGATACTCTTAGCCCTCGCCATTGCATCCTCGTACCTGTCGTTATCAGCTGGATCAACTGGGATAGCTATCGTCCTCAAGGTGAAGTGCTTGACACTATTCTTGTCTAGTATGGATAAGATTCTGGCCTTCTAGACTACGAGGTTTGAGGGTCCATCCAGTCTGGCCTGGTCTCTTACTCCGTGTAGTGCCATTCCGTTGATTTTCTACTTCCCTCCTGGAAGTTCTCGGTATGACTCCTCTGAGCCTCGATTTACCTCGTGGAAACCCTTCTGCCAATGTCGAGATGCCCCTCTCCATTCGTCTTTGCGACTGCAACACTGATCTGGATTCCTTGGTTTGAAATCCACCTCGGCAACAACTCCCGCTACCTTGGTCTTGCCCTGTTAGGTACTGTTCTGACTACAGTACCCCACCAACTCCACTCTGCAACTTACCCACAGCCTCCTAAATCCCAACAAACTGAAGGTTAGAGCTCCTAGGCTTTGCGCAATCCTGGCACTAGCAAATCAGCCTTCTCAGCCAACTGCATCAGCCCTCCTGGCCTCTACGTGGTTCTGCGTGAGCCTGCCTTTGCCTCCCTCAACCTCTGCGCTGCCTCTTCCTGGCTCAATCTTGATGACGTGTGCCTGTGTCACCCCTTCGTTGTTGCTACTCTGCTAGGAACAACTTTTGTCACTTGGGACAACTGTTTTCTGCTGCTGCTGCTCTGTTCGCCTGATGTCCTCAGTTCTCCTGTGATCTGCAACCACGCTCTGGTACCATGTCGGAATTTCTAAGTCTGGCACATTAGAAACCCTTCATGTACTTTACTGATTTATTCCTACCTACTTGTTCTGTTAATTGACAAGTTATTTACCATGTAAATACTGGAAATAAATACAAGTACATGCTCAACACATTACAGATCATCAACTGAAGGAAATAGAAGCAAGCACACAAGTGACACCGTTGTTTTTGGACTAATGTCCTCGGAAAAACCCAATGCGGGAAAACTGGTGCAGCTATCTAAGGGTTTGATTTATTAAGCAGTTTCAGAATACAATTTGGGTGCCAAATCCGGCATACCCAATAGAGAAAAATCTTGGCAGTAGTACCTCTCTACTCGGAAGCAGATATTCCAGCTGAAACTCCGGATAAACACTCCGACAGCTCCATAGCTCCAATTTGCCCCACGAAACCCCAACGTCAGCCTCTAGGGACTGTGTCAACCTCTCTTTGGCCCAACGTTAGCCCAACGTCACTCTGGCTTGGCTTGCGTCAGCCTCTAGAGGCATTGTGTCAGCCCTTTGGCCCTCTACGTCAGCCACGCTGGCCCTCTGAGGCACTGCGCAGCGCCTGGTTGGCTTTGTGTGAGCCTTGGCTGGCTCTGCGTGAACCCTTGGCTGGCTCTGCGTGAACCCTTGGCTGCTTCTGCGTCCCTCTCTCCGGCTACTGCGTTGATCCTCCTGGTGCTATCTTTGCCTCTCTGCTTCTGTATTCACTGCCCCTCAGCTGCAACTCTGATCACTCTCTCAACTTTCTCAGCAAACCCAGCCCCAGAAAGTCGAAATCTTGATCTCTTGGTGTGTTCTCGAAGTGACCCTCAAGCCTCCTCTTATGCTTTTCTCGTTGACAAATCAATGACCGAGACTAAGTCCCTAATCAACGGCTAAAATTAGATCTGGCTTGATCCATGTCTTTTGGACCATTCTAACACAGTTTTATATTAATGCACATTAATATTTTATTTTCCCTAAGTTTAGACTTAGGGGCTCCATTAAAAATATTAATTATTTTAATATCTCCCAAACTGTTTAGAATCTGCCCAAACCCTTTCTGGGTATGGGAGATCTCATGTGCCTTAGCCTCTCCACCAATTTTCATGGCTAGAGCACATCCGATGCTACCCCAAATCAAGTTGTGTAAGGAAAACTCATCAAGAAGGAAGGATGACTTGGTCTCGGAGGGTCTTGGTCAAGGGTCATAGGTCTTGGAATTCGTCAATTGAAGTTCTATAAGAAGAGAAGGATTCTGGTGGGTTTTCCTCTTAGTTGGAAAGGTTTTGGCCATGGCTGATCGCCTATATCTTGTGTCCTATTGTCTCATTGTTCTTTATTATTTGGTAGCTGTTTGATGATAAAGAACACTAATAATAATAAAGGAAAGAAAAAGTTAATCAAGTAAAGTAAAAACACATCACAAGTAGTTATCAAAGTAAGAGAAATCACCTACACTTGTTGCCCCCTAGATTTCTCAACAGTTGAGGGCTTTGTTACATATCCGAACACTATAAATATAGGAGTTCAGGTGATCATATGTAAACATTTTTTGATTGAATGCTTTCAGTCAACATGAGCAGGCAACACCAATTGTTCTACAAGAGATATTAAATGGACAAAAATGTCTCATCACGCTATGGAAGCCACCCTTCTTCTAAGAGACCATGTGTTAAGATTCTCTATTTGTTAAAATCAGGAAGGTGAAAAGATTGATTTAGATAAAACGTGAGATTGCATCTTATTAAACAAATATATGTAAAATACTATTACATGTGACCTTTGGATTATCCTTCCAAGGTCCCTTGGACTCCCAATGATGGTTCACATTCCTCCACACCAAACCCTAACGCATTAGGTGTCCAACATCCCCCCCTCCTAATTTGAAGGGGTGTATATGAGTCCAAGGAGAGAGCTGAAATATGCAAGTGGATAGCGGCCAATGGCTAAATGTGCTCTTCGAATCTAGTGGTTTAATGAAGACCACAAACTAAAAAGTGTGTAGAAGCCGAAGTCTTCTACTGATGTTGGTTTAAGGAAAGCCACCAACTCTGGAACTTGGCTCGAAGTAGTTCCTAGAACAATTCCGACTCTGGCTAGAAGGTGATGTCTTTTGCGAAATGGAAGCGCTCCTTAATGTTGGTTTAAAGATGGCAACAAATTGATGAAATGGGTAGTAGAAGCTAAAGTCTTCTACTGACGGTGGTTTAAGGTTGGCCACCGACCAAATTGTGCTCATGGAACATGAGTCTATCTTTGGCTATAACTCTGACTCTAGTTGTAGGCTTTGGTTGTTGGATTTGGTTCAGGTTGTGGCCTAGGCTCGTCTAATATGACTTCAAAGCTAGTAGCTGACTATAAGTTCCCCCCTGTTAGAGACAAGGTGAGAAGATAAAAATCTTTCCATCGCAAGATGTGTCAATACTCGAGAATGAACTCTTTGGTATGACTGATATATCTTCTTGGTTGTTGAATACCATTGCTAAAAGCGATCCATCCAAGGTGAATCCTTGCTCTTGCAGGTGTCTTGTGTCTGGAACATATGTGTAAATAATGAATGTGTTTTCCACAATGTTCACAAGGGTGAAGATCAAAACATTGATCTTTCATGTGTCCAACTCGATCATAATGTTGACATTTGAGAATCTAGAGTGAATGTGGAGCATTGTTATCAGAACCAAATTGTTGATCGAATCGGTAGACCCCTCGAATTGGGAACCGGTTAGGACCGGAATCGGTAAAAAAACTGATAAACCAAAAGCACATAAAATATTCAAATTTTAAAGAAATATGAATCCAAACCATTTATACACAAATACACAAATACACAAATACACAAAACTTCTCTTTTATATAGCATGTAAGGGTGCACATAACCAAAATAGCACCGAGTGCAATCCATCTATGAGCCAAAAATACATCAATAAACAAGATCTAGATGGCCTCTAGCATCCAAAAAAAATCATGCTACAACAAATACCTACATATCATCAAAATTATTGCCTATATTGGGATCTTTGTCATCAATATCACCCTCTAAGCATTAAAATAAGATAGAAAAAGCTTAGCATGTCAAGTTAAGATTTTGTTTGAGTGATGGGTACATTTTTAGTAGGGTCATGATAGAGGATTTCAACAATCAATGCCAATAACATCAAGGTATATAGAGGGCTTGGGGCTCTTGATTAAATGCTAGTTCCATACCCTCGTACGTTATCAAATGCAATGGAAATGTTGCAATCCCCCCAATCCCGAAATCTTGAAAACTATTAAGTTTGTTGGATTTTGAGTGGGATTTAAAATTCTACTTTCTCCATATGAAATCCAATGAGGTTGGACCCACTCTCAAACATCTAGAGTCAATTAGTGGTAATGTTAAAAATTTAAGTTAAAGGAATCCTTTTACTTTAAGAATTTAACATTATCGTTAATTGCATAGCATTAGTAGGGTCATATGGTCAAATACTAGGCTTCCCCACTCACAAATTATTGTTTTTTTTTTAAATTGCATTCAAAGGGTCCTTGGTAGCATTATACCAAACCGGTCAGTTTGGTACCTAATCGGCTGGTTCCATACAAGAATTTGCTGTTTGGTACTGTACGGTCTTTTCCAGTGTGTGACACCAGTTTAGACTAGTTTTCCCTTAAAAACGGTCGGACCGACCGGTTCAATTCGGCCTGGTCCAGTTTTGATAACATTGATCTATACCATGAGTTTCAAGAGCCACCAAGTGACACCCTTAATTTGTTCTTCAAACACCACTATATTAGTTAGATGCTATATTAACGAATTTATCATCACTACTGCAGCAAAATTGTGAAGCAATAAATGATTATCTTCAGAGGGATGCCAATGACATGGTCAAGTCAAGTTGAATATTATTATCGTGCTCTACTATTAACAGTTGTAACATGGGTGCCTGTTCTGGATGGGAACTACTTCATATTGGGTATGTTGGGTACATATACTGAGTAAAGTGTAAAACCCATAAGTACTCAATACGTGGGGTATTTCAGGCCCCAAGGGTATACCAGTGAGTATGTCAAAGTGCCCAAAATTTGTGTCCCCTGCATTTGGGTGTTGCATGGACATATGTTGTGCTCGAGTCTTAACACACAAAAATGTCCACCTGTTGCACCCTTTTTTGAAGATTAAAAATTTGAAAAGAAAGCCCTAAAGTTTAATTACTAGTTTTCCAGTCCTTTCTACTTGGTGACGGTTGGTCTGGCCAACACTCCTACACTCTATAAACCTTAAGCAAACATAAAGAAATTACAATGATCATTTTGTAGTGTTGGGTTGTCACTTTATTGTTATTGTCTTTGGCTTGGTGCTAGGCAATGGTTTGGTAGCTGAAAACTCATGACAATAATGGATTTGCTTGTGTTTTCATTGGATTCAGCACTAAACAGTCAAGGTATAAAATTATAAATCAATATTCATATGTTTATTATGTATATTAATGATTATTAAAGTTTAAAACTTTAAATGTTAATATATTTTTGATATGTTTATATTTGGGGCAAAGTCCCCTATGTCCTACCTCCGACGTACTCTGCCATCACCTGAATTTATATTAATGATTATTAAAGTTTAAAGCTTTAAATGTTAATATATTTTTGATATGTTTATATTTGGGGCAAAATACCCTATGCCCTACCACTGACGTACCCTGCCATCATCTGAATTTTTATCGTTTTTTTTTTGGTGGTGGGGGGGGGGGGGGGTTCTCTAGACGTACTTGGTACATGTTTCTGCATACTAGAAACTTGGAGTAACATAGATATTAACAATAGTGTGCTAACTTGATTTCACTCTGACAAGATTTTTCATGTTTGCTTTTCTTGACTTGTGATACTATGAACAGTTAATATTGACAGCTGTTCTCATCTTTTCTGGTTTCAAAGAAAGAGAAGTAATAATGTTCTTCTCTTGTACTTTCGGCTTTTCCTTCAAAGAACATTGTTATCACTTGTAATTCTCTTGGCCTTTGGCTATTAAGGTTGATTTCTTGCTTCAATTCTTGCTCAAGAGACTGATTTGTGTAGTGGTGGAGAAAGTTAGAATAACCGTGGTGCCTCAACCTCAAGGCTGTGACAAGTTACTGTTGGAAGAATCTGCAAACAAACCTGAAGCTTGTTCCTCACCTAGTGACAGGATATCAAAGTATAGTAGTATGCATATTTATTTTGTTCTGTTTCATCCTATTAGTACACTGCATGCAGGAGTGGATGTCTTTGAACCGTTTTCTCTGGATATCACCTCCCTGCCACATTAGAAGATTAAATTCCTGCCACAGTTGCTCTGGGAGGGGATTTCTTATTTAATAATGAAATACTCATGAGCAACAAGAACTAAGACAACATCAAAAACGCCTTGCAAAAACTGTCCTGTGTCTTTCAACATAGAGTTATGATTCCAGACAGCCCGATTGCTGGATCCTTGTAAGCAACAATAGTCCCATCAGAAACATTCTTCAAATCTCATTCAAGTGGTTGCTTAGGTAGGCTAAGATGTTTGAATCTCATTGGTATATATATTCGAGGTTTTTGTATTCTATTGTAGAGTGATATTTGTTAAAATTGGCAACTAGGGCCAAACTCCATGTGGGTCTTCTTATTCATGGCAGCTGATATTTTTTTTGGATTCCTCTCGTCGAGAGGTGTAGGACTGATCTAAAGATCATCCGATTCCGACAAGTATTCACGGAGATATGAATTTATTTGTGTTATGTGACAATTCGTCAAGGTCGGCCAGCAACCAAATTACCCCCACTTGTCCTCCACGTTTTAGTATAAATAGAGGTGCCTTGCAAGTCATTTTAGACACACCTCTTGTGATCTCTTCCTCTCCACTTGTCTTTGGGTTTTGGTGGGAGGAGAGATCCTAAGAGTATACGCTGCCCTAAGAAGAAGATGCCCTAGCTCTACGCTGCCATAGAGAAGCTTAATGCTGGTATGGAGAAGCCCTAACCGTTGGCCTAATGATGCCCTAAATCTAATACACTGTCATGTAAGGATGCCCTAGACTCTAACACGGTCATGGTGAAGAAGGCTTTAACGCAGTGGAGAAGGCATCTATAATGCAGGTCTAAGAGACCCTATGACGCTGATCTATGAGGCCCTAAATCTGCTGTCACAATGTGCCCTAGCCGCAGGCTTGTGAGAAGATCTATTAGCAGAAAAGAGGAGACATATATACAGCCTATCTAACACTGTCCATGTGCCCTAAAAGCAGGTCTAATAAGAGACCTTAAGACGCTGTCAAAAGGAAGCCTATACGCTGTCCTAAGGGTGTTATCTACAACAAACCTATATGCAGTTCAAAAGACACCTAGCCGCAGCAAGGAGTAAAAGTCTGGACTCATACATTCTTGGAATGGATCTGTCTTCTTGTTATCCATGTTAGCCTCGCATGACAAGGAGCAGTATCCCTGTGATCTCTCGGAGGAATGACTTCGGACGAGGACACTGTATTACAGTATATGGATCTGCCTCCTTGCAATGTATATCAGTGATATCACAACAGCTCAGTAAATAGCCTTGGTATAATATATATATGTGTGTCTGTACTCTTTCATGGTTTGATGAAAGTAAAGTCACAGTCTTTATATGTTTCGAAGACATTCTCTTCAACATTGCTATGTGCTAGGCTGCAGGCCATAGCACCATAGCTAGGACTACCATGCGGCTGCTGTCTTAGTTTGAAGACAGCATGATGATGAATGCTGCAACATAATGAGGTGCAGCATGATGTGATGGATGCAGCAACATGAATGGGTGCAGCAGCATGATGATGATGTGTTGCAGTATGCATTGAGTATTTGATGGTGCAGCATGGTGCAGCTTAGTGATGATGGACATGGTGTGATGGTGCAGCGTGGTGCAACGTGGTGCAACACAGTGATGATGGACATGGTATGATGAGTGCAGCATGGTGCAGCACAGTGATGATGGGTGCAGCATAGTGCAGCGCAGTGATAGGTACAACATGGTGGAGAATCAGTTGAAGCAGTATGCCTTTACCTGAGTTCGGATCAACTACCTCATGTGTTATGTTCTTAGAGAAGATCTTTACTCTTATTTTGACAAGTCAAAGTGTTGACTTTTGATGTATATGTACTATCTCTCTCTCTGTTGAACTATTGAAGAACATAAGAAGAATTGATCAAGGGTTTCCCCACATTGGGGTTTGTCCATGGTTGGCGCCATATCTTGTGTCCTCTTGTCTTGGCTTGTTCTTCTGCGATTTATGTTTATGTTGTATCTGCATTTTACTATCATGCTAAATGTGATTACTAATGTGGAATTGATATTGAGTTAATGTGAAAAATTGAAGTAAATTGCTCTCAACATAGAACATACCTAAATTAACATGGTAAAAGAGGGTGAGGTGAAGACAAAGCCCAAGCAAGAGTGAAAGAGTACTCACCGAAGACAGTTGGACAAGGTCAAAAGACTTAATGGGTTCCTCATCCCACTTCAAATTCACCAAGGGTGAAGTCGAAGCAAAGAAGATTATCAGAGTGGCGTAGCGGAAGCATCTGGTGGCCTACCTACAGGTCACTTCAATGGGAAGTCCGGATCTAAGAATGGAAGGAAAGGCAGATGCCTTGCTTGCAATAAGTTTGGCCATTATGCGAGGGAGTGTCTAAATATAAGGGACACATCACATGATAATGATCACAATCATTCCAGGGGCATCTTCAATGATCGAAGGAATGACAGGTAAAATGGAAAAGGGAAAAGGAATGCAGGGCATCATAAAAATAGCTGACTCTTCACAGAAAGCAAGGAACTCCAGGTATGAAGAATCAAATGTTGTTTATGATAAGCTAAAGGAGTATTATCTTAGATTGGCCCTCTCCATTACTTCTCCTCCAGACTCTTTGGGAATCTGGCTTATTGATAGTAGTGCTTCAAGGCACTTCATCGGATAGAAGGAAGTTCTCTCTAATTTGATAGAGAAGGAAACAATCGTGGAGATTATACTTGGAGCCAATGCCACCTATCCCGGAAGGGGTGTAGGGAATGTTAACCCTAAATTAGATGAGGGTAACACGATTCATTTACAAGTAGTTCTTTATGTACTTGATCTCAAGAAGAACCTGGTGTCCATTTCAGCAATGGAAGTCAAAGGTTTCAAGGTGGCATTAATCGATGGAAAGGTATGTGTTTGAAAAAGGAATTTTCAAGATGCTTTTACTCTTGCGTTCAGGGTTGGCAATTTGTATCAAGTTGTAGAAAGTCCATTGGAGACCATGTCAGTTGACACATCTCTTCTATAGCACTAGAGGTCTGCTCATTATGGGGCCCTATCTGATGTGAGACAGATGGTGAAAGGGATGCTTGAATTCATGGAGGTACATGTCCGAGATGTACCAAAGGAAAACTTACAAGGGGACCATTCCCCTCATGTAGTAAGTTCACAGATTTGGAACAACCCGAGGGGTTTGAGATTCATGATCGGGAATCTCCTGTATGGAGGTGGATGAAAGCTCTCCATGATTTAAAGCAAACACCTCGGGTTTGGTATGAAAGGATAAACAACTATCTGATGAAGCTGAGATTCACTAGGAGTGAAGCCGATCCAAACCATTGCTTGAACGCTGTGAATGATAGACCTCTCATACAGGTACCTTATGAGGACGACCTCTTTCTAACAGGTGCAAACCCTCTCATTTGCAAAAGTAAGAGGGAGTTGGATTCCGGATTTGGAATAGTGAACTGCAAGCCCGTGACTACCTCGATGAAGCCTAACTTTAAGAAGTTATGTGGTAGTAATGCCGAACCTGATTTGGGAAATGCCTATGAGCTTCATAAACACATTCCAACATTGATGTTCTTGGTGAACTTCCGTCCAGATGTATGTTTTGCAGATAGCATGTTGAGCTCATATATGGTTGAGCCTCACTGGATTGGTGCCAAGAATCATTTGAGATATGTTCAGGGCACATTCTCTCATGGATTGAGATACACTGCTGGAAATGTGAAGCTGCATGATTATTCGAATGTTGATTGAGCAGGCAGTGTGGAGGATCGCAAGAGCACTTCTAGGCGCTGGTTCTCTTTGGGTTTTGCTTCAATATCCTCGATGAGCAGGAAGCAGAAGTCAGTTGTTTTGAGCACCGATGAGACCGGATACATAATTGTAAGTATGGCCTCTTGCGAAGCTATCTGGTTGTGGGAGCTCTTCTGTGAGCTGGTTGGACACGTGCTAGATACCACTGTAATCTTCTGTGACAACTAGAGAGGGATTTGATTGTTGAGGAATCTTGCGTTCTATGATCGCTCCAAGCATATAGACATCAGGTACCACTTTATCTGGGATATGGTATATTGAGGAGCAAGAAGGCTCCATCGCGTTGGGACTGATGTGCAAGTCGCCAATATTCTGTCAAAGCCCTTGGGAAAGGTCAAACTCTTGACTTTCCGAGAACGACTAGGAGTCGTGGAGAGACTCTCTCTTAAGGGTCCTGTATGATATGGACATTGAGCTCTGGGAGCTCTGGGGGCTTGGGGGTACATCTTGGAGCGATAAGCAACCATAGGGTGAGTGGTTCAGCCTTCCCTTAGTGGTCTGCTATGTACGCAGGATGAGTGGTTCACCTGCCGAGACACAGTCATAAGGTGAGTGGTTTAGCCTTCCCCCAATGATTTGTTGTGTACAGGGTGAGTAGTTCAGGCGACATGTAGGCAGGATGAGTGGTTCATCCTTCTCCTACTGAGACATCCTACCCATGCAATCTGAGACTCATGGGAAGTACCTCCCATCTGGCCAATGAGTAGGGAAATGAGGATAGGGACCATAGTAGTACCGATGGATGCATCGTCTTACTACCGTTCTCCCTATGCTAGGATGATATTGATCTGGGATCAATTGGAACTGACTTCGGGTCAGTAAGAGTGATATAACTCACTCTCTTTTGGAACTAACTTCGGGTCAGTAAGAGTGGTTTGACACACTCTTTATTGGAAGTGATTTCGGATCAATAAGATTGGTATGAAACACTCTTTTATATGGGTCTGACTTCGGGTCAGTAGAGGATGGTATGATACATTCTCGATCACTTCTTCTTCATAGTTCAGCGGAGCAGAGCAGTGCAGGGCACTGATGGCAGAGATAGTATAGTCTGGCATATGGATTAGCAGATGGAGTTCTCCCTAGTTGAGAGGGAGTGTTAAAATTGGCAACTAGGGCCAAACTCCATGCGGGTCTTCTTATTCATGGCAACTGATATTTTTCTTGGATTCCTCTGGTCGAGAGGCGTAGGACTAATCTAAAGATCTTCCGATTCCAACAAATATTCATGGAGATACGAATTTATTTGTGTTATGTGACAATTCGTCAAGGTCGGCTAGCAACCAAATTACCCCCACTTGTCCTCCACATTTTAGTATAAATAGACACACCTCTTGTGATCTCTTCCTCTCCACTTGTCTTTGGGTTTTGGTGGGAGGAGAGATCCTAAGAGTATACGTTGCCCTAAGAAGAAGATGCCCTAGCTCTACGCTGCCATAGAGAAGCTTAACGTTGGTATGGAGAAGCCCTAACCATTGGCCTAATGATGCCCTAAATCTAATACGCTGTCATGTAAGGATGCCCTAGACTCTAACACGGTCATGGTGAAGAAGGCTTTAATGTAGTGGAGAAGGCATCTGTAACCCAAGTCTAAGAGACCTTATGACGCTGATCTATGATGCCCTAATTCTGCTGTCACAATGTGCCCTAATCGTAGGCTTGTGAGAAGAACTATTAGCAAAAAAGAGGAGACACACACACACACACACACACACACACACACACATATATATATATAACACCCTTAGGACAACGTATAGGCTTCCTTTTGGTAGCGTCTTAAGGTCTCTTATTAGACCTGCTTTTAGGGCACATCCTTAGGACAACGTATAGGCTTCCTTTTGGTAGCGTCTTAAGGTCTCTTATTAGACCTGCTTTCAGGGCACATGGGTAATGTTGCCCATGTGCCCTAAAAGCAGGTCTAATAAGAGACCTTAAGACGCTACCAAAAGGAAGCCTATATGCTGTCCTAAGGGTGTTATCTACAATAAACCTATATGCAGTTCAAAAGACACCTAGCTGCAGCAAGGACTAAAAGTCTGGACTCATACATTCTTGGAATGGATCTGTCTTCTTGTTATCCATGTTAGCCTTGCATGACAAGGAGCAGTATCCCTGTGATCTCTCAGAGGAATGACTTCAGATGAGGACACTGTATTACAATATATGGATCTGCCTCCTTGCAATTAGTGATATCACAACAACTCAATAAATAGCCTTGGTATAATATTTATATGTGTCTGTACTCTTTCATGGTTTGAAGAAAGTAAAGTCATAGTCTTTATATGTTTCGAAGACATTCTCTTCAACATTGCTATGTGCTAGGCTGCAGGCCATAACACCATAGCTAGGACTACCTTGGGGCTGCTGTCTTAGTTTGAAGACAACATGATGATGAATGCTGCAACATAATGAGGTGCATCATGATGTTATAAGGTGCAACATGATGTAATGAGGTACAACATGATGTAATGAGGTGCAACATGATGTGATAGATGCAACAACATGAATGGGTGCAACAACATGATGTATTGCAACAACATGATGATGAAGTATTGCAATATGCATTGAGTGTGTGATGGTGCAACATGGTGCAACACAATGATGATGGACATGGTGTGATGGTGCAACATAGTGATGATGGACATGGTATGATGAGTGCAACATGGTGCAACATAGTGATGATGGGTGCAGCATGGTGCAACACAGTGATGATGGACATGGTATGATGAGTGCAACATGGTGCAACATATTGATGATGGGTGCAGCATGGTGCAACACAATGATAGGTACAACATGGTGATGGAATCACCTTGGAGAATCAGTTGAAGGAGTATGCCTTACTTGAGTTCAGATCAACTGCCTCATGTGTTATCTTCTTAAGAGAAGATCTTTGCTCTTATTTTGACAAGTCAAAGTGTTGACTTTTGATGTATATGTACTATCTCTCTCTCTGCTGAACTATTGAAGAACATAAGAAGAATTGATCAAGGGTTTCCCCACATTGGGGTTTGTCCCTGGCTGGCGCCACATCTTGTGTCCTCTTGTCTTGGCTTGTTCTTTTGCGATTTATGTTTATGTTCTATCTGCATTTTACTATCATGCTACATGTGATTGCTAATGTGGAATTGATATTGAGTTAATGTGAAAAAATTGAAGTAAATTGCTCTCAGCATAGAACATACCTAAAATTAACAATATTCCTTTTGCTTTTACAAAACAAAGGCCATGAATTATTGTCTTATTTTTCTACACATGGAGACTCCTCTTGCTCTATTGCCTTTCACCATTATTTCCTAGTCTAGTTGTTGAATGTATCGATGCTCTTTATTAATGCCACTTATTCTTAATGATGGATGGGCTTCTAAAAATAATTTGATGTGGATCATGGAGTTCATTCAGTGACAAAATTTCATGTTGAAAATGCAGCGAAGCAAGGTCTTCTGGCTTGCACCTTAGCCAGTGAAGACCATGAATCAATCTTTCTCTCACATGAGTGCGTATTCATGAGATAGACTTCAGTTACGATGAGTTGGTTTCTGGTTTACTAGAATGGTCATCAAGTTTGCATGCATAGTGTTGGAGTTTCAGTTCGTTGGAGTCTTCTTCAATTAGACTACAGGATGAGGTGACAGTGGTAAGTTTAGTTACAACGAGTTAAGACTTAAGTGTTGACTGGAGAGAGAACGAGTTAAAACTTCAGTGTTGATTGGAGAGAGAACGAGTTGAGTTCTCAGTTAACTTGCAATCACAACTAAAAAAAACTTGTGACACTAGTGTGAACTACTAATCGAACTTGCCCTCCTAGCATGCATCGATTCTACTTCATAGAGAAGGACTGAGGCACAAGATAAATAATCATTCTGTGTGGAATGTGCATTATTGAGGAGGAAGAGTGCGCATAGATTGAGGAGCAAGAGTGCGCAAGGATTGTGGAGCATGGATTAGGATTGTAAAGCAGGTCGAGACTATCCTCAATAGAGAACAATTGTGTGCAGGGTTGAGATCAAGAGCAGTTCCGAGAGCATCTTCTCAGGAGTCGAGAGTAGTGATCAAGAGTAGGCCGAGAATAATTGTAGAGTTGAGAATAGTGAGGAGAAGCCTAGTGCTTTCTCAGTGAAAAATTACTGGCTGCAATTGCAATGTGAATTGTAATAGATCCATTTGCTCAAAGAAAAATCAATAAAAGACCACAACAAAGAAAGCAGGTTTTCTGTATTGGGTTTCCTGGGTAAAACAAGCGTGTCAGTTTTGTGTGCATGTGTTTTTATTTCCGCTGCATGTTGAATGTTAAGAAACTCTGTATCTTGGTGAAAGTTAAACTTGGTTTCAGTTTTCAGTTGCCTTGATTTTCAGTTGATTCATCTAAGTAGTTGTAGAGTTTCAAGAAAATTAACATGGTATCAGAGCCATGCTCGTTTTAAAAACTAGCACCATAATTGTTCAATCAATGAAGAGCACATATTAGTCAGTAGGCTTGCGTTACAGTTTTGAAGAGTAGTTTTTGGATAAGAAGTATGTCATTCCAAGGACTAAGGGCAGATCACTGTTTAGAGGGAGCCTCTAACTTCTACTCATGGAGGGAGCGGATCTCAGTAGTGTTGGAAGATAATGGGGTGCTAGATTTTGCGAAGAACCCACAAACTCTGCCCACAGATCCCCAACAGTTGATCCAACATAACAAGAATGACACCAAGGCTAGGAGGATCATTCTTGAGGGGGTAAAAGACCACATTATCCCTCATCTCCATGGGAAGACGATAACAAATGAGATGTGGAAAGTCATCTTGGATTTGTATTAGGGATCCAGTGATGCTAGGAAGCTTGCCTTGAAGGACAAGCTAAGAAATATCTGGATGAGCAAAGGAGAGCCCATCATTATGTACCTTTCCAAGTTCATTCAGGTTTGGGATGAGCTAGCTGGAGTGGGCGAGACTGTAGTAGACAAAGACCTTGTGAGTCTTGCGCTACTAGGACTTCATAAGTCTTGGGAGAATTTCCAGGATGTAGTCAGTGGCAGAGAGAATCTTCCCAACTGGGAAAGGCTATGGGGAGACTGTGTCCAGGAAGAAATTCAGAGGGGGACGAGAGCTGGAGTTTTAGCAAAGGCAGACGACGAGGAGAAATTTGCCTTTGGCAGGAAAAGGTAGCAAAGCTAAGGGCAAGAAGGGCTAAGGAAAGGCCGAGTCCAATCATAAGGGCGAGAAGAAGAAGAAAGATCTAAGCAAGATCAAATGCTTCCATTGCCACCAATTCGGGCATTATGCCACTAAGTGTCCTAACCGGAAGAAGGGGTCTAGTAAGGACCATGTGGCCACATCAATTGAAGTAGATGTGTTTTCTTCTCAGTGCGAGAAAGTCTTCTCATTGATAGCTTGGATGGCAAGCTCAATAGGCAACAATGTATGGTACACTAATTCTAGAGTATGCTTCCACATGATTGAGAACAAGGAATATTTCAGCCAGCTGAAGGAGAAGGACATGCAGTTTCACATTGAGCTAGGAGATGATGGTAAGTACTTGACTAGGGGAGTAGGTACTGTCAGTTTTGAGAGGGAGTCTGGTAGCTCTCTCCATCTCAGGGATGTCATCTATGTTCACCTTGTTCTATTGCTAACCTAGAGGACAAGGGCTATGATGTCATTTTTAGTAGAGGTAAGGCTTACCTCAAGCACTTAGCTTCTGGATCCATGAAGCAAATTGGTGTGAGGATGAAGAATCTTTATAGGCTACAGGTTGAGACATGCACAACCTTGAGCAGCAAGGCAGGAAGTGCACAGAGCAAAGACGTGGGGGAGCTTTGGCACAAACGCATGGGGCATTTGCATCATGGGGTGTTGAAGATCCTTCAACAGATAGCCACAGGACTACCATAGTGCGCATTTGACCAGCATGATGTGTGCAAGGGGTGCACACTTGGCAATTATGCCAAGTCATCTTTTTAGGGCCGAGACAATAGAGCCAAAGGGATTTTGGAGTTGGTACATTTAGATGTATGTGGGCCCTTCTCTTCTCCATCCCTCATGAGACATGGGTACTATGTCACCTTCATAGATGACTATTCCTGGAAGACATGGATCTTCTTTAGAAGGAGGATGTCTTCTCCAAGTTCATGGAGTTTAAGGCCTTGGTAGAAAACCAGACCGGGAAGAAGATCAAAGCATTGAGGAGTGATAATGGTGGGGAATATGTCTTTAATGCTTTCAGGGACGTGTGTGCCAAGGAAGGCATTAAGAGGGAGCTTACAACACCCCACACCTCAGCAGAATGGGGTGGTTGAGAGGAAGAACCGCAACATAGTTGGAGCAGCTAAGGTCATGTTGCATGACCAGGGGCTACCCATGTTCTTGTGGGTAGAGGCATGCAACACTGCAATATTTTGTATAACAGGAGTCTAGACAGGGTGCTTGGATGAGTTACATCGGAGGAGGATTTCACACGCAAGAAGCCTAACGTTTCTCACTTTCGCATCTTTGGCAGCAAAATTTATTTCCATGTGTCTAAAGTGAGTGGGAAGAATCTTTACCCACAACTGAAAAGGGAATTTTTGTGGGTTATAGTTGTCAGTGAGACATCTCAGGCATATAGGGTGTATACACTATCAATCAAGAAGACAATTATCAGGCAGGACGTGAGGTTTGAGGAGGATAAAGCTTTGAGGGAGTCCTTGGAGCGAGAGTAGGTTGGAGTACTTGAGGAGGAGCTACTCGCTCCCAAGCAGGAGCCTCAACCAGTATCACAAATTGAGTCTTAGCCAGGTGGCAAGTAGGCCGTACAACAGGATGACAATGAGTCATTGCAGGATGAGGAGGAGAGACCAAGACGAGTGGAGGTAGCCACTCAGTCAGTGACTTCCAACACAAGGAGGAAGAGAGCCAAGTGAGCCAAGAGGTTGATTCAGGAGGCCCATGAGCGAGTTGAGACTCCTAGCTCTATGTTTAGGAAAAGCAAGTAGCCATAGAGGTACGCCAAATATATGGCATTGATGATTGAGTTATTTACACAAAGCCTTCTTATTATGAGGAGACAACCTCTCAGCAGGTTTGGCGGGATGCCATGGTGGAGGAATATTCCTCCATAATGAAGAACAATGTCTGGGAGATTGTGCCATGGCTAGAAGGCAAATCAATAACAGGCTCACACTAGGTGTACAAGGTGAAACATGGCGCAAATGGGAGTGTGGAGAAGTACAAAGCCAAGTTTCTAGCCAAGGGCTTCTTGCAGGTTGAGGGCATCAACTATGATGAGACGTTTGCCTTAGTGGCTCGTTATTCATCCATCAGAGATTTTAGCACTTGCAGCTCATATGGGGTGGAAGATCCACCAGATGGACTTGAAGACAACATTCCTCAATGAGGTGGTAGAGGAAGAGATTTATATGGAGCATCCAAAGGGGTTTGAGACCTCAACAGAGACACCCATGTCTGTTTGCTGAAGAGAGCTCTTTATGGGCTCAAATAGGCACTAAGAGCATGGTACACTCTCATTGATAGCTACCTTCAAGGAGTGGGCTTCACTAAGAATGAGGCAAACACCAACTTGTACTACATCACAGTTGGAGGGCTTCCACTCATTCAAGTGCTCTATGTTGATGATCTTTTCTTGACTGGAGCAGCCAACTTGATTCAGGATTGCAAGGTAGATCTTGAAAGAGAGTTTGAGATGAAAGACATAGGGCTTATGCACTATTTCCTTGGGCTGGGGGTATGGCAGGGTGATGGGGAAATCTTCTTGGGTTAGGGGCAGTACACTACAAAGATCCTTAAGAGTTTTCATATGCAAGATTGCAGGCCCCTGATCACGCCTCGATTCACAAATTGGAGGAAGGTGGACGCTAGTAGAGCAAAGCGAGTAGATGCCACGTTGTACATGCAACTCATTGTGTTGTTGATGTACTTAGTTAACACACGATCTCACATACGTTTTGCAATGAAACAATTGGGCCAATTCATGATGTATCCTACCAAAGCTCATTGGGTTGTTGCGAAGCATGTTTTGAGGTATCTCAGAGGCATGATAGATCATGGATTGTGGTATAGACAGGTTGATGGAGTGAGGCTTGAGGGCTTCACAGATGCATATTGGGCAGGGATCTCTACAATTTGAAAGAGTACTTCAGGTTGCGTCTTCAACATTGGGCTAACAACTATTTCCTAGTTCAACAAGAACTAGAGAACAGTTGCACTTAGTTCAACAGAGAGTCTGAGTACTGTTTTTTTCCATGATACTGGAGTCTAGGTTAGAATCTTAGAATCGCTGACGCTTCCAATCCAAGTATCACAACAAATCTACTTTACATAGCGAAATATAAACAACTGTAAATCTACTAGTGAACAAAATATACACAACTTTTTACAATTTTTACAACCCAACTTCGTTATATTAATTCGACTGAATAATACAACAATCTGAGGCTGCTGTACTAGGGATAATGGCCCTCAAATATCCAATAGTACAAGAATACAACAACTAGGGCTTGGTGTCTGTCATAATGACCACTAATCTACCCAATACAAGATACACTGATCATCTAGCTAATGTAGAGCTCCTCACTTCCTTGTTTGTACCTTGTACACATCTGCCTAGCCCTTCAACTCCCGGTTTGCAACACCTGTCTCTATTAATGCACCAATTCCATCTTGCCATTGAATCTCGGTTCCAATTTGCTCTCTCGCTAATCGTTCTTCCTTCAACACATCAACACATCGAGACTCTTATTGAGTTGTTCATAACTCTGTTTGTGAACAACTCTCATGTGCCCACTGCTGCTCCTCAACTACTTAGGGACTTCTTCCCACTATAGTCTTCCTACGCTGCTCCAATGAAGACTAACATAGGGCACGGAGGGCTGCCACCTATCACTGCAAGATGTCCTTCTCCCACAATGAACATGAGCTAGGAGGACTGCCCAACTTCTACTATAGATGTCCTTCTCCACAAGGCAAGTCTAGTGCTACTTGTTTTGCTCCTCGTTGATCAGACCCTTGAGATTCTTCTTTTGCCATATCTAACAATCCCTTAGTCCTTCAAGAGACTTGTTTCTTTGGGCTTGAAGCAAGCCTCTATAACCCTCCCAAGTTGTTCTTTAGGTTGCTCCAACTTTTCCTTATCTAGGGCCACACTTGGTCCACTCTCATTTTGCGCTCCATCAAACCACGAGTGTCCAATACATGTTGTAGCATCTGCTCACTGGTTAGGGCATCCAGTCACTATGGTTACCCTTACTCTTGGTTGCTAACAGTCTTCCCAAACTATCCTCTTCTAGGATACCATCCTCCTAGCAAATCTCATTAACTCAAGATGGTGACCAAGCTGTCATGTAACCTCCTGCTGCTCCTCTTGACATTAGTATATGTGCAACTGCTGATGTGATTTGCTTCTAGGATGAGGCTGCTGTTCTAGCTCCTCTAGAACAACCCTCCAACCACGCAAGCCTTTGCAACTCCTTTGCCTTCTTTTCTTGCCTTCGACCCTCTCTGAAACTCTAAGAAACCACAAATCTGAATTCTCAAACTGTGGCTACTTCAACACGTCCAACAAACCTCTTTTCCTTCAATGCCTTACCTTGTTCCTTCCATGACTTAACTCGGCGTGCTAACTCACATTTTCTCGAAGTGTAGGAGCCCTACATCTATCCTTGTTGTGACTTAGTCCGGCACAAGTTTGCCTACAGGCCTTGACTCTTGATCCACTTCAGATCTGAGGTAAGACAACTAGAAATCTCAGCCTTATAGGATTCTTCTCTACCTCAGAACAAAGATCATGAACTCAACATCATTATAGTTGAAGGCTACACAAAAAACTCCACTGCCTCTCCACTAAACTTTTGCCAAAATCAATACCAAAAACAAAGACATAAATTCGTCCTTCCCTATGCTCCTAATCAATTCTTCAACTTGAGGTGTGCAAGGTCTTTCTTGAGGAAGATTTTGCACTTGTTGGATGTCAAATAGCCTCACACATGATTCTAATTTATATCTTCTCATGTGGCTCCAACGAATCATCTAAGAGGGCTTGACAACTTGTCATTAGGCCTCTTAACAACTAGGCCGACTTGAACTCTTATTGTGAAAGCCAAAAACTACGAAGGAAAATTCATATCTCATGTCAGGGAACTTGGATTTTGATGATTTTAGAGTCTCTCTCATGAGTAACCAAGGCAAATTGTAGTTCACTTTCATTTCAATGTCAAATTCTAAATGACTTGTAAATGTCAAATAAGAGAGATGTATAGGTAAAGGTAAATTAGCTTTAGTGGTTTACTAATTTTTTAAAACCTTTTTATGTTGTTTTTAAAATTTTTATGCTTTTTGAAAAGTAAACTAGGGGTGTGGTGTGTACAAGTGCCCCTTTATGTGAATTTGAAATGCACCTCGCTTTTCAAGAAGGGGTGCCCATAAACCCCTCTTTTTGTGAAACATGTCATGCAACTTGATGAAATGCTTCAAAATGCATTTTTTGGAGTTTTGCAAAAAGGGTGCACGGTGAAACATTTTGCAAAGCACCCCCTTATCTCGGGGGCATAGGGGATGAGGGTGGTGTGCACTAGACCCTACAAAATGCATCCTCGTGTAATCCATGGTCCGATGTTGAATAAAGAATAAATTTGGTCCTATTTGGAACAATGCTTGTGACTACCTTTAATAGTGCATATCTACTACATGGGCAATCCAAGTTCTTAGAGCTTGCGAATATGGTTTTCATACTGAATGAAATAGGCATATACATCAATACCACATCTACTTTGCATTATCTTGAAGTTTCATAATACGCTGATTATTAGTACATGAATGCTTGTGACGTTAGTACGAATAGGCGAATATAACCTTATAAGCGGGACACCACATGTATAGTCATCTCCCTTCATAAGAGATTCATTTGCTGAATTAAGTTTATTGAGGATAGATACAAGGATGCAACCTACTTAGACCATATTTAAGAGTGTTTAAATCTATATTAGGGGTAATAAGGTTCAAGTAAGAGGGTAATCCTTAATTATTAGAGTTAATTAGCCTTGTTTGGAAAAAATATAGTTACTACTGTGCCTTATTAAGGCGCTATTTAATCCCTCACAATGTTATGCCAAGATTTCTAAGGTTCAGTTAATTATATTTCCACAACATTTAGCTCTTGCACATCAGATGTCCTTGTATATTATATTCCCTATTGTTAATCTTCACCTATAAGTGTTTAGGTACCTGAATGTAATCTTCCATTTAACTTGTAGAAAATTTGCAATAATTTGTTGCATTCTTTTTTCATATAGTTATATAATTTAGTGGTGTTGAAGTTAGGTACCTGAATGGAATTTTCCATTTAACTTCCTTGTAGTAAATTTGCAATAATTTGTTGCATTCTTTTTTCATATAGTCATATAATTTAGGGGTGTTGAAGTTACCATTAAGAATAATTTGATTTGGGTCTGAAGCATGATGAAAATACATGCCTCCTCTTTCAAGTAATAGAATACTGAAAATATTCTTATAAGCAATATGATGATCTATATTATGGTTTCTAGAAGTTGTGGAATCTCAACCTTATGTTGTTTCATAAGTCGTCATTAATTACACATGAGATGATAAGTAGTTTCCATTGGTTCCTAGGGGTCCTTTAGTACAAATTGACTTTATTCATGGAAGGACATCATAGTCAACATTTTCATAATAGTACCAATGTGGCTTGCGATGAAAACTTGATTAAACTTAGAGAGGGGGGGTTGAATCAGTTTAGTACATTCATGGACCTTAGATCTCCTTATCTTTTAACTAATTAAACAAGCAATTTAATACATTATGAACAACATATTAAATGCTCGAACAACAAGAAATGTGTGAACCAAAACATCACATCAGCACATAAAAGCATCACATATGAACACCAGAAATAAGTGGAAAGCCATAAAGGAAGAAAACCATGACTTTGTTATTGTTGTGAATCATGATGCAAAGGCAAGCTCCTACGCCCTTATTACATCTGATTTTTTGTAGGCTCCAACCTACAGGAGGCTGCTAGCTCAATTTTTCTGCAAACTACAGCTTACAAGGAAGTTCCAACTTCCATATACTTTCCGCAGGCTTCAACCCACAGGAGGCTCCTACCTCAACATGCTAATACATACATAAAATAACATGCTGGTTTACCTGGTCTATAACTTTGCATACCTCAATTTCTGTCTCAGCTCCTTCCTCTCCTCAGATTTGCTTGACATCTGCTCTCTATGTGTACTAGGTAATTAATGAGCATCTCTACAATCAACTCTCACATTCACTCATTCTCTAAGCATATAGCCTTGCAACAACCTCACACATTTTTATAAACAAGTTTTGATGGTTGTTGGTATTCCAAACATGAATATGAAGTGAAAAGACTTATCTCTTAGCATTCCACTCATTCGTTTCACACCTTTTGAGATTTTGAATATTAAAATAAATAAATGCTTCACCAAATATTATTTTCAACCACCTGTAATGATTAGATCAACAAGCATAACAGCCATAGTCTTTGCAACATACATTAGTAATATATCAACAACTATAACACATCACAACTTACAAGCATAACAACATGCTTCATGCATTTTTATTTGTCTTTGCCTTATACCTTTACCTTTGCCTTTGCCTTTGACTTTGAATTGCATCACAACATCTCAGCTCAACCATCATATGCATATAACAACATTAAGCAAACCAACATTCGTCACCAACTCATCAACATCTCCAAGCATCACAAGCATTACTCAAAATCACAAGCTCAACAGTGTGATGAACATAGGCTGCAAGATACCTTGCAACATACTTTTCCATCAAGCATAACAATGATCAACAATATAATAACATAATATCATAAGCATATGCAAGCAGTCCAATAACAAGCCTTGCCTTGCACCTCTTCAATTGATCTTTGTTACATAATAGTCTTTGCAACATTGTCTGTTCCTACCTTTGTTAAAATTGGCAACTAGGGCCAAACTCCATGGGGGTCATCTTATTTATGGCAGCTGATATTTTTCTTGGATTCCTCTCGTCGAGAGGTGTAGGATTGATCTAACGATCGTCTGATTTCGACATGTATTCATGGAGATATGAATTTATTTGTATTCCTTGACAATTTGTCAAGGTCAGCTAGCAAGTTAAGTTGTGTTACACACCCCAACTAACCTCAACGTTGCATATAAAAGGAGGAGACATTGTGTCTCATTTCACTCACTCTCATCCTCACATCTCTTCTCTCTCCTTGTCTCTTGGGTATACGAAGGAGAAAGAAGACTCTCTCACACGTGGGAAAAGAGGACGCAGTTAGGGCATCATTGTGAGGACGCAACTAGGGCAGCGAGGATGCAGGAAGGTACAACCATCTTGTTTGGGGTGATTTAGGCCTGCTTTGACCAACATCTTACCTTCTTTCATTGCGGCTTTGCATGGGTAGCCTCTCCTAGGCTAGACGAAGTGCTGTGTTGACTTTTGGAGAGCTGATTTGGGACAGCGTTCACTGGTTAGGGTTGGCTGTAGTTTGCTATAGCATTCATTGCTGATTTGACCATCTTTTTTTGACTGTTTTGGGCTGCACATACTTGCTGTTGGAGGCCGAGTTCTCCTAGGATATCTTAAGGTCATTGGTGAGTTGTTTGACCAGCTTTGACCTTGCTGATTTGATTTATGCTGCTGCTGTTATAAATCACAGATTTTTGATATTGTACTATCTCTCTCTCTCTGCTGAATTATTGAAGAATATAGAAGAATTGATTAAAGGGTTTCCCCTCATTGGGGTTTGTCCCTGGCTAGCCACCACATCTTGCAGCTTTGCATGGGTAGCCTCTCCTAGGCTAGACGAAGTGCTGTGTTGACTTTTGGAGAGCTGATTTGGGACAGCGTTGACTGGTTAGGGCTGGCTGCAGTTTGCTATAGCATTCATTGCTGATTTGACCATCTTTCTTTGATTGTTTTGGGCTGCACATACTTGCTGTTGGAGGCCGAGTTCTCCTAGGATATCTTAAGGTCATTGGTGAGTTGTTTGACCAGCTTTGACCTTGCTGATTTGATTTATGCTGCTGCTGTTATAAATCACAGATTTGTGATATTGTACTATCTCTCTCTCTTTGCTGAATTATTGAAGAATATAGAAGAATTGATCAAAGGGTTTCCCCGCATTGGGGTTTGTCCCTGGCTAGCCGCCACATCTTGTGTCTCTTGTCTTGGCTTGTCTTCTGTCGATTTTATTTATGTTCTATCAACATTTTACTTATATGTTAATGTGATTGCTATACTGAGAATTGACATTGGGTTAATAAGAAGAATTGAAGTAAATTGCTCTAAGCATAGAACATACCATAATTTAACAACCTTGCTACTCACAAGCATCAAACATCCCTTGCTGCTCTTCTTGTTCCTTTGCCATCAATGTCAACATGCATACCTCTTGCTAGTCCTAATGTTCCTTTGCCATCACCTTCATCTCAAGCATATTGAGTCATTATGTATATTAAGCAAACCTTGCTGCTCCTACTGTTCCTTTGCCATCAATGACAACAATGCTAACAACCCCCCCTTTGGCATTGATGGCAACATAATGATCCTCCCCCTTTTGTTTTTAGAAGCATTTCTTTTCAACTTACCTCCTCCTTTGACATTAATGGCAAGGGGTCTAGTTCTCAATTCATCTGGACTTATGTAGGAACGAAACCGAATATAGATATAAATAGGAACACAGAGATGCCATAGGAACAAATCTTCATTTCATTAATATTAAAGAACTGAAAGATGCTTACATATAAAATGGAAATAAACTAGCTCAGGCGATGGTAGCTTATCTCTGAGAAGAGATGTGGTGGCTACATGCCTCTGAACTGTGTTACAATGAGGCTAAAGGGCCTTTTTATTATTGAACAACAAAGGGAAACCCTAAACAACCAAAACCCTAACCCTAGGAGATGGAACAACATGAGTTTATGGAACTCATTGGGGTTAGTTGGACAACCAACTTTCTCGGGTTGTAACTTGGTCATATGATCTCCGTTTGGCGCGTATGATACCTTGTTAGAAAGGTCTCTTCGAGTACTACAACATTTGTAACAAGACCATGCCTACGACTGTGGGCCTGCTATAGACCTAAAAAAGCAACGTTTAGGGGGTCAAAACAACTCTGGAAGTTCAAGACCTGAAAAATTGCTAAAAATAGTAAATTGTGCTATAATCAAGGAAACTGATGAAACCAGCTGGAGGTCTAGGTGGAATAAGTGAGTGGCCACCAATATCTCATCTGGATTAGTCCTCCCCCCTTAGGAAGCAATGGTCCCCATTGCGTTCAGAGCCTCCATGAGGTGAGGAAATTTCTGTTGAACATGGCTCCACTTGTCCTGGTGAAGGAGTCAACCTGCTTTGACAACTCGATATAGCTGAATCCTTTGCTGACGAGTGTTATTGATTTGTGTGTCCATGATCCTATCAGCCGTGGCCTGTTCGATATAGCTTGGGTTGAGCTCTACTGGTGTTAGCTGCTCAACAATGTCTGATGTGTCCAATAATGGGGGAAAGTATGGTCGCATCTGGTCTGCATTGAATACTAGGTGTAGGCTAAGGAAAGGTGGAATGCTCAACTTGAAAGAATTGTCTCCTACAACCTTAGTGGTGATGTAAGGCCCATATCGCAGTGGGTGAAGCTTGCGGTGGGCTCCAACGAGGTGCTCCTTCTGCAAATGTAACCAAACTTTGTTGCCCACCTGGGACTTGTGTGACACCCGATGCTGATTTTGATGTTGTTTGTACTTGGCATTTGCTATGTCTAATATGTCATGGACCTGTTGGCAGATGTGCTGAATGCGTTCAATGAAGCTGGTAGCTCTGTCAGCTTTAGACTAGACATGCGCCGAATCTGCCTGAGTAGCTGCAAGTGCTATGGCAACATTAATGGGACATAGTGGCTGGAATCTCAACCCCACCTGAAAGGGGCTGTGGCCAATTGAGCTATGGAGAGCTCTGTTGTAGTTGTGCTGGACATAGGGGAGGCTTTAATCCCATGTGCGTGGATGCTTCAAGTTGTACATGCACAGGATGTGCACGATCATCCTGTTGACGACCTCTATTTGGCCATCAGTTTGGGGGTTGAAGGCTGTGGACTTAGTGAGCTTGGTATCTAACAACGACCAGAGGTTTGACCAAATTGTACTTAGGAACTTGTTGTCTCGATCTGAGATAATGGACTGTGGGATCCCAAAGTGTACCCATACTAGTGGCTTTTGTTGTGATACTCTTCTTGCAGGCCGCCATAATGACCATTTTAGAGAATCTATCGACGACCATGAAAACACAGTCGTTGCCATGCTTGGTAGAAGGAAGGCTTGACATGTAATCCATGGAGATGTGTTAAATTTGGACAACTAGGTCCAAACTCCATGTTCTGATGCTCAGATTAAGAGGCTAATATTTTTGTTGGATTCCTCTTTCTGAGAGGTGTAAAATCCATATAAAAATAGTCTTAATCCGATGAGCAGAACTTATATTTTGAATTTATTATTCTTAATAAATTATATGTGCAAAGGTCAGCCAGTTTTGTAATGTAGGCTCACATGCCCAACAGATGTGTCACACACCCTCGTTGATGGATATATATATACAGGAAAAGTTGGAGAGAATTTGAACACAAAAAAAAACAACTCACATCTTCCTCTCTCATCCTAAAAAGTACGAGCTACCTGGAGGACGGATTTCAGCCACACGTGGGAAGGACGAAGAGGATTTTTCTGCTTCTAGGGTTTCTGCTGCTAGGGTTTCGCAGAAGTTTGACCAGCGTTGACCAAACAAGCTGAAAACTTGTGGGAGGTTCGATTTTTGAAGGCCATACTACCTGGCACAAAAATCGAGGTCAAAGGGTTGACCGTTTTGCTGCTGCGTTGACTTTTAGCTTGCTGCCCTTGCGTTGACTTTTCAGGACAGCGTTGACTTTTGTAGAACTGACTTGGGTTGACTCATCTACTGGTTGGAGGGTTGTTGTGACACATGCTGGGCTGGCTGACCAAAGGAGACTTTGCTGGTTGAAGCATCCTGTTGACCGCCGAAACAAACACATACATTTTTCTTGTTTCTGATTTGTCTTCTGTAAGATATGCTTATATGTTCTATCTGCATTTTGCTTATCTACTTGTATGATTGCTGTGAGAAAAGTGAAATTGCTCTTAGCATAGAACATCTACAAAACTTTACATGGTATCAGAGCTGAGGTGAAGACAAACTCTATCTATAGCAATCATCATCGAAGGAAATGGATTCCTCTAAGTTTGAATTCAGGGAGAATGACAAGCTGACTGGAAGTGATGACTTCCATGCCTGGAAGATGTTATTAGATCTCAAATTAGAAGATCATGATCTCCTAGATCATGTGACAGGGAAGATTCAAGAACCTCCATCAAATGCCTCTGTTGCTGTTAAACACAAGTATAAGAAGGGAGAAATCAGAGCAAAACCGCTGATCAGGGAATCCATAAATAAGAGTCTGGTTGCCTACATATCTGAACTAGGCACATCCAAGGAGATGTATGACAAACTGATACTTATGTTCCGAGTAAACAATGTGAACCAAGTGCTATTCCTCAAGAACAAGTTGAAGAATATGAAGAAGGGCCGAGACGAGTCTATTCAAACTTTCTTTATGAAGTTGACCGAAACCAGGAACAATCTGCTAGCTATTGGGGAGACAATAGCTGATCGTGAGATGGTTCTCACCGCACTTGGAGGACTTCCATATGAATGGCAAGTATTCACAACTACCATTCTCAACAATAATACCATCCCTAACTTTGATGAGCTTCTGTCTAGATGTATGCAAGAAGAAACAAGGATGAAGGAATTTGATAATGAAAGAAATGCTGCCTATGTTGCTCATTCCCGAAAGAAGAACTCTGGTGGTTCCAAGGACAAAGGAAGGACTTAGACTCAAAAGAAGAAGGGTAAATGTTTCACCTGCCATAGGACTGGACACTATGCTAGAGAATGCCCCTTCCAGAAGAATTCTCCCGATAGTGACGACAACAACAACAACCGAAGGAATGGGAATCAAAGAAATGACAAATCCAAAGGAAAGAGGAAGGCTCACTTTGAAGGAAACCATCCACCTTCTAAAAGGACCAGAAATACCAGGTATGAGGAGTCTAATGTTGTTGATAAAAGAAATGAGTATATTCTAATATCTGCTCTCTCAGCTGCATCTCCGCCCGACACTATGGATGTCTGGCTAATCGATAGTGGTGCCTCAAGACACATCACCGGATTCAAGGAAGCACTTTCTGACATGGTTGAAAGGGATACTAATCTAGAAATTACCCTTGGGGATAATGCCACTTATCCTGTGAAAGGGACCGGGACTGTGACCCTCCACTTGTCTCAAGGACAAGTCCTCCATCTACAAGATGTACTCTATGTACCCAAATTGAAGAAGAACCTTGTGTCTGTATCTGCCATGGAAGACAAAGGATTCAATGTAACTTTCTCTGATGGAAAGGTACTCATGTGGAAGAAGAGCTTCAAGGAAGCTATCTCAATTGGTTTTAGAGTTGGTACACTCTACCAGGTTGGAGGGAGTCCGTTGGGAGCTATGACTTGTGATACTATCCGTCAAACCGAACTATGGCACCGAAGATTTGGACACCTTCATTACAAGGCTCTTCCCGAAGCAAGGAAGGTGGTGACAGGGATGCCTGATTTTGGAAATAATCATAAAGGTGTATGTAAGGGCTGTGCTGAAGGAAAACATACAAGGGGACCTTTCCCCTCAAGTGTCACAAAGACATCTGAGATATTGCAACTGGTCCATTCTGATCTTTCCGGTATGTTGCCTGTAACATCCCTGGGGGGATGTTCTTACTATATGACATTTACTGATGACTTCTCTCGCAAAACCTGGATATACTTCTTGAAGAAGAAGGATGAGGCTTTCATGTGGTTCCGTACCTTCAAAGCCTTGGTGGAAAATATGACCGGAAAGAAGATCAAGATTTTGAGGACTGACAATGGCACTGAATATGAGTCAAATGAGTTCAAAGACTTTTGCAGAGAAGCTGGCATTAAGAGGGAGACTACCACTGCATATACTCCTGAGCAGAATGGTGTTGCTGAACGCAAGAATAGGACTATTGTGGAAGCTGCCCGTGCCATGCTATGTGACCAGGGTCTTCCAAAGTTTCTGTGGGGAGAAGCTGCAAATACTGTTGTGTACATTCAAAACCGATGCCCTCATTCCGCTTTGGACTCCAAAACTCCCGAAGAGGTTTTCTCTGGTAAGAAACCTGATGTCTCACATTTTAGAATTTTTGGATGTCCTGTCTATTTTCATGTGCCGAAAGAAAAGAGAAGTAAGCTGGACGCTACTGGGAAGAAAGGAATGTTTGTGGGCTACAGTGAGACTTCTAAGGCATATAGAGTCTATGTACCTGGTCAAAGGAAGTAGAGATAAGCCATGATGTCACTTTTGACGAAGATGCTTCCCTGAAGAAAGTAGTAGATCTTCCTAGATCTGAAGAAAACCATGAAGAAAGACCTGGAAATCTGGAAGAACCCCAGGATGAGACTATGCCTGATGTTGAAGAGCCAATGGACCCTATTGATCCTTCCCCTTCTCTAGGAAAGAGGCCATCATGGCTCAGGGACACCCTCGAAGATGCTGAGGGTCATGCTGCCCCAAGGGGAACATTCCGAGAAAGCAAGAAGCCGTGTAGATACCAAGGGTATCTAGCTGCCATGAGTACTATTATACAATCTGAACCTGGATCTTTTGAAGAAGCCATCAAGCATCAAGTCTGGAAGGATGCTATGCATGAAGAATATGAGGCTATTATGAAGAATGATGTCTGGGATGTGGTCCCGAGACCGAAGGACAAATCTGTTGTCACCGCTAAATGGCTCTACAAGATTAAACATGGATCTGATGGGAGTGCTGAAAAGTTTAAGGCAAGATTTGTTGCCCATGGCTTCTCTCAAAAGGAAGGAATTGACTATGACGATATATTTGCACCTGTGGCTCGATATACCACCATCCGATCCATCATAGCCCTTGCTGCTACGCAAGGATGGAGTCTTCATCAGATGGATGTCAAGACTGCTTTTCTGCATGGTGCAATAAAGGAAGAGGTGTATGTAGAACAACCTCTGGGATTTGAAGTTCAAGATCGAGACACTTATGTCTGCAGGTTGAAGAAAGCCCTCTATGGGTTAAAGCAAGCACCCAGAGCTTGGTATGAGAGGATGGATAGTTACTTGATGAAGCTGGGCTTCACTCGAAGCAATGCTGATCCAAACCTTTACTTTAAGGTTGAGGAAGGAAAGCCTCTCATTCTAGTGCTGTATGTGGACGACCTCTTCCTGACAGGTGATGACCCTCTCATTCATCAATGTAAGAGGGAGCTTGCTGCTGAGTTCGAGATGAAAGACCTAGGACTGATGCACTATTTCCTAGGCCTGGAGGTTTGGCAAAGACCTGGAGAGATTTTCCTTTCTCAAGGAAAGTATATTGTGAAGCTTCTGGAAAGATTTGGGATGGTGGACTGTAAGTCCGTGTCGACACCAATGGAACTCAACTTTAAGAAGTTGAGTGGCAGCGCTGCAGGGCCTATCTTGGCCAATCCTACTGAGTATCGTCAACTCATAGGAGCTTTGATGTTCTTAGTGAACACCCGTCCGGACATATGTTTTGCAGTGAATACTTTGAGTCAACAGATGGTTGAGCCTCATCATTTTCACTGGGTTGGTGCCAAGAATCTTTTGAGATATCTTCGGGGCACGATAAACCATGGGCTGAGATACACTGCCGGGAGTGTGATACTCCGGGGATATACTGATGCCGATTGGGCTGGCAGTGTGGTGGATCGTAAGAGCACATCTGGATGCTGTTTCAATCTTGGCTCTGCTTCGATCTCATGGATGAGCAGGAAGCATAAGTCGGTGGCTTTGAGCACCGCGGAGGCCGAATACATTGCTGCTAGTATGGCCTGTTGTGAAGCAGTTTGGTTGAGGAAGCTCTTTAGTGAGCTGTTCCAACATGTGCTAGATACCACTGTAATACTCTGTGATAATCAGAGTGGGATTCGTATGACTGAGAATCCTGTGTTCCACGACCGATCCAAGCATATTGATATCAGGTACCACTTTATCCGGGATATGGTACAGCGAGGCGCCGTAAGGCTCGATCATATAGGAACTGATGAGCAGGTCACGGATATTCTCACTAAGCCCCTGGGGAAGGTCAAGTTCCTAACCTTCCGTGAGAGTCTTGGTGTCGTGAAAAGACCCTATGATGTGGGTCCTGTTGGACAATGAGCTCTGGGAGCTCTGGGGGGCTTTGGGGATAGCTTCTCGGAGCTATAAGCACTCATAATGCTTCTGCCCCACCCTTGTGATTATTGAGCTGGTTCGCCACTCATTTAATCTGTGCCCCGTATGCATCCTACCCATTGAGTTCAGGGCTCATGGGAAGTACCTCTCATTTGGCCAATGAGGTGTGGAAAAGCTAGAGACTATTAGCAAAGACTGATGGACGCATCAGAGATTGCCGTACTCTCTATCTAGGATGGCATGGTCCAACCACTTGATCTGGGATCAAGATTTGTGAGGTCTGGGACCTCTGGACTGATTATGTCAGTCGGGGAATGATGTCTTTGTGACTGACCCACTTCTGTTCTGAAATAAATAAGCCAGCAAAGCAAGTTTCGGCGGGATGACTCACGATGTTAATTGCACTAATAGATCGAGTTCTCCCTAGTTGAGAGGGAGTGTTAAATTTGGACAACTAGGTCCAAACTCCATGTTCTGATGCTCAGATTAAGAGGCTAATATTTTTGTTGGATTCCTCTTTCTGAGAGGTGTAAAATCCATATAAAAATAGTCTTAATCCGATGAGCAGAACTTATATTTTGAATTTATTATTCTTAATAAAATATATGTGCAAAGGTCAGCCAGTTTTGTAATGTAGGCTCACATGCCCAACAGATGTGTCACACACCCTCATTGATGGATATATATATACAGGAAAAGTTGGAGAGAATTTGAACACAAAAAAAAAACAACTCACATCTTCCTCTCTCATCCTAAAAAGTACGAGCTACCTGGAGGACGAATTTCAGCCACACGTGGGAAGGACGAAGAGGATTTTTCTGCTGCTAGGGTTTCTGCTGCTAGGGTTTCGCAGAAGTTTGACCAGCGTTGACCAAACAAGCTGAAAACTTGTGGGAGGTTCGATTTTTGAAGGCCATACTACCTGGCACAAAAATCGAGGTCAAAGGGTTGACCGTTTTGCTGCTGCGTTGACTTTTAGCTTGCTGCCCCTGCGTTGACTTTTCAGGACAGCGTTGACTTTTGTAGAACTGACTTGGGTTGACTCATCTACTGGTTGGAGGGTTGTTGTGACACATGCTGGGCTGGCTGACCAAAGGAGACTTTGCTGGTTGAAGCATCCTGTTGACCGCCGAAACAAACACATACATTTTTCTTGTTTCTGATTTGTCTTCTGTAAGATCTGCTTATATGTTCTATCTGCATTTTGCTTATCTACTTGTATGATTGCTGTGAGAAAAGTGAAATTGCTCTTAGCATAGAACATCTACAAAACTTTACAAGATGGATTCCCAGGGCCAGCTAGGAGTAGGCAGAGGAGTATACAGGCTTGCTTCTTGATTGTAGGTTGGGCAATGGTGCAGGTAGTTTAGGATTTGATGTACTTCCCAACATCCTGTCGAAGGTTCGGCCAATAAAAATACTTGTACACCGCTGCCACTGCTATTGCTTTTTTCTACCCCAAAATGTCCAGTGACCGGACTGCAGTGCGCCTCCCAAATCATCTTGGCACGCTCGCTTGAAGGAACATAGAGGTGTCCTAGTCGACATAACAGTGTGTCCCGAAGGTGAAAGTCTGGAACTTGCTTGCTTTCCAGGAGCATCTGGTATGTGGTGCCGAATTTTGGATCACTCTTGTAAAGGTGCGGCCATCTCGAGGTCTCGTGTCCATAAGAGTTGAGCACAATGGTCAACGACATAACCGACAGTCAGTTGAGGCAGTATGCAACATTACTGGTGTTGCCCTTGTTGTACTTAATGTTAAAATGGAACTGTTGCAGACATGTGGACCATTTTTGATGGTGATCGTTCAACAACTTTCCTTGTGTCTGTATGAACTGAAGGGGTTGGTGGTCTGTGTGGATGACTGTTTCCTTCCCCAGAATGTAAGGCTTCCATTGTCGACAGAGTTGCACAATGGAATACATCTCTTTGTCATAGGTTGGGATACTTTCAAACTACATCTGAAAGTGTCTCATTGTGATATGCCACTAAATGCCCCTGCTGGGTTAGAATTGCACCAATAACATAGTCGGAGGCATCTATCTCAATTTCAAATGGTTTCTGCAGGTTTGGTAATGTGCTCACCGATGCAGAGCAAAGGCAATTCTTCAACTCGACAAATGCCTATTGCTGGGATTCAAACCAAAAAACTTTGCTTTCGCTCCACCCTTGGTTACTTGACTCAAAGGCCAAGTGATGTGAGAGAATGCCAACACGAACTTTTGATAGAAACTGGCAAGACCTAGAAAGTTGCGGAGGTCTGTTAGAGTGGTTGGGGCTGGCCAATCCTGAATAAGTTGTATCTTGGCTGGGCACACCCTGTGACCCTGCTCATCAATGATGTACCCCAGATATTGAACATGGGTCATACCAAAAGTGCACTTCTCCAAATTGGCACACAACTTGTGTTGTCACAGGGTTTGGAGGACTTGTCGAATATGGTGTAGGTGCTCTTTTCAACTCTAGTTGAAGATAAGGATTTCTTCCAAATACACTACCACAGACAATTTGGTGAAGGGCCTCAAGATGTCATCCATTAGCCTCATGAAGGTTGTCGGGGCATTTGTCAACTCGAAAGGCATGACTAGCCATTTGAAAATGCCCTCCTTGGATTTGAAGGCAGTTTTCCACATATAGGAGGGTTCGATTGGCACTTGGCGATAATCGGACTTCAAGTCAATCTTGCTGAAATATTTGGTCCCATTGAGCTGGTTCAAAAGGTCATCAATCTGTGGGATTGGATACCTATTCTGGACAATGATCTTATTTAGCGCCTGCCTAATAGTCAATATAGAGCCTCCAGGTTCCTCCCTCTTCTGTACCAACACGATTGGGCTCACATAGGGTGATGAACTTGACCTGATGTAACCCTTCTGTAACAGCGCCTGAATCTGCCTCTTGATTTCATTGTTCTCCAAAAAAGAGCGTCGGTAGATAGGTCCATTGGGTAGCTACGTGCCCGGGGTCAGATCAATGGAGTGCTTGACCTAAAGTGTATGGGTACCCTGGTGGGTGAGGTGAAGATGTCCCTATACTCCTCCACGATCTTGTCCATTTGCTGCTGCCGTGCGGAGGAGCCCTGTTTGGAGGCTGTGGATGTGGCCACAATCTTCCTCTTGCTCTGAGGGCGAATCATAAGGAAGACAAATTTCCTGGTCTGGTAAATGATCTTATTGCTTTGTTTAGGAGAGATCAGGGTAAAGGCGATAGGCGACGCTACCTTTGGTATCCTGTACAATTTTTGACCCAAAGTAATAAAACAGAACAAGGCCTGGATTCATATACATCATGACGCTTCCATAGGTATGGATGAGCTAATAAAACATCACACACTTCGAGAGGGGCAACATCGCACAATACCTTATTTGTATAGGGCTTGATGCTATAGGGCAGACAACACTATTGATGGACACAAAGGTCTCGCCCTTGGTGGAGCCACTCGATGGTGTACAACAGTGGGTGCAGTGTTGTTGGCAGCTTCAATCTCTTAACGACCTCAGCTAAGATCAGGTTCTTCTGGGTCCCATTGTCAGCGATGAATTGCATCGGCGAACCCTTTACCCACATCTGCAAGTGGAAGAGGTGCTCCCTCTCCTTTGGATCCTCAGGTTTTGCCTTTTGGAGCTTGGTGGTGGCTACCGTCTTAGTGGGCTCTACGTCAATGATCTGCTTTCCCTTGTTGGTTCCCTTGTTGGGTTTCGGATTAGAATTGGAGCATGCATCCGTCTCAGAGTCTTTTAGCTTGGCCACCAGCGCCTGCTTTGCATGACATTCGTTCGTGTTGTGAGTGGGAGTTTTATGGAACTCACACCACTTGCTGGTGTCCTTAGCCTTCTCATTATTCTTGGCTTGTGGCTTCGAGGAGTTATCTTGGGGGGTTGCGGCCTTTGCTCTGTGGCTTGGGGGTGCCTTTGCTCTGCTTTGGGTTTACAAATCCAAAGTCTCACTTCTTTTGCTTGAATTTTTGCTCAATATTGGCAGCATACTAGTATGCTGCACCAAGCGAGGAGATGTCCATACACTGCATTTCCTCCTGAATTTATTTGTGCAAACAATCGCAGTACTTGAGCATCAGATGTTTCTCAGAATCTTTGATACCCAACTTTGTGCAGAGGGTATGGAAAATATTCGTTGGCTCATGAACATCTTGATCCCTTTGTTGCTGTAGCATAGTCCATTGCATTTACTTCTTGTCATAGCTCCCAATAGGGTAATATTGTTCCTTGATAACATCTTGGAAAGAGTTCCAAGAGGGTACGACTGAAAACAGAGAGGGTTCCTCAGCCTGTCTCTCACAGTAAGTTTCCCACCAGTCCTTGACATGGGGGGCGACTTTAAGCAGTGCAAAAGTAATCTTCTCCCCATCGGAGAAACTATGGACTGAAAAATAACCTTCCAACAGATTTAGCCATTTATCTACAATATCTGCATCTATTTGACCTTCGAATATAGGGATATCGAAGTTAACTTGTACCTTGAAGGGAGTAATGTCTCCAAGGTGACTGCTGGATGAAGATGTGTTGCCGATTAGCATCCGCCGAAGGATCTAGGCAAAGTTATCCATCATTTCGTTCCTCTGTCACTTGAGGGCTTCTTCGAGCAACGGTTTGATAGGGTCTCCGGCTCCCTCATCTTTCTTTTCTTCTGCCATGGGAGGTTATCGGTGTTGGCGGGGCCAGTCTTGCAAAGGCTCAACCAGTGCAAGTCCCAACTCCTTATACCCCGACCTCATTGGGGACATGCAAAGAAAAACAGAGAAAGGGCAGACCGCTTTGATACCACCGATTCAGACTTATGCAGTAACAAAACATAATACAAATATAAACATAAACACAAAGATGCAACAGAAACAAATCTTCATTTCATTAATATCAAAGAACTGAAAGATGCTTACATACAGAATGGAAATAAACTAGCTCGGGCGATGGTAGCTTATCTCTGAGAAGAGATGTGGCAACTACATGCCTTTGAATTGTGTTACAATGAGGCTCAAGAGCCTTTTTATTATTGAACAACAAAGGGAAACCCTAAACAACCAAAACCCTAACCCTAGGAGATGGAACATTAAGAGTTTGTGGGCCTTGTTGGGGTTAGTTGGACAACCAACTTCTTGGGGTCATAACATGGTCATATGATCTCCGTTTGGCACGTACAATACCTTGTTAGAAAGGTCTCTCCAAGTGCTACAACATTTGCGGTAGCCATAGGCTATGGGCTTGTTGTGGATCTAAAAAAAAATGCTGTTTAGGGGGTCAAAACAACTCCGGAAGTCCAAGACCCAAAAAATTGCTAAAAATAATAAATTGTGTTATAATCAAAGAAACTGATGAAACCAGCGGGAGGTCTAGGTGGAATAGGTGGGTGGCCACCAATATCCACTTGGATCATCAATGAAAGATATCAAGGGGATATCCATTGATTACATAAATCCTCTACTGCTTTAGTACAAATTCATTATCAACTTTGCAACAAGCTACTATCAGATTACATGGTTAAGCTCCAAAAGGTTTAGGAAATCTCCGCCGGAGAAAGTAAGCATCATTTAGTCTTCCATTTGAAATAAGTCTGACCCATAAAGGCATCCGACAAATGAATTTAGCAAATAAAATGCATCCATGCATTATACATTTCTGATTTGAATTTTAGTCATTGACATCATTATAGCCCTCCTCTGATCAGATCTCTTAGATTGATTAGATAACTGCTCTCTCTATTCCTTTCTTCATATTGAAGAAATGAACATGTTCAGGAAAGCAAGCAAAGAGCAAGGTGAAGAAAAATAACAACCATCAATTCTTTCAAACTCTAACTATGCTACCAACAATGGATGTGATCATGCAACTTTCCTTTGGATGATTCCATACTCTTGTTACCACTAATGTACGAGCTTCTAAACGATGAAACAACAGAACCCTCTACTAGATCAAAGAGAAATGCTTCTCAATCATCACACTGTTCTGTTCATGTTACATAATTTGTATCTCCAACGTCTACATTTGCAACAACCTCCATCCATTGTTCAGGCTGACAATGCAATTTCTCCGTAGAATTACCACTGCCCTATATGCTAGTCCAAAATGAACAATTGATTGGAATTGAAACTTGAATCGACCTTTGGCACCCAAGCCCTTGGAATATGAGTAGGCATCTCCTCCTTTACCTTTCTTTGTGAATACCACGAATTGAGCACAAAACTTGCAAGGGAAGTATAATCCTTATGACACATACTTACAATATGCCCTACAGGCCAATGGGCTACTTTCAAAGATAATCCAAAATCTCTTTGAAAGATAACTCACATGTTACATGTTATCCAAGAAATAATAACCCTTCTTGAAAGTTGTAAAATTCCCTTTCTGAAGATGGTCACTACCTAGTGTGAGGATTTTCGCTCTATACTTGAAATTTTTGGATTCATAGTTCCACAAGGAATGAAACTCAAAAAGAAACAAACCATTAAAATTGATTGAAACATTCCTGTGATGCCCTTTTCCATGGAATTCGAATATATTACGAGTCTCATTGCACATATCGCTGGTGATCCCACTGAAACATTTCCCTGCGTGGTTTCTTTGTGACCACAAGGTTTAGGGGATGTGGAAGATATGGCTAAATAAAATGAATATTGCCCATCAACTTGGAAACAATAACATGGCATATAACAATAAATACAACCAACATATATATAACGCACAACAATAACCCAAAGTTTTTACAGATTTCGTGGAGAATCGTTTTGCCCAATTGAAAACCTTCTTAATATCCATGATAGTTGGCATTGGAAGTCTTCTCTTAATCACCAGGAAATTCAGCCCAGGAAGGGAATGTCACAGATGTGTTCACCCTTCGGGCCATTAAAAGTTAAAACACTAATGCATGATATGTAGTGTTGAAATATGTAGTAGCTATGGTCAGCATTTCATCAAATTATAAAGGAGAATTTAATAGTTTGTCACCACAAGTCGACTCATAACTAGCCTCTCAAGTCGGCTCATTTGATGGATGACAAGTCGGGCCTATTAGGGCTAATTAGCCCTCACACAACCACTATAAATAGGGCATCGATCAGTCTCATTTTGGATCATCAAAAGTTCAATGAATTGGTCTGCATTTACACGTGAATTTGGCCTTCATTTCAGGGTACGAAGAAGATTTCAAGTATACTTTTGACTGTTGTTTGATTGGTCAAAAAGGGCTCGTGCTACAGTGACAAGGATCATTTGTTACCTTTGTTTTTGACACTTCTATTTGGGCCGAAGAGTGCAGAATCAAGCTCGCTCTCTCTTGTGACATATATCTGAAGTTGACCGAGAATTTTCTTGACTTTTCTTCTCCTCAGTTTGTTGGGTATTACAGTGAAGACTTCGGCCCCTCTGTTGCAGTTACCTCAGGCCTAGTTTTGGCCTCCTTGTGCAGATCAGTCTATTGGACAGAAGTAACATCTCTCTCAATTTTGATTAAGACTTTGATAGGTACTTTGTTGGAACATTTAATGTACTATTGATGGACAGAATCTCTCTCGTTAGGAAAGTTTTTGGGTTTTCCCCTGAGTGGGTTTTGCCTTCGCTGTGAGCCTAAATCTTGGTGTCTTGTCTCTTATTATCTACTGTTCATTGTGATCTCTGTTTACTGCCCTTGTTGAAGAATCATTGGTTGAAGTTTTTCATGTATATCTTCTTATTGATGAAAGGATAATGAAGTAATTGTTTATATCAATAGAAGTAGCCATCAAATTTTGAAAAACTATTCTAGTCACTGCTCTAGTAGAATTTCAACACGTAGCAGAAGCAAACTTAAGGCGAGTACAATTAACTCATCGTAACAATCAAATTTTGTGGTGGTAAGACACCTGTGGAACAACAAACTAGCATCATTCAAAAGACAGATATTGTCTTCTTGGTATCCTTGTTGGCTTGAGAACTTAACTTTAACACTTATAGTGAGCATTAAGTGCAGATGGCCTTTTCCTTCCATTGAGTTTTCCTATATACTATTGCCAATGCTAGAATAGCCTTCAATCAGCTGGAATTTTCTTAGACCTTCCTCATGAGCCACTTTTGAGAAACACAAGAAATAGACAAGTACATTAAATCACCCTCCAACTATCAAATTCATGTCATCGGACCAAAGAGACGACCTCTCTAGCGTAATGGTAAGTGACTCTATAAACTCTGCAACTATTCAACCATTAATTTCTTATACTCAACTTTCTATTTCTGCGGCAATTTCCACCACTCAAAAGCACAAAAACTGCAAAGTTCGCCATCCAAAAGCATCAAATTGACTCTATAAATCCTGGGTGTTGTTTCCTACAAAACACAACCCACGCCAAACCTTGGCGTGCCCTTGAATTTATTTATTTTTTAACTGATTAAATGACCAATTTAATACATTATGAACAACGGATTTAATATTTGAACAACAAGAAATATGTGAACCAAAACATCGCATCAGCCCATCAAAACATCACATATGAACACCAAAAATAAGTGGAAACCCATAAAGGGAGAAAACCACAACTTTATTATTGTTGTGATGCAAAGGAAATCTCTTATTCCCTTATTACATCTGATTTTCTGTAGGCTCCAACCTACAGGAGGTTGCTACCTCGATTTTTCTGCAAGCTACAACTTACAAGGAAGCTCCAACTCCCATATATTTTCTGCAGGCTTCAACCCACAGGAGGCTCCTATCTCAACATGCTACAACTTGTGCTTTATCAACCTACAACTTGAAAGGAGACTACAATCCCCTAATACATACCGAAAATAACATGCTGGTTTACCTAGTCTATAACTCTGCATACCTCTATTTCTGTCTCAGTTCCTTCTTCTCCTAAAATTTGCTTCACATCTTCTCTCTCTGTGTACCGGTAATTAATGAGCAATTCTACAATCAGTTCTTACATTCTCTAACCATATAGCTTTGCGGCCTCACACATTTTATAAACAAGTTTTGATGGCCGTTGGTATTCCAAACACGAATATGAAGTGAAAAGACTTGTCTCTTAGCATTCCACTCATTCGTTTCACACCTTTAGAGATCATGAATATTAAAATAAATAAATGCTTCACCAAATATTATTTTCAACCACCTGTAATGATTAGATCAACAAGCATAACAGTGATAGCCTTCACAACATACATTAGTAATATATCAACAACTATAACACATCACAACATTACAAGCATAACAACATTCTTCATGCCTTTTCCTTTGTCTTTGCCTTATACCTTTGCCTTTGCCTTGCATCACAACATCTCAGCTCAACCATCATATGCATATAGCAACATAAGCAAGCCAACATCTGTCACCAACTCATCAACATCTCAAGCATCACAAGCATACCTCAAGATCACAAGCTCAACAATTTGATTAACATAGCCTGCAACATACCTTGCAACATACTTTTCCATCAAGCATAACAGTGATTAACAATATAGTAACATAACATCATAAGCATATGCAAGCAGTCCAATAACAAGCCTTGCCTTGCACCTCTTCAATTGATCATTGTTACATAATAATCTCTGCAACATTATCTGGTCTACCTTGCTGCTCACAAGCATCAAACATACCTTACTTCTCCTGTTGTTCCTTTGCCATCAATGACAACATGCATACCTGTTAAATTATGGTATGTTCTATGCTTAGAGCAGTTTACTTCTTTTCTTTTTATTAGCCACAGATTAGCAATCACATATACATTAATTAAAGTGCAGATAGAACATTAAACGATCAACAAAAAACAAGCCAAGACAAGAGACACAAGATGTGGCGACTAGCCAGGGACAAACCCCAATGTGGGAAACCCTTTGATCAAATTTTCTTTTATCTTCAATAGTTCAGCGAAGAGAAATAGTACAAAATCGGAATTCTGTAATTTTATATCAGCAAAGTCAAACTTGGTCAAACGAGTTGAAATTGACCTCCAATGTGCTTGGTCAATTTCCAGTCAACTAGCCCTCGAACAACCTGAAGAAACAGTCCTTGAACAGCCCCAAAAACACAGTCAAACTGCTGTTGACTGAAGTCAACTTGCTGCCCAAAACTAGGGCAGTCAACACTGGTGACAGCTGTGGACGGATTGCCTCGATTTTTGTGCCAAAATTTGCAGCCTGCCTAGGAGAGGCAGCCACACCAAAACTGCACCCTTGATGAGTCAACGCTTGGTCAATGCAGGTCAAAGAGATCTTCAGTGTCCTTTCAGCATCCTCCTTGCCCTAATGCGTCCTCCTTCTTCCCACGTGTGAGCTGCTCCTTGTATAACCCAAAGCTAAGGAGAGAGAGAAGAATGAGTGAGATGAGATGATGAGAAAATGAATCAATCTCTCTTGTATTTATATGATTCACTGGGCATGTGTGCCGCACATTTCACTGGTGGCCGACCTTGACAATTTGTCAAGTAAATACAAATAAATTCATATCTCCATAAATACTTGTCAGAATCGGATGATCTTTAGATCAATCCTACACCTCTCGAAAAGAGGAATCTAGGAAAAATTTCAGCTACCTTAAATGAGGTGACCCACATGGAGTTTGGCCCTAGTTGCCAATTTTAACAATACCTCTTGCTGATCCTGATGTTCTTTGTCATCACCTTCATCTCAAGCATACCAAGTCATCAAGTATACTAAGCAAACCTTGCTGTTCCTTTGCCATCAATGACAACAATGCCATCATCTTGTTAATTATACAAATGATGATAAGGATTAGTTTGAAACCAATGTTATTAGAATCAATATGTCTAGAGTTTAGACCCATTCATGCCTTGTGGAGTCTGAATTGGACCAGTTGGCTAGTTTTGTCCCAAATTGGCTAAGTTGGTTATTGAATTGTTTGGTTCTAATCCAGACCGATGCTTATTTGAAATGCTTGGTTCAACTTTGGATTAGATCTCTTGACCCTCATCCAACCCTCATTAATTGATGCTTAATTGTTCAAAATGTTTTTTTGGATGCTTTTGGGTTGGTCCCAATTTGACTTTTGGTTTGTTTGGTTCTAGTTTTGGTTTTGATACCATTGTTTGAATCTTGTGTGCAAATGTTTATGTGCCATTTTCAAAGCAAGGGATAAATACGTTTTGTTGTTTGATTAGTCTAGGGTTGATGGTTGTTTGCCAATGTTTTTAATGCTTTGAAATAATCATATAGGCATATTTTTGTACATTTTTAATCTTGGGGCAACTTCATATATAGTCATATATGTTGACACATTTAAAGGGGCCTTGGTCATTGTTGTAGACACTACTTTATTAGAGATATTGTCTATTTTCTTATCATCTTTATTTTTCCTTTGACATTAGTTGTGTCTATGGATTGTGGTGTCATAGGTGTAATTATTCTTAGTATGTGTGATATTTCCTTGATTTGTTCACTAACATTAGCAAAGTTTTTGGATTGTGGTGTTATAGGTGGAATTTATTCTTAGCATGTGAAATATTTTCCTTTGACTTGTTCACGAACATTAGCCAAGTTTTGGATTGTGGTGTTACAGGTGTAATTATTCTTACTTATGTCAATATTTCCTTTTATTTGCTTGTCTTTGTCGTCATTTCTAATCAAATTGTATTCTTCTTGAGACCTTAATTAAATCACCGCGTCATAAAGTCTAGTAACTCTTTCATATCAGATAAGGACTTTATTTTGTTTCAAGTGGCAACTCTTGTAAGTCATTACTAGAGTTACTGTCTGATTAATAAATTTCTCATTTGTGGTTTTGATTAACTCTTACATTAATATTATCTTGAATGTTTTGGCTCTATTTGGTAGACTAGGGTCCACTTAGGTGTCAAAAAAAGGTTCGGTGTAGTCTATTGCTAATTCTAGATCCCTGTAAAAGGAAAGTCTCACCCAAAGCACAAGCCAAGAATAATGTAGGGAGGTAGATTCTAGGTAAAGGGTTTTACCATTCGATCTACTCTACAACTCTGCAACTCCATAATATGTATAAACATTCATATTTATTCTATTTATTGTAATAGAAAGTAAAAAGAGCTAGCCACATACCAATCATCCATATATAATAAGAGTCTTGATAAACAAATGGGTTTCTTTCATTACTCCAAAAATAATGATCATCGAGTCCATCATCTTATCTGCAACTAGAGTGCAAACTAACTTAGCCATAATGGACTAGACAATAACTTGATGGACTCATAATCGCTAGGGGCTACTTGTACATTTTAGATTAGTGTTCATTATTTGCCATGCCAAAACCCTAACTTAACTAACTATTCGGCTTCTTAAATACATTTCATCACATGCTTAGTAAATGTTAGTTGAAATTAGCTACAAAATAGAAGATTCCTCTTTTTCTCTTGTTCTTGTATACATTTGAATTGGTTTTTTTTTTTTTAAATCCGTGTGGTGTAGTTGTGGTTGCCCATGTGTTATGCTATATTCTATAGAAATTCTCTGAAATCCTGCAACTGCTTGAATGAACAAATCTGAAACTAAATTTGTTGCACCAAGATATAGGATTTCTCTATGATAGATAAGCAACATAATAGAAATAGAGATAAATAAACACAATCACACACAAGAACTCGACTCAACCCCTATTCGTCGCGCAACCTTCTTTCTATTTCCTAGTGCTAGAGAGGCTCATATTATTTAGGAATTAACTCCTAAATCTTAACACACTTCTGCAAGGAAAATTATCTTTGTGATCTGCGTACATGCTCCTCCTTGATACATTGTTCCTACAACAAGCTCTCACACAAACTCGTGCTCACAATTATGATACAATGATGTGCCTTCATCCTCCTTTTAAGCCTTTCGACTCATGCTATAATTGGAAAGTTAATTTTTAGAACTCAGACTTGTGATTAATTTGTTAACTGAGCAAACTGACTCTTCTAACTCGTCCTTGCCTCAATTAGACATTGAGGCTCTCACTCGTCTTTTTCCAAATATAAACTCGCACTTGGAGAACAACAAAACTAAGCCTCCAATTTCTTCGCATGAGTTAACTGCTCCATGAACTCGTCCTCGAACTTGTGCATGCTAAAGAAGGATTGATCGAGGTCTTTCTTGACTAAGGCACAAGTCAAGAAGACCTTTCTCGCTACTATTTTCAACATATTAATTGTACCACGCCCCCCTACTCCAAAAACGAAGGGACCAACAAAATCGTGTTTTTGATTGACTCATAATTGATCTCACATTCTTTCATAAAATTTACAAATGAGTTTATATTGCTAAATTGATTCACACATATCATAAAAAAACATGAAGCAACATATACTATCTCAACATCTCATAGTGATATAGAACAATGCTAAAGTGTGGATCAATCACAATTTTATTACATTTATAGTTAGCTACCTAATAAAATGTAGGTAGTTGCTTTATAGCAATTGGCTCTCAAACTTCTTCTATGATCATGATAATTCAACTACAAGTTGTAACTATCAATCATCTATAGTTCTAAGTTTTCATTAATTGTTGCCATCCCATGGGCTACCTTTCTAGTGGGCTTGTAACTTAGTTAGTTCAAGGAAATGTTATCCAAATGGAGTTGTAGCTTGATGGTTTACTTTAGTATAGAGTCATGACCTTTGTAGACTTACTCCAATTGAGTGGGATATTCCCTAGAGTTAATTGCTAAGTGTCCTTGCTTAACTATGAGCATTCATCCCTTCCCTTGTCTTCATGCTTTAAATTAAAATATTGTGGTGTCATTTCATGTTAAGTTTAAATCCTTTAAGAGTCCTATTATGTTATGATTTTATAATAATATAACATTAAGGGGACCATTTAATACCTCATCAAGAATCTCTTTAAGGAGTAGACATTTAGTACTTATATATGATACTTCATTTAATCTTGGATCACTTGAAGGGCATGTATGGTTAGGTCCCATTCGTATCTTCAGTGGTAAATGATATATCTTAACCAAACCATTTGCATGGACTCGTCGTGCATTCTTATGGTTTGAAGAATCTTATTTGTCCTGTAGTTCAACGATTCTATCTTTCTTTGGTTTTATTCCTTGCTGTTTCATTTGGTTCAATAATACAACTTATCCTAGTGAATTTTATGGCCCCACTTGCCCAAAAACCTGTTAGGTTCAAGTGTTTACTTTTCCACCATAGCTAGTGTAGGGTTTGCCCAAGGACCCATTGGTTTGTTGATGATTATAGCTCGAACAAGAACTTCTACACAATTTTTGTGTCAAACGCGCGTGAAGTTGTTTAAAGTCCCTTCTATTTTGTAATTCACTTTATTAAAGTAAGTTATTAAAGTGAATAACCTTTTAATTTTAAGTTCTGAAAAGTCTAATAAAGTGTAATTTAATTACACTAGTGATTTAGATAAATCTCCACCATTGATTGCTAGTGAGATTGAATTCAATATCAACTATTGGGCTTAATGAGTGTTTAGGGTGGTGGAGACTTTATCCACTCAAAATTATAAAGGAAGGCAAGGGAAATGACATGGTGACAAAGATAATAACTTAGTTGCACAAAGTGACATGTCTTTACTTAGTGTATAGGCTTGTTGGAGAATGTAACTAAGTTTGGTCTTCATAAATTGTACCATTATGTATTTTATGTAAAAAGCAATAGAAAAAGAAAAAGAAAAATTATTATTATTTTTTCTAGACAAGCATGTTCTTCATGCTTCTAGGTTTTTGAGTCAAAAGTCCTATTATGGACCTATTGTAAAAGCAAAAAAGAAAGAAAATTTTAAATGTAATTTTGGGACAAACACCCTTCTAGATGCCAAGTCGGCCTTGCTCCAATGGACATGTCTATTCGCACCCCTTTGAACAATATAAATAGAGGGAAGATGGAACTCATTTGGATGCACACATACTTGGAGGATTTGGTTTGAAATATCGTAGAAGAGATAGAGAAGATGAGGAGGACAAAAGTTTGGAAGAAATGATTTCTTCTTGAGTTGGAAGGTGTGGAAGTTCTCCCTGGTATATCTCTTGTTATTGGTCTCTTGCTGATGAATATGCTGGAAGAAAGAAGGGTGTGACTTGGCATCTATAGGTGGAAGTTTTGTGGTTATGGGTCTTGGATATCTCATTTGATTTGATTCTATAAGAAGAGAATTTTATGGGTTTTCCCCTTGGAGGGGTTTTGCCCTGGCTTGGAGCCTATATCTTGTGTTCACTATTTTTTTGTGATCTTCATGCTTGTATTTTCGTAATTGTTTGATGAATGAAAAAAAATAAAATTAATAAGAAGCCAACAATATTCACAAGAAATTACTAATGAAATGGAAATCTAATGATAAACTGAAAACCTCCCGATTTCCAACATGGTATCAGAGCTAAGGCAGTTTGTAGGAGGAAGCTTGATGATCACTTTTGTTGGCTTAGATTTCATGTATTGGCGTATCCCTGAAAACTACAATTATTGAAGGCTCGTATCTATTAATAGTCCGAGGTTCGCTGTCAATATTACAGTGACATACTTTATGAAGACTGTGAAAACTCTTACTAGGATTTGATCCTATAAAATCTGCTCTATTTTAAAAATTCAAGGGTTTGCTTTATAGTAAGAAGCTCACATTCTCTGTCCTGGTTATAGTAATCTCTTCGTGGTCTATGATCACACATCTCTAGTATATAAGATATTGGTATCTCCCTGTGGATGTCTCACTACTCTATGGCAGTGTCATTGTATGGGTTGTTCTCGTCATTCCTGGTGGCATAAATGTTTGCTAAAATAAACACCTGTACAGTAATTCAATACACCTCTTTTTTGTGGTCTGCCTTGTATAGCAAGGACACACATTACAATGGCATCATTGAAATGGTCTTGAATCTTTCCGAAGTGGCATCGTTGCATTAAAGCTCTACAACATCCCAAGGGATTGCATTTGCTGGGTCACATTCTTATTTAATGACTCACAAATTCTAAGTGGTCATGGATTTATAGTGGTTACAGTGATCATGTACTCTGCGGATCGTTGTCTTGCTTGCATAACTATGGTTGGTATCAATACAATGGCTCAAAATTTGGTAATTGTCGTGGCACCATCGAAGTTATGTGACTATGGCATGACACGATAGTATGCTTGTTTGCGCATAGTGGCATTGCGCCATCAATTTTTACAAGTTGACATTTGTTAATTTTAGATAACAATGGTATGCTCTATGCTTATGACAATTACTTCAATGTTCCTTTAGCAACTCAGTGACAAATCCAATTATATCCAATAGCAATCACATTAACTTATAAACATTGATAGTAAATGCAGATAGAACATAAAATTATATGCATAAGAAAAGGCAAGACAAGAGGACACAAGATGTGGTGGATGCCAGTGACAAGCCCCAATGTGGCGAAACCCTCTTATCAAATCTTCTTATTATTATTCAATAGTTCAGTGGAGAGAGAGAGAGTACAAATATAAGCCCAAAACAGGTCTACCAAATCAGCAGCCAAATCAGCCCTAACTAGAAAGTCAAAGATGGTCAAAGATGCCCCAAAATGTCCTCCAATCAACAGTTCAATTTGGCCTTCAAATCAACCCAAATTCTTCAGTCAAACCCAATCAAAGGAGAGAGAAAGTCTGTTGTAATTTCTGCAGTCAAACCTGAAGTCAACGTTGGTCAAACCACTCCAAATGCCTTGATTTCTGTGCCAATAAATGCGGCCTAGAAAAATCAAAATTATGGCCCAAAAACTAAGGTCAACGCTGGTCAAACTTCCCTTGGTCAACGCTCTGAAATTTCGGCTCGATCTGCCCAGAAAAACTCGGCCTCCTGCCACATGTGCAAAGTAGAGAGAGAGTTGCCCAGCCACATGTGCGAAGAAGAGAGAAGCCTCCAATGTTGTATGACCCAATCAAGAGAGAGAAGAAGTTGTGATGAGATGATGTCCAAATGAGAGAAAGGTCTCTCCTATTTATACACTTCGTTGAGGATGAAAAGACACATCTGTTGGGCTTCATGAGCCTACATTTCACTGGAGCCGACCTTGACAATTTGTCCATAGGAGAAATAAATTCATAATTCCATTTTTGCTTGTCAGAATGAGATGATCTTTATATCAAAATTGTACCTCTCCGAAAGAGGAATCCAATGCAATAATCATCTCCATCATATGAGCTGTCCTAAGGTGGAATTTGGCCCTAGTTGCCAATTTTAACAACACCACATTGTGTATGACTCGTTTCTTATGATAGTATCTCGATTTATGCAGCACGATGACTCGCTCATATTATAGCCCGGGGTCATTGTCAATGGTTCGCATATGAAAAAGGCTCAGGATAATATATGTGAAAGTATAGCTTAGATTGCGCTATCCTATGTAATAGAGCAAAATTGCAACTTAACATAGATCTTTGTTGAAGCGTATAAAAGCATGGATATCGACTATGAGAAGCGATCATCATAAGGCCGACTTGAAAAAGAAATTATTCTGGGATTGAACCACAATTGTGGAAAATTTTGAAGGAAGGGACCAAAATCTTTGCAAAATATCTGAGCTTAAAGGACGATGAACCAAGAGATAAGGTAAAAGTTGCTGAGGTATGTATGTTTGTTGAATGCATTTCATGATATATGTCAAGCTATCTAGCTCATAATGGTCATTTGAGGAACAAAAGGATCATGAAAGAATTTGATGATATGTTAGAACTTGTGATCTAATGACATTGTTAGGGTTATGCAGCGTGATAACAATGCATTGATAAATGTGAATGATCTAGTGTTTGAATAGAATTTGCAATTTCTAACAAGACCTTGTAGACCTTAAAATTACAAGGTTTTGCATCTAACTCTATTGTCTAGTTGTAAAACTTCACAACTAGCAAATGATAGGTCTTGGTATCTAGGGTTTGCAAGCCCTAGCAAAGTTTGAAATGAAAGGAGAAACCTTAGAGATGGAAACCTAACCGTTTGTTTCTGCTATAAAAGGAAAGAGGACCTAGTTGTTAAGCATGACAGATACTACATCACGCGGGATGTGAAGACGAGGTATGATGAAAAATGATCCAAGTATTTAGTAAAATGCGAAAATTAGATCTTAAGATTTAGAAATGAAACACATGGAGGTTTTGTACCATACTTGTGGATATTTTACATGATGACTATAATGAATCTAGGGTTTGTAGACCCTATATGAGACTTGAATAGGTTGTTCCCTTTAGGAAACCCTAATACTTGAAAAATAACATCTAGGGTTTGCAAATTTAAATTTTGAAAGGATAATCTAGGGTATGTGGTAAAACCCTAACAAGGGTTGAATTGGATAAAACCTAGGTCAAAACCCTAGGGCTGATGTTTCCGCTGAAAGTAAAAACTCCATAAGGTTAGATAAAGAAATATAGGGTTTGTAACTAGAACCCTAGAAGTACACCTTATGAGAAACCATGGAAACCCTAGATTGACAGAATTGACATCATGCTCTTGTCTTTGTATATTTTGCTTGGTTGTACTTGTCGATGAAAATTGCAGGTACATAATAAAGGAAGCAAAATGAGAAGGATGGAAGAACAAGCAAAGCAAGACTCATGCTTGATGATGACTCCTTGATAATGATGATCATGATGGAAAGAGGGAACTATAAGGACCTTGATGGACATGATGTTGAAGCTTCCACTGATGAGTTCATTTCAAGAACACATTGATGATTGAAAGATGAAGCAGAACCTTGTTGCAATATGAAGATAAAACATGCAAAGGGATGCTAACTTCAGAGGGAGCAAGTAGCAAGACACTCTGACTAGAGGATGTTATAATTTGGCAAATTTGATATTGATGATCTGCATGGGATATGACTTGGCTCCCTAGTAAGGCATATTGCAAAAGCATGTGAAGAGGCTGGAAGGAGAGTTCGTTTGATGATATTGATCAACATCATATATGGTCTCCTGAAGAGAGTTGACAATGACAACTCCAAGGAAGAAGACATTGTAGCTTGCTGATTAGTTCGTTCCATGGGCACTTTGATTGAAAATTGAAATAGCATGGAGAATGATTTTTGTACAATATGCGAAAGGATGTTGATCTCAAAGAAAACAAGTAAGCAAAATCTGAAATCTTGACAAAATGCCATCATGTTGAGGTAACTATGATATTGATATTTTGGTATTGGTTATCTGGTTGGTATATGGTTTTGCTACCTGGAAGAATGTTGCAAAAATGCATAATGGCAGTTGAGATAAGTGCATCTACAACTATTTTTTTTGAACTCATTTCATTGAATACATGGATTGAGTGGATGGCTTTGGTAATCCTTGAAGGATTATGTGGTCAAGATGTCTACATCATCTTGGGATTGAAAGGTAGCAGTACAAGAAGATAACTTGATGTGTATGTTTCGATGACAATGAAGATCACTTTCATGATTAGAGGGAGCTATGTTTAGATCTACTTCGATTGGCTCAATATAATGCCTCTACTGATGATGACTAGAGGAAAGTGATATGAAAGATTGATGGCCTGAACCCTATCACAGATTGGCTCCAGAAAGATAAAAGCTCTATATGATGAGATACAAAGGAAAAGGAGGAGCCATGCAGCTACTCAAAGATCTCCATGAAGAACTAGTAGTTGATGTATTGATGAAGACACGCTAAAAGGCTTGTGGTTATGACTTCCCAATTGAAAGGAAGTAAGGAATCTCCTCTATGCTTAAGAGGGAGTAAGAAGTCTCCTAAATGTTTGAAAAGGAGCAAGGATATATTCCCTGATCAAGAGGATCTCCTCTCTGGTTGAGAGGGAGTGATGATGGACATTATATTCTCTTCTTCATGTGTCATGCACTAGGCCAGGACTAACAGTCGTACGTCTAGTGAAGGCCATGGAGGAGAATGGGGTCTGGAGGATTGGATAAGCATCTAAGATTTCCTTGAGGATAGATAATTCAAACTAGGAAATAGACCAACACTCTTTTGGGATTGGAGAGGTATCCAAGACAAGAGTGGTTGAAGAGGACTGATATTCTTTGAGGATTGGAATCCAAGATAAGAATAGTTCTAAAAGACATCCCTAGTGAACAAACAGATGGGGTATGTGCCTTAAGAGGTGGTGTGGTGTCTCACGTAAAGCCTCCCAGCATTATGCTCTGATATAAATAGAGCTTGTCAGTTAAAGGCCTTACTATGTTGACAATGTTGGTTATGATATTGATGCTTAAAGATGGCTTATCAATCCAACTCTTCTTATGAGAATATTTTAGTTTGAGAGTATCCTTGTACCAAGTGTACAATTATGAATACCATTATCTAACTAAGTCCGGTCTTCATAAATTGTACGATTATCTATTTTATGTAAAAAGCAAAAGAAAAGAAAAAGAAAAATTATTATTATTTTTTCTAGACAAGCATGTTCTTCATGCTTCTAGGTTTTTGAGTCAAAAGTCCTATTTTGGACCTATTGTAAAAGAAAAAGAAAAGGAAAAATTTAAATGTAATTTTGGGCATAAAACCCTCTAGATGCCAAGTCGGCTTACATGTCAAGTTGACCTTGCCCCAATGGACATGTCTATTTGTACCCCTCTAAACAATATAAATAGGGGAAGATGGAGCTCATTTGGACACACACATACTTGGAGGATTTGGTTTGAAATTTTGTAGAAGAGATAGAGAAGATGAGGAGGGGACGAAGTTTGGAAGAAAGGATTTCTTCTGTGCTGGAAGGTGTAGAAGTTCTTCCTTGGTACATCTCTTGTTGTTGGTTTCTTGCTAATGGATATGTTGGAAGAAAGAAAGGTTTGACTTGGCATCTAGAGGTAGAAGTTTTCTGTGGTTATGGGTCTTGGATATCTCATTTGATCTGATTCTACAAGAAGAGGATTTCTAGGTTTTCCCCTTGGAGGGGTTTTGCTCGAGCTTGGAGCCTATATCTTGGGTTCACTATTTTTCTGTGAGCTTCATGTTGTATTTTGGTAATTGTTTGATGGAAGAAACATAATAAAAATAATAGGAAGGCAACAATATTCACAAGCAATTACTAATGAAATGGAAATCTAATGATAAGTTGAAAACCTACGATTTCGAACAAGGCCAAAGAGAAAATGGAAACAAAATATCAACAAGGAAATTGACTTTAGCTAATTTGTGGAGGTCATATGATCCAACCGTGGAGAGTGTTGTACGAATTGGGTGTAGCACTAAGTTGCACAATACGGGGAAACAAGTACGAGTTTTTGAAACGGACACGGGTATGAAACGTGACCCCCCTAAATTTTGGAAACAGGGAAACGCTATATATATGTGTGTGTGGTGTGTGTATGTTAGGATATTTAAGAAATGTTATGTCACATGTGCAATCATAAAGCATACATGATACAATAATTTATTACATTTAATTTTAAACATTATGATCAAATTGTCCAATGTCAATGCATAAACTATAAGTCTCTAAATTTACATCACATTTACTCATGAATGATCACACAATGAAAATAGCAATATCGTAATATCCAAAATCAACTTTTATTATATATCCAAATCTCAAAATCAATCTTTATTATATATATGAGGCTGCAAGTACAATAAAGACTACGAGGTTGTAAGTAATATAAAGACAAAAGACTAATCCTCAAAAAAAATAGAAGCAAAAGTATGCTCAACAGTGGATGGTGGTGCTGAAGAAGATGATTAGCTAATACCACTTCTAGGCTCTTGGTCCTCAATATTTAGGGCAACAAGAGAGAGCTCCAAATCGAGACTTTCTGGATCCACATCCCATTCTTTAAAAGGAGGACCATTGCTATATTCTGGACCCCTACGAGATGCAAGGCTAAGGTTGGAGTGCACATAAACAAGATCCTTTGCCTTTGTGAGCCCAACCTGTTGCGCTTCGCAGAATGAATAAAACCATAGGTGCTCCAATTCCTTTCTGCCGATGAAGAGCTTGCCACTTGTGAAAGAACACGAATGGCAAGGTTTTGCAAATGTACACCATTTGCTCAATGACAAATCCACCACCTAACTGGACTCATGGTGCTTCTCTCCTCCAAAGCTGATATATCTGAATAATCATCTAATCTTGCAGCAAAATTGGCAAATTCTTCTTCACCTCCCTGTGTGGATGAGTTGGAAACATTCTCATAAGGGCTTTTTTTACCCCATTAGCCACCTCTTTATTCTTATGGGGTGCCTTCCTCTCCGATTGCTTTGAGCAATAAGCTCCTCATCATAAAATTTGGGGTTCAAGGCATGTGCTAAAGTGTGCAATGGAGTGTTGAAATTGTTTCACCTATCAACAATGATTTTCTTGACTAAATCAACAAAATGATCATCAACAAATAAAAGCTGTGGAGACTCTTGTGAAATGATTTCCATAGTTTTCTCAACCATGGTATCCATGCCATCATACTCCTAAGAAAGATTCAGTGTTAGCATTCCAAAGAAGCTCAAATGCAGGGGTTGTGAACTTTAGCAAGAAATCTATCTTGCTCCATCACTCCTCATCAAGGCACAATCTACGCACCATATATCCCTGCTCTGAATCTGCCTGTCTCCACTCAGCCCAAAGTTGACTCACCACCATAGAAACTAATGGTTGCTTAACCTCAACAAGGCGACACAACATTAGGAAGTTTGAGGCATATCTTGTCTCAACAACTTTTAACAACTCCAATTTGGAGTACTCTCGAAATATTGCTTGAGATTGGCGGTGGTTGGTGGTGAATTTAACAATCTCCCTTGCTTCCCCTGTGCTTTCCTTTATCCATGGGACTTTATTGTCGATCTCCTCTAAGATCAAATTCAGATTATGGAAAATGCAAGTTGTCCAAAAGATGTGGTCATACGTCCCCTCAATAATTAAACTTGCAGCTTTGCAAACTGGTGCATTATCCGAGATAACTTGCACCGCCTTGTTAGGTCCTATTTGTTCAATAGATTTTATAATAACATCAACAATGAACTATGCATCTTTTACCTCTCCTGAGCAGTCTTCCGCCTTTAAAACACTGCTCGTTTTGGTGAAGTGGCAATGATATATTAAAAACTGCGCCTTGTATCTGTCCATCAATTTGAGACTATGGTACCCCAGAGCTACTCCATGAAGAACGAATTGGTGATAAGCTATCCTCCACAAGCTCCTTCTCATTTTTGAGAAGCTGAGTTTTGACTTTCTCATAGTTGGGCCCTTGTACCCTTGAGGAGCTTTGTTATTTACCCTTATCATATCTTGCCGGTAAGGAGAGGCGAACAACATTGAATGGGATACCACATGCATAGATGCACCTAGCCACTTTGTAATCAACTTCTTCTCTTGCTTTCACATTCACCAATTTAGCAATTCTTCTCTCTTGAATTGAAGCAGATGCCTCTTTGGTATTTTTGGATGGTGGTTGTTCATGTTGTTGAGTGGCTTTCCTGTTCCTTGCTTCAACTACAGTCCTTGGCTCAATGTTTGGTGGAGCTTGAGGAGTAGCTTGTCTAAGCTCTTCATGCCTTCTTTTAATTCCATTTGCCTCATCTTGCTCTCTTTGATATGCCCTCCTCACCAATGGGTCTATTTTTTTTTGTGCACCCTGCAATCCCCTGTCCCTCCTCCATGCAAAAGATGTGCATTCACTCTTGGGTAGGAGCTCTTGTACGAATTATTGCAAAGATTACATCGCCATTCCTATGAGCCACCACCTCCACATTTTTGAAGCTTCTGAACATGCCTCCAAAGAGGATAATATTCAACCCTTGGGTAGGACTTGGGGTGTGAACTTGCACCTTGGTTATAAGCCATTGCTGCAAAAAGAATTAAAAAAAGTTAAAACAAATGTGTAAAGAAAAAACGTTTCTCATATATTTGGAAGCATAAACCCTCAAAAAATAGAAGAAATAGTGGAAAAACCTAAGGAAATGAATGCTTCTTACCAAATTAATTTTTTGTAGCTGAAGCTACCCAAAATACCACAAAAGATGAGAAATATGGCTGCAGTCGAGCCAAAAACCAAGATTGTCGTAGCTGAAACTCCACACTCCAAATCTTCTTGTGAAATCTCTTTCTTTTATTACTAAAATCTCCTTTGCTCACTATTGAAAACGCCTTAGCTGAAATCACTGCTCTCTTCCTCTTTCTCCTTGTTAAAATCCCCCGTCTCCATGTGAAACGACTTACTCAATTCGTGCGATGAGGGAATGAGGCGAGAGTCTTTTTATATCTTGCGAGAGCCATCTAGAAGCATCCAAAAGATATTTTCTTTATCCAATTAAAAAAAAACAACTTAAAGGTGGAAACGCGGTCGTATGACCTGGAAACACATTTCAGGCCATATTAGGCCACGTTTCCCCCAAGTGAAATGTAGCAGTATGGCCTGAAATGCGTTTCCAGGTTGTACCAAATGTGTTTCCCTGTTTCCGTACTGTTTCTGCTCAGAAACTGCCTCCAAGACCAACATTTTTTGCAACGTAGGTGTAGCAACATAAGTTTGATTGGCTATATGATTTAGATCAACAAGAGCCCATATGAGTGAGTGGTATAGGGTCGTATGGCAACCAATTTGGTCGTATGGCAACCAAGTTTTGTTTGCATTTATATTTCTTAGTAGGCTATTTTTAAGTGTGGGAAGCCCCTGTATGTTTGGAATAACATTTAATGAAAAACCAATTGGAAGGGCAGGAAAAATGATTAGTTGTACTTGGAATTTTATTTTTGCTTCCATTGATTTTACTTTTCCTGCAATGTGTGATAACTCTATGGTTTGATTTTTTTTTTGTTGGTTAAATTAAAT